>JABWTJ010000005.1:2627346-3941019 GCA_016801875.1 Solanum sitiens | reverse complement strand
ATTACTATGTAGGCCCAGGCGATGACTACCCAGATCAACCGGCAGGATGTTCAGAGGGAGAACCCACCGGTTCGTAGCATGGCTGACAGGCTGAGGGATTTCACGAGGATGAATCCTCCTATTTTCACAGGGCCTAGGGCATCAGAGGATCCCCAGGAGTTTGTGGATGAGATTCATAAGATCCTGGTGGCTATGGGGGCCACTGATATTGAGAAGGCTGAGCTGGCTTCCTATCAGCTCAAGGATGTTGCACAGACTTGGTGCAAGATGTGGCAAGATAGCCGTGTCTTAGGTGGAGTGCCAGTCACATGGGAGCTGTTCAAGACAGCATTTCTGGAGAGATTCTTTCCCAGAGAGATGAGAGAGGCCAAGGTTGAGGAATTCATCAACCTTAAACAAGGCTCTATGACAGTCAGGGAGTATTCCCTGAAGTTTGTTAAGCTGTCAAGGTATGTTATTTTTCCCTAGTATTTAATAGCAAGAATGAGGATAATACTGAACTTTGTTGAAATCATCCAGGTATGCTACTTCCCTGGTTTCTAACAGCAGGGATGAGATGAGCAGGTTCCTCACAGGAATCAATGGAGACCTGGAGGAGGAGTGTCGATCTGCAATGCTCCATGATAATATGGATCTTTCCAGGTTGATGGTGCATGTCCAGCAGGTAGAGGACAGCCGCAGAAAGAGAGGTGTTCGTGATGCTAGGAGGCCTAGGCCTCAAGATCAGGCAAGACCCAGTCATGGAGGCCACAGGAACAACTTTGGCGTCCGTGAGCAGTCAAGGTTCAAAAAGGGGCAACAGAGTTCTGGGAATTCTAATCCTCAGAGGAGTGCTACACCTAAAGGAGGCAGACCTGAGCCCAAGAAGGGCAATGGAGGTGAGATGCAGCAGCCTAAGAAGAATTATGCTAAGTGTGGCCGAGCTCACAGTGGAGAGTGCAGACAGGGCACTAATGCCTGTTTCGGTTGTGGTAAGAGTGGACACATAGTCAGAGACTGTCCACAGAACAGCGGTCAGGCTGGAGGTAATACTCAGCCTAGGCCAAATCCACAGGGTGCAGCAGCAGCCGAGCCTCCTAAGAGGAACAGGTTCTATGCCCTGAAAGGCAGAGAGGAGCAGGAGAAGTCCGCTGATGTGGTCACAGGTATGCTGCAAGTGTTCTCAACTTCTGTTTATGCTTTACTTGATCCAGGGTCTACACTTTCCTTTGTAACTCCTCTGCTTGCTCTTACTTTTGAGATATTGCCTGAAGTTCTGCATGATCCTATAGTGGTTAGTACACCTTTAGGAGAGAATGTAAGAACTGATAGAGTATACAAGGATTGTCCAATAGTTGTGAGTGGTAAAACTATGTGTGCAAACTTGGTTGACTTACCCATGCATGATTTTGATGTTATTCTTGGCATGGATTGGATTCACAGTTGTTATGCTTGCTTGGACTGTCGTAGTAGAGTGGTGAGATTTCGCTTTCCTAATGAAGAAGAGTTAGTCTGGGAGGGGTACAATTCGAGTCGTCCTAACCCCTTGATTTCTAACCTTAAGGCCAATAAAATGATGTCCAAGGGGTTATTGTGTCATCTTGTGAGTGTTAATGATTTAGATCATGACATTCCTTCCATAGACTCAGTGCCTGTAGTGAATGAGTTCTTAGATGTGTTTCCTGATGATTTACCTGGAGTCCCTCCCCTTCGAGAGATTGACTTTGGTATCGATTTAGAACCCGATACTAAACCAATTTCAATACCTCCTTACAGAATGGCCCCAGCTGAGCTCAAAGAGTTGAAGCTGCAGTTAAAAGATCTCACTGACAAGGGTTTCATTCAGCCGAGCATATCCCCTTGGGGCGCTCCAGTGTTGTTTGTAAAGAAGAAGGATGGAACCCTTAGAATGTGTATCGATTATCGGCAGCTCAACAAAGTCACTATAAAGAATAAGTACCCACTCCCCAGAATAGATGATCTGTTTGATCAACTCCAAGGGTCTAGTTTCTTCTCTAAGATTGATCTTCGTTCAGGGTATCATCAGCTTAGGGTTAGGGATGGAGATATCCCAAAGATAGCCTTTTGTACCCGCTATGGTCACTATGAGTTTCTAGTCATGTCATTTGGTCTCACGAATGCACCTGCTGCATTTATGGATCTCATGAACAGGGTCTTCCATGAATACCTTGATTCTTTCGTCATAGTATTCATTGATGACATTCTCATCTACTCTAAGACCAAGGAAGAGCATGAACAACATTTGAGACTAACCTTGCAGGTACTTAGACAGCATCAGTTGTATGCCAAATTCAGCAAATGTGAATTCTGACTGAGATCAGTGACCTTCTTGGTTATGCTGTGTCCGATCAGGGCGTGGAGGTGGATCTCAGGAAGACTGAGGCTGTGAAAAACTGGCCAAAGCCTCTTACTCCTACTATCCGTAGCTTTTTGGGATTGGCTGGTTACTACCGCAGGTTTGTGGAGGGCTTTTCTTCCATTGCTGCCCCATTGACAGCTTTGACTAAGAAGAAAGCCAAGTTCGAATGGACGGAGACTTGTGAGAAAAGTTTCCAGGAGCTCAAGGACAGACTCACTTCAGCCCCGGTGCTTACTTTGCCTAAGTGTGGTGAGAATTACACTGTTTATTGTGATGCATCTAGGGTTGGTTTGGGTTGTGTTCTTATGCAGGTTGGTAAGGTGATAGCCTATGCATCTAGACAACTCAAGGTTCATGAGAAGAATTATCCCACTCATGACCTGGAGTTGGCAGCTGTGGTATTTGCACTGAAGCTGTGGAGGCATTATCTGTATGGAGTTCATGTAGATGTGTTCACAGACCATAAAAGTCTCCAGTACGTGTTCACACAAAGGGAGTTGAATCTACGTCAGCGGAGATGGTTGGAGCTGTTGAAGGATTATGACATGAATGTGCATTATCATCCAGGTAAGGCTAATGTTGTAGCTGATGCTTTGAGCAGGATGAGCATGGGAAGTACAGCTCACGTTGAGGATGAGAAGAAGGAGCTGGTAGAAGATGTACACAGACTGGCCAGACTGGGTGTGCGTTTGGTTGACTCCACTAGTGGGGATGTTTCAGTTCATCCTAGTTCTGAATCATCCTTGGTAGTTGAAGTCAAGCAGGGTCAGCATCTAGATCCCGTGTTGATGGAGCTGAAGGACTCAGTGCTGATAAAGATGAATGAGTCTTTCGCTTTGGGAGGTGATGGCATACTTAGGTATCAGGACAGGCTGTGTGTGCCAGATGTGGATGATTTGCGGACCAAGATTGTTGCAGAGGCCCATGGTTCCAGATATTCTATACATCCAGGTTCCACCAAAATGTATCATGATCTCAAGCAGATTTATTGGTGGGATGGCATGAAGAAGGACATTGCAGAATATGTGGCCAAGTGTCCTAATTGTCAGCAGGTTAAGGCAGAGCATCTTAAGCCTGGTGGTATGACGCAGATTATTGAGGTTCCGACTTGGAAATGGGAGGCCATTAATATGGACTTCGTGGTTGGGCTTCCGAGGACTAGGAGGCAGCATGACTCTATATGGTTTATTGTGGACAGATTGACTAAGTCTACCCACTTTATCCCTGTGAAGTCTACATATAGAGCCGAGGATTATGCGAGACTCTACATTGATGAGATTGTGAGATGGCATGGGATTCCCTTGTCTATTATTTCAGACAGAGGAGCTCAGTTTACTTGTCATTTCTGGAGATCTTTCCAGAAAAGCTTGGGCACGCAGGTGAAGCTTAGCACTGCCTTTCACCCTCAGACAAATGGGCAGGCGGAGCGCACCATACAGACATTGGAGGATATGTTGAGAGCGTGTGTGATTGACTTCAGAGGTAACTGGGATGACCATCTGCCTTTGATAGAGTTCTCGTATAATAATAGCTATCACTCCAGCATTGGGATGGCACCGTTTGAGGCACTGTATGGCAAGAGGTGTAGATATCCAGTTGGGTGGTTCGAGGTTGGAGAGTCATCCATTTTGGGGCCGGAGATCATTCATGAGGCCTTAGAGAAGGTCAGAATGATTAGGGACAGGTTGACTACTGCGTACAGTCGGCAGAAGTCATATGCTGATAATAGAAAACGGCCCTTAGAGTTTGATGTTGGTTACCAGGTTTACTTCAAAATATCGCCTATGAAAGGGGTGATGAGATTTGGTAGGAAAGGGAAGCTGAGTCCGAGGTATGTTGGGCCATATGAGATCCTACAGCGTGGGGTGAGGTGGCCTATGAGTTGGCATTGCCTGCAGAATTAGCTTCTGTTCATCCAGTCTTTCATGTATCTATGTTGAAGAAGTGCCTAGGTGATCCAGCATCAATTTTACCTGTGGAAGGTTTGGGGGTTGGTGAAGACTTGTCTTATGAGGAGGTACCGGTTGAGATCTTAGACAGACAGGTCAAGCGGCTGAGAAACAAGGAGATTGCCATAGTGAAGGTATTGTGAAGAAATCATCTTGTTGAGGGTGCTACGTGGGAAGCTGAGGCCGACATGAGGTCCCGCTACCCTCACCTGTTCAGCTCTTGAGGTTAGACTTTATACTCTTAAACCTATGTTTCCTTACCTCCCCGTATTTTGTTGCTATTGATTGACTGTGTATAGTGCTTTTATTATGATCTGACTGGCATTACAACGTGAAGTAGTAGTGTCATTCGGGGACGAATGTTCCTAAGGGGGGGATAATGTAACAACCCTAAAAATGAATAGGATCAAGACTTAGGTTTTTCAAGAATGCTTGCGATTAGACCAAGGTCCACACAGATCGATACGCGTAGAACCAAACCTTAGAACCCTTACTACGACTAAGCCAACTAACTTGGGGAGTTAATTGAGCTTGGAAAGGTTGGAACCAACCATGTGAGGCTCACGAAAATGAAGATTTAATCGAAAGAGTGTTTACCGGACTTAAAAGAAGAAATTTCAAGTTTTGAGGGTCCAACGGTAAAATGGTCTTTTCCAGGCCAAGGGTAATATTGTAATTACCCTGAGGAATTAATTATTTAATTAATTAATTTAATTAAATAAAGAAATTCGGGTTGGGGCGACCCAAGTGACCCATTTTCGCAAATGGGGAGTCACTCGGGTTCGAGCCCCACTAGAAGCAATGATTTATCTTGCTTTTATTTGATTGGATAAATTAATTAAATTAAATAATAAATATTAGCTGATTTAAGAAAAAAGAAAAATCAGATTTTTTATTTATTAATTAATTATTTAATCCTAATTTGATTAAGTCTCTCCCTTATCTCCTAATCCTAAGCCAACTCTCCCACACGTTTCTCACTCTCCTTACTCTCAATCACGCTCTGCCTCAACCAACAGAAAAGAAGAACAAAGTGAATGCAAAAGTTCATCAAGAACTTGAAAGCTAAAAACTCAAAAAGAGAATAATCTTAAGAACAAAAGGTAAAGATCAATATCTAGACGGATTTTGCTTGTTCTTTCGGTGTTTGGACTGATTTTTGGAGAGGTTTTTGGGCAGCATTTTCGTGGTTGAACAAGAAAACTAAGGTATGGGTCTTCTTACTCTTGGTCCCTTTCCCAAGAGACCCTTAGGACTCAGACGATTTTAATCCGAAACTAAGTTGTTCCCCGTTGCATATCCCTGTCATTAGCTCCCATCAAATCATAGGTTGGTATGTTTGCTGATAGAGATTAGGTATTGCAATGTGTTTTCGTGATGAATATGTTCATGAACATGTATTTGGAATCATATGAATGACAAGCTTTGTTGCCGAAAATATGTGTGTGTATGTGCAAAAGTTTACTGTAAACTTACTATAAATGAGTTTTGATTTATAGCTTCAAGTTTAATATGGTTTTGGTTGTCATTTTAAGTGTATAAACTTATGTAAATGATGATGTTCATTTAAGTGTAATGTAGCTGAATTTAATGATAAACTCTTGGCCAAATATATCCATGAAAATGCACCTAAAGGACTCACGAAACACTACTCCAAATGCATGAACATTTAACGTTAAAGAGTGGAGAAAATAGGCTGCAAAAAGGTAATCAAAATTTCCAGCTTGTGATATTGGTTTCGGGCAGGTTCTGGGAATTTTGGAAGAGTTTTAAAAGGGATTAAAGTAGGTGAGGTCAAGGGGAATCGAACCCAAGACCTCACATGACCAAGAGGCTGAAATTTTTTTTTAAAAAAAAATGTAATGGAGCTAAGGGGATTCGAACCCCTTAGCTGCTGCCCACGAAATGAATTAATAAGGAAAATGAGGATGGGGGGAATCGAACACACGACTCGTGGGAAGAAAGGAAGAGGGAGAATAAAGAAAATAAAAAGACGTGAGGCGTGGGAATCGAACCCACGACCTCAAGGCTGGAAATAGAGGGGGCGAAAATGAGTATTAAAACAAGTGAGGTTGTGGGGGTTCGATCCCACGACCTCACTGTCAATACCCTCAACCTAGCGAAAAAAAAATTAAAAAAATATATATGGGGCTATGGGGGTTCGAACCCACCACCTCACAGCCCCTAGCGAAATTTAATTAAAGGTAAGGAGGCTATGGGGGTTCGAACCCACAACCTCCCTACTTAGGCAAATTAAAGAACAAAATAAAAGAGGTTGTGGGGGTTTGATCCCACAACCTCTTGAATTAGGCGAAATTGGGCAAGATGAAGTTAATAAAAATCAAAAAGGGGTTGTGGGGGTTCGAACCCACAACCCTTCGGCCAAATTAGGATTATTACTAAGGAGAAAATTAATCCTTCAATGTTAATATTGTGATTTAACTTAGAGTCATAATGTTATGAATATTAGAATAAAATCAATTAAAAATATAAATGATATCCAATTGATTCAAGACTTGGGGTTCCTTGCTCAAACTTCCGTATTGATACATAAGTCATACGTGAACAAAATATCCAAGAATAATGCCACATACTTAGATCGAAATCAAGATCTTGGCATATGTTAGAATATGAATAGGTTTATACAATCCTATTAGAATAGGAATAGTTTATACAATACTATTAAAATAGGAATAGGTTTATATAATCCTATTAGGATAGAAATAGGACTACTAAATAGTATCCTATTTGGTAAAGGATTGTATTCTATGGTCTATAAATAGGGTCTCATGTAATAATGTAGATACAACAACAATTCAATATTATATTTTCCCTATATTTCTCACATGGTATCAGAGCCTCTACGATCTTGGTAAACAATCAAAGAGCTTCAGTTGTCGGCGGGCGAATATTACTCATATATGCCGCCCGTCTGGCCAATGATTATGTTAGCAAAAGTTGGGTCACCGTGTATCTTTCTAGTGACTATTTTCCCATATTTAATTTTGTAGCACCGTCCCATCTTTTCGGTGATTACTTTTTCATATTTAATTTTGTAGCACCGTCCCATCTTTCCGGTGACTACCTTTTTTTGCATATCTGATTTGCGTAGCACCGTGCATCTCCCGGACTACTTTTCATATTGAATTTGTGTAGTACCGTGGATTTTTTTTTTCCGAACTAGTTTCTCATATCTGAGTTGCATAACATCATGTGTCTTTTCAGTAACTTAGATTTTATTTGCATAGTTCCATTCGTCTTTTTCGGAGACTCATCAAATCTGATTTGCGTAGGGTTGTGCCACCATTCCAATCCTACCTATATAATTTCTCTTTTTCATTAGGGTCGTGCCATCATTCCGACCCTACCCATATTGTTTCTCTTTTTTTGTCAATGGGGTCGTTCCAACTATCCTATATAATTTCTATTTTCTAGTTGGGTCGTGACATCATTCCGACCCTACCTATATAATTTTATTTCTTAGATTTGAGCACTTCGTTGCTCAGGGGGAGTTTAGTAGCCTTGTATGTCGATTGTGTTGTGTCATCGATTGTACAAATCACTCTATGGTCTAGAACAATTTTTTCTCAAGCTTGGGTTGGGAAGTTCAACACCAACATTATGAATCAAATTCAGTATTTCATGCGAAGATTAAGCACATTGAGATTTACTGGCATTATGCATCAAATTCATCAAATTCAGTATTTAATGAGAAGACAAGCACATTAAGATTGACTGTCAATTTTGTGAAGTCTGCAAATATCTCACCAAGCCCCTCATCGGTCCCCGTGTTAATTACATTTGTAACAAGCTAGATGCATGAATTGTACGCACTAGCTTAAGGGGGAGTGTTAGAATATGAATAGGTTTATACAATCCTATTAGAATAGGAATAGTTTATACAATACTATTAAAATAGGAATAGGTTTATATAATCCTATTAGGATAGGAATAGGACTACTAAATAGTATCCTATTTGGTAAAGGATTGTATTCTATGGTCTATAAATAGGGTCTCATGTAATAATGTAGATACAACAACAATTCAATATTATTTTTTCCCTATATTTCTCACAGCATACATACAAGATGCATAAGTCTTGTATCACATAATCTTAGAAAGATATGAATCACTTAGACGAAATATGAATGAAGCCTCATGGCTTGTATGTATAGACACATAAGTCTAACATACGTTCAAAAGTAAGTGAACCTAAGAGGCATGATGAGATGAACAATGAAATGATGAAATGAACAATGAAATGATGAAACCCTAGAAGGGTTAAGTAAGGGTGTGAAACACACTAAATGGCTAAGTGCATTGGCATATGATGAAATGAACATTCACGTAATAAGAGGTGAGTAACTATGAAAAACAAAGGTGCTAATGATAATGAATGTGGTGACAACATGATATGAGGCTAATGTAAATGATGAGAGCAATCTCAAATGAGCCTAAGTAAATGTTACCAATACGTACTCACCTATGAGAGTGTAAGATAATGAAGAGACCAGTCTCTATGAACACTCTAATGAAGGTATTGAGTTTAACACCCTTAATACTAATGATGAGATGAGAAATCATCTAATGAGCTATGATGTCCTCATACTAGAAGTCAGCTTCCATGACGTATGAGATGAATGAAATGGAACTTTATACTGAGCACCGATAGGCTAGCTATGAGCGGTGATGCCTTCTTTCGGGAAGGACGGAGGTTCACGTAACTCTCATGAGATGAGACTGTCCGGCTTGCCGGGTATGGGTCTCCTTATATCTCCTAGTCTTCGAACCTATACTGCCAATATAGGGATCTGGCGGGGTTAAATTCCCATGTACGCTAGCATGTTATTGGATCACTTTGGCCGGTGATTCCACCTCTTTTCGGTGTGGGGGAGACACTGGATTTCATGATGATCACATGATCTATGTCGGTTAAAGTTAAAGTTCCCAATGAATGAATGAGGCCAGCCTCAAATGATGCACATAATGAAATGAATGATACTAAAGGTGTTAGGATAGGATAATCAAAAGGTGAGTTAGATTCAAGTAATGACATTAGGTCATTCTTGTTCATTGCACAACGAACCTAATGAAAGTCTTAAACTACATCCTAGGTATAGCTGGTGGTTACACTGGCCTATGAATGAAATGAAATGGAATACGTATGAATGAACGAAGAAGACTCTGTGTCTGCTAATGAAGATTCCCTAGTTGAGGTCCCATCTGTTGAGCCCTCATTTCTGGTATGTCTTATGTTAAGTCCATGATTCCAAGATCTCATGGCATATGAATGAATGATATTAAGAAGTTATGTGCTACATGCAAAAATATGCTATATGCTATATGATATGTGCTAGGTGTAAATGTTATGTGCTGTGTGCAATGTGAAAAGTATGATGATGTATGTTATTCTCATGGCATAACTTTCCTACTCCAAATATGGAAAGATCACTGACTTTCCTAATCCAAATTTGGAAAGCTCATTGACTTTCCTAATCCAAATTTGGAAACTTTCCTAATCTCAATTTGGCAAGTCCACTGACTTGACTTCCATAAATCATGTTGTTAGGAAAGAGTTATTCTTTCTCATGCATGTCCTTGGTGTGTGCTTGCATATACCCATACTTAGTACAAGTGTGTACTAACCCTATACAAACTCTACTATTTTAGGTGCAGGCACAGGTGGACGATAGAACTACAGGATCATCGTTGCAGTTATCCGGACGTCCAGCATTCATCCGGAGTTGGTAGGTCCTCATGCTTTCGAGGATGCTACTGTTTTATATTCTAGCTTAGTTTTAGAGTTGAGCTAGTGGAGCATGTTCCACTAGCGTTTCTTTCCTGTTTTTATTCAGACTATGTGTTGGTGCCATTTTGGCAATTATACGCTTTATAAGTATTGAACTATTCCTTTCATTTGATTATCTCTTAATGTTAGATGGTTGATGGTGAACAAATTACGAATGTATTAGAAATGTTTAGTAAGCAATATTTAGAAACAAAAAGTTTCAAATTTTCAGCTAAAATTAACCTATGTAAAGTAAGAATGACGTAAGTAGGCTTGTCTGCGACCTCTGAGAGGTCAATGACGCCGGTCTCGTCTGGGGTCTAGATTCCAGTCGTGACAAAGATGCCTTGCATACATGCAATGGTTGTTCTTAGGTACAGATGACTACATGAATTGAATTATTGCTCTCCCTTTTATAGGAAGAAAATTTTTGAAGACGTATATACAATTTTTATTGAACCTCTCCCATGTGAGTACATGAGTTATATCAAGTTATGTTTCAGAGCATAAATGATTGCCACCTGATTTTAAAAGAAAGATAAGGAGACCACAACTTAAAATGTTGGAAGAGATTTGTTGATGTCAAATTTAAGAGGTTTAAAGTTACGCATATATAGACATGTTCACATTATTCTGCTAAAACTAGTTAATGTTGTATCCAATTGGTATCCCATGTGAAAAACTTTTGTGTAACAATGTATGCAATTGGAATTCCAAAACTAGTTACTGTGGTATCCAATTGGTATATCATTAATGGGTCTCTAAGACCCGCGAAAATTTGTAGCATTGCGCGAGAAATACCACGACAATCAGGTTCCTCAAAGTCCTTTTTTCCTATTGCTTTCTGCATAACTTGTTTCAATTATTTCTACTGTTATTGAATGATACCACTATCTTTTATCGTGGACTTGCTACCTCACAAATAAACAATTTTGAAAAATATTTATATTTATTTAAAACTTTCTGGTGTACTGTACTGTCAATAGGGTAGATCAGATCATAATATTTTGGAGTAACAAGTAATTATTTTCATGAAATGGAATTATAGGTTTGATGGTGAGAGGAGATATGCCTGTAATTTTCTTTACCTGCAGTGGGGCTTAGTAAGTTTTTTTAGCACTCAATTTTTGACTTATACTGTGAAAATGTATGTGGATGTTCATTGATCAATATCAAATTGTTTTGGTCATGTAGAAATGATTTAAGATCGTTTCTCTATGTCCTTGGTACCTTTGTGTATACGCTATCTCGGTGGTTTGGACTTTGGAGGTTCTACAGTATGGAATTTAACTTTGATTGTTTTATAATTGTGTTTGTTCTTTGTCCCTGTTATAGTGAGTTAGAATTCCACATTGGTTGTGGAATAGATTGGTGGTTTGCTTATATGGACTTTGATCAATCCTCCCCTCATGAGTGAACTTTGAGATTTGAGTTAGATATGTCATATCTTTGCATGGTGTCAACAGTGGCGGATCCACAATTTTATGGTCATGTGTGCTCAATTCCTTTAACATAAAGTTGCTAGCCAAGAAAGCTTTATTTCTAAAAGCTTATAGTTAGTAAATGAAATACAATAAATAGGGAAGTGGAAACACAATAAAGAAATATAAGTAAAAGGTCAGCAGTGAAAAGGTATAAATAGAAGAGTCCAAAAAACTATAAAGAAGTTTCAATTTGCTTTTTCTTTTTAACAAAAAAGATAGATTGTTACCCGAATTCAAACCCTCGCTGGAGGGCATTAGCGATCTTAGAATTCAACTTCAGAACCAAAGCATCCATGGAATATTTTAGTTAATTGGAGCTCTCAAATATCTTATTTTCCAGTATTTTCTATATACATATACAAAGTTTCCGTCGGGGTCAATGTGTGCTCGAGCATCCAGAACTATATACGTGGGTCTGCCTCTGGGTATCAGAGTGAGGTCCATCCTGTTTGGGCTCCCGCGTCGGGCTCCAATTGGTTGAGCGTGAATGGGGGTGTTAGAGCGGGTTAGAGTCTCACATTGATTGGGGAATGGGTTGTGGTTTGCTTATATGAACTTGGACAATCTTCTCCTAATGAGCTAACTTTTGAGGTTAAGTTAGAACAATGTGTCATATCTTTCCAGTACCTTTACCAATTGTGATTGGGCTACTTTACTTCTAGTATTATTACATAAATGAACCTCTTACTAAAAGGTACTAGATATTATCCAGTAATGTGTAACTGTATATATACTTATGTCTATATCTAGATGTAAATTCATGTATCCATGTATGGATGCAGAACATGTAAATGAAAATATACATATTTTGCTTGAAATGACTTCCAGTAATAGCATATTGCATTTTTATGTTCATGTTGTCCTGTACTTGTTAGCTGTGGTTTTAATGATTCTAACCTAAATGATGGGAACTCACAGGAGTTACTTATGGTTAAGACAATTCTGTTCTAAATACAGTTTTAGTTTCTTTCCCCAGAAAATTTGGTGCAGTAGCGGCTCAGGGGTCACTGAAGTCTAGTTCGAGTTTGACCTTACCTTTTAAGCCTTGACCGAATATTCATATGGAAAACAAAGAAACATTAGTTCAAGAGGTACCTTAATTGTTTTAGAAGCGCTTGACCGCTGTGGGAAGACATCACAATCTAGCAGACTATACAAGTACCTCAATGAGCAAGGACATTCAGTTGATTTCTTCTTATCTTGCTAACAAGGCGTAGTTGGACGACCATGCTATCCATCTTCTCTTCAGCGCAAATCATTGGGAGAAAAGGTATTTCAGTTCATATGACCTAATTTGTATAGCAATAATGTATTTTGCGAAAGATGATGCAAAGAGTGCCTGATAGACAGAAGTCATCTATTCGTCATAAGTTAATTTTTATGCATATAATATTTAGCCATAGATTGAAAGAGAAACTAAGTGGCATTGAAATTTTCTCTGCTACTATTAATTTAAAGTAACTACTTGACAAGTTCTCCCCATTAATTGTTATTTTCTCAGGACAATATGGACATAACAAACTGAGAGAAAATAACAATATGATTTTCTGGTCTTCAACTATCTTAGGTTGTTGCCATGGAAGCTTTGGTTTAGCGATAAGAACACAACATGTGACGTGTGCATAAAGCGCATGTCATGGTTCAAGCCATTCTCCGTGGTATTGATGTTGGGAAGAGGATATAGGGGTAGGTCAATACTAAACCTGTGTGTTAACTGCACTCGGGCCATAATCCCACAGGGGAGAAATGTAATCTTAGATTGTGGAAAGCTTTTCATCAAACTCACCTTCTCCTGCTACTAATTCAGTACCTTTTTCTTGGAATATGGTGTCATCTTCTGACCAAAATGGAAGTGTTAGTATCTTTCACCTGCTTCTTTCTTTTCTATTCCTCTGAATTAAGTACCAGTCTTCATTCTTATTTACCAACATGGCAATGAATTTTACCGTCATTATCTGGATGGTTTTACCTGGTTTGGCAGCCAACAATTTTACTACTCTTTAACTGTTCATGTAAAATTTTCAGTCGAATCCACCGTCATACTAAATTTTCTTTGCAATAATGCAGAGTGTTTGGATAGATGTGGATTTCTTAAGCAATCTCCATTCCTGTCAGATATGACATTTTTTAATCCAGGATAAGCTTTAGGATTTCAGTTGGTATTTCTAGTTGTTCGTCATTGCCTTGTTAGATATAGATTCATTTTCATCAATCATTTTTAATCTGGAAGAGTTACAGCTATTGATGATTTGATTGTCGATATTGATGATTTGATCTTGAAGTAACCAGAAAGCTACTAATAGAGGAGGTTATGGAGGTGAGAGATTGCCACAAAAAGGTTGCCAAGTCTTATTTGGCTCTTCATGATTCCTCATGGAAGATAGTTTTCTTTCCCTTCTTTTTCTAGGTGCCTCAAGAGCCATGGTTTAATTAAAAAGCTACGTATCCGGAAGTATATGATGTTAAGCATAGTTGTCACCTCAGTAGTTCTCTTGAGTTTGTTTGGATTTTCTGGTCAGTTTACATGTCCACTAAATCAGTATGGGGATTAAGATTAAATTTTTGAAGCCATTATGTTGCACGTTATGAATCTATGCTATCTAAATTGATTAAATGCTACTAGCTGAGATTTTCATTTGATACTCTTTGGAGCTTTAAATACAATAGTTACTTCGTTTAACCAAGATAACAAGTTAATTAAACCTTGTATAGGTGCAAGCAGTAGGTTCTAAAGCACAAGAAATAATTATCTTTTCTATTGTGTTGTTTATTATAGGTTTTCCAAAGGTGAACAATCCCTAGTTTCTAGAGTTTGCTGCTTTTCCCAGGCTAGAGAATGGCTTATACTGCTTGCCTTTGTTTGATATTAGCTGGGACTAAGAAGGGATGATTTGATTAGCACGCTTTCTGTATGTCCTTCCCTTACTTTGTCGATGGTATGCCTGAGATGGCAGTCTTTCTCCTTGGCTCAATGCGACCCTTCCTCTTGAAGATTTAGAGAAAATGCTGAGAGAAATTGTTTGACTGTATGACAACATGCCAAAAAGGAAGACCGTTGTCTCAGTTATGGTTATCATAGGTCAAGAGTGCAGAATGTCTTACATGAGAATCTGCAACTCCGTGTAACATGATCTTCTTTTATTGAGTTTTGACATATTTAATCTTAGAGATCTCTTTGTCAGGGCAGAAGTACTTTGTGTCTTGTCAATCCCTGTATACCATCTTGTTGTGAGTTTGAATGTCCTCTACATTTTGTGTAGTGTGAATGTTATGGAGTCACCTCAGATTTTTCTTTTCTGTTAATCCAAATTTGCATGTTTGAAAATTGAAATGACAAAAAATTGTGATATTTCCGATATAATAACACTATTAGTTGAGTGGTCTTATGAGAAATCAACTCTGATAGTAATTAGAAATGGGCCAACTCCTGCCTGTTGCTTTTGGCAACAAAACTAGAAAGGTGTTTGTGAGCTTTGTTGTTCAGCATTATTTTCAATCTGAAAGAGGGGTCTGTAATTGTATTTAGTAGAGAAAAACTGTGACAATCATATGATAATTATTGAAACCTTCACTGAGCAGTGGTAGTAAACATTATTCACAGTATATTTGAGTTCCAGTCGTGTACAAGTAGAGACAGTTTTGAGCTTCCTATGATGGGGTGATGCGTAACTATCATTGTGTGTCAAGACTCCCTCAACAATTTATGCTGCTAAGCATTTAGAAATTTATACACCGCTTGAAATTTTAGAAAATGTTATAGAACAAATTGAACACTTGTGTGTTAAAATAGTTCATATAGAGCTAATTGAAGAGTTACTATCATGTTACTATGAGAACTAGAGTACATTCAAGAAACAATACAAGTGATTTACGGATTACAGTAAGTAAAGCATGTGAACATATATTTGCAGGTCTTCTATTGATTGATATGAGTGTCAAAAGCCAAAAGGTTTACTTGATGACATAATCTATACATCTTGGACACAAAGTAGTAGTATGCTTTAGTCCTTTCTGGGTAATGGCATATCATCTCTTGCCATGCTGCTGCTTTGTAGGTGCTCCAGCACTGCTTTCATTCCAGTAAGATACTCCACTAGCCCTTTGAAGTAGTTGGTTAGCAAAAAATAAAGCATGAAAAACAATATCAATGACAACAATATACCCCGTGTAATTGCACAAGTGGGGTTTGTGAAGGGTGGTGTGTACGCAGCCTTAGACCTACCTTGTGAAGGTAGATATGTTGTTTCCGATAGACCCTTGGCTCAATTAAAGCATATCAAAATCAGTAAGAAAAGGAAATACGGTAGCGAAGGAATAGTATGGAAACAATAGAGAAAGGAACAATATTTAGCAGCAACAAACAATACTATAACCAAAACGAAGAAAACAACTGGTAGTAAAATCAAAGAATAAGATAGTGGGAGAGTAGTAATAATAACACTAATAAGGGAAACTAGACCATGCTCAACTATTTGCTATTTAACTCAATGACATGGACTGTAGATAATTACCCTAAAGACCTAAACAATTAAGAAATTTACATTTATCTGTCTAAAAGTAATGGTATTTCTTTCCGATTTGGTGACAACCAAAGGAACATATTACTCAGTTTGCATTGCTTTACTAATTAAAGTCTGAAGAGAATTACCATTCACATAGTTTCGACAGTCGTGATGGTTAATCGTCAAATCAGTATCCCATCCTTCGTTGAATCTGTTTGCTGCATCCATTGCATCACTCTCTGAGTAGCCAACAAACCAACACTTCCTTTTAGGCAGCTTCTTCAGTGTCCTTGTAAGAACAACTCCTGTCATGGTATAAACGCTTGAAGACATGAATTGCTTAGGAGACGACTTTCGATATGAACTTATAATGGTTAAGAGACGGGAAAAGCTTGTTTGTTTTTTTTACTTCCAAACAACTTTGGTGATCAAATTTAAAGTGCTCATTCCTTATTGAATGATGACCATGACAGGCGTCAGCTGAAACCAAAGGAGATTATGAACAAAGGTCATACTTAGTATGAAGAAGTACAACTACAAATTGATCCCTATGATTGTCAATTCAAAAGAGAGATACGAGTTTGGATATAATGCTGATTCAGAAATCGACTAAGTCTCACAGATTCAATGTCTAAATGAATTGAAGGTACGAACTTGGATAAGTTGCAAAGTTAAGACAAAACAGTAATCAATCCATTTCTCCTGTAGATTTGGAGAACAGTTGAAGTTACCTGAGCCTGTATTTACTTTATCCAATTTATCTTTCTTCTCACTATTATTAGAAAATCACAAATTTCTGAGGAATGTCCCCATCAGAATTACCTCATCAGTAAGAAATTTCCAACTGAAAATCTTTGGAAAATGTTACCAACGAGCCAAATTCTGATGGATTTAGTCAAAAATGATTTGAGTAGCGACGACTTTCAAACTTTAAGAGAAACTAAAAGGGTTTGACCTGGTACATTTCTGCTAGATAGAGCAGCAACAGCTACAACAATGCTTTCCGGATCTTGAGGTTGGAAATCATACACTAAAACCTAAACACACAGATTAATAACCTGTTAAGACTTTTTAAAATTCTTTTTCGGTTTAATCATTAGAAATCTGAAACTGGATTCAGTAAGGTAATTAACAATGAATGAGATTGTTATACATGAATTTACTTATTTTTAAAAGCAGGGGTGGACCCACATTATATGAAGGGGTGCATGTGCACCCGCTAACTTTTAAAAAACTCATATGTACATGTATATCTATTTTGAAAAACTGGTAGAAATTAGGATATAGCTAACAAAATATAAAAGTTACCTTGTGCAATTGGTAGAACTTAGAAGCAAAAGATTCCATTCGAATCCTACTAAAGCTTGTTTTTATTATTTTTATTTTATTTTAAGTTTAGCTACCTCATATTTGAGTTATGTTTTTATTGGTGCACCCAAAATCTTCGAATTCAGGATTCACCTCCCTTTAAAAGGGATTTCTTTTTCTTTAAATAGTTTAATCCCTCATTGCTAATTGTATAGTCATCTGATTATGATGATTTATAGTCATACACACTTATTTTAGATCACAATATTTCAAAAGTTTTCACTCGCCCAATCAAATTACATCATATAAATAGAGTAATTAACCTTTTCTGTAAACACCATTAGTATATGTTTTTGAGCAGGATTAGTTCATAAAAACATTATCTCTACCCAACCCGCCTAATACCTGCTGAGTTACTGTTCTCACTTCTCAGCCCCAAATTGCGCAGACAAAATGCACGAGGAAAACAAAAGGAAGAGAAATATTACCTGAGAGTCGAGGGAGGAACAGGGGTTGATAATGAACATGAAATGCTGCAAACCCCAGAAATTGAGAGAGTAAGCAGTAGACATAAGCAACTGGGCAGGTCCTTTTGTGGCTCTCAAAGGCACAGCTGCTACGTATACTTCATCTCTTCTGTTACTTCCTATTCCTATGGATCTCGCCAATGACACCGATAGCATTTCCCTCTTCTTCTTCTTTCCTTTTGTGTGGCTGGTGACCCTCCATTCTAATTTATATATATAACTAGATAATGAAAGATCGTTTACGAGCTCAATATTACAATCTTATACATATTTATAATAAAAATTTGATTAGTTTTTTTAAAGAAAGATTATTATGATATTTTCAAATAAACATGATAGTAAATTATAATAAAACGCAATAGGTATTTAACAAACAAAAATAATGACCCTTGATGAAAATTAGAACGAATCATCTCATTCTTTACAAAGTGATAAAATGATAAAAAAATTATAACTTTGTGTCTTGTCTTAATATTTATTAAAATTAGGAGAACAATTTATTATAATTAAAAAAGAATTTTTTAGAGTAATTAATATATATGATGAATAAATATTTTACCTCAAATGAATTAGAATTTAAAAATATTCACAAAAGTTGATATAATATCTACAACAATAATTTAACATAAGGTAGTTAATATTATAATTTATATAACTTGCTTAAAATTATTTTAACTAATGATAAACTAATAGTAATAAATAAGTATATGGTTTTCAATAAATTATATAATGACCTATATGTTACGTAAAGTTTTTGGATTATACATAAAAAAAGAAATCAAGTAAATTAGATATTTCAAAAATTATCTTTGCAATCCAAAAAAAAAAGCAACACCATGAAATCGAAAAATCTGAAGAGAACTCAGTGGTTGCATTTCTTTTGAATTAGGCATTTTGAGAAACACAATTGTGATTGACATTGGATTTAACATGTTAACTAATTTATTAGGGTGTTTGAACAGTGTGGAACAATTGAAACAGATGAATTTTGCTGAAAATTGACTATATGGACAAGTCCCAGAAGTTATACGTCAACTAAGAAATATTGAATTTTACTTTTGTCTTGTAATTATTTTACAAAGGTAGGGTCATTATATAGGGAATTGATAAAAAATGGCGTTCTTAATGTTGAAAAAAAGTTGCATTAATGGTCTTCCTAATAAGAGATCTATGCCAGATCGAGAATATAAAATTTAGGACACAAATTAGAAATAAAGGGCGAGAAATTTATTGGTATAGAACATGAAAGGGAGAGAATTGATGAGTAAATAAAATGTATAATGAGTTAGTGTCTATTTATTTGTGTCATAGACTTAGTTCTAGAAAAATTTTATAATTTATAGTTTCTAGAAAAGTCATGTAACTTGTGGAGGAAATTTACCCACTTGAAAAAATATATTTTGACAAGTTTAAAAATACAATTCATTGAACTTTATAATGAAATATATATGAAATGACCATATTACCCTTGATTGTCCTCAACTTTACATTTCTATATAATAGAAAAATACCAAATTTTGATCCGGCGACTTCAAATTTACATTAGATATTTAGATGAATATGTTTGAAATCAAGTAAAAGTACAAACTTGATTATATATTTAAAGAAGAACTACTCTTTTGTAATCTAGAAATTTTCTATAGTCTACTTAAATATTTATAGTTTACTTTAAATGCAAATATACAATCCTATTCATTTTATTTGTAAAGTTACTTTTTAACATCTTTTTAAATATTGAAATAAATTTTATTTATGCTTTAATTAGAATTTAATATATATTATTAATTTTATTAGACTTATTTCTTTTCAGGTATATTAGTTAGAGAGTAATGAATTTTCATGTTAAATTAGATATTTTAGTAAGCATAATGAATACAAAAAATATTTGGGATTAATTAAAATAATAATAAAATAGAGTAATGAATAGATATCACAATAACTCATAAAAGAAAAGAAAGTGAATAGTACTATTTTCAATAACTAATGATGTTTCTAGAACTATTTAGTTTTCTTGTTATTATTCTTGGTAGATTTTTGTTAGCATGAAATTACATTTTTACCCTTGATAATCGTTCACTACATATGTAGAAAGATGTTTCTAGAATTTTTTGTTTTTCTTGCTATCTTTTTAAATATGTTTTTGTTAGTATAAAATTATATTTTTACCCTTGGTCGTCCTACCACTTCACTCTTCTATATACAGAAATATATAATAGAAAAATATATTAATTTAAATTTGACATTTGAAATTTATTTATAGTTTAAAATAAGTCATAAAAGTTTGTATAGTTATAAACTATTTTATTAAAGCTAAAATATATATTTAAAGTTAAATTGTTACTCCCTCCGTCCAAATTTATATGAATTACTATTTTGACTTGATATGAAATTTAAGAAAGAATGATTGTTGAAACTTGTGGTTTGAGATACTCCCGTTGTTCCATACTAACTGAATTTGTGCGGCAATGCACACTTATTAAGAAAAACATTCATAATTTATAGGAAAAATTATGGGGATAAACAAATATATACTAGTTAATTAACTAAAATAGCTATATTTTGAATTAATTATGGCTCACATCTTAATTTTAGTTGTAATTACGTAACCTCTCTCCTCTCTTCCCCTTTCTCTCTCCGCCTCTCTCCTCGTTTATACATATACAAGTATATGAAAAATATACAAATACAATAAGGCTCTCTCCTTTCCCAATCACGCGGACATCTCTCCTCTTTCTCCCAATTTCGCTCGCCTAATATACCAATACATGTGTATATCAGTTACACATATACATTTATTTGACATATATACACAGATACAATCTACCTCTCTCCATTCTCTGCCCAATCTCGTTCGTCTCTCTCATCCATCTTCCAATCTCGCTCGTCTCTCTCTCTTCCTTCTCCCAATTTTGCTCGTCTCTCTCTTTCTTCTCCCAATCTCGCTTGTCATATATACATATATATATGTATACCAAATACATATATATATGATAGATATACATATACAATTCAACAGATATACATATATAGTTCGCTTCTCTGTCATCTCTCACTCGTCTCTCTCCTCCTTCTCCCAATCTTGCTCGCCAGATATACAAATACATATGTATAATAGTTACGTATATATAATTATTTGATAGATATACATATACAATTCGCTACTTTCCACTCTCTTCCCTCTCTCATCCCTCTCCCAATCTCGCTCACCTCTCTCCTCCCTCTTACATGTAGCTACGAATTGTAATTAGCAAACTATAGCTATGAAGTTGCATAATTAAGTATTTTTTGAGTGACTATATGTGAAAATTACCCTAATTTATACCATATTCACTATTGGTCTTTGTGAAATCACAAATTTAACTATATAAGTAGTCCAATTTATCTCTTAGAAAATATCAAACTTCATTAAGGGTTTGTTTGGAAACACGTCTGGTAATTGGAATTGGTGTAATTACTAGAATAGTAATTATCAACCTAATAATTACATTGTCTAGCAATTGCACGGCCTGTTTGGTTGTCACAGTGTAATTACACATGTCCTGTTTGGATGTCACAGTGTAATTACACATGTTGTGTTTGGATGCACAATTGCAATCATAAAATTATATTAATTTTAAAAATAAAAATTACTCTCTGTTTAAAAAGAATGACCCTAGTCTATTTAAAAAAGAATGAGCCCTTTCCTTTTTTGGCAACACTTTAATTTTAACTTTCCACGTGACATGTTTAAGACCACAAGATTAAAGGACATTTGGTACAATTGACATAACTTTAATTTAGAACCACAAGATTAAAAAATCTTCTTTCTTTTCTTAAACTCCGTTCCAAGTTAAACTAGGTCATTCTTTTTTAAACGGAGAGAGTAATTATTTAAACTTTATACTAGACAAATAAGAAACTTTATAAATGATATTAAATTAAGTATTTAGAATATATATTCTTTTTTGAAAATACATTATGTAATAAACATATATTCTTTAACTAATATTATGAAAAAATAATTGATTTATATTTTTTCAAATTAATATATTTCGATTGAGTTGGTCATAAAAACTAAAGGTATGAAGTTGATATGAACATCGTGAAATGCATGTTTGATAAAAAGATTAATATATAAATAAAATGTCATAAACTATAAATGTTTGACAAAAATATAATCTATCAAGTCTAATTAAAAAATGACGTGCAATGTGAATTCGATATTACTAAAGCAAATGAAACTGAAAATATAACATGAGTTATAAATTCAAAACAAAAATTGTAAAATAATACTCTTATGGTAAATTTCAACATAGCATACATATATATAATTTATCTTTATTTTTTTAAAAAAGAAAATGTAAGTCTATAACCTTACTTAACAATAATTCTATTTCAATTTGAAAATTAGATTACTAATAAAATTATGATAATGAGAAAATAAGCATGACATAAAGAAATAGATAATACAAAATAATTGCATAGAATCAAGTAAGATTGAGAACAAGAAGAAAATGAAATATAATAATATAAAATAAAAAATAAACTTTTAGAATAATAATAATAAAAACTTAAGATAATAGAAGTAAAAAAAATTAAAACAAGAAAATAAAAATAGAAATAATATAAAAGATTAAAAAGTAATCAACTGGTACACCATGTAATTCACAATCTCTGTCTGTGAATTGTAGAGTGTAATTACCCCTGCCAGTTATACCAATTACATGTTGACCAAGTAATTACCTGGCCAACCAAACAAGACAGACAGTGTAATTACACCAAATCTAATTACCAGGTTGTCCTTCCAAACCGGCCCTAAAGAAAATGACAAATATGGAAAATTTTCAAACATATATTTTAAACTTTGAACAATGAAAAAAAACTTAAAAATTCAATTAATATGGAATAGAGGAAAGAAGTCATAGATATTTGTATTGTTAGAAATCATTTCATTGAAGATGAAATAAAAAACAAGTGTCTTTCGTATACATATTATTAAATATAAAAATATGTTATTACTAACTAAAAGTAAAAGAAAATCATCTAAAGTGAAATTTAGAGAGTGCTAAATATAAAATGTGACATTTTCTTTTGCCGACCGAAAGTAAAAGTTATGTTTATTGAGAGGGAGGTAGTATATAACTTAGAGGCTTGATCTAATGTTTTGTTTCCCCTTTGAAATCAAATATAGTTACATGTAAAGTGAGATGGGAGAGTACTAATTTAAAGTTTTAACTAGAGAAATGTAACTCATAAAAACAAAAATAGGATATCTACACTTAAAAAATATGATATTTGAAATCTCGAAATCAAGATATGTAACACATGTTGTGGTGTAGGAATATATTATTTATACTCAATCAAAATTAGTATTCCTTCCATCGGTATATATTATTTATATATACTCAATCAAATTTTGTAGTCATTCTATCCGTATATATTTCCATCGGCATATATTATTTATACTCTATAAAAATTAGTACTCCTTCCATCAGTATATATTATTTATACTCAATCAAAATCAGTACTCCTTCCATCAGTATATATTATTATTATACTCATTCCATCGGTATATATTATTTACACTCTATCAAAATTAGTACTCCTTCCATCAGTATATATTATTATTACTCATTCCATCGGTATATATTATTTATACTCTATCAAAATTAGTACTCCTTCCATCAGTATATATTATTTATACTCAATCAAAATCAATACTCCTTCCGTCTCAATTTATGTAGTGCCGTTTGATTAAACACAAAGGATTTTGAAATTCTTACTATTTAAACCTTGGATATTTGTTTTAAAAATAAATTCCCCTCACAAAGGAAAATTGTCAGTTTGATTTTTAAGATGTAATGCATCATTATGCTACAAATGATAGAACAATAAGGAATAACATCTTCTTACTTATCATGAATGAAGTAAATTTTACAAAAAAATTGTAATACAAGAATCTAAGAATTGAATCTCATACTAAACATATTCAACTTAATAAAGTTCAGACTTTACACCTCAATTGGATTACTATATTACACTGTCACACTTATCGAGTTAGGCAGGTTATCTCGAGCTACGTACAAAGGACAGTACTCAACAGCGCTGATAGCTTGTGGAAAACAGCCCCGTTATGAAACCAACCCAAAGCAGCCTTTGTTACTTAAGTAGTTAAGGTTTGGAACCCTTGCAACTATGATAAAATAGCAGAACTTGAACATAATGCATCAACTATCAAGATCATTCTCATCATAATCAGAAAGGAAAGGATCCTTCAACAATTCAGCTGCAGAGGGTCTTGCTCTTGGCCGACCAACGCATCTTTCAATGAAGGCCTTTAACTCGGGATCGCTCACCCTGTTAAAAGCTTGAGGCTTTTTCCCAGAAGTTACAATCTTGTATAGTTTGGCTAAACTGTCACATTCACTGTAAGGTATCTCCAGAGTAGCCATTTCAATCAAACACATCCCAAATGAGTACACATCCACCAACTCTGTGTAGTTCTCTTCATAAAGCTCTGGTGCCATATACTCTGGCGTCCCTAGTACAGAATGTGCTGCATGGCTCTTCCCCACGATTGTTGCCAAACCAAGATCACCAATCTTTACCTGTGTAAACATGATAAATAGGATGTTTAAGGTCGACCAATCCAAAAGTATTGTATCTGTTTAGATGTACATCTGAAGCTCACAACTCACGAGTAACTACCTAAGAAGCTATTTTATAAATAACCGAACACTTCCAAATGTATTTTAGTGCCTAAGTTTTTGTTTCTTTTTATTCTAACAGGACCTTAGGCTCCTGATTATACACAAAGTGAGATGATTACCCACAGTTTTAAGTTAGAGAATATGGATTCTAACTTCACCGGCTTCTCCACTGAAAGTCGGGGCATACTTTATGTCTACCCTGATTAACCCACTCAGCTAAACATAGGATTTAAGTTCGATAAGCTTTCTCGAATTATACTAAGAACCAAAGAGTAGAGGATATGCAACTGAGATAAAACCTGTCATTTCCCATATGTCGACAAAGTAAATGACATGAATTTTGCACCTTTAGAGTCACAAGACAAGAAGAAGGAACAGGTTCATTAGGAAATTGCATCATTACGTAGGATTTTTGACATAAAGTTTATGTCTATAGTACAGAAATTGTAAGCCAGTATCAACCGAGTTCATACCTTTCCAACATTTCCATTGATAAAGATGTTACTACAATTGAGGTCTCTATGAATAACACAAGGATCGTGAGTATGGAGAAAATCCAAGCCCTGTAATATCTGTCTTGACCACTTCTTCAAGGCCTTGATTGAAACATGACGATGCTTTTTCCTGTATTCCCTCAAATTACCAGAGGCACATGCCTCGGTTATGAAATTCAGAATGTTATGTTCAGTGTCTTTCCAGAAATGGTACATGACAATGATGTTGTCATTCTTCAAATTCTTCAGCAACTCGATTTCAGAATGGATCTTACTGATGATGAAAGGACTGCCAATGAATTTGTTCAATTTAATCTGATTCCAGGCTACTTCTCTTCCTTCCTCAAGATCAAACGCTCTATACACCATCTTCACTGCACCATAGCCAAGAAGCTCCTCGTATCGTCCAAATCTCCCAGATGGATCAACCTCAGCAAATAATTCATTTTCTTGATCAGTCGCATCAGGATTTGCAGTAGGCATACTTAGTTCTATAAGAGTAAACAGAGGCATAAACATTTAGAAGATTCATCAGAGAAAACAATCACACAATGTCAACTTCCATAATAGAACTAGGAGGTCGCAAACCCAACGAGCCCAAAATTTGCTTGGGTCAAAATGTATAGAATAACGGGTGATAACTCAACCTGTACAATATTACCCAAACATCAACTACTTACTTTCTCAAAAACTATTACTCTCAATAACTAATCACACACCATCTTTTTCCATAATAGGACCTAAATTTGGTCGAGCAAATCACAGATACACCTGTGCTGGTACTGGTGCCTCGATCATTGCCTTCGGTTCAAACTATTGTACATAACATTAGAAAAAAAGAAAATTTTTGTATTTATCTAGGTATATTAAATCTGCATCTAGTATCATAAAAAGAGAATTTTGGCTGTAATGTGCTACACTTCTCCTAATAACTTTTAAATCTTGATAAATACATACTCCTATAATTCAACTCCATTGCTAAACCTCAAATCACTTTATCAGTTTTCTGCAAATTGAACTACTCAAGATTCAAAAGTTCCCAACTCGGTTAGATGAAATTCATAACTATGAATAGACTACACATTATTTAAACAACACATCAGATCAAGAAACTGTGGATTGAATCAACAGATATATATACTGTAAATTTAGGAAAGAAAGAACTCTAACTAACTAGTTAATTATGAGAAGAAAAAAACAAAACCTTGAATTCATCTAAGAAACCAATACAACCTAAAGTATTTATGCTCAAAAGTTTGCAGAATCATAAATAAGGAAAACCTCGTTACAATTATACCAAAATTAGTATAATAATAAATTTCCTAATTCCAAGAAGCAGAGTAATTTCATAATCTCTCCCTTTCTCTTCAAGCCTTAAACCCTAGTAACGTAACCACATGCAGTGAAGGGTCCTTGTCGAAAAATTACATTATGTATATAAAAATTATATAAAATACATTCTTTTCAGTTTTCACAAATATATCAAATCTAAACAGCCTTAACGAAATTTCTTACTTCTCAATTGAAAACCCCACAAGAAAGCTGTCAACCAGTATATTATTTTTCTTGAAAATCATGTTTAAAGCTAGTACATACTGCAGTTACAAGTAAGGTCATAAAAATCTAAACTTTGCAACAAGAAATTGATATACAACAAATACTGATAGTGTTAAAGATATACCTACAAAGAAAATTGAAGGAAGTGATTATAGCAATGGCTGGCAAATAGGGAGAAAAAGAGGAAAATTTGATCAACAAGATTAAGCCTATTTATAGACAGACTCTTCCATGATATATGCATATGCAACCTTTCGCGTCGTTTCATTCATCTATCAACTTCGTTATATTTATACACCAACCAAATATATGTAATTTTAATAAGATTTCTAGATATTTTAAAATTGTTAATTATTGTAATATAGTATTTCCTAATTTTTAAATAATATATAATACTATCTCAGCCTAATATATGTAATATGGATAAAATTTTTGAGAGTTGATCAATTTTTTAAAAATATTTTTTATTGTTAATTATTGTGATTTATAATACTTTCTGCGTAATTTTTTGATGAAATTTAGAGAATCAATTTTTTCTTTTAGATGAAGCAGTCTCATTCCCCATTCACGGAGCCCTTGGTACTCGAGTCCTGCTGCACCAGGTAAGGATAATTCATTTCAAATTGAGTATTCAGAATACGTATTGAAGCGCTGATTAAATCCGAATTGCATATTGCAAGGCTTATTCTGGAGTGATGCTATCAACACAATGACTTTTCTAGTCAAAACTTCTGATTAAAAGTGTACCACTATTCATATTTTCTTTTTTTGGGACGTTGGAAAGGTTACATGTGAATATAGTTAATATATAGACCTACTACAAGTCCAAAGGGATTGATGGCTACAAACTGAGTAGCCAGACTTTAAACACAATAAATCCGTGCCATAATTTGCCGTCGACACCTTTTAAAGCCATTCAACACCAGAGTGAGTTTATGATTGTGTTTTTTTGTTTGTTTAACTATTTGGTATCTGAATTAACTAGTTTGACTAATTTAAACTTGTGTTGCATATTAAATCAATTAATGAGAAATGTTCTAGTTGTCAAGATTCACACATGAGATCTCAGTTTAAGGATTGAGAGATTTCATTCATCCCATCCACCATGTGTGGTGGCTGAGTTATAATTTGAACTTTATGGTTTCTGAATTCTAAGATAGCGACATTATGTTTTATAGTAGCTGAATTCAAAATTTAATTTTGTTACATATTTTAGTGAATTTCTTAGTCCAAATACAATGTTTAAATTCAAGAAAGTGGATTAAGGCTAAACATGTACGATCAACATCTAGCTTCGTTCCAGAGTATATGATTCCACTTATGTATATATAGTTAAAGTAATTTAAAAATGTGTATATAGTTGTGTTGCATTTAAATTTATTGTCAAAATTTAGAGGGAGGTATGGGTTAGCCTCTGCCCTACCCCAAATTAAAAGAAGACAAAATAAAGAGGTAAAACTTTGTAGATATAAGCCATTGACTACAAAGTAAGTAGTAATATAGTTCATTCTACATCCGTGCCCAATTATATTGCATGATGAGGTGAATCTAGCTCCTATATGACCAATCTTTTAAAGTAAACAACTTTACGTGACTAAAAACAACTTGTCAATGTAGATTTGAAGCCAACTCTATCCACCCTCGTACGGTGCCATAAATGTTTAGGAGTCGTTTGTATCTCGTTAGAGTTATGCATGAATTAACAACGTATAGAGAGAAGTATTGGAAATACTCGTGCACTTTACGTAAATTATTAGTTTCAATTCTGAATTATTGACAGCCTCAAAAACACTCATCTACTTGACTAACTAAACTTAGATACACTCCTGATATGAAATAACATAACAAGTGGTTTCAAACTCTTGTAGGAGCATGTGACTCTTAATAAAAATTTGAGAGAAGAGCTGAAAACACCTCCAAACTTGGAGAGAATTCAGGGGTGTATTTGACTCATATTGCAAAATCGGGGGTATATTTAAATTCAATTCGCCAAGTAAGAGGTGTTCTTAAGTCTGTCAATAATTTGGGGATGAAACTAATAATCCGCGCCGAGTTCAGAAGTGTTTTTAATACTTCTCTCATAAATTAATGATTATTTATAGGAGAATTTATGTATTAAGTATTATTTATGCAAGATTTAGTTAGTTATGTATTAGTGATATATGCATTAGTTATTTCACCTTCTATTCGGCATAAAATTATACATAGATTCTCCCATAACTTTTACATGTATTAGTTATACGGGTTTTTAAATTACAAACATTGGAGTACTAATTTTGTGTACAAATATCTTACCTCCTAATTAATTACCAAATATTATCTTACTTTATACCAGATTTATATATGCATTACTCAGCTCTAAATCATCGACCCTTGGTTCATTATTTATCATGTCACATAAAGACAACTTCCAAATTAAATTTTCTCGAACCTATTTCTTACATATAAAATAAAAACATTAACATTACTTCGATTCTTCGGTTACACACAAAAGAATCATAGCAGTGTGCTAGTATTAATTTGACTGTTTATGGAAAAAATATTATTTGAACAATATCAACCATGATTGTTGTTCAGCATATTAATTGATATTAAAACATTTAAATTTAATTATTTCCAAGTTGATCACGACAAAGCCAACCACCTTTATTGGATGCCTAAAGTAAAATTTCAATTAGAGACATAAAATCTAAGTAAATTTCATATGTATTTATTGTAATTTTTTTAGATGTAAATTATTATTTAATATTTTTTCATAAATGATATTTTTGATTTTTTAATTATTAGTTTTCGATAAGATTTTATCAAATTCAATGTTGAAAAACATTCTTTCATTGAGACAATCATTATATGAATTGTTTGTCAGTTTACTGCTGAATGTCTCTCAAAGTGAGAGTCTTTCCATTATATAGAGAGAATAAAGTTTACACATCCCTAAAGATCCGTCATTTCTATCCCTAAAGATCAGCTATTCTATCTCTACAAATCTGCTATTCAATCCCTCCAAATCCGCTATTCTATCACAATATTTATTCCTTTGATTCTACAACAAATCTATATGATTATGCTAATTTATATCACTATCTAATTACATTAATATATACAATTATTTAGATTTTTATCATGCTAACATTCCCCCTCAAATTGATGCCGGTGGATCAAGAAGCATCAATTTGCCTACTAGAAACTGATGGCGTTGTCGTGCCATATATTTTGTAAACGCATCAGCTATTTGAAAATCACTGGATACATGTGGAAGAGTAATGACTCCTTTATCTACAGCTTCTCGTATATAATGACAATCTACTTCGATGTGTTTGGTCCTCTCATGAAAAACTGGATTAGTAGCAATCTGAATAGCACTTGTATTATCAGCATGCAGAGGAGTAGGATGAGATTGAGGAAATCCAATCTCAGCAAGTAATCCACGAAGCCATACAACCTCAGAGCAAGCAGTAGACATGGATCGATATTCAGCCTCTGTTGAAGATTTTGACACACGATCTTGCTTTTTACTCTTCCAAGATATCAATGACTCTCCAAGAAACATGCACCAACCAGTGACTGAACGACGAGTATCAGGACATCCCGCCCAGTCAGAATCACTAAAAGCATTAAGACGAATAAGAGAACCACTTGGAAAGAACAATCCACGAGTAGATGTTCCTAGAAGATACCGAATGATGCGACGAACAGCCACCAAGTGGAGATAACGGGGATCTTGCATAAACTGACTAACTTGTTGAACTGCAAAAGAGATATCAGGCCGAGTAATAGTAAGGTAATTTAGACTCCCAACTAATTGTAGAAACATAGTTGGATCAGGAAGAATATCGCCTTCCTCACGACGATACTTCACATTCAATTCCAATGGAGTATCTACGGAGGAGGAATCTTGAAGACCAGCCAAAGAAATCAGATCTTGAGCATATTTGTGTTGGTTTAGAAACACACCTGAAGCAACATTATGAACTTCCAAACCCAAAAAATATGTAAGAGTACCAAGATCTTTCATATGAAAAGAATCTTTAAGTTGTTGTTGGAGGCTAGTGATTAGTGAAGAATCGGTTCCTGTGATAATAATGTCATCTACATACACCAAAAGAAGAACACAACCTGCAGATGTTTTTCGAAGAAACAAAGATGAGTCATATTTGCTCTGCTCAAAAGAAAATTGTAGCAAAGTAGATCGGAACTTATCAAACCAAGCTCTTGGAGCTTGTTTTAATCCATACAAAGACCGCTTCGACTTGCATACATCTGATGTAGGCGATAAGAACAAACCAGGTGGAGGTTTCATATAAATTTCTTCTTTGAGATCACCATGGAGAAAAACATTTTTGACATCCATTTGATAAAGAGACCAGTTTTGTGAAGCAGCAATGGCAATAATAGTTCGCACCATAGTCATTTTTGCTACGAGTACAAAAGTCTCCTCATAGTTCACCCCATACTCTTGTATGTTACCAAGAACAACCAATCGAGCTTTGTATCGATCAAGAGTTCCATCAGAATGGAGTTTGACTGAATAAACCCATTTACATCCAATAGGGCGGACATTTGAAGGAGATGAAACAATGTCCCATGTGTCATTTTCTTTAAGAGCCAAAAGTTCTTCCTCCATTGCTTTCTGCCAACAGTCATGCTTGGAAGCTTGTGAGTAACAAGTTGGAACAGAAATGTTAGATAAAGTAGAGGAAAATCCATACCAATTGGGAGTACGCGATACTTTGGTAGAGCGCCTAGTAGGCTCAAGAGGACCAGATCTTGAAAAATTCTCAGATTCTAGTTGTGGTACAGTTTCAGGCGGCGGATCAGTGTCGGGATAGGATAAGATTGGCCGACGTCGTTCATACACAAATCCAGGTTTGAACCTCTTAAAAGAAGATGATAAATCTTCAAAAGTAGGAAGAACAGGAGAAGCAGAAGATGAATCGACAATCATAGGAAAGAAATACTGATTCTCAAAGAAAACAACATTTCTAGAAATACGAAATTTGTGAGAACATGGATCATAGCAAATAAAATCTTTTTGTGAAGTACTATAACCCATAAAAGCACATTTAGTAGATTGTAAAGAAAGTTTATTGCGCTGCGAAGGAGGCAAATGCACAAAACAAACACAACCAACTGTATGAAACTCACTATAGTTAGGATTTTGGTGATAAAGACAAAAATATGGAGACTCAAGATTTAGCACTTTAGATGGCAATCTATTAATTAAATAGACAGCAGTAGATAAAGCTTCCACCCAATATTTAGATGGTACAGAGGACTCAATCAACAAAGTACGAGTGACATCTAAAAGATGGCGATTTTTACGTTCAGCAACTCCATTTTGTTGTGGTGTATATGGACAAGAGCGTTGTGAGACATTTATTTGTCAAGTAAGAATTTTTTGAATTCATAAGACATATATTCTCCACCAGAATCAGATTTTAATAATTTTATGCACGTAGAAAATTGAGTCTCAGTGTAAGCCAAAAATGTCTTGAACATGAAAAATACCTCAGATTTGGATCGAAGAAAATACACCCACGTAAATCGACTATAATCATCTATGAATGTCACAAAGTATTTGAAACGAGCATGAGAAATAATTGGTGAAATGACCCAAAAATCACTATGAATGACATCAAAATACTTAGTAGCACGACTACCAAAATTAGGAAAAGGAAGAGTTTTACTTTTGCCTAATTTACAAGTAGAACAATTAACGGAAGCAACTGAAAATTGTTTTTTATTTTCCAATAAATCAGTATTTGATAAATGAGACAACACAACAGAATTTGGATGTCCTAGACGCTTATGCCAAATCTCAGTCTTACTAGAAGTAGAAGTACAAGCAAAAGATAGAACAGGAGGAATGGAAAAGTGTATAGGAAACAATCGTCCAACTTTAGGCCCCTTTGCGATTATCCTCCCCGACACCTGATCCTGTACAAGACAACCATTACGAGAAAAATTCACATCACAATTGTTATCCACCAATTGTCCAACTGAAATAAGACTAGTTGAGAGCTTTGGTGAAACAAAAACATTCTTGAAAGTTGGAGTAATATCCCCAACCTTGGTAATGGGTAAATTACTACCATTGGCAATCTGTATTTGTGATGGACCTTGATAGTTACAAATATTTTTTAGGTTGCTCGTTGAGTTGGTCATATGATTGGAAACACCTGAATCAACAATCCAAAAATTAGATGTAACATCATTACCTTGTAATCCCAATGCTGAAAAGGCTGACACGATCATTTGTTAAACCATTTCAGGAGTAAGAACTTGTTCTGAAGATGAGTTATCAATAATGGAATCATTTATCCCAGCTTGAAAAATGTTGACCCTACGATTTTGAGGGCGCGTGGGACACTCTTTGATAATGTGTCCTTGTTGTTTACAATAATTACAGAACTTCTTGCTATAATTGCTAGCAATATGCCCATATTCCTTGCAACTGTAGCATTGAGTTCTACTTATATCCCTGCCCTTTCCTTTACCTTGAGCAGCAAATGCAACAGTGACATCATTTTCCTTCTTGAAAGCATTTTGTGTGACAAGACGTTGCTCTTCACGAAGTAATTCCCTAAAGTAAACATCCAAAGAGGGAGATGGGTCACGATTCATCAAGTTAGAGCGAACACTCTCAAAGTCAGAGCGTAATTTCATCAAAAATTGGTCTCGCTTGCTTTGCTCATGAACTCCCTGAATCACTGATAGAGATTTAGTAGGTATTTGGCATAGACAATATCCATAAATTCAGCCCATAAGTTCTGAAATCCAGAAAAATATTCCTGAACAGAAAGACCTTCTTGAGAGTAATTAGTAATTTCATACTCTAGCTGAAAGCGTCTTGCGCTATTATCTTGGTTGTAAACCTTTTGTAAGTAATCCCACATGGCCTTGGCTGTCTTATATGGCCTGAGATTAAGAACAATAAGAGGGTCAATTGACCTTAGAATCCATGTCATCACCCGAGCATCTTTAATCTTCCATTCACGTAGCTTTGTTGTATCAGTAGGAGCAGGATCGCTTTCATCTATATGGCCCCACAGTTCTTTGCCGGTGACAAATAACTGGAACTGAAACTCCCAAGAAGAATAATTTTTTGCAGTGAAACGAACACTGAAGGATTCAAAGTGATGTGAATTCATGCTTTTGAGTAACTATGAAAACTACAGACTCACGAAAGCAACTAGAATGACCAAGAGCAAAAGTCCTAGGTGGTAGGACTGATTGTTGACAAACAAGCAACAAAAAAACCAAGATGTTCAAATAAATTAGAAGGAATCACAGAGACTCTATGAAACAAGACAGCCAAGAGACGGCTCTGATACCATGTCAGTTTTCTGCTGAATGTCTCTCAAAGTGAGAGTCTTTTTATTATATAGAGAGAATAAAGATTACACATCCCTAAAGATCCGTCATTTCTATCCCTAAAGATCAGCTATTCTATCTCTACAAATCTGCTATTCAATCCCTCCAAATCCGCTATTCTATCACAATATTTATTCCTTTGATTCTACAACAAATCTATATGATCATGCTAATTTATATCACTATCTAATTACATTAATATATACAATTATTTAGATTTTTATCATGATAACATTGTTCACATATATAAGTAATAAGTTGACAAATTTTACATAAAAATACGAGTTAGAACCATAAAATTTAATTCAGGAAGTTGATAACTTAGTAAACCTACTTTAATATGCTTGTTGTAATACTTGAAAATCTAAGAAGAAATTTATAAAAATTAAAAATTTCAATTAACTTTGTTCAACACTTTTTAACTACTAATTTTTATTTTTAATAGAGTATTACACTAACTATAACACCCGAGATTCAAGAAGGGGCATAATTGTAAGTTTTGAGAAGCTTTTGGTGCCATCCAATGGAGGCCAACCACAACCCGTGAAGTGAACCACGGACCGTGGGTCTGGTCCATGGATCGGCTACCCTGAGGTCCAGAGGACCCCAAACCACGGCCGGGCCAATGGACCATCGTGTGGTCCACGACCCGTGATTGATGCTCCGTAGGTCAGGAACCCTAAATTCAACTTCTGACAGAGAACGACGGTGGTGCAAGATGGACCGTCGGTCAATTCAAAATCCGTCGGTCAAGGGTCGTCGATGGTAGGCTGGCTGTTATTATAGGGGTATTTAGGTCTTTTCCTAATTATTTTATCCCTAAGATGTTTTACCCTTCATCTATAGGCCTATATAAGTGTATTCAACCCCCAAATTAGTTCATTCACCTCATTCTCTCCAAATTCACCAAAAAGAAGTTGAGTCTTTCTCCAAATATTTCTCTATAGAAATCTTGAAGAAGAAGGATTCAACCTAAGGTTTCAAGTCAAGTCTCCATTCCTCCACTGAAGATAAGCAATTGGCTTTGAGGTATGATAGTATTCATCCATAAATTCCTTCCATTCACGGAGTTCCGAAATTCTCCCATTTTCAAAGTTAGAAATCCCCAATTGAGTTAGGCTTTTCTTCAATTGTCATGGGTTATATTAATCATTAATTTAAATGATTGAATTATGATCTCTTATGCATGAATTGATGAAATGCTATAATTTTATGATGATTCCCCTATGAACCCATGAAGTTCCCATGTTATTTTCAAATTCAAAGTATGAGCATATAATATGAGTCTTGCATTAGCCAATAGTTGAAATCCCTACAACAGTGCAAACAGATGATAGTCTTATGTTGATGTACACAGAGTCGCCTAATTCAACTTTGCATGACATTCTTACTCATAAGATTGTTGAACCAGACCCAGAAGCTACAGAAGGTGCTAAGTTTATTGTCAATGTAATAGAATCAGAAGTAAATGAGGCACAAATATACAAAGATGCAGATGTATCACCTAGGGTTGCTAAAGAAATGAAATAAACTAGGAAGGGTAAAAACAAGGGTAATGGAGACTCAACCCAATTAATTAGAGTGCAACCAAAGCAGAAGGTGTTTTCTCAATACTCAAGATGACGATTAAAGATCTTATATGGAATATTAGGTCTGTAAAGACATAAAAAGCATTTCAAAGAGTGCAAATGTTGCACAATTATCATAAGTTTGCTTTTGTGGCTCTATTGGAACCTTTTCGACAGTTAGTTTCACTAATAGATATAGAAGAAGGCTCAAAGTGCCTAAGGAAATGCATAATTGCAATGAAAAGATATGGATCTTTACTAACCATATGTTTGATGTGACAGTGGTGAGTGATTCTCAACAACAACTCACTATTTTGTTACATAGTCAATCTCTTATCAACAAATATGCTATTATTGTGTATGCTAAGTGCGATGATTCTAGGAGGATGGAGTTGTGGGATGACATTTACTCATTAGCCAATGGAATGAGTAGTCTGTGGCTAATTAGTGGTGATTTTAATGTGGTTCTAAGTGGAGAAGAGAAAATAGGAGGCCTTCCGGTGGTAGATTCTGATAATAAAGATTTCATAACTTGTATTGAATCATGTGAGCTTGCACAAGTGCATTTCAAGGGTAGTCCCTTTACTTGGTGGAATGGTAGGTCAGATAGTGACTGTATTTTTGAAAGGCTTGATAGAATCTTATGAAGATAGAATGATCAAATTTAGGAATTCATTTAGGTTTCTTGAATTTTGGATAGAACATGCATCTTTCAAGGATGTGATTAGGCAACAATGGGATACCGATTGCTCTTCTAATTCATTTTTGAACTTTAAGCTAAAGATCAAAAAGGTTAAGTCTGCCCTAACTTCCTGGAGTAGGGAGATGTTTGGTGACATTTTTCAACAACTTATCATTAGAGAGGAAATAACAAGAATTAAAGAGAAGTTATTTGAAGAGATCCTTCTAGTGAGCATAGATCTGTCATGCAAAACATTTTGAAGAAGTTTTTTGGCAACAAAAAGCTGGATATGAGTGGTTTGTTAATGGTGATAGAAATACCAAATTATTTCATAGTTTGGTGAAAGGTAGGAGGCAGAAGCTTAAAGTGAATAGAATTCAAAATTCACAGGGTGACTGGCTAGAGGAGGAAATAGATATTGCTTCAGAAGCAATAGATCATTTTCAAAAGCAATTCACGCAAGAAAGAGATGCTTCAAGCTTTTCTTTATCATCTCATATTCCTGAGTTGATTAGTGTAGTGGATAATATTTTTTTGAGTGGGAGTCCTGATAGTAAAGAGGTTAAACGTGCATTTTTCAAGCTTAATGGGGATAGTGCTAGTGGCCCTAATGGACTCACTGGTATATTCTAAGTCTGTTGGGATATTGTTGGGTCAGATATTGTAAGAATGATGAGCGATTTTTTTGCTGGGAAACTATTTCAAAGTCTATTACTCATGCTAATTTGGTTCTCATACCTAAAAAGGATAACATACAAACCTTTTTAGATATGAGAGACCTGTTAGCCTGAGTAACTTCATAAATAAGATTCTTTCAAGATGTGCATGGCGCACTAGAAGGCATGTTACCAAATTTGATATCTTCTAATCAATCAGGTTTTGTCAAAGGAAGGAGCATTATTGAGAATGTTCTTCTTAAACAAGAGGTGATTACATATACTACCAAAAGAGGAAAACCAACAAATGTGGTCATTAAGCTGGATATGGCTAAAGCTTATGACATAGTTTCTCGATGAAGGTGTTAAGGAATATGTGTTTTTCTAATACTCTAGTTGGTATAATTTAGTGGTTCATCTCTAACAACCATTACTCAGTTTTGCTCAATGTGCAATCTCATGGTTTTTGTCATTCTACAAGGGGAGTGAAGCAGGAAGATTCTCTCTCTTATGCTCTTTTATTATATCAGCAGAGGTTCTTACTAGGGATCTCAAATCTCTATTTGATGATCCCCGATATGTTGGATGTGTGATGCCAAAGTGGAGTGTTAATCTGAATCATCTCTCTATGATGACACCATTATCTTTTCTTCTTCTCATTCATATTCTTTGGATTTTTTTGGTTACTTTGCAGGAATATAAGAAGCAATCAAGATAGAAGGTGAATAAAAAAAAGAGTTTCTTTTATTTACATCAAAATGTGGCCGCAGGGATCACTCAGCAAGTGGAGCAGAGCATAGGCATTAGGAAGGGAGTATTCCTAATGAAATATTTAGGATGTCCCGTCGCTCATGGTAGAAAAAAGGAAAGAACTTTCAGAATTGTTGAACATAGTGAAAGGTAGAATTCAAGCATGGAAAGGAAAGGTACTCTCTTATGGCGGTAAAGAGGTTTTTCTATCTAGTGTTCTTCAAAGCACTTCCATTAATTTATACCTTATCTGCTATAAACCCTCCTATGTGTGTGATTAAGAGACTTCATAGGATTTTTGCTAGATTTTTTTGGAGTAACAAGGAAACAGGATGGTGCAAGCATTGGTCTGCGTGGAAAAAAGTTTTGTTTTCCAAAAAAGGAAGGTGGACTTGGTTTCAAATCTATGTTTGATGTCTCTCAGACCATGTATACTAAGTTGTGGTGGAGGTTTAGGACAAAAAATAATTTGTGGTGCAATTGTCTTTGGAATAAATATTGCAAGAAGCAAATTCCTACTCTTGTTGAATGGAAAGGGGGCTCTCAATGTCACGCCCCGAGCTACCCTGAGACGCAGACATGGGATATAGGACCACAAGTGATCCCAAGCTAACCCTGCTGGCATGATCATGAGCATACTAAGGAATATAAACTGATGCGGAAGCTAAGTCATAATTTATAATTAAAAGATGGGGAATACCCAATTGCTAAAACTGAGATAATATGAAAACTGATGAGTTTAATACAAAGAAAGTTATTAACTCAATACTAAGCTGAAAGTAACTATGTCTGAAACTAGCCTCTAAACTGACTAGAAATGCTAGGACAGGCCCCAGCTAAGTCTAGCAAAAATTGAAACTAAAAGACTAAACATTGAAAAGAAACTCATGACTATCGTCCTCGGAGAATGAGGACTCACCACTGAATCTGCGGAACTGGAGATCGGAAATCGATCTAAGCGTGATCTGGATGTTGAGAACATGAACCTACATCACGAGAAGATGTAGCGCACGTATGCGTCAGTACTTGAAGGTACTGAGCATGTAGGATAGAGTAAAGCTGAAACAAAATATAACTGAACAAGCACAACAACAAGTATAGAAATCTGAACATGATATACTGAATTTTGAGCTAACTAGATGCAATGACCAAATTTATAACATGCTGAGACTGAATACTAACTGATCTGTAAATATGGTCAATGCAAGAGAGTCTGACTGAACTGTGGGAGCTACTAATAACCGATAATAAAACCACATGAGCTAAATGTGGAGTCCGATGTATATGCCCCATCGAGAGGACCCAATATACCCTGCCAGAGGTATAAAGGCATGCTGGCGTGATCACTAAACTGATTGCCAATAGAGGGGACTTACAACCTACTTGGCTAGTAGTTCTGGGACTACTTGGGTACGTTGAACCCTAGTCCAACTTGGTATTTTTCTACTCTCATTGATTTATGTAGGTAACTAATTATATCTAAATTTCTGTAAAATACTGGATAGCTCAAAACTGAACATGCAAACTGAAAAGGCAACATTTAATCTAATAATGATGCATTAATAACTGAGGCATGTATGACTGAATAACTGAAATATCTAACCTAGCATGTGTAATTCAAGAACTAAAGAAGTACATAGCTATGGTTAGGAAATTCATGCGATAAACTGAGTAATAACATGATGATTTGATTTGGAACATATATTTTAACTAAGTCATGAAGTTCTGTTGTATTTCTAGAAACCCTAGGTTAAATCATGATAAGAGAATCAAGAACTGAACTGAAAACTAGGGACCCAATGGGTGAAAGGAACCCACTAGTGAAATACCACATACTTGGTGATGAAATTCACGGAAAAACACTTACAATTCGGGGCTGGAACTGCTGGAACCTTGCTGCGTTCTTAAACTAGGGTTCGTGACCTTTTTCTCCTTTCTTGCTTCTAATTTTCTAGTTTTGATTTATGATTTTGACTTAGGTAAGTTGTTATGTTTTTAGGCTTAAACTAACTAAAATATGATGATTAGGGTCAAAACGATGTATCTTAGGGTTTAAACGGAGTGGGAAAAGACCAAAAGACCCCTGAGTTAGTTGCTGTCGGACCAAACGATGACTTGGACAGACGGTCCGTCGTTTGGGTCCGTAGGTTGGGTCTGTTCGACATTCCTTTACTAAAATAGGCATAACTGTTTACTTGGAGGTCTGATTTTAGTAATTTTGGTGGCTATGGAAAGCTAATTCAATTATCTATCTTTTGGCATGTAATGGGACACATAATTCATCTTGTGCTAAGAGTTATTATCATTTGAAGTTTGCCCAACTGCAATTTCCCCCTAACTGTCTGCTAATTTCCACCCGCGGTCATACCTACGGTCCGTGGGTCCATCTACGGACTGTGCTGGTCAATCGTGGTTCTTGTTAGAGAGTGGATAAATGGGGTATTGATCGACAGACACAGACTACGGACCGTAGGTCCGTCCGTCGTTCGACACTTAGTCAAATTTTTCTGAACTAAGATTTTAGGGGTTTCTAACTCAATAGACGGATATGCAGGACAGACCGTGGGTCAGGCTATAGTCCGTCGATGGTAACCGTTGATTGCACCTGCAGATTTTCTGTAAAACTGGTTTTTGGTCTGTTTTGGATACGGGGTGTTACATTATCTCCCCCTTGGGAACATTCATCCTCGAATGAAGACTAACTAGCTGAAATAGAGGGAGAGAGCTGCAAACCCTTCTACTAAACACTGAGAACTGAGTTTATCACTGAATTGAGTTCCGAGAACATGCAAATACGCTGAAAATGCAAGTACAAACTGAGGGAACATGATTCTAAGACTGAATTCACGCATGAATGACTGGAAAACTGAAGAGGAACTGTTACCTCAAGCTGGAGTGGAATCGGAAGGAAAGAGGTGAGGATACTTGGCTTTCATGGCTGCTTCTGCTTCCCAAGTAGCTCCCTCTACGGACTGACTCCTCAACAAAACCTTGACTGAAGCGACTTCTTTGTTTCTCAACCTTTTAACCTGACAGTCAAGAATCTCAACTGGTACATCCTCATAAAAAAGACTATCTATCACCGCCACACTCTCTAATGGCACTACAGAGGCTGGATCACCCACACACTTCTTTAAGAGCGAGATGTGGAAGACCGGATGCACTGCTGCTAAGTCTGCTGGTAACTTTAACTCATATGCCGCCTTGCCAATCCTTTTCAAGATCTTGTAAGGGCCTACATATCTAGGACTGAGCTTCCTTTTCTTGCCAAATCTCATCACCCCTTTCATAGGTGACACTTTCAGAAAAACCCAATCATCAACTTGGAACTCTAGTTCACTTCTCCTTACATCTGCATAAGAGTTCTGACGACTTTGGGCTGTCTTAAGTCTACCTCTAATGAGTTGCACTTTCTCCATAGCATAAAGGACTGAATATGGCCCTATTAAAGCTTCTTCACCTACTTCAAACCAACCAACAAGAGATCTACATCTACGCCCATACAGTGCCTCATAAGGGGTTATCTGAATGCTGGAATGGTAGCTATTGTTGTAGGAGAACTCAATCAGAGGAAGGTGATCATCCCAACTACCTTTGAAATCGATCACACAATCTCTCAACATATCCTCCAGGGTCTGAATGGTACGCTCTGCCTGTCCATCCGTCTGTGGATGAAATGCTGTACTAAGGTTAACTTGAGTGCCAAGACCATTCTCAAATGACTTCCAGAAATGAGAGGTAAACTGAGGACCTCTATATGAGATGATAGACAAAGGAACCCCATGCAACCTCACAATCTCATAAATGTAAAGTTTGGCATAGTCCTCTGCCAAATTTGTAGTCTTGACCGCCAAAAAGCGAGAAGACTTAGTCATCCTATCAACCATCACCCAAATGAAGTCATGTTGTCTGCGAGTACGAGGTAACCCTATGATGAAATCCATATTGATAACTTCCTACTTCAAAGTAAGAATGTCGATCTCTTGAGTCATACCCCCTGGTTTCTGATGTTCTACCTTGACTTGCTGGCAATTGGGGCACTTACTCACAAAATCTGCTATATCCCTCTTCATGCCATTCCACCAATAGACTTCCCATAAATCGCGGTACATCTTAGTGGCACCTGGATGAATAGAATATCTGGAGTTATGGGCTTCTGCAAGAATATGTTGTCTCAACTCGCCCACATAAGGAACACACAATCTACCTTGGTAGCGAAGTACACCATCTCCCCCTTGGGAGAAAACCTCCACTTTCTGATTATGGACTGCACCCTTAAGTTCAAGCAAGATTGGATCACTGTCTTGCTTTTCCTTAACCTCCACTACCAAAGAAGATTCTGCCCCATTCTGAACTGTTACACCACTGTCTGATATGCTCATAAGGCGAACTCCCAAGCGAGCAAGCCTGTGAACATCCTTCACTAGCTCCTTCCTTTCTTCCTCAACATGAGATACACTACCCATAGATAATCTACTAAGGGCATCTGCTACTACATTCGCCTTACCAGGATGGCAATGCACACTCATATCATAATCCTTAAGGAACTCAAGCCATCTTTTCTGGCGAAGATTCAACTCCTTCTGGGTGAACACATACTGAAGGCTCTTATGGTCAGTGAACACATCTACATGAACACCATACAAGTAGTGTCTCCAGATCTTGAGTGCAAACACCACTACTGCAAGCTCGAGGTTATGAGTTGGATAGCTCTTCTCATGCACCTTAAGTTGTCTAGAAGCATAAGCTATAACCTTATCTCGTTGCATCAACACACAACCAAGGCCAACTCTGGATGCATCGCAATAGATCATATAACCATCTAAACCCTCTGGTAGAGTCAAGACAGGAGCTGTAGTCAATCTTGTTTTCAATTCTGCAAAGCTTTTCTCACAATCATCTGACCATTTAAACTTGACCATCTTCTGAGTCAACCTAGTCAATGGTGAGGCTATGGATGAAAATCCTTCCACGAACCTTCTGTAATAACCCGTTATACCTAAGAAACTTTTGATATCTGTAGTAGAGGTAGGTCTGGGCCATTGTTTCACTGCTTCTATCTTCTGCAAATCCACTTGGATCCCCTCGCTAGATACAATGTGACCAAGAAAAGCAACAGACTGCAACCAGAACTAACATTTGCTAAACTTATAGAATAACTAGCGATCTTTGAGAGTCTGTAATATAACTCTCAAATGACTTGCATGTTCTTCCTCATTCCTAGAGTAAATGAGGATATCATCAATAAAGATGATAACGAACAAGTCCAAGTACTGTTTGAACACTCTGTTCATCAAATCCATGAAAGTTGCAGGAGCATTGGTTAGTCCAAATGACATAACTACAAATTCATAATGATCATACCAAGTTGTCAATGCTGTTTTCGGAATGTCACTATCTCTGACTCTGAGATGATGATAACCTGATCTGAGGTCTGTCTTTGAGAAATGGCTAACACCCTGAAGTTGGTCAAACAAGTCATCAATCCTTGGGATGGGATAATTATTCTTGATTGTGACCTTGTTCAACTGTCTATAGTCAATGCACATTCTGAGAGAACCATCTTTCTTCTTTACGAACAACACTGGTGCACCCCATGGAGCAATACTAGGTTTGATGAAACCCTTATCTAGAAGGCCTTTCAACTGCTCATTCAATTCCTTAAGCTCTGCTGGAGCCATTCTGTAAGGAGGAATAGAAATAGGCTGGGTATCTGGAAGGAGATCAATTCCAAAGTCGATTTCCCTTTCAAGAGAAACTCTAGGAAGATCTTCTGTAAACACTTCTGGAAACTTACTAACTACTGAAACTGACTTAAGTGTTGGGGTTTTAGATCTAGAATCCTTAACCCGAACTATATGATAGAGATAACCCTTACAGATCATCTTTCTGGCCTTAAGGTAAGAAATAAATCGACCCATAGGTGCTAAGCTACTACCCTTCTATTCTAAGATTGGTTCATCAGGAAACTGAAAACGAACAATCCTAGTTCTACAATTGACTGAGGCATAACATGAATGTAACCAATCCATGCCTAGAATGACATCGAAGTCTACCATTTCTAACTCCACAAGATCTGCTGAGGTGACTTTCTGAGAGACTGTGATAGGGCAATTTCTGTATACCCGTCTAGCTATAACTGGGTCACCGACTGGAGTAGAGACTGAGAAAGGTTTTGAGAGAGTTTCTGGACTGACACTGAATTGGTCTGCTATGTAAGGAGTTACAAAAGAAAGAGTAGCCCCTGGATCTAACAATGCATAAACATCAAAGTCAAAGACTCGTAACGTACCAGTGACTATATCAGGAGAACCTTCCTGATCCTGGCAAGCCTGAATATCATACAACCTATTCTGGCGCTGACCGCCACCTGTACCAGATGAGTTACCGTGCTGAGTCGGGCGACTTGCTGGTGTTGATGAAGTTGTAGATTGAGCTCTACCATTTCCACCTCCTTGACCCTGTCAAGAATGACAATCCCTCAACCTGTGACCAGACTGACCACACCCAAGGCATCCTTCTTTTCCTGCGAGACACTCGCCCGGATGGTTTTTACCACACTTAGAGCAAGTAGGGTAAGTCTTGGTGCCTAAAACACTTCCCTGAGACTTAGATCCTGGTTCTCTAACCTTCTGGTCATACATGTTCTTGGAGGATGGAACACTAGCTGATGAAGGGGCTGGGGATGAAAACTTCTACTGACTCTCGAGCTATTTCCACCACCCAATTTTTGCTGAGAATAGTCATAGTTCCCAGTCCTAGCCTTCTTATTATCCTTAGCCTGTTCCCTAAGCTTATCACCCTCAACCTGCTGAGCATGAGTCATAAGCCTAGAGATGTTCATATCTCCCAGTAACATAGCATTTATGCACTCAGTTTTCACCAAATCTGATTCATACAAAAACTTATTCATCTGAGCCCTGGAGTCAGCAACCATGTGAGGAGCATACCGGGAGAGTTGGTTAAACTTGAGCCCATACTCTTGTACTGTCATGTTTCTCTACCTTAAGTTCATGAATTCTTGAGCATTTGCTTTTCTCAACTCTATTGGGAAAAACCTATCCAAAAAGGTCTCACTAAAGCATTTCCAAGTAATGGGAGCTGCATCTGCACCCATATTTTCCTTCTACTGAGTGTACCATATATGAGCAACATCCTTCAACTGGTATGATGCCAACTCAACCCGATCATTCCCAGTGACTTGCATTACCTCAAAGATCTTCTTGATCTCATCCAAGAAATTCTGAGGATTCTCATTAGTCTGTGATCCTAAGAACTCAGTCGGATTCATCCTAACAAAGTCATAGACCCTTGCTGCTGCTGATCCACCATTTTTATTCACAGGAGCATGAACCCGATTGTTCTGGTTGGTCATACTCTGAGCCAACATCTGTATGGCATTCCTGAACTCAGCATTAAGGACTTCTTGATCTGGGACTGGAGGAGCTGCGTTTGCATTCCTGCCATTTGAATTCCTAGCGTTATCTCTACGAGGAGGCATGATCTGAAATGTAGAACGTCAAGTTATAGTGGAATTAGATCATACCTTACGCACGATAAGAGTAACAACAAATCAAAGTTTTTCCTAAAACACTTTGTAGCCTCCCTCTCATTAGATGTGGTGCACTTCACACCCATGAAAAGGACTCTACTTAGTGTGGCTTTTCAAACATCCTAGGACTCTTAAACCTAGTGCTCTGATACCAAGTTTGTCACGCCCCGAGCTACACCCGAGACGCAAACACGAGACCTAGGACCACAAATGATCCCAACCTGACCCTGCTAGCATGATCATGAGCATACTAAGGAATATAAACTGATGCGGAAGCTAAATCATAATTTATAATGAAAAGATGGGGAATACCCATATGCTAAAATTGAGATAATATGAAAAATGATGAGTTTGATACAAAGAAAGTTATTAACTCAATACTAAGATGAAACTAACTATGTCTGAAACTAGCCTCTAAACTGACTAGAAATGCTGGGACAAACCTCAGCTGAGTCTAGCAAAAATTGAAGCGAAAAGACTAAACATTGAAAAGAAACTCATGACTATCATTCTCGGAGAATGAGGACTCACCACTGAATCTGCTGAAGCGTAGATCAGAAATCGATCTAAGCGCGATCTGGATGCTAAGAACCTGAACCTACATCATGAGAAGATGAAGCACACGTATGCATTAGTACTTGAAGGTACTGAGCATGTAGGATAGAGTAAAGCTGAAATAAAACATAACTGAACAAGCACAACAACAAGTATAGAAATCTGAACATGATATACTGAATTCTGAGCTAACTGGATGCAATGACAAAATTTATAACATGCTGAGACTGAATACTAACTGATCTGTAAATATGGTCAATGCAAGAGAGTCTGACTAAACTGTGGGAGCTACTAATAACCGATAATAAAACCACATGAGCTAAATGTGGAGTCCGATGTATACGCCCCATCAAGAGGACCCAATATACCCTGTCAGAGGTATAAGGCATGTTGGCGTGATCACTAAGCTTATTGCCCATAGAGGGGACTTACAACCTACTTGGCTAGTAGTTCTGGGACTAATTGGGTACGTTGAACCCTAGTCCAACTCGGTATTATGTTACTCTCATTAATTTATGTAGTTAACTGATTATATCTGAATTTCTGTAAAATACTAGATAGCTCAAAACTGAACATGCAAACTGAGAATGCAATATTTAATCTGATAATGATGCATTAATAACTGAGGCATGTATGACTGAACAACTGAAATATCTGACCTAGCATGTGTAATTAAAGAACTAAAGAAATACATAGCCAGGTTTCTGAAATTCATGCGATAAACTGAGTAATAACATGATGATCTGATTTGGAACATATATTTTAACTAAGTCATGAAGTTCTGTTGTAATTCTAGAAACCCTAGGTTAAATCATGATAAGAGAATCAAGAACTGACTGAAAACTAGGGACCCAATGGGTGAAAGGAACCCACTAGTGAAATACCACATACTTGGTGATGAAATTCACGAAAAAACACTTAGGTTTCAGGGCTGGAACTGCTGGAACCTTGCTGCGTTCTTGAACTAGGGTTCTTGACCTTTTTATCCTTTCTTGCTTTTAATTTTCTAAGTTTTGATTTATGATTTTGACTTAGGTAAGTTCTTGTTATGTTTCTAGGTTTAAAGTGACTAAAATCTGATGATTTAGTGTCAAAACGACGTATATTAGGGTTTAAATGAAGTAGGAAAAGACCAAAAGACCCCTGAGTTAGTTGTTGTCGGACCAAACGACGACCTGGACAAACGGTCCGTCGTTCAATCGACGGTCCGTCGTTCGGGTCCGTAGGTTGAGTCTGTTCGACAGACATTTACTAAAACGGGCATAACGTTTTACTCGGATGTCTGATTTTAGCAAGGTCGGTGGATATGGAAATCTAATTCAATTATCTATCTTTTGGTATGTCATGGGACACCTAATTCATCTTGTTCTAAGAGTTATGATCATTTGAAGTTGACCCAACTGTAATTTCCCCCTAACTGTCTACTAATTTCCACCCACGGTCATACCTACGGTCCGTAGGTCCATCTACGGACCATTCTAGTCAATCGTGGTTCTTATCAGAGAGTGGGTAAATGGGGTGTTTATCGATGGACACAGACTACGGATCGTAGTCTGACCTACGGACCATAGGTCCTTCCGTCGTTCGACACTTAGTCAAATTTTTCTGGGCTGAGATTTTGGGGGTTTCTGACTCAATAGACGGATGTGCAGGACGGACCGTGGGTCAGGCTATGGTCCGTCAATGGCAACCGTCGATTGCACCTACAGATTTTCTGAAAAACTGGTTTTTGGTCTGTTTTAGATACGGGGTGTTACACTCAAATATGGAAGCATATGCTAGAGAACATGGAGATTATAGAGCAACACTTATGGTGGGAACCAAATGGGGTACTTCTACTATATGGTATGACAATTGGTCTACATTGAGACCTCTTCATCTACTTCTTTTAGAGAGTCAAACATGTCCTCCTATGAGAGATATTGAAGAGTTTCTAACAACCGATGGCTGGGACTTTGAAAATATGAAGAATTATGTTCCAGAGTATGTGGTGAATCATGTCACACTGAATTTCTATAATGTTAAGCTAAGCGGACAAAGTTATAAACCTTGGTGGACTAAAACTAGCACTAGAAATTTTAGTGTTAAAAGCACTTGGGAATTGTTGAGGCAGAGAGAGGATAACAATGATGATTTTAAACTTTTATGGATGTAAAGATTACCTTTTAAATTCTCCTTTCTTTCTTGGAGAATTCGTTAAGGTAAGGTTCCTGTAGGTGTTGTCATGCATTCATGGAATCATAATATTTCTCAATTGTGCAAATGTTATTCTATCTCGGAGAGAGAAAAACTTGAGCATTTATTTCTAAAAGGTGAAATTGCATCTATTGTATGAAATTATTTTGGTAGAGAAGCAGGCTTGACTAGCTCATTTGTTCAATTGAAGCAGTCTGTGAAGAAATGGTGAAATGGTGGGGTGCAAGTGGAAATGCAAGATTATAGGTGGTATTTCAAGTTGTACCTATTGTGATTCTATGATTTCTATGGAAAAGGAGAAATACTATCCTTCATGAAGGTTCTTATTCAATTGGTAAACTTAAATGTGAGATCACTAACACTATTTTGAAATTACTCAAAAGAGAGATTTAATTGGGACTTCGATTCCAATAATTGGCCATTGTTAATAGCATCTCTAGAGGGATACAAAGCTAACCACATCAGTAAGAGTGTTAGATGGTTCCCTCCTCCTACTGGTTGGCTAAAATGTAACAAAAATTGGGCTTCTAAAGGGAATCCCGGGCCTAGCTCTGTATCATTTTGCATTAGATATCAGAATGGGAATTTTCTGGCTTATTAAGGAGTTCAAATGATGGATTCTACTATTTTAGTGGCAGAAGCAAGAGCTATTAAAGAGGGATTGATGTTCTGTAAAGAGAATAAATTGACTAATGTACTGGTAGAGATAGACTCTCTAGCAATGGTTAATATCATAGAAGGGAGGTGGGAGATTCCTTGGAGTTTGAGTTTGGAGGTAAACACTATTAATGAGCTAATGAGGATTGTATAAGCAAGAGTACAACATTCCTTCCCGGAAGGAAATACTCTTGCTTTTTTTTTTTAACTAACTTGTTTTTTACTTTTGTAGGTGGCGTTCAATACAATCAATTCCATGAACTTCTAAGTGAAGTCAAAAGAATCATTAACCTAGACAAAGTTTGCACTCATAATATAAGAAGAAGTTCCATAGATTAACTAGAAATTTATCAAACTCTTAATTATATGAAAGGAAGGTGAAGTAAACAGTAGTCACTTCTCTAGAAGGCAAATAACAAAGTCTAAAGAAATTTCATATGGTTATAGCATCATGCACCTGGTCAGAACTTTGGAGTGTCCTTTTGATGCTAAATCAATACTTGGTTGGGTAATCCTAGTAAATTGCTACTATCTTGAAGAGGATCCTTCTTTACCTGTATCAAATGTACATAATATATTAGATCTCAATTTAGAGATTTTGGTCTGTAATGTTTTTAGATGGTGGTATTAATCTCCTTAGAGATTCAACCCATTGAAACCTAGATAAAGGGTAAAATCTAGATCTTGAGTATCTAAGTTCAGGTTCTTAGTAATGGAGGAGAGAGCTTTGGTTCTTACACATTGTTGAGGTTATCGAGGGAAATGGAGTGGCAATAAGGGTCACTTACTGTGTTTTGATGTATTTGACATGCTTTTTCCAAGCCCGATCATGGATTTTCGTCTTCACTAATGTATGATGAAGTTGAAATGAATGTACAAATGCAAGAGGTCAACTACAACAACAAAGAAACAAGATTATCAATGGGCAAAAGACGAAGTGGAAAGGTTAGTTCTTCACCTGTTTTTTCGTCTATGATTAGAGCAGTTCTTCCTCTTAAAGAACAAGCTTTCAGACGGGTTAGAGGTGAAATGGTCGATTGATAGTTGGAGATGTGGATGAAGTTTTGAACTGGACAACTCTTCACTTTCATCTTTCCACTTTTAGTTCTGTCCATATTTTAATTATTTTCCTTTCTAATTTCTTTTTATTTGTTTTTTATTATTTTCTTTATTTCCTTCCTGTATTGATTGGGCCAGATCATTTGATGCATATTGCTTTTATTTTGATTAATAAAATCTATCCCTTTGGCCTTTTAGTTTAAAAAAAGAAGGAAGAGTTTTATGAAATCAAACATGAATCGATAGAATTACATGAATTTATGATAAAACCCATGCCTAACCCATGTTTTTCAAATGTTGATAATTGAAAGTGGGTTTTAAACCTCGAAAGGGTGATTTGTGGAATCATACATGTTTTTATGAACCCTATGCAAATGTTTTAAGGATGCTTTGAGAGTGAAGAATCAATGATGATGTTGTTGTGATGTTGAAAGGATTTCTCATAAACACATGATAGCATGATTGTGAAAGTTTTTCTCACATAGTAAGGATTCTAAGGTTGAAAGGTTAGCTAACCTAATTGAATCAAAGATAAACATCTATCCTAATGACTTAACTTGCATTGGTTATTGAATGATATTTTTCCATGGATAATGACTTAGCTTGGATTGACAAGATGACATGCCCTTCCATGGATAATAAGAACAAGTAAGAATATGACTGCTCCGTGTGATTTATGCTTAGCACCGAGAGAAAATTGAGATGGAAGCTCTACCGTTAGTAAAGGTTGGGTTTCTAGAAGCAATCTTATTATCCCTTACCTATGTGCCCCCATAGTATGATTGTCTAGATAGACATTAGCTAGTGGATCCACCTAAACTAGAAGTTCATGGTCCTTACGTTGGCAAGTCGGACAACCTTTTTCAGTGTGAGAGACACCGGGGGATCATGTTATAGGTCAGATGATCTCTATATTGGTTAAGGCTACTTCCCACAATAATAATGAACTAAGGTTACTTAAAGAAGTATCTCACATGTGTTCAAAGATTTTAAAGATATTAGTTTGCATTGACAATGCTTTATGAGTTGTATTTTCTAACCCTCTTATATCATGTTTTAGCTTGGTCAATTTCATGTCATGGAATGTCCTACTTTAGCATGATTTAAATGTTTTATGTATATCTATCGTACTTGGTATATTTTTTGTACTAATGCATACTCATGCCTACATTTTCCCCAAATATAGGGTCCGACATTTAGGGTTCTCAGTTTCGTGGCTAGTGGTCGATTGCGAGATTCTCGAGCTAGTGATTCCTCATGCTTCGAGGACGGACTTTCATTGTTCTTAGTTTTTGTCTTATTTTCAGTTTTTGACATGATGTATGGGCTAGGCTCAATTTCATTATATTGTACTCGATGGTGAGACAAGTATTTTCGACTTCCGGTTTACTTTTAATCAACTTTTGGACTTGAAATGTTGTATTTACCTATTTTGTTCTATTTCTTATGTTATGAGTGCTAAGTGTCTTGTATGGAGCCTCTCAGGGCCCTATACTCCATGCTACATCTAGGGTGTACCCCTGTGTCGTAACAAACTTGGTAATCAGAGCACAAAGTTTAGAATGGTCCTAGGATATCTCATAAGCCACGTCGAGTAGAGTCTCATTCATGAGTGTGAAGCGCGCCACATTTTTGAGTGAGAGGCTATAAGTTGTTTAGGAAACTCCACTTCTTCATTACTCGCTTGTATGGAGCCTCTCGGGGTCCTATACACCATGTTACATCTAGGGTGTACCCCTGGGTCGTGACAAACTTGGTAATCAGAGCACAAAGTTTAGAATGGTCCTAGGTTCTCATAAGCCACGTCGAGTAGAGTCTCATTCATGAGCGTGACGCGTGCCACATTTTTGAATGAGAGTCTATACGATATTTGGGAAACTCCACTTTTTCATTACTCTAAAAGTCATGCGATATAGTCTAAATCTATAAGGTCTCTCTCCTAATCCTTATCAAGTGCTCTACATGATATGGCGACTCAATGAGCTTATGCTAGAAGAAAAGTAAGGGTGAATGCAGAACAAAAAACTCCTCAAGTTCCGGTCGATACTTGTGACGATCAAGTGACAAATACTGAGTTTAGGGTTGATTTTCAAGTATTGGCTCAATCCATGATAACTCAAGACAATACGGAGGTTGCGGTTCCCATGAACCCAAATATGGGTACGATGACATCTAGAGTGAGGGACTTCACTAGGATGAATCATATGGAGTTTCATCGTTCTAAGGTTGGGGAAAATCATCAAGAGTTCATTGATGAGGTCTACAAGGTGTTGATTATCATGGGACTAACGTCGGTTGTCACGCATCGAAGCTACCCCCAAGATGCGAACACGAGACCTAGGATCACGAGTGACCCCAAGCTAACCCTGCTTGTATATCATAATCATTCTAAAGAAAATTGAATCAATAAATACTATGCGGAAGCTAAATCATATGAAAATCTGAAGTGATGGGGAATACCCATACTAAATCTGAATATATAAATACTGAATGTTTAACAACAAATGAAAAGTAATCAAACACTAAAGTTGAAACTTACGATGTCTAAAGTAAGCCTCTACTAACTAGAAATGTTGGGACATGCCCCAGCTAGATCTTGCAAATGCTGAAACTAAAGACTAAAAGCAAAGGAAGATAATTATTTCACTAGTCCTCGAAGAATGAGGACACTGATGCTGCTGAACTGAAGATTGGGAACCAATCTATGCGTGATATGGAAGCTGAGAACATGAACCTACATCACAAGAAGATGTAGCGCACAATATGCGTCAGTACTTGAAACGTACTGAACATGTAGGATAAAGTAAAGCTGACAATAACATAACTAAACAAAAGCATAATGTCTGAGCAATGATAAGAGTTACATGATACTAAACTGAAAACGGTGAATCATGAACTACTGAATGCAATGACCAAGTTTATAACATATTGAGACTGAAATTTGTCTGTAACTGATAACATAATCAATGCAATTAAATATGACCGTACAGTGAGAGGTATTAATAACCGACAAAAAATCACATCAGCTAAATGTGGAGTTTGATGTATACGCCCCATCAAGAGGACCCAATATACCCTGATAGAGGTATAGAGGCATGACTGACGTGATCACTAAATGATGACCACAGAGGGGACTTACAACCCACGAGGCACGTAATTCTGGGATGTTCAGGTGATTAACCCTAGTACACTCAGTATTAAGCTTCTCCTAATTGCTTATGTAATTTAGAAATTTATAACTAAAATAATGTAATACTGGATAACTGAAAATACTGATGTGCTAACTCAAATGCAACATTAATGTACTGATAATGAAACATTAATAACGGGAGCATGTATAACTGAATAAACTGACCTAGCATGTGCAATTCATGAACTAAAAGAACTACATAGCAAGAGTTTTGAATTTATTAAGGAATTTATACCAAACCATACTAAAATCATTAAAATCTGATTAGGAACCTTAAAGTAACTAATTTATACTGATCTTCTAAAATTCTAGAAAACCCTAGGTCTAGATAATATTAATGGAATCAAGAATCTGACTGAATTCTAGGGACCTAATAGGTGAAAGGAACCCACTAGTGAAATCCCACATGCCTCACCTTGGGGCGCTCCGGTCTTATTTGTGATAAAGAAGGATGGTTCCCATAGGATGTGTATAGACTATCGCCAATTGAATAAGGCGACCATCAAGAATAAATATCCTCTCCTAAGGATAGATGATCTTTTTGACCAGTTTTAGGGTGTTTCTTGCTTCTGGAAAATTGACCTCAGATCAGGGTACCATCAGTTGAAAGTTAGGGAATGTGACATTCCAAAGACAACTTTTAGAACTAGATAAGCGCATTATGAGTTTTTGGTTATGTCCTTTGGTTTGACAAATGCACCTGCAATATTATGGATCTTATGGTCTTCAAACCTTATTTAGATCTGTTTGTCATCGTCTTCATTGATGACATACTGATTTATTCAAGGAATAAAGAAGATCGTGCTAGTCACCTCATGATAGTTCTGCAAACTTTGAGAGATAAAGAGTTATATGCCATGTTCTCCAAGTGTTAGTTTTGGCTTAAGTCTGTGGCATTCTTGGGCAACATAGTCCGGTAATGGGATTAGAGTTGACACCCAAAAGATAGAAGTAGTTCAGAGTTGGCCTAGACGCACATCTCCAACAGATACAAGGAGTTCCTTGGGTTCGGCCGGATATTATAGGAAATTTGTTGAAGGGTTTTCATATATCTTATCTCCTTTGACCAAGCTAACTCAGAAGGCAATCAAGTTTCAATGGTTTGAAGCTTGTGAAAAAAGCTTTCAGGAGTTGAAAATGAGATTGATGTATTTAAAGGGAATGTTGAGGGCTTGTGTGATGTATTTCAAAGGGAATTGGGATGATCACCTACCTCTCATTGAGTTCGCTTACAACAATAGCTACCATTCAAGAATCCAAAGTGCTTCATATGAAGCTCTTTATGGGAGAAGAAGCAGATCTCTGATTGGGTGGTTCAAAGTTGATGAAGCAGGGTTGATAGGATCAAATCTAGTTCACCAAGCTATGCAGAAGGTGAAAGTGATTCAAGAGAGATTGAAAACAACATAGTCTCCAAAACTGCTACACAATGTTAGGAAAAGTCCGTTAGATTTTGAGGTGGATGATTGAGTGTATCCGAAAGTTTCACCCATGAAGGGGGTTATGAGGTTTGGTAAGAAGGGGAAACGTAGTCCCAGTATATTAGTCCTTACAGAATCTCCAAGAGAGTTGGTAATGTAGCATATGAGTTGGAGTTACTCCAAGAGTTAGAAGCGGTTCATCCGGTAATCCATGTGTCTATGTTGAAGAAGTGCTTGGGTGATCCTTTATTGATTGCACCAACTGAGAATGTTGAGATTAAGGATAGCTTATCCTATGAAGAGGTTCCGGTTCAGATTTTAGATCTTCAAGTTCGCAAGTTATGAATTAATAAATTTGCATCAGTTAAGGTCCTTCGGAGGAACCAATTTGTTGAAGAAGCAACTTAGGAAGCTGATGAGGATATGAAGAGGAGATATCCACATCTCATTGAATCCGGCGATAATGCAGATCAAGGTACTAAGTTCTCTTCTTAGCACTTTATAATACTATGTGTAAGCATGTTATTACTTGCTTTTGTTGGTGGAGTGCTGAAATAATGTTACTATCGCTAGCTTAGTGAAATAAATCTCATTCGAGGACGAATGTTCCAAGGGAGAGATATTGTAACATCTCGTAAACCGAAATAGCTAGGATTAAACATAAAAACTAAGAATAGTTATTTTTGGAAAGAATAGGAAAAATCTGGAAAATTTGTAAGTGTAACATCTCGTAAACCGAAATATCTAGGATTAAACATAGAAACTAAGAATAGTTATTTTTGGAAAGAATAGGAAAAATCTGGAAATTTTCTTAAGTGTAAAAGTGAGTTATTGGTCATTTTCAAACGGCCATAACTTCTAGCTCAGGATGAGTTAGGGTCAGTTTCTTATATGGTTGTAAATCTCTTGAAGAGTTCTTTCCAACGCCACTGAGTTTACGCATATTGAATATCGTATGAGGGAGATATGCCTATCGAAAGTTGGGTTGTTGGATTGAGAAAATCCAATTCGGATTTTAGTTAGGGTAAAGTAGTCTCACCCTACTCTTTCCTAATTTGTTTTAAGGGTTTATTAGGGGTAAACCTAAGCCTTAATTCAGTTTTAGAAAATATTATTCAAGCTTAGGGCTTGGGAGAAAAGAGAAGAGAAGAAGAGAAGGGAAAAGGGACCAAGAATTCATCAAGAACACCAAGATCATTGAGTAAAATTCATAGGGGGTGATCCCTATTAAGGTATGTGAGATATTTAGTGTTGGGTTAATTCACCCACACACCAACGTGTTTCAATTCAGCAATCTATGAGTTGATTTCATGTTTGGAGTTAAGTTCTTGAAGAAAGTTTTTGAATTCTTGTTGATTGAATTGTTGGCTGCTATGGTTGGTTAAATCCTTGTTTCTCCAGGTTATTTTGAGTTTAATTCGGTGGTTATTGAGAGTACCAATAGTCCCAATTGTTTAGTGAAAGAACTAGGAATGTTTGAAGGGTTTTAGAGATGAAAACGAGTTGAAAAAGTCGTAAGACGCACCTGCAGTGTGCCTAATGGAGGCTGCAGTCAACTGGGGCCTGGCGTGGCACACCACCAGTGCGCCAGAACCAAGCATCAATCAACTGAGGCTGGCGCGGTGCACCACTTGTGCGCCCAGATCGGCGTTTTTTGCCTAGATTTTGTAGTTTAGCCTGCGTAAGTCCTTCTAAGGTACATTAACACCTTCCAGTCATTCTAATTACTTCCATTGAGTTCTAAACATCTAGAATAGAACTCAAATATAAACCTTAAATCCATAATTCAATTCAATAAAAGTTAAGATCAAAGTCAAGTCTAAAAGCTAAGAAGCAAGTCAAAGTGTGTTCTTAGAGTTTCCAAGAGTCTTAAATAAACATTTTAAACTTTGTTTTAAGGCTCAAGCTATAAGTTAAGAAAGGAGTAAAGAGTTGAGTTAAATTCTCAAAAGCTATAAGGGAACTAAGTATTCCCTAAGAGTTAAGTCACAAGTTAAAAAGATTAAAGAGTTGAGTTCATTCCTCAAAAGATATAGGGGAACTAAGTATTCCCTAGAAAGTTTATAAATATTTTTACATTTAAGTTAACAGAAAACTAAGATTTCTTAACGGAGTTTTGAAAAAGAAAAAGGGAACATTGATTCCAAAAGGGCTTTTTAAAGCTAAAAAGGGTTGAGCAAATTATCTCAACCCAGAGGAAGGAAGCTATTCTAAAAGCATGAGTTAAAGTATATTTTGGGAGTATTATTGAGCACTGATGTGGGCATGAGAGTTCATATTAACTCAAGTCTCCATGTAAACCATGTAGCCATCATAGGTATTAATGGGTCATACTTTTTATATGATCACATAAGTTAAGCTAGTGGATCTACTAAGTTGAGGATGTTCTATGCGACGGCAAAGTATAGGACAGTTCCGGAAGCGTGGACGAGATGATGTATCACCACTTAGGCTCATAGTGGTGGTTGTCGGTTAGAAAAACTCCCACACAACTATATTACTTTCATATATAAGTAAAGTTGAGTTTGCTATCAAATTTTACTTTGATGAACTAAGTTGCTTTACTGTTTTACAATCTTTATATATATATCACATGTGTTTTAAATTGATTTATATACATTCATTGAGTAGAGTATTTCTTGAGTTGAGTAGAGCCAAGGTAAGTTCATCTTATTCTCATCAAGCTTAAGTTGTTATTTAGCATTCCAACTCGCATACTCGTACATTCAATGTACTGATGCCAGTTGGAGTTCGCCTGCATCGTATTATGACGCAGACGCAGGTAACCAGAATCAACATCCAACGCATCATTGATCAAGTTTGAGCACTCGGACTCAGTGGTAAGCCTCCTTGCATTTTAGAGGATTCTTTTTATGATTTCCAGTCTTTAAATTTTAGAATGTTGTGGGGTCTGTCCCAACATTCATCATAGTATTTCTTTTTAGAGGCTTCATAGATGGATAGTCAGTTAGTTCAGTTGAGTCTCTCTCTTATGTCATACATTATATTTGAGACTTCAGTGCCATTTTGGCCAAGATGTTAATTAAGTTAATTATGAGAATGTTCTTGTTTTAATATTGAGTTAAGTCTTTCGCTGAGTTAAGTAAGCTAGGCCAAGGGTTCGCTCAAGGCCAGCAATGGTCATTGGGTATCGACTACGTCCAGGGTGTAGGCTCGGGCGTGACAACTTTTTTCTAAGTTAACTTATTCAATACAGAGGAGATGTATGAAAATTCTTCCATAAACCTTCTGTAATAACCAGCCAAACCCAAAAATCTTCTGATGATATTTGTAGGACATGTAGGTCTGGGACATTGTTTCATTGTTTCTATTTTTTGAGAATCCACTCGAATCCCTTCGCTAGACACAATATGCCCAAGGAAATTAATTTATTGCAACCAAAACTCATATTTGCTAAACTTAGAAAATAACTGGCGACCTTTAAGAGTTTGCAGGACAACCCTCAAATGATTCACATGTTCTTCCTCATTCCTAGAGTAAATGGGGATATTATCAATAAAGACGATAACGAACGAGTCCAAATACTGCTTGAACACTCTGTTCATCAAATCCATAAAAGCTGCAGGAGCATTGGTTAGTCAAAATGACATAATTACAAATTTATAATGACCATACCGAGCTCTGAAGGTTGTTTTCAGGATGTCACTATCTCTAACTCTAAGCTGATGATAACTGGATCCAAGGTATATCTTTCAGAAATGATTAGCACCCTAAAGTGGGTCAAACAAGTCATGAATATGTCTATAGTCAATGCACATCTTGAGAGAACAATCTTTCTTTCTTTACGAACAACACTGGTGCATCCCATGGGGAAATAATAGGTTTGATAAAGCCCTTATCTAGAAGGTATTTCAACTGATCTTTCAATTCTTTAAGCTAAGATGGAGGCATTATTTATGGAGGAATAAAAATAGACTGGGTATTTGAAAGGAGATCAATTCCAAAGTCAAATTCTCTTTTGGGAGGAACTTCGGTAATATAATCTTGAAACATTCTGGGAACTCATTGACTAGTGGAACTAACTCAAGTGTTTGGGTTTCTGAGCTTAAGTCCTTAACCCAAAGTATATGATAGAGACAATCCATAGAGATCATTTTTTTGGCCGTAAGGTAAGAAATGAATCGACCCATAAGCGCTAAGCTACTACCCATTCATTCTAAGATTGGTTAGTTTCAAAACTAAAAACAAACAATCCTTGTCCTACACTTGACTAAGGCATAAAAGGAATGTTATCAATCCATGCCTAGAATGAAATCGAAGCCTACTATTTCTAACTCTACAAGATCTATTGAGGTGACTTTCGAGGAGACTGTTATAGGGCAATTTCTGTAAACAAGTGTAGCTATAACTGGGTCAACAACTGGAGTAGAGAATGAGAAGGGTTTTGAAAGAGTTTTGAACTAATATCAAATTTGACTTCTAAATAAGGAGTTACAAATGAAAGAGTATCCCTTGGATCTAACAAAGCATAAACATCTAGATTAAAGACTCGTAGCGTACCAGTGACCACATCTGAAGAATCTTCCTGATTCTGGCGAGCCTGAAGAGCATAATACATGTTTTGATGTTATCCGCCACCTGTACCTGATGAGTTACCCTGCTGAGTCGGACGACCTGCTGGTGCTGCTGAAGTTGTAGACTGGGCATTACTATTATTGCCTCCTTGACCCTAGTTAAAAGAAATATAATATCTCAACCCGTGACCTACTGACCGCACCCAAATCATTATTTCTTTCCTACAAGATATTCGCCTCAATTGTTCATACCACACTTAGGACAAGTTGGGTAGGTTCTGGTGCTTGAAACGCTACCTTGAGACTTAGAGATTGTTGCCCTACCTTTCTGATCATTTTAGAATTTTGGAGGATAGAACACTAGCTGATGAAGGTGCTGGAGCTGAAGACTTTTTCTGAAACTACGAGCCATTTTCACTACCCGGTTTCTATTGAGAATAACCATAGTTGCATGTTCTAACCTTTTTATTCTCCTTAGCATGTTCCTTAAGCTTATCTCACTCAACCTGTTGAGCATAAGTCATGAGCCTAAAGTTGTTCATATTTTCCATCAACATAGCATTTCTATACTCTATTTTCACTAAGTCTAACACTCTATACAGAAACTTGTTCATTTGAGTCCTGGAATCAATAACTATGTGAGGAGCATACCTGGGGAGTTGGGTGAACTTGAGTCCATACTCTTGGACTGTCATGTTACCTTGCCTCAATTTCATGAACTCCTGAGCTTTTGCCCCCCTCAACTCCCTTGGGAAAAACTTGTCTAGAAAGGTCACACTAAAGCATTCCCAAGTGATAGGAGTTGCATTTGTACCCCTGTTCTCTTTCCATTGAGTATACCGGATATGAGCCACATCATTAAGCTGGTAAGATGCCAACTCAATCTGATTATTTCCATTTACCTGCATCATTTCAAAGATCTTCTTTACCTCATTAATGATGTTTTGGGGATCCTCACCAACCCGCGATCCTAAGAACTCATGCGGATTCATCCTAACAAAATCCTGAACTCTAGCTACAGCTGGCCCAACATTAATATTTTTGAGAATTAGAACCTGCTAATTAATCTGGTTGGTCACACTCTGAGCCAATAGCTGGATAGCGTTCTGAAATTCAGCATTCAAAACTTCCTCATCTAGGACCTGAGGATCTGTGTTTGCATTCCTAGCATTCACATTCCTTGCGTAAGCTCTAGGAGGAGGCATGATCTGAAATGCACGATGAAGGATTTGAATGAGAAGTTGGATGATACCTCACGCACGATAAGAGTAACAAAAAATGAAGTTTCCCAAAAGCACTTTGTAGCCTCCCGCTCATTAGATTCACATCCATGAAAAGAACTTTACTTAGTGCGTCTTTTCATATATCCTATGACTCTTAAACCTAGTTCTCTAATACCAAGTTTGTCACGCCCCTAATCTATCCCCAAGACGCGAGCACGGGACCTAGGATCACGAGTGACCCCAAGCTAACCCTGCTGGCATATAATAAACATACTAAAGCAAAATAAATCAATAAAGACTATGCATAAGCTAAATCATATGAATAATGTGAAGTGATGGGGAATAGCCATACTAAATCTGAATATATATATACTGAGAGTTTAACAACAAATGAAAATTCTAACTCAAATACTAAAACTGAAACTAAATATGTCTGAAGTAAGCCTCTACTAACTAGAAATATTGGGACATGCCCCAAATTGATCTAGAAAATACTGAAACTAAAGACCATAAGTAAAGGAAGATAATCATGTTACTCATCCTCGAGGAATGAGGACTCCCCACTGATGGTGCTGAACTGAAGATCGGGAACCGATCTATGCATGATCTGTAAGCTGAGAACATAAAAACCTACATCACGAGAAGATGTAGCGCAGAGTATGTGTTAGTACTTGAAAGGTACTGAGGTACTGAGTATGTAGGATATAGTAAAGCTAAACAATAACATAATTGAACCAAAGCATAATGTCTGAGCAATGACAAGAGATAAACATGATACTAAACTGAAAACACTGAATCATGAACTACTGAATGCAATGACCAAGTTTATAACATGGTGAGGTAGAAATCTGACTGTAACTGATAACATGGTCAATGCAATAGAATATGACTGTACTACGGGAGATACTAATAACCAACATAAAACCACATGAACTAAATGTGGAGTCTGATGTATACACCCCTATCAAAAGGACCCAGAATACCCTGATATAGGAATAGAGGCATGATTGGCGTGATCACTAAACTGATGCCCACAGAGGGGACTTACAACCTACGAGGCATGTAGTTCTGGGATTTGTGGGTGACTAACCCTAGTCCACTCGATATTAAGCTTCTCCATGTAATTTAGAAATTTATAACTTAAATGATGTAATACTGGATAGCTCAAAATACTGACATGCTAACTCAAAATGCAACAATAATTTACTGATGATGAAACATTAATAACTGGAGCATGTATAATTGAATAAACTGACCTAGCATGTGCAATTCATGAACTAAAAGAACTACATAGCTAGGGTTTTGAGTTTATGAAAGAATTTGTACCAAACCATACTAAAATCATTAAAATCTGATTAGGAACCTTAAAGCAACTAATTTATACTGATCTACTGAAATTCTAGAAACCTCTAGGTCTAGATAATATTAAGGAAATCAAGAACCTGATTGAATTCTAGGGACCTAATGGGCGAAAGGAACCCACTAGTGAAATCTGACATGCCTGGTGAAAAAATTCACAGAGAAATTTTCCGATTTTAAGGCTGGAACTGATGAAAACTCACTGCGTTCTTAAACTAGGGATGCTCAAATTTCTCCTCTATTTTGCTCTAAATTTGATGAATTTTTGGTGAATAACTGATTAGGTTGGGTTCTAATTAATTTACTAGGCTAATACTTTCCAAAACCACGCAGTTTAGGGGTTAAACGATGTAATTTACGTGTCCAACGCATAGAGGAAAAGACCAAACAACCCTTGACTTAAAATCTGCTGAACCCACCTACGAACGACTCGGCGGTTTGTGGAAAGATCCACGATTCATCCTGTCAGTCCGTCGATCGACTTTAGAGACTAGGTTCTCAAGGGTCCTGAGGGTCTTGACCTACGGATGAATCAATGGTCCATTGACTAATCCACGATCCGTATTGTCTGATCGTCGATTGACTTTGGAGACCTAGTTTTGAGGGGTCCTGAGGGTCTTGACCTATAAACGTATCGATGATCTATGGAATGATCCACGATACGTCCTGTACAAGTGTGGGTCATGTTTTAGATTAGTTTTTGTCTGAGTTTCTTGGGAGGGTTGCAGTTGGCCATCCGTAGACCCCCAGAACGAGTCATGGGTCACCCTACAATCCATGGGTGGCAACCGTGGGTTGCACAAATCTGCTAGTTTGGTCTGTTATTGGATACGGGGTGTTACACCGGTGGAAAAGACGGAGTTGGCCGCTTATGAACTTAAGGGTGTGGCTCAAATATGGTAAAACCAATAGAAAGAAAGGAGACCGAAGGATTCAAGTCTCTTTATTGGGAGAAGTGTAAGGCCGCTTTCCTTGATAGGTTCTTTCCCCTTGAGATAAGGGAAGCAAAGGTAATTGAGTTCACCAACCTTTGTCTAGGAAGTATGAGCGCGGGGAATATACTTTGAAGTTCACAAAATTATTTAGAAGACCTGTATATAAATATATGATCTCATTAATATTATAAATTAATAATTTTTTAAAAGTACATACACATCTAAGAAAATTTAGTGAAATATGATTCTGTTGTTTTAAATCTATTAAAACTCATCTCTAACTTTTCTTATTGCATCCAAAAGTTCCAGTGTTGTCACAACTACAAAACTTTTTGAGCATGTGGAATGATCACTTTTGTACTTACTTACGTATTTGATATATCATTGTTGATTTTGTGACACCTTTTACATGAGAAGTTATTTTTGGATATGGTTTCAAGAAATTTTCATATCTTGCTTATCTAATTTATTCTCTCACCGTTATACATTGAATGTTTTTAGTAAAGATATAATGATTTTGATGTATTCATTGTACTTTATTGTAACAAATGTATTTCTTTTATGTGGATTCAATAACTATAATATATAAATTACTAATACAATGATTTTGATTTAATCAAAATTAGCCTTCATTAAATCTCAAAACACTCATTAAATTAATAAATATTAATTTATCGATTAAATATTTAAAATAACAATGTTTCATATACCATATTAATAACTCAATTTTTAAAACATATTTTAAGCCAAAAAATATTAGCGCTACATAGCCAATTATTAAGTAAAGAGACATGAATTACTAGGAATTAATCTCCCTATTTTAAGGATCACAATCTCTTTCCTCTCTAAAATTTTGTGACAATACTAAATATAGTTATTTATCATATGAATGTTTATTTTCTGAAAAAGTTATTACTTAAATTATATTTTGTCATGTATCATTATAAAATTAAGTTTGTAAACATTGATTTGTTAAGTTTTACTGCAATATTAACATTTCTTTAGATTTATACACATCAATTTAATTAGAGAAAAGGGTTCGAAATATATCTGAACTTTGACCGAAATTGCTATAACAATCTCAAAATTTTTGCAAGACTTATTAACCTTCTGCACTATTTGATAGTGTATTTTAAAGTTATATAGGCGACCACATGGGCATCATAAGTATAACATTATTATTATTAGTAACTTGTCCAGCTTGACACTTATATATTTTTAAAATACACTATTAAATAGTGCAGGAGGTAATAGCATCTGCCCAAAGTTTGAGATTGATACATTTCAGTCAAAGTTCGAATATATTTCAAACCTTTTCCCATTTAATTATATATACTCATTCATTGAGGTTCGTTAGTTGGCTATGTAGTGTCATATTAGGAGCATAAACTTAATTTTTTCTCTAAATCACACTATAGACATTGAAATTTTATAAGACTCTACAGGGTGTGTTCAACCAATTAGAATTCTTGGAGTCTACTCAACTCTAAACTCTAGTTCATGCCTGTATAAAAAGTACTATACTCCCTTGAAGAGGCATCTCGAATATCTCAAATATTCCACAAACTCATGAAATATTCATGAAGAGATCAAATTCAAATCATCTTAATTTGAGAAATACACCACTAACGTCCCTCAAATTATGTAGATCAAGTCCAAATTATCCTAGGTTGAGCAATACGCCACAAACAACCCTCGACTCATTGATGAATCTTAGGAGAGTATAATCAAGGTATCAACAAAGTCGTACTCGTAATCTTGATGAATAAAATTATGTTTCTTCAAATTTTATTTATGTGGTAGATTTATTTTCCATATGTTTAAAATTTATTGCAAAACAATTCTGGCATGCCCAGTGGGACTATCTCTACCTCTCATCTCGAAGCCCTTGAATTCAACTAGAAGTCAAGATAAAGATAAAGTTCAAGTTCATTGAAGATTCAAGAACAATCTCCAAATCCCTTGAATCCAAGATCAAGTTCAAGACCAAGATCATCAAGTTCAAGTCCATATCAAGTTTATCAAATTCACAAATCGAGATAAAGACTACAAGATTCAAGATCAAGCTCAAAACCCTTAAATTCAAGTATAAAGTCAAGACCAAGATAAAATTTGAATTCAAGTTCATCGAAGATTCAAAAACAAGCTTTAAAGCCCTTGAATTCAAGATCAAGTTCAAGACAAATTGAAGAGCACTTAACTTATATCTGAAAAAGCAACATAGAGATTATAACACTCGCACTTTTAAATCAATAAATACCATTGTTGCGTTACTTTACCGTTCTCGATTACTGTTTTCATGACGTGAGTTTTATTTTCTACAAATTATGCCACACCAGTGAGACCAAATTTGCCCTTCATCTCTTCTTTTTTAAGTCTGAAAATCTGAAAATCTGAAACTCCAAAGGTGGAAGAAGGAGTACTTCAAGCCTCGTCTTTGAGTTTCATCAAGTCTACACTCCGACAAGCCTTGAAGCAAGGAGCCTTTGTACACATTGAAATTTTGTAGGACTCTACAAGGTGTGTTCATTTCCAGTTAGAAATATTGGAGGCTACTCAACCCTAAACTCTAGTTCATGACTATATAAAAGGTACTATATTCTCTTGAAAAGGCATCTCGAATATCTCAAATATTCCACGAACTCATGAAAATATTCATAAAAAGATCAAATCCAAATTCTCTCTTAATTCGAAATATACACCACAAACGATCCTAGACTCATGGATGAATCTTATGAGAGTAGAATCGAGAGATAAACAAAATTGTACCCACAATCCTGATGAATAAAATTGTGTTTCTTCAGATATTATTTGTGTGGTTGATTAATTTTTCATATGTTTAAAATTTATTGTAAACACACGCATAATTGTAATCGGGTAAAAAATTTAATTATACGATTTGTTAGTCAAATTACTCCTATATAAAAATAGTTTAACCTTTCACCAATGTTGAAATAAATTCTTTACAAAATTGAACAAAATAAAAAATCGATACATAGAAATTAAAACATAACGCGCGATTGGTTGATTTGGGTTTTAATTCCTTAATTTTCTTACTTATGTTATTTAACTTCCACAAATATCTCAATCATTAGTTAATTATTCTCTCGCATAAATTCAAAGTAACAAAAAACAAACTCTTTATTTCTTGTTAAACTCATTTCTATGGCTGGAAGCAACTATGTTTCAATTTTAATTCAACATAATGGAAGATGGGATGTAACATGCATGTATGATGTTTTAGAATTAGGTTAGAGTTTTTTATATCAATTTTACAATTTTTTCAATATAGTTTCATGCATTGAAACGACAGATATAGAGTTCTATTTAAAAAGAAGTGGTTTGAATGTCTGAAAATATCATTTTATTTTTTTTGTTGAATTTTTATGTAAATCTATGTTGTATAATTGTTTTAACTCTTAAATCATATGTTGATTTGAAAAAGTAAATAAATTATTTTTTGTATAATTGTTTAAATCAAAGATTGAATATGGTTTTTATATGATGATATTACTCATATAACCAAAAACAAAATTAATAACAAATAGATAACAAATTTTTTAAATTATTTTGATTAATCAAGAATTCTTTGGTTAATGAATTGTTAGTTCATGGTGTATGTGATGATATAAATAATATATTATGTATTTTCAAATGGGAAAACACATAGATTTCCCCCGAAGTTGTCTCCAAAAGTCAATTACACCCTTAAACTATCACAGTGACCTATTACATAGCTTTATAAATCAAAAATGAATTTATTACCACCCTGCGATGTGTAATACCACTCTCACATTATGTGGTGTATTACACTCACCGCCACATCAACGTCATGTCACAAATTATAATTTTTTGTTGGAAAAACCCCCTTAAACTTGTACCGAAAAGTCAGTTACATGCTTAAACTATCATGTCGACCTATTACACACTTCTGCTATTTAGAAGTGAATTTATTTACCCCCTAAAGCTGACATAGAAATAATAATTAAAAAAATTCATGCGCGTCAGATGAGACAGAAAGTTAAAAATAATAATTAAAAAATAAAATATTTATTACACCCCAACCCCACATCTGTTCTTCTTCACACCCCATAATCCTCATCTTCTTCACACCCCATTAAACTTAAAATAAAACAATAACAAGAAGCAACCAAGAAACAAATTACTTCAAATAGGAGTAAAATTTTGAGAGGTTTCAATTGTTGGAGCTTCGACGAACATATTGAGTGAATTGGGTGATCGATTGAAAATGGGAGGAAAATTAATTTTCTACTATCTTGATTTTTTAAGAAACCTTCATGAATAAACATGGAAAAAGAACATAGAATGTTTGTCCGGATCTGAAAAATATTTACAACTACAAACCGCAATAAATAACAATGGAAGCTCATTTTCTATGACCAATCAATGGAAGAAATTGAAGCAACCTTCTTGTGGGTACATTTTTGAATGGTCTTCAACTCCATAACTAAACTCCAGATTTCGGGTAATTTTTGGGATTACCATTGCTAAAAGTTTCTTCTTTACCATTTTGCTATGAAGAAGACATAATTATTAGAGAAATTTAAGAATTGATTAAAAATTAATTAGTGTAAAATATAATTAATAAAACAAAACATAAGTAATAAAGAAAAGAAAGTAAAAAAAGTTTAAAAAAATACAATTTCTGACATGACGTTGACGTAGTGCTGATGTGATAGCGAGTGTAATACATTGCATACTATGAGAGTGGTGTTGCACATATCAGGGTGGTATTAAATTCACTTTGAAGTAATTAAGGTGTGTAATAGATTGTTATGATAGTTAAAATATGTAACTGACTTTTCAGTACAAGTTTCGGGAGGAATTCATGTCTTTTCCCTTTTATGTATTCTTTTCTTTATTAGTTACTTTTTTTTTATAAACTATATTTTACTCTAATAAATCCCTAATTAATTATTTTAATTCTCTAATAATAATATGTTCTTCATCATTAAATCTCATCCATTTCAATTTTCATTTCATCGAAGAAATCATATCCGACCACCTTCACTATTGATTTTGTTCTTCACCACCACTATATCACCTTTAATTCTTCTTCCCAACACCAAATATCACCACCACCATTATTAATATCGATTTTTTCTTCTTTGCCATCTCTAATTAGCTCTTTTAATTTTGTACTACAAAAAACGCTTGAATAGCGGGAGTTTAAAAATGGAGGTCAGTTCCAACCCCCGCAAATCTATATCTATATATATATCTATAGGAGAGGTGATAGTGCCTACGTGTCAGCACCACAAAAAAAACAATTTTTTTAATAATAAAAAATTAATTACATAATTGTATTTTTTTTAAAATCCCAAAAATAAAAGTGAAAATACAAATTAGATTTATTTTAAAATTCCTATTAAATACCTAACCGGTTGACGCTATCCAATTTGAAAACTTCTCACACGTTTCCGCTTCCCATTGTGTTATCTCTCTTTCAAAGATGAGAGAGTAAATTTCAAAGGTGAGGAAGTAAAGTAATAAGATGAAGGACGAATAGAGTGAAGCATAAAAGAAGTTTTCCTTCTTCACCACGAGGTTTTTGTTTTTACTTTGTTATGTCTCAATGGATGCTTATGTATATATTTGTTGGTTTTTGTCTATTTAAACAGATGAAGTGAAAAGCAATTTCCAGAAACTAAAAGAAACTAAAGAACCAAGTTAAGAAAGAAGAAACAAAAAATTCATAAATCCAAGAAGGTAAAGCGTGATGCAACAATTTGAGATCAATTATGCCGACTATCGACATTGAAGCACATAAATAGTGGATTTACAATTTACCGATAATTTGTTTTTTCCTAATTATGTGTTGCACATAATTAAGTTCACAATAGTTTTAATTTGTTGTTCCTCATAACTGCATTCTAGGAAACTAATTAAACTGTGAAAGACATTCTAATTTATATGGATATGTTGAATCTTTTGTCTTCTGTTAGCGTTATTGTTAATACATAATTCATTTTGGGATAATTGTATATAATAGCAAACTAATAGCCTAAAATAAATAGAGTAGCTACGGTTTGATTTAATTGTGCTCCATAGCAAACGTTTGCCAAAGTTTGCTAGTCACCTCTCTCCCAACTCTCCCATTCTCGCTCGCCACTCTCTCTGCTCGCCTCTCTCGCTTTATACACAGAAGTGTATAAATTGTTTTCTGTTTTGTATAAAGCGAGAGAAAATTGTATATACACATGCAAAAACATATATCTTCGTGTTATACACTTAATTATACAATTTACAAATATTTTACTTCGATTCAATTGTAGACAAATGCAAATTTTATACAAATATTGCAGCGAAAAAGGCCAACGAATTATACAATTGTGAATTATATAATTGCAGTGAAATACAATTTTCTCTCGCTTTATACAACAGAAGTGTATAAATTGTGTTTCTGTTTTTGTATAAAGCGAGAGAAAAACATATATCTTCTTCCTATACACTTATAATTATGCAATATACAAACATTTTACTTCGATTCAATTGTATGCAAAGCAAATTTTATACAGATATTACAGCGAAATAAGCAGCGAATTATACAATTGCAGTGAAATAGGCCAGCGAATTATACAATTACAGCGAAATAGGCCAGCTAATTATACAATTTAGGTCAGCGAATTATACAATTGTATATGTATAGAGAATTATACAGTTATATGTTTGCTATGGAGCGCAATTATGCAAACTTTGCTATAGCATACAAATACGAATTTTTTGTTTGCTATATATGAAAGTTGCCCATTAATTTTATTAGTTAAAATGATTATATTGAATTTACTCCTTCTTTATAGCAAATAAATTTGCAGATTGTTGACACTAATTTTTAAAACATAAAAATAATGTGACTTCATAGTTGTTGAGACACAAATCACTATAATAAACTTCATCTATAGAATTAACACTATCATGAGATTTGTGTATATGTTATATCTATTGCAAGTTTTTAAGCATTAAAATCTATTATCAATTATTATTGCAAATCGTGAATTCTGTTGATTCTTTTTTTCTATTATTATTAATTAATTAATTTTATGTTTTAATGATTGTAACTGGATTTTTTTTCCAGGACGAGTAGTGTGTAAATTTCTCGAATTTGAATCTGAATTCTTATTCTTATTTTTTAGATATTGTTAAAGTTATTATCCACACATATTTAAAAAGTTATTATCCACACATATCTGAATTTTTTTTCTTATTTTTTAGATATTGTCAAAGTTATTATCATTTTTCGTCTTTCTTTATTGATTCTTTTTTTCTTTTATCATTAATCATTTTATGTTTTAATGATTATAATTGTTTTTTTTTCTTTTTTGCAGGACGGTTAGTGTATAATTTCTCGGATTTGAATTTGTATTCGTATTTTTATTTTTAGATATTGTCAAAATTATTAAAATTATTTATTTAAGAAAACTTACATATGAAATTTCTAAAGAATATAACCTTACCAATTTCAAAAAAATAATAATTGAAGGAATAATTCATGGGAAAGTGCCATTTTAAGGAAAACAAAGTAGCCACTCATTTTTACACTCACTGGAAAGTACTTTAATGACAATAATCTAAATATCTTTTCCCATGCTTTAATCTTATTTATGAAAGTAATTTTCCATGTGTAAATGACCAAATTTTGCATTACAGGATATACACTTCCAAGGTTTACTGAACTTACGATGACTTCATATATATATATATATATAGGGAGTTTTAAAACTTATCATTACACTTCTACTTCTAAACAAATTAAAATAACTTTTAGATTAAAATTATTTATTTTAAAAAAACTAACAGATGGAAGTTTCTTTAGAAATTTATATTTTAATATTTTTATATTATTTAATATTTTTTAGTTTTGTATCATTTTTTTCTCTTATTTGCATTTTAAATTAAACATTTTTAATAAAATATAACTTATAATCTATATGTTCTACCCTTACAAATAAAAAAATAGAAATAATAATAATAATAATAATAATAATAATAATAATAATGTATTAAATTTCTAAAAAAATATCCGACTAAATATGATATTTCAATCTTTATTTTGGAAAATAATAATTTATCACTAAATAGGGAGTTTTAAAACTACCCACTACACTCCTACTTCTAAGCAAATAAATTAAAATTATTTATTTTTTTAAAAACCCACGTATGTAAGTTTCTTTAAAATTTATCATTTAAATATTATTTATTATTTATTATTTTAAGTTTTATATCAGATTTTTTTCTTATTTGCATTTTAAATATACATTTTAAAATAAAATATGACATAAAATCTATAATATATATATATATATATATATATATATATATATATATATATATATAAATCTAACTATAATAATGAAAACTAATGTTTAACTTAAACTACTACTACTACTACTACTAATAGTGTATTAAACGTGAAGAAAACATCTAAATAAATATATGACAATTTAATCTTTATTTTGTAAAAACAAATTACTCTTCCGGAGTTTTAAAACTTCCCATTACACTCTTACTTCTAAGAAAATTAAAAAACTTTTAAATTAAAATTATTTATTTAAGAAAAATCCACATATGAAAGTTCTAAATATGTCGTCTTCATTTTGAAAATTATAATAATTATCCAACTAAATAAAGAGTTTTTAAACTTCTCATTACACTCCTACTTCTAAACAAATTAAAAAATTATTATATATACATTTTCATATCATATTTTTTTTCTTATTTGCAATTTAAGTACTATATTAATTCATATCTCTTTTTCTTCAAATTTTCAATCTTAGCACACGATAAATGAGAAATTTTCATACCAAAATTATAAAATGATAATATCTTTCACTTTTAACATTGAAGCCATTAAATTATGTTATTATTATAATAAGTTAAATATATTATTAGTATAATACATTTTATTAATTATTTTTAATTATAAAATTATTATATTTTAAATAATCTGTGCAATACGCGGGCACGTATATTAGTTATATTAAATAATGGGGGTTTTCTAAACTGACGTAAATATAAATATTTAGCAGTTCAAAACCTTCACAGATCCCAAAAAAAATAGCGCAGCAGCATTCCTGCTTTTGTTTTGGTTTCCTTCAATTTTTCTTAGCAAATATTTTTCACATCGCAAAAGCGTATCTCACTTTGCAGTTCACAAGTTTTGACGCTTTCTGTTATTATTTCTCCTTTGCAGTTCACAATCAAAGAGTTCTTGTTTGCTGCTTCTCCACACAATCTGGTACACAATTTTATTTTATCTTTCAACAAAATAATTGCTATTTTTTGAGTTTGATCCAATTTTAATATGAGAATCTCGAATTTTCATATGGGTATCTCGAATTTTCATATGGGTATCTCATATTTTAGTATGGGTATCTCAAATTTTGGTATTTGTATCTCAAATTTTGCTAGATTTATATTTAGTGCTCGTTTGAATTTGTAGTTTTCTCTAGATGGGTTTAAGATATGTGAAGGATGTTGCGGAAGCCAAATATATAGAGAGTGATAGAATCACGACTGCTATATCTAAATGTAGCTAATAAATAATAAATGAGACAACAACAAAAGGAACACCAAGAATTAACGAGGTTCGGCAAACTTTTGTTTTCTTTTGCCTAGTCCTCAGACACAATCAACCAATATTTATTTTACTCCAAAAGAGTACAAGTGAAATACTACAAGAGAGAAAGAAGAACAAACGCCTTAGGAGATGAGAAGGCAAGTGAGAGGTGTGTTACAAATGAATTAGGAGCTACCTATTTATAGGAGTGAATTCTTCCTATTGATGTCATCCATGACATCACAATATGTCAAAATGTCAAGATTTACCTTGTGAAACCAATTTGTTGTTCACCTAAATTTCACCTACAAAAGGTGCTATCTTTGACTTTCCTACCAATGAAGAATTATCCTCCTAACTACCATATCTTCTCATTAATCCATTTTTGAATCTTGTCAAATTTAACAAATCTCCACCTTGGCAAGATTCTCCATTTTCAACTTTTTCTCAACAACAATTTTGATTGTGTCTTCAACCTCAATCTTCAATGTTCAACAATGTTAATCAAGTTCAAACAATGTTGAAACTTGACCGCAGTCACCACTTTTGTCAACATATCGGCAGGATTATCCGTAGTATGAATTTTCTGCATTATGACTCCACCATCTTCTATGATGTCTCGTATGAAATGATATCGGACGTCAATGTGCTTCGTCCTTGCATGATAAACTTGGTTCTTTGCTAATTGAATAGCATTCTGACTATCACAAAATATTGTGATTCCTTCTTGTCCAATACCAAGTTCTCTAAGCAATCCTTGAAGCCAAATTGCTTCCTTCGCAGCCTCTGTAATTGCCATGTACTCTGCCTCAGTGGTAAACAAAGCAACTGTTGACTGCAAAGTAGACTTCCAACTAACTGGTGCATTTGCAATAATGAAAACATAACCAGTAGTTGATCTTCGTTTGTCCAAATCACCTGCATAATCTGAGTCACAATATCCAACAAGATATTGACTATCTTTCTGCTCGAAAATCAAACCAACATCTACAGTATTATGAATATACCGTAGAATCCATTTTACAGCCTGCCAATGATCCTTTCCAGGATTGTGCATGTACCTGCTTACAACGTGTGAAATATCTGGCCTTGTGCAAACCATTGCATACATCAAGCTACCAATAGCATTCGTGTATGGTACTCTTGACATATATTCTCGTTCAGCTTCATTCTTAGGTGACATAGCATCACTAAGCTTAAAATGAGGAGCAAGCGGAGTGCTAACCGACTTCGTTTTTTCATTCATACCAAATCGGTTTAGTACTCTCTTCAAATATTCTTTCTGAGATAAATAGAGTTTCTTTGAATGTCTATCTCTTTTTATCTCCATGCCAAGAATCTTCTTTGCCTCACCCAAATTCTTCATTTCAAACTCCTTTCTTAGTTGAATTTTTAGCTTCTCAATTTCCTCTTGACTTTTAGAAGCTATCAACATATCATCAACATATAGGAGAAGATATATAAAGGAATTATCTTCAAGCTTGTGCAAATACACACAATGATCGTATTTGCTTCTTATGTACCTTTGCTGTAACATAAACTTGTCAAATCGTTTGTACCATTGTCTAGAAGATTGTTTCAATCCATACAACAATTTTTCAAGTTTGCACACCATATTTTCTTTTCCATCAACTTTGAATCCTTCTGGCTGAGTCATATAGATTTCCTCTTCCAAGTCTCCATGTAAAAAAACAGTTTTTACATCCAACTGAACTAGTTCCAAATTCAACTGTGCTACCAAAACCAACAAAACTCTAATGGAGGAGTGTTTCACAACTGGAGAAAATACCTCATTATAATCAATTCCCTCCTTTTGAGCATATCCTTTGGCCACCAATCTTGCTTTGTAGCGAACATTTTCTTGGTTAGGAAATCCCTCTTTCTTTGCAAATACCCATTTGCACCCAATTGCTTTCTTGCCCTCTGGGAGATTGGCCAATCTCCATGTATGATTCTGATGAAGAGATTGCATTTCTTCATCCATGGCATTCCTCCACTTATCTTTTTGTGAACTTTGGACTGCGTCTTTATAAGTGGTAGGAATGTCATCGGCTGCAATTGAGTTAGCACAAGCCACCATATCTGTGAGTCGAGCAGGTTTTATTATTGTCCTTTTTGGCTTGCTCGTTGCTATTGATTCAAGTTGTGGTTGAGGTTCTTGAGATGGAACCTCCTCTTCGACTGGCTCTCCTTCAAGAGGAAAATCTTTTGTTGTTTCCTCGTTTGATCCCTGTGTTGGGAAAATTATCTTTCCCTCAAACTCCACCTGCTTTGAAGCACCATCAATTTGTTTGGCTTCTTCAAGTGTTACCTTATTTGTCAAGGCAGATTCATCAAAGGTAACATCCCTGCTGAAAATAACTTTTCTTTTCTCTGGACACCATAAACGGTATCCTTTGACTCCAGAAGTAATTCCCATAAATAAAGCTTTCTTTGCTCTTGGGTCCAATTTTGACTCTCTTACATGATAATATGCAATTGAGCCAAATACATATAAAGTACCATAATCTTCAGCAGGTTTTCCATACCATTTTTCAAATGGTGTCTTCCCACCAATAGCAGCAGATGGTAGACGATTAATGAGATGGCACGCATATGTTATTGCCTCAGCCCAAAATTCTTTGCCCAAGCCAGCATTGGACAACATACACCGAACTTTCTCCAGCAAAGTTCGGTTCATGCGTTCTGCCACTCCATTCTGTTGTGGTGTATTTCTGACGGTGAAATGTCTGACGATGCCATTTTTCTCACAAATTTTCTGAAAAAGATCATTTTTGTATTCACCACCATTGTCTGTGCGAAGACACTTGATCTTTCTGCCACTTTGAGTTTCTATCATCGCCTTCCATTTGAGAAAAATTCCCAAAACTTCATCTTTTGTTTTCATCGTATACACCCACAATCTTCGAGAAAAGTCATCAACAAAGGTACAAAATAGTGTTTCCCACCTAATGAAGGTGTTTTGGAAGCACCCCAAACATCCGAATGAACATAATCCAAAATACCTTTAGTATTATGGATAGCTGTTCCAAATTTAACCCTTGTTTGCTTTCCCTTGATACAATGCTCACAAAACTCCAAGTTGCAAGTTTTTACTCCTTTTAGCAATTCTTGATCTGATAAAGTTTTCAAGGATTTCCCTCCAGCATGTCCCAAGCGCATATGCCACAGCTTGGTCATTTCTGCCTCCTTCTCGTCATTGGATGTTGTTGCCGCTGTCCCAATAACTGTACTACCTTGATAGTGGTACATGTTATTATTTCTTCGAATTGCCTTCATTACCACCAGTGCACCAGAGCATATTCTCATCACGCCATTATCTGCAATGACTTTGAATCCCTTTGATTCTAGGGCTCCTACAGAAATGAGATTTTTCTTCAAATCTGGTACATATCGAACATCTGTTAATGTTCTACTTAATCCATCATGGTTCCTTAATCGGATTGAACCAACACCATATGCGGTAAGAGGATTATTGTTTGCAGTGTGAATAACTCCACATTCTCCTTCTTGTAAATCAATAAACCAGTCCCGATTGGGACACATATGATAACTACAAGCTGAGTCCATCAACCATACATCAGATGATTTGGATGGATCTGTTGTAACTAGTGAGTAATCGGAGTCATCACAATCAGCCACATTTGAATCCATGACAGCCTTCCCATTATTTGGTTTGGCTTTGCTATTCAACTTTGGGCAGTCTTTCTTCCAATGCCCTTTTTCTCGGCAAAAGGCACATTCATCTTTGCTGAGTCTCGATCTTGACTTGGATCTCCCTTTCTTCGTTCTCATATGATTTTGAGAACGACCTCTCGCAACCAGTGCTTCTGCTTCTCCGCCTTTTTGTTTTTCTCTCTTTCTTTGTTCATAACTGTATAAGGCACAACAAACTTCTTTGAGAGATACTTCATCATTCCCATGCAGTAGAGTCGTTTCAAGATGCTCGAACTCATCGGGAAGTGAACTTAACAACATTAAGGCCATATCTCCATCCGTAAAAGTCACATCCATATTCCGCAAATCTGTCGCCAACTTATTAAAGCTGGTGATATGATCATTCATTGTGCTACCAGGAATATAAGTGAAGCGTAACAGTCTTCTTTTCATGTAAAGTTTATTTTGACTGTTTTTCTTCAAGAATTTCTCCTCCAATGAATTCCATAATTTATTTGCAGATGTTTCCTTCGTGTATGGATACTTTTGTTCTCTTGCAAGGTAAGATCGAATGGTACCGCAAGCAACACGGTTGATAATCTTCCAATCTCCTTCTCCTACACCGTCTGGTTTCTTTTCTTCAATGGCAATATCTAGTCCTTGTTGAAAAGGAACATCAAGGACCTCGTCTTGCCACATTCCGAAATGTCCTGACCCGTCAAAAATTTCAACTGCAAATTTCGCATTTGACACAATTCTTGTCATAAGCGAAGATGCCAATGATGACGTATTATTGACACTTGATGTGGACTCATCATTTTTCTTGTCTCCCATTTTACTACAAATACTATTTACTAGCTAACAATGCAAAGACCAAAGTAAATCTTTTTCTGATGTGGAAGTTCAGACTATGCTGCAACCACAGAGCATACTCAGATAATACCTTGGCTCTGATACCAATTGTTGCGGAAGCCAAATATATAGAGAGTGATAGAATCACAACTGCTATATCTAAATGTAGCTAATAAATAGTAAATGAGACAACAACAAAAGGAACACCAAGAATTAACGAGGTTCGGCAAACTTTTGTTTTCTTTTGCCTAGTCCTCAGACACAATCAACCAATATTTATTTCACTCCAAAAGAGTACAAGTGAAATACTACAAGAGAGAAAGAAGAACAAACGCCTTAGGAGATGAGAAGGCAAGTGAGAGGTGTGTTACAAATGAATTAGGAGCTACCTATTTATAGGAGTGAATTCTTCCTATTGATGTCATCCATGACATCACAATATGTCAAAATGTCAAGATTTACCTTGTGAAACCAATTTGTTGTTCACCTAAATTTCACCTACAAAAGGTGCTATCTTTGACTTTCCTACCAATGAAGAATTATCCTCCTAACTACCATATCTTCTCATTAATCCATTTTTGAATCTTGTCAAATTTAACAAAGGAGACAGTAGAGAAGGGTTCTCATATGTGGAAGATGTTTGTTTCCCTTACTTTCACAAATGGGTTTCCCATCTACTGATTCGATTTTCAATTTTATTTTTTCATGTGATTTTTGCAGTACATTAATCTATTGATTGTTTTAGAACTTAAGTTGTTTTGACTTATACTAACTTAGATTTTTTATGAGTTGTAACTTTTATCTTATCTCCTTATGTTTTGATTATGGCTGATTGAAATTATATATGTTTAGATAGTCAATCAATTGAGTTAATAAGATTTATCTAGATGAAAGCGATATGATCTATTGAAAATGAGTTTTCATTTTTTTTGATGTACTTTCATGTATAGAGTTGAAAATTTGTCTCAGTTATTTTGTATGATTTGATATTAGATGGAATGATAACATTGTAGAATTGAATGTTAATTATATATAGTCATTTTTGTGTTGGTTGTTTGTAGAGTACTATACCTGGAAGTACTTTTTGTTTCAAAATCTGTTTTGAAGGCTCTTCCATATGATATGTTGATAATTTATTGGAGGAACGTTTTCGTGTTGATTCTACTTTGAAGTTTGAACCAACTTGAGTGGTTGTTGTAAAAAAAAAATTACGATAAATTTTGTTGGTACATAGCCACCGCAATGAGATTTAGATGTGTTTTTGTTTCCAATTAGGTAGTTAAAGTTATGAGATTCATATTTATTGTATTGCAACTATTGCATAAGCTATAAGTTCCTCATTCTTTTTGTTATTTTAATGATTTGTTGAATGAAACTTTTATCGTATTATAAGTTTATTTTGAATATGATTTTATACATTTTTAGTACATTTATAAGACAATGTCTCATCATTAACAGGGAGGAGTTGACATCAAGTGTGAGTTTTTTTATGAATTCTTTGATTGTGTGTTCTCTGTTAATAAATTTTTATTCTCATCAAGTGTTGTAATGGACACTCATTTTCTTACTCATGACATCTCATAGGTGATATTCTTGCACGTTAATCTATTTTTTCAATGGATAAGTCTTGGATTCGAATGCCAAGAAACACATTGGAATATTTGCTTGGCCTGAATTAATTTCTAGATTTTGCATTCAACAATGGAGCTATTGGGGATAAAATTAAATGTCCATGTCCTAAATGTGGTTTTGGAAAGTGGCAAACTAAAAATATAGTGTTTGACCATTTGATCAACAAGTCGTTCCCACTGAATTATGTCACTTGGGTTATGCATGGAGAAATGAATGTGTTTCATAATTCGAGAAACATAGAGACCTCTCAGGCTACACCACCCATTTAAAATCCAATAGAATTATTGGTTAATGAAGAATTCGGGGGCTTAAGGCATGAGGCTGTTGATTTAGATCTATCACCGGTAGTGGAAGAAGAAGAAACTTTACATGATACACCTGCTTTAAATAAGAATAATCTATTTGAGTTGCTTAAAGATGGAAGTCAAGAATTGTATGAAGCTCCAAGTACTCAAAGTTGGAATTTTTGTTAAAGCTTTATCACATTAAGTGTTTGTCTGGATTAAGTGATAAGGGAATGACTATGATCCTAGATCTACTTAGGGATGCATTTAAATTTGCAAAGATCCCTGATTCTGTTTATGAGGCCAAGAAAACGATAAATAAGTTGAGTCTTGATTATATTAAAATAAATGCTTGTCCAAATATTTGCATGTTATATTGGGAAGATGATGTTAACGCCGAGACATGTAAGTATTGTCACACTTCTAGATGGAAGCCAGAGAAGAAGATCAATAGAGATCATACATCGATAAAAAATAAGAAGAAAAAGATGAAGCAAAAAAAGAAGCCTGCAAAATTTTGCGATACTTTCCCTTAAAACCAAGATTGCAAAGATTGTTCACGTGTTCTAAAATTACAGAGCATATGAGATAGCATGCAGAGGATGATAACCAAGATGGAACCCTACGACATCCTAGAGATGGTGAGGCGTGTAAGAAGTTTGATACAACTTTTCCCAAATTTTCTTCTAATCCTTGAAATGTTCGATTAGGCCTAGCTAGTGATGGTTTCAATCCTTTTGGGACAATGAGTACTAGTCATATCATTTGACCTGTTATTTTGGTCCCATACAACCTTCCTCCATGGTTGTGTCTGAAACAACCAAATTCCATCCTCTCAATGGTTATTCCAGGTCCATGTGCACCAGGAAATAACTTAGATGTATACCTCCAACCCCTTATTAAGGAGTTGAAAGAGTTGTGGAGTGATGGTGTTGACACTTTTGACTCATCAAAGAATGAAATGTTTAGAATGCGAACGACTCTTATGTGGACAATTAGCGACTTTCGTGGACTTGATAAATTATCTGGTTGGAAAACACATACTGGTCTTGCATGTCCCTCTTGTAATTTTGACGCAGAACCTTGTCGACTTACTCATAATGGAAAGTGGTGTTTTAGTGGCCATCACCGATTTTATCTAGAAATCACAAATTTAGAATGATGAGGCATCGTTTTGATGGAACTGTGGAAGAAAGGACCCCTCCAAAGAAGTTATCAGGATCAGATATTTTTCAACAGGTGAAAGATATCAATGTCACATTTGGAAGAACGACAGAATTAAATCGTAAAAGAAAACGAAACAAGAAAAGGAATGATGATGAAGGTGGAACTCAACAATAGAGAAAAAAAAGCATTTTCTTTGATCTTCCATATTGGGAGTCTAATTTGTTGCGCCACAATTTAGATGTTATGCATATTGAAAAGAATGTGTTTGACAACATCATATATACCTTGCTAAATGATAAAGAAAAATCGATGGATCATATTAAGGCTCGAAAAGATCTACAAGACATGGGTATATGACATGATCTATGGCCGGATGAGAATGGTAAATGTCGTCTTGGTGCATTTACAATTCCAAAGAAGAAGAAGTTGGCCTTCTTCAAGACTTTAAAGAATATCTTAGTGCCAGATGGTTATGCAAGTAATATATCTCGTTGCATTAATTTGGATAAAAAAAGAATCTTTGGATTAACGAGTCATGATTGTCATATCCTCATGCAACAGTTGTACCCATAGCAATTCGCAATGTTCTTCCAAATCAGGTTGTTGCAACTCTGGTAGAGTTTTCCTCCTTTTTTTAGAAAGCTTTTTATGAAGAGCTTAACCATCTCTGACCTAGAAAAGCTACAAAATCGAATTGTGGAAACCTTGAGCCATCTAGAGATATTGATTCCCCCTTCATTTTTTACTGTAATGATTCATCTGACTGCCCATCTAGTTGATGAAGTAAAACAAGGTGGACCTGTACATTATCGCTGGATGTATTTTGTTGAAAGGTAAAAAATTTCGTTTTCAAAATTATTGAACTGATCTGGAATAGAATTTAAATATAAATAAGTTTTCTAACACTTCATTATTTTGATCATAGATTGTTAGGTCATTTTGAGTCTCTCGTACGGAACAAATCTCATTCAGAAGGTTCAATAGCTGAGGGTCATAAGGTTGAAGAAGTTCTAACTCTTTACTCTCATTATTTTGACGAAATTGAGTCAAGGTTGAATCGACCTAAACGTGTGAACGATGAACCAAATAATAATGAATCTTTTGGAAAGTCATCTATTTTTTCACAACAAGGTAAACCTGTTAGAGGCTCCACAACAGAACCATTGACTATTTTAGAGAAAACTCAAGCTCATCGATATGTGTTACTTAATTGCGCAGCAGTGAAGCCATTCATTGAGTATGAAATTTAAAGTGATTTTGATTTTTAAGAAATGTGTAGAATAATCAGGTAAAAATTTAATATACATATATAATAATTTTGTAGTGAATTCAGACATCACATCAAAAGAAGTACAAGAGGTCGAAGAGTTTCAACAACAGAGGTAGAGAAGAGAGTTAGTAAAGAGTTTCCTGATTGGTTTCCTAAGCGAGCGAGTAAATAATTGTAGAATGTTTATTTTGAACTTATTTATTGTCAATGTAGTATCTCTGACAAATATATTATGTTTGTTTAGATTATGAACCCAGATATCGCAGAAACTATCTCTGATGATATGAAGTTTTTAGCACAAGGTCCTGCAAGATTTAGTGCTTATAACATTAATGGATTCAAATTTCGAACTTTATCTAGAGAACAAGGATTAAAAACTCAAAAAAGTGGAGTTTTTCTCATCTCTGACACTTCGTGTACTGCGTTTAGTGTAGATAGGAGTGCAAGACAAGCAGACCTGCCATATTATGGAAAGTTAGAAGATATTATCGAGCTTAATTATTATGGTAGGTTCAAAGCTATTCTTTTTAAGTGTCTGTGGGCCGATACTACTCGAAATAGAGGGTACAAAACGGATGCTTGGAAGTTTAACTGTGTTAATATTTCTAAATTGATTCACACTGGTGATCGCGAGGATCATGATCCATATATTGAAGCATCACAAGCAAATATGGTCTACTATGTTGATGATGAGACCGATAAAGAATGAAGTGTCGCTGTACATCTAAAGCCAAGAGATTTGTTTGAAATGGGAGAGGTCGATGAAGAGGATCTGTATGAGAATGAGCCATACCAACAACAAGAATTTGGACAATTTTTTGATGATGACTATGAGAATATCCAAATTGCAATAGAGGAGAATATGAATGAATGAAATAGCAAAGATTTGGACAATATTTTGCATTTTGAGCTTTTTTTTTTAGAAGTTTTTAGTTGTTGACTCTTCTCTTTTTAGTTTGTTGTATTTTGTGTTGACGCTGCAATTTCTGCAATATTTTAATAGCTGTTTTTTCTACTTTTAGCTGTTGTTGTTTTGTGTTTGAAACTGTAGTGTTTACAGTTTTTGGTTACTATTTTGTTGCTTTTATGTGCGAAGTTTTTGTGTTTTAAGTTATTCTACTGTGATTTAATCTACTATTTTTCAATTTAGTTACTGATTTTGTGAGTTTTAAGTTGCTGTTTCTGCAGATTTTGTTGCTGTTTTTTTAGTTTCAGGTGCTTATTTTTTATTGTTAGTTGCTGTTTCTGCATATTAGTTGCTGTTTTTTTGGTGTTTTAAGCTGTTATTTTTGCAGTTTTTAGCCACTATTTTTCTGCTTTTAGGTGCTGAATTTTTGTGTTTTAAGTTGTTTCTACTTTATTTTATCTACTTTTTTCAATTTTTAGTTGCTGATTTTGTGCGTTTTGAGCTGCTTTTTTTGCAGATTTTTTGTTGCTTTTTTGGTTTGAGGTGCTTATTTTTTATGGTTAAGATGTAGAGTGTGTTTGCTTTTTTCAATTTTCCCATGTTTGGTTGGGACAAAAGTTTTGGAAAAAGTTTTCCAAATCAACTCATTTTCCTCAAAATTAAGGAAAATGACTTCCCTTCAAAAATTAAGGAAAACATTTTCCAAAACTCTCCTCCAATTTAAAATTATATTTTTTTTTTTGAGAAAAACGTCAATTTTAAAAAAATATTTTCATTTTCAAAATTTTATTTTTTCACCCGATCCCTGACCCCCCGGCCACCACCACCCCAACCCCAACCTCTCCCCAAAAAATTAATTTTGCTTTTTAAAAATATTTTCAACTTCAAAATTTTATTTTTAAACTCCTAACCCACCCACCCACTCCCCACCCCCGGCAGCCCCCTACCCACCCCCAACCCCCAAAATAATTAATTTTATTTTTTAAAAATACTATCAACTTTAATTTTTTATTTTTTCACTCCTAACCCCCCTTCCCCCCGACCCCACCCACTACCTCCCACCCCACCCCCACCCCCAAAAAATAATAATTATGATTTTAAAAAATATTTTCAATTTCATAAATTATTTTTTGCTCTAGTAAAAATAAAAGATGTCTCTCAAAAACATTTTTCATTCATAAATCAAACACTAAAAATCATTTCCAGAAAATATTTTCTACTCACCAACCAAACATGAGAAAATAAGTCCAAAATTTACTTGTTTTCCAGGAAAATATTTTCTAGGAAAACATTTTCCATGGAAAACATTTTCCTTCATACCAAACACACCCGTAGTATCTACAAGTTATCAGTTGTTATTTTTGACTGATTTTTTTAAAATTCTTATGAAATTAATTGATTCATGCTACAGGATTTGAAATATTGAATTGCCAGCATGCCAAAGTTCAATCGTTTATAGAAAAAAAAAACTCAGATCAATTAGTATCTGATTCTCAAGGTGCGGAATCAACACATTCATTTCTCCAATCAGCATCATTTCCGCCATCACACACGACCGCACCATTTCTGGCCACAACACATTCAGTCTCATTATTTCAGCCAACATTGCAAGCGCCTCCAAATATTTCAGCCTGGATCACAGTCATCTCAATCAGTTGACTCGACATCACATTCAGCTACGATGGATTAACTTATGTCACAACTGGCTCCAACAACTTATCTTACATCACAACCAGCTTATTTAGTTCACTCGACATCACATTCACCTTCAACAAAACAAGACTCATCACAGCAAGTTCCACAGTTCAAGCTCCATTCAAAAAGCGTATTGGGGGCGAATCACAGTCATATTGGACTATAGAAGCAATAGGTAAATAATTTTGAGTATAAGTGCATATTCAATAACCATTATTTGTTATTGTGGTTAAATTTGATTACCTGAATGAACCATTTGGAGAGGCTCGTAGCCTTCTTTCAGGCTTTTGTGGAATTTTAGCATGTGATTGCTCTTTGTTTCCAATCAACGTTGAGAAACGGTCGAGTGTGCCTATGTCATACTTAAATCGCGTCTTCGATCAAATTACAAAGGTATAAGCTTACAACTAGACTCTTACTCTATTTTACTTTTTGGTGAGAAAGATAATTGGTAATTTCAATATTATATTTACAAGCAATATATAAGCTAATAAATATTTTTTTTCTTGAAGCCCAAGTTCTCCTTTAAGACAACAGAGTCAAATGCGCGACAACATATTTATAAATATATTGGAAAGAAGTGGGTTGCAAATAAGAACAACTTGTGGAAGTTAGTCGAAGACCCACTTAAAAGCAAATTTGAGATAATTGATAATGTGCCCGATGGAATTCCACGAGATCAATGGATTTCTTTTGTTGATTACCAATATAAAGATTCAATAAAGGTACTTATGTTACTGTTTTTACTAGTCTTTATTATCATGTAACTATGTGATTTTATTAATAAGTTTCATCTATTTTTTACAAGGAAATGCGTAGAAGAAATACTGAAAATCGAAAAAAAAAAACAATTCCACACACAGGTGGCTCCAAAGCGAATGCTACGAGAAGGGCAGAAATGGTAATTAGTAAATTAACTTATTATGCATTCATGTTTGAGTAGTAAATTATTCTTATTTGGATTTTTTATTTGGAGATGGCTGAAAAGGACAAAGACCTGGACGAGCACAAATATATATTGCAACTCATAAAAATAAAGATGGAGTATATGTTAATGAAGCTGCAAAAGAAATCTGTGTAAGTTTTTTCATGAATTCTAATTGTATTTCAACAAGATAAAAAAAAGAAAGGGCAATAGTTGTGAACTAGTTGATTAATTGATGTAGGATATATAGACTCAATTCTTTGCTATTCAATTGATTATGATGGCTTGTGGTCCCATACCTCTAACTGCTCATGTTCTTATGTGTACATATAAGTAGCTTTTATCTTTGTCTTTACTAAGGTGATTCCAATATTACTGCTTGTTTATTTGCGGCATTGATTTTGTATGTATAGAAAAAAATTGAGCTAACTTTGAGCCAAAATACCATGGATGAGTCTCAAATTTCGCCAAATAATGTTGTTGGTAAGGTTTTAGGAAAAGAGCACTCTGGAAGGGTTAGATGTTTGGGATTAAGAGTTGTCCCCAGTAAAGTTTTTAAACAAGTAAGACCGCGTTTTGGTGATGCAAGTGCTTCAAGTAATGAAGGCTCATGTTCGTCCCAATGCCAAGAGAACCACAATCAAATGATGAATGCTTTTAAAAGAATGGATGATAGCAGAACAATTTGCGGGGTTCTTTGCTTCTCCTTCGACAAATTCTTCTACAACAACTGTAAGTAATGTTCTTACATTTCTATTTTCATTTGATATATATATTGCTTCTCCTTTCTTTAATGCAATTTTTGTTGACATATATTAACTGATGATATGTATAGTTTGAAATATAATATTTGTCAAGGATTTTACATTTTTTCATATGACTTAATTATTTTTATACTTTATTTTTTTATGCAGCCAAGTGATGCTGCTTGTGAACCAATTCCGCCTATGCACACAAGAAGATCATGCGGTGGTGATAGTAATCCTAGCCATGACAACCGTTGATTACATTGTGGTGAACCAATTACACCTATATTATTAGCTAATTAATTTGATGACAAGATTGTGTGATTGGAGGGGATGTTAAAATGTTGGATTAGATATTTTGTGTTCAGATTTAGTTTTTGATTCTGATGAAGATATTTGATGTTGACAATATAATGCAATACTTTTGTGAATTTATGATTATTCGTTAAAGAATATATATTTCTTGACCTTGAGACATTTTTTTGGATTTGATTGTGATTTATAGCTTAATTAGTGATTCTATAAATTATATATGAATAAAAGTATATTGAATAAATTTTAGAGCTTATACGATTTCCCGGATAATTCAATATAAGCAATTGCAAAAATTGTAGAGGTTTTGAACCCCCGCTGTTTCTAACTGAAAAATAATATCAAAAAATTTAATTTTAAATTAGCGTGGGTCGACCTCCACAAAGCAACCCCCGCTAATTGATTGTGGAGATCAAAGAAAAACTGCCGCAAATTGCTTGCGACAACTCTTATTGTGGGAGTTTTTACAACTATCGCAATACTGGATTGCGGGGGTTTTAATTTTAAACCCCCACAAACCTTAAAATTAACCCCCGGTATTTAAGGTTTTTTTTGTAGTACCACCCATAACCACCAAACCCAAAAACAGATTAACAACCAATTTTTTTTTTTAACAAAGTCAAAAATAAAATGAAAAAGATAGAAGCAACCAACCGAAACTTTTCTTTTGGTTGATTGCTTCTATCTATTTCATTTTTTTTTTTTTACTTTGTCAAAGAAATTTTGATTTTCAATCAATTTTTGGGTTTGGTAGTGACAACAGTTTTATGGGTTTGGTGGTGATTGGCGATAGGTGACAAAAATTAAAAGAGGAAAAATGATACTTAATAATAGTGGTGGTAATATTTGGTGTTGGGTCACAAAGAAGAAGAATTAAAAGTGATATAGTGGTGGTGAAGAACAAAATAGTGAAGGTGGTCAGATATGATTTTTCTATGAAATGAGAATTGAAATGGGTGGGATTTAGTGATGTAAAAGATATAATTATTAGATAATTAAAATAATTAATAAGGGAATAATTAGAGTTAAATATAGTTAACAAAAAAAGTTAATTAATAAAGACAACAAAACAAAAAAAATATAATTTATGACATGGCGCTGATGTGCCAACGAATGTAATACACCATAATGTGGGAGTGGTGTTACATGTCTCAAGGTAGTAATAAATTCACTTTGAGTAGTAAAGGTGTGTAATAGGTTAGTGTGATAGATTAAGTGTGTAACTGACTTTTCGGGACAATTTCCGGAAGGTGGACGGGGGGAGGAGAATCTATGCATTTTTCCATTTACAAATACATAATAGATTATTTATATCATAAATATACCATGAACTAACCATCCATCTACCAAAAAATTCATGTATAATCAAAATAATTTTAAAAAATTGTTCTCTATTTGTTATTAATTTTGTTTATGGTTATACGAATAAAATAATACAATTATTACTAACAAATCTATGAGAATTAACCTAATTTCGAATCAATTTCTTTTGTTGCTTAAGATTGTGATAAAATGAAATAAAGAAGTGTGATAAGAATAAAGAATGAAGAACAAGAGGACAATGAATGGGGTGTGAAGAAGAAGTGGTATGACCATGTGGGGGTGGAAAAAAAGATTCTAGCTTTTTTTTTTACTTTAATTTCAAAAGGATGCACCTATTTTTAGTTTTGCTTTATTTTTTTATCAAATAAGTTTTAGGGGGTAAAACAAATCACTTTTGAGTAGTATAAGTAGTGTAATAAGTCATTATGATAGTTTAAGCGTGTAAATGACTTTTCGAGACAAGGCCAAAGGGGAATTTATTATTATTGTTTTTCATTTGTAAATATGTATTAGGACAACAATGCTAAGCACAAACATGCACATTGTGTTATTAAGTGTATTAGACAAATTAATAGACATTTTTTATTCCTTTGGGGGTGCAAATAATGGTGTATGTCAAAAATTGTGGTATCAGAAGCCTATGCTCAATTAGAAGCACGATTCTGGAGTTCTTGTCTACCCGCCATGGCCTCAACTTCCAACACCGGTCTTAAAATTTATCTCTCCTCTCTTCACCAACTCATAACCATCTATTCCATTAAGTCGAAACCCTCCAAGTACTTAGTTTGGAGAACACAAATTATCCAACATATGCAAACACTTCAAGTCACAAATATAATCAAAGATGAAGCCCCAGAAGAAATAAATGTCGCAAAGAAAGAAGACACCACTCCTAATCCTAAATCCATTGAATGGGAAGAATGTGATGTTCTAGTCAAGAGTTGGCTCTCAGGAACAATGACGGAAGAGTTGATGTTTCTAATCATAGGGTGTTCGAAGGCTAAACACATGTGAATCTGCTTTGAGGTTACTTACCTACAAGCAAGCAACAACAAGGAATTTCAATTGAAGCAACAACTTCAAACCATAAAATTGGGGTCTAAATCAATAGATGAATACATCAAAGAATTCAAAGGAATATGTGATGGTCTTATATCTATCTATACACAAACCTTTGGCCGAAGATAACAAGGTTATCAATTTTGCTAGAGGCGTTGGAAGTAAATACAAAACTTATTCTTAATGTGATGCTAGGAAAATCGCAATACCCTACATTCACACAATTTTGTAACGCTCTTAGAGGTTTCAACATGAGAGAAGGTACAGATGACTAAGTTGAGAACATACGCCTCGACTCCAATATGGCTTTTGTGGCACAAAAGAGTCAAAGAAGAGGTTGTGGTGAATATAATAGAGGAAGAGGACGACTACGACAACAACAACAACAAGGAAGAGGTTTTGGCAGAAGCTCCTCTCAACATCAATTTGGTGGTTCATCCAACATGGACAGCCAACCAAAGGAGATTGTTCAGCCAAACAAGAAATATCAAAAATTAGTTCTATTCCTGTTCTCGTCGTATTTTTGAATAAAATTAGTGAAATATAGGCAAAAATTGATTTCAAAATAACTATTTAAATGAAAATTTCAAAAAACAAATATAAAAAAATAGGAAGTGAAAGAATGACACAGAGGACGAAGAAGAAGAAAAAAAGAGGGAAAGATAAAAAAAGGCAGAGAAAGAGGCGAAGAAAGATAAACAGTACAATTTTTTAATTCTAAAAAATTGTTATATTTTGTTAGAAAAATTATATTGATATAGATGGTAAATATTTTTTAATATTGCATATTTATGTGATTTACCAAAAATTAATTATACAATGTAGGCTTCTAAATTACTCCTATATAACAGTAGTTTAACCTTTTACCAACGTAGCTATATAATCTTTACAAAAATAAAACAAAATAAAAAATTTGTAAATAGAAATTAAAAGATAAACACACAATTGGTTATTGATTTGGATTTTAATACCTTAATTTTCTTTTTTATGTTATTTGGCTTCCACAAATATCTTAATCATTAGTTAATGATTTTATCTCATAACCTCCAAAGAACGTATTGTAACAAAAACAAAATTTTTATTTCCTATTAAGTTCGTTTCTATGGCTGGAAGCAACCATGTTTCAATTTTAATTGAAACATACATCTCAGATGTTTTTAAATTAGTTTAAAGTTTTTTAAATATCAAATTTTTACAAAAAAAAAAGTTTAATATAGTTTCAGGCACTGAAACGGCACATATATAGTTCGATTAAAAAATAAGTCGTTTGAATGTTTGAAAATACTAAATTTGTTGTTGAAATTTATATAAATCGTATGTTGTACAATTGTTTTGAATGTTAAATCATATGTTGATCAGAAAATATAAATAAATTATTTTTTGTATGATTGTTTATATTGAAAATTGAATATGGTTTGTATATGATGGTATTATTCATACAAAAAAACAAAATTAAGTAACAAATAGATAGCAATTTCTTAAAATTATTTTGATTAAACATGATTTTTTGTAAATGGATGGTTTGTTCATGGTGTATCTGATGCTATATATAATATATTATGTATTTGTAAATGGGAAAAGACATAGATACCTCCCTACACTTGTCTCGAATATTCAGTTACTATCACAATGACATATTACAATCTTTACTACTCAAAAATAAATTTATTATTATCTTGAGACGTGTAACACCACTCTCACAATATGTGGTGTATTTCACTCGCTGCCACATAAGCGCTACATCTGCGCCATGTCAAAAATTATAATTTTTTGTTTCATTTTATTAATTAATTAATTTTTCTTGTGTTAACTATATTTTACTCAAATTATCCCAAATTAATAATTTTAATTCTTTAATAATTATATCTTCTTCATCACAAAATTCCACTAATTTCATCGGAAAAATCATATCCGACCACCATCACTATTTATTTTGTTCTGCACCACCACTAGATCACCTTCAATTCTTCTTCTTCTTTGTAACACAACACCAAATATCACCACTTTCATTATTAATATCGAATTTTCTTCTTCACTATCTCCAGTTACCTCTTATAATTTTTGTCATCCATCACCATCAAATCCATAAAGCTGTTATCACCACCAAATCAAAAAATTGATTAACAACCAAAATTTCTTTAACAATTCAAAAATATTAAAAAGATAGAAACAATCAACCAATATTTTTCTAGATAAAATATAATTATTCACTAACAAATATATTAGAATTAACCTAATTGTGAATTAAAAAAATTGTGCTTCAAGATTGTGATAAAAAAAGTGATGAAAATAAATAATGAAGAAAAGAGGACACTGGGTGGGGTTTGAAGAAGAAGAGGTGTGGGGGTGGGGGTGGAAAAAAACGATTCTAACTTTCTTATTTACTTTAATTTCAAAATGATGTGCCTATTTTCTTATTTTTGTTTTTTTTCCAACGTCAGTTTTAAGGGGTAAGAAGTATCACTTTTTGAGTAGTATAGGTGTGTAATATGTCACTATGATTGCTTAAGCGTCTAACTGACTTTTCAGAACAAGTTCAAGGAGGAATTTATGGCTTTTCCCATTTGTAAATATGTATTAGGAAACATTGTTAAGCACAAACATACACATTCTGTTATTAAGGAACTTATACAAATTAATAGGCATTTTTATTCCTTTATGGTGCAAATGATGGTGTATGTCAAAAATTGTGGTATCAGAAGCCTATGCTCAATTAGAAGCACGATTCTGGAGTTGTTGTCTACCTGCCATGACCTCAACTTCGAACACCGGTCTTAACCTTTCTCTCTCCTCTCTTCACCAACTCATAGCCATCTATTCCATTAAGTCAAAACCCTCCAAGTACTTAGTTTGGAGAACACAAATTATCTAACTTATGCAAACACTTAAAGTCACAAATATAATCAAAGATGAAGCCCTAGAAGAAATAATTGTTGTCGAGAAAGAAGACACCGCTCCTAATCTTGAATTCATTGAATGGGAAAAATGGTTCTAGTCATAAGTTGGCTCTCAGGATCATTGACGGAAGAGTCGATGTTTCTAATCATAGGGTCTTCGAAGGCTAAACACATGTGGGTCTGCTTTGAGGTTTCTTACCTACAAGAAAGCAACAACAAGGAATTTCAATCGAAGAAACAACTTCAAACCATAAAATTGGGATCTAAATCAATAGATGAATACATCAAAGAATTCAAAGGAATATGTGATGGTCTTATATCTATACACAAACCCTTGGACGAAGATAACAAGGTTATCAATTTCGCTAGAGGCATTGGAAGTAAATACCAAACTTTTTCTTATTGTGATGCTAGGAAAATCGCAGTATCCTACATTCACACAATTTTGTAACGCTCTTAGAGGTTTCAACATGAGAGAAGATACAGATGACCAAGTTGAGAACATACGCCTCGACTCCAATATGGCTTTTGTGTCACAAAAGAGTCAAAGAAGAGGTTGCGGTGAATATAATAGAGGAAGGATGACAACAACAACAACAATGTGGAAGAGGTTTTGGCAGAAGCTCCTCTCAACATCAATTTTGCGGTTCATCCAACATGGACCGTCAACCAAAGGAGATTGTTCAGCCAAACAAGAAATCTCGCAAGCACTTGCAACAATGTCATTTGGTGAACAGACAGATGATAATCACTACAAGGACTCAAGTTCTAGAAATCGTATAGTGCAATCAACTGATATTCTTGAAAATCCTTTCTCGTTTTACAGTTTCAAATTTTGTTATGGTAAGTAATGGTGACAAATAATTAATAACACACGTCGGAGATAAATATATTGAAAATAATCTTCATCTAAAGGACGTCTTTGTTCTGCCAAAGCTCAAAAATAATCTTATTTCGGTTAGTAAATTTGCGACAGAACGTAAAATTTACTGACAAGGGTTTTATTATTAAGGACATGAGATGGATAAAATTTTGGCAAAAGGGAATAAGAAAAAGGACTTGCATGCCTTGGAAGGAAACTTACATGTTGCCTTGATAGCTACAAAGACCGAGAAGAATTCAGACATTAGGACATCCACATTCAATAATTCTTTGTTTCTTACATAGTAATAAATGATTGTCGTCCAAAGTTGGAACAAAGAATTTTCAGTTTTTTCAAGTTTTAAAATGGGAAAAGGCTTTAAATTACATTTTCAAGTATCAAATAAAAGGGCAGTTGAGCCACTCTTATTCTCTCTCTGAGCTGGGTGCACGTTAGAGTGCACTAACTTGCACCTCGCCGGAAATAGGATGAGGACGAACACGGAAACTGACACAGAAAGATCGAGCTGAGGAAATACTGCATGGAATCTCTACTTGTTCTAATGGAGGGAAATAAAAACAAACTACCATAGCTGAGATACAGTAGAGCACACCAGAGGGAATGGTGATGATGGCTGGACAAAGGAAAGCACGGGAGGGAAGAAGAATGGCCGGAATTACGCATCAACAAGGTTCTGGTGGGGATATACAAAAAACCCAAACAGTAAACTGGGGGAAAAGTGTGGGTAATGCGCAAAGGAAGTTAAAATCTTCCAGCGGCAGAACTTCAGAAGCCTTGGGCGAACCTGTTCTCCACAAATTTATTGGCTGCGAGAGGTATGAATCTAAATTATATAACTCCAATAACTGTTGAGGGGGAGAAAATAGTCGAAATTTTGTCGAAAGATGTTGCTGAGGATGATATAAAATGGGCACCATCGGTTGTTTTATACGTTGTAGGAGTAACCCCATTTATTGGAGCTATGGATAGGTTTATACTAGCTCACGAGTCTTTCTCTACTAAACTAGTGGTGTTATACCACTCTGATGGGTATTTTGTAGTCATATTTGCAAATGAAAAGGAAAGGGATAAGGTGTTGTGTGCAGGTCCTCATTATTTGCTCAAAAAGCCTGTTATAATGAAGCCTTGGCTCCCAGAATTTAATTTCAATGAGGAAACCTAACCACTATTCTGCTATGGATAAAACTCCCTAACCTTCCCCTTTAAATGCTGGAATTCTGTGGTACTAAGCAAAATAGGCAGTAGTTTGGGAAAACCACTCTATGCTGAAGAATGTACAACGCAAGCAAGTCGAATTTCATTTGCGAGAATTCTTATCGAAATGGATGTCACTAGACCTCTTCCTAAGATGATTAAGCTTCGTGATCCTACGGGGAGAGTGTTGGAGCAACAAATTTTGGTACGAGTGGAAGCTGATATTTTGTCAAAAATATTTACAAGTGGATCATTCCCATGAAGACAAGCCAAAAGTAATCCCAGCAAAAAGAAAGGATAAGGACATAAGCAGAGAGAAGAATGGAGACAAACAAAAATGGGAGATAAGAACCAGGAGAAGCAAACAGAACAACAGCCAGAACCTAGTCATGAAGTGGGAGCACAAACAGAACATGCAAATACACAGGAGCAAGACAACTGGCAAATTGTGAGATACAGATCGGCTAGCAAAAGAATGACACTGCAATCTATATGGACTAATACAACTGAACAGGGAGAGGCCTGTATGTTTGAAACTGGATAGCACAGTTAGTCACTTGGAATGTAAGAGGTTTTTAATCATAAGGTTAAGCACAAGGAGATGAGTTTGTTTCTCAAGAGGAATAAGGTTAGTATGACAGCAATTAGTGAACATAGAGTAAGAGAAGATAGAGTTAGTAGTATTATTACTAAAATAATGCCAAGCTTGGAGTGGTGCACAAATTCTGCTAACAGTGTGAGAGGAATCATTTGGGTGGTTTGGAATCCAGGTACAATAAAGTTCATCAAAGTAGAAAGTTCAGCACAACACATTCATGGGCAGGTTGAGATTCAAGGGAGCAAAATGAAGTTACCATTTACAGCAGTGTATGTTTAGGATCCCTCTCTGGACAGTAATACAACAATTGAGCACACACATCATTGAATCATGGTTGATCATGGGAGATTTTAATTCCATTTTGACAGTAGAGGACAGACCTATTGGTAGTCCAGTACAAAGCGCATAAACAGGGAATTTTCAAATGCATCACTGATTGTAATTTTACTGAGCTGGCCACAGTTGGAAGGAAATTCACCTGGACAAATGGACATGTGTTTAGTAGCATTGATAGAGCACTGGTTAATACTGAGTGGGTACTGCATATGCCAATAGTAAAAGTATTGTTCATGGATCCACTATTTTCAGATCATTCTCCTCTGAGTATAAATGTAGAGGAACACAGGGATGCAAAAAAAGACCCTTTAAACTTTTTAACTGTTTAGCACAACATCCTGATTTCAAGAGTAAGGTCAATGCAAGCTGGCAATTTAAAGGGAAAGGTATGCAAGGGGTCTGGCATAATCTAATGAAGGTGAGAAGGGCAATGAAGCAACTAAATCAAAGAGAGTACATGGGGTTATCAGAAAGGGTTCACAAACTCAGAAGTGAGCTAATGGATAAGCAAAGTTGTTGGAATGTATGCGTCCACTTATATTATATGGGACCTGGTCCTATCAATACTAATGTACAGTAATTAAATAACACAAAGCAGAAGGTAAATAAGACAATCACTTTACGTGGGAACCTCCTTGCCCAAGGGAGTAAAACCACGACATGTTCTCAACAGGACTTTTCAACAACCACTTTCACTAATCTTTAACAAGCAAAAGTAAAAGTCGGTTACAAAAATAAGAGACTAACCTTCTAGTCTCTTCACTAAGTAATACATCCTATCACTTAGTTGAGCACGAGTAGATACAACACTGCTCTCTACAATAAACCTGCCTGATTAGTATAGACTTCGCGTAAAGACCTAAGTTACCCGTAACCCAAGCCCTTACAATGAAGCACCCAAGGTTTGATACGTTTCTATCAAGGTCAAAACAAATCCTACAATTTGAGTGCAATTACAAGCAAATAGAATACAACAATAACAAGAAGAATTGAAAACGCTTTGGGTGATATGTTGCTGTTGATGCTTGAAAGTTTTTCCCCTTTTTGAATGAATGAGTAATATGTTGCTTTTTGTTTGATATATATCATTAAGCTTTGTTATCCATCAAACAAAAAAACCTAGTCTATTCTGATTGGTGAAGTACACTGCTCTTCACCAACCTCCCTGACACAGACAACCTTTGCAGCTGTCCCGTACTTTTCATAGCAGGAACTAGTTTCATACTCTGTAGAGGACCGGGTCCCTGCACTTGTGAGGAATCATCAAAACAACTTGAGGAGAGTCTCTTATTAATTTCCCCCTTTTTGATGATGATAAACAGCCTGCATTTGTTCCTCACACATTCATTAAAAAAGAAAAATAAATAGCAACATTTCAACCTTAATTTATGTTTCCCTTATGTCCATGAATCCCCCTTTATCAGTGTCCCCCCTGAGTTCATGAATCCCCTTCATATCAATATTCCCCCTGAGTTCATGATTTCCCTTTTAATCCATGTACAGATAACAACCACAATCTTCCCCCTTTTGACATCATCTAAAAGGAGGGACAGTAAACACACACAAGAACCAACACATGATAACAGAAGAATTCAAGGCTATGGCCACACATAACATGCATATGTAAGCATAAAAAGATAATAATATTACGCAGAAACAGTTCATACAAGCAAAATTAGATTAGATCATATTAATACTGGCCACTGAAATTAACATAAGGCAACATCAAGCCACTGGAAGAGAAAAGAGTACAAATGGACTTGAAGACGCAATAGGACACATTTAGGATGGAGGAGGAGTGGGGTTAAGCGTACGCATAAGCAAAAGCAATCGCTCATTGGCATTCTCATGAGCCTTAATGAGTTGCTTGTTGAGAGCGTGAATTTCCTCAATGAGGGAGGCATTTGTAGCTTTAAGAAGATCGTTTTTAGCTTTCAACTTGCTTATCACTTCCTCGTTACCCTGACTAGGACCAGGTCCACTGGAGATCACCTTCTGAAGTTCAGACTTAAAAGTGACTACCTCAACCTCCTTAGAAGACAGGAGAACAGTTAGATCATCCACTTCCCTCTTAAGAATGGTTGTTGCTCAAGGACTGTTGCAACCTAAGAGCGACCTGAAGCTTCCCTTTCAAGGCACTCGCAATCTCTAGTTAGACTTTGAGAACATTTTCTTCACAGTACTTGGTACTCCCCTCCCTAATGGTACTTCAAAATGATTGAAAACCCAGTTCAGAAGATACCCATATGGAATGCCATGCTTTGCCTTCTTCCATGTCATGACTCTATGCATATGTTTGAGCATAAGGGCTGGAAGATTAATTGCTTCCAGATCAGTCAACTTTTCCAGAAGAAATAGGTCTGCAGCAGATGCTATTGTATGCTTTTCTGTCCTAGGGACCATGACCTTGTTAACAAACTCAAAGGTCAACTGAAACTCGCCCTTGAGATACTTTTTGGGTACCCCTGCCTGCTTAACTTCTCCTCTTTTCGTGGTGAGTTGTGTGAATGCTGGTGAAGGTTTACATCCTTTAATAGATCGAATTCTAGTAGTAGGGACACCCAGGATGATTCCCAAGATTTTCTCATTCAAATTCCTTTATGCCCTTTTAAAAGAAGTGGAAATAACCCCATCTTCAAGCAAGTGCATTTTGTAATAGAACTCACACACTTCTAGTTCATGCAAATACGGGACGGGGGGCTTAAATAAATGTCCCCATTCTTCAATAGTAACAACATCGACAAGAGCTGCCATATCTTGCTTTGTTAGAATATCAGAGGCAAACACTCGACCATTCAGAACCTTTTGAACCTTCATCTGCTCAATTCTATCTTCCCTTGTCATATCTGTTTCTCCAATCTGTACCCTAGGACCAGGTCACTTTACGGGTTAAAGTTCTGTTTTCCTCCTCTTTTGAGATATCACCTTTTTAGCCCTCTTTGCTTGAGACTTCTTTGGTTTCATTTGACTTCCCTTGGTTTTTCCCTTTTCATCCACTGCCTCTAATCTTTGTTTTGTCCCACACTTGGCAACTTCCTCAGATTGTGAATCAATATCATCAATGGGAACCAGGTTATAAATTGGTTCCTCTTGAACCAAACCTTGATCTCTTTGGCGTCTTCTTCTTTCAGTTTGTGCTACATTTGCCAACATTGCACTGCCCAACACCTTTTGAGTAGTACTTCTTGTGCTATATTGTCTTTTTCTTTCCTTCACATCAGACTTGACCAACTTCCCTTTCCCTTTTATTTTCCTTTCCTCATCACTGTCAGCACGTGTGATCTACCTTGTCATGGGTAACAACCACAACATCTTGTTCAGGATTACTTGCATAAGAAAGATTGCTACCTCTTATTCCTTGTCTTTTCCATCTCAAGGGGGCTTCTTCCTCTTCTTCCTCTTGATCAGATGCGACATCAAAAGACTTAGGCGTATGGTCAAAAATTGGTTGACTTTTGGTGAGGACCTACTCAGGGGACCTGAAAGCCTCATTCAACAATGAAGAATGAGAATTACCCCTAAGTGAGGCTAAACTCTGTATGGCCACCAATTTTTCCCCTGCTGTGAGAATGCAGGATTCTGGCCCCTTTCCCTTAGGTAAATCCCCCTCAAATATCCTTTACGACATAGAGGATGACACACCATCGATACACCATTTATTTCATCAGAACCTAGTTTAGTACTAGGTTTAGCAACGGATTGAGCCTCATACGTATGAGAATCTCCCTCAGATAGAACCAATGTAGGAGAACAGGGAACTCCATCCATTCTTGGTGGAGCATACCCACCTTCAACTAGAATCGCAGGCCTTGTGGGCACATCTTGTGTTCTATCTCCACTCAAGGGAGTCAAGGGTGACTCTTCCAACACATGAGTTGAGAAATTGAATGAACTAGGTTTTTTGACTTCTGGGAGATATGAACTTGAGACGAAGAATTATACTTAGACATTGTGAGATACAGAAGAAGAACGGTAAGATTTCAGAAATTTCCTTCAAAAATTCCGTTCAGGAAGAGAATGCTTAGATGATTTGAAGAATTGCTATTGAAAGAATGAGATTTAAAACAAAAGAGTATCGGGTCCTCAACAGTGCCGATGATTCATTTGAATTTGTAAGGACATCTAAAACTGACGCGACGAACAAGACAAGGACACGTGGCAATGATGTAGACAGTTTTTAGTGTAGTATTAAATAATACTAACCTTGTGAAGGACCAGGTCCCCTTCATTTTTTGTCTGCCCAATTCTGTGTAATTAAAATCATCTCTTCAGCTATTCATACCATGAGTGTATACCTGCATTAAGGTACAAATAGTGAATTCTCGAGTGCTCAATGTTAATTCAAACATAGATACCTGTCCTCCTAAGCATAATCAATTAGGAGCTTTTTGAGTAGCCTTGTTTGAGAATTACATGATTTTATGCATTCCCAATCTCATCTATTTTTGAAGAAGTTTTCCTTTCCCAATAGCTTTGTAAAAATATCAGCAAGCTGATCTTCAGTGTTACAGAACCTCATCAACATATTCATCTTTTCAACATTGTCCCTCAAGAAGTGATGTCTCACGTCAATGTGTTTTTTCTTTTGTGTTGAACTGGGTTCTTAGCCATATTCATGGCACTAGTGTTGTCAGAGATAAGAGGATTTGTCTCTGTAAGCACCCCAAAATCCTTATTTTGTTGCTTGATCGAAAGAAGTTGTGCACAACATGAAGCAACAACGACATACTCAGCCTCAGCGGTAGATAGAGCCACATAGTTCTGCTTCCTAGTTCCCCATGAGATTAGAGCTGATCCCAAGAAGTGTGTCATTACTGAGGTGCTCTTTCTATCCTCTAAAAAACCTGCATAGTCTGCATCAACATAGCCAATTAGATCAAAAGTGTCACCTGTTGGGTAGAAGAGGACCAGGTCTTGCGTGCCCTTTAGATATCGCAAATTTCTTTTTGCAGCTTTCAAGTGTGACTCTTTTGGTGCAGCTTAAAATCTGGCACACATCCCCACACTGAACACTATGTCTGGTCTGCTAGCTTCCAGATATAGAAGTGATCCAATGACTCCTCTATACATGGTTTGATTGACCTCTTTGCCAGCTTCATCTCTATCAAGTCTTGCACTTGTGCTCATGGGAGTGTCTAGAACCTTTGCATCCAACATTTTGAACTTGTTGAGCAGCTCATTGATATACTTATCTTGGCATATGGAAGTGCCTTGAGAAGATTGTCTGATTTGCAGTCTTAGGAAGAACGTGAGTTCACTCATCATGCTCATCTCAAACTCACTACTCATCAACTCAGCAAACTCCTTGCATAGACTATCTGAGGTTGCTCCAAAGATTATGTCATCAACATAAACCTGCACGATCAACAATTCTTTCCCTTTAGTTTTTAGAAACAGAGTGTTATCCACCTTACCTCTCTTGAACTTATTTGTTAACAAGAACTTTGATAGACTTTAGTACCATGCTCGAGGAGCTTGTTTCAACCCATACAGTGCTTTTTCCAACTTTAGTACATGATCAGGCAACTCAATGTCTTCAAAGCCTGGAGGCTGCTTAACATATACTTCTTCCTTCAAATTGCCATTCAGAAAGGAACTCTTAACATCCATTTGAGACAGTTTGAATTCTTTGTATGCCGCAAAAGCAATTAGAATCCTCATGGCCTCATTCGTGCAATAGGGGCAAAGGTTTCCTCATAATCGATCCCTTCCTCTTGATTGTAACCTCGTACCACCATCTTGACTTATTTCTGACAATGATCACATACTCGTCAAGCTTGTTTCTTAAAACCCATCGAGTTCTTATAATAGTTCTGTTAACTGGTCTGGGGACCAGGTGCCACACTTTGCTTCGTTAAAACTGATGAAGCTCATCTTGCATAGATACTACCTAGTCAAGATCCTTCAGAGTTTCTTTGATATTGTTTGGTTCATTTAGAGATATGAACGCTGAATATGTAACCAAGTTTCGCGATTTTGACCTTGTTTGAATTTCTGAGTCCAGGGGGATAATTAGATTGTCCAATGGGTGTGAAGATTGATGTTTCCACCCAGACTTTCTAGTAATCTCTTCTTCTCTGTCAGCATCAGAGTCACCTACAATTTCATTCAGAGATTGAGATCTAGTGTCTGGAGAAGTCACCGGGGGATCATGTCCTTCTGTAAGTTCATCATTTTTTTCCCACCTCTTGAGTCTCCTCTTTATCATTAGTCAGCTCCTCAACTTCATGATCATCAAGATTATCACCCTCTGTTCTGAACTCATCAAATTTGACATGCACACTTTCTTCCACACAACGAGTTCTTTTATTGAACACTCGATATGCCTTACTAGTGGAAGAATATCCGACAAAAGCACCTTCGTCACTTCTAGCATCAAACTTTGCAAGATCATCTTTTCCATTGTTCAGAACAAAACATTTACAACCAAAGGGCTTGAGATGAGCTATCGAAGGTTTCTTATCATTTAGCAACTCGTAAGGACTCTTCTTGATTAGAGACCTGATGAGACACCTGTTAGTCAAATAGCACACTGTGTTAACTGCCTCAACCCAGAAATTCATGTCTAGTTGGGAGTCAATCAGCATAGTTCTTGCAATCTCCACCAACGTTCTGTTCTTTCTTTCTACAACTCCATTATGTTAAGGAGTTCTAGGTACTGAAAAGTTGTGATTGATTCCATGCTCTCCACAAAAGCTTTTAATCTGAGAGTTTTCAAATTTTGTGCCATGGTCGGATCTGATGCTTCCAATTTTGCAATTTAATTTTGATTGAACAGCCTTGAAGAACACAATCAATTGTCTAGCTGTCTTGTTCTTTTATCTCAAGAATATCACCCATGTATACCTGGAAAAATCATCAACAACAACAAGAATGAATTTCTTACCTCCTCTGCTCAATACACTAATTGGTCCACACAAATCCATGTGAAGCAGTTCAAGAGGTCTGGGTGCTTACTCCTTTCTTGTCCTTGAATGAAGACTTTTTTTTGTTTGCCCCTTACACAAGCATTGCAGACTTTACCATTTGTCAACTTCAACTTGGGTAGTCCGCGGACCAGGCCCCCTGCAACAAGCTTGTTAAGTAGAGTAGAACTTACGTGACCAAGAAGTCTGTTCCATAGATCAGAATCATTAGTTTGAGAATTTAGACACGACATATCATCTCCTTCAATAGACTCTAGATCTTCTACATACATATTCTTTATTCTAGTAGCCGACATGACCACCTTCCCTATCCTACAATTTGTAACCAGACAATTGTTGGCCATGAACTTGACTTCATTCCCTTTATCACAAATCTGAGATATGCTCAAGAGATTGTACTTGAGCTCTTCCACATAGTGTACGTTGTTGATTGAGTTACTATCAGACTTCCCTATTCTTCCAATTCCAAGAATAGAACCTTTCTTTCCACCACCAAAAGACACACCACCACCTTCGTGTGCTTGCAAAGAGAGGAAGTTTGAAGTGTCCCCTGTCATGTGCCTGGACCATCCGTTGTCCATGTACCAGCACTGACTTCTTCCTCTCTTCTGCACAAGAATTAATTGTTAGTCGTAGAAACCAATTTCATACGGAGTTCCCAGTAACTATCGAAAGGCTTAACAAGAAATCTTCGAGTCCAAGGAGGTGAGAAATTTTTACTGAAATAGTGACGTGAACCAGGTCATTTTTTCAATTTTTTCACAGGTCTGTCATGTCTGACAGATTTATCACAAGAACCAGGTCCCCATTCCTTCTTAGTTTAACAATTATTGATTTCAAAAACATTAGATGCCTCTCCTTAGCCTCCTTTAGTTTGTCACACGTTTCCTTCAAATGTCCATTTCGTCCACAATGGGTGCACAAGAAATTATCAGTCACAGACACATATTTGCTATGAGGATTGTATGGTGGTTCTATTTGCCTGCTCCCCATACCCTTTTTCCCATTGAAACTTTGCTGAGAGAGATTAGAGAGGATCTTGGAAGAGTCAGTCCATTTTAGAGAATGACTTAACTCTTCTTTGATCCTCCTAAGATCTTTTTTTAGCTGAGAGTTTGTTTCAAGAGAAGCAGCTAAATTAGAATAAGAGATTATAAGTTTATCCTTCAGTTTTTCCTCATAAATGCTAAGTTTTCTTTTATCATTTTCAGAGGTACTAGGCTAATCTTCATCAATTTTGTTGTTAGATTCCAATATCCCTATTCTTCTACTCATTTCAGAGATCTGTGTTAGAAAGGTTGCATTTTAATTTTCTGACAAACTTAATTATTCAGTCAACATTAAGTTTTTAGTAGAACGCTTATCTACAGAATCAATTATTAGAGCATCAAGTTTCCTTAGACTTTCATCATCTTCAATGGCCATCATCGATAATCATTATGATCTTCATCTTCTTCCCCTGACTCACTCAAATCGTCACCCCAGACGGCAAAGGCCCTTTTTACAATCTGATCAGCATGTGCCTTCCTTCGAAAGTTGTCTGGGACAAGGTCCTTCTTGCGATATCTGACTTCATGAGATTCCTACTTTTGGCTTGGACAGTCTCTCATAAACTGACCAGGCTTACCACATTTGTGGCATACGTATTTTGTTGTTGCCACTCCGCGTATGCCATCTCAGCCTCCTCTTCAGTCATCTCGCTTTGAGAAGATTTTAATGCAATGGTCTTTTCTTTCTTTGCCTCCTTCCCTGTTCCTCCATGCTTTCTATTTAGCTCATAAGTCTGCAAATTTTCTATCAGCTCGTCCATAGGCAAGGTCATCAGATCTTTTGCCTCAGTGATTGCATCCACCTTGCCTTCCCAAGATTTTTGAAGGACCTTAAGGATTTTTCGAACTTGTTTACATATAGGAATAGGTTCTCCCAACCCTCTGAGCTCATTTGTGATAGCAGTGAAACGAGAGTTCATTTCAAATATGGTTTCACCATCCTTCTTCACAAAGTTCTCATATTGAGTAGTAAGCATGTTCACCTTTGATTCCTTCACCCGCTTGGTTCCTTCATGAGCAGTTTGAAGACATTCTCAAATCTCCTTTGCAGATTCACAAGTTGAGATCCTATTATACTCATCAACACCAATAACACATACTAGGATCTTTTTTGCATTGTAGTTTTTTTCAATCTTTTACCTGTCAACTTCAGTGTACTCCTTTATGGTCTTAACCACGATGGTGGTAAGAGTTCTATCCTTCACCTCCTTTAAAGGTACATAAGGACCATCCAGGATAACATTCCACAACTTAGAATCCTATGCGTTAATGTAATCGTGCATTCAATTTTTCCACCACCCATAGTAGTGACCATTGAAACCAGGTGGTCTTGTGGATGATTGTATTTCCTCCAGATTCGGTGGAGCAGTCATTCCTCCAGGATCTTTCTTTTCTTGGTGTTAACCAAAATGAAAAGTCAAGCTCTGATACCACTTGTTGGAATGTATGCGTCCACTTATATTAGATGGGACTTGGTCCTCTCAATACTAATATACAGTAATTAAATAACACAAAGCAGAAGGTAAATAAGACAATCACTTTACGTGGAAACCTCCTTGCTCAACAGAGTAAAACCACGACCTGTTCTCAACAGGACTTTTCAACAACCACTTTCACTAATCTTCAACAAGCAAAAGGAAAAGTCGGTTACAAAAACAAGAGACTAACCTTCTAGTCTCTTCACTAAGTAATACACCCTATCACTTAGTTGAGCACGAGCAGATACAACACTGCTCTCTACACTAAACCTGCCTGATTAGTATAGACTTCGCGTAAAGACCTAAGTTACCCGTAACCCAAGCCCTTACAATCAAGCACCCAAGGTTTGATACGTTTCTATCAAGGTCAAAATGAATCCTACGATTTGAGAGCAATTACAAGAAAATAGAATACAACAATAACAAGAAGAACTGAAAACGCTTTGGCTGATATCGATGCTTGAAATTTTCCCCCTTTTTGAATGAATGAGTAATATGTTGTTTTTTGTTTGATATATATCATTAAACTTTGTTATCCATCAAACAAAACACCCTAGTCAATTCTGATTGGTGAAGTACACTGCTCATCACCAACCTCCCTGATGCAGACATCCTTTATAGTTGTCCTGTACTTTTCACAGCAGAAACTAGTTTCATACTCTGCAGAGGACCGGGTCCCTGCAGTTGTGAGGAATCATCAAAACATCTTGAGGAGAGTCTGTTATCAAAAGTCACATGAGAACTATACCTATACCTCAAAGCATGATTAATGAATAAAAGGAGCTTAGGGCACAATTGAATAAATGGAGCATGGTTGAAGAGACAATCTACAAACAGAAACCTAGAGTGCAGTGGCTCAAGCTAGGGGATTCCAACACATCTTATTTTTATGAGTACGAAGAGTAGGAAGGCCTAGCATTAAATAACAATGCTTACCAAGGAAGATGGTACAATCATCAGGGATCCAGAAGTAATCACTAGAGAATCAATCAAGAAGTTGTGTGTATTTTGGTGGAGTCTCAGAACCAATTCAACAGAGGGTACTGCAGTACACAGGTTTCACCAACGGAACTCTTTCTTTCAAGTATCCGGGGGTTCTACTCAGTTCAAAGAAGCTATCTATTATTCAATGCCAACCTTTAATAGATAAGATGGTTGGGAGGATAAACACATGGACAGTAAAGTTCCTTTCATATGCATGAAGGCTTCAGCTGGTACAATGTGTTTAACATAAGATTTTTGGTCACAGATCTATCTCATTCCTAAAAAGACCTTACAAACAGTAGAAACAATGTGTAAGAGAATTTTATGTAGAGGAGATGTACAAAGCCAAGGCAAAGCACTCATTGCATAGATACACTCTGCTGGCCCAAGGTTGTTGGTGGTTTAAATGATACTGATGTGTACATATGGAACAAAGTAGCTATACTCAAACACTTATGGAATCTGGCACAAAAAAGGACAAGTTATGGATTGTTTGGCTTCATACTTACTATACTAAAGGCAGAAGACTATGGGAAGTAACAGGGAAACAAGCTTCTTGGATGGTGAGGAAGATTATGCAAGCAGACCATTGGATTTCTGAGGCTGGAATATCAATGACGGAAATCATGGAGGCAGAATATTTCACCATTAAAGGCATGTATAAGAAGCTTAGGGGGGATTTCATCAAAGTGCCATGGAGAAGATTGACTTGCAACTATCAAGGGAATCCTAAATAGATTTTCATTCTTTACTTGACCATACATAGGAGGTTATATACAATTGATAGGCTGGAAAAATGGGGGATACACACGGACCAAATATGTGCACTGTGTAAGCAAAAGTTAGAGACACATCAACACCTCTTTTTCTCATGCTATATGGCTGCTAAGATATGGAGTAAATTACTACAGTGCCTGCGCAATACTAGGAACATTGCAGGGTGGACTTAAGAAGTGGAGTGTGCTATTTCACATGCCTCAAGAAAAACAATGCAAAATGAAGTTTACAGAATGACTCTCGCAATAGCAGTATACTATGTCTGTCAAGAAAGGAATTACCAAATTTTCCAAAAGAAAGAAAGATCAACAGAGGTGATTATCATAAGCATTATTCAAGAAATTCATTGTAGAAGTTATATGCAACCGAATCTGGCTGGATTCGTTCGCAGTTTCAATTATTATCCATATAATAGTAGTTTAGTGGTAAGGGTAGTAGAACAGACTCTAATATTGGGACAACGTCCATATCTAGAACTTCAAAACTCTTTGTACATATTGATATAACTAGTAATAAAACTTACAATTACCAAAAAAAAATAAAATAAAAGGGCACTTGAGCCATTAGCAAAATTACATAGTGATTTATGAGAACCAACTTATGTGGCATCACCTCAAGGAATAAAATACTATGCTATTTTTGTTGATGATTGCACTAGATTTACTCTTCAAAGAAGAAATTTGTCTCTCTATTTTTTTTAATTTAAAAAAAAATAGTAGAAAATCAGTTCTTTACAAAAATCAAAGTATTTCAAAGTTATGGTGGATATGAATTTAATAGTTTTTAGTTTGTGACCTAGTTGTGTAAAAACGACATACAACGACAAGTTTCTTGCAGAGGCGGAGCTACATCTTTGCAAGGGTGGTCAGATTAACTACCTACGTCAGAAATTTTCAGCGAGTATATATATGTTATATATAATAATTTTTTAATCTATACTAATTGTTAAATAACCTTGACATATTAAAGTAAGCTCTCAATTGGCCTAAGTTTGAGCCTAGACTAAGACATCCTGTTTATTTTTTTTTTTAGTTTTGTTTGTTAAAAGAAGAAAAGTAACGTTCCAGTCTTTATAATCTAACCACAATGTTTATTTTTTTACTTGTACTAAAGTATGAACACCCTTAACGAAAATCATGGCTCCGCCACTGGTTTCTTGACCATATTTACCTGAACAAAATGGAGTCATTGAAGGAAAACATAGACATGTGTTGAAACTGACATGACTTTGATTTTTAATGCAAACTTGTTGTTGTTCTTATGTGTTGAAGTCTTTATGACTGTTTTCTTCCTAATTAATAAAATGACTACAACTACATTGAATATGGATTCACTATTCTCAAAGCTACGTAGACACTCACCTAATTATAACTCCCTTAAAGTTTTTGGTTGTCTATGCTTTCCATATCTCAAAGGACAATAAAAATAAATCCAACCAAATCATTCCCTGTTCATAGGTTACTCTATTCCAGAATGGTTACGTATGCTACATCCTCATAAGAGAAAAGTTTTTATTTCGAGACAAGTCATTTTTTATGAATTGAATTTACCTTATGTACTATTTACTAGAGTTGATCTCTCTACAAAATTTCATGCTTCACATTTTATTACCTTTCAATAATTTTTGGGTAAAAATATTCTTCAATGTGAATACACATCTCCTTCAGATGACTTCGTAAAAAATGCATATATAGTTAACTATATTTGTTGGTTATAGTAACTATCTCTGTTGGTTGCATTAACTCATAGTATTTATTTTATTTACCTCTTGTTATTAGTTTGAATAAGTCTCTGTGTTGAAGAGTAGGTATATGATAGCTTGTTGTTAGACTTAATGAAAATCCTATTTTGACCTTCTCACCTTAAACTTTATATGGTATAGAGCTCCCACAAGCTCCATCAAGTTAGATCCATTTCATTCTTCTTAATCTTTTCATCTATGGCTCCTGTCACTGACGCTACTGCTACCAGCAATTCTACAATTTTTGCCACCACTCTGTTGCAATTAAGGCATCAATGTTTAGTCTATCGAAATTGTCTCTTAGTTTTTCAAGAAGAATCTTTAGAATTTCGTAGTACATGTATCTAGTAAATTGTGATACATGTTTTTAGTTATTTGTGCAAGACTTTTTGTTTTCTATTTTGAGTAGTATAAATAGTGATGTAGTTGATGATTGTAATCATCTCAAGTGGCCTTAAGTAGCTTATAATAAACTTGAGCATTCTTTAAAAATACTATTTTCCTTTTATATTTCCTATAAATTGGTACCAGAGCCAAATTTTTGTTCTTAATCTGGGGTTACGTGAAGAAAAAAATGGCATCCAAAACAAATGAAGGTGTTGATTCTTCAATTGTTCTAACTCCATTTTTTGATGGAACTGATTTTGAATACTGGAAGATAAGAATGAGAACACATTTGAAAGCAAAAGGTTTGTGGACTATTGTTGTAAATGGCTTTGAAGAGCCAGACAACCATGGTGATCCTACAGCAGCAGAGATGAAAAATCTTGAGGCTAAGTATCGTCATGATGCAAAAGCCTTGAGCAAAATTCAAATGGGAGTCTCAAGAGCATATTTTGCAAAATCTTTTACTTGTGAGACTGCAAAGAAAGCTTGGGATTCTCTGGAAACTGAGGTGTATGGTGACGAAAAGGTACGCAGTATAAATTATTAAACTCTTGGAAGAGATTTTCAAAATTTGAAGATGATAGAATCTGAAAAAATTGATGAATATTGCACAAGAGTCATGAATATTGTTTATGATATGAGAAATCATGGTGATACAATTTCTGACCAACAAGTTGTGGAAAAGATTCTAATTAGTGTCACAGAAAAGTATGAGTACATTGTTGCTATCACTGAGGAGACAAAAGATCTTTCTAAGCTTTCTATCAAAGAGCTAGTTAGATCATTTCGTGCACACGAGAAGCGAAGAATTTTTCGTGAAGATCAACCCAAAGAGATGACTTTCCAGTCTAAAACAAATGAGAATTCTCAAAATTTCTCAAAAAATCAACAGAATTACAAGCCAAAAAAGAAGCAGGATCATGATGGTTCTTCCAAGAAGGTTGAAGAAGAAGGTGAGAAAGACTCTAGTCTTTTTTGGAAAGTTTGCAAAAATACTAATCACAATGCAGAAAAATGTTGGCACAAAGGCAAGCCCCAATGTAACTTTTGTAAAAAGTTTGGCCACGTTGAAAAGGATTGTTGGCACAAGAAATGAGAGCAAACAATTTTTTGTGAAAAACAGGAGAAAGAAAGGGAAGAAAACTTTTTCTTTACTTCTAAATCTGATGCTTTAACAAAAAGCAGAATGGTATGTTGATAGTGGTTGTAGTAGTCACATGACTGGAGATGAAAAGACTTTCCTCTCAATTAATAATAGCATCACTACTAAAGTGAGAATGAGAATGGAGCCTTAGTTGATGTAAAAGGTAAAGGTACTATTTCGATCAACATGAAAGAAGAAAATTTGCTTAGTGTTGGTCAACTCATGGAAAATGATTATTCTCTTGTGTTTAAAGATAATTATTGCAGGATTTATGATAAAATTGAGCCAAATCAAGTCATTGTTGAAGTAAAGATGATAAAAAGAAACTTTCCTTTGCATTTTCATTACAATGCATTAAAAATGAAATTGTAGATGATTCATGGTTTTGACACAAAAGATTTTGTCACTTGAATTTTCATGGTTTGAATCTTCTCAAGCAAAAAGACATGGTGCAAGGCCTTCCTGAGATACATACTGAGGTGGATCCATGTGAAAGTTGTATAATGGGAAAGTAACATAGGAGGTCTTTTCCAAAAGGGGTGTCTTGGAGAGCAAGTGTACTTTTGGAACTAATCCATACCGACATTTGCGGACCAATGAAGACGAATTGACTAGTGAAATAAATAAAATGAAATAAATATTAAATGAAAATGAAAATCTTGAAATAAATGAAATCAATGATGAAATAAACGAACTAGATACAATGAATGATCAAAATTCAGAAATAAGTGATATAAGTGAAACATATACAGAAATTTTAGAACAAGTAGATAAACTGAAAAAATTAGAAATAAATACAGGAGATATAAATAAACCAAGTACATCAAGAGTTAAATCCATCTCTTGGAAGTCAAAGGAATTTTCTAATCATTATGATGATTTCTCAAGAATGACTTGGGTTTATTTCTTGAAAGAAAAGTCAGAAGCATTTGCTACATTCAAGAAATTTAAAGCCCTTGTTGAGAAGCAAAAAGGTTGCAGCATCAAAACCATTCGCAGTGATAGAGGAGGTGAACACACAAGTCGAGAATTTGAAGAATATTGCAAAAATAAAGGCATTCAGAAGCAACTTACAGCAGGGTATACTCCTCAACAAAATGGAGTCTGAAAGAAAAAATAGAACAATTGTTGAAATGGCCAGAACTATGATGAATGAGAAAGGGCTGCCAAAATATTTTTGGGCAGAATCAGTGCATACAATAGTGTACATCCTTAACATGTGCCCGACAAAGGAACTAAAGTACAAGACACCTGTTGAAGCTTGGAGTGGAATGAAACCTTCTTTTAAGTCATTTTAAATTTATTGGATGTATTTGTAATGCTCATGTACCTGCTGAGAAAAGAATAAAATTGGATGAAAAAAGTCAACAATGTATATTTCTTGGTTATAGTGATGTGACAAAAGGATATAGGCTTCTCGATATCAAAACTAACAAACTTGTTGTTAGTAGAGATGACATTTTTGATGAAAAAACAACATAGAATTGGAAGAATAAAAAGATAGAGAATATAGCATCATATCTTCAAATCAAGAAGAGGATGAGAAAGAGGAAGATGTCCCTAAGGGGGAGAAATCCCAGATTCAGATGATGAAGAACCTCCTCCAAGAGGAACAAAAATGTTGAGTGACATTTATCAGAGATGTAACTTTGTCGGTGTTGAGCCAGAAAATTACGAAGAAGCAATAAAACATAATGTTTGGAATAAATCCATGGAAGAAGAAATTCGGATGATTAAAAAAATACTTGGGATACCCATAGAAAGAGAAGTTGCAAGTCTAAAATGGATTTACAAAATCAAACTCAATCAAGAAGTAGATATTCAAAAGCACCAAGCAAGGTTGATTGCTAGAGGCTTCACGCAAAAACCAGGTATTAATTTTTATGAAACTTTCACTCCAGTTGCTCGTCTTGAGACAATTAGAACTGTAATTGATGTTGTTGCACAAAAGAAATGGAAGATATTTCAACTTGATATTAAATCTGCTTTTCTGAATGGAAAACTTGATGAAGAGATTTATGTTGAGCATCCTCAAGGATTTTTTGTTCAAGGGGGAGAAGAGAAGGTGTACAGGATAAAAAAAAAGCTCTTTACGGGCTGAAGCAAGCTCCAAGAGCTATGTGGATTATCTGCTCTTTACAGGAAATGATGTAAAGATGATGCAAAAATTCAAGCAGGATATGATGTAAGCCTATGCAATGAGTGATCTTGGGTTGCTAAATTATTTCTTGGGCATCGAAGTTTCTCAAGTGAAAGAAGGAATTTTCATTTCTCAAAAGAAGTATACTAAAAGTATTCTTCAAAAAGTCAAAATGATGGATTGCAGGTCTGTGGCCATACCATTAGCAGCAAATGAGAAGTTTAGAAAAGATGATGGAGAAAATAAAGCTAATAACTCACTTTATAGGAGCTTGATTGGAAGTTTGCTATATCTTACTTCAACAAGGCCTGATATTATATTTGCTGCTAGTTTATTATCCAGATTCATGCAAGAACAAAGCCAAGTGCATTTTTGAGCTGCAAAGCGTGTTCTACGCTACTTGCAAGGAACAATGGATTATGGGATAATGTACAAATTTGGTGGAGATTTGAACTTAATTGGTTATTCTGATAGTGATTGGGCTGGAAGTATAGATGACATGAAGAGTACTTCTGGTTATGCTTTCTTATTTGGGTTAAGTATTTGTTCTTGGTTATCAAAAAAGCAAAGTGTTGTTGCTCAATCCACTGCCAAACCAGAATATGTTTCAACAACTAAGGCTACTTCTCAAGCTATTTGGCTTAGGAGAATATTTGAAGACATTGGTGAAAAACAAAAAAGAGGAAATGTTCTGTATTGTGATAACAAATAAGCAATTGCAATTGCCAAGAATCCAGTCAGCCATGAAAGATCAAAGCATATTTCCATCAAGTATCATTTTATCCAAAAAGCACAAGAGAAAGGCGAAATTTAGTTGCATTATTGTCAGACAGGAAAACAATTTGCTGGCATCTTCACCAAAGCAGTTCCTAGAGAAAATTTTTGCTATCTTCGAGAATGCATTGGAGTTATCAAGCAAATGCATTAAGGGGGAGTGTTGGAATTAATGCATCAATGTTTAGTCTACCGAAATTGTCTCTTAGTTTTTCAAGAAGTCTCTTTAGAATTTCGTAGTACATGTATCTAGTAAATTGTGATACATGTATTTAGTTATTTGTGCAAGACTTTTTGTTTTCTATTTTGAGTAGTATAAATAGTGATGTAGTTGATGATTATAATCATCTCAAGTGGCCTTAAGTAGCATATAATAAACTTGAGCATTCTCTAAAGATACTATTTTCCTTCCATATTTCCTACGCACTCATGTGGTACAATTTAACCCTGTTGCTCAATTACCTGCTAAACTAGAAGGTACTCTCAATTTTTCAACATCGAAAACACAACTTGTGATGCTTCTAAATGGAATCAACTCCTGGGACATTTTGATGCAACCAAAACTGCTCCATCACCTACTATTACCCAAAGTGAACTTACTATTCTAAACCCCAATTATCAATTCTCTCACGAACAATTGATCCAACAAGCAATTAGGGCATCGGTCGACCCTACAATTGCTCCAACTGTTGCAGTAGCACCATTTTCTACCAAAGTATCGACACTCTTTCACACAACTTACGCCAACAAAAGCCATACTCGCATCTTCAGCTTGCGTGGTCAATTATAGAGTACCAAAAAGGTGTTAGGCAATCTATGTTTAAAACAGTACTACTAATTTCAACAAACTTTGCAAAAACACAAAGTTATCAAAGTTTAAATGAACCAGAGAAAAACAAAAATTAACTAACAAAACTAAAATCTTTAAAAACATATCAGAATCTGAAAGAACAGAATGGAAAGAAGATCAAGCCCATTGAATGCACAGTATCCCATTAAGGAAATTATTCCCCTATAGTATCCGAGGTTTGATTTGGAGTATTTCCTCACAGGATATAAAATGATCTCAATCACTAGATGTACTGATACCCAAAACTCTGGTGTCAGCGAGCCACTCAACAACAGTAAAGTACACAAATGAAATTTGTGCAGAAGAAGAAGAAGAAGAAATCAAAAAATTTCGTAAGTAAAAAGTTTGAAAAATTAATGGTATTTATAGTAGAGAGGAACTGGTTCCAAAAGGTTGAAACCTTTCAGAATCCACACAACCATTCATGAAAGTTTGCAACCTTTCAAATGGTCATGGTTGTTTTTTAAAGTTCCAACCTTTCAGAAGAGTCATCTCCAACGGCGGGAAATTCAATAAAATGGGAAAGTATCATATATCATATATATATATATATATATATATATATAAAAGAGAACCTTAAGCCCGCCTACGTGGCGCCACCACAAACAAGAATTCTCTTTTAATTTATGGAATAGGACCTAAAATACCCTTAAAGTATTGAAAATGGTACAAAATTATCCTCCATCCACCTATAGGCTCCAAAATACCCTTCTCATCCACCTATTGGCTCAAAAATACCCTTGTCATCCACCTTTGGATTCAAAATTGATCACTTATTTAACTGTTTTAAAATTGAACTGTTTAAATATTTTTTAAAATACTTGGCGCTCAACTAGTAGTTATAATTTAATTTATTAATATAATTTATAAATCAACCCACTACCTACTCATTACTAACTAAACCCCACCCAATTAATAAACCAATTATAATATCAAAATTGCCATAAACATTGCTAAAACACGACGAAATTATAGATTCCTTAAAATGACATCCAATATTATTCGAGTCCGAATCGAAGCCCCAATTAAATTTATGTTGAGCCGCTTATTTAGGAGGAGAAATTCAATATGATTCTCTTTCAAGATTGAATTCGAAATTTATGATTAAAGGTAAAGAAGTAGTACATCCCGAATTAATTCATGCATTTTTTTAATATAGTTTTATAAATATTATGATTTCTTTTAAAACCTTAAATATATTATTTTAAAAAAAAGTTATTTATGAAGTAACAACACATAATTAAGAGGAAAGAATAACTAAGATGAACATAGTCAGACTTTTAAGTTTATCGGCATTTTTTAGTTAGACACTTGAATGTATGATAATTTACTTCTATAGATATTTTCGCCTTAATTTTTTAAAAACACTCATTGATAGTAGCTTTCATGTTGTTGCATTAGTAATGTGACGAGTTTATTAATTTGGTGGGGTTTAATTAGTAATGGGTTGGTAGTGGATTGATTTATAAATTATACTAATAAGTTAAATTATAACAAATAGTTGAGCACCACGTATTTTAAAAAAATATTTGAATAGTTTAAATTTACAACCGTTAAATAAGTGGACAATTTCGAACCCAAAGGTGGATGACAAGGGTATTTTGGAGCCAATAGTTGGGTGGGAAGGGTATTTCATAGCCAATAGGTGGATGAAGGGTAATTTTGTACCATTTCCAATACTTCGAGGGTATTTTAGGCCCTTTTCCGTTTAATTTATTTACTTACAAAATTAACTTCTTTCTTTCATGAAAAATCATAACTTTTACGAAAAGTTGTGACTTTGATTGAAAAGTTGTGACTTTTATCAAAAGTTGTAACTTTTATTAAAAGTTGTGACTTTTATGAAGAGTTGCGACCTGTATGATAGGTTGTAAGATCTATGAAAGGTTGTGACATTCCAAAAAGTTGTGACCTTTTCGGTAAGGCACAATAAATATTTGTTTACACTACTCTTTATTGTCTATAAATAGAGGGGTTCCCTTTCATTTTAAAATATCGAAAATTCTGAAGTTCTTCTTCTTCTTTGTTAAATACTTCGTTATGAACTTCTTCTTCTTCTTCTTCACAATTAAATATTTGTGTATTTTGCTCCTATTGAGTGTCTCACTAACAAGTAGACATTGTGCATTCAATGAGCACGATTTTTCTTTTCTGTTTCATTGAATTGTTGCAGATCTTGGTATGTTTTTTTACTGTCATTAATTTATGCTTATGATAATAATAATTACTGTTTTTGAGTTCATGTTTTTAACTTTGTTGTTTATGTTTATCTTTCTAGAAATTTATTGTTTTAAGTATATGTTAATACATACTATATGTAAATCCACCTGCTGAAGATTGACATTTTTAAATAATACATTTATTTACAACATTCTCTAAAGAAATCTTTTCTTCTCCAATAGATCAAGCCTATAAATTTATATGATTTTTGTTGTTGTCATAATAATGTTAATATTAATAAGAGTGAGAAAAAATAGAAAGTCAAATGATAGAATTAGAACTAGTAATTAATTATTATTTTATGATACAAAATGATGACTATTCTCTCACCCCAAAGTACTTTTTTTGAACTTTTTCCCATGTCCCTTACTTCTCTTTAATTCTTTCAAGGATCACTTAATGTTTTGTTTTTGCACAATTTCAATTATAAAACATTATCATAACTATATTACATATAAAATTTTAATTTTGAAAAACACATTATGACTACATATTAGTTATTGGTACTTCATATGATTATGGAACCTTTGCTCTTGATAAATACATTGGTTATATATATATATATATATATATATATATATATATATATATATATAATATTTAATATTTTGAATTTAATTGATAGTGTTATATCAACAAAATATGCAAGAAGAAAATTCAGAAAAATATTCATGTGACTCTCTAATTATAGACACTATGTAATCATGGTAAAATGAAATTATGTATACTAGGAAAAAATAGTGTTATGAATTTTAATTTTTCCTTTTTCTTTTAATAAAATAATTTGTAAACTAGAATTGAATAGCCTCTATACTCTTAAAAAACTTATATAAAAATACTATAACATCAAAATACAAGAAAAGTTCAATTCTAATAAATTTTAAAGAAGAAAGTTATAACCGCGCGAAGCGCGGGCCCATTTACTAGTTTTGAATAAAATGGGTCGGGCGGATCCGAGTCGGGTCGTAATATTTTGGTTAATTAACTAAAAAATTGAAACCTTTTGTCCATTTTTTTTAATTAAATAAATAAATAATTAACTAAATAATTAAAACAAAACTTTGTCCAAAATATAATCTCTCGATCAATTATTTTTCAAAGCCAAAGCTGAGCCGAACCACGACTATGACGCGAGGGAGGTCCCTCTTTCCAATCCTTTTTCCAATCCTTTTAACAACTAATAGATGTGTTTATCTATTTAAAGACTTTTATTTTTCTTTCCACCACCAATAAGAGATAAATGCCTTTTTACTAAAGCATGAAAGAACTTTTCAAGTTCCTCTCTTTCCATCTTCCATCAATTTTTCATTAACTCTTGCTATATACCAAACAATCCCTCACATTAATGGGGAATGGTTATGACATAAGGAATGCATGGCCGAGTGTGTACTTTACAAGCAAGGATCAATTGCATCTGGATAAGTAGGTTTTCCATTGGACTTTTCGTAGTGAACATATGTCGGATATACTCGATTAATCAGAAGATGCGATATCGTTGAACCGTTGAGCTTTGATGTATACCTAGAAAATCATATGTCACACAATTAACTCTTTACCGTTTATAGTTCTTACGGTTCTGTTCGCTTCAGCCATTAACACCTCCTTATTTCACGAGTGTATAGAGAATAGACTTTTGATAAAAAAATCTCTTTGAAGCGGCTTACACTTCACACTCACATAGGTGATTTCTGATTATGTCATCTCGTATATACACTATTTGGCCAAATCTGCCAAACTTCGCAAATCATTAAAAACTTTAATTTTTATCTACTTCATTAACAAGTCTTATTGTGTTAACCTCGTTCCTGAACATTGTCTTCATCATGAGAATGGATTGAGTTGATTGAAAATGTCGAACCGTTGAATCTAGCTCTTGGGATCTCTAGTTTGCAAGATAGAGTTATTGCCATGATGACTTGTCTTAAGTGGTAAACTCATTCCTTTAGATGATCTTTCAACTGCCTCTTTTACTAGGCCTTTTGTTAGTGGATCTGACACATTATCGCTTGACTTCACATAGTAAATTGTGATAATTCCACTATAGAGCAGTTATGTTACGGTGTTATGTCTCCGTCATATATAACAACACTTCTTGTTGTACATGACGCTCCCTATCCTACCTATTGTTGTTTAACTATCACAATGTATGCAAATAGGTCCCACGGGTTATGGCCAAAATGGAATATCCTCTAAGAAATTCCACAGCTATTCAGCTTCTTCACCGGCCTTATCTAAAGAAATAAATTTAGATTCCATTGTAGAGCGAGTGATACATGTCTGTTTGAACGATTTCCAAGAGATTGCTCTATCACAAAGTGTAAACACATAACCACTTGTGGATTTTACTTCATTTGACCAGGTGATCCAATTTGCATCACTATATCCTTGAATCACGATAAGAATTTATTATAACACAAAGCATAGTGTTGTGTATGTTTCAGATATCCCAACGCACATTTCATTGCCATACAATGAGTTTGTTTAAGATTACTAGTGAACCGACTCAGTTTTCTAATAGCACATGTTATATCTGGTCGCATACAATTCATAATATACATCAAACTTCTCAACACTCTGGCATATTCCAATTGAGAGTCACTTTCACCTTCATTCTTTTGAAATGTAAAGCTTAAATCAATTGGTGTTTTGACATTGTCAAAATTCAAGTATTTGAACTTATCTAATACTCTTTCAATATAATGAGATTGAGATAATGCTAGTCCCTAAGGAGTTTTGAGAATCCTGACCCCTAAGATCAAATCAGCGATTCCTAAGTCCTTCATATTGAACTTGTTGAACAACATGCACTTAGTAGCATTTATATCATCAATATCTTTACTCATTAGTAACATGTCATCAACATACAGACAAACAACGACTTCATGATTCATAATGTTTTAAATGTAAACACACTTATCACATTCGTTAATCTTGAATCCATTTGTCAATATTGTTTGGTCAAATTTAGCATGCCATTATTTGAGTGCTTGCTTGAGCCCATACAGTGACTTCACAAGCTTGCACACTTTATCTTATTTACCAAGAACTACAAGCCCTTCGGGGGGTTTTCCAAGTTATTCTTCCTCCAGCTCTCCATTTAAGATGGTTGTCTTTACATTCATTTGGTGTATTTTAAGATCATACACTGTCGCTAGTGCTATTAACGTCCTAATTGATGTTATCTTTGTTACTGTAGGGTATGTATCAAAGTAGTCAAAACCTTCTTTTTGTTTGTATCCTTCGACTACAAGTCTATCCTTATATTTGTCAATAGTCCCATCATCTTTCATTTTCTTTTTAAAGATCCACTTTGATCCTAAAGGTTTATTTCCTAGAGGAAGATCAACCAATTCTCAAGTATGATTACTTAAAATTGATTCGATCTCACTATTTAATACTACTTTTCAATAAGTTGACTCAGATGAAAACATAACTGCTTTAAATGTTTAAGGCTCATTTTCAAGCAAGAATGCCACACAATCTAGTCCGAAAGAAGCAAATTTTCATTCGTGATTACTACACCTAGGATCCTAATTAGGTAGTGTAGTTTTGGTTGATTCTTCCCATGGTCGTTTAGGTCTTTCACTTGTCGACTCACATTCAGTTTTATATGGATAAATGTGCTTAAAGAACTCAGTGTTATATGACTCAATTATCATATTAACATGAATTTAAGGATTATCAGATTTGTGAACCAAAAACCGACAGACCTTACTGTTTATAGTATATCCAATAAATACATAATCCACTGTTTTAGGTCCAATTTTCACCCTCTTGGGTAAAGGAACCTCTACCTTGGCCAAAAATCCCCACACTTTAAAATATTTCAACTTGGGTTTCCTTTCATTCCTTAAATCATATGGAATCAATTGAATTTTAGTACGGGGTACCCTATTGAGTATCTTGTTAGCCGTAAGGATAACTTCCCCCCACAGGTTTCACGGTGAACCAGAACTGATTATCAAGGAATTCATCATTTATTTTAATGTTCTGTTCTTTCGTTCCACCAAACCATTTGACTCTAGTGTATATGGTATAGTAGTTTGATGAATAATATCATATTCCAAACATATCTTTACAAAAGAAGATTCGTATTCTCCACCCCTATTACTCTGAAACATTTGTATCTTTAGATTCAATTTTTGTATTGCTTAAATGCATCAATTGCTTCATCCTTAACATCATGCAAATATATATATAACAAAATTGAGTGCAATCGTCAAAAAAAGGTTATAAAATACTTTTTTCCCACCGCGAGATGGTATTGACTTCATATCACATATATCTGTGTGAATTAAGTTTGAAGGTTTAGAATTCATATTAATAGAATTATAAGGATGTCTAACAAGCTTACATTCCACACAAATTTCACATTTCGGTTCATCACATTTCAAATGAGGTAATACTTTTAAAGTAATCAATTTCCGCAAGGCTTTGTAATTTACATCTCCTAAATGGGCATGCCATAAATCATTTGACTCCAATAAGTAAGCAAAAACACAAATTTTATGACACTGTCAACAACCATTACATTATGTTTGAGGAGACTCTCAGTGAGGTAGTCCTCTCCTAAGAACATATCATTCTTACTTATTACAACTTTGTCACTAACTAGGACACACTTAAACTCGTTCTTAAAGAACAGTGCTGCGAAAACTAAATTCTTTCTAATAGTAGGAACGCGCAGAACATTGTTCAAAGTCAACACTTTTCCGGATGTTATTTTCAACATTACTTTTCCAGTTCCTCCAATCCTTGTTGTGTGTTCCCCATGAAAAAATCTGCATCGAACTCACCAGGAGTATACGTTGCAAAGGCTTCTTTTGCAGATCAAATATATTTCACTTGACAAAACATGTATTTCTTCCTAACAATATAGTAAATATTACAAACATTTGAATTTCAATCAGGATATAGGCAAATAGAAAGAAAATGATACCATTCTTAGAGTAGGTAAGATAACCAACCTAATGCAACATCACATTAGAGAAAAATTAAATTCCATCACAAATTAATGAATGAAATAGTTCAGATAAGCACCTGAAGATACAACTTAAGAATGTAAGCTATATATGACTACTCAAACTAGCAAGATCAGAAGAAGACAAAGATGATAAAATTAATTCAACAACTTTTATCGATGCACCGAAATCATACATGTTAAATGCAACTTTATTACCAAGATGCCTTGCAACTTTATCATAAAGTATGTCTACTTCCTAAAACATATCTTATCAAGATCAAAAAGAGAGAGAGAGAGAGATCTAATATGCAGGAAACAAGCCAAACCTTATCAGATAGTTGAAAAAAGAAAATCTTTAACAAACACGAATATAAGTTGTTGAATTAACGTGCACAAAATTTTTATATGAAGATAAAGTTGTGGTTTAGGTCTATTGTGAACCACACAAACTAAGCCAAGCCAAGAATATTTACAAGAATATGCGTCTTTGATCTTGCGAAATATGATATGAGAAATCATTCTTCCAGTTGAATAGAGACAATAACATATCATGCAAACAACAATACAATGGAAGCGATATTTGAAATGTAGCAGAATATCTCCACATTCACACCTTTCAAGTTCAAATTTCTCAAGGATTTTATTCAAAGAATTACAATTAACTTTTTCTCTCATTTTTTTACCTGTCGCTGAGGAAAATAACTGAAGAGTTTAGTTATGGAGCTGCAGTTTCCTTTCTTTTCTCGTTCTGTGTATTGCTTCGCAGAAGAGTTTACACAAACAGGTAGAGAGCAAATTCCCTTCAGTTGCAAATTTAACTCTGGTTGCACCCTAATCTTACTCAGCCAAGTTAAACTGAGAAAAGAAGTTGTAATCCCTATGGGCAAGTTGCACAACTTGATAATAGTACACATGAAACACAGGAAAAGTTGAATTTTAAGACAATAAATCTCACCATTGCTAATTGTCGTAGCCCGGAAAGAACAAAAAAAATAATCTAAAACTCAGTTTACCTGTACAGTCATATGTCATGAATTAGAAAAACAACCATCAAATAGGAATATTTATATATTTCAACATGCCAAATCACACGGAAAAAAAAATACAACCAAAAGTCAAGACAAAACACCACTAGATCAAATCATCACACCCAAAAGAGCGACAAGCACCGAGTAGAATAGTCGTAGCATGGAATGAACCCAAAAGTCCCAAATTCAGTTCACACGTAGAGTCATCATGCATAAAAAATCTATGTTTCTCCTAATTTATGCAATATAGATCTTATGTGTAAAGTGCAGGTCAATAACAAGCTAGTAGAGTACAAGCTACATAAATTTGTTTTGACTCATCACAACCCCTAACATGTAGAGTATATGACATAGATTTCTTTTTCATTATTTAGAGTACCTACAACTTTTGCATTATTTGAATATTGCTTTGCATATGACTGCAATCTCAAATATATTTAGCCGTCTTGGGGAGGTGAACTCTATGTACACAGTGGGTAAGAAAGGATTGTTTAACATTCTTGTTTTTGTGTAAACTGTGTTGAAGTTATTGTGCATCTGTACATTATATTTTCACTAAATGTCATTATTAAAGTTTCAGTCTTTTTAGTCTACTGTCTCTTATTAGCTTTTTTTTTTTTTACATTTTTGGTTTTCCATAAAAACTTTTGGTCTGTATGACATATCGAGCTATAACAGGTTCTAGTAAATGAGTTAAATTTTGTCTAGAACACAATGTTTATCAATCAAAAAGAATGAATAACATAGTACAAACTATCCCAAACCGTCACAAGGGCCACATAACAGAAGGAAAAAGAAACAAAACAACAACAAATTAAAAGGCCAAATCTATGTACATATAAGATCTACCACTTCTTTTGATTTGTCGCACGTAAAATAAACCTAAAACAAAACCAAATGGCTGGATTTATCACATGGTCTGTGAACTGATGTAATTTTCAATCTGAATTCTAAAGGTTAGCTTTATTATTTTTAGAGAAGTTGAAGTTAAACTATTTGGTAATGATATAAAAAAAAGCCCTCCTTATCTGATTAATTTATTCCAAACTCATTCATAAGAATCTATGGCAAAGGAGATTCTATCTATGTCTGTCACATCTATGAGCAAAACATTTGTAGTTAATCCAAAGATGTATAGATGATTTCTTGCTTTTGTTCAAATAGTCCACACGAAGAACATGAAAAATTGAATTTAGAAACAGAAAACCTCACAACCGCAAATTTCTGCGGTGCATATAGAACCAAAAAGTCCCAAACTTAGTTCACACATACAGAATTATGTCATGCATAGGAAAAACAAACCTCAAATAGAAACATATGTATATCCCAACAGGCCAAATTGCACATAAGAGAAATAAATCAAACTAAGAGGCAAGATCAAACACAGAAACAGAATTCCAGCTCCAACCATCAGCACTTTTATCAGTAAACCTAGAAGATGTACAAGGAAAGACACGGAGCAAACCTGAGCAAAAACAATGTGGAATGAAGCAGCTAACTCTTGAAACTGGGGAGTTGCTCACCTTAGAATGAATGATAAATATATATATATATATATATATATATATATATATATATATATATATATATATATATATATATAAAGTAGCTTCATATATGACAGATCTACTAATCAGACACTTCCAAGCATGCAGTTTGTTGTCGTGAGGTCACCAGCTCAGTCATTAACTATGAAAGCAAAACTAATTGATAGATTTCGTTAAGAGAAGATAGAAATAACAGCTCCACCAGTTTATTATCGATTAATGCAGGCCATGCAAATCCAATTAAAGAATTCCAAAATTGCAGGCCACATTGCGGCATTTCCCTCTGAATAACTATTTCAATATACAGGTAGAATGTTCAAGGAACCAGTAAGGAGTCAGGAAAAGTGAAAATGGATAAAAGCAAGACATGCGAGGAGAAAGGGATGATATAAACATGGTAGACGTTAAACCTGACAAAGACCTTATAGCTCAAGCGCGTCGATTGTGGATCTCAGATTGCCTTATAAAGCTAGTTGCTAAGTAATGCATAGTAAAAAATGCTAATATATGTCTGCATATCATCATGCTTTTCATATAAAGAATGTGAACTTGTGGTAACTCTAGGTGTAATTTCTAGTTTACTACCATGTCTCACCCTTGGAGTACGTTGACAATCTCCCCTGCTCTTGACTCAATACCTTTCAGATACTTAATCAGAACTCACTACTGGTACGAGCTGGCCTCCTGAGAGAAACAGAGAAAGTAAATCATGTCAACAATTTTCTCCATGAATGCCAGACAACAAATATTAACTATTGAACCCCTACCTTACGTATCAAAGTCCGTTCCATTCTCTTCTTAATAACTTCATACAATTTCTCAGGCAAAAAATTACCTTTTCCAACAGTCATCCATCTACCAAGAGCTTGTTCCATTCTTTATCTAGTTTTGTATCGAAGGGTAAGTGAATTTCATGAGAGTCACCATCCACATTTGAAGCAATTGTAAATCAAGCCATAAGGAGGTGGTCACTTTTGTATTGCCTTGCTGGTCAACAGATCGTAGAGAGTGAGTTAAAGCTTCTCACACTCCATAAGGCGATATAAGTCATGTATGTCTAGTGCCAATGTTAACTAACAAATTTTTGCCCCTATAGAGTCTAATTACGCCATCATTTTCCCATAAAATGTGCATTTTACCTATGTAGTATCAAAATCTACTGGTTACCTTTGTAGTAAGATTTAGAGCAGTACCCTCTGAGTTAACCCCCAACCATTTATTTATTATATGATTTAAATTACTGTAAAATGGTGATCTTGATACGGTGTGCGAACTCAAACCTATAATCCCACTCAAATTGTTTGGGTCTTATACCTCATCTCCGTTTTATCTATGTTTCTCTTGCTCCGTATTATCTATGAGGCTTTATTACTGTCTGGGATACACCCATCTGGAAAACTTTGAAGGCAACCCATGAAAAGTATTATGCTTGAACGTGAGGAAGTATGTTGAAGACATGTTTAAACAAATACAAGTGGTGTAATCTCTATCAACTTCCACTTATTGATGATGTGGTCTCACAATTCTACAAGTTTGAATCACTTGAGGCCGGCTCGCAAGTGACAAATACCGTTGATAATGGTCTCAAGAAACTGCTTAGCTTTCAAAACTTCATATCCTACACCAAAAGCAAAGCAGGGGATACATAACTACAAATTCTTGTTTTGAGATTGAACATGCCAACAAGCTAATACATAAACTATACTTCCCAGTTGCAAAGAATTTATCCAGATGGCCTATAAATAAGTGTAATGGAGTTGAGAAAAAAAGAAACTTTTTTTTGCATAACTCGGCTTTAATAGCACTCTAGAAGCATACAATTGTATAATGTACATCCCAAAAGGCCAAATCGCACAGAAGAGAAATATATCCAACCAAGAGGCAAGATCAAACACAGAAACAGAATTCCAGATCAAATCATCATCACTTCAATCAATAAACCTAGAAGGCATAGATGGAAAGAGACAGGGAGAAAATCAGAGCAAATCCGATAGTGAAACATACCGAAAGAAACGATTAAACCTGAGAAAATCCAATGGAAATAATGAAAAATCCTTATGGTGTTCCTATCTGAAAAGAGGCATGTGTGATTACGCTTTGAAGTACCAAAAAAACCCTTGCTGGCCGCTTATACAAAATAAAAAATATAAAAAACAAAATCATGACCCAGGGTCCTACTGTTCTTTTTTTTTTAAAATAATAATAAATATTTAACCTTTTCTTTTTAACATATATAGTATTACCGACGAATTCTTTTGGTTGTTATAAGTACATTTATAGACCGGATTTTTGTCCCTTCGTTGGGACATGGTCGTTAAAAGTCAACTTTCTTGTAGTGATGATATGATGATGATTTTTAAAGGGAAAAGGGTCAAAAATATCCTCCAACCTTGATTTATTGTTTAAATTTATACTCGCCGTTAAAATGAAGTTAATTTTACCTTTTCCGTTACTAATTTCACCAAATTTACCCCTCATTGGACGGATTGACCCGATTTTTGTAAAAAAATCTTATTTCTTATTTTAACCCAATAACCCAACCCCCATTTAAAATAACCCGACCCATTTTTCCAAATCTCCTTAACCTATTTATCCATTCTCCCAAATTTCCTTCATTCTCTCTTTTTCTATATGATTTTCTAAGTATTAACTGCTTCCTTACAATTGAAATAAAGGAATGACAAACCAGCAATTGTCCAGTATCGCCCAAGATAGGCATCAGCCACAAATGCTCCAATCAATGGCGTCACATAGTAGGTTCTCCACCAATTGCTTACAGCTTTTGAAGAAGCAGCAATGCCTAGATTGAGCCTCTTTTGAATATAGTTCACCAAATTGTATTAATACCATAGTACTATGGGCATTGGTCTTGTTATTTCAGTATTTGCCATGGCTTGTGCTGTAGCTAATACTTAGAAAATCATACGAGAAAAAGAGAGAATGAAGGAGATTTGGGAGAATAGGTAAATGGGTTAAAGGAGATTTGAGAAAATGGGGTCGGGTTATTTTAAATAGGCTCGGATTATTGGGTTAAATAGGAAATGTTTTTTTTTAAAAAAAAATCGGGTTAATCCGTCTAATGAGGGGTAAATTTGGTGAAATTAGTAACGGAAGGGGTAAAATTAACTTCATTTTAACGGCGAGGGTAAATTTAAATAATAAATCAAAATTGAGGGGTATTTTTGACCCTTTTCCCTTTTTTAAATCTAAATTTGAATGCACAATTACATCTTTACTCCAAAAAAATGTTGGAGTAAATTTTGATTGAAGGATAAAAGTGGCATTTAGCTTTATAAGGATATTTTCGTAATTTAACTTAATAACTTGGAGGCTTCCCACATATAGTAATATTATATTATATATACATATAGTTATTGTTGGAATGAGTGCGTCCACTAACAGTCAATGGACCAGGTCCCTTGACACAGTAAAAACAGTATGTAAGCACAGACAGTGGTCAGCATCTACTATACGTCAACGGACCAGGTCCCTTGACTCAGCAAGGACAGTAGTTGAAACAAATGCAGAAAGTAAATGGATGTAACTAAAATTTGCACAATGATTTTACGTGGAAACCTCCTTGCTCAAGGGAGTAAAATCACAACCTGTTGCACAGGATTTTCAACCGTCTTCACTAATCTTCTCAAGCAAAAGTGAAACCCGGTTACAACCAATGTGAGAAAAAGTTATTAATCTCACGGTCAAGTAATTTACCTATTACTTGAAGAGCCTAAGCGGATACAACACCGCCCACTAAGCTATCACCCCTAGATAACTTAGACTTTGCTAAGCGGATACCACACCGCCCACTAAACCACCTAACTCTAGATGACTTAGAATTTTACTAAGCAACAAAACAATGTTGCCCACTAAATCAGTTAACCTAAACTGATTTAGACTTTTACAAACCCGAATCAAATATCTGAATCCTTTATAAATTAGGAACAGATTTACAATGTAAGAACGGAAGATATAATCCTAAGACAATATATAGCTTGCAGATCTATCTGGTCCCTGTTGCTCTTAGGATGACACTTCTTGAAGATGGCCTTTGCTTTTTGAGCTTTTGGATTTTCTGAAATCCAAAACTTTGTTTGCCAAAACTTTGTTTGCCAAAACTTCTTCACTCCTTTTGTGAGCCTTTGCAAGAGTTCTTGAGATGTTTTCAAGTTGCAAAAACTATGAAATGATAGACACAAAACTCAAACTCAACAAAGATGCTTCAGTACTCTTATCAGATCCTTTTGTTGAGTATGAGTATTGTTCTACCTTGAAGATGGCCTTCTTTTCAAGCTTGTGAATTTTTGAGAGAAAATCCAAGTTTAGTTTGCCAAGTCTTGAATTTGTGTTTGTTGGAAAGAGATAATATAATTCACCACAAATTCGTTGAACCCATCTCATTGGTTGAAGGCCTGCTGTTGGAAAAGTTGTGCACCTACCACATCAGAGGTGACAGCTTTTCTGACAGCTGTCTTTTCACCTTTTCACGTCGCAGTCTTGCGGGGACCAGGTCCCTTGCTTGCGGGAACAAAGTCCCTTGCAAACTTCTTTGTGAGTTATTGAAAAGGCTTGCTGACTGACTTCCTTCTTTGGATGAATGGATATAATATGGTGTTTGTCATGGTAAAAATATCAAACATAAAGAATTATTATCCGTTGGACAAACACCCTCCTCCATTCTGATTGGTGTAGTACACTGACGCCTCACCAACCTCTAACGTGACAGCTTTACAGTTGTAATCAATTATGTATCTGATGGAAGAAACTCTGCCTGGGACCAGGTCCCTGCATTTGTGAGATACTGAAACATACAATCTCGTCTGCTCTTCTTATTGGTGTAGGACACTACACTTTTCACCTACCACCTGACATGACAACTTTTACGACTGTACCCCATTTGTATTTGGACGAGAGAACTCTGCCAGGGACCAGGTCCCCACATTTGTTAGGATCATCAAAACATCTAGAATATAACATTTTTTCCTTTTTTGATAATAGCACACAAATATACCTCACACGGAGTTTATCATTCATCTCACTGTCAGCAGTTCCAATAACAAAGATCTGGTTCCTTGTTATATCGATAAGTTTGTTAAATCATCAAAACTTCATATCAAGTTCGAGCTAACATCTCAACTCAGCTTCGAACTAACATTTTCCCCCTTTTTGATGATAACATACTTATTCACCAGTTCCCCCTATCAATAAGAATTGTTAAGGTAACTGGAGTTGAATCATCTCCAAAGTTTGTCAAATCATCAAAACATCAGCATACAGTTATAGATGATAAATATCTTAAAATTATATATTTTAATTAGAAATTAATCTAAGGAAGTTCAAAAGTCATCCACATTTTATTAAAATGATACATTTTAACACTTAAATTAAATAATTAAATGATTTTATAGCATTTTAATTTATAATAGGGGTAAAATTGTAATTCAAACTTTTTTTGTTCCCTCTTATAATAATAGTAGGCATTATCTAAGAAGTTATACCAACAAAGTATACAGAAGCCTACCTTAAAGTCGATCATGAGTGCTCCGAATCCACCACGTCACACGAGCTATCAATTTCAAAAAGGTCTCCCAGACCGCCAAGCTATCAAACTATCAATCACAATGTCAATACATATATCTAGACAAATAAATCACAACAATTGGAAACAGATCCGTTATCAAGTCTAAATGGGAATATGGGGCTCGAAACGTGAATCCCAAATTGACTTTGTCAAAAGTTCTTAAATCCCTAATCGAGCTTGTGCTCCTAAATGGGGCTCGATTCCATGTCTGGAACAACACAAAAAATGGCATGCAAATACAACATCAACGAAAAAAAAGAAAAGAGATGACAACCCCTTCGAGCGGAATATACCTCAAACGGAGAGTTCCAACACTTCTGAAACATTCCAACGTGTAGCCACGATCAAGATGGACCCCTAGCACTTTTGAATTGCCTCAATCGTAGTTCCCAAGATCAAGAAATCTCATGTTGAAGTTGATAAAGCTGAAATTTTGTTATTTCAATAGCAGAGGTTCTAATTGCTAAAAGCCATTTTTGGTCGCTAAAGGCCTAAATTCTAGTTGCTAAAAGCCTACACCAGATATCAACATATCGCAAACAATTTTGGGCACGAACTGTATGAAAATGTTTTTATAAAGAATTAAAAATTACTAATCATTTCAGTAATCCGACAACTTACTCAATATGAAAGATGATGAAAAGAAGGAATTGGTTCAGTTAAGCCCTGCCATGTTGTTAGTTCGGGAGAAGGAATTTATCCCTCTAAAAAATAAGGGCAAAAGTCGAGGGAATTTCACCACCTGCATCTGAAGTTTTTTAGACTAATTTTCAAATTACTCCATATTGTGTCGATATAACCTAAGAAGATGGTGTCTAATATTGTCTTTTTTACATCTTTTCACTAGATTTCTATTTTTGTTTATTCTTTGCCATTTATATTTTTTTAAAAGATAGAATAACTTAATAATACCGCATACCTAAACTTAATTGTAATAATATAAAGCACTAGTTTTTGAACACGTGTTATGCACGTGTATCTCATGTATCGATACACATGTTTTTAAGTAATATCAGTAACACTAATATTGGTATATAATAAGTTACACAAAATTTCATTTGAAACATACAAGCTCAGACATGATTGTAAATACAATTTGAGTTTGTCAAATAACAAAACTAAATTTAGCTAGACAATTAAGCTTGATGTGTACATATACCACAAGCCAATAAAAATGTGATGTATAATTTTGGTCCATGCATTCACATAGCATATTTATTTCATATATTTGATACATTAATCTATAATAGCAATAAATATAAATTTACTTATTGTGGGATTCATTCCCCAATGAATGTCACTGTTTAAAACAGAAATAGAAAATTGTTTAGCACAACAAAAGACATTTGAATAGAAAAATCAAAATATATAAATATGTCAATACTCATGCATCTTGATTGAAGCTATGCAACGGCATAACAATTTAAAGACTCATTGGTTTCTCGACTCATGCCAAAAAAATAGATTGAACCTTTACTCGCATAAATTTTTCTACTTCAAAGGCATCAAATTTGTAACACCTTTTCTTTTAGCCAAAAGGTTTCCAAAATAGTTATATAAAACTTTATTTGCAAAACAAAATAAGTGATCAACTTTAGTTAAGAGTGGTGCTACAAAGAACAAAAAAACCTTGTTTTTATATTCTTTATAGTGCAAAGTTTGCACATCCCGTGATGCTAAATTCTCAGGTTTGTTGCACTGCAAAAATTAGTGCATCCAAAAGAATAAGAAAAAGCTTAGACTCAACCAAACTGTTATATCAAAGAAGTCAATCTTAAATAAAAGTAGCTTCATACTGAAACACAATATTGTGTTTTTCATTAGTAAAATCATGTTATGGCCAAACAAACTCGACAATATTTATAAAATTGAAATATAAAATAGCTACAATAATTAATTAAAACTTCAAGTTCAATATGGATCATCTCTATGAACTGAATGATCAGGAAAACAAAGAAAAAGAGCATAAAAGATTCATATATTCTTACCATGAAATTTGATCAATAAATAATATAGCAATAAAATTATTACAATTGTCACAACATTTCTATCGTATGAGCTTGGCAAAAAACAACATTTATTGAAGATACAATATAGCATTTTCTAGAAAGGGAAAATATTCATATAGCAAGCACTCAAAAATTTAAGAAGTAATAGTTAGCCAAATTTAAATAAACACTACAAGAAGTAGGAAACTTACCTCTTTCAATTTTCTGTTGGCCTTTTTACATTTTAAAATTGTGTAGTCTTGGAGGTAGTTCTCACAATTTTGGAAGAGCACATGTTCTTTTATGCATTGACAACATACGATATAAATGGGGTGTATAGATTTAATAGAATGTAGAGGGGTGTAATTAATTTCAAACTGATATTATAAATTGAGAGATTATAGTTTTTGAAGTGATTTTAATAAGAAGAAACTTTTGGATTTTTAAAATTATGAATGTAAGCAGCTAGACTACGTTTTTTTACTTAAAAAAATCACCGTTTAAATGGATATAACATATAATTTATGTTGAATTTGTTGCAAGTCTTTTCAAATTCTTCAATGGTTTGGAGAAGTAAAACTTCTTTCTCCAAATTTCATTTTTTTAATCTTAATTTGAATGCACAATTACATTTTTATCTAAAAAAATGTTGGAGTAAATTTTGATTGAAGGATAAAAGTTTCCTTTAGCTTTATAAGGATACTTTCGTAATTTAACTTATTAACTTGGAGGCTTCCCACATATAGTAATATATATATATATATATATATATATATATATATATATATATATATATATATATATATATATATATATGATGATAATTAAATTAAATATACATATAACTATAGATGATAAATATTTTTTAATTAGATATTTTAATTAGGAATTAATCTAAGAAAGTGCAAAAGTCATCCACAATTTTATTAAAATGATACAATTGAAAATTTGAAATAAATAATTAAATGTTTTTATAACATTTTAATTTATAGTAGGGGTAAAATTGTAATTCAACTTTTAACCTTTTTTGTTCCCCCTTATAATAATATATGATATATGATATGATACTACAAAAAACAAATCAACGAAAAAACTAAATATCTAAATAAAGAAAATATAAAATCTAGAAAAAACTCACAAAACTCATTAAAATTATTCATTTGATGCTCAAATTGTTAAATACTCCCCCTGTCCCAATTTATGTGGAACTTTTCATTTTCGAGAGTCGAATAACTAAGTTTGATCGGAAATTTGCACATAGAATCTTCAAAAATTTTAAAATGAAATTTATGCATTTGTAAAATATGTAAGAATAAATATAATTCACGATAATTCACAATTCAAAATACTTAGAAGATATATGAAAAATTCACAGTGAAACATAGACTTGTTTGAATCTCAAAATTCAAACGGTGTCACATAGATTGAGACGGAGGGAGTATCACTTGTTAGATGAAAATATAAAAAAAGTAATGCAAAAATACTAATATAATTTATTTAAATTCAAAACTCTTTGTACTATGAAAAAATAGAAGACAATCATGTGCGCATATATTTTGTAAAATATAATTACTTTTCCTTTCATATCCTAACGAAATTTATAGGTCAGACACACGAAATTACTAAGCCCTCGTTTATTTGCACTTACTGAAAATCTTAATGCTAAATTATTTATTTTTAATCATTACGGGTCTGTTTGGTATGAAGGAAAATATTTTCTGAAAATTGTTTTTCAATTTTCTCATGTTTGATTGGCTTAAACGTTATAAAAATATTTTTCAAATCAATTCATTTTCCTCAGATTTAAGAAAATGACTTACCTCAGAAAAAATATGGAAAACATTTTCCAAAATTCTTTTTAAATCTCATACCTCAACATTCACACCTAACTCAAGTCGTGGGTACCAATATGCTAATTCAAAATTTGACTCCCGATTCTCAATTTGGGACTACACTCTCGGCCTTGATTCGAGATCCAACGCTCGGGTCCCAAATTAGACCAGGGAAGAAAATGAATTTAGTGTCAGGTTTCTAGTTAAGTATTCATTGTCAAATCTTGACTCAAGTGTCGGGGTGGTATTCTAAGTTGGGTGTCACTCCCCAGATATCCCCGAGACGGAAACACGGAACCTAGGACCACAAGTGATCTCAAGCTAACCCTACTGGCATGATCGTGAACATACTAAAGATAAACTGAATAATAGACTGATGCGGAAGCTATAGTCATAAATAAAATGCAAAGATGGGGAATACCCATATACTATAAATGAGATATTTGATTACTGATGATTTTAATACATGGAAGATATTAACTCACTTCTAATATAAATCTAACTCTCTTAAAATAGTCTCTAACTGACTAGATATACTGAGACATGCCCCAGCTAAGTCTAGCAAAACTGAAACTAAGGACTAAAAATACTGAAAGAAAACTCAAGATTGTTGTCCTCAGAGAATGAGAACTCACCACTGATTCTGCTAAACTGAAGAGTGGGAACCGATCTAAGCGTGATCGATGCTGAGAACCTTAACCTACGTCATGAGAAAATGTAGTGCACATATGTGTCAGTACTTGAAAGGTACTGAGCATGAAGGATAGAGTAAAGCTGAAATAACTTATTACTGAACAAAGCAATAAAGTAATGAAATAATTTGACCATGATATTGATTTTGAAATACTGAACATGACTATTCTGAATGCAATGACCAAGTTATAACATGTTGAGACTAAAATACTGAAACATGATCAATGCAATGGAGTCTGACTGAATTGTGGGAGCTAATAATAACTGATAATAAAATCACACGAGCTAAATGTGGAGTCCGATGTATACGCCCCATCGAGAAAACCCAATATACTCTGCCAGAGGTATAGAGGCGTGCTGGCCTGATCACTAATATGATGCACGCGGATGGACTTACAACCTACGTGGCTAGTAGTTCTAGGAATATTTGGGTACGCCGAACTCTAGTCCAACTTGGTATTATGTTACTCCCAATGGATTAAGTAATTACCACATTATGACTGAATTTTTGCAAATATTGGATAACTCAAAATTGAACATGTAAACTAAGAATGCAATTATTAATCTGATAATGATTCATTCAAATACTGAGCCATGCATATCAGAAATATCTTATCTAGCATTTGTAATTCAAGAACTAAAGAAATACATAGCTAGGGTTCTGAAATTCATAGAATAAACTGAGTAATAATATGGTAATCTAATTTCGAACATATAATTAACTAATTCATGATAATCTCCTGAAGTTGTAGAACCCTTAGGTCTAATTATGATATGGCAATCAATAATCTGAGTGAAATCCTGAGACCGAATGGGTGAAAGGAACCCACTCGTAAAATCCCACAAATATGGTGACGATTCCAAGGAGAAGTCCTTAGATTTTGGGGCTGGAACTAATGGAACCTTGATGTGTTCTTGAACTAGGGTTCTTGACCTTTTTATCCTCTTTTGCTTCTAATTTTCTATGTGTTGATTAATGACTTCACTTAGGTAAGTTCTAGTTATGTTTCTAGCCATAAACATACTAAAAACTCATGATTTAGGGTCTAGCGTAGGGGCAAAATGAACAAGCTAAAGACCAAAAGACCCCTAACTTAAAAGCTATCGGAATCACCGACGGAGTTGATTAACGGTCCGTAGTGGTCGATCGTCGTTCACTACTGAGGACTGAAAGTCCGCTGACCCATAGACGGAGCTGACTGACAGACCATAAGTCGACTGTGGATCCGTACTGATCGACCATCATTCGCGATTGGGGACTGAATGTCGGCTGGCCCATCGACAGAGCTTACTGATGGACCGTAAGTCGACAGACTGTACCTACTGGTCGACTGTCGTTCACCACTGAGGACTGAAAATTTAGTGGCCCATCGATGGATCTAACTAACGGTCCGTAGTAGGCTCCACCGGTGGCACCTGCAACTTTGAAAATTTGCATTTTTGGTCTCTTTTGGATACGGTGTGTTACATTATATCCTCCTTGAGACCATTTGTCCTTGAATGAAGAATAAAATAGCTGAGTATAGAGGGAAGGATCTTCAATCCTTACTACTAAGCATTGAGAACTAATTTTCTGACTGAACTGAGTTCCAAGAACATGCAAATACGTTGAAAATGCAAGTACAAACTGAAGGAACATGATATTAAGACTAAACCTACGCATGAATGATTCAAAAAAAACTAAAGAAGAGCTATTACCTCAAGCTGGAGGAATCGGAAAGAAAGAGGTGAGGATACTTGGCTTTCATTCCTTCTCCTTCCTGAGTAGCTCCCTCTACGGACTGGCTCCTCAACAAAACCTTGACTGAAGCGCCTTCTTTGTTTCTCAACCTTCAAACTTGACGGTCAAAAATCTCAACTGGTACGTCCTTATAACAAAGACAATCTTTCATAGACACACTCTCTAATGACACTATGGAGGCTGAATCACCCACACATTTCTTCAAAAGTGAGATGTGGAAGACCGAATTCACTGCTGCTAGTTATGCTTGAAACTCTAAATCATATGCCACTTTTTCAAACCTTTTCAAGATCTTGTAAAGGCCTACATATATAGGAATGATCTTCCCTTTCTTGCAAAATCTCATCACCCCCTTCATAGGTGACACTTTCAAGAAAACCCAATCATCAACATGGAAATCTAGTTCCCTTCCCCTTACATCTGCATAAGACTTTTGAAGACTCTGGGTTGTCTTAAGTCTATCTCTAATGAGTTGCACTTATTCCATAGCGTAATGGACTGAATCTGGTCCTATCAAGGTTGCTTCACCTACTTCAAACCAACCAAAAGGATATCTACATCTACGCCCATACAGTGCCTCATAATGGGCCATCTGAATGCTAGAATGTTAGCTATTATTTTAGGTGAAATCAATAAAAAGAATGTGATCATCCCAACTACCCTTGAAATCGATCACACAAGCTCTCAATATATCCTCTAGGGTCTGAATGGTACGCTGTGCCTATCCATCCGTCTGCGGATTAAATGTTGTGCTATGGTTAACCTGAGTACTTAGACCTTTCTGAAATGACTTCCAGAAATAAGAGGTAAACTAAGGACCTCTATCTGAGATAATAGATAAAGGAACCCCGTGCAACCTGACTATCTCATTAATATAAATCTTGGTGTAATCCTCTACCGAATCTGTAGTTTTGACTGCCAAAAAGCGTGAAGACTTGGTCATCTTATCAACTATCACCCAAATAGAGTCATGCTGTCAGTGAGTACGAGGCAATAATGAAATTCATATTGATAAATTCCCACTTCCAAGTATGATTGTCGATCTCTTGAGTCATACCCCCTGGTTTATGATGTTCAACCTTTGCTTGCTGGCAATTGGGGTACTTACTCACAAAATATGCTATATCCCTCTTCATGTCATCCACCAAAAGACTTCATGCAGATCGTGGTACATCTTAGTGGCGCCTGGATGAATATCTGGAGTTATGGGCTTCTACAAGAATATGTTGTCTCAACTCACCCACATCAGTAACACATAATCCACCTTCGTAGCGAAGCACACCATCTCTCCCTTAGGATAAAACCTCCACTCTATGATTGTGGACTGCACCCTTAATTTAAAGCAATATTGGGTCACCGTCTTGCCTTTCCTTAACCCTTACTACCAAAGAAGATTCTGACCCATTCTGAATTGTGACACCATTATTTGATATGCTCATAAGTCAAACTCCCAAGAGAGTAATCATGTGAACATCCTTCGCTAGTTCCTTCCTTTCTTCCTCAACATGGGCTAGACTACCCATAGATAGTTTGCTAAGAGCATCCTTTACTACATTCGCCTTACCAGGATGATAATGCACACTCATATCATAATCCTTGAGGAACTCAAGCCACCTTCTCTGGCGGAGATTCAACTCTTTTTAAGTGAATACCTACTGGAGGTTCTTATGGTTTGTGAACACATCTACATTAACACAATACAAGTAGTGTCTCCAAATATTGAGCACAAACACAACTGCTGCAAGCTCGAGATGATTAGTCGGATAATTCTTCTTATGCATCTTAAGATATCTAAAAGCATAAGTTATAACCTTATCTCGCTCCATGAACACACAACCTAGGAAAACTTTGGATGCATCACAATAGATCGCATAACTATCTACACCCAATGGTAGAGTCAATATACGAGTTGTAGTCAACCTAGTTTTGAATAGTGCAAAGCTTTTCTCACAATCACATGACCACCAAAACTTAACCATCTTCTAAGTCAATCTAGTCAATAGTGAGACTATGGATTAGAATCCTTTCACAAACCTTCTGTAATAAACTTCTAGACCCAAGAAACTCCTAATTTGTAGGAAAGGTATGTTTAGTCCATTGTTTCACTGCTTCTATTTCCTAAGAATCCACTCAGAACCCTTTACTAGATATTATATGCCCGAGAAAACCGACTAAGTGTAAACCAAACTCGCACTTGTCAAAATTTTGCAAATAACTGGCGATCCTTGAGAGTTTGCAGAACAACTCTCAAATGAATCGCATGTTCTTCCTCATTCCTGGAGTAAATGAGGATATCATCAATAAAGACGATAACAAACAAGTCGAAGTACTGCTTGACATCTTGTTCATCAAATACATGAAAGCTGCAGGAGTATTGGTTAGTCCAAATAACATAATTGCAAATTCATGATGACCATACCGAGTTTTGAATGCTATTTTCTAAATGTCACTATCTCTGTCTCTAAGCTGATGATAACTGAATCTGAGATCTATCTTTGAGAAATGGCTAACACTATGAAGTTGGTCAAATAAGTCATCAATCACGTGGATGGGATACTTATTCTTGATTGTGACCTTGTTCAACTACTTATACTCAATGCACGAGAGAACCATATTTCTTCTTTACGAACAACATTGGCGCACCTCATGGAGAAGATGAAGCCGTCATCTAGAACTTTTTTCAGATGCTCTTTCAACTTCTTAAGCTCAGCTAGAGCCATTTTGTAAGGAGGAATAAAATTACGTTGGGTGTCGTGGAGGAGATCAATTCCAAAGTTGATTTCCCTTTTGGGAGGAACTCTGGGAAGATCTTCTGGAAACACTTTGGGAAATTCATTGACTACAGGAACTAACTCAAGAGTTGTGGTTTTAGAGCTAGAATCTTTAACCCTAACTAGATGATAGAGATAAACCTTATAGATCATCTTTCTTACCTTAAGGTAAGAAATGAATATACCCATAGGCTATAAGATACTGCCCTTCAATTCTAAGATTAATTCATTTGAAACTGAAAACGAAATGAACAATCCTAGTTGTACAATTGATTGAGGCATAACAGGAATGTAACCAATCCATGCCTAGAATGACATTGATGTCTACCATTTCTAACTCGATGAGATCTGTTGATGTGACTTTCTGAGAGACCGTGATAGGGCAATTTATGTATACCCATCAAGATATAACTGGGTCACCAACTGGAGTAGAGAGTGAGAAAGGATCTTAGAGAGTTTCTGGACTAACACAGAATTGAAATGTTATATAAGGAGTTACAAAAGAGAGAGTAGCCCTTGGATGCAACAATGCATAAACATCAAGGAAAAAGACTCGTAACGTACCAGTGACTACATCAGGAGAACCTTCCTGATCCTGGCGATCCTGAAGAGCATAAAACCTATTATGGTGTTGACCGCCACCTGTACCAGATGATTTCCCCTGTTGAGTTGGGCCACTCGTTGGTGCTGCAAAAGTTGTAGACTGAGATCTACCATTACTACCTCCTTGACCCTGTCTAGAAGGACAATCCCTTAACCTGAGACCAGATTGAACGCATCCAAAGCATCCTTTCTTTCCTGCAAGGCACTCGGTCGGATGGTTTCTTACCATACTTAGGGCAAGTGGGGTATGTCGTGGTGACTACAACAACTCCTTGAGACTTAGAGTGTGGTGCCCTGCCCTTCTGATCATACATGTTCTGGGTGGACGACACATAGGTGATGAAGGTGCTAGAGTCAAAGACTTCTGCTGAAATTGCAAGAGATTTCCACCACTCGACTTCTGCTGAGAGTAGTAATATTTTTTGGTTCTAGCCTTCTTGTTCTCCTTGTTCTGTTATCTATGCTTATCACCCTCAACATGTTTAGCATGAGTTATAAGCATAGATATTTTCATATCTCCCGACAACATATAATTACTGCACTCTATATTCACCAAATCTGACATTCCATACAAGAACTTTTTTTATCTGAGCCCTGGAATCAACAACCATTTGAGGAGCATACCTTGAGGGTTGGTTGAACTTGAGCCCATACTCTTGGAATTTTATGTTACCCTGCCTTAAGTTCATTAATTCCTGGGCCCTTGCTTCTCTCAACTCTATCGGGAAAAACCTGTCCAGAAAGGTCTCACTAAAACATTCCAAAATAATAGGGGGTGCATCTGCAACCCTGTTCTCCTTCCGCTGAGTGTACCAGATATGAGCCACATATTTCGGCTGGTATGATTCCAACTCAACCCGATCATTTCCAGTGACCTGCGTCACCTCAAAGATATTGTTTATCTCATCAAAGAAATTTTGAGGATCCTCACTAGTCTGCGATCCTAAGAACTTAGGTGGATTAATCCTCACAAAGTCACGGACCCTAGATGTTGTTTATCTATCATTTGCATTCACAGAAGCGTGAACCCGCTGACTGTTCTAGTTAGTGACACTCTGAGCCAACATCCGAATGACATTCATGAATTCAGCATTAGAGACTTTCTGATATGGGACTGGAGGAGTTGTGTTAGCATTCCTAGCATTCACATTCCTGGCGTTAGATCTACGAAGAGGCATGATCACTGAAACGTAGAATGTCAAAGTAGAATGGAATTAGATCATAGCTTACGCACGATAAGAGTAACAAGAAAATGAAGATTTTTCCTAAAATATTTTGTGGACTCCTTCTCATTAGATGTGGTGCGCTTCATACCAATAGAGGGACTCTACATAGAGTGGCTTTTCAGACATCCTAGGACACTTAAACCAAACTAGTTCTTTGATACAAAGTTTGTCACGCCCCGAGCTACCTCGAGACGTGAACACGGGATAAAGTACTACGAGTGATCCCAAGTTAACCCTACTAGCATGATCGTGAGCATACTAAAGATAAACTGAATAATAGACTAATACAGAAGCTATAGTCATAAATAAAATGAAAAGATGGGGAATACCCATTTATTATAATTGAGATATATGAAAATTGATGAGTTTAATACAAGGAAGATATTAACTCAATTCTAAAATGAATCTAACTATATCCAAAAATAACCTCTAACTCACTAGAAATGCAAGGATAGGCCCAGCTAAGTCTAGCAAAACTTAAACTAAAGGACTAAAAATACTGAAAGGAAACTCAGGATTGTTGTTCTCGGAGAATGAGGACTCACCACTAATTCTGCTAAATTGAAGATCAGGAACCGATCTAAGCGTAATTTGGATGCCGAGAATCTTAACCTACGTCACAAGAAGATGTAGCACACATATGCGTCGGTACTTGAAAGGTACTGAGCATGCATGATAGAGTAAAGCTGAAATAACTTATAACTGAACATAGCAATAACACAATTAAATAATCTGAACATGATATAGATTCTGAAATATTGAACATGTCTAATCTGAATGCAATGACCAAGTTATAACATGCTGAGACTGAAATACTGAAACATGGTCAATGCAATGGAGTTTGACTGAACTGTGGGAGCTACTAATAATTGATAATAAAATAACACGAGTTAAATGTGGAGTCTGATGAATACGCCCCATTAAGAGGACCCAATATACCCTGCCAGAAGTATAGATGCATGTTGTCGTGATCACTAAAATAATGTCCACGGAGGGGACTTACAACCTATGTAGCTATTAGTTCTGGGACTATTTGGGTACGCTGAACCCTATTCCTTCTCGGTATTATGCTACTCCAATGGATTAAGTAATTAACATATTATGACAGATTTTTTGTAAATATTTGATAGCTAAAAAGTGAATATGCAAACTGAGAATGCAACAATTTATCTAAAAATGATGCATTCAAATACTAAGGCATTTATATGTGAAATAATTAAAATATCTGACCTAACATTTATAATTCAAGAACTAAGGACATATATATATAGGGTTCTAAAGTTCATGCAATAAACTGAGTAATAACATGGGAATTTGATTTGGAACATATAATAAAGTAATTGATAATAATCTATTGAAGTTCTAGAATCCCTAGGTCTAATCATGATAAGGAAATCAAGAATCTAACTAAAATCTAGCGACCCAATGGTCTAAAGGAACCCACTAGTGAAATCCAACATACCTGGTGACGAATTCCAAGGAGAAATCCTTAGATTTTGGGTCTGAAATTGATGGAACCTTGCTGCGTTATTGAACTAGGGTTCTTGACCTTTTTCTCTTCTCTTGCTTCTAATTTACTATGTTTTGATTAATGACTTGACTTATGTAAGTTTTAGTTATGTTTCTAGGATTCAATTGACTAATACCTCATGATTTAGGGTTTAAACAATGCAGCGTAGGGGCCAAACGAACAAGGAAAAGACCAAAAGACCCTGACTTAAAAGTTGTCAAAATCACTGACGGAGGTGACTGACAGCTCGTACTGGTCGAACTTCGTTCTCGACTGAGGAATGAAAGTTGTTTGTCCCATCGACGAGCTGATTGGTGGACCGTAAATCGATTGACGGTACAAACTGGTCAATTGTTGTTCGCGACTAAGGACTGAAAGTCAGCTAGCCCATCGACGAAGCTGACTAACGAACTGTAAGTCGACTGACGGACCGTACTGGTCGATCTTCATTCACGAATGAAGACTGGAAGCTGACTGGCCTATCAATGGAGCTGACTGTTCGACCGTAAGTCGACTAAAGGTCCGTAGTTAGCTCCATTAGTGGCACCTGCAACTTATTAAAATCTACATTTTTGTCTGTTTTAGATACGGGGTGGTACATTGGGTGTTAGAGTCTGGTTACGGGTTTAGAGTCAAGGACTGGTCTTAGGTTAGGTTCCAGTCTTGGGTTCCCAATTGATTATTGGGGTCGGGTGTTAAAGTCAAATCACAATTCTAAAATTGATTCCTATGTTAGGTGTTAGGGTCGGGTATTGCATAAGGTATTGGTGTTAGGTATTGGTTAAAAATTTGGGTCCTGAGTTGGGAATTTGGGTCAAATATCTAGGACAGATCCTGGATTGTTCGTCAGGTTCAGGTGTGAAGTTTGGGTCCTGATTCAAAAGTCAGATACCAGGTATGGAGTATCTTAGTTTAGAAGTTATTCCAAGGTCAAGAGTTAGGAATCGAGAGTTGAAAGTTGAGGTCATGATTAGGTCTCAGGTCATATGTTAAGTTCAGGTCCCACTTCAATGGTTAAGTCCTCCATTAGGTTTTGTGATCACTTTGTCGTTTGGAAGTCAGAGCCCGATTAAGATGTCGGGGTTCGGTTTTGGTGTCACGTCCAGGTTATTGAGTTAGAATTTGAGTCATAAGTAGTGTGTAGGGGTTTGATCCCAATAGACGATCAAGGTCATGTGATGACTCTCAAATTTACTTTGTAAAACAATTAAAAGATACAGTGGTCGTCGTTCATAAAAATACCCAACTACAGTTGGGGTCAATTCCCATAGAGAATGGTATATTGTAGAAATTTCTATCAAGTTATTTGGATTGTAAAATCATTCATTTGTAATAGTAAAAATAAGTGGGTGGATGATTCCGCCTATTTAATAAAAGGATTTGGTTATCAATGGTTACAATTAAACTAAAAGTTTTAAAAATTAAAGAAGTAAAAAATTAATGTAGGGGTGCGGGGATTTTAAATTAATGTCATAGGGGTAATTGTATTTCTCTATAGTGATGAACATTCATGAATAGGCTAAGCTATATTTAATGATGCTAATCTTCTTTCGATCTCATAGATTCCTTGTATAGCATCTTCATTCGGTCTCATCTATATGCTATCATAAACAACTCAATACCATACTCTATTCTCTCTTTCCATGCTGAAATAGAGAAAATAGATCAGAACCATAACCTCTATTTTCAATCAAGTTACATACATCATACATAAATTGATAGTATCAACATAATTACCCACTCCAATCGATCTCTTTCGAGCATCAATCGGAGATCAGAAGTAGAAATTAAGTTTGAAACCATAACGCATAAATTAACCTAATGCTAATTAGCCCAAAGTCACGTATGAACAGCAACAAAATAGAGCATAACACAATATCCACTACATTAAATTAACACCCAACCCTACGGGTGTCAAAAATGAACCCAAACATAGGTAACCCGCCCAAACCACCTAGAATTTTAAGTGTTGGACTCAAGATAATTTGAATTGGGTTCAATCTCAACCCATTCAAGCTTAACCCATTTGAAGAGAATTCTCAATTGAGCCCAATTCAATCTCCAATTTCAACCTGTTTTAAAACTTTTTATTAAGATATGTTCCGATATTGAAGGTATGAATTATTATTTATTTAACATCTTTTAGGATTTATCTATCCATTTGTTACTTTTTTTACAAAAAATTCTTGAGCGGAAATTCCAATTGTTATTATAAAAGTTAAATATCAATATATTAAATTATTGAGATTAATCGGGTCAAATGACCCAACCCATTTTTTAGCCCATTTGAGCCCAAAGTAAACTTGGGCGGGTCAAGACCCAACCCAATTTCTATTCAACCCATTTAAATATTTTCAATTTCAACCCAACCCGCCCATTTGACACCCCTACCCAACCCTATAATTGCACCCCTATATCTTGGGGTTTTATCCATCGATCACAAAAAGTAAAAAATTATACCTTTCATGAAGGTAGCCATGAGTAACATAAAATTAAGCATATCACAAGCAAATCCTGTTTGGATTACACTTCTATTTGTCATTTTAAAGAACAAACGTTGAAAACCCCAAAAACTAGAAACTCTTCTTCATAATGTAAAGTGTTGTTTTCCTCTCACTTTTTCATAAACCAAAAACTATTTTAACTTTTGTGAACTCTCAACTCTAGACTCCCTAATTTATCTCTCATTTGGGATATTTATTTTTTTCTCTAAATTTGGCCTAAAACTCACTACATGACCCATTGTGCGATGTTAGACGGGCTCGCCAATCATGTTGGGTGGATCTTTCTTTGCTCTTCAACTCGCTTTGTCTTGCTCTAGGCTTCAAGTGCTTGAACCTCCGTCAGTGTGCTCATTCGATTCTGCCTTTCACATTCGACGTATCGCTGAGCACGACCTTAGTTCACCTTTTAAGCCTTCTACTATTCACCTTGACTGTTGCTTTCAGCGATGGTCAACATATTCACCCTTTCTCATTTGATGCGTCGGCTTTCCATTTGGAGTCCCATGGCCTTCCTCAATAGATGCAAGTGTCGTGCAGTGTCGATTTGGGTGAGGTCATGCCAGTTAGGCGATATTTCTTTCTAGTTTGGCGATCATCAATGTATAGTTTGCACTTCTTTTTACATTTTTTTCCATTCTTTAAAACATTCATCCTTCCTTTGTCATTTATCCTTTGTAGGTGCAAATCATCAAAATATCAATAGAATAGAACATAGTTAGGCATTGAGGACACTAAATATTTAGTTAATCTGGCCTCAAAAGAATGTAAATATACAACTCATCAACACCCTCAACTTAAACTTTTGCTTGTTTGAAAGTAAATGAAGACACAATTATTTCAATAAGGGTATGATACAAGTGTCATTATAAAAGTATACTCAATAACATTCTACACTGAATCGTGATCAAAAAGTTTCAAATGATGACTAGCCGGTCGAAACATAAGCTCAAGTTCAATGTAGCTTTTTCTCTAATGCAAGACCATGTTTCAACAAATGTATTCAAGTGCCCTCACATCAGGAACGATTCCATGCTCTCAAAAACAAATCAACAAAGAAATAAGGAATCAGTCAAGCTTCATCCAATAGGTTTGCCTCTATTTTCCAATCATCACACAACCTAATTCATGCAAAATATCAAGGGTATTTCAATCTTGTAACGGGGGTGAGGGTTAAGGTATGGTCAATTTGACTTAGTCACTTCACCTTTTAAAAGCATTGTTTCAATCATCTTCACCTCTTCTTAAGTTTTTTTCATAGTTTTTCATTTGGAAACTCAAAATTTAAATTTTTTACTCACTTTATTCGGAATCCACTTTATTTCATCAACTACTCTTTTTCATTTCCATTTTATAAAAAATTTCATCATAATATTTGTCTTTTTTTTTAAATATGGAGGGGTTCCTTCTTTTTGTAACAAACTACTAAATTAAGTCATATTTCATCTTTCTTTGACCTTTACTTGTCTTTCATTTTCCCTTTCTTTTCATATCCATAACTTAGGCTTTTGACCTAAGTTGGATATTCAAACATAAAAGTGCTTCACAAAGGATTTTGTGTGAGAAGGTAGGGACAATTTGGCTCAAGAGGTTTCATTTTGGTTTTGTCAACAAATGGTTTAGACTCAAATGGTGCCAAAACAGATGCACACCATCACATGGTAGTCATAAAGGGTATGAAAGTTTGGGTTCCCTTTTAGAATTGCTACCTAAGATCACCACTTACAATTACCAAGGTTTAGACAACTAGAATAATAAGAAAAATTCTAGAATTCCACACACATGTTTTCAAGTAAAATCTCACCAAATAAAGCACTTCGAATACACTCATTTACCATACTCCGAAATGATCACAAGCATATGTATGGTGTTCATTGAAAGAATCACATCACAACACAACTAATCAACAAAAGATTCAAAGAGATCGCTCAAAAGTGCATTCATATCAACTTCATTCTTGCAACACCAACATTATACATCCTGCTCGTCATGAGTACTATTCAAGACATTGATATTGAATAGAATCGATACTCTAATTATTATCAAAGAAAACTCAAGAATTTCACAATTATAGAACTCATGGGGGTAATTGCAAAATTGAGAAAAAAATGAAAGATGCATTAAGAGATAAACCAAAAAGCAAATGAATTAGTCTAATATAAACAAAAGTAAAATATTACAATCATCCAAAACAAAAAAATAACAAAATACAAATCCAAAAGGAGAATATTGACACAAATTCCATCACCCACCAAAAATAAATGTGTTGTCATTAGTGAAAAAGTAATATGTATGGGAGAAAGAGTAAAAATGTCCCCCTGACAGGTAATGCTTGTGAGTGCTCTCATTTGGAGCCTCTGTCAGGGTATAACATTCGATGAGTCATCACTGCCCGGCAATAGTATCACATGAGGCAACAGTGTGGCAACTGTATATGTCACACCATTGGGAGGAATAGTGGAGTCTGAAGAGACTCCGCTGGTACCAACTGTTGAAGTCTCCCAAAAGGATCTCTCCTAGGTGGCCTAGAAAAACATCTCCTTAGTGTCCTTCAACTACGTGAATGTTTAAAAAAAAAAGAGACTTGTTGGAAATGTGCTTGGTTGTTGACCAAGAAAGAAAGTTCTAAAACGGAAGTGAGCACAGGTGAGAGGACCCCACTTTCCCGCATCCCTCAAAAGATGCCAGGTAACGCTACATGTTCCCACACCCAAACGCACGGGTATCAACGTCTAAGCCCACAGCCCGACGTCTCTCAATGAGAATGGATAAGAGGCTCGTGGGATTGATTTGAAAGTGGCAAAGAGGGTAGCTTGCTTCTAGGCAGAAGCCTTACGTCTCATACTTTGATGAGTGGAACCTCTTGTCCCCTCTATACTCATCCTACTCTCTCCTCACCTTAGCCTGATCCATCTCCTCGACCAAATCATCATCGATAACACTCTCAGTAAAAACTCTCATATCTATCTTACTCTACTACACACTCGGACAAGGCTCACTTTTGGTCATCATCGGTGGCATAGAGGCAGGTGCATCAAGTAGGGGAACATTTCCCCACAACATCAAATTTTTAGTAGATGTCATCTAGACTACGTTCGCTCGCAATCTTTGGCCTGCAATCTGGCCTCTAATATAGTCAATCACATGGTGTCAATCACACAGAAACTACCTTTGGCCTGCAATCTGGCCTCTAATATAATCATGAGGTTGTCCAACCTCACATTGTGGGACACAATAAACCTCCCACATCTAGTCACAAACTCCCTCAAAAGGGTCCTCGCCTGCTCAATTACCCTATCAATCAGTATGAGAATGTTCTTATCAACCCTAGCCACTCTAACATTCGTAGATTGGGCAAGACTGTCCATTTGATAAATCAAGGTTTGGGCCAAGGTGGACGGGGAGTAGGAACTGGTGCAGGTATATTGATACACTCAAATTACACCTCCCTAAATAAGTATAAGTGGTTGTTGTCAAATAAAGAACCAAACTTGCAGGTTGGGGTCGATCCCATGAAGAATATGGCTCAGACTTAAACTTAACCCACTATTATATATGTTTAGTCAAACTATTTTCAAGACAAGTATGTAAAGGAGGGGGGGTTTAAGCAAGTAACTGATTGTTGATTAAGTGATAAGTAGACAAGATTCAAACTTTGAGTTATCAATATAAGAGAGAAACTAGGGTATATGTGTTCCCCATAAGCTCTTAACGCAGTAATCCTAATAATAGTAATCCTTTCCTAGTGTTTTACATGTAAAGTTGGTAAGTTAGGTATGCCTAAGAGATTGGTCCTCCAAGTAGAGAATTTCACCTCGCACATTGGTCAGATTATGGGTGTATTATTTACTAACCCTTACCTTTACCCTAGAGTAGACATCACATCAATGTATGACTTAGTTTTCACACTCGCACCAATTAACATTAGACTATTAGATAGTATCCACAAAATCTTTGTTATTAATTTTTTCTCATTAACTACCTCCTTGGTCCTGCAAGTAGCAATGATGCAAGTTCTAACGTTGCGCATTGTTAAAAATACGTTTAAACGAAAGAATTAGCAATAAATGCATAAAAACTATTCAAGAATTACTTAATTATTATTCATACTTCTTTGATTTCTCATGGTTCCCACAACCTTAGATGTGTATTTAGCTACTCATGCTTGAAAGAACACAATTCATAATTGAGTAAAAAAATTCATGAACTTACAAGTAGAATTGATGAAACTCGAAATCTTCTATTGAAATTCAAAGAGAAAATTGTATCAAATGAATTCCGGAAATAAAATTGCTAAAGTTTGCAAGTTAACTCCTAAAAACACCAAAAACTAGTAGTTAAAAATAATGTCTAACCCCTAAAATGAGAATTACAATTCCTATTTATACAAAACAAATCCTAAATAAAACAGGAAACAAATTAAGGAAATAAGTGGCAGGACGCGGTTTAAAGGGACGCTTCGATCTACGGACGGTGGGTCAACCTACGGTCAGTAGGTCCCCTCCGTGGCTAAACACTTAGACAATCTTCATCAGGTACTGGAACCTTTAACTTTCTGATCATCAATGACAGACGTGCAGGACGGATCATGGGTCGACCTATGGTCCATCGTCTTGCTCTATGGTTACACACTTTTCATATTTCCATGTTCTTCTGCTTATGATGCATCACCTATGGTCCGTGGACTGGACTACGGTCCGTTCTGGCATTTCGTGGACTGAAACTTAAACCACCAGAAAAGGACCTAGGACTGCAAATCCACAGTCCGTGGGTGGTCACTTATGCACTTTTCAGCTCGCATCTTCATCAACCACATCCAAGCCTATTTCTTACAAAAATATTACACATAAAACATTATTTCTAATAAAAAATAGCCCAAGACACACACAAATTCTAAGTGAAACGCATCAAAAAATTGCCTTAAAATCATGGTATATCAACACACTCAACTTAAACTTGTTGTTTGTCCTCAAGCAACACATTAACACTCTAAACGACACTTATGTAAAAGTAGACATACAAACTCAAGCAATCATATGGCCTTTTCAATCAGTTCCTTCTCCTTAGTGTCATTTAGACTCAACAAGCTAACTCATGCGGATCAGACTATGACATAGATCAACCAATAGAAACCACAACATACACTTTTCACAATCACCAAGGTATCAATTTTCCAACAATGTATCTAGCTCCGTCACTTCAAAAGAAATTCCTTTTTTACGCACAATAGACATGAAGTTTAAGTTTAACAATTCATTGAACACTCATACTCAGAATTGATTTCATGTACAATCAGTGCTTAATACCATAGGTTTGCCCTTATTTTCACGGCTTAGACTCACCAAACTAGTCGCTAGGATCACTATAGGAGTTTCTTAGCTTGTAACGAAGGCTCAAGGTCAGGTAGGATACATTTGGATATTTTTTAGTAATTTTTTGCCTTCCTTGACATTACATTGTGTGTTTACCTCTTTTCTCCACCAATTCTTGTCATCTTTTTATTTTTCTTCTCTTTCCCTCGATTCTCATTCACATAGATGTGACTTTTGACTATTTAGTTCATACTTTTCACTTTTCTTCATTTTATTTTACTACATTTTTCTTTGTTTCTTTCAGAATTTTTGTCACATATTTTTCTATATTTTTCCTTAATTTTTCTCGTTTAACCACAAATTTTTTTTCATACCTTTTTTCTTTCGGTTTCCTTTTTCCTAGCCTCCCTCAACTTATGTATTTTGCATGAGTTTAGGTGCACAATATATGATGTCATACCAGTGCCAAGATCAAGGTAACTTCACTACAATAAATAATTTACATACAACGACATTAATTTGGTGACGTTTGAAACAAATGTCGGAAAATAAAGAATTTTAACAACATTTAAGAATAAAATGTCGTAAAATAATGACATTTGATGTCAAATGACGTAAAAATAATGATATTTGGTATCAAATATCGTAAAAATAATGACATTTGGTCCAAAATATCATTTAAATGATGACATTTGCTACAAATATCGAATATATATAGTGACATTTAGAAAAAAAATATCGCTTAAATAGTGACATTTAATATAAATATCACATACATTATGACATTTACCTCAAAATGTCATTGATTTTAGTGACATTTAGAAGAAAAAAATGTCACTAAAAAGTGACATTTGTTGTAAAATGTCATTGATTTTAGCGACTTTTAGCAAAATTGTTGCCAAAAGAGCGTCATTTAATACAAATATCGAATATATTATACCATTTATTGCAAAATATCGATCGACATATAGTGAAAATGTTACTAAAACAGTGAAATTTTTATACAAATATTGGAAATATTTTGTCATATGTTGAAAAGTGTCATTGATTTTTATGACATATGATGAAAAATACTGTAAAACCCAAGGGTGGACCCACGTGGGTTCGTGAACCCCCTCGGCAAAATATTACATAGTATATATAAGGTAAATTTTATATATTTTTGTAGATATATATATTATGAACCTCTTTAATAACAAAGAGAAACTGATGGCGTTGTGGCAAGTTCCCTTGAAATTAGGTTGTATGTCAATGGTTCAAATCCCTATTTAATCATTTTATTTTTATTTTTTTGTTTCCTTTTTTATTTAGTTTTTTTTTAGATCTACTTCTCAAGTTTTTTTTACTTTAAAAAACGTGCAATTTTTAAAAAAATAAAACTGAAGTTTAAATGTTCAGATGTCCCAAATTAGTGATGAAAAATATATCTATATGTAATAGGAGAAGAAAAAAGAACACATGTCAGCACCACAAATTTCAGAATTTTAAATTATAAATAATTAAATATATTATACGACTAATCAAATATTCAAAATTTGAAATTTGAAATAAAAGCACACATGTCAAATAAAGATCAATTGGTTAGAAAACTTCAATTCAAATCACATTAAAAAATTCAAAATTCAATATAGCAAATTTTTTATTTTATAAATGATTTTACAATAATTATTAAAACTAATCCATAAATATATTTAAAATAGTTCGAAAATATAAGGTGTGTGCTTCCATTTTTGGGGAAGTTATCATATTTTTATTTCCATTTTTATATACTCCCTCCATTTAAAAAAGAATGATATCCTTTCCTCTTTAGTCTATTTAAAAAAGAATGATTTGTTTCTTTTTTTGGTAACATATTAATTTTAAATTTCCACGTGACATGTTTAAGGCCACAAGATCAAAGGACAATTTTGTACATTTGAATCAACTTTAATTTAGGACCACAAGATTCAAAAGTATTCTTTATATTCTAAACTCCGTGCCAAGTCAAACCAGGTCATTCTTTGAGAAACAAAGAGAGTAATAACCAATGCTTTTTTTTTTTATAATAATTCAATAACAAATGCTTTTATTAAAATAATAATAAACATTTAATTATTATTAATATTAATTATTATTATTCATTAATAATAATAATAATAATAATAATGATGGTAAAAACCATCTTCTTTTTAAAACTTTCAAAATTATTTAAATTTTGAATTGAGAAGTTGATTAGCTTCAAAATATAAAGTTTTTAAAAAATAAATCGGGTGTGTGATTTCTTTTTTTTTTGTGGGAAGTTATCTCATTATAATAATTGTCACACTCCTTTTTCTCTTCAAAATTAGTGATTTTGAAAGAAAAGAGTTTTTCTAATTAAAGTGACATTTTGAAAAGAAATGATTTTGATTTCGTTCAGAGTCGCCACTTGGAATTGAGTTTTTGTGTTCCAAGTCACATTATTGAAATTCTGTTGACCGAAGGGAAGATATTAGGCATCCTTCGAGTCTCATTGTTCTCACAGTCGCTTTATTGACCTTTATATAACTTAACTTAATTTTTGATATATTATATTTATGACTTTGCAACAATGTTTATTTTTTATCTTATTTAAGTGTTTGGATAGTTTTGGGATTTTTTAGTAGTATTTGAAATAGGAGATAAAATTTTATGGAATTTATGATTTGTTTTAGAAAGAAATTTATAATCTTTCTTTTCCATTTTTCACGCTACACCTTTTTAATTTATTTTTTATTATATTCATTGTGTTTCTTGTTGTAAAATGAAAGGAAAAGACAAGAATATTTAAACAATATAGGAAGACAAAATAGTGATGAAAAGTATAGAATGGATAATATTCTTATTATCTTCAAGTGTGTATTTCACAAGGGTGAAGCATGCCTTTTATAGGATGTAAAATCATCCGTTTATAATGCTAAACAATCACGTTAGAAAAAATTAATTAAGTGATACATTAATAGGATATTACGTTAGGAATAGATGAATAGAAACATCCACACAATTAATTGGATTTGTAACACTCCCCCTTGGATGTTTATAGATAATGTGTCTCGTTAAAACCTTACTAGGAAAAACCCAGTGGAAAATATCCTAGTGAAGGAAAAAGAGTACACACATCTTGTCATACGCCTTGAGTGCTGCCTCATTAAAAACCTTACCAGGAAAACCCAATGGGACAAAACCTTGGCTAAGGGAAAAAGAGTACAACGTGTATTTACTCCCCCTGATGAAGAACTTATTTGATATTTTGGAGACGACGCATCCCAATCTTATATCTTAGCTTCTCAAATGTTGACGTTGGCAATGCCTTAGTGAATAAATCTGCAAGATTATCACTCGAACGAATTTGTTGAACATTTATCTCACCATTTTGTTGAAGATCGTGTGTGAAAAAGAACTTAGGTGAAATATGCTTTGTTCGGTCTCCTTTAATATATCCTCCTTTTAATTGAGCTATGCAAGCATCATTATCTTCATACAATATTGTTGGAGTCTTTGTTTGCACAGAAAGACCGCATAATTGCAGAATGTGTTAAGTCATTGATCTCAACCATACACACTCTCGACTGGCTTCATGAATGGCTATTATCTATGCATGATTTGAAGAAGTAGCAACTACTGTTTGCTTCATCGAACGCCACGATACAGTTGTACCTCCATAGGTGAATAAATAGCCTGTCTGAGATCGGGCTTTATGCGGATCAAACAAATACCCCGCATCTGCATAACCGATCAATTCTGACTTGGATGCATTAGAATACAACAATCCCATATCAATTGTTCCTTGAAGATATCTGAATATATGCTTAACACCTTTTCAATGTCTTTTTGTTGGACATGAGCTGAATCTTGCCAATAAACTTACTGCGAAATAAATATGTGGTCGGATATTGTTCGCAAGGTACATTAGTGCCCCAATAGCACTGAGATATGGTGTTTCATCACCAAGAACCTCTTCATCACTTTCTTGAGGTCGGAATGGATCTTTATTTATATCAAGAGATCTCACAACCATCGGGGTACTCAATGGGTGTAATTTATCCATGTAGAATCTTTTCAAAACCTTTTCAGTATATGTTGATTGATGGATAAATATTTCATTTGTCAAATGTTCAATCTGAAGGCCAAGACAAAATTTTGTCTTACCAAGATCTTTCATTTCAAATTCTTTCTTCAAACACTCAACGGCTTTTAAAAGCTCTTTAGGAGTTCCAATAATGTTCAAGTCATCAACATAAACAGATATTATTACAAATTCATGTTTTGACCTTCGTATAAAAATACAAGGACAAATAGGGTCATTCTTGTACCCTTCTGTTAGCAAATATTCGCTAAGACGATTATACCACATTCGACCTGATTGTTTTAATCCATATAAGAATTTCTGAAGCTTTATTGAACCACTTTCTGTTGAATTTTTATATGTTTCAGGCACTTTAAATGCTTCAAGGATTTTCATAAAAATATTATGGTCTAGTGAGACATATAAATAAGCTGTGACAACATCCATTAGATGCATTTCAAGTTTTTCATGAACTTTCATATTTATCAGATACCTGAAGGCAATTGCATCTACCACAGGAGAATATGTCTCCTCATAATCAATGTCAGGCCTTTGTGAAAATCCTTGTGCCACAAGTCGTGCTTTATATCTTTCGACTTTACCACTTTCATTGTGTTTTCGTACAAAAACCCATTTATGCCCCACTGGCTTGATACCTTCAGGTGTTCGGACTATTGGTCCAAAAACTTCACATTTTTCAAGTGAAGCCAATTCTGTTTGAATTACTTCCTTCCATTTCGGTCAATCATTTCTCTGTCTACACTCGTTGACAGATCTTGGTTCCAAATCCTCATCTTGTTGCATTATTTCAACTGCAACATCATAGGCAAAAATATTATCCACCACAATATTATTTCGATTCCACCTTTTTCTCGTCGAGATATAACTTATAGAGATTTCCTCATTCTCATTATTTTCAGGTACGTGGACCTTCTTTGTGGTGTCATAATTTATTATGTCTCGGAGCTCTTCATGAGCAATTGCCTCTATATTATGATCATCATCTTGATCATTTATTCCTTTTCTTTTCCGAGGATTTTTATCCTTGGAACCAATTGGTCTACCACGTTTTAAGCGTGGTCTAGACTCATTTGCCTTAACATTTTTTCCTATAGGTACATCAACTCGAACTTGAGCATTAGCAGCTGGAATATATGATTTAGTAACCTGTGGAAGGTTAGTAAATGTATCCGGCAGTTGATTTGCAATATTCTGCAAATAAATTATCTTTTGATCATCTTGCTCACATTGATTTGTTCGAGGATCTAAATGATATTGTGAAAATGAATTCCAATCTATCTCATTTTCCAACTGCTTTTGTTCTCCCCCTAATGTTAGGTAAACTGATTCATCAAAATGACAATCAGCAAACCTTGCCGTAAATAAATCTCCAGTTCTAGGTTCCAAATATTTTATAATAGAACGAGATTCATACCCAACATATATCCCCAACATTCTTTGGGGACCCATCTTTGTGCGTTGTGGTGGAGCAATTGGAACATATACCGCACAACCAAAGATTCTAAGATGGGAAATGTTTGGCTCCTGACCAAAAACCAATTGTAATAGGGAGATGTCATGATAACTGATTGGCCTTATGCGCACAAGTGCTGCTGCATGCAAAATAGCATGCCCCCAAATCGAAACAGGCAACTTTGTTTTCATCAACAAGGGTCTAGCTATCAATTGAAGACGTTTAATCAATGACTCTGCTAAACCATTTTGAGTATGAACATGTGCAACAGGATGTTCAACTATTATTCCAGTGGACAAACAATAATCATTAAATGCCTGAGATGTAAACTCACCAGCATTATCAAGACGAATTATTTTTATTGCATAATCTGAAAATTATGTTTTTAACCTTATTATTTGAGCCAACAACCTCGCAAAAGTCATATTGCGAGTTGATAATAAGCACACATGAGGCCATCTTGTAGATGCATCTATCAAGACCATATAATATTTAAATGGTCCACATGCAGGGTGAATAGGTCCACATATATCACCCTGTATCCGTTCTAGAAATGCAGGGGATTCCACCCCAACCTTAGCCACTGATGGTTTGATAACCAACTTTCCTTATGAACAAGCAGCACAAGAGAATTTCTTTGATTGAAGAACATTTTGGTTCTTCAAAGTATGCCCATGTGAATTCTCAATTACTTTGTGCATCATATTATAACCGGAATGACCCAATCGGTCGTGTCAAATGATAAAATCATTAGAATCAGTAAACCTTTTATTTACTAGGGCATGTGATTCAACTGTATCAATATTTGTATGGTACAACCCTGAAGAAAGTGCTGGCAATTTTTCATGCACAGTTTTTCTTATCTGCATTCATTGTAGTAATATAAAGGTATTCCACCTTTCCTTCATTCGCAGCCTCAACATGATAGCCATTTTGGCGAATAACCTTGAAACTTAACAAGTTTCTATGAGACTTACTACAATACAATGCATTATCAATTACCAATAATGTTCCTCCGGGTAGTAATAAGACCGCTCTTCCAGAGCCCTCAATCAATTTTGTACTACCAGATATTGTATTAACATATGCCTTTTTCATTATCAAACGAGAGAAATATTTCTTTTCTCTTAGTATCGTATGAGTTGTGGCACTGTCCAGAAGACACATATCTCCATTACTCATCTTGGATCCAACTGATGACTGAAAATTTTTATTTATCTTCACAAGAATAAAAAATACATAATAAGAAGTACGAAATTTAGCAAAAGAAATCTTAAGTACATAAGCTTTAATTAAGACATTAAAAATAAATACAAACATTATTCATTTCCTAATTCAATTATCAATCTCAGTTGTGATCCCCAAAGAAGTCTCAGCTTCCAGATGAGTAATATCATCGAGCCCATCAAAAGCATCATCTTTCAATGCTAAGTTTGCCTCAACATTCTAATTATATTTTTGAGAAGATCCTGCTTGAATATCATCTTTGAGAGTCAAATGTGACTCTACTCGGGCTTTAGAAGAGGAGGCGCCACCTTGATTTCCTTTCCTTTTAAAAGAATTTTGATACAACCTGACAAAATGCTCAGGTGCCCGACATTCATTTTTCCAATGACCTTTAAGGCCACAACGATAACAGTGATAAACCTTTCCTTTAGAAGGATTATTTTGAGAACCTATATTGTTCTCCCTTTTGTTATGACCACCACCTCGACGATTACTATATCGTCTTTTGCCTTTGTCACGCCCCCGCACATTGTCATGGCCCCAATTATTTTGTCTTATTTTAGACTGGCCGTGTGCATCAACCGCGTGTGCCTCCGATAATGGAGCACTTCCAGCGGGACGGGCTTCGTGATTTTTCATAAGAAGGTCATTATGCTGCTCAGCCACCAGAAGGCATGAGATCAATTCAGAGTATTTCTGAAAATCTTTTTCACGATATTGTTGCTGTAATATCATATTAGAGGCATGGAAAGTAGTTAGTGTCTTTTCTAACATGTCCTCATCTTTTATTATTTCCCCACATAATTTCAATTGGGAAGTTATTCTAAATACAGCAGAATTATACTCAATTACGGTTTTATAATCTTGGAACCGTAAGTGCATCCACTCATAACGAGCTCTTGGCAATACCGTTGCCTTGAGGTGGTCATACCTCCCTTTCAAACCTATCCACAATTCAAGTGGATCTTTAACTGTTAGGTATTAAACCTTCAGGCTTTCATCAAGATGATGGCGAAGGAAAATCATGGCTTTCGCTTTATCCTGACTTGATGTCGTATTTCCTTCGATTATACTATCACCAAGACCCTTAGCGGTAAGGTGAATTTCAGCATCAAGTACCCATGACAAATAATTCTTTCCAGAAATGTCAAGTGCCACAAATTCAAGTTTTGATAAATTCAACATGTTAAAAGCTATCATAAAATAATTTTGAGTTAATATTATGATGTTGATTTGTTTATTATAAATGACAAATTAATACTTTAAATAATAAAGTAAATGCTGAGTATAAATACATTATATGCATGAACATTAATGTTAGATTAAAAATATAAACTCATGAAGCGTTGAAACGGTAAGAGTTAAATGTATTTCCTACTTATTTTAAGTATTTATTACTAGTTTCAATTAATATCAAAGTTTAGTAATAATTTCAAGTTGTTTTTAATACAATATTATATTCTTTATGACACATAAAATGTATAACAAGAAATTACTTACGTGTAAACTAACTATCGTGTTATCATATTGCTTAGTATTAAATTTAGAGTCATAAATTAGTAGCATAGATAACATAACAATTTAAACTTGAAACGTATTGATTATTATGCCTAGTAAAGTATTATAATAATACCTAAAGCAAGTTATATATGCAGTAATAAAAATACGGATCAAAGATTTATGCAAGTCCTGTTAGATATGTTATAACATATAAATGTATACCTGACTCGGATAGAAAAATGATTAATGTTTAGGAAAAAAGTTAATTCCGAATTAAGTAGGTCTTAATTGGTTAGAGACTCGTGCTGATAACGTGTTGTAAAATGAAAGGAAAATACAAGAATATTTAAACAATATAGGAAGACAAAATAGTGATGGAAAGTATAGAATGGATAATATTCTTATTGTCTTCAAGTATGTCTTTCACAAGGGTGAAGCATGCCTTTTATAGGATGTAAAATCATCCGTTTATAAGCTAAACAATCACGTTAGAAAATATTAATTAAGTGATACATTAATAGGATATTACGTTAGGAATAGATGAATAGAAACATCCACACAATTAAGTGGATTTGTAACATTTCTCTCTTTTTATAGATTTTATAATTAATTTTTTTTGTTTTTCACGTTTTTCCCCCTTTTCATAATTTGTTTTTCTCGTGTTATTCTTCTTTCTTTTTCTTTATTTTTGTTTTTTATTACGTTTTCTCCTCCTTTTGTTTTGTACCTTTTAATCTTTTTTTTTCATCAGTAGAATGAAAAAAAAAACCATACTAACGAACATCTTTAGATAATGAATCTTTTTCATTAATTATTCTTATTATTTCAATTTATTAAATCATAACTATACATATCATCATAAAAAAAATAATAGGAAAACAAGAATAGACTTGGACAATAGTTTTACTTAAACATGGAATAAACCATGGAATGTTTAAACATGAGATAAATTAAGTTTCGTTATAATAACTTCACACTAAGTCTTATGATATAAAAGATCTAAATATAATGTTGATCTGAAAGATTTGAACATACTTTATATTATAACATCAAAGAATATTAATGATTTAAATACATACCAAATTTAACAATTTCAATATACTGCAACCAATGCTTGTATAGTCATGAAAGCATAGTCATGACATTAAGCTATATAAAAAATAAAATAAAATTAAGTGTTACCTCTTGTGAAAGTTATTTCACGAGAAGAAATGATTCAGGAACGACGAATTTGAAACCACGAATAAAACCTCAAACTCAACTATTATTGGGTTGTGTTTACTTTTACTGTGCATTTTTTTTTTTCATGTTGTTGCTGATTTTTTTTCTTGTTTTTTCCCTGTCCTTTGTTTAAAATGTATGATGTAGTATAGATATAAGTGTAGAGGTGGGGGGGGGGGGGGGTTAAGTGGGTAGTGGGTAGAAATGGTAATGGGAGATGGGTAGGGGTAGTTTAAGTTGTTATATTTTTTAAAATTAATTTTATATATATATATATATATATATATATATATATTATTTTATTATTAGGAGAGGTGCTAGCATCTATGTGTCAACACCACAAAATACAAACTTTCAAATAATTAATAATTATTAATTATTAATTGCATGTAATAGGATTAAACAATAATTTACTATTTTTATTTTTATTCTTATTTTTTATAAAATAAATCAAAACTATTTGTAATTATGCTTAATTCGATATAGAAATATTGAACTTATTTGTATTGAAAACTAATTATTTTAGTTAATTTACATAATAAATTTCAATTTTAAATTATATATAGCAGTTTTTTTTTTTTTTTTTTTAATAATCAGTTAATTTTTATGGTTTTTAATAAATTCAAATAATGATGTAAAACTTCCAAGTAGTTACTTTTACAGTTTATACTTTTATAGGATAATGAATCACAAATTTTGTAGCAACACTATATTTTTTTATGCGGAGGAGTCATTTAAACAATATTCATCATTTTTTTATGGTAAACTCTTTCGGCAGATGCATTGTATTGTTGTTTTTTATCGCTAAAATTTTAATGTATTTCCGATCAATATAATATGACAAAAATGTGGTTCAAATTGTAAAAATAATAATATGAATTCAGATATTTCAAATTTTAAAATTAATATTTTTAAAAAAATAACTAAATTCTGTACTTTTAAAAATAATATTCTATACATTTATTTTATTAGAGTTCGAACCATTACATCTTATGCTTCTTAGTTTTAGGGATAAAAACAATCTATCGATTTGTGTTTAATTCTATTTAATTGATATTTCTAGATTTAATTCGTAAAAATTAATCCTTATATTTCATATTATTTTAATTTGTGAGATAATGCACACTTATTTAGAAAAATATTTAACGATATAATAGATATTATTTTCCACTATTGCTCTTTGTGAAATCATAAATATAACTTTGTAAACAGTGCAATTTATATACAAGAAAATATCAAGCTTCATTAAAGAAAGGAGGAAGTATGGAAAAAATTCAAACAATCCTCTTAAACTTTAAACAATTTAATTAAGAAAATAGCTCTATTTTATTATATTCCCATACTCCTTTTTGGATCTATTAGATTGCTTAAAAATAACCTTCTATAATAAGAGATTTAATACTTAAAAATTATAATTGTCAAATTTGGACAATGAATTATATATCAATTTAAATAAAAATAAATAAAAGTGAAGAAACAAACAAACATAATCTAAATCTAACTAAATAAAATCCAAAAAGATCAGAATAGGAAAGTGAAGAGTCCAGTGGAAGTATGGAAGGACGAAGATCGTCTATGCCTCGTCGGAATTTGACTGCTCTCTCCGATGGTGTCCGAATCTTCGAGGTACTCTCTTCCTTTAGCTTCAAGTTTCATTTGATTTGTTTTCTTTCGTGCTCTAGCTAAGGACACCTCTGAAGCTTCAATCTTGAAGTTATAGTCTGAAATCCTTTGGGTTGATTCCATTGTTAGCGGTCTCAAAGCTCTCACCAGACACTGAGGTATCATCCAAAACGAAGAACCTTAATAGATTAAGTCTTGAGCTCCTTACATCGAAGACAAGTTGTAATTCTTTAGCTTCTCATGAATCTCTAAGACGAACAAATAGAATCTTGTGTAGTGTTTTTTTACTGAACTTCTATTATATCTTCTGTAACAGGTTGAGCCTCCAAGGAAGCTAATACATTTGTTTAAAGAAAATAAATTGAAAGAAAAATTAACACGTATGAAAATTCTTTATTTTTTGTATTTTGCAATTGGTGATCTCTTGTACCATTAATTTGGTGTTGAATGGGTTGTTATAGTATGACACAATTTTCCCAGCCCCTTTTTGACTTTTTGTTGTTCAGTCTGGTTCGTCCTGTATATGATGTGTCTTACTTGTGGTATTTGTTGTTTGTCTATGTGAAAAAACCTTTTTTCCTGAGTAGGTAGATCCTGAAATGTGTTGAAACTGCCTGCAAAATAAAAAATCGTAGGTGTCTCTCTCCGATTCATTATGCTAGACTCAAAATCAACTCTCTTGATTAAATCCTCATTGCCTCTCATCCAATGGTTTGAATTCCTAACGGAATTAATACCACCACCAGTGAGAGGAAAAGTAGAGAACTTAATAAAAAAATTTCGGAAGCGGTCGCTGAATGAGCGAGCACCTATGACTGGCCAATATTTGAACTTGATGCTGATGTTTTTGTCTGTTATTTTGTGAAATGGAAATGGGACTATAGGGCAAAGCTTTACTACTAGACTTTAACAAAATTCACATGTCTTGATTAGATATATGTTGGACACCTTAAGCTCTCACCAGGTGCAATGAGATCGAAATCAAACGGAAATTTTTTCAAGCATTGTGAACTTTGTTAGATCATGCAGCTCAGTTATGCCTCATTTTAATTAAAACATTAAGTTAAAGTGAATTATGAAACTTGTTGTAGAAGTAGTCAGTTGGCTACCATCAATAATTCCTTCTTTGTATTGTCCTTGTTCTGAATTATGGTATCTGCGATTTATCTAAATTAATAATGTGCCTCCCTGAAATTGGACCTCCTGGAATGAATTAAATTGGATTTCTCCTGCAAAATCAAACACTAAGTTAGTAAAATAATCGGCCAATTTGTTTCCTTCCCTAAGGACATAACAGAAATGGACTTCCTTATCTCGTCTTAACAACTCAATTTCCTGGACATCTATAGCAATAATCCAAGAAATTGACCTCTCCAGTGGAATGAAAAAATTCATAAGTTTTGTGTTTTCATCTTTTCTAAATATAATTTCCTTTTTCTGAATGTCTATTTTCCTGGTTTTGTAATTCAAGCTTTGCAGTTTGTTGATTTTGTTGAGGAATAGATATTCGCCTGATGTATAGTCTTGATCTATACAATGTATTATCTATTATATGCAATAAATAAATTAAATCTGTGCCTTGGAGTGTCATTAACTATAATATTTTCCCCCTTTTTTTCTTGTAGAATTCTATTTTCTAGTTGTTATAGGTAAGTATAACTATCCATGGAAAGTTAAACCGATTCACTCAATAAATGTCAATTTAATATCCCTCCATGATTACATAGTATTAGTTAATTAATTGTAGTATAAGCAAGTATATAATTGATCACGAGTATTTTATGGTTGTGAGAAATAAGAATGTCCACTGTAAGGCTTGAGCCCATGGTCATAAGGTTAATAGCTTCACTCTCTACACTTAGTGTTGTTGGAAATGTTGTGGAGTTCCAATTATATCCACTCTTTCTCTATTAATATTTCATTAAAATGATTTAAACAATTTATGGCCATTGATTGCATTCATGAGAAAACTAAGGAGTTGTCGTAGTACCTGAATGTATATGTTTACATGGACTAATATGAACTTCTGGAATATGACTGTAGTGAAAACTCTGAATGAAGAGTGGTGTATGCATGGGTTGGAGATGATCCTTGTGGAGAAGATGATTTATATCCATGGTCTGGTGTTACATGTTCAAGGAAGAGTGAATATAGAGTAGTTACTGAATTGTAAGTTTTGCTTCACCAGTTCTAAGTAGCTTTTCTCTAACTAAGGTGCAAATCTGTATGAAGTTACTCACAAAATTAAACTATCCTTACTTGTCACTTTTTTCACAATGTTCTTTTCTGTTTTGCCACTTGAAGGGAAGTTTATGTTGTTTCAATTGTTTGGCATATTTCCTAGTGTTGTCACTAATTTATTAGATCTTACTAGACTGTAAGATTCTTCTTCTTTGTCTTTGTACTGGAATCCAGTTTTTACAAAACTTCATATGCTTCTTACATAGTTTTTAACCTCATACAAATTGAGAAGTTCCCCTAAGTTCCATTATGGATGTTTTTACACCATACAAACTTAATTGTTCATTAACCAACTTAAAGAATTGTTCTGCTTGGGTGTTACTGTTATCCCCCAAAAACATGGGCCTTATCTTTTGATTTTCATTCTAAACTTCCTAATCCATAATATTCTTTCATATGACAGGGATCTGCATAATAACAAGATAACAGGCCCTCTTTCTTCTCAAATTGGGCGTTTGAAGCGTCTTAAAATATTGTATAATCCTTTACTTCTATACTCCTTTTATCTATATTCAGTAGCTATTGTGAAGTGACATTTATGTTTAGGGCTTATGCAATGTCTCCGAATAGCCTGTTTGTCCACTTTAAGGATTAATATATGTTTATCCATTAAAACCTAGCTAGATGGGTGTTGATATGATTGAACTGTGTTGTACAAAGTGATTAAGTACATTGCTTTTCATTGAGATGAAATGCATTAATAACAAGAGAAAGTCTACCTGATTAATGATTAATCCCAAAGAAGGGAGTGAGAGGGAGTCTACCTGATATAATGTGCACCGAAGAAGAAAAATAAATTTTTAACAGAGAGAATATACTCGTACGCTTATATTCCAGAAAATAAAAATAGAGTAGGTTTATTGTCAAGGAAATGTCCCTTAACTAAGAAGGCTTTTTATATTTCTTTTAGGATTGTATTAGATGTATATCTCAACATCTACTTTCTGTTGCCCTAATCATACCTTTAAGTTTTCGTTTGTCCATAGGAACCTCAACTTTTGTCCCAGAATGATAACTTTAAAAATTACTTTTGTTGTTATTTTACCCAACGTACTAATATGAAAATATATCCTCTAGTTTCCTTTGTAATATTGCACTATTGATTAGTTCATTCTCTTGATTCTTTTTACCCGAGACGTAAGGTTAAATAAGCTGCAAGATGTCATTCCACCTGAAATAGGTGAACTAAAGTAGTTAACAAATCTGCGAGTGCTTTTTCAGCTTCTCTAGTTGTACTCTTTATCCATAGATCTATTTTGTTGTTATAGACTAATAACTAATAGGCATATTTTTCAGCTACCTAAGATTTAATAATTTCAAAGGCGAAATACCTAAGGAGCTAGCTAATCTTCCTCAACTTAATTTGTCATCTCCATCTACATGAAAATTATTTTATTGGACGAATATTAGCGGCATTTGTACTATAGCTGTTAAAAGATATCTTTTAGGTGTCATTTGGTTTGAATACTAGTTATGCTGGGATTAGTTTTTATTGCTTGGTTGGTTTGTCATATCAAACTAATTTTCATTGTATAATTTTTGAGAATACGTTATTTGTTTACCCAAAACCATCACCCTATTTAATTATTTCTTTTACATTTTCTTTGCAAGCATTAGTTATTCATTCTTAAAAATAAAATTTCTATCTTATTTAACTTAAATATTTTTTGTGTGTGCATTTTCATTATTGTGCCGTATGTTTTTAACATTAAACTTTCATCGTATTTAACTTAAAAATTACACTTTCATTTTATTTAGCTTAAAAATAAAATGTTCAATCTTATTAAGATTAAAAATAAGATTTTCATCTTATTTATGCTTAAAAGTAAAATGTTCATCTTATTTAGCTTAAAAATAAGATTTTTATCTTATTTATGTTTAAAAATAAAACATTCATCTTATTTCATGATAGCCATCTCCATCCACAGGTAAGCCTAAGGTTTTTATTTCATACAAACCCATGATCTAACTGAAACAAACCTTTGATCACATAGTCACGGGTATTGGGGTCAATTTCGGGTCAATTTCTGTTAACTAATTGAAACAGTATTGACTTTCGGAACCATGTGAAATTTCAAGGTTTCACAATTTAGTTCTTAATTTTCGTTTTCTTTTAGGTTTTACTGGATTCATCTCATTCTACAAATATTTTTATTCCCAGGTATTCAAACAATTATGACGATTTGTGATTTTATTAAATCACTTTGGGCTTAGCAGTGGTTACTAGCGTGTCTTTATGAGAGGATACCGGCGTCGCCTCTCTCAGAGTTACTGGATACTGGCGTCATCTCTTTTAGCATTTGAATTTGGGAATGAATTTGTGAACGAGGTATTATAATTTCTCCTTCCTCTTTAGGGTTTTGATTCAATCATTTTTAGTGCGTAGGGTTTTAATTTCAATTTTCATTGAGTTGCTGTACTTGTACTGTGAACGAATCTTGTTTTTCTTTTCTAGTTTTAGCATGCTCATAATCGATTTTCCTTTCTAGTTTCATAATCGATTGTTTTCTGCTTGTGTTCAAATCGTGGGGTAACACTTTCAGTTTGAGCTTCTATTCTATAGAAGAAGAAGAAGATAAAAATACAGAGAGTTTCCGCTTAACTAATAAGAGTTAGCAGAAAAGGGATACCTACAGATAGTAGTAAATTCCTGTTATAAAAAAGGGGTAAGGTTGAGAATCAATTGACGTTCATCAATATCATGGGGAGTCGAGAGGGTAAGAGAATCAACATTAGTAGTAAAATATTCATGATTAGTTGCAGGAGGATATAAACCATTAGTAGAGGATGTGGAGAAACAAAAAGTTCAAGTTATTGTTTAGAATGTCCCTGCTTTGAGAATCGATAAGAACTTCAATTGAGGAAGATGATGAGCAGACAACATGTTCTTATTTTGTTCTATCTCTTGTGAGAATCAAATCATATTGGAGAACCTATTGCAATCTTGATATACCAAAGGGTAAAAACCAAGCAACTTCACTTTTGCCATCTCATGTTCACTATTTTTTTGCTTCTTTTATGTTTAGGAATTTTATGTGATGGTTTTGATCTTTTGAACTTTACTCTTTTTGTAGAGAAAAAATAGCAATTAAATTGATTTGTATTGTCGAGTTTGTGGTTTAAAGAGTGACTTTAAACTTGCTGCTTTGTTTCATAAGAAATCATCACCAATGCTGCCTAGAAATGATATATAACCATGTTTATGAAGCCTTACAAGGCCTCATTGTGATGCCTTAAATTTCAACCAAGACTATTTATTAGCAGCAATAGTAATACAAACGTACTGGTTAAATTTTTGGAGGCTCTACCATAAGCAGCCTTTGCATATTTGCTAGTTGATAAAGTTGTAAGACTTGATCTCTTTTAAAGGATATAGTCATGATGATGTGGTTACGAATATAATGGTTCTTAATGAGTTCCCCTCCTCCTATATAAAGCAAATTGACTACTATAGTTGATGGACGCACTGGAAAACTTTTACTATATAGAAGGATAGTTCCACTACATTCTGCTGCCATGGTCTGTACCATGTTTTCCTCTCCCTTCTTATATTTTACTTAGAAATTCTTCATACTAATTCCTTTTAGTTAAAATCTTTATATTTCTGTTTATTACCTTTTTTCTATTGGACTCACATGTGGCTTCTTATCTAATTAGTATGTATCCTCGGAGTTCTGAATTCAGATTTGACTTTTGAGTATTTAATTTTTAATGTATGTTTTTACTTATGGAAGTTTTATTTATTATACATAGTACATTGAGTTATCAGAGCCAACACCAATCTTTGTATATCCACACAGCTCCTTCGAGTGTGAGATGAATTTTTATTGCTTAATGACTTAAATTTTTTGCTAATATGTGACTTTTTGCATATGCTTGCATTCACTGAAACATGGTATGTTTTCAATTGTCATGAACTTTCCGTAAATGCATTTTTTCTATAGATTTTCAAGTATAGTAATTTAAGTTTGTTTTGAATTGGTGATATTATAGTATACCAACAGTTGTTTAGTGACCCAGATGTACACCAATTTTTACCATATGGAGCCACACATATCTTTAGTTTTCAAATTTTTTCCTCGCTGCATCAGTGTTGGTCTTAAGCCGAATAGATGATACCTCACAATAGCTGATTGTTTATATGAAGCTGTCTAACTAATGTTGAATGCATGAACACTGGAGGTGATTATAAGTGTGCTAATTCGACAGAGGTGATTATTTTTTTCTATAATATTGTACTTTACAAACTGATAATTTATGTATTTAGAGTTTTAGACAATTTGATATACTTAGCTTATTCTAACTCATTCTGTTCTACTTTTCTTATGGTTATTTAGAGGTGATGAATGTTTTTAACCATTTCAATTTGACTGAAATCTTGGGACAACATTTATATGTAGCAGTGACTTTTCAGTTTCTTGCTACTAAGCAGCTGACAAATGGACCCCTTATTTCTTTTCCTTTGTTTTCTTAGCAAGGGATGTGTCACTATTTCTTTGATAACATTTCTTTTATTTTTCGTGAGAGCTGCCTTTTGGGTTCTTATCTTTTTATTACTTCTAATTTTATATTAATAATCTGTTGGTGATGTGATATTTTTTTTTCTCCCCTAGTCTGCGAACTTGCTCCCAATTCAATATATTACCATCTGCACCTTTCCTTCTGAGCCCAGAACTTTTAGAAACCTATCAAATATTTCAAGGGTTTGTAATTGATCCAAAAATGTCAACCAGAAGGAAGTGCTCATGAGTTTCCTAATGCAGGTTTGTATTTTCTGTATCAATTTAGATTCTCTCTCAGGATTAGTCTCAATATCTGCTGGAGTCCACAACTGTTCTTATAATTATTTTTTAATAGGTAACATTTTTGTGTATTAATAACCAAATACACAAAGGGCGTGTAGTCCCCCATATTTACATCCATATGAACAAAAAAAAAGCTCCTAGTCCTTAATCTTCTCTTAAGGAGTCGAGTACATCATAAGCTGATTCGAACTCCTCCATTAAGCTATGTTTACACCAACAAAGAAAAGCCATAATCATTTCAACTTTAGATTCTATATACTAATGACTATTCCAACATTTCAATACATCATATACTCTTTCGGTCATAGTCCATCTAAAGCCCCTCAAGTTAATGAAAATTTTCCACAACTGGTCAGTCCACCTAAAGTGAAGAAAGAGATGAGAGAACGAATCTGCTTCCTTACCACAAATAAAACACCTTGAGCAAATATTGAAGCCTCTCCTCGTGAGTGTATCTTGTGTACTGTACTCCTCTTGCTAGCAACCAAGAGAAGCATGCAACTTTGTGAGGGATATTAACCCTCCATATCATCTTCCAAGGCCAGGTCCCCCCACTCGGATTGTTTGAGCTTGTGAGTACTCTGTGTGCTGCTTTCATTGTAAACTTGTTATCTTTATTCCTTAACCATATCAAGCAATCTACTTCAGTTGATGTACCTTTGAACTGTTGTAAAGTTCCGAAGAAGCTTGCTAGTCTGTCAATTTCCCAATCATTTAAAGCTCTTCTGAAACTCATATTCCACTCGTCTTCACCCCAAACCATTTCAATTGTTGAGTTTTGTCGTTGATTGATGGAAAATGTGCTTGGATAGAGTTGCTTTAGGGGACCTTGTTCAATCCATTTATCATTCCATAGATCAACTTTCTTTCCATTACCAATGGTGAACATGGTTTTTGCTAGAAATTTGGGGCACAAGTTCCTTATGGATTTGCAAAGACTAACTCATTAAGGACTATTGCTTACTTTGGTAGTCCATCTTCCATCCAAACTAGGGGTGTCAAATGGGCGGGTTGGGTTGAAATTGGAAATATTACAATGGGTTGAATAGAAATCGGGTTGGGTCTTGACCTGCCCAAGTTTACTTTGGGCTCAAATGGGCTAAAAAATGGGTTGGGTCTTGACCCATCCATTTTGACCCGATTAATCTCAATAATTTAACTATTGATATTTAACTGTTATAATCACAATTTGAATTTCCGCTCAAGAATTTTTTGTTAAAAAAGTAACAAATGGATAGATAAATCCTAAAAGATGTTAAATAGATAATAATTCATACATTCAATATAGGAACATATCTTAATAAAAAGTTTTAAAACGGGTTGAAATTGGAGATTGAATTGGGCTCAATAAAGAATTCTCTTCAAATGGGTTAAGCTTAAATGAGTTGAGATTGAATCTACTTCAAATTATTTTGAGTCCAACCCTTAAAATTTTGGACGGGTTACCTATGGTTGGGTTCAGTTGACACCTCTAATCAAAACCATATTTTTCCATGATTACCTTCTTCCATAATGGCTGGTCGTCTGAGTTGAAGTTCCATATCCACTTCATCATTAAACCCTCATTCTGGATCTTTAGATTCTTAATTCCAGCACCTTCTTCCTTCTTGCTGGTTTGACAAGACTTCCAATTGAAAGATGTATTTTATTCTTTTCGTTGTTCCCTTCCCAAAAGAAGTTCCTTCTCAAGGAGTCCAACCTTTTCATAACATTGGCAGGGACAGGAAACAGAGACATCATGTAGGTAGGCATTTCATCTATTACATAGTTTATCAAGGTCAGCCTTCCTCCCATGGATAAGCTTATTGGGTTTTCCAATTTGCAAACTTTTTTTCACATTTCTCCAAAACCTGAGTCCATATATTTATATACATGATTTTTTCCCCAGAGGTAATCCAAGATATATTGTTGGAAGATCCCCAATTCTACCTCCTAGAATGTTGGACAGTCTTTGAAGATCACCCTTGTTTTTGTTGTTCGTGAATGATAACTTTATGAGAATTTCATTTCTGTTTTCCATGACGAGGCAATACAACAGTCCAATCTTCAGCTGGGTTAGGCTTGTCAAGAGCTAGTGTCGTTGTTGATGAAGCCATTCCTCTATAGCTACTTGAGTATGACACAAACTTGAGTATATTTGAAATATGTTAGTCAATGACCTTACCCCAAAATAGAAGTAAAAACTGCAGATGCTTTTCTTTTGATGATTAAAGTGAAATCCTAGCCCGCACTGTTAGTTGCATTATAAGATGTTTGTATCTTTTTCACAACAGAATATGTTTGTTATGTTGAAGCGATCATATATCTTTCTTTCTTTTTTTATTTTCCTTCTGGAAAAATTGGCACATTTATTTATTCAATGAAATGTTAAGTTTTGTATTTCGTAGAGTATCAAAATTATCAATTTAATGTTTTTTCTCAGCTAACATGATCAAGAAGACTGGAACTACCATAGTTGGTACAAATAAAAAGAAGTGGGTATGTTTAAAAAAAACTACAAGATTTTTCTTTTGTTTCAAAAGGAGGAGAATATCATGTATATAATTACTGTTTTGCATCAATTCCTTAATATTATTGTTTTTAGAAAAATTCAATTAGTCATTTTTTATATCCCAATTTGTTCTCATTAATGGGGAACTAATTTCTATTATTATATAGTTATGAATTTTTTTATGTGCATTTTTTGTGCAGATTTTTTTATAGAAATTAAGGTCAAGTATCGACTTCAATATGATCAACTTTTGAATTGATGATATCGTAAAGATTTATTGCAAATTTACTGGAGATTTTGGTTCCGTATGAATTAGGAGTCAATTGGTTGGTTTTATGTTAAGATTATTACATTTAGTTCGATCTCAATTTTACTTGAGATAGAAAAGATAATTTGTTTTGACATTGTTTACTTTAATAGAAAAATTATTATATTGCTATTTTGCTCTTTAATCATAATATTAGAAAATATTTGCTTTATATAATACTTCTTGCTTATCATGAAGAAGATAGTTTTGAATGCACAGATTGTTTGTATGTATTTGTGTCTTGAGAAAAATTATATATAGATTTTTCTGGGATGTTTAAAGAAACTTGATAGCGATATTAGAATATTAATATGACATTTAGAAAATATAAAATAATGTCAGATATTTTTATGACATTCAATAATAGCATTTGTTGACATTAACTAAAGTGTTTTGAATGTGACTTATAAATGTCACAAGTGTCTTGAAACTTGTTTTACCAACATTTAATCTAAATGTCAGAAAGTTTAAGTGACATATCATAAATATCGAATAAATAAATGTCATATATCTTATATCGACATTTACTTAAATGTCATATATTTCATACCGATATTTACGTAAATGTCAAAAATAAATGTCATATATATCTCATACATACATTTACCTAAATGTCAAAATAAATGTCATATATCTCATACTGACATTACCTAATTGTCGAAAATAAATGTCATATTTCATACTGACATTTATCTAAATGCCGAAAATAAATATCGTATATTTCTTATCGACATTCACATAAATGTCAAAAAAATGAATATCGTAATAATCTTAACAATATTTACATATATGTTGCAAAGTAAATGACCCAAATATTTTTTAACATTTACCTGAATGTCACAAAATAAATGTCACAAATTCTTCTCGACAATTACCTAAATGTCGTAAAAATCCTCGACATAAAAATTTACGACGTTTGATCCAAATGTAAAATAAATGTTGGTAAATAAATTTGTGATATTTAAACATCATAATACGAAATTTAGAAAATGTCGTTGTATCTCCACTTTCTTGTAGTGTTTTTGAATTAGCTACCATAAACTTAGGATTTTAGCCTAAGTCAAGGTGCACATGTCCAAGGAGGGACTAGGGCCAAAAAAATCATTTTAGGGAAGGTGAGTTAGGTTTATTGAAAGAAGTTGTCTACATTAGGCTCAAACATTTGGATCAAAAGGAATATTTGTTTCTTTTGGTTGAATCATTTAGGCTTGAGTGGAATTATTTGAACAAGGGCCATGATCTTTTCCCAACTTCTAGCCTAGATTATCGTAGCAGGACCAACGAGACACGTTCTAGAGTGACACATATTGTATGAACATTCAAACTTTTTTCACACACATGGAACATTATTTCATTATCAAATTATTTGATTACACGATTCAAATTTTTTCCTTAAGTCATATGATCAAATCGATTTCTTATCATGTCATATTGAGATCCAACACATTCAACTCATCAAGCCTAAAGATCTAGCAATTTCAAACTTTTTGGATGTGTATAAATTTGTCTTCATGCTTTTTATGTCATTTTGCTTTCATTCTTCTATTTACTTCTACACATACAATCCTAAACATGCATGTTCAATAAAAAGTAAATATCTCTTGGAGGAAAAGAACACATGCAAGAAAACCCCATAAGAGGATTATGAGTTGGGTTACTCGAATTTCACCTTATCACTCACAATCCATTTACCAAACCTCTAACAAAATACGGTGTAATTGCCCCAGTGCAAAAACAATCAAAATTAAAACATAGGGTGAAGCAAAATTGTGGCGTATATGCGCTGAAAACCTCTCAAGAAGCGGATAGTTCGGGTTTCTCAGATCCCGCTGGATAAACACTAAGGACGCCATTAGTAGAGCCATCACCAACTAACGTAGCACCATCAGAAGTTCTCGGAATTCCAGATGGGCCAACATCTAACTCACAGGTTCGCTGTTGTATCCTCTCCTCATCAATAATAGAAACTTGTTGGGCCTCCTCAAACTGCTGGCGCTCCTTATTCCTCAATTGAAGAGCCTCCTCAGTATCAAAAGTTTGGTTGGAGTAGTGGCGTTTCCCAGTAGCACAAGAAGAATTTGGTGGTGGTATAGTAACGCCAAAAAGAGCACTCATCACCACATCATCCTACGATACCGCAAGGGAAGACTCAGGCTCACTCTTAGTGAGGGATAGAAGTGTAGAAACATCAGCCCAGAGGCTAGCCAACTCCCTCTGAAAGGTGGTCGCATCGATGGCCGGGGTTGGGCTCTCTAACACTCACAACTCTAAAACATCCGAGCGCTTATGAACGGCCTGAACCGTTTGTTCCATCATTTGCTCCATTCTCACCTCAGACTCCACAATTGAGTGTTTCATACATGGCTTCTTATGCTAAAGTAAAGTGGTCATCTGTGTCTCCAACTTTTAGACTCGGGCTAGAGGAACCACAATGGACCTTGAAGAGGGAATGGCTCGGGATGAGCTAGGGATCTGACTAGTGACCGAAGAGGGTGTATCCTGGTCCTCTGCAATAGGGGCGTGAATGGTGGTGTCATTAGTTGCATCTACTCAACATTTGCAGCATGATCATCACCAAAAGGCGGTACCTCAACCTGTGGCTCTTTTTGAGGTGCAACAAGGATGGCATCATCCTGAATGAGGCCAATGTCTAGAGTCTTGTTCGCATCAAGCAACCGATCACATTTCCAAAGGGAAATAGAAGCATCCCTGTAGAGTTGGAAAATCACACACTGCAAAGGCATGATAGTGGTGTCCTTGAAGACCCTTTGGTATGTCTCTTCGATCAAAATGTGGGCGACATCAATCTCCAAACTCGGCATAATGGCTGCCAGCATCACGGGCCGCTCCCATGTAACAATATTGTCCACCTAAGTTGAGGACAATTTGATCTAAACCAACAACCAGAAGAAATTTGCAGCGAACCTCAATTTAGTCTTCCTAATACACACAGGAGTACGAACCCACTTAGTGCGCTCTCCATCCGTAACAATATGACTAGTCAACAACCTCAATAGTGTCTCTCGTTGCTCATCAATATGACTAGCCAACCACCTCAACAGTGTCTCCCGTTGCTCGACATCACTCTAAAAATGCCTCGCTTTGAAAGATGCCCATCTATTAGTCATAATCTACGGTATTTATAGGTAGAGTGTGGCAAGGGCCATATAATAACCTACGAATGGTGACCTTTGAAATATTGACTGGAACCCCCCCACTAAGGTGGACAGAAGTAGAGGCTGAGCAGCGGGCTTGACATGTTTGAGATTGAATTTCGGATAGTGGCAGCGTAAGAGGAATATAACTCTCTGGTCTTCTGTAATGACCCGTTAAGTCATTTTGAGCCCTAACAGTGTTTTGACCCTTCCCGTAAATTTTAAATGATAATTTTGAACATTTTCTTAACTATGGTCATTTAGTTAATGATATTTTTGTTAAATAATTAATTTTAGTTGATAGTTAATGGGATAAATTCATAATTTATTGAAAAAAATTTCAAAATGTCAATATTTTGACATTTAATAGGACTCATTGTCAATACTTTTATTATTTAGTAAAAATGTCAAAAAAGAAACAATTGTTAAAAACAGAAAGGAGAAATTAAGGGGAGAGAAAAATATTAAAAAGAGACAATTGCTTAAAAGTCTTATCAGTTACAAAAATTCAAAAACAAAGAACTAATTGACAATTTATCAAAATACACCAACTTCCATCTCTTTCTTATTCTTTCATCATGTTCTAAAAAACACGCCTATCATCATTGTTCTAAAAATTCAATATTCAATTTTCTTAATTTTTTTGTTTCTTTGTAAACATGTTTATTTATCATACATTATCATATTTGAAGCAATTTATTCTACTAAGGCATCATTTTGACGTTATGAAATTATAATTTATCTTGAAAAATGTCTAAATTTTATGAAGTTATTTGGCTATCATGTTAAAATTATGAAGTTTATGTATCTCCTTTAAGAAATTTTCCGGTATTCAGAATACAATACTCATGTATATTCATGGTATAGGTATTCATCCATTTTACATATGTATTTTATTTTGCTTATTTCCAATATCACTTTGTATACCAAATAATTTGTATTTATATTTGATTTTGTATTCATCCTAATGTATACCATAAAGTTTGTATTTAGATTTGATTTCGTATTCGTCCTAATGTATACCATAAAGTTTTGTATTTATATTTTGATTTTGTATTCATTCTCAACTATAAATAGCCAAAATATAATTTATTTATGTATTCATTATATTTGTATTCATCCTAATTGCATCAGTCAAATAGTTTTGTATTTCATTTTGCTCATTATATGTTTATACCAACTAGTTTATCTTTGATTTCGTATTCATTCACAATTTTAAATAATCAAACTACAGATTTGTATTTGGATTATCACTTTGTAAAAATAAATTTGACTACAAATTACAGAACATTCAAAATACTTTCAAATACTTTTGCGAAACAACTCAAAACCTAAATGTTAATGTAGATTTTACTAAATCTGAAATATAAAAATAAATCATAAAAAAAATCGAATTTTTTTATTTAAAATACTAAAAATCTGAAATACATAAATATTTGATGAGTATGTGAACAAACTCACATAAAAATTAAAAAAAAATTACAGAAAATCTTCAATACATACAATTCGAAAAATCAACATAATGTGTGATTTTGAAAACAAACTCTCGCAAAATAAATGATGACTTCAAAAATACCTTTATCAATTGAGAGATTTCTTGATTAATTGATAGATCTGAACAAATTGCTATGAACTTGAATAATTAGTTCTTCTTCAACAATGAGAATTTATAATGGTGAAATTTTGATTGAAAAAAAAAGAAGAAGAGAAAAGTGAATGATGGGGATGGTGAAAACTGAAAAGTTGATAGAAGAGAAAAAAAATTGAAAAGTGAAAGATGAAATATAAATTTAATGGTATTAAAGTATAAGAAGAAGTATAAATGGGTAATAGATGTAGAATTTGATTCGGACTGTTTTGAGAAATAAATTTAGATACAAATTACTTTCTAAAGTATTGATATTTTGACATTTTCAATAATTATTTTAAAGTGTAGATGTTTTCACTAATTAAGTTAGGAATTGTGACTAGTTTGCTAATTTTCCCTAGTTTATTTACTTAATATCTTTTACCACTTGACCCATATAATTAAATTATGTTGATAAAATTTAGTACATAATTATTTTAGAAAAGATAAAAAGAAGAAAGGGGCAGAAACTAACCTAGGCGTGGGATACTAATCATGGAGGAACAAAACGCTTCAAATAAAAGGTTTACCTCTATTCCCATGGTTAGTTATAAATTATAAGAATAAAATTATAGTATATTATTGGTATAATTTAATGTTATTTTGATTATTAAAATAGATATATATGAATTTGATTCTTTTCTGTTGCATCGTATTTTGGGTTGGGGAAATAGTAGTTGTAGCGTTACTTTGGTTGAGGGAGACAATGTCTATGTGGCCATTATTGTACAATGATTGGATAAGTGACTTGAGGTGATTACAAAAGTATAGGGTGAATAAATTGAGATTCTGCAAATTTCACAAATTACGTAATATTTCTTATTTGCTTTAATTTTTTTCAAACTTTTTCAGAACCTTACTATAATTATCATATAGTGATTTAAGTTTTTGATATATTGAGATATATAAATAAATATTAGGTTTATTATTTTATATGAACACTATTCGACTTATTATATTCCGATAATTTAGATTTAACCTTAGGCTTAAAATTTAGAAATATTAGACTAGACATATTTAATTGGCACCAAGATTTATGAATTTAACTATAAATTAGGGTGAGTTTGGACCTAGGCTAGACCTATAGTAATATGGGTGGCTATAAATTTGCTTACTCACGAATAGTGCATATGTGATAGATTGGAAACACTTGAGGCTTTATGAAAGGGAAATGCAATATATTGAGGATTCTTGACACGTGTTCGACATTCAAGGTATGTTAAGGCTTTTCAGACTTGTTGAAGAACATTTTCCTAATTAAAGATTAAAACCTGAATAAACAATGGGTAAGGGAGAAAGATGGGGGTATCGTACCAGTGGTGCGACGGGCATTGGTACGAGTACCGGGGATATAAAGGGAAATTTTTATTACTATAGAATGCGGGTTGAAACCCGAGAATGCCAAAGCATATGGGCATTAGTTGATTTATTGTTGACTTGAATTCTTTGTGTGATTGTGTTTTTCTTTATTGCACCCGTATAATTGTGATAATTAATTGATTTAGGTGCATCATCATCCCCTTTATTGAAATAACATTGTGTACATGCATTGACTTGAAATTGAGTATAAGTTGGGCACTTGGAGATCGTCTATGCTGGGGATGGTGAGATGTTAAGATTATAATTTGGGCAACTGGAGAGCGTCTGTGCGGAAATTATTTGATTTTATGATGGTGCGTTGAGATCGTTCGTGTCGGTGTACAGACCTCGGGAGTCACTCATGGGTCATGAACTCTCGATGTTTCTGAGGAGTATCATGTATATACAGTTGAGAGAGTACTGGGTATTCTGAGACATATCATTTCATGGTGTCATATTGCATTGCATCTCTGACATCCTTCATTCTTGATGGTTATGTGTTTTATTTGGTGGTTGGAAGTTAATTGATATTTTAGTACCTCTATTTGATGAAACTTTACTGGTAAGTGTAATATAGACTTGTATAATTAAATAATTGATTTTTCTTATATAAATTTCCGTCACTACTTCTTCGTTGTCGGCCAATGAGACATTCTGGGTACACGTGGTTTCGTACTCATACTACACTTGCTGCACTATTTTGCGGTGCAGATTGGATTCAATTTCGGGCACGTTCTTGGAGCTTTGAATATAGTTTGGATTGTCTTGGAGTTGTGGTGTGCTACTTGGGATATACTGTGGCCCACACCTTCAATCTACCTCTATTTATTAGGTTATTTTGATATTTTGATAGGATATTTCTTATGTTTAGATTTTCATATTAGTTTGGACTTGTATCCTATTGTAGAATCTCTTGTACTTATGACACTAGATCTTGGGGTAGTAATTTAGGTTTCTGCATTTCATACTTGTAAATAACTTAGTGACTAGATATTATGTTTTCGCTTATCTTTCTACATAAAATATTGAATTGAATTGGTAAAAGTATTGGGTTGTCTTACCTATCGGTTGGGAACATAGGTGCCATCACGACTTGTGATTTTGAGTTGTGACAACTTGGTATCAGAGCCAGGTTAATTGGTCTCACGAGTACATGAGCTGATTCTAGTAGAGTCTTGCGGATCCTTGCGGAGACGTCCGTTACTTATCTTCGAGAGGCTATAGGACTTTAGGAAACTTTCTTCTTTCATTCATTATCGTGCGTATGTGGTTTAGTTGAGGTCAAAACTATTGATCGATTCTCTCAACAATGGTGAGGAGACGTTTTCAAATTTGACCCTAGTGGTAGGGGATGATATTATGCGTTATTGTTTGAATGTTGTGTGGTTGACAAGATAACTTAGTAATAACAATTTTTTATTTTAAAAGATGAAATTAAGGAGGTTGGAAAGTGGCAAGGATGGTTTTCTTGAGGTGTGATTTTGATAAGGATAGTCCAACTTTGTTTAACTTATATGATGATTTTACGACCTATGTTTATCAACAGTAAATCAGTAATTCAATAATGAGATGGTACGATATAAATATCTTAAAGACAAAGTGTAAGATTGAAAGGATCATTGATTAATGAGAGGATACATTGTAAGGCTATGAGGAAAAGTTGAGGAAGGAATATGACATGAATATGTTTAATTGTGATGAAATTTGAGATGGTAAGAATTATTATGAGATTCGTATGAAAAATTTCTATTCTATATTGTTTTGTAGAGGTCTATTAAAGATAATTTGAACAATTCAAGTTGGTGGCACAATGACCATATTGATATTCATTTGATAGAAGTCATGAGTTCTATCAAGTCTAATACATCAAAAGATTATACAAGCTAAATTGGATACAATAAGTAAGAACATATAATGTGGTAGATAATAAACTCATATTGTGAGGAGCTTTCCAGATATTGAATTGAGGATTAGTAATAATAATTGAAAATAAGAGAGGAGAAAGATTCTTTAGTTGAAGGATTTTGGAATGGATAGTTTTATGAACCTAAATGAGAACACCTATAGAGATGTATGCATAGTAGTTATGAATCACTAAATAGATCATAGACCAATGTAGCAATGATTGGAAATGTTACTTTCATAAATAACTAATTGTATTGGAATAATCAAGGTTGTTCAAGGTATCATTCGATATGCTCTCGGTTGACTATAGTTTTATTTTGAGTGTAGATCTACTTTGTATATACATACCTTATTGGATTTGAATATATTCTGAAGCTCTTCTTCTATGTTTGCACATATTCTTAGCCGGTAGATGATTCTTAGTGGTAGATCGATTACATCGATCTTATGTTGTTTACTTGGTAAGGTGAGACACGTGGTCAAACTTAGTTCTTTAATTTTGAATATGAATTGAATTTCTCGTACAGTCTATTAGGCCAAGACGATAACCTAAGATTTGTCAAGCATTACTAAAATGAAATGGCAAGAAACTCTCATTACTTATCTAAGAAGGATTTTTTTTGTAATTGTGAAGTCTCAACTGGTAAAAAGAGAAAGTGATACATGACCTATATGATTTATGTTTGTTGTACTAGTATAAAATATTCTCATTTAGAATCAGTTCTAGTGGCAACAAAGTCTTGAAAGTGTTTCACCGGTTCTGATATCTAATTTAGTATTTGATTAGTTGGACACTAGGCCTGATTCTATTATTTCTTATAGGAATATTCTGGAGAATTTAAAAGAACGATAACAAGATTTGTTGAGTACCAGATTTTGTTGGATCAAATATACTTTTATTGGGTGTTTCTTTCATATTGGAATTCCTTTGCTATTATTTTCATCGAGGATATATTGGTATACTCCCATAGTAGGAAGGATCACGACATTAATTGAGGATGATTCTTTAAAATCTGAAGAAAATTAATCTCTATTCATTTTTTTTAAGTGTGGGTTTCGATTAATTTGGTGGCATAGTTGAAATGTGTAGTGATCAAAAAATGTATTATGGGAGATCCCAAGAGAATTGAGGCAGTTCGAAATTTGGTTTGACCTATTGAGGTTGCGATGTTTAGATTTCTTAGGCCTAGTTGGTTAGTGTCGAGGGTGCTCTCATTCATTACACCTGCATTGACTAGATTAACCTAGAAGTAAGTGAATTTTCAATGGTTTAATGTGTGTGAGGTGAGCTTTCTAAAGCTCAATATTGGGTTATTGCCCATGTTCCACCTAAAGGGCTCATGGCCTAATCCTACTTGAAAAGGATTGGAGTTATTCTCTTTATTTGGTTTCTAATTCTATTAAGAAAAGGATTGAAATTGTAATCTTATTTGTAGTTTGTTTTGACTTGTAAGGAAAAGTAGAACTTTATAAATAGAGGAGGGTCTTGAGAGAATAACTCAATTACTCATTAGTATTTTCTTGAAAGATATTAGGACATAAGAGAGGTTTTTGAGAGAGCTTTCAACAAGAGAGAAGAGAGAAGAAAATATTTGTTTTGCTGCAATCTTTTTCTCCCACCAGCAACCTTCAGATAGTGTTTTCCGATTAACCAACCGTTGTATTGGGTTGAAAGTTGGAATGAGTATTCCTGACATCTTAGTGTTTGATTTGAACGGCGAAGATCGAATTCAGTGATCAGAAAGATACTGTTTTAGGTCCCTAACAACAGCTGCGTTTGGATGGTGTTTCTTTCTATTTATCTTTTGGTTGGGTATTAATTTAGGAAGGTAAGTGATAGCTTATGCTTCGAGATAATTGAAATTTCATCAGAAGAACTATCTTAGTTGTAGCTTAAACTTGGTGGTGGTGGTGCTTTCATAAAAATTGTAGAAACATTATATTTATAATGTGTATTGTGAGGTGTTTTAGTATAATATTTAATAAGAGGAATCTAAATTTAAGACAATGGAGATGGTTAGAGTTTCTCAAGGACGATGGAATAATTATCTTTAGTCATTTTGACAAGGTGAATGTGATACTGGATATCTTAGGTTGAAAGACGGTGAGTAGTGTACCTTTGTTACATGCGGGGAAGCGTCTTTTGGCTATGAATATCCAGTCCTTAGCCAATAACTTTGTAAGACTAGATATTTTAAAATCTGGTGGATTTTTCTTCCAGGGAGATGAGGAAGTTCTTATTGGAGCATATCTGGGTTCGACAACTTGGTGATGACAAATTGTATATGATTCGAGACAAAGGTGTTACAAGGAAAAGCTAGTGAGGAATTTCATGATGATGAGGGAGTATTGAGGAAAAATGGTCTTATTTATGTTCTTTGGATATGAGTTGACTAGATTGGTCATGGAAGAGATTCATAGTTTGAGGTATTCTATTCGATCGAGGTCTACTAAGATGTATTATTTATTAGAAAGTGAAGTAAGAACACCATAAGTCTTGAGATGTTACTCAAAGGACACCCATACTAGAGGAGATGTGGGAAATGATTGCTAAGAACTCTGTTATAGGATTGTCATGGAACTTGGGTAAAGTTTGATACTATGTGGGTCATTGTGGATCGATTTAGCAAGTCTACATATCTCGTTCCAATTTCAGACTATCTAAAAATTCAGAGAAGTTAGCCAAGTTTTACATTCAACAGATAGTTTTCTTGCATGGGGTGTCCATATTTGTTATTTCATGTTAATGCACACAATTTATATCTTCATTTTTTGGTGGTCTATGCCAAAAGAGTTTAGACTTAGGTGGATCTTAGTACATCCTTGCACACTCAGATTGATGGTCAGTCTAAATAGAGCATTTGGGTCCTTGAGAACATGTTGTGGACGTGTGGGTGATCAACTTTAGTTGATATTAAAAATATTTTTGTCGTTGGAGGAGCTTGCATACAATGACAATTATCATTTGAGCATTGAGATTACACCATTCAAGGTTTTGTATGTTAGAAGTTGTTGATGTATTACTGGTTGGTTAGATGCAATTTAGGTTAGGTCATGAGGTAAAAAATTTGTCAAGAGAGTCCTTGGACAAGGTCATATTGATTTAGGATAGGCTTCTCATGGCGTAGAATATGAAAAATGAGTTATGATGATGGAAAGGTTCGTGATTCGGAGTTCATGATTGGAAAACAGACTTTGTTTAAGGTTTCAATCATGAATTGTGTGATGAGATTCGAAAAAAAAGTGGAAGTTGAACCCGAGGTAAATTGGTCCCTTCGGGATTGTTCAACGTGCTGACTAGTTGAATTATGAGTTGACTTTGCCACTTTGAGTGTTCACCCTAGATTTCATAATTTATGTTAAAGAAGTATCATTAAATGATGCTTGTGGGATTCAATGAGATTCAATGTTACTTAATAATAATTTGACTTTTGAGGAGGAGCGGATAACCATATTGGATAGTAAAATTGGGAAGTTGAGGTCGGAAGAAATAATTTCAATATCAAGGTTTAATGAAAGAATCATCCGATTGAGGAGGCTACTTATATAGTAGTACGATACAAACTATCCTACTAGATATCCCCATTTTTTTCTTGCGCTCATGTACATCCTATTAGTTTTGCCGTTCGAGGACGAACGTTTGTTTTAGTGGTAGATGATGTAACGACCCGTTAAGTCATTTTTAGCTCTAGCAGTGTTTTGACCCTTCCCGTAAATTTTAAATGATAATTTTGAACATTTTCTTAACTATGGTCATTTAGTTAATGATATTTTTGTTAAATAATTAATTTTAGTTGATATTTAATGGGCTAAATTCATAATTTATTTACTTAATATCTTTTACCACTTGGCCCATATAATTCAATTATTTCGATAAAATTTAGTACATAATTATTTTAGAAAATATAAAAAGAAGAAAGGGGCAGAAACTAACCTAGGCGTCGGATACAAATCAAGGAGGAACAAAACGCTTCAAATAAAAGGTTTATCTCTATTCCCATGGTTAGTTATAAATTATAAGAATAAAATTATAGTATATAAATGGTATAATTTAATGTTATTTTGATTATTTAAATAATATATATATGAATTTGATTCTTTTCTGTTGCATCGTATTTTGGGTTGCGGAAATAGTAGTTGTAGCGTTACTTTGGTTGGGGGAGACAATGTCTATGTGGCCATTATTGGCTAAGTGACTTGAGGTGATTAGAAAAGTATAGGGTGAATAAATTGAGATTCTGCAAATTTTAGTTCTTCATAAATTACGTAATATTTCTTATTTGCTTTAATTTTTTTCAAACCTTTTCAGAACCTTATTATAATTATCATATAGTGATTTAAGTTTTTGATATATTGATATATATAAATAAATATTAGGTTTATTATTTTATATGAACACTATTAGATTTATTATATTCTGGTAATTTAGATTTAACCTTAGGCTTAAAATTTAGGAATATTAGACTAGGAATTTTTAGTTGGCACCAAGATTTATGAATTTAACTATAAATTAGGGTGAGTTTGGACCTAGGCTAGGCCTATAGTAATATGGGTGGCTATAAATTTGCTTACTTACGAATAGTGCATATTTGATAGATTGGAAACACTTGAAGCTTTGTGAAAGGGAAATGCAATATCTTGAGGATTCTTGACACGTGTTCGACATTCAAGGTATGTTAAGGCTTTTCAGACTTGTTGAAGGACATTTTCCTAACTAAAGATTAAAACCTGAATAAACAATGGGTAAGAGCGAAAGATGGGGGTATCATACCAATGGTGTGACGGGCATTGGTACGAGTACTGGGGATATAAATGAAAAGTTTTATTACTATATAATACGGGTTGAAACCCGAGAATCCAAAGCATATGGGCATTAGCTGATTTATTGTTGACTTGAATTCTTTGTGTGATTGTTTTTTTCTTTATTGCACCCGTATAGTTGTGATAATTAATTGATTGAGGTGCATCATCATCCCCTTTATTGAAATAATATTGTGTACATGCATTGACATGAGATTGAGTATAAGTGGGGCATTGGAGATAGTCCGTGCTGCGGATGGTGAGATGTTAAGATTATAATTTGGGCACGTGGAGACCGTCTGTGCAGAAATTATTTGATTTATGATAGTGCGTTGAGATCGTCCACACAGACACGTGGAGATCGTCCGTGTCGATATGTGGACCTCGCGAGTCCCCCATGAGTCATGAACTCTCGATGTATTTCCAGGAGTATCATGTATATACAGTTGAGAGAGTACTGGGTATTCTGAGACATATCATTTCATGGTTTCATATTGCATTGAATCTCTGACATCCTTCATTCTTGATGGTTATGTGTTTTATTTGGCGGTTGGAAGTTACTTGATATTTGATTACCTCTATTTGATGAAACATTACTGGTAAGTGTAATATAGACTTGTATAATTAAATAATTGATTTTTCTTATATAAAATCCCGTCACTACTTCTTCGTTGCCGGCCAATGAGACATACTAGGTACACGTGATTTCGTACTCATACTACACTTGCTGCACTATTTTGTGGTGCATATTGGATTCAATTTCGGGCACGTTCTTGGAGCTTTGAATATGTGTTTGGATTGTCTTGGAGTTGTGGTGCGCTGCTTGGGATATTCTGCGGCCCACACCTTCAGTCTACCTCTATTTATTAGGTTATTTTGATATTCTGATAGGATATTTCTTATGTTTAGATTTTCATATTAGTTTGGACTTGTATCCTGTTGTAGAAGCTCTTGTACTTATGACAATAAATCTTGGGGTAGTAATTTAGGTTTTGGCATTTCATACTTGTAAATAACTTAGTGACTAGATATTATGTTTTCGCTTATCTTTCTACATAAAATATTAAATTGAATTGGTAAAAGTATTGGATTGACTTACCTATCGGTTGGGAACATAGGTGCCATCACGACTTGTGATTTTGGGTCGTGACATCTTCACCTCATTGTAGGTCCCGAGGCTCCATTCCATCCACTTGAATTTTTATCTCTCGAGGAGCTCCTGAATAGCCGGTGCAGTATGGAGGCTGCTGGTAAGGACTCTACGCTCCTCAGTAATAGTCTGAGTCATCCTTTGGTGTTCGTTCAATATCGTGCCATTTTCATATATATGATTTTGGAAAGATATACACCATTTGTTCAGATCATCGGTCTTGGGGAAGGCTTAACTCGGGTAGGTATTGCACTGTCGCCTGAGCAGGTGGCATTTGCTAAAGAAGCGTACTACTGTTAGGACTAGAGACGGACTGTGACTCTGAGCTAGCATGTGCTCCAATCTGCATGGCCCCCTCCTTAGACTATAGGTAGTTACCTCATCGGAGCTAACATGCTGGGCTCTATTCCAGTAGTGTGGGGGCCGTGGGAGAGACCCTTGTGGAAGGTGAGACATATTCCATATCATTGTGCTCCTTTATCATACGTTAGGAAGGGTCGAATGACTTGGACTCCCCCCCCCCTCCCGTGCATAGGTAACAACTTGCTTTGGAGCCATTGTACCTGTGAAAGCTTAGTCAAGGCAATAAAACATATAGATGAATTTTAGAACCAGATTCTGACCACGAGGACAACTAAAAAAAATCTAGCAGTAGCTGAACCTATGACCCACAGTGGGTACCTACGGTCCGTCAGTGGAACTACGACCCGTGGGTCGCTTCGGTAGGTAAAAGTACCCAAGATTGAGTCTCTAATGTGAGAACCATATATGTACAGAACTGTTTGTCGATGGGACGATGAACCATAGTCCACACAGTGGTTCTACATTTAAAAAATATTATGTGTACCACTGGTCTACGGACCTCGACCTACGATCCGTGGGTTTGAGTCGTGGGTTAGCTCTGTGCCAGGGTTTTAGACGTTAAACTCACAGTCAATGCAATATTTCAATATAAACACCATCGAACTAGGCCACACATATTTCACCATATATTTTGGTAGTTTGTCATCCTAGGGTTGTGATAAGTCCATTTTATTCTTATTTACATAAAACCATTTAATAACCGTCAAAACATCCAATGTAGACATATTAATCGATTTATGTGGTTTGAATTTATAACACACTCACATATTATCATTCAAAGGGTATTTCTAACTACAATTCAACATTCAAATAGGAGAATAACAACCCAAGGTAAAGTTGCAACTTTGTGATTCATAGTTTAAACAATGAAAAAATTCAAAGTTAGGGTGGAATCATTTACCTTACAAGTAATCGAAGTGGGTGAGTGTGTTAGTGTGTTAGTGAAATGAAATCCTTGAACCTTTTTGCTAGCCTTTGACACCGAGACCAGACCTTGGAATCATTGGGGAAGGAGATGGAAGTGATTATGGAGAGAATAGGGAGATATGTGAGATGGAGGATTAATATGGGAAATAAGGGAGTGATAGGGTGATTAATGGAAGAATATGGGGTGATTGAACGGTTGTAACGGTTAAGAATAAAATATAGTAGGGGAAGTGTTTCGAAAATGAAGAGTTTTAATAAAAAGGGGTTCGTTAAGTCCAGGCGAAAACCCTAGGTTTGACCCACGAGACCCCGTTGTCGGTCCATGGGTCGACCTACAGACAGTGGTTTGAGTCCGTAGGTTACCTGACACTTAGAAAGATTAGAAAACGTACCTGGGATCTAAGAACTCCATCTACGGTCCATGGTTTGACCAACGGACCGTCGATGTAGTACGTAGACCACTGCACAACTATTTGCTGCTGATTTTTTTTTTCATTCTTGCACACATAGCAACTATTATAGGAATTTCTTTCTAAATTATTTTGAACACTTTTTAGAGACTGACCCTAATCTATATCTAGCCGACACTAAAAAAATAAACATCAATTTAAAGAGCTACAAAAATCAAAAATAAAGAAGAAAACTCCTATATAAAAAAGAAAAACCTATAGTTGGATAGATTGTACATCTTAGATTGCCTCCCAAGCAGCAGTTAATTTAATGTCGTGGCCCGACACAGACACCTTGATTACTCAAACTTCATCAAGATAAGAGGCCTCAATCACTTCTTTCACACTCGCTCGATTTCCCCAAGTAGACTTTGATCTTCTGTCCGTTAAATTTGAACCTTGTTCCTTCCTTGTTTTCGAGCTCGACCGCCCGTGGAAAACTTAGTGAATCTGAATGGCTCTGTCCATTTCTGATAACATTCCAATTGGGAAGAAACCCAATTGAAATAAAAAAGTGGAATTAAACAACACAAAAGTAAGATATATTAGAAATAAGAGATGACAAAGAAGAAAGAAAGGCTAATTGATTAAACAATCAACCAAGGAAGAAGATAAGCTTGAATTCGGAAAGAAACAACTCAAATTGAAAACCACAAATAAGCAATCTCAAGTGAAATCAAGGTTAAGAAGTCCTAAATCAACAATAAGAATCCACCCATCACTAATCTAGATTAAGCTACACTAACCTAAGCTAACCTAAAGGGATTTCACCCTTAAACTACACTCTTGAAAGAGTTTGTGCATTTAACATTCAAAATCTATATAGTCTAAATCTTCCAAAATAAAAGAAACTACTATTTATACTAATAAAATAAAGAAGACACTTCTGACAATTTTACCCTTAATGAGGTAAGGGCCTTGTTTGGTTGTCTTTTTTTGTGAATTCTTGAAAATTATGAGATGACCATTTGCACAAATGGTTTCTTTCTTCTTTCTATTAACTTAGATGAACATTACACACATTGTACTTCTTGATTTTGTGTCCATCAAGCTCCTCTAAGTCTTTTATGCGATCTATGCTATCCATGTTGTTATCAATTTCGACTCGACTTTTCTAGGAAACAGCCTCAACCTTGAGTTGAATAAGAGAACCAAATCACCAATAACAAGTTCACACTTCTCAATCTTTTGATCATGGTACTTTTTCATCTTCTCTTTATACAAGGCTACACTTTCATATGCATTCAGGCAAAACTCATCAAGCTCATTCATATCCATTAGCCTTTGACTCGACGTGGAGCCCGAATCCAAATTCAACTTCTGTAGCATCCGCATTGTTTTGTGCCCTAGCTCTATAGTTAAATGAAATGACTTTCCATGTACAAGTTGTTAGAAGGACATACCTATAGTAGTCTTGAATGCGGTGCGATAGGCCCATAGAGAACATTAAGCCTTCTTGACCAATCAGTTATCTTGGCGTTCACGGTCTTTCCAAGTATTCACTTTATCTCTCTATTCGACACCTCAACTTTCCCACTATACTGCGGATGGTACGAAGTGGCTACATCGTAACAAACTCAATATTTCTCTAGTAAGACCATGAACTACTTAATACAACAATAAGAACCTCCATCACTGATAATCGCCCTAGGTGTACTATATCTGGAGAAGATACTCTTTTTTAGGAATGCGGTGACACTCTTTCCCTCATTGTTTGAAAGTAAAATTGATTCCACCCATTTCGATACATAATCAATTGCAATAACAATATACTTCATCACATGTGAACTCACAAATGACCCCATGAAGTCAAGACCCTAAACATCAAATAACTCAATCACCAATATCAAGTTCATAGGTAATTCTTGCTTCTTTGAAATTCTTCCTTCTCTTTGGCACCTATCACAAGACTTGGCAAAATCATGAGTATCTTAGTGGATGGTATGCCATTAATACCACAATGAAATATTTTATGAGCAGCCTGAATACCACTATGGTTCCCACCAACAGGTGATGAATGAAACACCTCTAGTATACTCATCATCTCAACCTCGGGCACTCAACGATGAATAATACCATCAGCACAAATATGAAACAAGTAATGCTCATCCCAAAAGAACTTCTTCACATCAAACATAAACTTTTTCCTTTGGTGGAATAACAAATTCGATGGAACCAAATCGCTTGCCAAATAGTTAGCGAAATCTATGAACCAAGGGATAAGATCATAAGAAGCAACAAGTACCCGTTCAACTAAAAATGCATCATGAATTTCAGCCTCGTCTTCTAACTTGAGCATTGCTTCCTCCTCTCATCTGGACAAATGGTCGACAACCTAATGTTTTGTCCCCTTTCTATCCTGCACCTCAAAGTCGAACTCTTGTAGCAACAATACCTATTTAATCAACCTCGGTTTTGCATCCTTATTAGCTATTAGATACCTCAATGTAAAATGGTCAGTATGCACTATGACCTTTAGTACCAAGCGAGTAGGATCGAAATTTATCAGATGCCAAAACCACAACCAGGAGTTCTTGGTTAGTTACATTATAGTTCTTTTGAGCTTTGTTGTCATAGTAAATCGAATGAAATATTTTCTCTCGCCTCTGTCACAATACCATATCAAGCACTACCCCACTTGCATCACACATTACTTAAAACGTAATGATAGGTGTTGATACTAAACTTTCTTTAAACCCTCCCAATTCTTTGTGACATGCATCATAAAAATCAAATTTACACCCTTTTTGAGTAGTTTGCACAATAATTGCAATTTTAGAGAAATCTTTGATAAATGTCATGATCCAAAATCGTCGTGATCGGCACTCACACTTACAAGCTGGTGGGAGAATCACTACTACTATCCAACTAAAGCATTTATTCTAAAACTAAGGCATTTAAGTAAAGGAAGCTAGTTAATGACTAAAAACAAAGTTCCATTACTAAAAGAAAAGATCTAATAACTAAAAGTTGCGGAACTTAAACTTAGAATCTGAAAGTCAATATACCAAAATTATTAAATGATACCAAGTCAAGAAAAGGAATTCTAATGAACTATACAACTATAAAAGGAAATGGTCTATGTCCGAAAATGGTGGACTTAGACTAAAGAAACCCCATGGTATCCCAGAAGCTGCGGCTCACCCTTGAAGTCGATACGATAATCTCTACTCTCCTAGGCGAGGTCTCTAAATAGCCACTTGAAGACTCCCTATACTCAACAAAAATAAGAGCAATTGCAAAATCAGTACACAACCACTGTATACTGGTAGAATCACGTGGCTATCCCACTAGTGTAATATATAACAAGTCGAACAATAGTATAATCACATGCATATACATCAACATAAACAATATTATCAACATGAAAACTCGATAAAAGATTTCAGATGCTTAACACATAATTAGTCCTCCCACGTAACCTAAACTCAAATAGTTAGCTTATCGGAATATGGTAATCCGATCCAAAGTGATGTCGAAATGTGGAAACCAATCCAGTTAGCTTTCCGAAACGTGGCAATCCGATCCCTAATCACATATGAAAATCATAAATACATCATGAAGATCATACATTCACATCATGATTTCATAGCTACATCATTCGTCTATCATGATTACAACAAATGTTATCAATAATGCAACATTCATATACATACAAGTATCATAATGAAGCAAGAACATGCATACACCACACAATTATGAAATCACACCCATCACCTACCTTGAAACAAGATTGAAACCCTAAGAAACTTGATTCTTCCCTTTTCAGATTCGTTCTGCCTGTTCTTGATCTACAAATAATTATAATGAGAGTGAAATCAACAAAAAAAATTGCTAATTAACTGGAATACTAACAATTCTATGAACCCTAGATCAAATCCATGACCCAACTTAGTCAAATTAGGATTAATTACACCATAAAATCTATCAAGATATCCTTCCCCATCAACATTGACCCATTTTAGTACGTTCTACGGATCAAAAGTGAGTTAAGGGAGTGAAAACTTACCTTTAGCTTCAAGAATGGTGAAAAACGAGTTGGAATAGCCTAGGGGTCGTTCTTTAGCTCTAAAAGTTTAAAGGTGTCAAATAAGGTCATTTTGGGGTGTTTTTTTACGACTTATTTCGCGTATGTCCCTCTATAGTGCCTCTATAGCGGCGTTGCTATAAGGACACCAATTCCACTGCAGCGTGAGCTTTTGAACTAATGAGCTCCGTTGAAAAATCTCAAAAATCTTATAACTTCAATCCCCATCTCATCCGCTACATCGGCACCCATCCTGTCGTAGCGGCATCGCTGTAGCGGCATAATTCCCGCTATAGTGGCATATTTTGGAATAGTGAGCTACCTAGGGGAACTTAATTCCCCTCTTTTACAACACACCCACAACCCAATACACTAAGAAAATACCCTTAATGCTAAGATCGATTCCCCGAGATCTTTTTATCCAAATTCGATTCCCAAAGTCATACTGATTCCTTAACGAGTTATCTAACTGATTACGTAATCAAATTCATATTTACTCCACCCGATTGCTACCAGTTTTTCCTACACCTTGATGACTCCGAGTTTCTCCAAATCTGGATAAGGTTGGGAAAATCCTAATACTTCGAAAAAGTTTTTTCAGCCCCAATTTTTCCCTCGTTGACATTTCTATAACGACGGAACCCGATCGTTACAATAAACATCAGAATAAAAACTTGCATGCCCAAGAAAGCTTCTAAATACGTATTTATTTTTTAAAATATTTAATTTTTTTAGATGTAAATTATTCATAAATATATTTTTTCATAAATGATATTTTCGATATTTTTTTCAATTAGTAGTTTTAGGTAATATTCTATCAAATTCAATGTTGAAAAACATCCTTTGACAATAATTAGATGAATTGTTCACATATATAAATAATAAGTTGACAAATTTTAGATAAAAATAGGAGTTAGAACTATAAAACTTAATTCAAGAAGTTGATAAGTTGATAAACCGACTTTAATGTGCTTGTTGTAATACTTGAAAATCTAAGAAAAAAGAAAAATTAAAATAAGAATTTGCAATAAATTTTGTTCAATACTTTTAAACTATTAATTTTTATTTTTGATAGAATATTACTCTAATTTGTCAAAGATTTAAAGAAAAAGAGTACAAAAAGATAAAATGTAAGAAGACAGTAATTTTTTCTTATTTTTTTTCTATTTGAAAAGGATTAAAGAGAATACAATAATATTGATATAGTGATTTTTCTTGGGGTGAGTAAAATAGCTTGTAAATATCTATTGATATGGTCTTCAATTTTAGTGAATTTCTATTGTTCCATATTCTTGTTTCTAGTGTGTTCTATCATGCTTCTAATAACATAAAAAAATATTTATCGACTTATCACAAAATCTCCCTCCTCCCATGCTCTAGAGATGAAGGATTGACATGTAAGTACAGTAGTAAAATCATATTAAATTAATATTTGGTAAACTAATAATTTTTTTAAGATAATATTTTTTTTTGGTTTGATGTAAGTTGAGGGAAAAAAGTCATCTATTATGATAAGATAATATATTTAAGCTTGTATTTAAATATATGATCTCATTAATATTATAAATTAATATTTTTTTAAAAGTACATACACATCTAACACAATTTAGTGAAATATGATTTATTGTGTTTTTTTTTGCTAAAATTTAAATCGGTTGAAGCTCATCTCTAACTTTTCTTATTGCATTCAAAAGTTTCAGTTTGCCACAACTACAAATCTTTTTGAGTGCATGTGAAATGATCACTTTTTGTATTAACATAATCTTTACGTATTTGATCTATCATTATTGATTTGGTGACCCCTTTTACATGAAAAGTCATTTTTTGATATGGTTTTAAGAAACTTTCCTATGTTGTTTATCTAATTTATTATCTCACCATCCTACATTGAATGCTTCTAGTAAAGATACAATAATTTTGATAAATTGTTGTACTTTATTATAATATTTTTTTTATGTGAATTCAATAAATATGATACTAGTAAGGTCAATGATTTTGATGTAATGAAAATTAGTTTTCATCAAATCTCAAAACCACCAATTAAATTAATAGATATTAATTTATCGATTAAATAATATCTATACAAAGTAATAATATTGATATTCCGTTTAAATTGATTTAGTGAGTTTTTACTGATATGTCACATATAAAATTGACATCTTAACAACTCAAAATTTTCTTGCATATTTTAAGCCAAAAAATATTAGCGCAACATAGCCAATTATTAAGTAAAGAGACATGAATTACTAGAAATTAATCTCCCTATTTTAAGGAGCACCTCTTTCCTCTCTAAAATTATGTGGCGATCTTAAAAATAGTTATTTATCATACAAATGTTTATTTTCAAAACAAAGTGCATTACTCAAATTATATTTTGTCATGTATCATTATTAAAATTAAGTATTATTGTACTGATTTGTTGAGTTCTATTGCAACATTAACTTTTTTTTTTTAGATTTGTACACATCAATTTAAATATGTATACTAATTTGTTAGGTTTGTTAATTGGCTATCTAGTGTCAATATTAGGAGCACAACCTCAATTCTCCCTAAATCACGCATAATTGCAATCGGATAAAAAAAATTAAGTATACAATATAGGCATCCAAATTACTCCTATATAACAATAGTTTAACCTTTAACCAACGTAGCAATATAATCTTTACAAAAATCAAACAAAAATAAAAATCGATAAATATTAATTAAAAGATAAACGCACAATTGGTTATTGATTTATATTTTAATTCCTTAATTTTCTTTCTTATGTTATTTGGCTTCAAAAATATCTCAATCATTACTTAATGATTTTATCTCATAACCTCAAAAGAATGTATTGTAAAAAAAAACATTTTATTTCCTATTAAATTCATTTCTACGCCTGGAAGCAACCATGTTTCAATTTTAATTGAACATAACAGAAGATGGGATGTAACATACATGTAAGATGTTTTTAAATTAGTTTAAAGTTTTTTAATATCAATTTTACAAAAAAAATTTATTATAGTTTCAGGCATTGAAATGACACATATATAGTTCGATTAAAAAAATAAGTCGTTTGAATGTTTGAAAATACTAAATTTGTTGTTGAATTTTATGTAAGTCATATGTTGTATAATTGTTTTGAATCTTAAATCATATGTTGATCTGAATAAAGAAATAATTTTTTTTGTATAATTGTTTAAATTGAAAATTGAATATGGTTTGTATATGATGGTATTATTCATATAACAAAAAACAAAATTAATAACAAATAGATAGCAACTTCTTAAAATTATTTTGATTAAACATGATTTTTCTTAGTAAATGGATGGTTAGTTCATGGTTTATATGATGCTATAGATAATATATTATGTATTTGTAAATGGGAAAAGAGATAGATACCTCCCTAAACTTGTCTCGAATATTCAATTACTATCACAATGACCTATTACACATCTTTGCTACTCAAAAGTAAATTTATTATTATTATCCTTAGACGTGTAACACCACTCTCACATTATGTGGTGCATTTCATTCGTTGCCACATCAGCGCTACATTTGTGCCATGTCAAAAATTATAATTTTTTGTTTTCTTTTCTTTATTAATTAATTTTCTTGTGTTAACTATATTTTACTCTAATTTATGCCAAATTAATAATTTAATTATTTAATAATTATATCTTCTTCATCACTAAATTTCACTCATTTCATCGGAATAATCATATCCAACCACCTTCACTATTTATTTTTTTCTTCACCACCACTAGATCACCTTCAATTCTTCTTCTTCTTTGTAACACAACACCAAATATCACCACCACCATGATTAATATCGAATTTTATTCTTCACTATCTTCAATTACCTCTTTTAATTTTTGTCACCCATCACCATCAAATCCATAAAGCTGTTATCACCACCAAATCAAAATATTGATTAACAACCAAAATTTCTTTAACATTTCAAAAAAATTAAAAAGATAGAAACAATCAATAAATACTTTTATAAATAAAATACAATTATTCACTAACAAATATATTAGAATTAACCTAATTGTGAATTAAAAAAATTGTGCTTCAAGATTGTGATAAAAAAGTGACGAAGATAAAGAATGAAGAAGAAGAGGACAACGGGTGGGGATTGAAGAAGAAGAGGTGTGGGGGTGGGGGTGGGGGTGGAAAAGACGATTCTAACTTTTCTCATTTACTTTAATTTCAAAATGATGTGCCTATTATCTTATTTTAGTTTTTTTTTCCAACGTCAGTTTTAGGGGGTAAGACGTATAACTTTTGAGTAGTATAGATGTGTAATATGTCGCTATGATAGTTTAAGTTCTAACTAACTTTTCAGGATAAGTTCAAGAAGGAATTTATGGTTTTTGGCATTTGTAAATATGTATTAGGAAACAATGTTAAGCACAAACATACACACTGTGTTGTTAAGGAACTTATACAAATTAATAGGCATTTTTTATTCCTTTGTGGTGCAAATGATGGTGTATGTCAAAAATTGTGGTATCAGAAGCATATGCTCAATTAGAAGCACGATTTTGGAGTTGTTGTCTACCTGCCATGGCCTCAACTTCTAACACCGGTCTTAACCTTTCTCTTTCCTCTCTTCACCAACTCATAGTCATCTATTCCATTATGTCGAAACCCTCCAAGTACTTATTTTGGAGAACACAAATCATCCAACTTATGCAAACACTTAAAGTCACAAATATAATCAAAGATGAAGCCCCACAAGAAATAATTGTTGTCGAGAAAGAAGACACCACTCCTATCCTAAACTCAATGAATGAGAAGAATGTGATGTTCTATTTAGGAGTTGGCTCTCTAACAATGACGGAAGAGTCGATGTTTCTAATCATAGGGTGTTTGAAGGCTAAACACATGTGGGTCTGCTTTCAGGTTACTTATGTTAGAAAAATAGTCCGTTACTAGAGTCCTATTAGCAACTAAAGTCATGTCATTTCACATTTATCTTAGTCTTTAGGGAAGTAGTTTATCATGGCTTCACTCCTTATTCTTCAGAATTACTGGTTTAAAAGTTTAAAACGTTATTCATTTATCATATAAAAGAGCACTAAACATAGGAGTAAAATATTTCCCTTCTTCTCAACGTGTCGACTAGTTTTCTCTATTTTTGTTTAATGCCTTTGTTTACAGTGGTATCAGAGCGAGGATGAGATTTTTCAGTAAATACGAAAGAAGAACTGATTCTAGAGTGAAAAGAAAATAGCAGCAGCTAAACCTTTTTCTCCTCTTTTCGTTTTAAACTCATGGCATCAAATAGTACTTTCGTACAAGCAGTGATTCCATGCTTTGATGGTCATTGTGACCATTGGAGCAAGCTAATGGAGAATTTCTTACGGTCAAAGGAGTATTGGCCAATTGTCATGGACGGGATCAACACTCCGGCAGAAGGCAAAACTTTGACAAATGCTCAAAAGGCATAATTGGAAGCAAAAAAGTTGAAAGATTTGAAGGCAAAGAAATATCTCTTTCAGGCTATCGATCGTCCAATCCTAGAAACTATTCTTTGTAAAGATACTCCTAAGGATATTTGAGATTCGATGAAGAAAAAAATATCAAGGTACTGCTAGAGTGAAGCGTGCACAACTTCAAGCCTTGAGAAGGGATTTCGAGATGTTGCAGATGAAGGAAGGCGAGTCTGTAATGAGTTACTGCGCTAGAACTATGGAGATTAACAACAAAATGCGATTTCATGGTGAAAAGATGACTAATGTCACAATTTTTGAAAAGATATTGCGCTCCCTGACGCCGAAGTATTACTTTGTCGTTTGCTCCATTGAGGAGTCAAAAGATATAGACGAATTATCGCTTGACTAATTGCAAAGTTCCTAATTGGTACATGAGCAAAAAATGAACCGTAGTTCATCCTTTGAAGAGCAGGCTTTGAAGGCTTCTACTAATAATCGTTTATCAAATTTAAGAGGAAGGGGTAGATGTAGAGGAAGAGGAAGAGGAGATCGAGGATATAGATATGAAGGCAGCAAAGATGGCAGTAGGAATCAAGAGCCAATGATGACTACGGCAAAGGCAGAGGAAGGAATTTTGACAAATCAAAAGTAGAATGATATTGACATCATAAATTTGGTAATTATAAGTTTGAATGCTATACTAGGTTGCCTAATGAGAAGGACGAGAAGTCAAATTTTGTTGAAAGCAAGGAAACAGAGACTTTGTTGATGGCAATACAAGCACAAGAAGAACTCGTGCAAGATGTTTGGTATCTGGACACAAGCTGCACTAATCACATGAGTGGAAGTAAGTCTTATTTTTCTAATTTAGATGAAAGCTTCCGTTCTAAAGTTAGTTTTGGTGATTTCTCTACCGTAGATGCAATGGGGAAATGTGATATTAATATGTGAGATTTATAGTCCTACTAGAGGAGCTATTGCCATTGTGAAAATGAATTCTAAAAGATTATTTCCCTTGCATATTGAGAGTATTCTTGTTTAAAAACAGAAGCAAAAGATTCTTCATGGTTGTGGCATTTTAGATATGGTCACTTGGGTTTTAGTGGATTGAAAACTCTCCAATAGAAAAATATGGTGATAGGCCTTCCTGAAGTTCTCATCCCTTCCCGAGTTTGTGAAGAATGTGTTGTTGGCAAACAACATCGTTCTCAATTTCCAAAAAGAAAATCGTGGAGGGCGAAGGATCTTTTGGAGTTGGTGCATTCTGATATATGTGGACCAATTAATCCAATTTCTAATGGAGGTAAAAGGTATTTCATTACCTTTACATATGATGAAAAGCTTTGGTGTATTTTTTGCACTAAAAATCAAAAGATTTTGGAGTGTTTAAAACCTTCAAAGCTCATGTAGAAAATGAAACTGGAAAGGTCATAAAGACTCTTTGAACTGATCGTGGTGGAGAGTATTGCTCAAAAGTATTTAAAGATTTTTGTGAATCAATGGCATTCGAAGAGATCTCACCCCTGCTTATACACCACAAAAAAATGATGTATCGGAGAGAAAGAATAAAACCATTCTTAATATGGTGTGGAGTTTGCTAGCAAGACGCAGGATGGAAAAAACATTCTGGCCAGAAGCGATAAATTGGAGCATTCATGTGTTGAATAGAAGCCCAACATATGTTGTTCAAAACATGACTCCAGAGGAGGCTTGGAGTGGAAGAAAACCATATGTAGATCACTTTTGAATTTTTGGTTGCATTGCCTATGCACATGTTCCAGACGAGAAAAGGAAGAAGCTTGATGAAAAAAGCGAAAAGTGTATCTTTGTGGGTGTTAGTGAAGCATCTAGTAAATTGTGATAATTTAACTAAATAGCAGTTATATCTTACGGTGTTATGTCTCTGCCATATATAACGAGACTTCCCATTGTACATGACGCTCCCTGCCCTACCTATTGCTGCTTGACTATCACAATGTATGCAAATAGGTTCCACCAATTATTGACAAAATGGAATATCCTCTAAGAAATTCCATAGCCATTCAACTTCTTCATCGGTCTTCTCTAAAGAAGTAAATTTAGAATCCATTGTAGAGCGACCGATAAATGTCTGTTTGGACGATTTCTAAGAGATTGCTCCATCACAAAGAGTTAACACATAACAACTTGTAGATTTTACTTCATTTGACCTGCTGATCCAATTTGCATCACTATATCCTTCAATCACGACAAGAATTTATTATAATGCAAAGCATAGTGTTGTGTATGTTTCAAATAACGCCAACAGACGTTTCATTGCCATCCAGTGAGTTTGATTAGGATTACTAGTGAAGCGGTTCATTTTTCTAATAGCACATGTTATATCTGGTCGCTTACAATTCATAATATACATCAAACTTCCCAACACTCTAGCATATTCCAATTGAGAGTCACTTTCACCTTTATTCTTTTGAAATGTAAAGCTTAAATCAATTGGAGTTTTGACATTGTGGAAATTCAAGTATTTGAAATTATCTAATACTCTTTCAATATAATGAGATTGAGATAATGCTAATCCCTGAGGAGTTTTGAGAAACCTGACCCCTAAGATCAAATCAGCAACTCCTAAGTCTTTCATATAGAACTTGTTAGACAACATGCACTTAGTAGCATTTATATCGTCAATATCTTTACTCATTATTAACATGTAATCAACATACATATAAACAATGACTTCATGATTCAGCATGTTTTTAGTGTAAACACACTTATCACATTCGTTAATATTGAATCCATTTGCCAACGTTATTTAGTCAAATTTAGCATGCCATTATTTGGGTGCTTGCTGGAGCCCATAAAGTGACTTCACAAACATGCACACTTTCTCTTATTTACCAAGAACTACAAACCCTTCAGGTTGTTCCATGTAAACTTCTTCCTCCAACTCTTCATTTAAGAAGGTTGTCTTTACATTCATTTGGTGGATTTTAAGATCATGCATTATCGCTAGTGCTATTAACATGCCAATTGATGTTATCCTTGTTACTGTAGGGTATGTATCTAATTAGTCAAAACCTTCTTTTTGTCCGTATTCTTCGACTACAAGTCTAGCCTTATATTTGTCAATAGTACCACCATCTTTCATTTTCCTTTTAAATATCCAATTTGATCCTTAGGTTTACTTCCTGGAGGAAGATCAGCCAATTCTCAAGTATGGTTACTTAAAATTAATTCGATCTCACTATTTAATACTTCTTTTCAATAAGTTGACTTAGATGAAGACATAGTTGTTTTAAATGTTTGAGGCTCATTTTCATGCATGAATGTCACACAATCTAGTCCGAAAGAAGTGGATTTTCATTGGTGATTACTACACCTAGGATGCTCATTAGGTAGTGTATTTTACGTTGATTCTTCCTGTGGTCGTTTAGGTCTTTCACTTGTCGACTCACATTCAGTTTTATACGGATAAATGTGTTTAAAGAACTCAGTGTTATCTAACTCAATTACCCTATTAACATGAATTTTAGGATTATCAAATTTGTGAACCAAAAATCGACAGACCTTACTGTTCATAGTATATCCAATAAATACACAATCCACTCTTTTAGATCAAGTTTTCACCCTCTTGGGTAAAGAAACTCTACCTTGGCCAAAAAACCACACACTTTGAAATATTTCAAGTTGGATTTTCTTTCTTTCCATAAATCATATGGAATCGATTGAATTTTACTATGGGGTACCCTATTGAGTATCTTGTTAGCCGTAAGGATGACTTCCCCCCAAAGGTTTCACGGAGAATAAGAACTGATTATCAAGGAATTCATCATTTATTTTAATGTTCTATTCTTTTGTTCCACCAAACCATTAGCCTCTAGTGTATATGGTATAGTAATTTGATGAATAATACCATATTCGAAACATATCTCTGCAAAAGGAGATTCATATTCTCCACCCCTATTACTTCGAATAATTTTTATCTTTAGATTCAATTGATTTTCTACTTCATTTTTGTATTGATTAAATGCATCAATTGCTTCATCTTTAATATCAAGCAAACATATATAAAAAAAATCGAGTGCAATCATCAAAAAAAGTTACAAAATACTTTTTTTCCACCGCGAGATGGTATTGACTTCATATCGCATATATCTGTGTGAATTAAGTTTGAAGGTTTAGAATTCGTGTCAATAGAATTATAAGGATGTCTAACAAACTTACATTATACACAAATTTCACATTTCGATTCATCACATTTGAAATGAGCAATACTTCTAAAGTAATCAATTCTTGCAAGGCTTTGTAATTTACATGTCCTAAACGGGCATGCCATAAATCATTTGACTCCAATAAGTAAACAAAAGCAAAATTTTTATGAACACTGTCAACAACCATTACATTATGTTTGACGAGGCTCTCAGTGAGGTAGCCCTTTCCTAAAAACATATCATTCTTACTTATTACAACTTTGTCACTAACTAGGACACGTCACTAGTTAGGACACACTTAAACCCGTTTTTAACGAGCAGTGCGGTGGAAACTAAATTCTTCCTAATAGTAGGAACGCGCAGAACATTGTTCAAAGTCAACACCTTGCCGGATGTAATTTTCAATATTACTTTTCCAGTTTCTGCAATCCTTGTCGTTGTTCTGTTCCCCATGAAAAAATCTTCATCGAACTCCTAAATTCTTCCTAATAAGAGTATAAAATCACAAAAAATTTTATCTTCACCAAAAACACAGATTAAAAAAACAGATAATTTCCTGAAGATTGTTAGACAATCTGTGTTTAAAATAGTACTACTAATTTCAACAAACTTTGCAGAAACACAAAGTTATCAAAGTTTAAATGAACCAGTGAAGAACTGAAATTAATTAACAAAACTAAAATCTGTAAAATAGGATGGAAAGAAGATTAAGCCCACTGAATGCACATCGTCCCCTTAAGGAAATTACTTCTCTCTAGTATCCGAGGTTTGATTTGTAAATATGTCCTCCCAGGATAAAATGATCTCAATTACTATTGTATTGATACCCAAAACTCTGGTGTCAGCGAGCCACTCAACGGTAGTAAAGTACACAAATGAAATTTGTGCAGAAGAAGAAGAAATCACAAAATTTTTGTAAGTAAAATGTCTGATGAATTATTGGTATTTAAAGCCAAGAGGAACTGGTTCCGAAAGGTTGCAACCTTTCAGAATCCACACGATCATTCATGAAAGTTGCAACCATTCAAATGGTCATGACTGTTTCTGAAAGTTGTAACCTTTCAGAACAATCATCTCCAACGGCAGAAAATTCAATAAAATGGGAAAGTATTTTAAATAAAATGGGTCGCGCGGATCTGAGTCGGGTCGGAATGTTTTGGTTAATTAACTAAGTAATTGCAATGTTTTGGCAATTTAATTTAATTTAATAAATAATTAACTAAATAATTAAAACAAAACTTTGTCCAAAAAATATCACTCGATCATTTTCCAAAGCCGATGCCGAAGCCGAGTGGCGACGACGACGGTGCAAGGGGAGTCCCTCTTTACAACCCCTTTAACAACTAATAGAAGTGTTTCTCTATTTAATGAGGGAGAAATGTCTTTTTTACTAAAGTATAAGAGAACTTTTCAAATTCCTCTCTCCTCTATTTCCCATTAACTCTTGCTATATACCCAACAAAAGACTCGTAAAACTATTGCAGAATACTAACAGGGAATACTAACATGAGGTTCATTCTCTCAGCTGATGTTCTCTATGGAATCCCAACAATCAGCAATCGAACTTCAACAATCAGCAAAATAGGAAACAATATAAGCAATTTTTCAAATGTCAATTGTGCCAAAAGTTTGGTCACAGGGCAGATGTTTGTCTCTCCAAGTCGCACAAACATTTTGAAGCTAAGGCTAACTTTGCATTGAGCTTGCAATCATCCGGAAACTCTTGAATTCTGGACTCACCATGTCACTACTGAACCCCACAACCTTGAAGAGCATACATGAACTGATACTGGTTCAAGTTCGATTCAAGCATCTAATATTGGTTTTAAGCTTTCTAACATACTTTGTTGCCAAAATTTGTCAAGATAAACTCATATCTATTGAATTATTTCCTTTTACTTTTGTTGTGAATGACTTGCATACTCTGAAGCCACTGGTACAAGGCCAGAACAAAAATAGACTGTATGAGTGGCCATATCTGCAATCCAGGAAACCTTCCATTAACCTTGCCTCACTAGTAATCTGGTTATGTAGAACAATAATAAGAAAAGCTTGCAACTCTTAATTGTCTTCTAGCAATTATTTTCTTCAACTATTTTTGCTTCGATGCTCATATATTGTTATGAATGGGCCGAGGCCAGTTATACCAAAACAACCCAATATAATATTAAGGGGTTGTTAAGTAAAGAATCTGATTCCTCTCATCTCCATTCTATGAGTCTAAACTTCTCATCACTCTTCTAGTGTTTATCAATCCCTAGTTCTTAAGTTCAATATTTCTATATTTCTTTTTGGGCTTTTACTAATTGAATTATTGCATTTAGTTTCTGGATTTGTAATTGAACTCTAGTTTTATAATAATAGTTTTGAAGTTGGTTATTGTTACATTTAAATTGAGTTCATTACATTGGTGCTTTCTTGGTTCGTACTCCAAAAGGTAATTGTGGTATTAGATTGATTCAGTGGTGGCAACGACCTAGTGGGTTGGATTCTTCGGGCCAAGCAATATTTCACCTGCCTTGGCTTCTCCAAGAAGAACTGGCTACCTCTTGCTTACTTCTACCTTGATGGTGAAGATTTTACTTGGTTGCAACATAACAAAAAATTCTTAGTTTGGATACATTTTACAAAAAAATTGCTTGTGCGATTTCCTCAACGAACCTTCACAGCTTCGGTGAGTATGACAGATACTTCACGAGCCTATTTTGACTGTGTGCTATACAATATTTGTTCCTCCGGTAACCTCTGTCGCTTCAGTTGTTGATCTAAGTCATGTCACACAATCATCTGACACAGAAGATGCCTTTACAAGTGGGAACACGGAGGCAGACCATATGCTGAAGAAAAATTGCCTGAGAAGTATACCAATGTGGATTTCTTGGCATTGGTTACCGGAAGTAATGCTTAGATTGCAACTCTTGAAGGCCTGGGAGCTCTTCAAATTGGGAATGCAAAATCAGTTGGAGCAGATTTGGTACATGAACCTTCTTCCATTACCAAAGGCAGGTGTTCGATGAAATTTCACACACAACTGTGTAGCTCTGACATTCCTGAACCTTATGATAGATCGTGGAAAGATGTTATTATGCAAACCAAGGTCCCTACTTTGGTGTTAAATGATACGAAAGGATCTAATAATGTGGAAGAGGAAAATTCACTAGATAATGTAGATTTGTTTGACACATCTCCTCAAAAGGATGCATCTGGTACTCTGGCTCTTTTTTTTTCTAAGATAGGAACTATGATGTCGAATACACGGTTTGCAAATTACTGACATAGTATATCCATTTGCAACTGGGGTACTACTGTTAGTTCCTCTTTTTGGTCGTGAAGTTATGATGCTGAATGGACATCTCAAACAAGCTATGACAACGAGGTATGTAGTTCCTAGCTCTCTTGGTAATGGTTCTCCTAAACTAAAAACTGATTTAAAGACCTTTAAAGTGGGTACGGAATATTTATTTCTTGATAAATATTTTTTGGAGAATCAGAGTGCCATGTTGACAACTGCTATGCATTTTGTGGCTGGGATTGCTTCCTGCCGCTGAAAATGGAAAATATATTGGGGGATTCAATGGTCAACATATTTTGAGTCAATTTCCATTTGTACCTGTAGCTAATTTTCTTATGCTTATTGTAACCGTTCTGGTAACTGCAGTGGATCTTTCAGTATGGGATGGGGGAATAGGTTTCGGGTGCATGTCTCTTACATGTTATATAGAGAAAGTGGAGGAACTACTACTTCTAGGAGAGTAAAGTCCTACTGGTTCAAGGGGTTCTCTGTTATCAACAACTGCAATGCATTAACATGTCCTTTAATTGCATATTCACTAGTCTTCGCTGAATATTATGCAATTACACATGATGTTTTCTTATCCAACTTCCAGCAAGCATCAGCCTTGCATCTTCGCGGTATATATACCACTGCTATTTTTGGCATGGTACATGTGTGAGAGGTAAAAGTATTAAGGAGTGTATATAAGGTGAAGGTTCTACAATCTGCTGGTTACACGCTTTATGAAGTTATAGAGAATATAGAGTCGGCTGCAAGCCATTGATTACGTCATGTCTTAGGTAATGCGTTAGCTTTTGTTATCCTCTTGAACAAATGTGTGATTGCAGGGAAATTTATATTCCGGAAGAGTTTTATTGTAAATAACAAAGAACATGGTTGTAATTGGTTGTTATCAGTTCTAGTGGATAGAGTTGGTGGAAGGATAGCTTTTACAACTGTTGCTCAGTACTCCGAGGTGAATAATTCTAGATTCGATGAGTGTGGGCATGTTGCGAAGATCATCTTTACCATATTTCAAGTGCTCTTGGACCTCCTTTTGATCCTAGTAGCAACCTTGATGAAATTCTCAGCATCCCGTTATCTGACACGACTTCCTACATTTTGGTCACTTATGGGAATATTTTATTTGATAGAAAATGGATTAATTCTAAGGAAAAATGCAATGAGAAGGGCATTACTGCTCCTATTAGCCATTTGAGTGAAGTGCTGCTAAAAAATATGATAATGATCCATAATGTGGCTGCCAGTAGTGCTTCGACAAGTTTGGGTGATATCATTAGGTGTATTTCTCTTTTGGGATACATCTCACATTAGTACACATCTTTGTCATGTTAATCAGCGGCTAAACAAGACTGATGCAACATTTCTATAATACTCCAGGCTGCCAATCAAGTTGCTTCATTGTTGCTTACCAATCTAACTGTACTAGTGGATGCTCATGCTTACTCGAACCTTGAGGACAAGGTTCTTTGTGGAGTTGGGGTATTGTTATGCATGGGCCGAGGTCAGTTATACCAAAACAGCCCAATATAATATTAAGGGGTTACGTGTGGGATCCAAGTTAATAACTAACACATTCCAGGGAAAATAGGCTTAAGCAAATTGTTGAGTTAAAGAATCTGATTCCTCTCATCTCCGTTCTATGATTCTAATATTCTCATCTCCTTTCTATAGTCTATCAATCCCTAGTTCTTACGTTCAATATTTCTATATATGTGTTTGGGCTTTTGCTAATTGAGTTGTTGCATTCAATTTCTGGATTTGTAATTGAACTCTAGTCTTATTATAATAGTTGAGAAGTTGGTTATTGTTACATTCAAATTGAGTTCATTACACATATGACCATAACGAGAATGTTTTCCAGGACTACTGCAAGAATTGCGTCCATCCGCCACCACGGTCTCTACTTTCATCAAAGAGTTATATATATATATATATATATATATATATATATATATATATATATATATATATATATATATATATCAAATATTACTAAAAGTGGAAACAAAAAAAATTGAAAGTTGTGATGAGACACACGTGCGTTGCACGTGTATACTCCTCTTAAGAAAGCATTTAATCTTGTTACTAAGAGAATCTACAAATATCATGGAGTTAAAAAACTCATTATTGAGAAATTAGTACAAATGTTGGATCAAGGTGTGATACAACATAGTGGAAAAGGGCATGGGACTTGAAGGATTTGTATTGGTTATAGAGACCTTACTCAAATGATCATTAAAGATAAAGTTTCAATTCCTATAATAGAGGATCTCTTAGATGAATTGGGGTGGATGGCTGGGGCTGCTCAAGTGTTCTCCAAACTTGACTTGAGACAAAGATACCACCGATTGAGAATAGCTTAAGGTGATTCTCATAAGACTGCATTTTAAACTCATCAAGGCAACTACAAATTTTTAGTCATGCCTTTTGAATTGAACAATGCTCCATCATCCTTCCAAGTTCTCATGAATGTTGTGTTCCAACCTCTTTTAAGGAAGTCAGTTTTGATATTCTTTGATGACATGATGATTTATAATAGGAATATGGTTTCTCATCTTGGTCATGTGAAAGATACGTTAGCTTTAATGAAAACGTTCCAACGGTGTGCTAAAATGTCGAAATGTGCATTTCGCGTAGCTAAGGTAGAGTATTTGGGACATTTTTATAGTGTTGGAAGGTGTTTCAAGTGATCCAAAGATAATCTTGGTTGTAAAGGATTGGCCTATGCCTATGAGTATCAAATAACTCAGAGGGTTTCTAGTATTGACATAGGGTTTTGATTTCATTTGTAGACCATTGCATGACTTGCTAAAAAAAGAAAGGCTTTGTATGGAATTATGAGTTTACTGCAACATTCAACACCTTGAAGCAAGCCCAGTATCAGCTCATGTGCTAGCAAAGCAAGACTACTCCTAACCTTTCTTGATCTAAACATATACAAAAGGCTATTCTATCACTTATGTAAACATGTCCTTGGCTCCAAAACATCCGGCTATGTCTGTGTATGAGAGAATAATTAGCACTTATTTTTTATGTGACCAAGTGGTATCATTATTTGCTGGGTAGACATTTTGTAGTCAAGACAGATTAGAAGGTATCGAAAAATTAGTTAGAATAGAACATCCATACAAATTTCTAGATTGCTGAATCTTAAAGTTAATGGCTTTTGACTTCTTTGTTAAGTACAAAAAGGTTACTGAAAACGAGGTTGTTGATGCCTTATCTAGGAAGCCCAATGTTTGTTAGAAAATGTGACTTTTCTAGATGGTTTTGTTTAATTGTTCTTTTTTAAAATATTATGTTAAGTATGTAAAGGAAAGGTAGTCTTTGTTTTATGGAATATGTTATGTAAGAAAGTCAATAGTGGTTGGATATGTATATGTGTATGCCTTTTGAAATCTGAACATGAATGAAATTACCTTCGTTGAACCTTATCTTTTTCTCTAAAAGTTTCAAATCCTAACAATGTTGAGTTATTGGCTTCCTTACTTATTACAAATAATGCTTTGTTCATGCAGATTAAGAAAACATGGGTGTATGATCCTGATTTAAAGGAGATAATTTCCAAGATGATTCCAAGTTGTAGGTGAAGCCTTTCAAGTCTTATACTTGGTGTAGTGAGCAATTGAGATGGAAAGGCGAACTTGTGGTTGGAAATGATATTGCTTTGAGAAAAACAATTTTAGAGTTATGAAATATTTACCTCAAGGTGACACTTAGGAATGAATGCCACTATTAGGAGAATACATCACTATTTCATTGGAAGGGCCTTATTCAAGACATTAGGGACTTTATTAGCAGATGTGATGTTTGTTAGAGCGATGTTGCAGCTTCACCTGGTTCATTATAATCATTACATGCCCTTGAGGGTGTTTGGACAAATATATGCCTTGATTTTTTATTGAACGGATAGGAAGTTATTCTGGTGGTAGTAGATGGTTTTAGCAAGTTTTGTCACTTCATAAGCCTACAACAACCTTACCTTGATCAGGCTAATACTCAAAGCTTACAATATGTTTAAGTTGCATGGTAGTAACTATGACAAGTGATAGAGATCCTTTTTTCATTAGTTATTTCAGTAGAAATTATTTACTCTACAACGGGTCCAACTTAAAAATATATTTCTTACCATCCCCAAATTGATGGTCAAACAGAGGTGTTTAATAGAACATTGTGGACTTACTTTCGGTGTTTTTGATTTGATTGTCCTAAGAAGGGGTCTGCGTATAACACTACTTATCACACTACCATTAAGGGTACTATTTACGAGGTTCTCTATGGTCAAAAACAACTCTTACGCGTTTCGTATTCGGTTGGTGAGTTCTCTTTTGACATGGTGGATAGGTCCTTGGCTGCTAGAGAGGCTATCACGCAGTTGATCAAGTTTCATATAGAGAGGGCATAACAGCGAGTGAGGGATCTAGCAAATAAAAATAGATCATACAAGGCTTTCACTATTGGAAAATGGGTATATGTAGAACTATAGCCTTACAAACAAGTTTTTGGAGCTATTAAGGCCTTTAATAAGCTTGAAATGAAGTATTTTGGGCCTTACCCTATTAATGTTGAGATTGGTGCTTCGGTCTATATGCTATACATTATATGAGTCTCAACTTAATAGGTGTCATGAGTTACCATTGGTTATTACACATCCTCTAGTGTATAACTTATCCATTCCTTATTTCCATTCTCTTGAGACTGTGTTGGAAAAACATTAGTGAAGAAGGGAAGCAAGGTTGTTAGATAGGTCTTAGTCAAATGGACAGGTATCCTCGAAGATCAAGCTACATGGGAGTTTCCTCTCTGAGTTGTAACACAAGATTCCTTCTTTTAACCCTAGAGATCAAGGGTGCTCGCGTCAGGGGGATGGTTCAAGTAAATGAAAATTAAATTAGCTAAATAATTGATTAGTTGAGGTGGCAAAAGTGGTTAAGAATATGTTGGTTTGTTAGGAGTTAGTTGTTATAGTGAAGTTAGTTGCAACAATTGTTAGTTGATTCATCTTTAGTAATTACATAAGTTGTATGAGAATCCAAAATTCATGCGTAATAAATAACTCTTCTCTCTCTTTCTGTATACAATTCTCTTAGCTATTATTCTCAGATTTATTTTTCTGGCTTAGCATATTCATTTTGCTCCAGATTCTATTTCTTGGATCGGTCAATTTCACTGTTTTCTGCCTCATAGATTAAGAAAAAGACATAGCCTAAAAACACAAAAATACGAGGATATTGAGTCTGCATGCTCCGCCAAACCCTCAGACGCCCTCTCCAATCAAACTATACCATTACATAGCTTAGGTTAAGAGGAAAATCCTCAAATTCACTTCAAAATTCAAAAACTCCTCCAAATCAATTTTGGGCTCCAACCCTCGCCGAACTGAACCAAACTTGCCTGAAAGCACCACAATCATATGAGTAGACAAGAACTACACCAAAACCATAGAATAGATAAACCACAGGACAATGACAGATGCAACCCAATGCTCCACATCTAGCACCTTATAATGATCAAGAGCATTCCTAAACATCTAACAAATGCACCACAAGCTCCACAAAAACATCAAGCAACAATAATCGTCAAAACGAGGAACTCAGTCCACAGTAAAGCCCAAAGTCTACATTTTGATCTCAAAGACCAACAAATCCAGCTGAAATACAACCTTTTGAAGCTTAACATGCTAATCCAAAGGACCCCCATCACGTGAACGACAAGTTTTCACAGAGACCAGCTCCAAGGAAATACTCCAAGAAAATTAACTTTGGGAAAATCGACACCACGAGTCAACAAGCTACTCTGCTATAACGAATCTAAACCAGCCATCCAGTCTGAGGGAAACCAAGCCGACATGCAGCGTATTGACACAATTAATTGATTGATAGTGGACCAAGGGTACCAAATCCTAATAATGAACTACGCAAGACACACACCATGAGAAAAAAAACCATGCATCCTGAACTATAACCAACTCATAGATTCACGAATTTCCTTAACCCCATTTTGAAGATGAACCTTCTTAGAAAATTCCCTTTTCCCAAAAGAGCTAAGAACTGAAACTACCTGTGAACACCACCATTAAGACTAAATCATACACTAGCCTCAAGAGATATCAACACAACAATAAAGAATCAACATTACAACTAATCCAGGTGCAACTAGGGATCACACCTCCAACTTCCATCTAGATATAACCAAACCCCAAGACCACAAGAAGCAGACAAATCCAAAAGGAGGTGAGCAAGTGAAAACTCAACTCCACAATCGAGAAAAGACTAAAGAAAATGAAAAAAGAAACCAAATAAACCATACTAAAGGAAGTTAACTACCCAACACACACCTCCGAAAACTAGAAATATCCCAACTACAACACAAAAGGGATGGAACACAACTAAGCTAACAACACACAAAACTCAAATCGGGCAAAGCTTGTCTAGACGCCTATCAAACAAGTATTGGCATCACAACTAAAACACACAACAAGGGTGGCAAAAAGGAAACAAACAATCCCAACACCCACGCTAAGCCCAACTCACCTACTGAATCAAGAGAAGATGGAATAAAAAGAGGCAAGCTAAATATCCAGAAAATAAAATCCAAAATTACATGAAATATATACCAGGTGTTATAAAATTAAGATTTATCTCAAAACTCCTAGATTGGAGATATTTTTCATTAGATATGTTAGAAAAGTAAGATTTGTCTAGAAACTCCTAGGTTGGAGATATTTTGTAGTAGATATGTTATTCTTGATTTAAAATGAGTGGTGGTTAGTGAGACACATAGGTACATAGTTTTGTGTGAGATATTTTACTAATTTTATAGTTGTAATCCTCAAACTTTATCTATAAATACACCATATGTAATGAAACATCTAGTGAAAATAATAATAATTTGAACTCAAGAAAACTTAAGCCTTTTTCTTCACTTTCGGATTTTATGTAGCAATTTATAGCTGCTATTTCCTAATGTTTACACCTTCTAGACCTGAAGCTCTTCTTCCTTTTCATTGTAAAATGGTATTTCCTAAGGAATACGAATCAAATTTTGTTTGTTTCGCTCATCTACTTTCTATTCTTTCTTGAATTTGCTTGCTGAAAAAAAATTCATGGCACCTGAAAATCAACCAACGACAGGTCTTTTGACTTTTACTGGAGACAATTATCACATATGGGCCATCAGAAAATGAAGGATTATCAAAAGTCTCTCAACTTATGGGAAGTTTTTGAGCTTGGAGAACCTGTTGTCCAGCTATTGAAGTTAATTCAACTCTCAATAAAATTAAGAAGTATGATGAGTTGATGACTAGATCCCACGAGCTCTCACCTGCATACATTCAAGTCTTACGGAAGTGATGTTTACATGGATTATGATTTGTAAAACAACCAAAGAAGATTGTGATAATTTAAAGGAGGAGTTTGAAGGCAACATTAGAGTTAAGTCTGTTAGACTCTTAGCATTGAAGAGAGAGTTTGAGCTTTTGAAGATGAAAGACTCAGATAGTATGAAAGAAAACTCTTCAATGCTGATGGAGATTGTGAACCAGATAAGAATACTTGGTGAAACCTTTCCAGATAGAAAGTTGTAGAGAAGATCTTAGTCAGCCTTCCAGACAAGTTTGAATAAAAAATCTCAGCTATTGAGGAATCTTGTGACTTGACTACTCTTACAATAGTCGAACTAATCTCTAAATAGCAAGTCCAAGAGCAATGGGTCACTATGAGAAGTGAAGGGGAAGATGCCTTTCAAGTAAGGTACTAATTCAAACATCAAAAGGAAAGCAAAATAGTCTAGTTAGATAAATCTGGAGAGGTAAAATCTGGTGGAAACCAAGGTGATTTGTTGATAAATGGAAAATGTCCACCTTGTGGCATTTGTAAGAAGACAAACCATGTAGAGAAGAATTGTTTGTAGAAGTTAAAGAGGTCTCCAATTCAATGTAGATATTGTAAGAATTATGGTTACATTGAGAAGTATTGTAGGAAAAAGCAAAATCAAAATTGCAAGTCTTCCCATCTAGTGAATTTCGCATATGATCACCAAGTTGGAAAATCAGAGAAGGAGGTTTTCATGGCCTCACACACATCACATATTGACTTATGTAAATGGTATGTTGATAGTGCTTGCACAAGGCACATGGCGATTGTTTAATATCTGTTTGTTAACTTGGAAAGATTTTATAGAACCAAAGTGAAGCTTGGAAATAGCGTATTGGTGGAAGATCACGGTAGAAGGTCAATAAAATTTCCTGTTGATAAAGGTACGGAAATTATTAATGAGGTTCTTTATGTGCCAAATTTGAATAAAAAATTGTTAAATGTTGTTCAATTGCTTCATAAAAATTATTCTCTTAATTTTAAGGACAAACAATGTGTCATTTATGATCCTACAGGATGTGAAGTATCTAAATTAGCATGATTGACAATTCCTTTCCAATTTTATTTTATTCTGTTGATACTTTCTCTTCTAATGTTGAATTGAACGACACTTGACTTTGGCACAAAAGGTTCGATCATTATAATCTTAGCTCACTTGTGTATGTGCAATCAAAGGGTATGGTGCTTGAAGTATACAATATTGACATGAGTAGAGATGTTTGTGATTCATGCCAATTAGGTAAAATGCATAGACGATCATTTCCTAAAGGAAGTCTTTGGAGATCTAAGGAAAAGCTAGAGTTGGTTCATACAGATTTATGTGGACCAGTGAGGAAGACTTCTTTGAGTGGAAACAAGTACTTTTTTCTCTTTGTAGATGATCTGACTCGAATGACATGGGTCTACTTTGTTAGTAGGTAATATCAAGTGTAATCTTTTTTCAAAGAATTCAAAGCTATGGTAGAAAGGGAGAGTGGTTATAAATTGAAGTACATTAGATCCGATAATGGAACTGAATATACTTCGTATCAATTTAGCAAGTATTGTAATGATTTGGTTATCCAACAAAAATTCCAGTTAGATACACTACACAACAGAACGGGGTTTCTGTGAGGAAGAACAGAACTGCGATAGAGACGGTGAGATGCATGTTGGCAGAAAAGAAGATGCCTAAATACTTTTGGGTTGAAGCAGTCAATACAACTGTCTATTTACTAAATAGATTACCAACTAGAGCTCAAGAGATGACACCATTTGAAGCATGGAAGGGTATCAAGCCGTCTGCAAGACACTTGAAGGTATTTGGTTCGGTATGCTATGCACATGTTCCTGATGCTAAAAGAGGCAAATTATATAGAAAGGGAGAAATGTGTGTTTTGTTGGGCTATAATACAGTTGCAAAAGGATACAAAGTGTATAATGTTAGTAGTAAGAAGGTGTTTGTTAGTAGAGATCTTGTAGTGGATGAGTCTAGCCACAATAATTGGGATCGAGATGCTATTGTGAAGAACCAAGGTGGGAGTACTTCGCTGCAACTACAAATCAACAAAAATGTGATACTCCCTCTAGTCCTATTGGAAGAAAAAACAATTCAGATGTTGAATCGACTAGAGACTCTCCTGTGTTTGAAGACCAAATCACTAGCAGAAGTTATGAGAAATACCATTTTTCTCTTGTTGAACCGTCCTCATTTTAAGAAGCAGCAAACCACAAAGTGTGGATTTCAGCAATGGAGGAGGGAATTGCTATGATTCATAAAAATGATACTTGGGAGTTGGTTGATAGGCCAAAAGAGAAGAATGTTATCTGTGTCAAATGGGCCTATTGAACAAAGTCCAATCCAGATGTCTCCATCTTCAAGCATAAAGCTAGATTTGTAGTTAAAGGCTATTCAGCAGCCTGGAGTGGAATTTGGATAAACGTTTGCTCATGTTGCACGGCATAAGACAGTAAGGTTTCTAGTCGCTCTCGCAACACAATACAAGTGGAAAATCTTCCACTTGGATGTAAATCTGCATTAATCAACAGATTGCTTGAGGAAGACATTTATGTTTAAAAACCTGAAGATTTTACAGTTGCAAGTGAAGAAGACAAGGTGTACAAGCTTAAAAAAGCTCTCTATGGTCTTAAACAATCCCCAAGAGCTTGGTATAGTAGGATGGATTCTCATTTGTTGTTTCCCAGTCTTCAATATAATCCTAAATGAGCCTACTTTGTACTTCAAAAGGAAAGCGGATGGGATGTTGATTATGATACATTTTATATCGACGATTTAATGATTGTAGGTGAAAATCCTCTAGCGGTTCAAGAAGTTAAAAATGAGATGCTAAAAGTTTTTGAGATGTTCGATCTAGGAGAAATGAAGTTTTTCCTGGGAATGGAGATATCTCAATCTTGTGAAGATTTTTCTTATCCCAAAAGAGGTATGCGTTGAATCTGTTGAAAAGGTTCAAGCCTGACAAGTAAAAAGTTGTTGCAACTCCACTTGTTGTGAATGAAAAATTAATGAAGGATGATGGTGAAGAGAGGGAAAATCCAAAAGTTTATAGAAGTCTAATTGGAAGTTTATCGTAGCTAAAAACTTCTAGGCCATATATAATGTTCGATGTCAGTTTTTTTATCTTGATATATGCAAATTCCCAACACTAAGCATTTTGAAGCCGCTAAAAAGGTGTTAAGGTACATTAGAGGGACGATTAATTATGGAATCTGGAAAAGAAATGTGGAGAATGGATCTCTTATTGAATATGCATATAGTTATTGGGGTTGGTGTTTGGACTATTACAAAAGCACTTCTAGTTATTGTTTTTCATTTCATTCACGCATTTTTTCTTGGAGCACAAAGAAGCAAGATATTGTAGCACAATCTTTGGTAGAAGCCGAGTATGTGGCTGTTGCGTCTTCTACAAATCAAGCAATTTGGTTAAGAAAGATCTGGTTGGAATTGAATTTGTTGCCAAAAGAATCAACAGTGATCTATGTGGACAATAAATCAGCCATTTTGATGGATGAAAATCCGGGGAATCATGGAAGAACGAAGCATATAAACATAAGGTTTCATGCTTTAAGAGATGCCGATAAGAATGGTGAAGTTAAGTTGGTGCATTGCATTAGTGAAGATTTCCAGGCCGATATTCTGACCAAGGCTCTTTCCACTAAGAAGTATGAGTTTCAAAGGTTGTTGCAGGGAGTTTCAATGAAAAATCTTAAGGAGGAGCATTAGAAAATTAAGATTTGTCTAGAAGCTCCTAGATTGGAGATATTTTGTATAAGATATGTTAGAAAAGTATAATTTGTCTAGAAAATCCTAGGTTGGAGATATTTTGTATTACATATGTTATAAAAGAAAGAATTGTCTATAAAATCCTAGGTTGGAGATATTTTGTAGTAGATATGTTAGTCTTGATTTAAAATGAGTGGTGGTTAGTGAGCCACATAAGTACATAGTTTGGTGTGAGAAATTTGCTTATTATGTGGTTGTAATTCTCATACTTTATCTATAAATACACCATAAGTAATGAAACATCTAGTGAAAAATATTGAACTCAAGAAAACTTAAGCTTTCTTCTACACTTTTAGATTTTCTACAGCAATTTACAGGTGATATTTCCTATTCTTTACACCTTGTAGACCTGAAGTTCTTCTCCCTTTTGTTGTAACACTAGGCATTATCTAAGAAGTTATACCAACAAAGTATACAGAAGCCTATCTTAAAGCCGATCACGAGTGCTCCGAATCCACCATACACGAGCTATCCATTTCCAAAAGGCCTCCAAACCGCCAAGCTATCAAATTATCAATCACAATGCCAATACATATATCTAGACACTAATATCACAATAATTGGAAACAGACCCACAATCAAGTCAAAATGGAAATAAGGGGCTCGCAATGTGAATCCCATATTGACTCTCTCAAAAGGTCCTAAATCCCTTACCGAGCTTGTTCTCCAAAATGGGGCTCGATTCCACGTCAGTAACAACACAAAAAATGGCATGCAAATACAACATCAATGGAAAAAAACAAAAGAGCGATGATAGCCCCTTTTTGCGGAATATACCTCAAACGGAGAGCTTCAAAACTTCTGAAACATTCCAATGTGTAGCCACGATAAACACAGACCCCTAACATTTTTGAATTGCCTCAATCGTAGTCCCCAATATCAAGAAATCTCATGTTGAAGTTGACTGAAGCTGAAAATTTGATATTTCAATAGCATAGGTTCTAATTGCTAAAAGCCATTTTTGGTCGCTAAAGGCCTAAATTCTAGTTGCAAAAATCCTACACTAATTATCCACATATCGCAAACAATTTTGGGCAAGAACTGTATGATTTCTTTCTTAAAAAGAATCAAACATTACTAATCTTCTCAGTAATCCGACAACTTACTCTATATGGAGATGATGCAAAGAAGGAATTGGTTCAGGTAAGCCCTAAAAAATATTAAGTTGGGAGAAGGAATTTAGCCCTCTAAAAAATAAGGGGAAAAGTCGAGGGAATTTCTCCGCCTGGTTGAGAAATTTTTTAGACTAATTTTGAAATTACTCCATACTGTGTCGATAAAACCTAAGAAAATGGTGTTTAATATTGTCTTTTCTAAATCTTTTCAGTAGATTTCTATTTTTGTTCCTTTGTTTTCCATTTAAATTTTTATAAAGATAGAATAACTTAATAATACCGCATAATTAAACTTAATTGTGATAATATAATACATTATTCTCTGAACACGTGCTATGAACGTGTATCCCATGAATCGATACACATTTTGTAAAGTAATATAAGCAACACTAATATTGGTATATAATAAGTTACACAAAAATTTTATTTGAAACATACAAGCTCAGACATGATTGTAAATACAATTTGAGTTTGTCAAATAATAAAACTAAATTTAGCTAGACAATTAAGCTTGATGTGTACATATACCACAAGCCAATAAAAATGTGATGTTTAATTTTGGTCAATGCATTCACATAGCATATTTATTTATATATTTGATACATTAATCTATAATAGCAATAAATATAAATTTAGTTATTGTGGGATTCAATCCCTAATGATAGTCACTATTTAAAAGAGAAATAGAAAATTGCAAACCACAACAAAAGACATTTGAATAGTAAAATCAAAATATTTAAATATGTCAATACACATTCATCTTGATTGAAGCTATGCAACGTCATAACAATTTAAAGGCTCGTTGGTTTCTCGACTCATGCCAAAAAAATAGATTGAACCTTTACTCGCATAAATTTTTCTACTTCAAAGGCATCAACTTTGTAACACTTTTTCTTTTAGCCAAAAGGTTTACAAAATAGTTATATAAAACTTTATTTGCAAAATAAAATAAGTGATCAACTTTAGTTAAGAGTGGTGCTACAAAGAACCAAAAAAAAACTTCTTTTTATCTTCTTTATAGTGCAAAGTTTTCACATCTCGTGAAGCTAAATTCTCAGGCTCGTTGCACTACAAAATTTAGTGCATCCAAAAGAATAAGAAAAAGCTTTATACTGAACCAAACTGTTATATCAAAGAAGTCAGTGTAAAATAAAAGTAGCTTCATACTGAAACACAATATTGTGATTTTTATTAGTAAAATCATGTTATGGCCAAACAAACTCGGCAATATTTATAAAATTGAAATATAAAATAGCTACAATAATTAATTAAAACTTCAAGTACAATATGGATCATCTCTATGAACTGAATGATCAGGGAAACAAAGAAAAAGAGCATAAAAGATTCATATATTTTTACCATGAAATTTGATCAATAAATAATTTAGCATTAAAGTTATTGCAATTGTCATAACATTTCTACCATATGAGCTTGGAAAAAAACAACATTTATTCAAGAAACGATATAGAATTGTCTAGAAAGGGAAAATATTAATATACCAAGCACTCAAAAAATTAAGAAGTAATTAGTAAGCCAAACTTAAATAAACACTACAAGAAGTAGGGAACTTACCTCTTTCAATTCTCTGTTGGTCTTTTTACATTTTAAAATTGTGTAGTCTTGGAGGAGTAGTTCATTCTATTTTGGAAGAGAACATGTGCCATTTTACAAGTGATAACATACGATATAAAAGGGATGTATAGATTTAATAGAATGTAGAGGGGTGTAATTAATTTTCAAAGTGATATTACAAATTGAGAGATTACAGTTTTCAAAGTGATTTTAATAAGAAGAATCTTTTGGGTTTTCAAAATTATGAATGTAAGCATCTAGACTATGTTTATTTAACTTAAAAAATCATCTTTTAAATAGATATAGCATATAATTTATGTTGAATTTGTTGCAAGTCTTTTCAAATTCTCCAATGGTTAGGACCAATAAAACTTCTTTCTCCAAATATAATTTTTTTTAATCTTAATCTGAATGCACAATTACATCTTTATCCAAAAAAATGTTGGAGTAAATTTTGGTTGGAGGATAAAAGTTTCATTTAGCTTTATAAGGATACTTTCGTAATTTAACTTATTAACTTGGAGGCTTCCCACGTATATTAATATTATGTATTATATATATATATATATATATATATATATATATATATATATGATATGATATGATATGATATGATATGATATGATATGATGATGATTTTTCTAATCTAAATTTGAATGCATAATTACATCTTTATCCAAACAAATGTTGGAGAAAATTTTGATTGAAGGATAAAAGTGTCAATTAGCTACATGAGGATACTTTTGTAATTTAACTTAATAACTTGGAGGCTCCCCCCCATATATATATATATATATATATATATATATATATATATATATATAGATATATGTATATATGTATATATATATATATATATATGTATGTATATATATATATATGTATGTATATATAAATATTTTTAAATTATATATTTTAATTAGGAATTAATCTAAGGAAGTTCAAATGTCATCCACATTTTTATTAAAATGAAACACTTTAACATTTAAATTAAATATTTAATGCTTTTATAACATTTTTTAATTTATAGTAGGGGTAAAATCGTAATTCAACTTTTAACTTTTTTTGTTCCCTCTTATAATAATACTAGGCATCATCTAAGAAGTTATACAAACAAATTATACAGAAGCCTACCTTAAAGCCGATCACGAGTGCTCCGAATCCACCACACACGAGCTATCCATTTCAAAAAGGCCTCTAAATCGCCAAGCTATCGAATTATCAATCACAATGTCAATACAGATATCTAGACACTAAAATCACAACAATTTGAAATAGACCCACAATCCAGTCAAAATGGGAATATAGGGCTCGCAACGTGAATCCCAAATTGACTTTGTCAAAAGGTCCTAAATCCCTTACTGAGCTTGTGCTCCAAAATGGGGCTCGATTCCATGTCAGGAACAACACAAAAAATGGCATGCAAATACAACATCAATGGAAAAAAAACAAAAGAAAGATGACAGCCCCTTCGGGTGGAATATACCTCAAACGGAGAGTTCCAACACTTCTGATACATCCCAATGTGTAGCCACGATCAACACGGAATCCTAGCACTTTTGAATTGCCTCAATCTTAGTTCCCAAGATCAAGAAATCTCATGTTGAAGTTGACTGAAGTTGAAATTTTGCTATTTCAATAGCAGAGGTTCTAATTGCTAAAAACCATTTTTGGTCGCTAAAGGCCTAAGTTCTAGGTTCTAAAAGCCTACAACAGTTATCAACATATCGCAAACAATGTTTGGCACGAAATATATGAAAATATTTTTAAAAATAATTAAACATTACTAATCTTTTCAGTAATCCGACAACTTACTCTATATGGAAGATGATGAAAAGAAGGAATTGGTTCAGTTAAGCCCTAAAATTTTGTAAGTTGGGGAGAAGGAATTTAGCCCTCTAAAAAATAAGGGGAAAAGTCGAGTGAATTTCGCCGCCTGGTTCTGATTAGACTAATTTTCAAATTACTCCATACTGTGGAGATAAAACCTAGGAAGATGGTGTCTAATATTGTCTTTTTTTAAATCTTTTCACTAGATTTCTATTTTGGTTCCCTATTTTTCCATTTAAAATTTTATAAAGATTGAAGAACTTAATAATACCGCATACTTAAACTTAATTATGATAATATAAAGCACTAGTTTCTGAACATGTGCTATGCACGTGTATCCCATGCATTGATATACATTTTTTAAAGTAATATAAGCAACACTAATTGGTATATAATAAGTTACACAAAATTTCACTGGAAACATAAAAGCTCAAACATGATTGTAACTACAATTTGAGTTTGTCAAATTACAAAACTAAATTTAGCTAGACAATTAAGCTTGATGTGTACATATATCATAAGCCAATAAAAATGTGATGTATAATTTTGGTCCATTCATTCGCATAACATATTTATTTCTTATATTTGATACATTAATCTATAATGGAAATAAATATAAATTTAGTTATTGTGGGATTCAATCCCTAATGAATGTTACTGTTTAAAAGAGAAATAGAAAATTGCAAATCACAACAAAAGACATTTGAATAGAAAATTCAAAATATTTAAATATGTCAATACTCATGCATATTGATTGAAGCTATGAAACGTCATAACAATTTAAAGGCTCGTTGGTTTCTCGACTCATGCCAAAAAAATAGATTGAACCTTTACTCGCATAAATTTTTCTACTTCAAAGGCATCAACTTTGTAACACTTTTTCTTTTAGCCAAAAGGTTTACAAAATAGTTATATAAAACTTTATTTGCAAAATAAAATAAGTGATCAATTTTAGTTAAGAGTGGTGCTACAAAGAACCAAAAAAAAACTTCTTTTTATCTTCTTTATAGTGCAAAGTTTTCACATCTCGTGAAGCTAAATTCTCAGGCTCGTTGCACTACAAAATTTAGTGCATCCAAAAGAATAAGAAAAAGCTTTATACTGAACCAAACTGTTATATCAAAGAAGTCAGTGTAAAATAAAAGTAGCTTCATACTGAAACACAATATTGTGCTTTTTATTAGTAAAATCATGTTATGACCACACAAAGTCGGCAATATTTATAAAATTGAAATATAAAATAGCTACAATAATTAATTAAAACTTCAAGTACAATATGGATCATCTCTATGAACTGAATGATCAGGGAAACGAAGAAAAAGAGCATAAAAGATTCATATATTCTTACAATGAAATTTGATCAATAAATAATTTAGCAATAAAATTATTGCAATTGTCATAACATTTCTACCTTATGAGCTTGGCAAAAAACAACATTTATTCAAGAAACGATATCGAATTGTCTAGTAAGGGAAAAATATTTATATAGCAAGCACTTTAAAATTAAAGAAGTAATAGTAAGCCAATTTAAATAAACACTACAAGAAGTAGGAAACTTAACTCTTTCAGTTTTCTGTTGGTCTTATTAAATTTTTAAATTGTGTAGTGTCAAGCCCCGAGTCTACACCCTGGGCGGGACCGGCACTCGAAGACCATTGCTGGCCCTCAAGCAAACCCTTGGCCTGACTACTTATATCAGCGGAAGACAAAACTTAACTTAAACACAGAATAAAACATATTTAAAGAAAAATACTTCATATTATGACTTTGGCCAAAATGGCACTTGAGTCTTAATAACTGGAAAACAACTTCAAACTACGAAGCCTCTAAACTGTCTAGAGAGGGATGTTGGGACAGACCCCAGAACATCCTAAAAGCTAAGCTAATATAGAAATGAAAAGAATGTCCTCCAAAATGCAAGGAGGCTCACCACAAACTCTGAGCTCAATATGGATCAACGAAGCGCTGCGTGCTGATCCTGGGTACCTGCGTCTGCATTATGAAATGATGTAGTCCAACTGGTATCAGTACATTGAATGTACGAGTATGCGAGTTGGAGATCTAAACAACGAATTAAGCTTGAGGGAATTAGATGAACTTACCTTGGCTCTCTCTCAAGGATATACCCAACTCAAAGGATATACATATAAAGAAGTTTGAAGCATATATATATATATATATATATATATATATATATATATAAAGCTTGTGAAAACAGTGATACAACTCAGTTCGTTAAAGAAATGCAATAACCAACACAACTTTACCTATATACAAAAGTAATATAACTTTAGTGGGAGATTCTCTAACCAACAACCATCACTATGAGACTAAGTGATGATACAACGTCTTACCTCACGTTAAAAGAGGGTCATCCTACACCTTGCCATCGGTATAGAACCTTACTCAACTTAGTGGATCCACTAGCTCTCCTTACGTGATCATCTAAAAAGTATGATCCTTCAATTCCCATAGTGGCTACATGGTTTACATGGAGACTGAGTTAATATGAACTCACATCCCCACATCGGTGCTCAATAATACTCCCAAGACATACTTAGCTCATACTTTTAGTAAAATTACTTCTCTTTGGGTTGAGATAATTTTGCTGAACCCTTTAGCTTTAAGAAGCTCCTCTTGGAATCAATATTCCCCTTTTTGTTCAAAACTCTTTTGGAACTTCTAGTTCACCTTTTTACTCAAATGTGATACATTTGTAAAACTCTAGGGAATACTTAGTTCCCTTATATCTTTTTGAGAAATGAACTCAACTCTTGCTCTTTACTGAACTTGAAACTTGACTCTTAAGGAATACTTAACTCCCTTATAGCTATTGAGAAATGAACTCAACTCTTGCTCTTTACTTTACTTGAAACTTGACTCTTAGGGAATACTTAGTTTCTTATAGCTTTTGAGAAATATACTCAACTCTTTCTCTTTAATTAACTTGAACTTTAAGTCTTTATAACAAAGTGAAAACATTTGTGAAAGACTTTAGAAAAGTTATAACTTTACTTTGACTTGCTTCTTAACTTCTAGACTTGGCTCTTAATTTATTTGACTTTGATCTTAACTTTCCTTGAATTGAATTATTAATTCAAGGATCATGATCTCATGTTTATGGATGATTTCATGATGTTTAGATGTACCTTAGAGTGTTGGAAACAACTAGGAATGATGGGTACATCACTTAGGAACTAGTACAAACAGAAAGGAAAAGAACGGGGTCTCTAGGGGGTCGGGGCACTCTGAGAGCCGCAGAGCGCCATAAATGACGGACAGAGTCTGTCCTCAGGCTCTCTGAGTGGCGCGGCATGCTAGATCTGATGGACAGACTCTGTCCTGAGGGTCTTTGGAGGCGCGACACCCCATCATCTATCCAACGGGTTTTTCCGACTTTCTTCTTTATTTTTATCTCTAAACCTTCCCAAACCCCCATTGGTTCCACCCCAAACACTTAGGATCCGTAATTAACTTATTACCCCAAGATTTAGACCCGAAATCAGTCTTAAAACATGGATTACAACTAACAGCAATCAATAACAATTCAATCAACAAGAACTTCAAACGTTTCATCAAAAGTTTCAAGATTCCTTTCAATTTGACTCTAATTTCTGTAATGAATTAAGTTAGAGGGTGGGTGAAAGAATCCATCACCGAATGGTCTCACATACCTTGTTAGGGATCACCCCCTATGAAATCCACAAAGCTAAAACTTGCCGTTCTTGCGTCTTCTTTTTCCTTCTCCTCTTTTCTCCTTATTTTCAAAGCCCTAGTCTATTTTTCTAAGTGCGTAAACTGAATAAGATCAGTTTTGACCCAAACATATTACCCCAAAATGAAATTAATTAATGAATTTAGGAAAAGACCAAATCACCCTTCACAAATCCGGATTTGGAACTTTCCCTGCTCAGCAACCCATCTTCCGAAGGTCATATCTCACTCATACGACCTCAGAAATTTGCAAACTTGGCGTCGTTGGAAAGATATTCCAACGAGATTTCCATCAATATAAATAAATCACACAAAATATTCTTGATCTGGGGTTGATATCCTTTTGAAAAGGACCAAAACTTACTTTTGAAATTTGGAAATTTTCCAGATTTCCTTACTTATTTCCAAATTTGATTCTTTTTGTTTTTCTTAGCTTGACCTTAGTTTATCTAGAATACGAGATGTTATAGTATCTCCCCCTTGGGAACATTCATCCTGGAATGAGAATTCTTTCTCTAGTAAGGATAGTAATATCATTTCAGCACTCAACAACAAAAGCAAGTAATAACATGTTTGTATATACTCTTATAAAGTGCTAAGAAGAGAATTTAGTACCTTGATCTGCGTTCTCCCCGAATTCAATGAGATGCGGATATCTCTTCTTCATATCATCCTCTGCTTCCCAAGTCGCTTCTTCAACAAATTGGTTCCTCCTAAGGACCTTGACCGAAGCAACTTCCTTTGTCCTCAACTTGCGAACCTGCCGATCAAAATTCTGAAAAAGATTTCTTCATAGGACAAGTTATCCTCAATCCCAACATTCTCTGTTGGTATTATCAATGAAGGATCACCCAAACACTTTCTTCAACATAGAAATATGGAATACCGGATGAACCGCTTCTAACTCTTGGGGTAGCTCCAACTCATAAGCCACATTTCCCACTCTCTTGGAGATTTTATAAGGTCCAATACCGGGGACTAAGTTTCCCCTTCCTACCAAACCTCATAACTCCTTTCATAGGTGAAACCTTTAGGTATGCTCAATCATCAACTTCAAACTCTAATGGCCTTCGTCTAAAATATGTGTAGGACTTTTGGCGACTCTGCACTGTCTTCAACCTTTCTTGAATCACTTTCACCTTTTCCATAGCTTGATGAACAAAATTTGGTCTTACCAACCCTGCTTCGCCGACTTCGAACCATCCAATAGGAGATTTGCAGCTTCTCCTATAGAGAGCTTCATATGGACCAATTTGGATGCTCGAATGATAACTGTTGTTGTAAGCGAACTCAATGAGAGGTAAGTGATCATCCCAATTTCCTTTGAAGTTGATAACACAAGCTATCAACATATCTTCCAAGGTCTGGATAGTACGATCTGCTTATCCATATGTCTGAGGATTAAAAGCATTGCTCAAATTCACCTTGGACCCCAAACCTTTCTGGAAAGATTTTTAGAATTGTGCGGTAAATTGTGCACCTCTATCTGAAATAATGGAGATCGGAACTCCATGAATTCTTACCACTTCCTGAAGGTACAACTTATCATAATCCTCAGTCGAATAGGTAGTCTTGACTGACAAAAAATGGGCTGACTTTGTCATTCTGTCGACAATCACCCAAATGGAATCATGTTGCCTTCGCGATTTTGGCAAGCCTGTGATGAAGTCCATATTTTTCATCTCCCACTTCCATTCCGTAAGCTCTATATTCTGAGCTAAACCTCCAGGCTTTTGGTGTTCCACTTTCACTTGCTGACAATTTGAACAATTATCAACAAACTCAACAATATCTTTCTTCATGCCTTCCCACCAATATACCTCTCTCAAATCACGGTACATTATGGTGGCACCTGTATGAATGGAATATCTAGAGCTATGAGCCTCCTCAAAGATCCTCTCTTAAAGTCCATCCACCTTAGGTACACATAATCGGCCTTGGTATTTCAGCACACCATCTCTCCCTATGTATGGTCAATTAAAGAATGAAAATCCATTTTGGATTCCCTTGATAGTTGCAAGTCAATCTTCTCCATGGCACTTTGATGAAATCCCCCCTAAGCTTCTTATACATGCCTTTAATGGTGAAATATTCTGCCCCCATGATTTCCGTCATTGATATTCCAGCCTCAGAAATCAAATGGTCTGCTTGCATGATCTTCCTCACCATCCAAGAATCTTGTTTTCCTGTTACTTCCCATAGTCTCCTGCCTTTAGTATAGTAAGTATGAACCCAAACAATCCATAACCTGTTCTTTTGTTGGAATGTATACGTCCACGAAACTAAGATGGGACCTGGTCCCCGTATTAATATAAAGCAGTAAATAATGAAATAAAAACAGAAGTAAAAGAGACAATCACTTTTACGTGGAAACCTCCTTGCTCAAGGGAGTAAAACCATGACCTGTTCTCAACAGGACTTTTCAACAACCACTTTCACTAATCTTCTCTCAATCAAAAGTAAAAGTCGGTTACACACCAAGAGACTAACCTGTTAGCCTCTTTTTTAAGCAACACTCACTATTGCTCAGCTGAGCACGAGCAGATACAACACTGCTCCGTAAGAGCCTAAGTTAGCCTTAACTAAAACTCTTACAATGAAACACCCAAGTTCGATACATTTCTAATCACTTCGAAATGAATCTTATAATTTAGAACAATTACAAGCAATTATAAAAACAACAAATCACTGGAAGAACTGAATGCCCTTTGAATTTGATTTCTTGCTGTTTTGATCTTTGCTAGTATGTTTTGTTTTGAATGAATAAAGAATGCATGATGTTTTGTTTGTTATATATCATGAAGATATGTTGTCCATCAAACAAAACATCCTAGACGATTCTGATTGGAGCGGTACACTGCTCCTCACCAACTTCGCTGACACAGACAGCTTATACAGCTGTCTGTACTTTTTCCTTGAAAAGACCAGTTCTTCAAATCTTCAGAGGACCGGGTCCCTACACTGGTGAGGAATCATCAAAACACCCTTTGGGAAGCCTCCTGTCAATTTCCCCCTTTTTGATGATGACAAACCATCCTGCATTCTGTTCCTTACATAAATTTATTCAAAACAAACTTAAAGCATTAAATAAAGATTATTTCCCTCAATTGAGACAATCTTCATCCCCCTAAAAACAATACCCATGTATCACATGTGTTTCCCCCTTAAACATCTACAATCGTCATTCCCCCTAAAACCATGCCACCATTTATCATCTGCAATCAGATGTGAACAACTACTACCCAGATCTTCCCTCTTTTGACATCATCAAGAAGGAGGGACAGTAAACATACGCTAAAATTAAAACATAAGCACAAGAGAATTCAGAGCCATGGCCACACTTAAACGCATGAAAGTTAGCAAAAACAATGATCATCATTAACAAAATAGGGCATAAAATAATAACAAGTTTTGATCACTATAATACTGTCCAATGATCAAACAATCAACACCATGCCACAAACTGACCAACCAACAACAAAAAGAACATGAGGACATAACAAGACACTTTTAGAACGAAGGGGAGGGGGTTGAAGAGTTAGCAGAAGCAACATCACTCGCTCATTTGCATCTTCATGAGCTTTAATGAGCTGCTTATTGAGAGCTTGAACCTCCTCAGTCAATGAGGCATTTGTAGCTTTTAATTGATCATTCTCAGCTCTCAACATGTGTAACTCAGAGTCATCAACTTGATCAGGACTAGGTCTTCGTGAAAGCACTTTTTGAAGTTCTGACTTCAAAGTAACCACCTCAACCTCCTTAGTTGCAACAAGTACTGTCAGATCATCCACCTCTCTTTTGAGAACAGACTGTTGCTCCAATACAGCTGCAACTTGGGAACGACCTGGTGCCTCCTCTTCAATACATTCACAATCGCAGAGAGTAGATCAGGAGAACTTTTGCTTCACAGTACCTGGTACTCCCAACCCTAAAGGCACTTCAAAGTGATTGAACACCCAATTCAGAAGGTACCCATAAGGAATACCATGACTTCCTGTTTTCCAAGTCATAACCCGATGAATGTGCTCAAGCATTAGTGCTGGGAGATTTATTGCATCAAGATCACTTAGTCTCTCCATCAGGAAAAGGTCTGCAACAGATGCAACTGTGCGTTTCTCAGACCTGGGTACCATGACCTTATTGACAAATTCAAAAAGCAATTGGTACTCGCCTTTGAGATACTTCTTGGGTACCCCTGCCTGCTTGGGTTCGCCTTTCTTTGAGGCTTGTTCAGTGAATACGGTAGAAGGTTTACATCCTTCAAGGGTTCTAATCCTGACAGTTGGCACACTCAGAATGATCCCCAACGTCTCCTCATTCAGAATTATTTTTACTCCTTTGACTGATGTAGCAATACCTCCATCTTCAAGCAAGTTCATGTTGTAATAGAACTCGCGTACTTATGGTTCATGGAGATAGGGAACAGGAGGTTCAAACAAATGTCCCCATTCCTGTATCGCCACCGCATCAACAAGGGCCCCCATTCCATGCTCCGTCAAAATGTCTTGAGCGAACACACGACCATTCCGCACCTTTTGTAACTTCATATTTTCCACCCTTTCTTCTTGTGACAGGTTTTGTTTTTCAACTTTTACCCTGGGACCAGGTCCCTTTACGGGTGACACTTCAGATTTCCCTTTCTTTTGACTCATCTTCCTTTTGACGTTCGTTACGGGAATCCTTTTTACTATCAACCTTCTTCTTCTCCCTTTTGTTTACCAACCCTTTTCTTCTCTTTACTACAAACGTTGAACCATCCTCTGATTTGGAGTCGCTTTCCTCAATGGGGAGCGGGTCAACAACAGGTTTCTCTAAAGTCACTCCTTGACTACATTGTTGTCTCCTTCTTTGAGTTTGTATGGCATTTGCCACCATAGCACTTCCAAGTACCTTTTGTGTGGCACTTCTAGTACCATATTTTCTTTTACCCATTTCCTTATCAGACTGAACCAATTTTCCCTTTCCTTTTCGTTTTTGTTCTTCATCACTATCTCCCCTAGTCTGTAGCATATCATCAGGTATTTGACCCACTTCTTCGACAAGGGGAAAATTACTGCCTCGTGTTCCTTGTCTTTTCCATCTGAGAGGTATTTCTTCCTCCTCGTCAGAATTCATATCAAATGATTTGGAAGTATGATCAAAGATGGGTTGTCCTTTAGATGACAACTGTTCTGGGGACCTGAACTCCTCATTTAATAATGAAGGATGAGACTCATCTCTAAGTGACGCTAGACTCTGTATAGCAACCAGTTCTGCTCCAGCGGCAAGAATACAAGATTTCGGCCCCTTTCCTTCCGGAAGATCACCTTCAAACAGTCTTTCTGACATTGAGAATGACAATTCCATGGATGCACCATCAATCTCTTCAGAACCCAGTTTGGAACTTGGCTTTGCCACATATTGTGTTTCAGATGACTGGGATATTCCCTCAGACAAAACCAATGTAGGAGAACATGGCGCTCCATCCAGTCTAGGTGGTGCAGATCCTCCTTCGACTGGATTTAAGGGAGAGACAGTTCCAGTTTGTGTTCCATCTCCACACATAGGGGTTACTGATGATTCTTCTTGACGAGAAATTGAGAAATAGAATGAACTCGGTTTTTCGATTTCTGGGGAGATAAGATTATGTGACAAAGAATTTGACTTAGACATTTTAGAGAAAGAAGTTAGAAGAGAGAGATCTTTAGAGAGAAAAATTCAGAGAACAAGATTATAGAAAGAGTTTGATTTGTGTTGAGAGGAAGAAAGAGATTTAAAAGAAAAGATATCCGGTCCTCAACAGTAATGACCCTTCGAATTTAAAAACAAGACGTTTGAAACTGACGCGAAGAACTGGACAAGGACACGTGGCGATGATGCAGACAATTGTCAGTGTAGTATTAAATGATACTAACCTTAGGAGGGACCAGGTCCCTCTTATGCTTTGTTTGCTCAAGTATTGTATGATTGAGATCATCTCTTCAGCTATTCATTTTTAAGTGGGTACCTGTAGTAAGCTACAATGTGTGAATTCTCAAGTACTTGAATTTAATTATAACATAGACACCTGTCCCCCTAAACATAGTCAATTTAGGGTTCTCTGAGCAGCATTGCTCAAGAGCTACGTGAGCTTGATCATTCCAAGTTTCAGTCTGTTCTTGAGAAAGACTTTCTTTCCCAATGGCTTAGTAAAAATGCCTGCCACTTGATCTTCAGTACTGCAAAATCTCATCACCACATTCATCTTTTCTACATTGTCCCTCAAGAAGTGATGCCTCACATCAATGTGTTTGTTTTTTTTGTGTTGCACTGGGTTTTTTGCCATATTTAATGCACTCATATTGTCACACATCAGAGGAATTGTTGTTGCTAGCACTCCAAAGTCCTTCAGTTGTTGCTTGATCCAAAGAAGTTAAGCATAACAGGCAGCAGCAACAACATACTCAGCTTCTGCAGTAGATAAGGCCACTGAATTTTGTTTCTTTGTTCCCAGGAGACCAAAGCTGATCCCAAGAAATGTGCCATTCCGGATGTACTTTTTATGTCTTCTAGAAGTCCTGCATAATCAGCATCTGCAAAACCTATAAGTTCAAAAGAATCACCTGTAGGATAGAAGAGGACCAGGTCCTGCGTGCCCTTCAGATATTGCAGGATCCCTTTGGCAGCTTTCAGATGTGATTCCTTTGGTGCAGCTTGGAATCTAGCACACATCCCCACACTGAACACAATGTCAGGCCTGCTAGCTGTCAGATATAAAAGTAATCCAATGATCCCTCTATACATTGTTTGATTGACCTCTTGACCAGCTTCATCTTTATCTATCCTTGCACTTGTGCTCATTGGGGTATCCAGAACCTTTGCATCCAGCATTTGTACTTGTTGAGCAACTCCTTGATGTATTTCCCTTGACATATTGAGGTGCCTTGTGAGGACTGTTTGATTTGCAGACCTAGAAAGAATTTAAGCTCCCCCATCATACTCATCTCAAACTCACTGCTCATCAACTCAGCGAACTCCTTGCAAAATTCATCTGAAGTTGCTCCAAAAATTATGTCATCAACATATACCTGCACGATTAATAGATCTAAACCTCTAGTTTTTAGAAACAATGTGTTATCTACTTTTCCCTCAAAAACTCATTTGTCAACAGAAACCTTGGTAATCTCTCATACCAAGCTCGAAGAGCTTGTTTCAGCCCATACAATGCCTTATCTAGTTTTAGCACATGATCAGGCAAACCTGAATCTTCAAATCCTGGAGGTTGTTTGACATACACCTCCTCTTTCAGATTTCCATTTAGAAATGCACTTTTCACGTCCATTTGAAATAACTTGAATTCCTTGTGTGCAGCAAAAGCAATGAGATTTCTGATAGCCTCCATTCGAGTAACAGGAGCAAATGTTTCTTCATAGTCAATTCCTTCCTCTTGATTTTACCCTTGCACCACCAGTCTTGATTTGTTTCTGACAATAATTCCATTTTCATTCAGTTTATTTCTAAACACTCAGCGAGTGCCTATTATGGTTCTGTCAACTGGTCGGGGGACCAGGTGCCACACTTTACTTTGCTCAAATTGGTGAAGCTCTTCTTGCATGGAGACTACCCCGTCAGGGTCCTTCAACGCTTCCTTGATACTCTTGGGCTCTATCAGAGACATGAATGCTGAGAATGACACAAGATTTCGTGCCTTTGATCTTGTTTGAATGCTGGACTCTAAAGGAGATATTAGATTGTCTAGTGGATGTGAAGATTGATGTTTCCACCCACACTTTCTAGTAATCTCTTCTTCTCTATCTGCATCAGGATCTTCTTCACTGTTATTTGAATCGTGGGGCCTGATGTCTGTATCATTGTTCGGAGGACCAAGTCCGTCAGATGATTCATCCTGAGGTTCTTCACTTTCTTAAATGATTTTTCTTTCTTCAATCTGCTCTTCCAGCTCATCTTCATCCCATTTTCATCCTTTGTTCTGCCTTCATCAAACTTGACATGTACACTTTCTTCCACGCATTTTGTTCTTTTGTTGAACACTCGATATGCTTTGCTTGACAATGAATAGCCTACGAACACACCTTCATCACTTCTGGCATCAAATTTTCCGAGATCATCCTTCCTATTGTTCAGAACAAAACATTTGCATCCAAAAGGCTTCAAGTGAGCTATTGAAGGTTTCTTATCATTGATTAACTCATAAGGAGTTTTCTTGACGAGAGACCTTATAAGACATCTGTTAAGCACATAACAAGCAGTATTTACAACCTCAGCCCAGAAACTCATAACAAGTTTAGAGTCAATCAGCGTAGTTCTTGCAATCTCCACCAGTGTTTGATTCTTTCTCTCCACTACTCCATTTTGCTGAGGAGTCCAGGGAGCTGAAAAGTTATGACTTATTCCATGTTCACCACAGTAACCTTCTATCTAAGCATTTTCAAATTCAGTGCCATGATCAGATCTTATGCTACCAATCTTGCAATTTAACTTTGATTGAATGGCTTTGAAGAAAACCATCAGTTGCCCAGCCGTCTCATCTTTTGTTCTCAGGAACATTACCCAAGTGTATCTTGAAAAATCATTAACCACAACAAGAATGAATTTCTTGCCTCCTCTGCTCAGCACTCTGATTGGACCACACAAGTCCATATGAAGCAATTCAAGTGGTCTTGATGTACTGACTTCTTTCTTGGACTTGAATGAGGACTTTGTCTGTTTGCCCTTTGCACATGCATTACAAACACTACCGTTTGTGAACTTCACTTTAGGTAGTCCGCGGACCAGGTCCCCTGCCACAAGTTTGTTTAGGAGAGTAGAGCTTACATGACCAAGACGTCTGTGCCACAACTCAGATTCATCTATTTGAGCACTTAGACAAGAGAGATTATCTCCTTCTATGGATTCTAGATCAGCCACATACATATTTCTCACTCTTGTTGCAGACATTATCACCTTCCCGGTTACACAATTTGTCACAAAGCACTTGTCTGCCATGAACTTTACTTCATTTCCTCTGTCACATATCTGAGATATACTCAGAAGATTGTACTTGAGCCCTTCCACATAGTGCACATTGTTGATTGAGTTACTGTCGGACTTGCCTATCTTTCCAATTCCAAGAATAAAGCCTTTCTTGCCACCACCAAAAGACACACCACCACCCTCGTGTGCCTGCAAAGAGAGGAAGTTTGAGATATCACCTGTCATGTGTCTGGAGAATCCACTGTCCATGTACCAGCACTGACTCCTTCCTCTCTTCTGCACAAGAATCACTTGTTAGTTTTAGGAACCCACTTCACATGGAGTTCCCAGTAACTATCAAATGGCTTGATAAGATATCTACCAACCCAAAGAGGTGATAAGTTTTTATAATGACGACGAGACTCAATTCATTTTTTCATTTCTTTAGCATTTCTATTGTTTCTGATATGTTCTTCACACGGACCAGGTCATTGCTTTTTGTTCGTCTGACAACTTTCAGTTTTTACAAATTCCACATGCCTCTTCTTAGCTTCTTTTAGTTTATCACAACCTTTTTTCATATGGCCATTTCTTCCACATTGAGTACATAGAAGGTTATCAGCCACTGACACATATTTGCTATATGGATTGTATGGTGGTTCTATTCTTCTGCTTCCTAGTCCCCTTTTTCCATTGAAACTTTGCTGAGAGAGATTTGAGAGAATCTTAGAAGAATCAGTCCAATTCAAAGACTGACTTAACTCTTCTTTGATTTTCTCAAGATCTTTCTGAAGCTGAGAATTTTTTTCAAGAGAAGCTGCTAGCTTATTTTTTGAGATTTTGAGTTTGTTCTCCAACTCTTCTTCATAGATACAAAGCTTTCTTTTATCATGTTTAGAAATACTAGGTTGTTCTTCGTCAGCATGATGATTAGACTCTAGTATCCCTATCCTTCTACCCATTTCAGAAATCTGTGTTAGAAGAGATCCCTTCTCATTGTAAAAAATGCTCAACTTTTCAGTTAGGCTTGAGTTTTCAGTTGATCTTTCATCTAATGAATCAATCAATAACGCAACAAGTTTTCTCAGACTTTTAGCAGACATATTTTCTAGGTCATCTTTTAATTCAAAAAGAGTTACCTTAGAAGCATCATCCTCATCATCTGATCTTGCCATCAATGAAAACATTTAGTTGAAGATACTTTCATCATCTTCAATGACCAACATCGAGACATCTTTATGTTCTTCAGTTTCTTCCCCTGACTCACTTAAATCATCACCCCATACATCAAAGGCTTTCTTCACCATTTGATCAGCATGCGCCTTTATCACGACCGAAATCTAGACCCCAGACAAGACCGGCGTCATTGACCTCTCAGAGGCGCAGACGAGCCTAGTTACGTCATTCTTACTTCATCTAGGTTAATTTTAGCGGAAAATTTGAAACTTTTGTCTCTTAACATACTTACTAATCATTTCTAATACATTCATAATTTGTTGACCATCAACCATCTACCATTAAGATCATCAAATGAAAGAAATATTTTAATATAGCAATAACTGAATACTTGCCAAAATGACACCAATAAAATCTCTGAAATAATATGGGAAAGAAAAACTAGTGGAACATACTCCATTAGCTCAATCCTAAGACTAAGCTAGAATATAAATGGGCAAGCATCCTCGAAAGCATGAGGGCCTACCAAGTCGGGATGAATGCTCGACGTCCGGATAGCTTCAGCGTCAACCTGTAGCTCTAGCGTCCACCTGTGCCTGCACCTAAAATTGTAGAGTTGTATAGGGTTAGTACACACCTGTACTAAGTATGGGTATATGCAAGCACACACCAAGGACATGCATGAGTAAGAATAGCTCTTTCCTAACAACATGATTATGGAAAGTCAAATCAGTGGACTTGTCAAATTTGGATTAGGAAAGTTAGTGAACTTTCAAAATTTGGATTAGGAAAGTCAGTAAGCTTTCCAAATTTGGATTAAGAAAGTCATGCTATGAGAGTAACACACATCATCATACTTATCATATTGCACACAGCACATAACATCTTACACATAGCACATATCATATTGCATATAGCACATAACATCTTTCATATCATTCATTCATATGCCATGATACCTTGGAATCATGGACTTGACATTAAGACTTTCCAAAATGAGGGCTCATTATATGGGACCTCAACTAGGGAGTCTTCATTAGCAAACACAGAGTCTGCTTCATCCATTCATACTACTTCATTTCATTTCGTTCATAGGCTAATGTGAACACCAGCTATACCTAGGATGTAGTTTAAGACTTTCATTGGGTTTGCTGTGCAATGATCAAGAATAACCTAGTGTCATTACTTGAGTCTAGCTCACCTCTTGATTATCCTATCCTAACACCTTTAGTATCATTCATTTCATTATGTGCATCATTTGAGGCTGACCTCATTCATTCATTGGGAACTTTAACTTTAACCGACATAGATCATGTGAGCATCATGAAATCTAGTGTCTCCCCCACACCAAAAAGAGGTGGAATCACCGGCCAAAGTGACCCAAAACATGCTAGCGTACATGGGAATTTAACACCGCCAGATCCCTATATTGGAAGTATAGGTTCGAAGACTAGGAGATATAAGGAGACCCATACCCGGCAAGCTGGACAGGCTCATCTCATTAGAGTTACGTGAACCTCCTCCCTTCTCGAAAGAAGGCATCACCGCTCATAGCTAGTCTATCGGTGCTCAATATAAAGTTCCATTACATTCAACTTATACGTCATGGAAGTTGGCTTCTAGTATGAGGACATCATAGCTCAATAGATGATTTCTCATCTCATCATTAGTATTAAGTGTGTTAATCTCAATACTTTCATTAGAGTGTTAATAGAGACTGGTCTCTTCATTAACTTTACACTCTCATAGGTGAGTACGTTTTGGTAACAATTACTTAGGCTCATTTGAGATTGTTCTCATATTTTACATTAGCCTCATATCATGTTGTCACCACATTCATTAACATTAGCACATTTGCTCTTCATAATTACTCACACCATTTTACGTGAATGTTCATTTCATCATATGCCAATGTACTTGGCCATTTGTGTGTTTCACACTCTTACTTAACCCTTCTAGGGTTTCTTCATTTAATTACATACATCTTAGGTTCACTTATTTTTAAACGTATGCTAGACTTATGGGTCTATACATACAAGCCATGAGGCTTGATTCATAGTCTGTTAAGTGACTCATATCTTCCTAAGATTATGTAGTACAAGACTTATGTATGTTGTATGTATGCCAAGATCTTGATTTCGATCTAAGTAGGTGGCATTATTCTTGAACATTTAATTCACGTATGACTTATGTATCAATACGGAAATTCGGGCAAGGGAACCCAAGTTCGAACCCCTTGGACAATACTTACATTTTTCCTTGACTTTATTTTTAGTCTTCATGACATTGGGACCCTAGATCGAGCCCCAACATCAACATTCTCTCTTTATTTTTCTCCTTGGATTCTCCTCTTATTTGGCCTAAAAGTTGTGGGATCGAACCCCCACAACCCCTTTTATTTTTTTCATTTAATTCTTCTTGTCCAATTTGTATAGACCATGAGGTTGTGGGATCAAACACCCACAACCTCTCTTTATTTATCCTTTATTTCGTTAGGGGCTGAGAGGTTGTGGGTTCGAACCCCCACAACCTCCTTATTTTATTTTTTTAGTTAAATGTTGACTTAGCTATGCATTGGCAGTGAGGTTGTGGGATCGAGCCCCCACAGCCTCACTTTATTTTCTTTTTATTTCTCCCTTTCTCCTTTACAGCCTTGAGGTCGTGGGTTCTATTCCCACGCCTCACATTTCCTTTCTTTTATTTTTCTTTCACTCCATTCGCTGCCTGGAGGTCGTGGGTCCGATTCCCACGCCTCCCATTTTATTTATTTAAATTTTTTCATTCTCCTTTCTCAGCCAGTATACCCCATTTCGAATCCCCCCAACCCCTTTTCTTTTATTGCGAATTTAAGGTGTCACACGGGTGAGGTCACATGTTCGAATCCTGGTGGCCTCATCCCTTTAAAACCAATTAAATTTCTAGATTACTCCTCTATACTTTAGCCTAAACTAAACTTGTAATTTTTGCTGGGAACTTAGTCATTTTCTTAGCTTATTTTCACCAATATTTCCACTTGAAAACTTAGGAAAATTGATGGATCATTTAACACCTTTTTGGGGTGTATTTCATGGATTCGTTTAACACATTCTTAGGTGTAGATTTATTGTTGTTTTGGCTGCAACTTTCCACTTAGAATCAGTCACATACACCTCATATGAACATCACGAATTACACATTTTATGCACGTTAATTTCAACCATCAAACTAGACATTTTAAGACTTCAAAGCGGAGAACAACAACAAACATTTTACATATTGCACCACATCATTTTCGGTTGACATCATTGAACATGCTTGCTATTTACAAACAAAAAATCACAAAGAACATCATATTTCACACTTAGCTACCAGCAACCATACCGACAACATGATTTCTAACCTAATTTAGATTGAAATCGGAAGGAGACTAGGGACAAGGAGTTCAACAATAAAGGGAACAACCCTAGTTTCATACGTTGAATTTGTAGAAAGAAATTTCTCTTGGAGAAAGGATTCCAAGAGAGAAAACCCATACCTTGTTGTAGCTTTCCACACCTTCCAAGTGCTGCCCAAATCCTCCCCTAAAGCTTCAACACAATCCCGTCGAGAAGATGATGCAAAGTTTTCGTTTCTTAAGTTAGCTTGCTTGCTTGTATATTTTTTTTTGTAAGTTCTTTGAGTGTAGAGAACTTTTGATTGCTTTCTAATGTTTTTATCTTTTGTTTTTTCAGCCATGAAAAACAATTTGGATGAGAGAGAGAGAGATTTAGGCGTGAGAGAGAGAGTTTGTGTGAGATATTGCCTCTTAAAACTAGGATAATTGGCAAGACTTAGTCAATTTAAAAAAAACATTAATTAATAAATAAATAAATAATAATTAATAATAAAATCTGATTTTCCTTTTTATATCAGCCATTAATTATTAATTTATTAAATTAATTCACCAATAAAAAAAATTACATTAAATCATTGCTCCCACCTAGGTTCGAACCCGGGTGGAGCAAGACTTCATTTCAAGGGCTCAATTTCGGACCTCTCTCCCCAAATTGCCCCTCCTCTTTATTAATTAAATAATTAATTATATATTTAGGGTAATTACGATGCTAACCTTAGCCAGGAAAAATACCATTTTACCACTAGACCCTTCAAACCTAAGATTTCTTCTTTTGAAGTTCGGTAAAGACTCCTTCGAGTAAATCTTCGTATTCGAGAGCCCTACATGGTTGGACCCAACCTTTACAAGCTCAACTAACTCCCCAAGTTAGTTGGCTTGGCTGTAGCAAGGGTTCCGAGGTCTGGTTCTACACGCATCAATCCGTGTGAACCCTGGTGTAATCGTAGGCGTTCTTGACACATTAAGCATTTCTTATCTTATTCATTTTTAGGGTTGTTACATTATCCCCCCCTTAGGAACATTCGTCCCCGAATGACACTACCACTATCTAGCGTAATGCTAGTCAGAACATAACATAATCACTATGCACAGTCAAGCAATAACAACAAAATATGGAGAGATAAGGAAACTTAGACTTAAGAGTTGGAAGTCTAACCTCAAGAGCTGAAAAGATGAGGGTAACGGGATCTCATGTCGGCCTAAGCCTCCCACGTAGAACCCTCAACAAGATGATTTCTCCACAATACCTTCACTGTGGCAATCTCCTTGTTCCTGAACCGCTTGATTTGTCTGTCTAAGATCTCAACAGGTACCTCCTCATAGGACAAGTCTTTATCGACCCCCAAACCTTCCACAGGTAGAATTGATGCTGGATCACCTAGGCACTTCTTTAACATGGATACATAAAAGACTAGATGGACAGAAGCTAGCTCTGAAGGCAATGCAAACTTAGAGGCCACCTCACCCAGACACTGTAGAATCTCATATGGACCAACATACCTCGGACTCAACTTCCCCTTCCTGCCAAAACTCATCACCCTCTTCATAGGTGATATCTACAGATAGACCTGGTCACCAACATCAAACTCTAAGGGCTATTTTCTGTTATCTGCATATGACTTCTGCCGACTGTAAGCAGTAGCCAACCTGTCCCTAATCACTCTGACCTTCTCTAAGGCCTCATGAATGATCTCTGGACCCAAAATGAATGACTCTCCAAACTCGAACCACCCAACTGGAGATCTGTATCTCCTACCATACAGTGCCTTAAACGGTGCCATCCCAATGCTGGAGTGATAGCTGTTATTATACAAGAACTCTATCAAAGGCAGATGGTCATCCCAGCTACCCCTGAAGTCAATCACACACGCTCTCAACATGTCCTGCAATGTCTGAATAGTGCGCTCTGCCTGCCCATCAGTCTGAGGATGAAAGGCAGTACTAAGCTTTACTTGCGTGCCCAAGCTCTTCTGGAAAGATCTCCAGAAATGTGAAGTAAACTGAGCTCCTCTATCTGAAATGATAGACAAAGGAATCCCATGCCATCTCACAATCTCATTGATGTAGAGTCTCGCATAATCCTTGGCTCTGTAAGTAGACTTCACAGGGATAAAGTGGACAGACTTAGTGAATCTGTCCACAATAACCCATATGGAGTCATGCTTCCTCCTAGTCCTCGGAAGACCAACCACGAAGTCCATATTAATGGCCTCCCACTTCCAAGTCGGAACCTCTATAATCTGAGTAAGACCGCCAGGCTTAGGATGTTCTGCCTTAACCTGCTTACAATTAGGACACTTGGACATATATTCTGCAATGTCCTTCTTCATGCCATCCCACCAATAAATCTGCTTACGATCATGATAAATCTTGGTGGAACCTGGATGTATGGAATATCTGGAACCATGGGCCTCTGCAACAATCCTGGTCCGCAAATCATCCGCATCTGGTACACACAGCCTGTTGTGATACTTAAGTATGCCATTACCTCCCAAAGCGAAAGACTCATTCATCTTTATCAACACTGAGTCCTTCAGCTCCATCAACACAGGATCGTGATTCTGACCCTGCTTGACTTCAACTACCAAGGATGATTCAGAACTAGGATGAACTGAAATGCCCCCACTAGTAGAGTCAACCAATCGCACACCAAGTCTGGACAGTCTGTGTACATCTTTCGCCAACTCCTTCTTCTCATCCTCAACGGGGTTGTACTGCCCATGTTCATCCTGCTCAAAGCATCAGCTACAACATTAGCCTTACCTGGATGGTAGTGAACATTTATGTCATAGTCCTTCAACAGCTCCAACCATCTCCACTGACATAGATTCAACTCCCTCTGTGTGAACACGTACTGGAGACTCTTGTGGTCTGTGAAAACATCCACATGCACTCCATACAAGTAGTGCCTCCACAGCTTCAGTGCAAACACCACAGCTGCTAACTCCACGTCATGAGTGGGATAATTCTTCTCATGAACCTTAAGTTGTCTGGACGCATAGGCTAACACCTTACCAACCTACATAAGAACACAACCCAAACCAACCCTAGATGCATCACAATAAACAGTGTAATTCTTACCACACTTAGGCAAAGTAAGCACCGGGGCTGAAGTGAGTCTGTCCTTGAGCTCCTGGAAACTCTTCTCATAAGTCTCCGTCCATTCAAACTTGGCTTTCTTCTTAGTCAAAGCTGTCAGTGGGGCATCAATGGAAGAAACGCCCTCCACGAATCTGCGGTAATAACCATCCAATACAAGAAAGCTACGAATGTCAGTGGGAGTAAGAGGCTTTGCCAGTTCTTCACAGCCTCAGTCTTTCTGGGATCCACCTCCACGCCCTGATCGGACACAACATGACCCAGGAAGGTCACTGATCTAAGCCAAAATTTACCCTTGCTGAATTTGGCATACAACTGATGTTGTCTAAGTACCTGCAAGGTTAGTCTCAAATGTTGTTCATGCTCTTCCTTGGTCCTAGAGTAGATGAGGATGTCATCAATGAATACTATGACGAAGGAATCAATGTATTCACGGAAGACTCGGTTCATGAGGTCCATAAATAAAGCTGGTGCATTAGTGAGACCAAATGACATGACTAAGAACTCATAATGACCATAACGGGTACGAAAAGCTGTCTTTGGGATATCTCCATCCCTAACCCTAAGCTGATGATACCCCGAACGAAGATCAATTTTAGAGAAGAAACTAGACCCTCGGAGTTGATCGAACAAATCATCTATCCTGGGAAGTGGATACTTATTCTTTATAGTGACTTTGTTGAGCTGCCGATAATCGATACACATTCTAAGGGTTCCATCCTTCTTTTACACAAACAACACTGGAGCACCCCAAGGGGATATGCTCGGCTGAATCAAACCCTTATCAGTGAGATCTTTTAACTACAACTTCAACTCTTTGAGTTCCGCTGGAGCCATTCTGTAAGGAGGAATTGAAATTGGTTTAGTATGGGGTTCTAAGTCGATACCTAAATAAATCTCTTGAGGGGGAGGGACTCCAGCCAAATCATCAGGAAGTACATCTAGGAACTCATTCACTACATGCACTGAGTCTATGGAAGGAATGTCATGATCTAAATTATTAACACTCACAAGATGACACAATAACCCCTTGGATATCATTTTATTGGCCTTAAGGTTCGAAATCAAGGGATTAGGATTACTCGAGTTGTACCCCTTCCAGATTAGCTCCTCTTCATTAGGGAAATGAAATATCACCACTCTACTACGACAATCCAAACAAGCATAACAACTGTGAAGCCAGTCCATGCCAAGAATAATATCAAAATCATGCATGGGTAACTCAACCAAGTCTGCACACATAGTCTTACCACTTACAACTATTGGGTAATCCTTGTATACTCTATCAGTTCTTACATTTTCTCCTAAAGGTGTACTAACCACTATAGGATCATGCAGAACTTCAGGCAATATCTCAAAAGTGAGAGCAAGCAAAGGAGTTACAAAGGAAAGCATAGAGCCTAGATAAAGTAAAGCATAAATAGAAGTTGAGAATACTTGCAACATACCTGTGACCACATCAGCGGACTTCTCCTGCTCCTCCCTGCCCTTCAGGGCATAGAACCTATTCCTCTTAGGAGGCTTAGCTGCTGCTGCACCCTGTGGATTAGGCCTAGGCTGAGCATTACCTCCAGCCTGACCTCTGTTCTGCGGGCAGTATCTAACCATGTGCCCACTCTTACCGCAATCGAAGCAGGCATTAGTGCCCTGTCTGCACTCTCCACTGTGAGCACGGCCACACTTAGCACAGTTCCTTTTGGGACGCTGCATCTCACCTGCATTGCCCTTCTTGGGCTCAGGTCTTCCTCCTCTAGGTGCTGTACTCCTCTGAGAATTAGAGTTCCCAGAAATCTGTTGCCCCTTCTTGAACCTGGGCTGCTCACGAACGCCAAAATTATTTCTGTGGCCTCCATGGCTGGGACCTGCCTGATCTTGAGGCTTAGGCCTCCTAGCATCACGAATTCCTCTCTTTTTGCGGCTGTCCTCTACCTGCTGGACATGCACCATCAACCTGGAGAGGTCCATGTTATCATGGAGCATCGCAGACCGACACTCCTCCTCCAGATCTCCGTTAATTCCTGTGAGGAACCTGTTCATCTCATCCCTGCTGTTAGATACAAGGGAAGTAGCATACCTGGATAATGTAACAAACTTCAGTACTCATCTCATCCTTGCTGTTAGATACTAAGGAAAATAGAATACCTGGATAGTTTAACAAACTTCAGGGAATACTCCCTGACTGTCATTGATCCCTGCTTAAGGTTGATAAACTCCTCAAACTTTGCCTCCCTCATCTCCCTGGGAAAGAATCTCTCCAGGAAGGTTGTCTTAAACATCTCCCAAGTGACCGGAACTCCGCCCAAATCTCAGCTATCCTGCCACATCTTGCACCAAGTCTGTGCAACATCCTTGAGCTGATAAGAAGCCAGCTCAGCCTTCTCAATATCTGTGGCCCCCATGGCTACCAAAATCTTGTGTACCTTATCCATTAACTCTTGGGTATCCTCTGAAGTCTTCGACCCTATGAAAATAGGAGGATTCATCCTCATAAAGTCTCGCAGCCTGTCATCCATGCTACGTACCGGTGGGTTCTCCCTCTGAACATTCTGCCAGTTGACCTGGGCAGTCATGGCCTGGGCCTGCATAGTGATGTACTATGCCATTTGGGCCAGAGATGTCCGCACCTCCGCAAAAGTCAACCCAGCTGGATTAATCGGCATAGCCACTTCTTCAGCTGGAGCCTGGGGTGGAACCTGATTGCCCCCAGCAGCTGCTCCTCCTCTCCTCTGACCAACGTTTCTCCTAGTATTCATTCTGTGAAAACAATAAGAAACGATGTTAGACACGCTCATAACACCAAGAAATCAGACATTAGGAAAAGCACGATAAGATCAGAAGAAGGGAAATTTTTCTACGCACCATGCGGTCTCTAATTCAGGATAGTGGTGTACTTCACTACCATGACTTAGAAACTACTCAATGTGGTTGATGTGAACTTATTATCCTCAAAATTTAACCTAGTGCTCTGATACCAACTTAATCACGTCTGGAATCTAGACCCCAGACGAGACTGGCATCGTTGACCTCTCAGAGGTCGCAGACGAGCCTACTTACGTCATTCTTACTTCATCTAGGTTAATTTTAGCGGAAAATTTGAAACTTTTGTCTCTTAACATACTTACTAATTATTTCTAATACATTCATAATTTGTTCACCATCAACCATCTAACATTCATCAAATGAAAGAAATAGTTTAATATAGCAATAACTAAATACTTTCCAAAATGGCACCAATAAAATGTCTGAAATAATCTGGGAAAGAAACGCTAGTGGAACATACTCCACTAGCTCAATCCTAAGACTAAGCTAGAATATAAATGGGCAAGCAACCTCGAAAGTATGAGGGCCTACCAAGTCCGAATGAATGCTCGACGTCCGGATAACTTCAGCGTCAACCTGTAGCTCTAGCGTCCACATGTGCCTGCACCTAAAATTGTAGAGTTGTATAGGGTTAGTACACACTTGTACTAAGTATGGGTATATGCAAGCACACACCAAGGACATGCATGAGTAAGAATAGCTCTTTCCTACCAACATGATTATGGAAAGTCAAATCAGTGGACTTGCCAAATTTGGATTAGGAAAGTTAGTGAACTTTCCAAATTTGGATTAGGAAAGTCAGTAAGCTTTCCAAATTTTGATTAGGAAAGTCATGCTATGAGAGTAACATGCATCATCATACTTATCATATTGCACACAACACATAACATCTTACACATAGCACATATCATATTGCATATAGCAGATAACATCTTTCATATCATTCATTCATATGCCATGAGACCTTGGAATCATGGACTTGACATTAAGACTTTCCAAAATAAGGGCTCAACATATGGGACCTCAACTAGGGAGTCTTCATTAGCAAACACAGAGTCTGCTTCATTCATTCATACGTACTTCATTTCATTTCGTTCATAGGCTACTGTGAACACCAGCTATACCTAGGATGTAGTTTAAGACTTTTATCGGGTTTGCTGTGCAATGATCAAGAATAACCTAGTGTCATTAATTGAGTCTAGCTCACCTCTTGATTATCCTATCCTAACACCTTTGGTATCATACATTTCATTGTGTGCATCTTTTGAGGCTGGCCTCATTCATTCATTGGGAACTTTAACTTTAACCGGCATAGATCATGTGAGCATCATGAAATCAGTGTCTCCCCCACACCAAAAAGAGGTGGAATCACCGGCCAAAGGGACCCAAAACGTGCTAGCGTACATGGGAATTTAACCCCGCCAGATCCCTATATTGGAAGTATAGGTTCGAAGACTAGGAGATATAAGGAGACCCATACCCGGCAAGCCGGACAGTCTCATCTCATGAGAGTTACGTGAACCTCCGCCCTTCCCGAAAGAAGGCATCACCGCTCATAGCTAGTCTATCGGTGCTCAGTATAAAGTTCCATTACATTCAACTTATACGTCATGGAAGTTGGCTTCTAGTATGAGGACATCATAGCTCAATAGATGATTTCTCATCTCATCATTAGCATTAAGTGTGTTAATCTCAATACTTTAATTAGAGTGTTCATAGAGACTGGTCTCTTCATTAACTTTACACTCTCATAGGTGAGTACGTTTTGGTAACATTTACTTAGGCTCATTTGAGATTGTTCTCATCTTTTACATTAGCCTCATATCATGTTGTCACCACATTCATTAACATTAGCACATTTGATCTTCATAATTACTCACCCCATTTTACGTGAATGTTCATTTCATCATATGCCAATGTACTTGGCCATTTGTGTGTTTCACAGTCTTACTTAACCCTTCTAGGGTTTCTTCATTTAATTACATACATCTTAGGTTCACTTATTTTTAAACGTATGCTAGACTTATGGGTCTATACATACAAGCCATGAGGCTTCATTAATAGTTCGTTAAGTGACTCATATCTTCCTAAAATTATGTAGTACAAGACTTATGTATCTTGTATGTATGCCAAGATCTTGATTTCGATCTAAGTAGGTGGCATTATTCTTGAAATCGGATGGAGACTAGGGACAAGGAGTCAACAATAAAGGGGACAGCCCTAGTTTCATACGTTGAATTTTTGTAGAAAGACATTTCTCTTGGAGAAAGGATTCCAAGAGAGAAAACCATACCTTGTTGTAGCTTTCCACACCTTCCAAGTGTTGCCCAAATCCTCCCCTAAACCTTCAACACAACTCCGTCGAGAAGATGATGCAAAGGTTTCATTTCTTAAGTTATCTTGCTTGCTGGTATATTTTTTTTTGTAAGTTCTTTGAGTGTAGAGAACTTTTGATTGCTTTCTAATGTTTTTATCTTCTGTTTTTGCAGCTAAGAAAAACAATTTGGATGAGAGAGAGAGATTTAGGCGTGAGAGAGAGAGAGTTTGTGTGTGATAGTGCCTCTTAAAACTAGGATAGTTGGCAAGACTTAGTCAATTTAAGAAAAACATTAATTAATAAATAAATAAATAATAATTAATAATAAAATCTGATTTTCCTTTTTTAAATCGGCCATTAATTATTAATTATTAAATTAATTCACCAATAAAACAAATTACATTAAATCATTGCTCCTACCTAGGTTCAAACCCGGGTGGAGCAAGACTTCATTTCAAGGGCTCAATTTCGGCCCTCTCTCCCTAAATTTCCCCTCCTCTTTATTAATTATATAATTAATTACATATTTAGGGTAATTACGATACTACCCTTAGCCAAGAAAAAGACCATTTTACCCCTAGACCCTTCAAACCTAAGATTTCTTCTTTTTAAGTCCGTTAAAGACTCCTTCGAGTAAATCTTGTATTCGAGAGCCCTACATGGTTGGACCCAACCTTTCCAAGCTCAACTAACTCCCCAAGTTAGTTTGCTTGGCTGTATTAAGGGTTTCGAGGTCTGTTCTACGCGCATCAATCCGTGTGAACCCTGGTCTAATTGTAGGCATTCTTGACATATTAAGCATTTCTTATCTTATTCATTTTTAGGGTTGTTACAGCCTTCATTTGGACTTTGTCTGGGACCAGGTCCTTCTTACGATATCTCACTTCATGAGATTCTTGCTTTTGATTCTGACAGTCTCTCATAAAGTGACTTGGTTTGCCACATCTGTGACATAGGTCATTTGTTATTGCCATTCTGCCAGTAGTTCCCTTCTTTTGAAAGCCACCATGTTTTTTGATGATTTTTTGAAATATCTTTGTCAAGTATGCCATTTCAACTTCTTCTTCTGACATCTCACTTTGTGAAGATTTCAAAGCGATGTTCTTTTCTTTCTTTGATTCTTTTCCAGCAGCTCCTTGCTTCCTGTTCATCTCATAGGTTTGTAAGTTCCCTATGAGCTCATCCATAGGCAATGTCATCATGTTTTGTGCCTCAGTAATCGCATCCACTTTGCTTTCCCAAGATTTTGGAAGAACCTTGAGAGTCTTCCTTACTTGCTTGCATGTAGGAATTGGTTCTCCCAGTCCTCTGAGCTCATTTGTGATAGCTGTGAAACGAGAGTTTATTTCAAAAATAGTTTCACATTCCTTTATCACAAAATTCTCATATTGAGTAGTAAGAATATCAATCTTTGATTCTTTAACCCTTTGTGTTCCTTCATGAGCAGTTTGAAGGCAGTCCCAAATTTCTTTTGCGCATTCACAAGCAGAGATTTGATTGTATTCATCAACACCAATACCACATACCAGAATCTTTTTCACTTTAAAGTTCTTTTCAATCTTCATGCGGTCAGCTTCGGTGTACTCCTTTCTGGTCTTCACTACATAGGTAGTAAGTGTTCCATCTTTTACCTCCTTCATAGGAACGTCCCACAACTCAGAGTCTTCAGCATTGATATAGTCACGCATTCGATTCTTCCACCACCCATAGTAGTGACCATTGAAGCGAGGTGGACTTGTTGATGATCGCCATTCTTCCAGATTTGGTGGAGCAGCCATTCCTTCAGGATATTTCTTTTCTTGGTGTTAACCAACGTGAAAAGTTAAGCTCTTATACCACTTGTTGGAATGTATGCGTCCACGAAACTAAGATGGGACCTGGTCCCCGTAACAATCTAAAGCAGTAAATAATGAAACAAAGACAGAAGTAAAAGAGACAATCACTTTTACGTGGAAACCTCCTTGCTCAAGGGAGTAAAACCACGACCTGTTCTCAACATGACTTTTCAACAACCACTTTCACTAATCTTCTCTCAAGCAAAAGTAAAAGTCGGTTACACACCAAGAGACTAACCTGTTAGCCTCTTTTCTAAGCAATACTCACTATTGCTCAGCTGAGCACGAGCAGATACAACAATGCTCCGTAAGAGCCTAAGTTATCCTTAACTAAAACTCTTACAATGAAACACCTAAGTTCGATACGTTTCTAATCACTTTGAAATGAATCTTACAATTTAGAACAATTACAAGCAATTATAAAAACAGCAAATCACTGGAAGAACTGAACGCCCTTTGAATTTGATTTCTTGCTGTTTTGATCCTTGCTAGTATGTTTTGTTTTGAATGAATAAAGAATGCATGATGTTTTGTTTGTTATATATCATGAAGATATGTTGTCCATCAAACAAAATATCTTAGACGATTCTGATTGGAGCGGTACACTGCTCCTCACCAACTTCGCTGACACAGATAACTTTTACATCTGTCTGTACTTTTTTCTTGGAAAGACCAGTTCTTCAGCTCTTCAGAGGACCGGGTCCCTGCATTGGTGAGAAATCATCAAAACACCCTTTGGGAAGCCTCCTGTCACCTTTTTTGTGCCAGATTCCATAAGTGTTTGCGTATAGCTGCTTTGTTCCATATGTACACATCAGTATCATTTAAACCACCAACAACCTTGGGCCAACAGAGTGTATCTATCCAATGAGTGCTTTGCCTTTGCTTTGTACATCTCCTCTACATAAAATTCTCTTACACATTGTTTCTACTGTTTGTAAGATCTTTTTAGGAATGAGAAAGATCTGTGACCAAAAATCTTATGTTAAAACACATTGTACCAGCTGAAGCCTTAATGCATCTGAAAGGAACTTTACTGTCCATGTGTTTATCCTCCCCACCATCTTATCTGTTAAAGGTTGGCATTGACTAATAGATAGCTTCTTTGAACTGAGTGGAACCCCCGGATACTTGAAAGGAAGAGTTCCTTTGGTGAAACCTGTGTACTGCAGTATCCTCTATTGAATTGGTTCTGAGACTCCACCAAAATACACACAACTTTTCGATTGATTTTCTATGAGTCCTGACACACTTCATAATCCATGTAATAAATATTGTAGGCATCTGCATACCAACCATCACTTCCTCAAGAAAATGCCACTCTAAAGAGTCAGAGGCCTTTTGCATATCAATTTTGAACATACACCTAGGTGAGATACCTTTCCTCCCATACCCCTTAATCAACTCATGACTTAAAATAACATTGTCTATTAACATTCTACCAGGAACAAAAACAGCCTAACTTGGATCCACTAGAAAGTCCTTTACTCCTAGGAGTTGTGTGTGAACATTTTGGATATGATTTTATACATTGTTGTACAACACGAAATAAGTCTATATTCTTTAATGGAACTAGGGTGTTGAACTTTAGGAATGAGAGTAACTAAAGTCTTGTTTACATGAGCATACATCTGGTTTGTGCTAAAGAACTGAAGGACAACAGTAGTTACCTCCTCACCTATAATAGGCCAAGATTGCTTGGAAAAATAAGAGTTGAATCCATCTACACCTGGTGCTTCGTTATCCTCAATACTTTTAAGTGCCATCAGAACATCCTCTTTTGTAAAAGGTTTGATTAAATCCAGTTGTTGAGTTCTTGATAATACAGGTCCATCCCTTAATATTGCTGTCTGAGTAGTTGGCATGACAGGGTTAGCTTGTCCTAGCAGGTTGTGATAAAACCTCACTGATTCTCTAGTAATTACTTCTTGATCCCTGATGATTGTACCATCTTCCTTGGTAGGCATTGTTATTTGATTCTCGGCCTTCCTGCTCTTCATACTAGCATAAAAATAAGATGTGTTAGAATCCCCTAGCTTGAGCCACTGCACTCTGGATTTCTGCTTGTAGATTGTCTCTTCAACCATGCTCCATTTATTCAATTGTACCCTAAGATCCTTTTATTCATCAATCATGCATTGAGGTATAGGTATAACACTACAACAAAAACAACTTTTAGCAGCATTAAATATTGACACTAATAAAGAGTGCTAAAGTCTTTACCGACATTAGTTAAGTGCCATTAGAACCAATGTCGTTAAAAGCTTTAGAGACATAAACAAAGAGTGACACTTGCCGCTAAAAATACATATTTAGCGGCAATTAAGAATTAAATGCCGCTATTGGTTATTTTTGTTGTCGTGTAGTTCTCATGTGACTTTGCTTATCCATCAACTCACTTCTGAGTTTGTGAACCCTTTCTGATACCCCCATGTACTCTCTTTGATTTAGTTTCTTCATTTCCCTTTAATTTTCCAGCTTGCATTAACCTTAGTCTTGAAATCTGGATGTTGTGCTAAACAGTTAAAAAATTTAAAGGGTCTTTTCTTTGCATCCCTGTGTTCCTCTACATTTATACTCAGAGGAGAATGATCTGAAAATAGTGGATCCATGAAAAACACTTTTACTATTGGCATATGCAGTACCCACTCAGTATAAATGAGTGCTCTATCAATTCTACTAAACACATGTCCATTTGTCCAGGTGAATTTCCTTCCAACTGTGGCCAGCTCAGTTAAATTACAATCAGTGATGCATTTGAAAATTCCTTATTTATGCGCTTTGTACTTGACTACCAATAGGTCTGTCCTCTACTGTCAAAATGGAATTAAAATATCCCATGATCAACCATGATTCAATGATGTGTGTGCTCAATTGTTGTATTACTGTCCAGAGAGGGATCCTAAACATATACTGCTGTAAATGGAAACTTCATTTTGCTCCCTTGCATCTCAACCTGCCCATGAATGTGTTGTGCTGAGCTTTCTACTTTGTTGAAATTAAGTGTACCTGGATTCCAAACCACCCAAATGATTCCTCTCACATTGTTAGCAGAATTTGTGCACCACTCCAAGCTTGAAATTAATTTAGTAATAATCCTACTTACTCTGTCTTCTTTTACTCTATGTTCACTAATTGCTATCATACTAACCTTATTCCTCTTGAGAAACAACCTCATCTCCTTATGCGTAACCTTAGGATTAAAACTAGTGCCACGTAGGTCGAAAAGGGGTAGAAAATTATTTATAAAATAAGTTCAGGGGGTAATAGGACCTTAGTATAGTATAAGTGTGTCTCTGACATTTCAGACATAGGTTGAGGGGGTACTTATGCATTTTTCCTTTATTATAATAAAATACAACGATTTATCAAAATTATTGAATCGTTACTAAAAGCATTCAATGTAGGATGGTGAGATAACAAATTAGATAAGCAACATAGGAAAATTTCTTGAAACCATATCCAAAAATGACTTTTCATGTAAAAGGTGTCACCAAATCAATAATGATAAATCAAATACGTAAAGATTATGTTAGTAAAAAAGAGATCATTTCACATGCACTCAAAAAGATTTTTAGTTGTGGCAACACTGAAACTTTTGAATGCAATAAGAAAAGTACAAATGAGCTTCAACATATTTAAATTTTAACCAAAAAAAAAATACAATAAATCATATTTCACTAAATTGTGTTAGATGTGTATGTACTTTTAAAAAATTGTTAATTTATAATATTAATGTGATCATATATGTAAATACAGGTCTAAATATATTATCTTATTATCGTATCATAATATATGACTTTTTCCCTCAACTTACATCGAAACCAAAAAAAATATTATTTTAAAAATATTATTAATTTTCCAAATATTAATTTAATGTGATTTTACTACTGTACTTACATGTCAATCCTTCATCTCTAGCGCATGGAGGAGGAAGATTTTGTGATAAGTTTATGAACATTTTTTTATGTTATTAAAAGCATGATAGGACACACTAGAAACTAGAATATGGAACAATAGAAATTCACTGAAATTGAAGACCATATCAATATATATTTAAAAGATATTTTATTCACCCCAAGAAAAATCACTATATCTATAGTATTGTTGCCAATCTGTGTTTGAAAAACAAAATTACTGATTCTGACAAAACTTTGCAGAAATACGAAGTAACCAAAGTTTGCTGAAACAGTACGAAAGATGAATAGAAATTAATAAAGAAAAACTAAAATCTGTAACGTACCAGAATCTTGAAAAATTTGAACAGAAAAAGTTCAATTCCACTAAATTCACAGTGTACCCTTAAGGATATTATTCCCCTTTAGTATCAGAGGTTTGATTTGGAATATGTCCTCGCAGGATAATATGATCTCAATCACCAGCGTGTAGATACCAAAAACTCTGGTGTCAGCGAACAACTCAACAACAGTAAAGTACACGAAGAAATTTTTTTGGAGAAGAAGAAGAAGAAATCAGAAAAATTCATAAGTTAAAAATTCTGAAGAATAAATAGTATTTATAGGCAAGAGGAACATGTTATGAAAGGTTGCAACCCTTTCAGAATCCACACGACCATTAATGAAAGTTTGCAACCTTTCAAATGGTCCTGACTGACGTTTCTGTTATCAACTAATTAATTGAAAATGTTTTGGCCATTTAATTTAATTTAATTAATTAAATAATTAAAACAAACTTTGTCCAAAAAATAATCTCTCGATCGATTATTTTCCAAAGTCGAAGCCGAAGCCGAGCCGAGCGAGCAACGATGACGACGGCGCGAGAGGGGTCCCTCTTTCCAACCCTTTTAACAATTAATAGGAGTGTTCTTATATTTAAACTCTCATATTTTTTTTCACCACCTATGAGGGATAAATGTCTTTTAACTAAAGCATAAGAGAACTTTTCAAGTTCCTAACGATTCAAGTTCTCAACTTTTCAAGTTCCTCTTTTTTCATCTTCTCTCCATTTCCCATTAGTTCTTGGTACATACCTAACAATCCCCCACATTAATGGGGAATGTTTATAACATAGGAATGCACGGACAAATGTGTACTTTACATGCAAGGATTAATTGCAACTGGATAAGTAGGTTTCCCTTGGTCTTTCCGTAGTGACATATGTCGGATATACTCGGTCAATCGGTAGATGCGATATCGTTAAACCTTCGAACTTTGGTGTATACCTAGATAACCATATGTCACACCATTAACCCTTTACTGTTTATGGTTCTTACGGTTGCATTCGTTTCATCCATGAGCACCTCCTGGTTTCATGAGTGTATAGAGAATAAGCTTTTGACATAAAATTCTCTTTGAAGCGGCTTACACTTCACACTCACATGGGTGATTTCTAACCGTGTCATCTCGTAGATACGCTATTTGGTCAAATCTGCAAAACTTAGCAAATCATTGAAAACCTTAAGCTTTATTAACTTATTAACAAGCCTTAAAGTCTTAACCTTGTTCCTGAACATTATATTCCTCATGAGAATGGATTGAGTTGATTGACAATGTCGAACCGTCAGTCACAACTTTGTTTTTCTCCTTGAATCTAGCTCTTGGGATCTCCAGTATACTAGATAGAGTTACCGACATGCTGACTTGTCCTAAGCCGTAAACTCATTCCCTTAGATTATCTTTCAACTGTCTCTCTCACTAGGCCTTTCGTTAGTGGATCTTCCACATTATCACTTGACTTCACATAGTCAATTGTGATAATTCCACTAGAGATCAGTTGTCTTACGGTGTTATGTCTCCATCGTATATGACGAGACTTACCGTTGTACATGACGCTCCCTGCCCTACCTATTGCTGCTTGACTATCGTAATGTATGAAAATTGGTCCCACAGGTTTGGGACAAAATGGAGTATCCTCTAGGAAATTCCGGAGCCATTCAGTTTCTTCACCAGCCTTATCTAAAGCAATAAATTCAGATTCCATTGTAGAGTGTGCGATACATGTTTGTTTGGACGATTTCCAAGAGATTTATCCTCCACCAAGTGTTAACATATAACCACTTGTGGATTTTACTTCATTCGACCCGATAATCCAATTTGCATCATTATATCCTTCAATCACAGCAGGATATTTATTATAATGCAAAGCATAGTGTTGATTCAGATTACTAGTGAACTGACTGAGTTTGCTAATAAAACGTGTTGTATCTGGTCGTGTATAATTCATAATATACATCAAACATCCCAATACTCTGGTATATTCCAATTGAGAGTCACTTTTACCTTCATTCCTTTGAAATGTAAAGCTTAAATCAATTGGAGCTTTTACAACATTGAAATTTAAGTACTTGAACTTATCCAATACCCTTTCAATATAATGAGATTGAGATAATGCTAGTACCTGAGGAGTTTTGAGAATCCTGATGTAACAATTCAAAATACCAAGGTCATGTGATAAGACTTAAATAGACTCCTTAAGATCTAAACCAGTGTTCCTAGTCAAATTAGGAATATGTAGAGTCTTTGAAGTGTTGTTAGAACCAAAACGTTCATAACGTCCGGTAAGTTGGTTCATAAGAGGGCTAGAGTGTCCTTTTTGTTTAACCAAGTTAAAGAGTAGGAATTTGGTAAAAGGTTGTAAAAATAGGTGTATCATACAGTGTGGGATGATTACATGTTATAAAAGACAGGGTACGACTCCCCGAGGACCAACCAAGGACCCTCGAGGAGGCCCTTGAAATAGTAGGCCATGACGTACACCATAACGGGGCGTCACAGGCGCGACGGGGCGTTGAGCCCACCGTCTTGCCAGCCTTAGTTTCTGGGAAAAGGCATCCGCCTTCAAAGTCTCTGACCAACGTGACGGATGTGCAGGACGGAGGGAGAGACTGTCCGTCACGACTACGACGGCCCGTCGTCGGGGAGCCGTTGTGGAGGGGCTGTGATATTTACAGAAGCTAGTTTTAAGTTTGATTAATTCATTAAAGTGTCTTAGGGGTAATTAGGGGTTTAAGGGGAGACTAATTAAGTGGATTAAGACCCCACTATAAATGCCCCAACCCTCATTTGTTTAATCATTCTCTCAAAACAAAACTCTCTTCCTTCTCTCTACTTTCTCTCTCTATTGGAAGACTCCATTGAAGAACAACTTGGGGAGATCATTGGAGGCTGATTTAGCACGAAATTCACCAACAAAACGTTATCAAACCTTAAGGTATGGGATCTAATTCACCTTTGAGATTCCTTTCCTCAAAGGGCTCCTTCAAAGATTTTCTAAAAAGTTGAGTTCTTATGGGTTTCATCAAATTACGAATTTTATCATATTAATTGAGTTAATTATGTATTCTTTGGGTTAGAACGAATAGATTATCATGTATTGTAACTTGATTATGATGAATTGATGTAGTTTGATCTAGATTGTGGGTGATGACCCCTAACCCTTAACCCTAAGTATGAAATTGATATGGATTTGGTTGGGTTCGATGTAATTGATCTCATCATTAGTTAAATGGTCTTTAATGATTATTATTGCATTGATTATGAATCTATTGTAATGAATTGAAGTTCTTCATGCCTATGTTCTTAAAAGTATTGAATCTAGTTAAGAAGATATACTTGATATCATATTTTCAAACTTTAAAGTAGTATTGCTATATGGTATAATGTCTCCTAAATTAGTTCTTATGATTGATTATTGAATTACATTGGTGTGATGACCCAAGATTGGGGTTGATCTATGGGTTGATGGTAAGGCCCTTTATTGATGAACTATGGAGGAGTATTGGTAAGTCTTGATTATCCTAATCCTTACTTCAAATTGTGATTAATTGTCATCAAGTGATAATGTTATGTTGAAGTATACCTTGTGTAAGGTGATAGCTTGATATGATGAATGAATGGAAATGTCTAGGTTGGTTGTGAGGTTGCCTAGGAGTACATATTATAGAGAAGTTGTTATGTAAAGATGTGCCTTATTGTGATGAGATGTGTAAGGGCTAACTTCACCTATATGAATTGTTAATGAAAGGACTAATTCTCATACAATTCTTATTGAGCTATAATAAGGATTATACAAGGGATTGACCCTTCTATCTAATTAAATTGAGAAGATTAATAAAGATTAAAGATTTCTCTAAAATGGGGACTTAGCTTAGCACCGAGCGAACTTGACAATGGGAGGTGATGACTTGTCCCTAAAAAGGAAAGATTCATCCTAGAAGTTGCCCATGTGACGATAACTCCCATGTTTGAGGGATGTGTTACTTTAAGGGATTCCCATGAGGAGCGGCCCATATTACCAAATGGTATAAATAGGGATATCTACCTCTTAGTTCTTGAACTATGTTGCCACCATAGGATACTAGCTAGTGGATCCACCTATATAGCTACGTTCACTATAGGTTCTACTTTGGCCGGTAGACCACCTTCCATCGGTGTAAGGTTTCATAACACCAAATTTCACATTTGATCATGTGGTCTATGTCGGTTAAAGCAAGCGTTCCCTAAACTAAAATGAATGAATAAGATATAGACTAATCAAAATAACTTGAGAGGTTGGCTATAGCTTAGGTAGGGGTATGGGACTCTACCTACGCCTTGCACTAGTTTGCCTTGATAGGAGCTTTGAGAATTCAATATTATGCATGTAAAGCGATGGTATAATGTAAATGGCTTTGTATGTTGAATAACATGCTTATGAGTATAATGTTGTTGTCTTTTTTTTTTGAAGAAGATTCTATGACATGGAAGAGTATGTCGGGTAAGGCTAATTGCTAATTATAGTCTTGGTAGGTTACTTGATTGAGTAGGAGACATGGTAATTTTACTTGATCATTGCACTTGTGACTTTATGAAGGTTATCATTAGTATGCTTTGCCTTGTTATGTTTCACTTGTCTATATGTTTTATCATGATTCTTCATAAATGTCCCTTTTAAGTATATTTGATTGGAAATTGTATATGTGATTCCATACTTAGTACATGTGGAGTACTAACCCCATTACTTTCCCTTTTCCCAAACATTTTAGGTTCGGGTCGTTGACTTACTTCTAATTGCCAGAAAGGAAGACTTGGATATCTTACCATCCAAGTGGTAGCTCCTCACTCTCTCGAGGATGTTGCTGACATATCATTTCTATGTTGTTTAAATATCCTAATTCTGTATTGACTCTATTATTCATTTGAGACGATGTAGTGTATAGCCTATATGTGGCTCCTTGTATTGATGTAGGGCTATGCCCAAGACTTATTGCATTCGATAGATGGATTATGAGATGAGACGACTTTTATGACTATTATTTTCTAAATGAATAAGTGTATGAAATAGAAGTAGAAGACTATGTAATCTTCGTATATGAACAAGTCTATGTATACTTGATATAAATATAATTATGTGTATGTAGAGGTCTATGTGAACCTCCGAGTAGTTATAAATAAAAAGTTTTTAATTCTTTCTGATTTTTAGTCGATGAGTGCTATGTCGAAGCTAAGGGGCTTGTCTTAGTCCTCCGAGAGGACAAAGACGCCAGTTACGTCTAGGGGGTAAGCCCGGATGTGACAAACTTGGTATCAGAGCATGAGGTTGAATATCCTTGATGTTAACGTCTCTCTCAACCACGTTATTTAGGTTTGTATTCATAATTGTGAAGCGCGCCACACTTATGAATAGGAACTTATTTGATGATTAGGAATCATTCTCATTATTGGAAATCCATATCGTGCCTCTAGAATGTACGCCGTATATGCTTTCGCCTAATCCTTGTGTTTTGGTTATAGGAGATGAATACTAGAAGGAATGCGGCCAGAAGACTTGAGGAGGAGATTGCTGCTGCGGGAATTCCTCCCCGTGATGATCCAGCTCCTCCTCTTGAAGAGATTGCTGTTGATGATCAGGCTCCTAATGACCCTACACCTATGACAGAGGCTCAGATGAGGGCTATTATTGCTCAAATGGCTCAAGCCATGACTACTCAAGCTCAAGACGCAACGGTGCAAGCCCAAGCTATGACTGCGCAAGCCAATAGGGATTTGGCACCTAGAGTTCATGAGCAAACTATGGCTTCCCGACTTAGGATTTCACTCTAATGAATCCTCCTATCTTTTATGGGTCTAAGGTTGATGAAGACCCTCAAGAATTCATTGATGAGGTTTACAAGATTTTGTGTGCTATGGGGTTGTCTTCTAGCGAGAATGCCGTGTTGGCCTCATACCAACTCAAGGATGTGGCTCAGACATGGCATGTGCAATGGAAGGGCAATAGGCCACCCCAAGATGGGCCATTAACTTGGGAATTATTCAAAAGGGCTTTCCTTGATCGGTTCTTCCCTAGGGAGATGAGAGAAACTAAGGTGGTGGAATTCGTCAATCTCCGCCAATGAGTAATGAGTGTTCATGAGTACTCTTTGAAGTTCATCCAATTGGCCAAATATGCTCCTTCCTTGGTCTCCGATCCTAGAGACGAGATGAGTCGATACGTGATAGGTGTATCGGATGATTTGCAAGAGGAGTGTCAATCGGCTATGCTACATGATTACATGAATATTGGTCATCTCATGGTGCATGCAAAAAGGGTTGAGGAGGCTAGAGCAAAAAGGAAGGATAAGGATAAGGACTCAAGAAGAACAAGGTCTTACGAGAGTGAAACTGCTAAAGATAGGTTTGGAATTCAAGACAAGCCTAGATTCAAGAAGAGGTTCTCAAACCACGTTCCATCCAAATTTCCCAAGACTAGGGATTCTAAAGCCCCTAGACCGAAAGTTGCAAAGCGGAAGGGTGCAAACTCATCTAATGAGAAGCCTACTTATGCTAAGTGTGGGAAGGAACACTATGGTGAATGTTTGATCGGAATGGGGAATTGCTTTAGTTGTGGGAATAGTGATCACAAAGTTAGGGACTGCCCTAACATAAAGAACCGAGAAAGGAATGTGCAAAAGCAAGCGAGTGAGGCTCCTAAGAAGAACCGTTTTTATGCTCTTCGTTCAAGAGATGAACAAGAGCCCTCTCCCGATGTGGTGACTGGTATGTTACAAATCTTTGCTATTGATGTGTATGCATTATTTGATCCTGGTGCTACTTTGTCTTTCGTTACTCCCTTAGTACCTAAGAAGTTTAGTACATTACCCGATGTTTTGCATGAACCTATTTTGGTGTCTACTCCGGTGGGTGAGTCAGTGGTAGCAAAAAGAGTCTATTAAAATTATCCTATTTCAATGTCTCATAGAGTTTCTCATATTGATCTAGTTGAGCTAGACATGCTTGATTTTGATGTCATTTTAAGTATGGATTGGTTGCATGCTAGTTTTGCTTCCATCGATTGTAGGACTAGAGTTGTGAGGTTTAGTTTCCCAAATGAACCCGTTATAGAGTGGAAGGGTGGAAATTCTCTTCCTAGAGGTCATTTCGTATCATGCCTAAAGGCGTGTAAAATGATCTCAAAGGGGTGTCTTTACCATATTGTGAGAGTCCAAGAAGTGGATTCTGAAGTTCCTCCTATTGAGTCGGTCCCCGTGGTGAGTGAATTTACGGAGGTCTTTCCTGATGACTTTCCTGGCATTTCTCCCGGACGGGAAATCGATTTCGGTATTGATTTGCTACCAAAAATAAATCCTATATCTATTTCTCCTTATAGAATGGCTTCAGCCGAGTTAAAAGAATTGAAGGCTCAACTTAAAGATTTGCTAGACAAGGGCTTTATAAGGCCTAGCATTTCTCCATGGGGTGCTCCGGTCTTGTTTGTGAAAAAGAAGGATGGATCCTTGAGAATGTGTATTGACTACCGTCAACTCAACAAGGTTACTATCAAGAACAAGTATCCTCTTTCTCGGATTGATGATTTATTTGATCAACTCCAAGGAGCGAGTTACTTCTCCAAAATTGACTTGAGGTCAGGGTATCACCAACTTAGGGTGAGAAATGAAGATATTCCAAAGACAGCCTTTCGGACTCGGTATGGGCATTATGAGTTTCTGGTTATGTCCTTTGGTCTCACAAATGCTCCGGCGGCATTTATGAATCTAATGAATAGGGTGTTTCGAAGTTACCTTGATTCATTCGTTATTGTATTTATCGATGATATCTTGGTGTATTCGAAAAATGAGGTTGATCACATGGGTCATCTAAGGGTGGTATTGCAAACCCTTAAAGAGCATAAATTGTTCGCTAAGTATAGCAAGTGCGAGTATTGGCTAAGGTCGGTGGCGTTTCTTGGGCACATCATCTCTAGTGAGGGAGTTGAGGTAGATCCAAGGAAAACTGATGCGGTAAGAAACTGGCCTAGACCCTTGACCCCAACTGACATTAGGAGTTTCTTGAGTCTAGCGGGTTATTATCGAAGGTTCGTAGAAGGTTTTTCATCCATTGCATCTCCTTTGACTACATTGACTCAAAAAGGTAAAAAGTTTGAGTGGTCGAAGGCATGCGAGTAGAGTTTTCAATTATTGAAGGATAGGCTTACTTCTGCTCCGGTGTTAACTTTACCGGAAGGTTCTAAAGGGTTCATTGTGTATTTTGATGCATCCCGCATAGGTTTGGGGTGGGTGCTTAGGCAAAATGGGAAGGTGATTGCCTATGCTTCACGGCAACTTAAGGTGCATGAGAGGAATTACCCTACTCATGACCTTGAGTTAGCGGCCATGGTGTTTGCTTTGAAAATATGGAGACATTACTTGTATGGTGTTCATGTGGATGTTTTCACTGATCATAAGAGCCTTCAATATGTGTTTACCCAAAAAGAGTTGAATCTTCGACAAAGAAGGTGGATAGAGTTGTTGAAAGATTATGATATGAGTGTCTTATATCATCCCGGCAAGGCAAATGTGGTGGCAGATTCTCTAATCCGTATGACTATGAGTAGTGTGTCTCATATAGATGAAGACAAGAAAGATCTAGTGAAAGATGTTCATCGGTTGACTAGATTGGTAGTACGATTGGTGAGTTCTCTAAATGGAGGTGCCACGGTTCATCATAGCTCCGAGTCATCATTGGTGGTTGAGGTGAAGTCCAAACAACACCTTGATCAACTATTGACGGAGTTAAAGGAATCGGTTCTTGGCAAGATGAACGAGTCTTTCTCCCTAGGGGGAGATAGTGTGTTGAGGTACCAAGGGAGGTTATGTGTTCCCGATGTTGATGGATTGAGGGATCGGATCCTTGATGAAGCCCATGGATCCCACTATTCCATCCATCCCGGTTCTACAAAGATGTATCATGACCTTCGAGAAATATATTGGTGGGAAGGTTTGAAGAAGGACATAGCGGAATTTGTTGCTAAATGTCCGAATTGTCAACAAGTGAAAGCGGAACATCAAAAGCCGGGTGGCTTACTACAAGAGATCCAAATTCCTACTTGGAAGTGGGAAGACATTAATATGGATTTTGTGGTAGGGTTGCCTCAGACTCAAAAGTTATTTGATTTTATATGGGTGATTGTTGATAGATTGACTAAGTTCGCTCATTTTATCCCCGTCAAATCCACGTATTCGGCGGAAGATTATGCGAAGATTTTCATAGATGAGATTGTGTGTCGTCATGGTATTCCGTTATCCATCATTTTGGATCGGGGTGCACAATTCACATCTAGATTTTGGAATCGTTTGAAAAAGGTTTGGGTACTAAAGTAAAATTAAGTACCGCCTTCCATCCTCAAACGGATGGTCAAGTGGAACGCACGATTCAAACTCTTGAGGATATGCTTAGAGCTTGCATTATTGATTTTAAAGGGAGTTGGGATAAGCATTTGCCGTTGGTGGAGTTTGCGTATAATAATAGTTTTCATTCGTCTATCTCCATGGCTCCCTATGAAGCCTTGTATGGTAGGAGGTGTAGGTCTCCTATAGGATGGTTTGAAGTTGGTGAATCATCGATATTTGGTCCCGACTTGATTTATAAGACATTGGAGAATGTGTATATCATAAGAAATAGGTTGCAAACAACCTATAGTCGACAAAAGTCCTATGCCGATAATAGAAGGAGGGATTTGGAGTTTGAAGAGGGTGATAAGGTGTATTTGAAAATTTCACCTATGAAAGGAGTGGTAAGATTTGGCAAGAAAGGGAAGTTGAGTCCTCATTACGTGGGTCCTTATGAGATTTTGGAAAGGGTTCGTAAGGTTGCCTACCGTCTAAAACTACCCAATGAGTTAGCTTTGGTTCATCCGATTTTCTATGTCTCTATGTTGAAGAAGTGTGTCAGAGATCCCGAGTCAATTCTTCCTATTGAAGGTCTTGGAGTCAAGGATAACCTCTCTTATGATGAGGTTCCGGTTCAAATCCTTGATAGGCAAGTGAAAAGGTTGAGGAACAAAGAGGTGGTTTCCGTAAAAGTGTTATGGAAGAACCACCTAGTTGAGGGTGCAACATGGGAGGCTGAGGCCGACATGAAGGCCCGTTATCCTCATCTTTTTGATGTTTAAGGTTAGTATCTCTCTCTAATGATATAAAAATGTTAGATATTATGAATCTTTAATGTTTTGGTGAAACTTTGCAAAACTCCTAGTTTTGGAGACTTTTATGATGAAGTCACTTTAGGGTGACCTTATATAAATTTGAAAGTTTTCTTGCTTCTTGCATATTTGAGTCAAGTTGTGTAATTGAGATATGGTTAATCCTTGTGGATATTGTATTGAGCATATTGATAAGATGAACTTTGTGCTAATTGACTTGTGTGATAAATGATTGAGCCCATGTGCATGTGAAAAGGAGAAACCTCATGAGGAAATTTTGAGCTTATGTATGGTAAATTGATGTTTTGAAGTATTTTCATTGAAATAATATGATTCATGCTAATTGAATATTGTGAATTGGTTGAGATGCTAGTCTTGAGTCTATTCCCTCATTTAAAGAGTGTTTGGTGTCATTCGGGGACGAATATTCCTAAGGGGGGGATAATGTAACAATTCGAAATACCAAGGTCATGTGATAAGACTTAAATAGACTCCTTAAGATCTAAACCAGTGTTCCTAGTCAAATTAGGAATATGTAGAGTCTTTGAAGTGGTTTTAGAACCAAAATGTTCATAACGTCCGGTAAGTTGGTTCATAAGAGGGCTAGAGTGTCCTTTTTGTTTAACCAAGTTAAAGAGTAGGAATTTGGTAAAAGGTTGTAAAAATAAGTGTATCATACAGTGTGGGATGGTTGCATGTTATAAAAGACAGGGTACGACTCCCCGAGGACCAACCAAGGACCCTCGAGGAGGACCCCTGAAATAGTAGGCCATGACGTACCCCATGACGGGGCGTCACAGGCGCGACGGGGCGTCGATGCCACCGTCGTGCCAGCCTTAGTTTCTGGGAAAAAGCCTCCGCCTGCACAGTCTCTGACCAACGTGATGGATGTGCAGGACAGAGGGGGAGACTGTCCGTCACTCCCATGACGGCCCATCGTCTGGGAGCCGTCGGGGAGGGGCTGTGATATTTACAGAAGCTAGTTTTAAGTTTGATTAATTCATTAAAGTGTCTTAGGGGTAATTAGGGGTTTAAGGGGAGACTAATTAAGTGGATTAAGACCCCACTATAAATGTCCCAACCCTCATTAGTTTAATCATTCTGTGAAAACAAAACTCTCTTCCTTCTCTCTACTTTCTCTCTCTATTGGAAGACTCCATTGGAGAACAACTTGGGGAGATCATTGGATGCTGATTTAGCACGAAATTCACCAACAAAACGTCATCAAACCTTAAGGTATGGGATCTAATTCACCTTTGAGATTCCTTTCTTCAAAAGGCTCCTTCAAAGATTTTCTAAAAAGTTGAGTTCTTATGGGTTTCATCAAATTCTGAATTTGATCATATGAATTGAGTTAATTATGTGTTCTTTGGGTTAGAACGAATAGATTATCATGTATTGTAACTTGATTAGGATGAATTGATGTAGTTTAATCTAGATTGTGGGTGATGACCCCTAACCCTTAACCCTTTATATGAAATTGATATGGATTTGGTTGGGTTCGATGTAATTGATCTCATCATTAGTTAAATGGTCTTTAATGATTGTTATTGCATTGATTATGAATCTATTGTAATGAATTGAAGTTCTTCATGCCTATGTTCTTAAAAGTATTGAATCTAGTTAAGAAGATATACTTGATATCATATTTTCAAGCTTTAAAGTAGTATTGCTATATGGTATAGTGTTTCTCCTAAATTAGTTCTTATGATTGATTATTGAATTACATTGGTGTGATGACCCAAGATTGGGGTTGATCTATGGGTTGATGGTAAGGCCCTTTATTGATGAACTATGGAGGAGTATTGGTAAGTCTTGATTATCCTAATCCTTACTTCAAATTGTGATTAATTGTCATCAAGTGATAATGTTATGTTGAAGTATACCTTGTGTAAGGTGATAGCTTGATATGATGAATGAATGGAAATGTCTAGGTTGGTTGTGAGGTTGCCTATGAGTACATATTATAGAGAAGTTGTTATGTAAAGATGTGCCTTATTGTGATGAGATGTGTAAGGGCTAACTTCACCTATATGAATTGTTAATGAAAGGACTTATTCTCATACAATTCTTATTGAGCTATAATGAGGATTATACAAGGGATTGACCTTTCTATCTAATTAAATTGAGAAGATTAATAAAGATTAAAGATTTCTCTAAATTGAGGACTTAGCTTAGCACCGAGCGAACTTGACAATTGGAGGTCATGACTTGTCCCTAAAAAGGAAAGATTCATCCTAGAAGTTGCCCATGTGATGATAACTCCCATGTTTGAGGGATGTGTTACTTTAAGGGATTCCCATGAGGAGCGGCCCATATTACCAAATGGTATAAATAGGGATATATACCTCTTAGTTCTTGAACTATGTTGCCACCATAGGATACTAGCTAGTGGATCCACCTATATAGCTACGTTCACTATAGGTTCTACTTTGGCCGGTAGACCACCTTCCATCGGTGTAAGGTTTCATAACACCGGATTCCACATTTGCTCATGTGGTCTATGTCGGTTAAAGCAAGTGTTCCCTAAACTAAAATGAATGAATAAGATATAGACTAATCAAAATAACTTGAGAGGTTGGCTATAGCTTAGGTAGGGGTATGGGACTCTACCTACGCCTTGCACTAGTTTGCCTTGATAGGAGCTTTGAGAAGTCAATATTATGCATGTAAAGCGATGGTATAATGTAAATGGCTTTGTATGTTGAATAACATGCTTATGAGTATAGTGTTGTTGTCTTTGTTTGAAGAAGAAGATTCTATGACATGGAAGAGTATGTCGGGTAAGGCTAATTGCTAATTATAGTCTTGGTAGGTTACTTGATTGAGTAGGAGACATGGTAATTTTACTTGATCATTGCACTTGTGACTTTATGAAGGTTATCATTAGTATGCTTTGCCTTGTTATGTTTCACTTGTCTATATGTTTTATCATGATTCTTCATAAATGTCCCTTTTAAGTATATTTGATTGGTAATTGTATATGTGATTCCATACTTAGTACATGTGGAGTACTAACCCCATTACTCTTTCCTTTTCCCAAACATTTTAGGTTCGGGTCATTGACTTGCTTCTAATTGCCGGAAAGGAAGACTTGGATATCTTACCATCCAAGTGGTAGGTCTTCACTCTCTTGAGGATGTTGCTGACATATCATTTCTATGTTGTTTAAATATCCTAATTCTGTATTGACTCTATTATTCGTTTGAGACGATGTAGTGTATAGCCTATATGTGGCTCCTTGTATTGATGTAGGGCTATGCCCAAGACTTATTGCATTCGATAGATGGATTATGAGATGAGACGGCTTTTATGACTATTATTTTCTAAATGTATAAGTGTATGAAATAGAAGTAGAAGACAATGTAATCTTCGTATATGAACAAGTCTATGTATACTTGATATAAATATAGTTATGTGTATGTAGAGGTCTATGTAAACCTCCGAGTAGTTATAAATAAAAAGTTTTTAATCCTTTCTGATTGTAGTCGATGAATGCTATGAGGAAGCTAAGGGGCTTGTCTTAGTCCTCCGAGAGGACAACGACGCCGGTTACGTCTAGGGGGTAAACCCGGATGTGACACCTGATCCCTAAGATCAAATCATCAACTCCTAAGTCCTTCATATCAAACTTGCTAGACAGCATGCACTTTGTGGCATTTATATCATCAATATCTTTACTCATTATAAACATGTCATCAACATACAGACAAACAATGACTTCATGATTCAGAATGTTTTTAATGTCAACACACTTATCACATTCGTTAATCTTGAATCTATTTGCCAACATTGTTTGGTCAAATATATCATGCCATTGTTTGGGTGCTTGCTTGAGCCCATAAAGTGACTTCACAAGACTGCACACTTTCTCTTCTTTACCAGGAACTATAAACCCTTTAGGTTGTTTCATGTAAATTTATTCCTCCAACTCTCCATTTAGGAAGACTGTCTTAATATCCATTTGATGCATTTTAAGACCATACACTGCCGCTAGTGCTATTAACATCCTAATTGATGTTATCCTTGTTACTGGAGAGTATGTATCAAAATAGTCCATACCTTCTTTTTGTTTGTATCCTTTGACTAAAAGTCTAGCCTTATATTTGTCATTAGTTCTATCAACTTTCATTTTTCTTTTAAAGATCCATTTTGATCCTAAAAGTTTATTTACTGGAGGAAGATCAGCCAATTCCAAAGTATGATTACTTAAAATTGATTTGATATCACTATTGACACTTCTTTCCAATAAGTTGACTCAGACGAATACATAGCTGCTTTAAATGTTTGAGGCTCATTTTCAAGCAACAGTGCCACAAAATCTGGTCCGAAAGAAGTGGCTTTCCGTTGGCGAGTGCTACGCCTGGGATCCTCACTAGGTAATGTATTTTTCGTTGATTCTTCTCCTTGTCGTTTAGGTATTTCACTTATCAACTCACATTTAGTTTTATACGGATAAATGTTTTCAAAGAACTCTGTGTTATCTGACTCAATTATCGTATTACCATGAATCTCGGGATTAACAGATTTTGTGAACAAAAAACCGGCAGGCCTTACTGTTCACAGCATATCCAATAAATACACAATCTACCGTTTTAGGTCTAATTTTCACCCTTTTATGTAAAGGAGCCTCTACCTTAGCTAAACAACTCACACTTTGAAATATGTCAAGTTGGGGTTCCTTCCTTTCCACAACTCATATGGAATTGATTATGTTTCAAGCTTGTTTTGAGGTAAGTGATGGTTGTGATTTCATGATACTTGTATGTATATGAATGTTGCATTATTGATCATATTTTTTTGTAATCATAATAGATAAATGATGTAGCCATGAAATCATGATGTAAATATATGATCTTGATGATGTATTTATGATTGTTATGAGTTATTGAGGATTGGATTTCCACATTCCGGCATCACTTTGGATTGGATTGCCATGTTCCGGCATACTTGGGATCGGATTGCCACGTTTCGGCAAGCTAACTATTTGAGTTTAGGTTATGTGAGAGGACCAATTATGTGTTAAGCATCTGAAATGTTTTGTCGTGTTTTCATGTTGATAATACTGTTTATGTTGATGTAAATGCATGTTATTATAGTATTGTTTGACTTGTTATATATTGCACTAGTGGGATAGCCATGTGATCATACTAGTACACGGTGGTTCTGTACTGATCCTGCACTTGCTCTTACTTTTGTTGAGTATAGGGCGTATTCAAGTGGCTATTTGCAGACCTCACCTAGGATATTAGAGATTATCGTATCAACTTCAAGGGTGAGCCGCAACTTTTGGGATACCATGAAGTTATCTTTAGTCTAGGTCCACCATTTTCGGACTTAGACCATTTTTCTTACATAGTTGAATAGTTCATTAGCATTCCTTGTCTAGACTTGGTATCATTTAATAGTTTTGGTACATTGACTTTAAAATTCTAAGTTTAAGTTCCGCAAATTTTAGTTATTAGATCTTTTGTTTTAGTAATGGAACTTCATTTTTAGTCATTTAACTTGCTTCCGTTACTTAAATACCCTAGTTTTAGAATAAATGCTTTAGTTGGATAGTAGTAGTGATTCTCCCACCGGCTTGTAAGTGTGGGTGCCAATCACGACGGTTTTGGGTCTTGACATTTATCAAAGATTTCTCTACAATTGCAATTACTATGCAAAATAATTGGAAAGGAGTGTAAATTTGATTTTGATGATGCTTGTCAAAGAGAATTGGGAGAGTTGAAAGAAAGTTTAGTATCAACACCTATCATTATTTCACCGTATTGGGGGGCAAACATTTGAAATAATGTGTGATGAAAGTGGGTAGTGCTTGATGGGGTATTGGGACAGAGAAGATTCTTCATCCAACTTAATATGACAACAAAGCTTAAAAGAAGTATATTGTGACTAAACAGGAACTCCTGGTTGTGGTTTTTGCATTTGATAAATTTGGATCCTACTCGTTTGGTACTAAGTTTATCGTGCATCCTAACCATTTTGCATTGACGTATTTGAAGGATGCAAAACCGAGGTTGATTAGATAGTTATTGTTGCTGCAAGAGTTTGATTTTCAGGTGCGGGATAAAAAAGGGACAAAACATTAGGTTGCCGACCATTTGTCTAGATTAAAGGAGGAAGGAATGCTCAAGTTAGGAGATGAGGCTGAAATTAATGATGCATTCCTAGATGAACACGTATTCGTTGCTTATTATGATCTTATTCCTTTGTTCACAGATTTCGCAAACTATTTGGCAAGCGATTTGCTTCCATCGGATTTGTCATTCCACCAAAGGAAAAGGTTTATGTTTGATGTGAAGAAGTTCTTTTGGGATGAGACTTACTTGTTTCATATATGTGCTGATGGTATTATTTATCATTGTGTGCCTGAGGTTAAGATGATGAGTATACTAGAGGTGTTTCATTCATCACCTGTTGGTGGGCATCATAGTGGTATTTAGGATGCTCATAAAATCTTGCACTGTGGTATTACTGGCCTACCATCCACTAGAAACTCATGATTTCGCCAAGTCTTGTGATAAGTGCCAAAGAGAAGGAGGAATTTCAAAGAAGCAAAAATTACATATGAACCCGATATTGGTGATTGAGTTATTTAATGTTTGGGGTCTTGACTTCATGGGGCCATTTGTGAGTTCACATGGGATGAAGTATATTCTTGTTGCAATTGATTATGTATCAAAATGGGTGGAATCAATTTCTCTTTCAAATAATGACGGAAAGAGTGTCACCGCATTCCTAAAAAGAGTATCTTCTCCAGATTCGGTACACCTAGGGCGATTATCAGTGATGGAAGTTCTCATTGTTGTAATAAGTGTTCATGGTGTTACTAGAGAAATATGGAGTTTGTCATAATATAACCACTTTGTACCATTCACAGTATAGTGGGAAAGTTGAGGTGTCGAATAGAGAGATAAAGAGAATACTTGAAAAGACTGTGAATGCCAACATAACTGATTGATGAAGAAGGCTTAATATGCTCTATGGGAAGCAATCTAAGATGTACAATGTATACAACTATAAGTTTTTCTTTTTGATAAAGGAGTTTTCTTCTTTATTTTTTATTTTGCAGCTCTTTAAATTGATGTTTATTTATTTAGTGTCGGCTAGATATAGATTAGGGTCAGTGTCTAAAAAGTGTTCAAAATTTTTTAGAAAGAAAGTCCTAATAGTTTCTAGGTGTGCAAGAATGAAAAGAAAAATCAGCAGCAAATAGTTGTGTAGTGGTCTACAGACCCCATCGACAGTACATTGGTCAAAACATGGACCATGGATGGAGTTCTTAGATCACAGGTACGTTGTCTAATATTTCTAAGTGTCAGAGTAACCTACTAACCCAACCCATGTTCGTAGGTCGACCTACGGACCGACGACGGGGTCTCGTGGGTAAAACCTAGGGTTTTCGCCTGGACTTACCCGAACCCCTTTAAAACTCTTCCTTTTAGAAACATTTCCCCCTACCATATTTTCTCCTTAACCGTTACAACCATTCAAGTACCCCATATTCTTTCATTAATCACCCCCAAATCACTCTCTTATTTCCCATATTAATCCTCCATCACACATATCTCCCTCTTCTCTCCCTAATCACTTCCATCTCCTTCCCCAATGATTCCAAGGTCTAGTCCGGTGCCGAAGGCCAGCAAAAAGGTTCAAGAATTTCATTACACTAACACACTCACTCACTTTAATTACTTATAAGGTAAATGATTCCACCCTAACTTCGAATTTATGTTCATTGTTTAAACTATGAAATCACGAAGTTGCAACTTGACCTTGGGTTGTTAATATCCTATTTGATTGTTGCATTGTAGTTAGGAATACCCTTAGAATTATAGTATGTTATAAATTCAAACTACATAAATCGGTTAATAGTTCTAAATTGGATGTTTTGACGGTTGTTCAATGGTTTTGATATGAATAAAATTAACTTATCACAACCCTAGGGATGACAAACTACCAAAATATATGGTGAAATACATGTGAACTAGTTCGATGGTGTGTTTGTTGAAATATTACATTGACTGTGAGTTTAATGTCTAAAACCCTGACACAGAGCTGACGCACGACTCCAACCAATGGACCATAGGTCGAGGTCTGTAGACCAGTGGCACACATAATATTTTTTAAATGTAGAACCAGTGTGTGGACTATAGTCAGTCGTTCCATCGACGAACCGTTCTGCACATATATGGTGCCCACATCAGAGACTCAATATTGGGTACTTTGACCTATGGAGGGGACCCACGAGCCGTCGTTCCATCGACGGATCGCAGGTACCCATTGTAGGTCACAAGTTCAGCTACTTCTTGATTTTTTTTAGTTTTCCCCTTGGTCCAAATCTTGTTCTAAAATTCATCCATATGTTTTATTGCCTTGATTTGTATTAACTAAGGTTTCACAGGTACCATGGCTCCAAAACAAGTTGTTACCTATGCACGGAGGGAGGGACAAGTCTAGTTCAGTCGCCCCATCCTGGCGTATAATAAAGGCGCACAACGATATGGAATATGTCCCACCTTCCACCAGGGTCTCTCCCACGCCCCCCGCACTATATGGAACAAAGCCAGTAGGTTAGCTCTGACGAGGTAACTACCTACAGTCTGAGTAGGGGGCCACACACATATGAGCACAGGCTGGCTCAAAGTCACAGGCTGGCTCTAGTCGTAGCGGCAATACCGCTTCTTTAGCAAATGCCACTAGCTCAGGCGACAATGCATTACCTACCCAAGTTGAGCCTCTCCCAAGGCCGATTATCCGAACAAATGGTGGTTATCTTGCCAGAATCATATATATATATATGCATTAAAATGGCACGATATTGAACCAATACCTAAGGATTACTCACACTATTACTGAGGAGCGCAGGGTCCTTACCGATAGGCTCTATACTGCATCGACTATTCAGGATCTCTTCGGGAGACACAAATTTAAGTGGATGGAATGGAGCCTCAGGACCTATAGTGAGGTGAAGAACAGAGAGTTCTATGCCTCATATTCTGCCATTGTTTGAAATTCAATCTCTAAACAGGCCAAGCCCACTACTCAGCCTCTACTTCTGTCCACCTTAGTGTGGGGGTTCTAGTAAATATCTCAAAGGTCACCATTCACAGGTTATTATATGGCCCTTCCCATACTCTGCATGTAAATACCACATATTATGACTAATGGATCGGCATCATCAATAGTGAGGCATTTCAGAGCGATCCCGAGCAACGGGAGACACTGTTGAGGTGGTTGGCTAGTCATATTGTTGAGCAACGAGAGACAGTATTGAGGTGGTTTTCTAGTCATATTGTTGCGGATGGGTAGCGAGCTAAGTGGGTTTGTACTCCTAGTGTGGGTAGTAGGAAGACTACACTGAGGTTCGTTGCGATTTTCTTCTGGTTGTTGGTTTAGAACAAATTGTCCTCAACTCAGGTGGACAATGTTGTTACATGGGAGTGTCATGTGATGCTGGGAGCCATTATGTTAGGTTTGGAGATTGATGTCGCCCATATTTTGATTGAAGAGATCCACCAAAGGGTCTTCAAGGACACCACTACCCTGCCTTTGCAGTGTCCGATTTTCTAACTCTACAAGGATGCTTTTATTCCCGTTTGGAAATGTGACCGGTTGCTTGATGCGAACAAGACTATGGACATTGTCCTCATTCAGGATGATTCCAACCTTGTTTCACCTCAAAGAGAGCCACAGGTTAAGGTACCGCCTTTTGGTGATGAACATGGTGCAGATGTTGAGTAGATGCGGACTGATGATACCACCATTCCCGACCCTATAGCAAAGGAACATGCTACACCCTCTTCGGCCACTAGTCCGATCCCTAGATAATCCTGGGCTATTCTCTCTTCAAGGTCCATTGTGGTTACTCTAGCCTGAGTCCAAAAGTTGGAGACACCATGGCGACTTTACTTTAGCAATGAAGCCATGTATGCAACACTTCATTACGGAGTCTGAAGTGAGAATGGAGCAAATGATAGAACAGATGGTTCCGATCGTTCATAAGCGCTTGGATGTTTTAGAGTTATGAGTTTTTTAGAGGCCAACCCCGACCATCGATGTGTCCACCTTTTAGAGGGAGTTGGCTAGCCTCTGCGCTGATGTTTCTGCACTCCTATCCCCTACTAAGACTGAGCCAGAGTCTTTCCTTGCGGTACAGGAGGATGAGGTGGTGATGACTACTCTTTTTGGTGATACTATACCGCCACAAAATTCTTATTGTGCTACTGGGAAGCGCCACTACTCCAACCACATTATTGAGACCGAGGAGACTCTTAATTGAGGAACAATGAGTGCTAGATGTTTGAGGAGTCCCAACAGGTCTCTATGCTTGATCAGGAGAGGAGACAATAACGAACCTGTGAGTTAGATGTTGGCCCATCTGGAATTCCGAGAACTTCTGATGGTACTACATTAGTTGGTGAGGGATCTACTAAGGAAGTCCTTAGTGTTGATCCAGCGGTATCTGAGAAACCCGACCTATTCGCTTCTTGAGAGGTTTTTAGCGCATATACGCCACAAGTTTGCTTCACCTTATGTGTTAATTTTGATTATTTTTGCATTGGGGCAATTACACCTTATTTTGTTAGAGGTTGGGTAAACGGATTGTGAGTGATAAGCTGAAGTTCGAGTAACCCAACTCATAATCTTATTTTGGGGTTTTCTTGCATGTGTTCTTTTCCCTTAAGTGTCTGTGTTACTTTTTGTTGAACATGCATGTTTAGGATTGTATGTGTAGAAGTAAGTAGAAGAATGAAAGCAAAATGACATAAAAAGCATGAAGACAAATTTATACCCATCCAAAAAGTTTGAAATGTGTTAGATCTTTAGGTTTGATGAGTTGAATTTGCTGGACCTCAATATGACATGATAAGAAATCGATTTGATCATATGACTTAAGAAAAAATTTGAATCGGGTAATAAAATAATCTGATAATGAAATAATGTGCCATGTGTGTGAAAAACGTTAGAATGTTCATACAATATGCGTCAATCTAGAACTTGCGCCATTGGTCCTGCTAGGATAATCTAGGTTAGAAGTTGGGCAACGATCATGGGCCTTATTCAAATAATTCCACTCAAGCCTAAATGATTCAACCAAAAGAAACAAATATTTCCTTTGATCTAAATGTTTGAGCCTAATGTAGACAACTTCTTCCAATAAACCTAACTCACCTTCCCTAAAATGATTTTTTTGGCACCAGTCCCTCCTTGGACATGGACACCTTGACTTAGGCCAAAATCTTAAGTTGAGGGTGGCTAGCTAATTCAAAAGTTACCTTGATCTTGGCCCTGGTCTGACATCATATATTGTGCACCTCAACTCATGTAAAATATATAAGTTGAGGTTGGCTAGGAAAAAGGAAACCAAAAGAAAAAAAGGTTGGAAAGAGTTTTGTGGTGAAAAGAGAAAAAATAAAAGAAAAAGATAGAAAAATATGTGACAAAAATGCTTAAATAAACAAAGAAAAATGTAGTAAAATAAAATAAAGAAAAGTGAAAAATATGAGCTAAATAGTCAAAAGTCACATCTATGTGAAAGAGAATCGAGGGAAAGAGCAGAAAAATAAAAAGATGTCAAGAATTGGTGGACAAAAGAGGTAAACACCCAATGTAATGTCAGGGAGGGAAGAAAATCATTAAAAAGTACCCAAATGTATCCTACATGACCTTGAGCCAACATTACAAGCTAAGAAACTCCAATAGTGATCCTAGCGACTAGTTTCGTGAGTCTAAGCCATGAAAATAAGGGCAAACCTATGGTATTGAGCCCTAATTGTACATGAAATCACTTCTGAGTATGAGTGTTGAATGAATTGTTAAACTCAAACTTCATGTCTATTGTGTGTGAAAAAGGATTTCTTTTGAAGTTAAAGAACTAGTTACATTGTTGGAAAATTGAAACCTAGGTGATTGTGAAAAATGTATGTTGTGGTTTCTATTGGTTGATCTATGTCATGTTTTGATTCGCATGAGTTAGCTTGTTGAGTCTAAATGACACTAAGGAGATGCAATTGATTGAAAAGGCCATATGATTGCTTGAGTTTGTATATCTGCTTTTACATAAGTGTCGTTTAGAGTGTTCATGTGTCGCTTGAGGACAAACAACAAGTTTAAGTTGAGTGTGTTGATATACCATGATTTTACGGTAATTTTGATGCGTTTCACTTAGAATTTGTGTGTGTCTTGGGCTATTTTTTATTCAAAATAATGTTTTATATGTAATTTTTGCAAGGAATAGGCTTAGATGTGGTTGATAATGATGCGAGTTGAAAAATGCATAAGTGACCACCCACGGACAGTAGCTCCAATGACAGATTGTGGATTTGCAGTCCTAGGTCCTTTTCTGGTGGTTTAAGTTTCAATTCCAGTCCACGGAATGCAAGGACGGACCGTAGGTGATGCATCATAAGTGGAAGAACAGAGAAATACGACAAATGTGGAACCATGGAGCAAGACATTTGACCATAGGTCGACCCATGATCCGTCCTCTACGTCTGTCATTGATGATCAAAAAGTTGAAGGTTCTAGTACCTGATGAAGATTGTCTAAGTGTTTAGCCACGGAGGGGACCTACTGACCGTAGGTTGACCCACTGTCCGTGGATCGAAGATTACTTTTAAACCGCGTCCTGCCACTTATTTCCTTAATTTGTTTCCTATTTTATTTAGGATTTGTTTCAATAAATAGTAGTTGTAATCCTCATTTTAGGGGTTAAACATTATTGTTAACTTCTAGTTTTTTTGTGTTTTTAGGAGTTAAATTGCAAAGTTTAGCAATTTAATTTCCGGAATTCATTTGATACAATTTTCAATTTGAATTTCAATTGAAGATTTCGAGTTTCACCAATTCTACTTGTAAGTTCATTAATTTTTTTTACTCAATTACGAATTGTGTTCTTTCAAGCTTGAGTAGCTAAATCCACATCTAGGGTTGTGGGACCATGAGCAATCAAAGAAGTATTAATAATAATTATGTAATTCTTGAATAGTGTTTATACATTTATTGTTAATTCTTTCGCTTAGAAGTCTTTTTGACAATTCGCAATATTAGAACTCGCATTGTTGGTACTTGCCGGACCAAGGAGGTAGTTAATGAGAAAAAAGTTAACAACAAAGATTTTGTGGATACTATCTAAGTCTAATGTTAATTGGTGCGAGTGTGAAAACTAAGTCATACATTGATGTGATGTCTAATCTAGGGAAATGTAAGGGTTAGTAAAGAATACACCCATAGTCGGACCAACGTGCGAGGTGAAATTCTCTACTTGGAGGAACAATCTCTTAGGGATACCTAACTTACCAACTTTACATGTAAAACACTAGGAGAGGATTACTATTATTAGGATTACTGCGTTAAGAGCTTATGGGGAACACATATACCCTAGTTTCTCTCTTATATTGATAACAAAATCTTATCTACTTATCACTTAATCAACAATCAGTTACTTTCTTAAATCCCCCTTCCTTTACATACTTGTCTTGAAAATAGTTTGACTAAATAAATATAATAGTGGGTTAAATTTAAGTCTGAGCCATATTCCTCGTGGGATCGACCCCAACCTGCAAGTTGGGTTCTTTGTTTAACAACAACCGCTTATACTTATTTAAGGAGGTGTAATTTAAGTGTATCACTATACCTTCCCCAGTTCCAACTCCCTGTCCACCTTGACCCAGACTTTGATTTATCAAATAGACAGTCTTGCCCAATCTACGGATGTTAGAGTGTCTAGGGTTGAGAAGAACATTCTCATAATGATTGATAGGGTAATTGAGTGGGCGAGGGTCTTTTTGAGGGAGTGGGTGACTAGATGTGAGAGGTTGATTGAGGCCCACAATGTGAGGTTGGACAACCTCATTACTAGATTAGAGGCCAAATAGTAGGCCAAAGGTATTTTTGGTGTTATTCACACCATGATAGGCGAGCTTTCTACCTTGCAAGCGACCGCAGTCTAGATGAGATCTACTGAAAATTCAATGTTTTGGGGAGATGTTCCCCTACTTGATGCGCCTGCCTCTATGCCACCGATGATGACAAAAAGTGAGCCTTCTCAGAGTGTGTAGCGAGTAAGATAGATAGGAGAGTTGTTAGTGAGGGTGTTATCAATGATGATTTGGTCGAGGAGATGGATAAGGATATGGCGAGGAGAGTGTAGGATGAGTATAGTATTGCACAAACATTCACGGACTTGCAGGATACTAAGGAGATGTTTTTCTTGGCCACCCAGTGGAGTCTCTTTAGACTCCACTTTCCTCCCAATGGTGTGATCCACTTTGTTGCCTCATATGATACTATTTATGGGAAATGATGACTCATATAATGCTATAACCTGCCAGAGTCTCCAAATGAGAGCACTCACAACCATAACCTGTAAGGGTGACATTTTTACTCTTTCTCCCATATATCACTTTTTCACTAACAACACAACACATTTATTTTTGGTGGGTGAGGGAATTTATGTCAATATTCTCCTTTTGGATTTGTATTTTGTTATTTTTATGTTTTGGATGATTGTAGTATTTTACTTCTTTTTATATTAGAAAAATTCATATTCTTTTGGTTTATCTCTTACTGCATCGTTCATTTTTTTCTCAATTTTGCAATTACCCCATGAGTTTTTGAAAATTGTGAAATTCTTGAGTTTTCATTGATATTATTAGAGGATGGAATCTATTCAATATCGATGTCTTGAATAATACTCATGACAAACATGATGTATAATGTTGGTGTTGCAAGAATGAAATTGATGTAAATGCACTTTTTAGCAATCTATTTGAATCTTTTTTTGATTAGCTGTGTTGTGATGTGATCCTTTCAATGAATGTTTTCGGGGTATGCTAAATGAGTTTATTCGAAGTGCTATGTTTGGTGAGATTTTACTTGAAAACATGTGTGTGGAATCCTAGAATTTTTCTTATTATTCTAGTTGTCTAAACCTTGGTAATTGTAAGTTGTGATCTTGGGTAGCAATTATAAAAGGGAACCCAAATTTTCATACCCTTTATGACTACCATGTGACGGTGTGCATCCGTTTTGTCACCATTTGAGTCTAAACCATTTGTTGACAAGGCCAAAATGAAACCTCTTGAGCCAATTTTTCCCTACATTCTCACAAAAAATCCTTTTTGAAGCACTATTATGTTTGAATATCCAACTTAGGTCAAAACCCTAAGTTAGGGATATGGAAAGAAAGGAAAAATGAAAGACAAGTAAAGGTCAAAGAAAGATGAAATAAGACTTAACTTAGTAGTTTGTTACAAAAAGAAGGAACCCCTCCTTATTTAAAAAAAAAAGGAGAAATATTATGATGAATTTTTTTATAAAATGGAAATGAAAAAGAGAAGTTGATGAAATAAAGTGGATTCCAAATAAAGTGAGTAAAAATTTAAAGTTTGAGTTTTCAAATGAAAAAAGAATGAAAAAAGCTTGAGAAGAAGTGAAGATGATTGAAACAATGCTTTTAAAAGGTGAAGCGACTAAGTCAAATTGACCATACCTTAACTCTCAGCCCCGTTACAAGCTTGAAATACCCTTGATATTTTTCATGAATTAGGTTGTGTGATGATTGGAAAATATTGGCAAACCTATTGGGTGAAGCTTTATTGATTCCTTATTTCTTTGTTGATTTATTTTCGGAGCATGGAATTGTTCTTGATGTGAGGGCACTTGAACACATTTCTTGAAACATGGTCTTGCATTAGAGAAAAAGCTATATTGATCTTGAGCTTATGTTTCGACCGGCTAGTCATCATTTGAAAATTTTGATCATGATTAAGTGTAGAATGTTGTTGAGAATACTTTTACAATGACACTTGTATCATACCCATATTGAACTAATTGTGTCTTCATTTACTTGCAATCAAGCAAAAGTATAAGTTGAGGGTGTTGATGAGTGGTAAATTGCACTCATTTGAGGCCTAATTAACTCCACATTTAGTGTCCTCAACGGCAAATTATGTTCTATTCTACTGATATTTTGATGATTTGCACCTACAAAGGATAAAGGACAAGGGAAGGATGAATGCTTGAAAGATCGAGAAAAATGTAAAAAGAAGTGCAAACTATACATTGATGATCGCCAAACAAGAAAGAGAGATAGCGTAACAGGCATGACCTCACCCAAATTGTCTGTGCACAACACTTGCATCTATTCAGGAAGGTCAGCACACTCCAAATGGAAAGACAATGCACCAAATGAGAATGAATATGTTGACCATTGACAAAAGCAACAATCAAGGTGAATAGTAGAAGTCTTAAAAGGTGAACTAAGATCGTGCTCAGCGATACATTAAATGTGAAAGTCAGAAATGAAAAACCTCATTGACGGAGGTTCAAGAACTTGAAGCCTATAGCAAGAAAAGGCTAGTTGAAGAGCAAAGGGAGATTCACCCAACATGATCGGCGAGCCCGTCTAACGTCGTACAATAGGTCATGTAGTGAGTTTTGGACCAGATTTAGAGAAAAAATAAATAGTCCAAATGAGAGATAAATAAGGGAGTCTGGAGTTCAGAGTTCACGGAAGTTAAAATATTTTTTGGTGTATGCAAAAGTGAGAGGAAAACAACACTTTACATTGTGAAGAAGACTTTCTAGTTTTGGGGGTTTTCAACTTTTGTTCTTTAAAATGACAAATGGAAGTGTAATCCAAACAGGATTTGCTTGTGATTGCTATATTTTATGTTACTCATGGCTACCTTCATGAAAGGTGTAATTTATTACTTTTTGTGATTGATGGCTAAAACCCCAAGATATAGGGGTGCAATTATGGGGTTGGGTGTTAATTTAATGTGGTGGGTATTGTCTTACGCTCTATTTTGTTGTAGTTCATATGGTTAATTTATGCGTTAAGGTTTCAAACTTAATTTCTACATCTGATCTCCGATTGATGCTCGAAAGAGATCGATTGGAGTGGGTAATTATTCTTATATTGTCAATTTATGTATGATGTATGTAACTTGATTGATTATAGAGGTTATGGTTCCGATCTATTTTCTCTATTTTAGCATGGAAAGTGAGAATAGAATATGGTATTGGGTTGTTTATTATAGCATATAGATGAGACCGAATGGAGAAGTTATACAAGGATGCTATGAGATCGAAAGAAGATTAGCATCATTAAATATGACTTAGCCTATTCATGAATGTTCATCACTATAGAGAAAGACAATTACCCCTACGTGACATTAATTTAAAATCCCCGCACCCCTACATTAATTGTTACTTCTTTAATTTTAAAAACTTTTAGTTTAATTGTAATCATAGATAACCAAATCCTTTTACTAAATGGGCAGAATCATCCACCCACTTGTTTTTACTATTACAAATGAATGATTTTACATTCCAAATAACTTGATAGAATTTTCTACAGTATACCATTCTTTGTGGGAATCGACCCTGATTGTAGCTGGGTATTTTTATGAACGACGACCACTGTATCTTTTAATTGGTTTTACAAAGTACATTTGAGCATCATCACATGACCTTGACCGTCTATTGGTATCCAACCCCCAGACTCTACTTATGACTCATATTCTAACTCCATAACCTGGACTTGACACTAAACCAAACCCCAACATCTTAATTGAGCTCTGATTTCCATACGACAACGTGATCACGAAGCTAATGGGAGACCTAAACTTAACATATGACCTGAGACCCAATCATGACCTCAACTTTCAACTCTCGATTGCTACATCGTGACCTTGGAATAACTTCTAAACTAAGATTTGACCCTGATTCCCTTCCTGGGATCCGACTTTTGAATCAGGACACAAACTTGATACCTGAACCTGACGAATGATCCAGGATTTTTCCTTGAGATTTGACCCAAATTCCCAACTCAGGACCCAACTTTTTAACCAATGCCCAACAGCAATATCTTATGCAAGACCCGAGCCTAACACCTAACAAAGGAAGACTTCAACACCCTGCCCCAATAATCAATTAGGGACCCAAGACTGGAACCTAACCTAAGACCAGACCTTGACTCTTAACCCGTAACTGGACTCTAACAAACAATGTACCACCCCGTAACCAAAACAAACCAAAAATGTAGATTTTAGAAGATGTAGGTGCCACTGACGGAGCTAACTACGGACCGTCAGTTGACTTACGGTCCAACAGTCAGCTCCGTCAATCGGTCACTCAAATTTTATTCCTCAGTCATGAATTATGGTCGACTAGTACGAACTATCGGTCGACTTACGGTCTATCAGTCAACTCCATCAATGGGCTAGCTAACTTGCAGTCCTGAGTCGTGAACGATAGTCGACCAGTACGGACAATCAATCAAATTATGGTCGATCAATCACATCCATCAATGGGACAACCGACTTTCATTCCTCAGTCGGGAACAACGGTCAACCAGTACGGACCGTCAGTCAGCTCCGTCGGTGATTTCAACAGCTTTTAAGTTTTGGGTCTTTTGGTCTTTTCCTTGTTCATTTGGCCCCTACGCTACGTCGTTTACGCAATAAATCATGAGTTTTAGTTTGTTTAATCCTAGAAACATAACTAGAACTTACCTAACTCAAGTCATTAATCAAAACATAGAAAATTAGAAGCAAAAGAGGAGAAAAAGGTCAAGAACCCTAGTTCCATTAGTTCCAGCCCCAAAATCTAAGGACTTCTCCTTGGAATTCATCACCATGTATGTGGGATTTCACGAGTGGGTTCCTTTAACCCATTGGGTTCCTATATTTTAGTCAGATTCTTGATTCCCTTATCATAATTAGACCAAGAGGTTCTAGAACTTCAGCAGATTATCATGAATTAGTTAATTAGATGTTCCAAATCATATTACCATGTTATTAGTCGGTTTATTCCATGAATTTCATAAACCTAGCTATGTATTTCTGTAGTTTTTGGATTACAAATGCTAGGTCAGAATTTCAGTTATTTTTGATATGCATAGCACAATATCTGAATGCATCATTATCATATTAATTGTTGCATTCTCAGTTTGCATGTTCAAATTTGAGCTATCCAATATTTACAAAAATTTAGTCATAATGTGGTAATATTAATCATTGGGAGTAGCATAAGACCGAGTTGGATTAGGGTTTGGCGTACCCAAATAGTCCCAGAACTACTAGCCACATAGGTTGTAAGTCCCCTCCATGGGCATCATTTTAGTGATCACACCAGCATGCATCTATACCTCTGGCAGGGTATATTGGATCCTCTCGATGGGGCGTATACATCGGACTCCAAATTTAGATAATGTGGTTTTATTATCAGTTATTAAAAGCTCACACGGTTTAGTCAGACTTCATTGCATTGACCATGTTTTAGTATTCCAGTCTGAGCATGTTATAAGTTGGTCATTGCATTCAGATTAGACATGTTCAGTATTTCAGCATCTATATCATGTTCAGATTATTTAATTGCTTTATTGCTATGTTCAGTTATAAGTTATTTCTGTTTTACTTCATCATGCATGCTTAGTACCTTTCAAGTACTCACACATATGTGCACTACAGCTTCTCATGATGTAGTTTATGGTTCTCATCATCCAAATCACGTGTAGATCGGTTCTCACTCTTCCGTTTAGCAGAATCAATGGTGAGTTCTCATTCTCCGAGGACAACAATCCTGAGTTTCCTTTCAGTATTTTTAGTCCTTTAGTTTCAGTTTTTCTAGACTTAATTGGGTCTGTCCCAGTATTTCTAGCCAGTTAGAGGCTATTTTAAGAGATAGTTATATTTATCTTAGAATTGAGTTATCAATATTTATATATCTCAATTATAGTATATCGATATTCCTCATCTTTTCATTTTATTTATGACTATAGCTTCCGCATCAGTCTATTATTCAGTTTATCTTTAGTATGTTCATGATCATGCCAGCAGGGTTAGCTTAATATCACTTGTGGTCCTAGGTTCCGTATTCACTTCTCGAGGGTAGCTGGGGCGTGACACCCAACTTAGAATACCACACCGACACCTGACTCAAGATTCGACCATGAATACTTAACTAGAAGCCTAACACTAAATTCATATTCTTCCTGATCTAATTTGGGACCCGAGAATTGGATTATCAAGGTCGATAGTCTAGTCCTAAATTGAGAATCGAGATTCAAATTTTGAATTAGCATATTGGTATCCGCGACTTTAGTTAGGAGTGAAAGTTGAGGTGTGAGATTTAAAAAGAATTTTGGAAAATGTTTTACATTTTTTTTTTTGAGGTAATTCATTTTCTTAAATCTGAGGAAAATGTATTGATTTGGAAAACATTTTTATAACATTTAAGCCAACCAAACATGAGAAAATTGGAAAGCAGTTTTTAGAAAATATTTTCCTTCATACGAAACGGACCCTTAATAATTAAAAATATGAATAATTTAGCATTAAGATTTTAATTAAGTGCAAATATGAGGTCTTAGAAATATCGTGTATCTGACCTACAAATTTCGTTATGCTATGAAAGGAAAAGTAATGATATTTTACAAAATAGATGCGCACATGATTGTCTTCTATTTTCATAGTACAAAGAGTTTTGAATTTAAATAAATTATATTAGTATTTTTTGCATTACTTTTTTTACATTTTCATCTAGTAAGTGATACTCCCTGTGTCCCAATCTGTTTGACACCACTCGGATTTCAAGATTCAAACAAGTCTACATTTTACAGTGAATTTTTCATATATCTTTTAAGTATTTTGAATTGTCAATTATCGTGAATTATATTTATTCTTACATAGTTTACAAATATATAAATTTCATTTTAAAAAATTTGAAGATTCTATGTGCAAATTTCCGATCAAACATAAGTTATTCGACTCTCGAAAAATGAAAAGTTTCATATAAATTGGGACAGGGGAAGTATTTCACAATTTCAGCATCAAATGAATTATTTTAATGAGTTGTGTGAGATTGTTCTACATTTTAGATTTTCTTTGTTTAGATATTTAGTTTTTCCGTTGCTTTTTGTTTTTTGTAGTATCATATCATATCATATATATTATAAGAGGGAACAAAATCTAATTTAAAAATAATTATCATCTATAACTATATGTATATTTAATTTAATTATCATCATCATATCATTTAATATATATATGGGAAGCCTCCAAGTTAATAAGTTAAATTACGAAAGTATCCTTATAAATCTAAATGACACTTTTATCCTTCAATCAAAATTTACTCCAACATTTTTTTGGATAAAGATGTAATTGTGAATTCAAATTAAGATTAAAAAAATGAAATTTGGAGAAAGAAGTTTTACTACTCCAAACCATTGGAAAGTTTGAAAAGACTTGCAACAAATTCAACATAAATTATATGCTATATCCATTTAAAAGGTGATTTTTTAAAGTTAAAAAAACGTAGTCTAGCTGCTTACATTCATAATTTTGAAAACCCAAAAGTTTCTTTTTACTAAAATCTCTTTGAAAACTATAATCTCTCAATTTATAAAATCAGTTTGAAAATTAATTACACCTCTCTACATTCTATCAAATCTATACACTCCCATTATATCATATGTTGTCACTGCTAAAAAGGAACATGTTCTCTTCCAAAATGGAATGAAGTACTACTCCATGACTACACAATTTTGAAATGTAAAAAGACCAAAAGAAAATTGAAAGAGGTAAGTTTCCTACTTCTTGTAGTGTTTATTTAAATTTGGTTTACTATTACTTCTTAAATTTTAGAGTGCTTGCTATATAAATATTTTCCCTTTCTAGAAAATTTTATATCGTTACTTGAATAAATGTTATTTTTGGCCAAGCTCATACAGTAGAAATATTATGACAATTGCAATAATTTTATTGCTAAATTATTTATTGATCAAATTTCATGGTAAGAATATATGAATCATTTATGTTGTTTTTCTTTGTTTCCCTGATCATCCAGTTCATATAGATGATCCATATTGTACTTGAAGTTTTTATTAATTATTGTAGCTATTTTATATTTCAATTTTATAAATATTGTCGAGTTTGTTGGATCATAACATGATTTTACTAATAAAAAGTATAATATTGTATTTCAGTATGAAGCTACTTTTATTTAACATTGGCTTCTCTGATATAACAATTTGGTTGAGTATAGAGCTTTTTCTTATTCTTTTAGATGCACTAATTTTTGCACTGCAATGAGCCTGAGAATTTAGCATCACGTGATGTGTAAACTTTTCACTATAAAGAAGATAAAAACAAGTTTTTTTTGTTCTTTGTAGCACCACTCTTAAGTAAAGTTTATCACTTATTTTGTTTTTCAAATAAAGTTTTATAAAACTATTTTGTAAGCGTTTTGGCTAAAAAAAAGTGTTACAAATTTGATGCCTTTGAAGTAGAAAAATTTATACGAGTAAAGGTTCAATCTACTTTTTTGGCATGAGTCGAGAAGCCAATGAGCCATTAAATCGTTAATACCCATGATGGCTACATGGTTTACATGGGAACTTGAGTTATCTGAACTCTCATCCCCACATCGGTCCTCAATACTACTCCCAAAAAGCACTTTAGCTCATGTTTTTAATAAAACTTCCTTCCTTTGGGTTGAGATAATTTACTGATCCCTTTAGCTTTAAAAAGCTCCTTTTTGGAATCAATGTTCCCATTTTCGTTCAAAATTCTTTTGGAACTTCTTAGTTCCCTTTTTACTTAAATGTAAAACATTTATCAACCTTTAGGGAACACTTAGTCTCCCTTTATAACTTTAGAGAATTGAACTCAACTCTTACTCTTTACTTAACTTGAAACGTTACTCTTAGGGAATACTCAGTTCCCTTATACCTTTTTGAGAAATGAACTCATCCTTTACTCTTTTCCTTAACCCGATCCTGAGCCTTAAAACTAAGTTAAAACATTTAAGTAAGACTCTAAAAACTTTTGAAAACTTTACTTTTACTCACTTGATCGTTTTAGACTTGACTTCTTATTTCTTGACTTCGATCTTAACTTTCCTTGAATGGATTAAAGATTTAAGGTTTCAATCTGAGTTCTTGGATGATTTCTAGGTTTTTAGAAATCATTTGAAGTGATTAAAAATCATTGGAGGATGTTAATGTACCTTGGAAGGACTTAAAAGGGGTAAACTATGAAAACTGGACGAAAAACACCGGGTCGGGCGTACTTGTGGCGCGTCGCGCCAGCGCCAGTTGACTGAGGCCTGATTCTGGAGCACTGGTGGCGCGCCACACTAGGCCTTGGTTTACTGAGGCCAATTACTAGCACAGCAGGCGCGCCGCGCCTGCCCCTACCCAGGTGCGTCTGACGAATTTTTCAACTCATTATCCATTTATAAATTCTCCAAAACATCCTAGATCATTCACTAAACGATTGGGATCATTTATAGTATGAATAAATAGTGACTTCAACTCACAATAACTCGAATTAACAAGTATCTAATTAACAATGACAGCGAACAATCGAATCAACCAGAAATCAAGCGTTCTCTCAAGAACATAACTCCTAACATGAAATAAATCCATAATTTCGCTGAACTGAAACAAATTGATGTGTGGGTGAAGTAACCCAACACAAAATATCTCACATACCTCAAAGGTATCACCCCCGACAAAATCCACACACGATCCTTGGCGTTCTTGGACGATTCTTGGTCTTCCTCTTCTTTTCTCCTTTTCTCCCAAACCCTAAGTGTTCTTAAATTTGAAAAACTGATTTGGGACTTGTTTTTACCCCTAATATAACCTTAAAATGAATACTTGGGTGAAAAGACAACTTTGCCCTTACTAAAATCCGGATTGGACTTTCCTCAGTCGAACAACCCAACTTCCGAAAGACATTTCTCCCTCATACGACATCGGATTTGTGAAAACTTGGGGGAGTTGGAAAAATCTTCTCAAGGGCGTCCCAACCATATAAAGAACTCACCCAGACTCCTTCAGAGCTGGAACTTATAGCCATTTAAAATAACAAAAAGTCACTTTTGAAAGCTGGAAATTTCCAGATTTCCTCAATTATTCTCAAAATTGATTATTCTTGTTTTTCTTAGCTTAACCTTAGTTAATTTAGGTTTATATATATATATATATATATATATATATATATATATGTGTGTGTGTGTGTGTGTGTGTGTGTATGTGTGTGTGTGTGTGAAACCTCCAAGTTATTAAGTTAAATTATGTAAGTATCCTTATAAAGCTAAATGACACTTTAATCCTTCAATAAAAATTTACTTTAACATTTTTTTTGGATAAAAATGTAATTGTGCATTAAAATTTAGATTAAAAAAATCATCATCATATCATATATATATATATATATATATATATATATATATATATATATATGATAAAGATGTAATTGTGCATTCAAATTAAGATTAAAAAAAATAAAATTTGGACAAAGAAGTTTTACTACTCCAAACCATTGGAGAATTTGAAAAGACTTGCAACAAATTCAACATAAATTATATGCTCTATCCATTTAAAAGGTGATTTTTTTTAAGTAAAAAAAAAAAAAAGGTCTAGATTCTTACATTTATAATTTTGAAAACCCAAAAGTTTCTTCTTATTAAAATCACTTTGAAAACTATAATCTCTCAATTTATAATATCAGTTTAAAAATTAATTACACCCCTCTACATTCTATTAAATCTATACACCCCCTATATCGTGTGTTGTCACTGGTAAAAAGGAACATGTTCTCTTCCAAACTTGAATGAACTACTCTTCCAAGACTACACAATTTTAAAATGTAAAAAGAGAAAATTGAAAGAGGTAAGTTTCCTACTTCTTGTAGTGTATATTTAAATCTGGCTTACTATTACTTCTTAAATTTTAGAGTGCTTGCTATATTAACATTTTCCCTTTCTTAGACAATTCTATATCGTTTCTTGAATAAATGTTGTATTTTTCCGAGGTCATACGGTAGTAATGTTATGACAATTGCAATAATCTTATTGCTAAATTATTTATTGATCAAATTTCATGGTAAGACTATATGAATCTTTTATGCTCTTTTTCTTTATTTCCCTGACCATTTAGTTCATAGAGATGATCCATATTGTACTTGATGTTTTAATTAATTATTGTAGCTAGTTTATATTTCAATATTATAAATATTGCCGAGTTTGTTTGTCCATAACATGATTTTACTAATAAAAAGCACAATATTGTGTTTCAGTATGAAGTTACAATATAACAGTTTGGTTGAGTATAAAACTTTTTCTTATTCTTTTGGATGCACTAATTATTGCAGTGCAACGAGCTAGAGAATTTAGCATCACGAGATGTGCATTCTTTGCACTATAAAGAACATAAAAAGAAGTTTTTTTTGTTCTTTGTAGCACCACTCTTAACTATAGTTGATAACTTATTTTGTTTTGCCAATAAAATTTTATATAACTATTTTGGAAACCTTTCGGATAAAAGAAAAAGTGTTACAAACTTGATGCCTTTGAAGAAAAATTTATTTGAGTAAAGGTTCAATCTATTTTTTTGGCATGAGTTGAGAAACCAACGAGCCTTTAAACTGTTATGACGTTGTTGTCACGCCCGGAGTCTACACCCTGAATGTTGTCGGCACTCGAAAACCATTGCTGGCCACCAAGCAAACCCTTGTACTGGCTTACTTAACTCAGCGGAAAACTCAACTCAACTTAATCGAGAAATAAATCATGTTTAAAGAAATACTTCATATAACAATCTGGCCAAAATGTCACTTAAGTCTCAACAAGAAAAATAGACTCCAAACTAAACTACTGACTGTCTACGAAGCCTCTAAATTACTGAGATAGATGTTGGGACAGACCCCACAACATCCTAAAAACAACTAAACTAGTAAAGCAAATAAAGAGGATGTCCTCCGGAATGCAAAGAGGCTCATCACTGACTCTGGAGCTCGATCTCGATCAACGAAGCGATGCGTGCTTATCCTAGTTACCTGCGTCTGCATCATAAAACAATGCAGGCCAACGGGCATCAGTACATTAAATGTACGAGTATGCGAGTTGGAATACTAAACACAACTATAAGGCTTGAAATGGAGTAAGGATGAACTTACCTTGGATCTGCTCAACTCATAAGATAACAACTCCATATAAATCAATAAGAACATATATATATATATATATATATATATATATATATATATATATATATATATATATATATATATATATATATATATATATATATATATATATATATATATATATAACTGGTAAAACTGTGTAAACTCTTAGTTTCATTAAAGCTGAAATAATAATAAACTCAACTTCACTTATATATGAAACTAATATAGTTTCTGTGGGAGTTTCACTAACCGACAACCACCACTATGAGCGTAAGTGGTGATAAAACGTCTCGTCCACGCTGCCAAAACTGTCCTATACTTTGCTGTCGCATAGAATATCCTCAACCTAGTGGATTCACTGCTAAAATCATGTGATCATCTAAAAAGTATGACATGCTAATACCCATGATTACTACATGGTTTACATGGGGACTTGAGTTATCTGAACTCTCATCCCCACATCGGCGCTCAATACTACTCCCAAAATTTTCTTTAGCTCATACTTTAAATAAAATTTCCTTCCATTGGGTTGAGATAATTTACTGAACCCTTTAGCTTTAAAAGCTTCTCTTGGAATCAATGTTCCCCTCTTTAGTTCAAAAATCTTTTGGAACTTCTTAGTTCCCTTTTAACTTAAATATGAAACATTTATCAATATTTAGGGAATACTTATTCCCCCTTATAACTTTAATGAAATGAACTCAACTCTTGCTCTTTACTTATCTTGAAACTTTAACTCTTAGGGAATACTTAGTTCCCTTATAGCTTTTGAGAATTTAACTCAACTCTTTTCTATTTGCTCGACTTGTAACTTGAGCCTTAAATCAGAGTTATAATGATTGTTTAAGACTCTTTGAAAACTTTAAGAACTCACTTTGACTTGCTTCTTAACTTTTAAACTTGAGTCTTAACTTCTTTGACTTTGATCTTAGCTTCCCTTGAATTGAATTATGGATTCAAGGATCATGATCTTATGTTTAGGGATAATTTCATGACGTTTGGATGTACTTTAGAGTGTCGGAATCAACTAAAAATGGAAGGTACTTCAATTAGGAAATAGTACGAAAAGATAGGGAAAGAACGGGGTCTCCGAGGGGTCTTGGCGCTCTAAGATGCGCGGGGTGCCAGAGCCTGATGGAAAGAGGCTGTCCTCAGGCGCTCTGGATGGCGCAGCGTGCCAGAGCCTGATGGACAAAGTCTGTCCTGAGGGGCTCTGGTAGGCGCGGCGCCCCAGGGCCTATCAGATGGATTTTCCGACTTTTCTTCTCCAATTTTCTATTCTAAACCTCCCAATCATCCATGGATATTCCCCCAAACACTTAGAATGACTAATGTACTCAATACCCAATAGTTTAGACTCGTAAAACAACCCAGAAACATGAATCAAAACAACTAAAGGTATGCTACAACTTTACCAACCAAAATCCACCAATTGTTCATCAAGAACTTCAAGATTTATAATTGATTCAATAGAAAACTTGCTGAATTAAACATTTTGGAATGTGGGTGAACGAACCCAACACAAAAAGGTCTCACATACCTTTATAAGGATCACCTCGACGAAATCTACGCACGATCTTGGCTTTCTTGGACGATTCTTGATCTTCCTCTCCTTTTCTCTTTTTCTCCCATGACCTAAGCGTTCTTAATCTTGTTAAACTGAATTGGGACTTGGTTTTTACCCCTAAATAACCCTTAAAACGATTTAGGAAATACTAGGGTGGAAAGACAACTTTTCCTTTTCAAAAATCCAGATTGGATTTTCCTCGCTCAACAGTCCAACCTCCGAAAGGCATATCTCCCACATACAACATCGGATTCTCACAAACTCGGCGGCTTTGTAAAGGCCTTCCTAAGGTCTTTCCAAACATATAAGGAACTTATCCAAACTCCTCTTGAGCTGGAAGTTATGCCCGTTTATAAATGACCAAAAATCACTTTTTGAAAGCTGGAAATTTTCCAGATTTCCCTACTTAATTCCAAAAATGATTGTTCTTGATTTCTTAGCTTATTCTTAGATGTTTCAAGTTATGAGATGTTATAATATCTACCCCTTGGTAATCATCCTCGAATGAGAACTCTTTCACTAAGATAAGGGTAGTAATATCATTTCAGCACTCAACAACCAACACAAGTAATAACATGCTTATAATATCCTTATAAAGTGCTAAGAAGAGAATTTAGTACCTTGATCTGCATTGTCTCCGATTTAAAAAAGATGTTTATACCTGATCTTCATATTCTCCTCACCTTCCCAAGTTGCTTCTTCAACAAATTTGTTCCTCCAAAGGACCTTGACTGAAGCAACTTCTTTTGTCCTCAGCTTGCGAACATGACGATCCAAAATCTAAATCGAAACTTCCTCATAGGATAGGTTATCCTTAATCTCAATATTCTTTGTTGGTAATATCAATGAAGGATCACCCAAACACTTCTTCAACATAGAAATATGGAATACCGGATGAACCGCTGTTAACTCTTGGGGTAGCTCCAACTCATAAGCCACACTACCCACTCTTGGATATTCTTTAAGGACCAATATACCGGGGTCTAAGTTTCCCCTTCTTACCAAACCTCATAACACCCTTCATGGGTAAAACCTTAAGATACACCTAATCATCCACCTCAAACTCTAATGGCTTTCTCTTAACATCTGTGTAGGATTTTTGGCGACTTTGTAACGTCTTCAATCTTTCTTGAATTACTTTCACCTTCTCCATACCTTGGTGAAATAGATCTGGCCCTATCAACCCTGCTTCACCAACTTTGAACTAACCAATAGGAGATCTGCATCTTCTCCATAAAGAGCTTCATGAGGAGCCATTTGGATGCTCGAATGGTAACTGTTGTTGTAAGCAAATTCAATGAGAGATATGTGATCATCCCAATTCCCACTGAACTCGATCACACAAGCTCTCAACATATCTTCTAAGGTCTGGATAGTACACTCTGCTTTTCCATCCGTCTGAGGATGAAAAGCAGTGCATAAGTTCACCTTTTAACCCAAACCTTTCTGGAAAGATTTCCAAAACTGTGTAGTAAACTGAGCACCTCTATCTAAAATAATGGAGACTGGAACTCCATGAAGTCTTACCACTTCTTGAAGGTACAACTTAGCATAATCCTCGGCCGAATAAGTAGTCTTTACCGATAAGAAATGGGTTGACTTTGTTATTCTGTCAACAATTACCCAAATAGAATCATGTTGCTTTCGAGATGTTGGCAAGCCTGTGATGAAGTCCATATTAATCATCTCCCACTTCCATTTCGGAAGTTATATATTCTGAGCTAAACCTCCAGGCCTTTGGTGTTCCACTTTCACTTGCTGACAATTTGAACACTTGGCAACAAACTCAGCAATATCTTTCTTCATGCCTTTCCACCAATATACCTCTCTCAAATCGCGATACATCTTGGTGGAACCCGGATGAATGGAATATCTGGAGCTATGAGCCTCCTCCAAGATCCTCTCTTGGAATACATCGACCTTAGGTACACATAATCTGCCTTGCATTTCAGCACACCATCTCCCCCTTGTTCAAAATCCAATACTCTTTGGTTATGGACACTTGCCTTCAAATCAAGCAAAATAGGATCTTGTTCTGACTTCTCTTTCACCTCTGACACTAAGGACGATTCAGCCCCATTTGTCACCACTATACCTCCTTCTGTGAAATCCATAAGTCGGACTCCTAAACGTGCAAGTATGTGCACATATTTAGCTAATTCCCTATTCTCTTCTTCAACATGGGAAGTACTCCCCATAGATAACCTGCTTAAGGTATCAGCAACCATATTAGCCTTACCTGGGTTGTAAAGAATACTCATGTCATAATCCTTGAGTTATTCCAACCACCTTCTCTGTCTGAGGTTGAGCTCTTTATAGGTGAACACATATTGGAGGCTTTTGTGATTAGTGAATATATCAACATGAACACCATACAAATAGTGATGCCATATCTTCAAAGCAAATACTACTGCAACCAATTCTAAGTCATGAGTTGGGTAATTCTTCTCATTAACCTTCAACTGTCTAGAGGCATAAGCAATAACCTTGTCATTCTGCATCAAAACACAGCCCAAGCTAACTCTTGATGCATCACTATACACCACAAAGCCTTGAGTACCCTCTAGTAATGTCAAAACTGGAGCGGTAGTCAATCTCTTTTTCAACTCCTGAAAGCTTTTCTCACAAGCTTCAGACTATTGAAGCTTGACCGTCTTCTGAATTAGCTTGGTCAGAGGAGAAGAGATAGATAATAATCCTTCAACAAATCTCCTATAATAGCCCAAGAAACTCCTTCTATCTATTGGAGATGTGGGTCTAGGCCAACTCTGAACCGCTTCAATCTTCTGTATGTCAACACTAATCCCTTCACCAGAAACAATATGGCCTAAGAATACCACCGACTTAAGCCAAAACTTCCACTTGGAGAACATGGCATATAGATTTTTATATCTCAAAGTTCGAAAAATGATCCTAAGGTGACTAGCATGATCTTCTTCATTCCTTGAATAAATCAATATGTCATCAATGAATACGATGATAAAAAGATCTAAATAAGGTCTAAAGACTCTATTCATAAGATCCATGAACACTGCAGGTGAATTTGTCAAACGAAAGGACATGACCAGAAATTCATAATGTCCATACCTTGTTCTAAAAGTTGTCTTGGGAATATCACATTCCCTTACTTTCAACTGATGATAGTCTGATCTGAGGTCAATCTTGGAAAAACAAGAAGCACCTTGAAGTTGGTCGAAAAGATCATCTATCTATCCTTGGAAGAGGATACTTATTCTTAATGGTCACCTTATTCAATTGGCGGTAGTCTATACACATCCTAAGGGGCCCATCTTTCTTCCTTGCAAACAAGACCGGAGCGCCCCAAGGTGAGACCCTTGGTCGAATGAAGCCTTTATCTAACAGATCTTTCAATTACTCTTTTAGATCTTTTAGCTCTGCTGGTGCCATTCTGTATGACAGAATAGATATAGGACGAGTATCTGGGATGATGTCTATGCCAAAGTCTATCTCTCTTTTGTGAGGGATTCCGGGTTGATCATCAGGAAAGACTTCTGAAAACTCACTGACTATAGGAACTGACTAAAGGAAAGGTACCTCAACACTTGAGAAATTCACTCGGACTAAGTGATAGACACACCACTTAGAGACTAACTTCCTCGCCTTAAGGTACAAAATAAAATGACCCTTAGGCACAACTGAACTGCTAGTCCACTCTATGAATGGCTTATTAGGAATTTGAAACTTGAAACTCGGATTCTGCAATCTATTTATGCATAACAGGCATGGAGCCAGTCCATACCTAGAATGACATTAAAATCTACCATATCTAAACCTACTAGATCAACCATGGTGCTCTTGTGATTCATGGAAACAAGACAATCATAATAGACTCTTTCCGCTAGAATAGACTCCCCAACAGGTGTAGAAACACAAAAGGGTTCACAAAGTTTTTCAGGAAGAATCTCAAATTGATTTGCAACATAAGGAGTTACAAAGGATAAACTTGCTCCTGGGTGTTACAAAGCATAAACATCAAAAGTAAAGATTTTGATCATACCCGTGACAACATCTGTAAATTTTTACGGCTAGTGATTGCATAGATGTGGTTTGCCCCTCCACCTGTACTAGAAGTGGCTCCTCTAGGTTCAACCCTGTCTGGTGGATCAACTGACGAAGATTGGGCTCTATTTCCCGGATTTCCACCACCCTGCTTATTCTTTGGGCACTCTCTCGTAAAGCCCTCTTAGCCACACTAAAACAGCCTGTCTGGCCATTACGACAATCTCATGGGTGGTTTCTACCACGCTTAGTACATGTAGAATCCCTACTTCCTCCTTGTGCCACACTACCTTGATACTAAGCTGCACTCACCTTGAAGTGCTGCGAATTCTGGCCACGATACTCACCTCAGTTTCTGGGAGCAGGTGCACTAGCGGATGATGGTGTATGACCCTTCTGTTTCTGAAATTGAGATCGATTCGAACCACCTTTCTGTCGCCTAGACTCATTTCTAGTCTTTGCCTTCTTATTTCGATATACCGCTTTTTCCCTCTACTTCTCCTCTTCAACTTGTTAGACATAGACCATAAGCTTGGATATGTCCATGTCACCAATCAACATTGCAGCCCTACCCTCTTTGCTTGAAGCACAACCTACCGGCAACAAACAAGCTCATTCTTCTCCTCATATCTTTCACCATCTTCGGAGCATAGCGAGACAGTTGGGTGAACTTCAACCCATACTTATGAAAACTCATGGAGTCCTATTTCAAAGTTATGAACTCTCGTACCTTTGCATCCTTCAGTTCTCGAGGAAATAACCTCCCCAAGAAGGCTACTTCGAAGCAAGCCCAACTTGGATGTGGTCCACACTCAACTCTACCATCCTTCCATTGGTCAAACCATGTTCTAGCCACACTCTTCAGTTGGTATGCAACTAATTTAACACTCTCAACATCGACCACATGCATTACCTCAAACATTTTCTTCAACTCTTCCACAAAGTTCTCCGGATACTCAGTAGTGCTTGATCCGGTGAAGCTAGAATGATTCATTCTTTGAAACTCACGAACCCTCGAAGTTTCATCCCCTTCATGTCGAGCTTCTCTCTGTTGTTTGACTTGGTTAGTTACCACTTACTTTAAAATCTGGATAGCTTCTCAGAACTCGGCATTGGTAACCTCTCCTTGGGGTTGCACATCCGGTGCATTAGGAACCCCTTGTTCATCAACATTTCTTCGGGCTAGTCGACCTCTTACTGCTCTTCGAGGAGGCATGATGATCTGAAAATATGCGTAAGCATGAATTACAGAGAGACTTTTAGAGATAAACTCTACGCACGAAAAGAATATGAAAGAAGTGAGACATTCTTAAATGTTATAGCCTCCTAATTATAGATGTGGCACTCTTCACACCGATGACTAAGATTCTACAGACACGGCTTCATAGACTCCCTAGGACTCTTAAACTATGTGCTCTGATACCAAGTTTGTCACGCTCGGAGCCTACACCCTGGACGTGGCCGGCACTCGAAGACCATTGTTGGCCCCAAGCGAACCCTTGGCGTGACTTACTTAACTCAACGGAAAACTCAAGTCAACTTAATTGAGAAATAAAACATGTTCAAAGAAATACTTCATATAACAATCTCGCCAAAATGGCACTTAATTCGCAACAAGAAAAATATACTTCAAACTAAACTACTAATTGTCTAGAAGCCTCTAAACTACTGAGATGGATGTTGGGACAGACCCCAAACCATCCTAAAAACAACAAAACTAGTAAAGCAAATGAAGAGGATGTCCTCCGGAATGCAAGGAATCTCACCACTGACTGGAGCTTGATCTTGATCAACAAGGCGTTGCATGCTGATCCTAGTTACCTGCGTCTGCATCATAAAACTATGCAGTCCAACTGGCATCATTACATTGAATGTACGAGTATGCGTGTTGGAAAGCTAAACACAACTATAAGGCTTGAAATGCATTAAGGATGAAATTACCTTGGCTCTGCTCAACTTATAAGATAACAACTCAATATAAAGCAATAAGAACATATGCAATATATATATATATATATATATATATATATATATATATATATATATATAACTGGTAAAACAGTGTATACTCTTAGTTCATTAAATATGAAACAATAATAAACTCAACTTTACTTATCTATGAAAGTAATATAGTTTCTCTGGGAGTGTCTCTAACCGACAACCACCACTATGAGCCTAAATGGTGATACAGCATGTCGTCCCCACTCCCAAAACTGTCCTATACTTTGTTGTGGATCCACTACTAAACCTAGTGGATCTACTACTAAACTCACGTAATCATCTAAAAAGTATGACACGTTAATACCCATGATGGCTACATGGTTTACATGGGGACTAGAGTTATCTAAATTCTTATCCCCACATCGGTGCTCAATACTACTCCCAAAACTTTATTTAGCTCATACTTTTAATAAAATTTCCTTTCTTTAGGTTGAGAAAATTTACTGAACCCTTTAGCTTTAAAATCTTTTCTTGAAATCAATGTTCCCCTCTTTAGTTCAAAAATATTTTGGAACTTCTTATTTCCCTTTTAACTTAAATGAGAAACATTTATCAACCTTTAGGGAAAACTTAGTCCCCCTTATAACTTTAGAGAAATGAACTCAACTCTTTCTCTTTACTTAACTTGAAACTTTAACTCTTAGGAAATTCACTTATAGCTTTTGAGAATTTAACTCAACTCTTTTCTCAATGCTCGACTTGTAACTTGAGCCTTGAATCAAAGCTAAAATGATTTTTAAGACTCTTTGAACACTTAAAGAACTTACTTTGACTTGATTCTTAACTTTTTAACTTGACTTTTAACTTCTTTGAATTTGATCTTAGCTTCCGTAGAATTGAATTATGGATTCAAGGATAAAGATCTCATGTTTAGGGATTATTTAATGATGTTTAGATGTACTTTAAAGTGTTGGAATCAACTAGGAATGTAAGGTACATCAATTCGGAACTAGTACAAAAAGATAGGGAAAGAACGGGGTCTTAGCGCTCTGAGAGGCGCGGGGCACTAGAGACTGACGGGCAGAGTCTCTCCTCAGGTGCTCTGGCTGGCACGGCGCGCCATAGCCTGATAGACAGAGTCTGTTCTAAGGGGCTCTGGTAGGCGCGGCGTCCCAGGGCCTATCAGACGGGTTTTCCAACTTTTCTTCTTCGATTTTCAATTCTAAACCTACCAATCTTCTATGGATCTTCCCCCAAACACTTAGAATGACTAATGAACTCAATACCCAATAGCTTAGACTCATAAAACAACCCGGAAACACGAATCAAAATAACTAAATGTACGCTACAACTTTACCAACTAAGATCCACCAATTATTCATCAAGAACTTCAAGATTTATCATTGATTCAGTAGAAAACTTGTTGCATTAAACATGTTGGTATGTGGGTGAACGAACCCAACACAAAAGGGTCTCACATACCTCGATAGGTATCACCCTCGATGAAATCCACGCACTATCTTGGCGTTATTGGACGATTCTTGATCTTCCTCTCCTTTTCTCTTTTAATTCCAATCCCTAAGCGTTCTTAATCTTGTTAAACTGAATTGGGAATTTGTTTTTACCCCTAAAATAACCATTAAAACGAATTAGGAAATACTAGGGTGGAAAGACAACTTTGCCCTTACTAAAATCTGGATTGGATTTTACTCAACTCAACAACCCTACTTCCGAAAGGCATATATCCCTCATAACATCAGATTTTCGCAAACTTGGCGGCGCTGTAAAGGTCTTCCCAAGGGATTTCCAAACATATAAAGAACTCATCGAAACTCCTTCTGAGCTGAAAGATATGGCCGTTTGAATATGACCAAAACTCAAATTTTGAAAGCTGGAAATTTTCCAGATTTCCCTACTTATTTCCAAAAATGATTTTTCTTGGTTTCTTAGCTTATTCTTATATGTTTCAAGTTACGAGATGTTACAGTTGCATAGCTTCAATCAAGATGCATGAGTATTGACATATTTAAGTATTTTGATTTTTCTATTCAAATGTCTTTTGTTGTGGTTTGCAATTTTCTATTTCTCTTTTAAACAGTGACATTCATTAGGGATTGAATCCCACAATAAGTAAATTTATATTTATTGCTATTATATATTAAAGTATCAAATATATGAAGTAAATATACTATGTGAATGCATGGACCAAAATTATACATCACATTTTATTGGCTTGTGGTATATGTACACATCATGCTTAATTATCTAGCTAAAATTAGTTTTGTTTTTTGACAAACTCAAATTTTATTTACAATTATGTCTAAGATTGTTTGTTTCAAATGATATTTTGTGTAACTTATTATATACGAATATTAGTGTTGCTTATATTACTTTAAAAAATGTGTATCGATGCATGGGATACACGTGTATAGCACGTGTTCAGAAACTAGTGCTTTATATTATCACAATTAAGTTTAAGTATGCGGTATTATTAAGTTATTTTATCTTTATAAAAATTTAAACGGGAAAAAAGGGAAAAAAAATAGAAATCTAGTTAAAAGATTTTTAAAAGGCAATATTAGACACCATCTTCTTTGGTTTTATCAACACAGTATGGAGTAATTTGAAAATTAGTCTAAGAATTTTCAGAACCAGGCGGCGAAATTCCCTCGACTATTCTCCTTATTTTTTAGAGGGTTAAAATTTCTTCTCCCCAACTTACAAAATTTTAGGGCTTAACTGAACCAATTCCTTCTTTTCATCATCTTCCATATAGAGTAAGTTGTTGGATTACTGAAAAGATTAGTAATGTTTAATTATTTTTATAAATATTTTCATACAGTTCGTGCCCAACATTGTTTGTGATATTTTTATAACTGGTGTAGGCTTTTAGAAACTAGAACTTAGGCCTTTAGCAACCAAAAATGGCTTTTTAGCAATTAGAACCTCTGTTATTTAAATAGAAAAATTTCATCTTCAGTCAACTTCAACATGAGATTTCTTGATCTTGGGAACTACGATTGAAGTAATTCAAAAGTGTTAGGGGTCCGTGTTGGTCGTGGCTACACGTTGGAATGTTTCAGAAGTGTTGGAGCTCTCCGTTTGAGGTATATTCCACCCGAAGGGGCTGTCATCTCTCTTTTGTTTTGTTTCATTGATGTTGTATTTGCATGTTGTTTTTTGTGTTGTTCTTGTCATGGAATCAAGCCCCATTTTGGAGCAAAAGCTCGGTAAGGGATTTAGAAACTTTTGACACAGCTAATTTGGGATTCACGTTGCGAGCCCCGTATTCCCATTTTGACTTGATAGTGGGTCTCTATCCAATTGTTGTGATTTTAGTGTCTAGATATCTGTATTGACATTGTGATTGATAATTTGATAGCTTGGCTGTTTGGAGGCCTTTTTTAAATGGATAGCTCGTGTGTGATGGATTCGGAGCACTCGTGATTGGCTTTTAGGTAGGCTTCTGTATACTTGGTATAACATCTTAGATAATGCCTAGTATTGTTATAAGAGGGAACAAAAAAATTAAAGTTGAATTACAATTTTACCCCTACTATAATTTAAAATGTTATAAAAGCATTTAATTATTTAATTTAAATGTTAAAGTGTATCATTTTTATAAAAATGTGGATGACTTTTGAACTTCCTTAGATTAATTCCAAGTTAAAATATATAATTTAAAAATATTTATCATTTATAACAATATGTGTATGTATGTGTGTGTGTGTACATATATATATATATATATATATATATATATATATAGTTACGAAAGTATCCTTTTAAAGCTAAATGACATTTTTATCCTTCAATCAAAATTTACTCCAACATTTTTTTGGATAAAGATATCATTGTGCATTCAAATTATGATTAAAAAAATGAAATTTGGAGAAAGAAGTTTTGATGCTCCAAACCATTGGAGAATTTATAAAGACATGCAACAAATTCAACATAAATTATATGTTATATCCATTTAAAAGGTGAATTTTTTTAGTAAAACAAACATAGTCTAGATGCTTTCGTTCGTAATTGTGAACATTTATGTGTTTCTACACCTGTTTGGGAGTCTATTCTAGAGGAAAGAGTCTGGCGTGATTGTCCTGTTTCCAACAATCACAAGAGTACCATGGATGATTTAATAGAATTAGACATGGTAGATTTTGATTTCATTCTAGGTATGGACTGGAATGCAAAACTCGAGTTGTCAAGTTCCAGATTTCAAATGAGTCAGTCATAGAGTGGGATAGTAGTTCAACACTGCCTAAGGGTCGTTTCATTTCGTACCTTAAGGCGAGGAAGTTAGTTTCTAAGGGATGTATCTATCATTTAGTTCGTGTTAATGACTCAAGTGTTGAGGTACCTTCCTTTCAGTCAGTTTTTATGGTTAGTGAGTTTCCAGAAGTTTTTCCCGATGATCTACTGGGAGTCCATCCTATAAGAGAGATAGACTATGGCATAGATGTCATTCCAGATACTCGTCCTATCTCTATTCCGCCATAGAGAATGACACCAGCAGAATTATAAACTAAAGGACAACTGAAAGATCTGTTAGATAAAGGCTTCATTCCGCCAAGTGTCTCACCTTGGGTCGCTCCGGTCTTTTTTGTTAGGAAAAAGGATGGGTCCCTTAAGATGTGTATATATTACCGTCAGTTAAATAAGGTGACCATAAGAATAAATATCCTCTTCCAAGGATAGATGATTTCTTCGATCAACTTCAAGGTGCTTCTTGGTTTTCCATGATTGCCCTTAGATCAGGCTATCATCAGTTGAAAGTTAGGGAATGTGATATTCCCAAGACATCTTTTAGAACAACGTATGGGCATTATGAATTTCTGGTTATGTCCTTTGGTTTGACTAATTCACCTGCAACGTTCATGGATCTTATGAATAGAGTCTTCAAAACTTATTTAGATATATTTGTCATGGTCTTCATTGATTAAATACTGATTTATTCATGGAATACAGAAGATCATGCTAGTCACCTAAGGGTCGTTCTTCAGTCTTTGAGAGATAAGGAGTTGTATGCAAAGTTCTCCAAGTGCGAGTTTTGGCTTAAGTCTGTGGCGTTCTTAGGCCACATTGTTTCTGGTGAAGGTATTAAAGTTGACAATCAGAAGATAGAAGAAGTTCAGAGTTGACCTAGACCCACATCTCCGACAAATATAAGGAGTTTCTTTGGTTTGGCTGGGTATTAAAGGTGATTTGTTGAAGGATTCTCATCTATCTCTTCTCCTTTGACCAAGTTAACTCAAAACATAGTAAAGCTTCAATGGTATGAAGCTTGTGAGAAAAGCTTTCAGGAGTTGAAAAAGAGATTGACTACTGCTCCGGTTTTGACCTTACTAGAGGGTACTCAAGGCTTTGTGGTGTATTGCGATGCATCAAGAGTTGGCTTGGGTTGTGTGTTAATGCAGAATGGCAAGGTCATAGCTTATGCTTCCAGACAGTTGAAGGTTTATGAGAAGAATTATTCAACTCATGACTTAGAATTTGTTGTCGTAGTGTTTGCTTTGATAATATGACATCACTACTTGTATGGTATTCATGTGGACATATTCACTGATCACAAGAGCCTCCAATATGTGTTCAATCAGAGAGAGCTCAACCTTAGACAGAGAAGGTGGTTGGAATTACTCATGGATTATGACATGAATATTCTTTACCACCCAGGTAAGGATAATGTGGTTGTTGATGCCTTAAGCAGGTTGTCCATGGGAAGTACTTCCCATGTCGAAGAAGAAAAGAAAGAGTTAGTAAAAGATGTGGATAGACTTGCACGTTTGAGAGTCAGACATATGGACTCAACAGAAGGAGGCATAGTGGTAACCAATGGGGATGAATCATCCTTGGTGTCAAAAGTGAAAGAGAAGCAAGACCAAGACCCTATTCACTTGATTTGAAGGCAAGTGTCAATAGCCAAAAAGTATTGGCTCTCGAACAAGGAAGAGATGGTGTGCTGAAATACCAAGGCAGATTATGTGTACCTAAGGTGGATGGACTTCAAGAGAGGATCTTGGAGGAGGCTCATAGCTCCAGATATTCCATTCATCCAGATGACACCAAAACGTATTGTGATTTGAGAGAGGTATATTGGTGGGAAGGCATGAAGAAGGATATTGTTGAGTTTGTTGATAAGTGTTCAAATTGTCAGCTAGTGAAAGTGGAACACCAAAGGCCTATTGGTTTAGCTTAGAATATAGAGATTTCGGAATTTAAGTGGGAGATGAATAATATGGAGTTCATCAAAGGCTTGCCAAGATCGCGAAGGCAACATGATTGCATTTGGGTGTTTGTAAACAGTATGACCAAGTCAGCCTATTTCTTTCCGGTCAAGACTACCTATTCGGCTGAGGATTATCCTAAGTTGTACCTTAAGGAAGTGGTAAGTCTTTATGGAGGTCCGATCTCCATTATTTCAGATAGAAGTGCACAATTTACCGCACAATTCTAGAAATCTCTCCAGAAAGGTTTGGGGTCAAAGGTTAATTTGAGCACTACTTTTCATCCTCAGACAGATGAACAAACAGAGCGTACTATACATACCTTGGAAGATATGTTGATAGATTATGTGATCGACTTCAAAGGAAATTGGGATGATCACCTACCTCTCATAGAGTTCGCTTAAAACAACATATATCATTCGAGCATCCAAATGGCTCCATATGAAGCTCTCTATGGGAGAAGGTGAAGATCTCCTATTGGATGGTTCGAAGTCGGCGAAGCAGGGTTGATAGGACCAGATTTAGTTCACCAAGCTATGGAAAAGGTGAAAGTGATTTTAAGAAAGGTTGAAGACAACACAGAGTCGCCAAAAGTCCTAAATAGATGTTACAAGAATGCCATTAGAGTTTTAAGTTGATGGTTGGGTGTACCTAAAGGTTTCACCTATGAAAGGAGTTATGAGGTTTGGTAGGAAGGGGAAACTTAGTGCCCGGTATATCAGACCTTATAGAATCTCCAAGAGAGTGGGAAATATGGCTTATGAGCTGGAGCTACCCCAAGAGTTAGAAGTGGTTCATCCGGTATTCCATATTTCTATGTTGATGAAGTGTCTGGGTGATCCTTCATTGATAATAACAACAGAGAATGTTGGTAGTAAGGATAGTCTTTCCTATAAAAAAGTTCCAGTTCAGATTTTGTATCGGCAGGCTCGCAAGTTAAGGACAAAGGAAGTTGCTTCGGTCAAGGTCCTTTGGAGGAACCTATTTGTTGAAGAAGCGACTTGGGAAGCAGAGGAGGATACGAAGAAGAGATATCCACATCTCTTTGAATTCGGGGAGAACGCAAATCAAGGTACTAAATTCTCTTCTTATCACTTTATAAGATTATGTATAAGCTTGTTATTACTTGCTTTTGTTGTTAAGTGCTGAAATGATATTACTATCCTTAACTTAGAGAAAGAATTCTCATTCGAGGACGAATGTTCCCAAGGGGGAGATATTGTAACATCTCGTATTCTAGATAAACTAAGGTCAAGCTAAGAAAAACAAGAAGAATCAAATTTGGAAATAAGTAAGGAAATCTGGAAAATTTCCAGATTTCAAAAGTAAGCTTTGGTTATTTTCAAAAGGATATAACTCTTAGCTCATGAAGAGTTTGGGAGAGTTCTTTATGTGGATGGAAATATCGTTGGAAGATCTTTCTAACGATGCCAAGTTTGCAAATTTCCGAGGTCGTATGAGTGAGATATGACCTTCGGAAGATGGATTATTGAGCAGGGAAAGTTCCAAATCAGGATTTGTTAAGGGTGATTTGGTCTTTTCCTAAAGTAATTAATTAATTTATTTTGGGGTAATATGTTGAGGTCAAAACTAATCTCATTCAGTTTACGCACTTAGAAAAATAGACTAGGGCTTTGAAAAAAAAAAGGATAAAAGAGGATAAGGAAGAAGAAGACGCAAGAACGCCAAGTTTTAGCTTTGTGGATTTCATCGGGGGTGATCCCAAACAAGGTAAGTGAGATTATTCGGTGATGATTTCTTTCACCCACCCTGTAACTTGATTCATTACGGCAATTAGAGTCAAATTAAAGGTAAATCTTGAATATTTAGATGAAACGTTTGAAGTTCTTGTTGATTGAATTGTTGTTGATCGCTGTTAGTTGTAATCCATTTTTTCGGACTGTTTTCGGGTCTAAATCTTTGGGTAATAAGTTAATTAGGGATCGTAAGTGTTTGCGGTGGAAACAAAGGGGGTTTGGGAAATTTTAAAGATGAAAAACGAAGAAGAAAGTTGGAAAACCCGTTGGATAGATGTTGGGGCGCCGCGCCTCCAAAGCCCCTCAGAACAGAGTCTTTCCGTCAGGCTCTGGCTCGCCGCGCCTCTCAGAGCGCCTGAGGACAGCCTCTGTCCATCAGTCTATGGCACTCCGCGTCTCTCAGAGCGCCTCGATCCCCTGGAGACCTCTTTCCCTTTTGTACTAGTTCCTAAGTGATGTAACCCTCATTCCTAGTTGGTTCCAACACTCTAAGGTACATTTAAACATCATGAAATCATCCATAAAGATAAGATCATGATCCATGAATCCATAATTCAATTCAAGGAAAGTTAAGATCAAAGTCAAAGAAGTTAAGAGCCAAGTCTAGAAGTTAAGAAGCAAGTCAAAGTAAAGTTATAAGTTTTCTAAAGTCTTTCATAAATACTTTCACTTTGTTTTAAAGACTTAAAGTTCAACTGAAGTAAAGAGCAAGAGTTGAATTCATTTCTCAAAAGCTATAAGGGAACTAAGTATTCACTAAGAGTCAAGTTTCAAGTTAAGTAAAGAGCAAAAGTTGAGTTCATTTCTCAAAAGTTATAAGGGAACTAAGTATTCCCTAAGAGTGAAGTTTCAAGTTAAGTAAAGAGCAAGAGATGAGTTCATTTATCAAAAAGATATAAGGTACTATGTATTCCCTAGAGGTTTACAAATGTTTCACATTTGAGTAAAAAGGGGAACTAGAAGTTCCAAAAGAGTTTTGAACAAAAAAGGGAATATTAATTCCAAGAATAACTTCTTAAAGCTAAAGGTTTCAGCAAATTATCTCAATCCAAAGAGAAGTAAGTTTACTAAAAGTATGAGCTAAGTATGTTTTGGGAGTAGTATTGAGCACCGATGTGGGAATGTCAGTTCATATTAACTCAGTCTCCAGGTAAACCATCTAGCCACCATGGGAATTGAGGATCATACTTTTTAGATGATCACGTAAAGAGAGCTAGTGATCCACTAAGTTGAGTAAGGTCCTATATCGATTGCAAGGTGTAGGATGGTCCTCTTGCAAAGTGAGGTAAGAAATTGTATCATTACTTAAGCTCATAGTGATGGTTGTCGTTTAGAGAATCTCCCACTAAAGTTATATTACTTTTATATATAAGTAAAGTTGTGTTTGTTATTGCATTTCTTTAACGAACTGAGTTGTATCACTGTTTTGAAAAGCTTTATATATATATATATATATATATATATATATATACTCCAACTCGCATACTCGTATATTCAATGTACTGATGCCAGTTGGCCTGCATCGTTTCATGATGCAGACGCAGGTACCCAAGATCAGCACGCAGCATTTCGTTGATCCAGATGGAGATTCAGAGTTTGTGGTAAGCCTCCTTGCATTCTGGAGGACATCCTTTTCATTTTTATATTATCTTAGCTTTTAGGATGTGGTGGGGTCTGTCCCAACATCCCTCTCTAGACATTTTAGAGGCTTCGTAGACTATAGTATTTCAGTTTGAAGTTGTTTTTTAGTTATTAAGACTCAAGTGTCATTTTAACCAAAGTCATGATATAAAGTATTTTCCTTTAAATATGTTTTATTCATGTTTAATTTAAGTTTTGTATTCCTCTCATTTAAGTAGTCATGCCAAGGGTTCGTTTGAGGTCAGCAATGGTCTTCGAGTGTTGGTCCCACCCAAGGTGTGGCCTCGGGGTGTGACATACTTGGTATTAGAGCGCAGAGTTCTAGAGTCCTATGGAGTCTATGAAGCCGTGTTTGTAGAGTCTTAGTCATCGGTGTGAAACGCGCCACATCTATGATTAGGAGGCTACAACTTTTAGGAATGTTTCCCTTCTTTCATATTCCTTTTGTGCGAAGAGTTTATCTCTAAAGTCTCTCTCTAATTTGTGCTTACATGTATTTTTTCAGCTCATCATACCTCCAATAAGAGCATTCAGAGGTCGACCACGAAGGAATGTTGAGAAACAAGAGGTTCCAAATGCACCAGAGGTGCAACCCCAAGGAGAGGTTACCAATGTCGAATTCTGGGAAGCTATCCAAATGCTAAGTCAGGTTGTGACCAACCAGGTTGGGCAACTGAGAGCAGCTTGACAAAAAGAAGCTGATACCTCGAGAGTTCTTAAGTTTCTGAGAATGAACTCTCCTAGTTTCACTTGATCAAGCCCTACTGAGGATCCGGAGAACTTTGTGGAGGAATTAAAGAAGGTGTTTGAGGTAATGCATGTGGTGGATGTTGAGAGGGTTGAATTTGTTGCGTATCAACTCAAGGGTGTGGCTACAACCTTGTTTGATCAATGGAAGGACGGTAGAGGTGACGATGCACCACATCCAAGTTGGGCTTGCTCTGAAGAATCCTTCTTGGGGAGGTTCTTTCCTCGCGAACTGAAGAAAGACAAAGTGAGGGAGTTCCTTACTCTGAAATAGGACTCCATGAGTGTACAGGAGTATGGTATGAAGTTCACCCAACTAACTCGCTTTGCTACGGAGATGGTGAAAGACATGAGGAGAAGAATGATTTTGTTTATTGCAGCATTTGGTCGTGTTTCAAGTAAGAAAGGTAGGGTTGCCATGTTAATAGCTGACATGGATATATCCATGTTGATGGTATATGTTCAATAAGTTGAAGAAGAGAAGGTGAAGTATAGAGAAGAGTACCGAAACAAGAAGGCAAAGACTGGCAATGAGTTTGGCCAACAGAAAGGTGGTTCGAGCCAACCACAATTCCAGAAATCAATGGGGCATGCACCATCATCTATTAGTGCACCTGCACCCAGAAACCGAGGTGAGTATAGCGGTCACAATTCACAGCACTTCAAGAGTAGACCAGCCCAATCTCAAGGTAGTATGGCACAAAGAGTTAGTGGAAGTTCTGCATGTGGTAGATGTGGTAGAATCCACCCTGGCAAATGTCGTGATGTCCAGACAGGTTGTTTCAAGTGTGGTCAAGAGGGTCACTTCATGAAAGAATTATCTAATAAGAAGCCAGGTGGTGAAAATCTGGGCAACAGAGCCCAGTATTCATCAGTTGCTCCACCAAACAAGGGTGAACCCAGAGGAGGTACTTCTGGTACCGGCGGAGGGGAAATCGCCTCTACGCAATCACTAGCCGCCAAGAGCAAGAGAACTCTCCATATGTTGTCACGGGTATGATCAAAGTCTTTACTTTTGATGTTTATGCGTTATTAGACTCAGGAGCAAGTTTATCCTTTGTAACTCCTTATGTTGCAAATCAGTTCAAAATTCTCCCTGAAAAGCTTTGTGAACCTTTCTATGTTTCTACACCTGTTTGGGAGTCTATTCTAGCGGAAAGAGTCTAGCGTGATTGTCCTGTTTCCAACAATCACAAGAGCACCATGGCTGATTTAATAGAATTAGACATGGTAGATTTTGATTTCATTCTAGGTATGGACTAGCTCCATGCTTGTTATGCATCAATATATTGCAAAACTCGAGTTGTCAAGTTCCAGATTCCAAATTAGTCAGTCATAGAGTGGGCTAGTAGTTCAACAGTGCCTAAGGGGCATTTCATTTCGTACCTTAAGGCGAGGAAGTTAGTTTCTAAGGGATGTATCTATCACTTAGTTCGTGTTAATGACTCAAGTGTTGAGGTACCTTCCTTTCAGTCAGTTTCTATAGTCAGTGAGTTTCCAGAAGTTTTTCCCAATGATCTACCCAGAGTCCCTCCTATAAGATAGAAAGACTTCGGCATAGATGTCATTCCAGATACTGGTCCTATCTCTATTCCGCCATACAGAATGTCACCAACAAAATTAAAAACTAAAGGACAACTGAAAGATCTGTTAGATAAAGGCTTCATACGACCAAGTGTCTCACCTTGGGTCGCTCCGGTCTTGTTTGTTAGGAACAAGGATGGTTCCATTAGGATGTGTATAGATTACCGTCAGTTAAATAAGGTGACCATCAAGAATAAATATCCTCTTCCACGGATAGATGATCTCTTCGATCAACTTCAGGGTGCTTCTTGCTTTTCCAAGATGGACCTTAGATCAGGCTATCATCAGTTGAAGGTTTGGGAATGTGATATTCCCAAGACATCTTTTAGAACAAGGTATGGGCATGAATTTATGGTTATGTCCTTTGGTTTGACTAACGCACCTGCAACATTCATGGATCATATGAACAGAGTCTTCAAACCTTATTTAGATATGTTTGTCATGGTCTTCATTGATTACATACTGATTTATTCAAGGAATGCAGAAGATCATGCTAGTCACCTAAGGGTTGTTCTTCAGTCTTTAAGAGATAAGGAGTTGTATGCAAAGTTCTCCAAGTGCGAGTTTTGGCTTAGGTCTATAGCGTTCTTAGGCCACATTGTTTCTGGTGAAGATATTAAAGTTGACACTCAGAAGATAGAAGCAGTTCAGAGTTGACCTAGACCCACATCTCCGACAAATATAAGGAGTTTCTTGTGTTTGGCTGGGTATTATAGGAGATTTGTTGAAGGATTCTCATCTATCTCTTCTCCTTTGACCAAGTTAACTTAGAAGACAGTCAAGTTTAAATCGCCTGAATCTTGTGAGAAAAGCTTTCAGGAGTTGAAAAAGAGATTGACTACCGCTCTAGTATTGACCTTACCAGAGGGTACTCAAGTCTTTGTGGTGTATTGCGATGCATCAAGAGTTGGCTTGGGCTATGTGTTAATGCAGAATGGCAAGGTCATACCTTATGCTTCAGAATAGTTAAAGCTTAATGAGAAGAATTATCAACTCATGACTTAGAATTGGCAGCAATATTGTTTGCTTTGAAGATATGGCATCCATACTTGTATTGTGTTCATGTGGACATATTCACTTATCACAAGAGCCTCCAATATGTGTTCACTCAGAGAGAGCTCAACCCAGACAGAGAAGGTGGTTGGAATTACTCAAGTATTATGATATGAGTATTTCTTACCACCCAGGTATGGCTAATGTGGTTGGTGATGCCTTAAGCAGGTTTTCCATGGTCAGTACTTTCCATGTCAAAGAAGAAAAGAAGAAGTTAGCAAAAGATGTGCATAGACTTGCACGTTTAGGAGTAAGACTTATGGACTCAACAGAAGGAGGCATAGTGGTAACCAATGGGCTGAATCATCCTTGGTGTCAGAAGTGATAGATAAGCAATACCAAGACCCATTGTAGGATGGACAAATGGGGGATACACACGGACCAAATATGTGCGCTGTGTAAGCAAGAGCTAGAGACACATCAACACCTCTTTTTCTCATGCTATATGGCTGCTAAGATATAGAGTAAATTACTACAGTGCATGCGCAATAATAGGAACATTGAAGGGTGGACTGAAGAAGTGGAGTGGGCTATTTTACATGCCTCAAGAAAAACAATGCAAAATGAAGTTTACAGAATGACTCTCGCAACAGTAGTATACTATGTTTGTCAAGAAAGGAATTACAAAATTTTCCAAAAGAAAGAAAGATCAACATGGGTAATTATCAGGAGCATTATTCAATAAATTCATTGTAGAAGTTGTATGCAACCGAATCTCGCTGGATTCGTTCACAATTTCAATTATTATCCATATAATAGTAGTTTAGTGGTAAGGGTAGTAGAATGGACTCTAAGATTGGGACAACGTCCATATCTAGAACTTCAAAACTCTTTATACATAGTGATATAACTGGTAATAAAGCTTACAGTTACCAAAAAAAAAAAAAAAAAAGGGCATCACCTCAAGGAATAAAATACTATGTTATTTTTGTTGATGATTGCACTAGATTTACTCTTCAAAGAAGAAATCTGTCTCTCTATTTTTTTTAACTTTAAAAAATTAGTAGAAAATCAGTTCTTTACAAAAATCAAAGTATTTCAAAATGATGGTGGAGATGAATTTAATAGTTTTGAGTTTGTGACCTAGTTGTGTAGAAATGACATACAACGACAAGTTTGCAGGGGCGGAGCTACATCTTAGCAAGGGTGGTCAGATTAACTACCTATGTCGGAAAATTTTTCGAGTATAAATATGTTAAATACCGTAATTGTTTAATATATACTAATTGTTGAATAACCTTGACATATTAAAGTAAGATCTCAATGGTTAAGACTGTTCAAAGTCGCCTCAAGGGCCTAGCTTTGAGCCTAGACGAAGACATCCTGTTTAATTTATTTTGTTTAGTTTTGTTTGTTAAGAGAAGAAAAGTAACGTTCCAATCTTTATAATCTAACCAACAATGTTTATTTTTTTACTTGTACTAAAGTATGAACACCCTTAACAAAACCATAGCTCCGCCACCGGTTTCTTGTCCATATATACCTGAACAAAATGGAGTCGTTGAAGGAAAACATAGACATATTTTTGAAACTGACATGACTTTGATTTTTAATGCAAACTTGTTGTTCTTATGTGTTGAATCCTTTATGACTGTTTACTTCCTATTTAATAAAATGACTACAACTACATTGAATATGAATTCACTGTTCTCAAAGCTACGTAGACACTCACCTAATTATAACTCCCTTAAAGTTTTTGGGTGTCTATGCTTTCCATATCTCAAAGGACAATAAAAACAAATCCAACCAAATCATTCCCTGTTCATAGGTTACACTATTCCAGAATGGTTTCGCATGCTACATCCTCATATGAGAAAAGTTTTTAATTCGAGACAAGTCATTTTTAATGAATTGAATTTACCTTATGTACTATTTACTAGAGTTGATATCTCTACAGAATTTCATGTTTCAAATTTTATTACCTTTCAAGAATTTTTGGGTAAAAATATTCTTCAATGTAAATATGCATCTCATTCAGATGACTTCGTAAAAATGCATATATAGTTAACTATATTTGTTGGTTACAGTAACTATCTCTGTTGGTTGAATTAACTCATAGTATTTATTTTATTTACCTCTTGTTATTAGTTTGAATAAGTCTCTGTGTGGAGCATGTTTAGGAGTGGTTATAGTTCCTATTATCTAGTATTAGTTAGTTGTAGATCATGAGGAAGTGGTGGCCTACACTTTAGCATCAGTTTGTTGAAGAGTATGTATATAATAGCTTGTTGTTAGACTTAATGAAAATCCTATTTTGACCTTCTCATCTTAAACTTTATATGGTATATAACTCCCACAAGCTCCAAGTTAGTAACATTTCATACTTCTTAATCTTTCTCATCTATGGCTCCTGTCACTGATGCTAGTCCTACCAGCAATTCTACAGTTTTTGCCACCACTCTGTTGGAATTAATGCATCACTGTTTAGTCTACCGAAATTGTCTCTTAGTTTTTCGAAAGGTCTCTTTAGAATTTCGTAGTACATGTATATAGTAAATTGTGATACATGTATTTAGTTATTTGTGCAAGACTTTTTGTTTTCTATTTTAAGTAGTATAAATAGTGTTATAGTTGATGATTGTAATCATCTCAAGTGGTCTTAAGTAGCCTATAATAAACTTGAGCATTCTCTAAAGATACTATTTTCCTTCCATATTTCCTACAAATTGGTATAAGAGCAAGATTTTTGTTCTTAATATGGGGTAATGTGAAGAAAAAAATATGGCATCCAAAACAAATGATGGTGCTGATTCTTCAATTGTTCTCACTCCATTTTTTGATGGAACTGATTTTGAATACTGGAAGATAAGAATGAGAACATATTTGAAAGTTGAAGGTTTGTGGACTATTGTTGCAAATGGATTTGAAGAGTCAGACAATGATGGTGATCTTACAGCAGCAGAGATAAAAACTCTTGAGGCTAAGTATCGTCAAGATGCAAAAGCCTTGAGCAAAATCCAAATGGAAGTCTCAAGAGCATAGTTTGTAAAAATATCTACTTGTGAGACTGCAAAGGAAGCTTTGGCTTCTATGGAAACTGAGGTGTATGGTGACGAAAAGGCACGCACTATAAATCTTCAAACTCTTGGAAGAGATTTTCAAAATTTGAAGATGATAGAATCTGAAAAAATTGATGAATATTGCACAAGAGTCATGAATATTGTTAATAAAATGAGAAATCTAGTGATACAATTTCTGACCAACAAGTTGTGGAAAAGATTCTAATTAGTGTCACAGAAAAATATGAGTACATTGTTGCTATCACTTAGGAGACGAAAGATCTTTCTAAGCTTTTTATCAAAGAGCAAAATGGATCATTTCGTGCACACGAGAAGCAAATGTTTTTTCGTGAAGATCAACCCAAAGAGACGACTTTCCAGTATAAAACAAATGAGAATTCTCAAAATTTCTCAAAAACTCAACAGAAGAAGAATTACAAGCCAAAAAAAAAGCAGGATCATGATGGTTCTTCCAAGAAGGTTGAAGAAAAAGGTGAGAAAAACTCTAGTATTTTTTGTTAAGTTTGCAAAAAGACTAATCACAATGCAGAAAAATGTTGGCACAAAGGGAAACCCAAATGTAACTTTTGTAAAAAGTTTGTCCACGTTGAAAAGGATTGCTGGCACAAGAAACGGGAGCAAGCAATTTTATGTGAAAACAGGAGAAAGAAAGGGAAGAAAACATTTTCTTTGCTTCTAAATTTGATGTTTTAACAAAAAATAATGAATGGTATGTTGATAGTGGTTGTAGTAACCATATGATTGGAGATGAAAAGGCTTTCCTCTCAATTAATAATAGCATCAATACTGAAGTGAGAATGGGGAATGGAGCCTTGGTTGTTGCAAAAGGTAAAGGTACCATTTCGATCAACATGAAAGACAAATTCATGATGTTCTTTATGTTCCTGACTTGGAAAAAAATTTCCTTAGTGTTGGTCAACTTATGGAAAATGGTTATTCTCTTGTGTTTAGAGATAATTATTGCAGGATTTATGATAAAATTGAGCCAAATCAAGTCATTGTTGAAGTAAAGATGATAAAAAGAAACTTCCCTTTGCAATTTCATTACAATGCATTAAAAATGAAATTGTAGATGATTTATGGATTTGGCACAAAAGATTTTGTCACTTGAATTTTCATGGTTTGAAGTTTCTCAAGAAATAAGACATGGTGCAAGGCCTTCCTCAGATACATACTGAGCTGGATCCATGTGAAAGTTGTATAATGGAAAAGCAACATAGGAAGTATTTTCCAAAAGGGGTGTCTTGGAGAGCAAGTGTACTTTTGGAACTAATCCATACCGACATTTGCGGACCAATGAAGACTCCATCTCTTGGAAATCAAAGGTATTTTATAATAATTATTGATGATTTCTCAAGAATGACTTGGGTTTATTTCTTGAAAGAAAAGTCAGAAGCATTTGCTATATTCAAGAAATTTAAAGGCCTTGTTGAGAAGCAAAAAGGTTGCAGCATCAAAACCATTCGAAGTGATAGAGGAGGTGAATACACACGTCGAGAATTTGAAGAATATTTCAAAAATAAAGGATTTAAGAAGCAACTTACAACAGGGTATACTCCTCAACAAAAATGTGTATCTGAAAAAAGAAATATAACAATTGTTGAAATGTCCAGAACTATGATGAATGAGAAAGGGCTGCCAAAATATTTTTCGGCAAAAGCAGGGCATACAACAGTGTACATCCTTAACAGGAACCCGACAAAGGCACTAAAGGACAAGACACATGTTGAAGCTTGGAGTGGAATGAAATAAGTCATTTTAAATTTTTTGGATATATTTGTTATGCTCATGTACCTGCTGAGAAAAGAACAAAATTGTATGACAAAAGTCAAAAATGTATATTTCTTTGTTATAGTGATGTGACAAAAGGATATATGTTTCTCGATATCAAAACTAACAAACTTGTTGTTAGTAGAGATGTCATTTTTGATTGAAAAACAACATGGAATTGGAAGAATAAAAAGATAGAGAATACTTCTATCATATCTTCAAATCAACAAGAGAATGAGAAAGAGGAAGATGTCCCTCAAGGGGGAGAAATCCCAGATTCAGATGATGAAGAATCGCCTCCAAGAGGAACAAAAATGTTGAGTGACATTTATCATAGATGTAACTTTTTTGGTGTTGAGCCAGAAAATTATGAAGAAGCAATAAAACATGATGTTTGGAAGAAAGCCATGGAAAAAGAAATTCGGATGATTGAAAAAATAATACTTGGGAGCTTGTGGCTATACCCAGAGAAAGAGAAGTTGTAAGTTAAATTGGATTTACAAAATCAAACTCAATTAGGAAGGAGATATTCAAAATCACAAAGCAAGGTTGGTTGCTAGAGGCTTCATGCAAAAACCAGGTATGATTTTTTATGAAACTTTCTCTCCAGTTGCTCGTCTAGAGACAATTAGAACTATAATTGTTGTTGATGCACAAAACAAATGGAAGATATTTCAACTTGATGTTAAATCTACATTTCTGAATGGAAAACTTGATGAAGAGATTTATGTTGAGCAACCTCAAGGATTTTTTGTTCAAGGGGGAGAAGAGAAGGTGTACAGTCTAGAAAAAATCTCCTTACGGGCTGAAGCAAGCTCCAAGAGCCTGGTACAATTAAATTGATACATACTTTCTGAAAATAATTTTCAGAGAAGTAAAAGTGAAGCCAGTTTGTATGTGAAGAAAGAATATGGCAGCATTATCAGTGTTTGTCTCTATGTGGATGATCTGCTCTTTACAGGAAATGATGTAAAGATGATGCAAAAAATTCAAGCAGGATATGATTCCTATGAAATGAGTGATCTTGGGTTGCTAAATTATTTCTTGGGCATCGAAGTCTCTCAAGTGAAAGAAGGAATTTTCATTTCTCAAAAGAAGTATACTAAAAGTATTCTTCAAAAAGTCAAAATGATGGAATGCAGGTCTGTGGCCATACCATTAGCAGTAAATGATAAGTTTAGAAAAGATGATGGAGAAAATAAAGCTAATAACTCACTTTATAGGAGCTTGATTGGAAGTTGTCTATATCTTACTTCAACAAGGCTAGATATTATGTTTGCTGCTAATTTATCATCCTGATTCATGCAAGAACCAAGCCAAGTGCATTTTGGAGCTGCAAAGCGTGTCCTACGCTACTTGCAAGGAATACTGGATTATGGGATAATGTACAAATTTGGTGGAGATTTGAACTTAATTGATTATTCAGATAGTGATTGGGCTGGAAGTATAGATGACATGAAGAGTACTTCTGGTTATGCTTTCTTATTTGGGTCAAGTATTTGTTCTTGGTTATCAAAAAAGCAAAGTGTTGTTCCTCAATCCACTGCCGAAGCAGAATATGTTTCAGCAGCTAAGGTTACTTCTCAAGCTATTTGGCTTAGGAGAATATTTGAAGACATTAGTGAAAAACAAAAAAGAGGTACTGTTCTGTATTGCGATAACAAATAAGCAATTGCAATTGCCAAGAATCCAGTCAACCATGAAAGATCAAAGCATATTTCCATCAAGTATCATTTTATCCGAGAAGAACAAGAGAAAGGTGAAATTCAGTTACATTATTGTCAGACAGGAGAACAACTTGCTGACATCTTCACCAAAGCAAAGTGTTGTTCCTCAATCCACTGCCGAAGCAGAATATGTTTCAGCAGCTAAGGTTACTTCTCAAGCTATTTGGCTTAGGAGAATATTTGAAGACATTAGTGAAAAACAAAAAAGAGGTACTGTTCTGTATTGCGATAACAAATCAGCAATTGCCATTGCCAAGAATCCAGTCAACCATGAAAGATCAAAGCATATTTCCATCAAGTATCATTTTATCCGAGAAGCACAAGAGAAAGGTGAAATTCAGTTACATTATTGTCAGACAGGAGAACAACTTGCTGACATCTTCACCAAAGCACTTCCTAGAGAAAAATTTTGCTATCTTCGAGAACGCAATGGAGTTATCAAGCAAATGCATTAAGGGGGAGTGTTGGAATTAATGCATCAATGTTTAGTCTACCGAAATTGTTTCTTAGTTTTTCAAGAAGTGTCTTTAGAATTTCATAGTACATGTATCTATTAAATTGTGATACATGTATTTAGTTATTTGTGCAAGACTTTTTGTTTTCTATTTTGAGTAGTATAAATAGTGATGTAGTTGATGATTGTAATCATCTCAAGTGGCCTTAAATAGCCTATAATAAACTTGAGCATTCTCTAAAGATACTATTTTCCTTCCATATTTCCTACACACTGATGTGGTAAAATTTAACCCTGTTGCTCAATTACCTGCTCAACTACAAGGTGCTCTCAATTTTTCAACATCTAAAACACAACTTGTGATGCTTCTAAATGGCATCAACTCCTGGTACATCTTGATGCAACCAAAATTGCTCCATCACCTACTATTACCCAAAGTGAACTTACTATTCTAAACCCCAATTATCAATTATCTCAGGAACAATTGATCCAACAAGCAATTAGGGCATCGGTCGATCCTACAATTGCTCCAACTGTTGCAGTAGCACCATTTACTACCAAAGTATCGACACTCTATCACTCAGCTTACGCCAACAAAATCCATACTCACATCTTTAGCTTGTGTGGTCAATTATAGAATACCAAAAAGGTGTTAGGCAATCTATGTTTATAATAGTACTACTGATTTCAACAAATTTTGCAAAAACACGAAGTTACCAAAGTTTAAATGAACCAGAGAAAAACAAAAATTAACTAACAAAAATAAAATCTTTAAAAACATATCAGAATCTGAAAGAACATAATTGGAAAGAAGATCAAGTTCATTAAATGCACAGTATCCCCTTAAGGAAATTATTCCCCTCTAGTATCCGAGGTTTGATTTGGAATATTTCCTCCCGGGATATAAAATGATCTCAATCGCTAGATGTACTAATACCCAAAACTCTGGTGTTAGCGAGCCACTCAACAACAGTTAAGTACACAAATAAAATTTGTGCAGAAGAAGACGAAGAAGAAATCAAAAAAATTTGTAAGTAAAAATTTGAAGAATTAATGGTATTTATAGCCAAGAGGAACTGGTTCCAAAAGGTCTGAACCTTTCAAAATTCACGCGACCATTCATGAAAATTTGCAACCTTTCAAACGGTCATGGTTGTTTTTGAAAGTTCCAACATTTCAGAAGAGTCATCTTCAATGGCGGGAAATTCAAATAAAATGGGAAAGTATTTTAAATAAAACGGGTTCCACAGATCCGAGTCGGGTCGTAATATTTCGGTTAATTAACTAAATAATTGAAACCTTTTGTCTATTTTATTTAATTAAATAAATAAATAATTAACTAAATAATTAAAACAAAATTTTGTCCAAAATATAATCTGTCGATCGATTATTTTTCAAAGCCAAAGCCGAGACGAACGAGCGACGATGATGGCGCGAGGGAGGTCCCTCTTTCCAACCCTTTTAACAACTAATAGAAGTGTTTCTCTATTTAAAGATGTTTATTTTTCTTTCCACCACGAATGAGAGAGAAATGCCTTTTACTAAAGCATGAAAGAACTTTTCAAGTTCCTCTCTTTTGATCTTCCCTCAATTTTCCATTCACTCTTGTTATATACCCAACAATACCTCACATGAATGGGGAATGGTTATGACATAAGGAATGCACACCGAGTGTGTACTTTACAAGCATGGATCACTTGCATTTGGATAAGTAGGTTTCTCATTGGAATTTTCGTAGTGAACATATGTCGGATATACTCGATCAATCAGTAGATGTGATATCGTTGAACCGTTGAGCTTTGATGTATAACTAGAAAATCATATGCCACACAATTAACCCTTTCCCGTTTATAGTTCTTACGGTTCTGTTCGCTTCAGCCATTAACACCTCCTGATTTCATGAGATTATAGAGAATAGACTTTTGACAAAAAATCTCTTTGAAGCGGCTTACACTTCACACTCACATAGGTGATTTCTAACTATGTCATCTCGTATATACACCATTTGGTCAAATCTGCCAAACTTCGCAAATCATTAAAAACTTTAATTTTTATATACTTCATTAACAAGTCGTTATGTTTTAACCTCATTCATAAACATTGTCTTCATCACGAGAATGAATTGAGGTGATTGAAAATGTCGAACCAGCAGTCACAACTTTGTTTTTCTCCTTGAATCTAGCTCTTAGGATCTCCAGTATGCAAGATAGAGTTAGGACAAGTGGTAAACTCATTCCTTTATATGATCTTTCAACTGCCTCTCTTACAAGGCCTTTTATTAGTGGATCTAACACATTATCGCTTGACTTCACATAGTAAATTGTGATAATTCCACTAGAGAGCAGTTATCTTATGATGTTATGTCTCCGCCATATATAAAGACACTTCTCGTTGTACATGACGCTCCCTGCCCTACCTATTGTTGCTTGACTATTACAATGTATGCAAATAGGTCCCACAGGTTATGGCCAAAATAGAATATCATCTAAGAAATTCTGCAGCTATTCAGCTTCTTCACCGGTCTTATATAAAGAAATAAATTTAGATTTCATTGTAGAGCGAGTGATACATGTCTGTTTGGACGATTTCCAAGAGATTTATCTGTCACAAAGTGTAAACACATAACCACTTATGGATTTTACTTCATTTGACCTGGTCATCCAATTTGCATCATTATATCCTTCAATCACGACAAAAATTTATTATAATGCAAAACATAGTGTTATGTATGTTTCAGATATCCCAACACACATTTCATTGCCATCCAGTGAGTTTGATAAGGATTACTAGTGAACCAACTCAGTTTTCTAATAGCACAAGTTATATCTTGTGGGTACAATTCATAATATACAGCAAACTTCGCAACACTCTGGCATATTCAAATTGAGAGTCACTTTCACCTTCATTCTTTTGAATGTAAAGCTTAAATCAATTGGAGTTTTGACATTGTTGATATTCAAGTATTTGAACTTATCTAATACTCTTTCAACATAATGAGATTGAGATAATGCTAGTCCCTGAGGAGTTTTGAGAATCCTGACCCCTAAGATCAAATCAGCAACTCCTAAGTCCTTCATATAGAACTTGTTGGACAACATGCACTTAGTAGCATTTATATCATCAATATCTTCACTCATTATTAACATGTCATCAACATACAAACAAACAATGACCTCATGATTCAAAATATTTTAAATGTAAACACACTTATCACATTCGTTAATCTTGAATCCATTTGCCAACGTTGTTTGGTAAAAATTTAGCATGCCATTATTTGGGTGCTTGCTTGAGCTCATAAAGTGACTTCACAAGCTTGCACACTTTCTCTTATTTACCAAGAACTACAAACCCTTCAGGTTTTTTCCATGTAAATTTCTTCCTCAACTCTCCATTTAAGAAGGTTGTATTTACATTCATTTGGTGGATTTTAAGATCATACATTGTTGCTAGTTCTATTAACATCTTAATTGATGTTATCCTTGTTATTGTAGGGTATGTATCAAAGTAGTCAAAACCTTCTTTTTGTTTGTATCCTTCGACTACAAGTCTAGCCTTATATTTGTCAATAGTCCCATCATCTTTCATTTTTCTTTTAAATATCCACTTTGATCCTAAAGGTTTATTTCCTAGAGGAAGATTCCCAAGTATGATTACTTAAAATTAATTCGAACTCACTATTTAATACTTCTTTTCAATAAGTTAACTCAGATGAAGACATAACTGCTTTAAATGTTTGAGGCTCATTTTCAAGAAAGAATGCCACACAATCTAGTCCGAAAGAAGTGAACTTTCATTGGTGATTACTACACCTAGGACCCTAATTAGGTAGGGTATTTTTCGTTGATTCTTCCCATGGTTGTTTAGGTCTTTCACTTGTCGACTCACATTCAGTTTTATATTGATAAATGTGTTTAAAGAACTCAGTGTTATTTGACTCAAGTACCGTATTAACATGAATTTTAGGATTATCACATTTGTGAACCAAAAACCGACAGACCTTACTGTTCATAGTATACTCAATAAATACACAATCCACTGTTTTAGGTCCAATTTTCACCCTCTTGGGTAAAGCAACCTCTACCTTGGCCAAAAACCCACACACTTTGAAATATTTCAACTTGGGTTTCCTTTCTTTCCATAAATCATATGGAATCAATTGAATTTTACTATGGGGTACCCTATTGAGTATCTTGTTAGCCGTAAGGATAGCTTCCCCCCACAGGTTTCATGGTGAACCAGAACTGATTATCAAGGAATTCATCATTTAGTTTAATATTCTGTTCTTTCGTTCTACCAAACCATTTGAATCTAGTGTATATGGTGTAGTAGTTTGATGAATAATACCATATTCCAAACATATCTTTGCAAAAAGAGATTCGTATTCTCCACCTCTATTACACCGAAACATTTTTATCTTTAGATTCAATTGATTTTTTACTTCATTTTTCTATTGCTTAAATGCGTCAATTGCTTCATCCTTAATATCATGCAAATATATATAACAAAATCGAGTGAAATCGTCAAAAAAAAGTTATAGAATACTTTTTTCCCACCGCGAGATGATATTGAGTTCATATCACATATATCTGTGTGAATTAAGTTTGAAGGTTTAGAATTCATATTAATAGAATTATACGGATGTCTAACAAACTTACATTACACACAAATTTCACATTTCGATTCATCATATTTGAAACGAGGTAATACTTCTAAAGTAATCAATTTCCCCAAGGCTTTGTAATTTACATGTCCTAAACGGGCATGCCATAAATCATTTGACATCAGTAAGTAAACAAAAGCAAAATTTTTATGAACACTGTCAACAACCATTACATTATGTTTGAGGAGACTCTTAGTGAGGTATCCCTTTCCTAAGAACATATCATTCTTACTTATTACAACTTTGTCACTAACTAGGACACGTCACTAACTAGGACACACTTAAACCCGTTCTTAACGAGCAGTGCTGCGGAAACTAAATTCTTCCTAATAGTAGGAACGCGCAGAATATTGTTCAAAGTCAACACTTTGCCGGATGTAATTTTCAACATTACTTTTCCAGTTCCTCCAATCCTTGTTGTTGTGTTCCCCATGAAAAAATCTTCATCGAACTCACCAGGAGTATACGTTGAAAAGGCTTCTTTGCAAAGAAAATATGTCGAGTGGCACCCGAGTTGAAAAACCACTCCTTGGTATTTCCAACTAAGTTGCACTTTAAGATCATTGCACAGAGTTCATCTACATCTTCCATCTCTTCCACGATGTTTTCTTAGCTTTTGCCTTTGTCCTTTCTTGGAGCATGACAGCAAGAAGACTTGTGACCAGCTTTACCACAGTTGTAACAATTGCTTTTGAATTTTTTCTTGGCCTGTTATGACTTTTGTCAGTTGGACTTCTTTCTCTTCTTGCCTTTGGTAGGAGATCTTCAACAATATTAACTCCCATTATTGTAGAATTCCCACTAGACTTTTTTCCGACAGTCTTTTTTATTTTCTTTGATCTTGAGCCAAATCATAAGATCTTTAACTTCATTTCCTTACATTTCTGCTTCAAATAATTCTTGAAGTCATTCCACGGAGGAGGTAAATTCTCGATCATTGTAGCCACCTGAAAAGCTTCATTTACTACCTTATCCTCAACAATTTGATCATGAAAAATAAGTTGAAATTCCTGCACTTGTGATCCAACAGTTTTACTATCTGACATTTTATAGTCTAAAAACTTTGCGACCCAATCTTTTTCAAGCATGATTCTTCTGTCTTATATTTCTTCTTAAGTGCATTCCACAATTGTTTCAAAGTTTTCATTGCACTATAGACATTATATAAGTCATCTTCTAAAGCACTCAGAATGTGGCTCTTACATAGGAAGTCTACTTGTTTTCATGCTTCAATAATCATGATTTTTTCTCTGTCTGACATATCAGCAGCAGACACTGGAGTTTCTTCATTGGTAAATTTCTGCAGACCAAGAGTGGAAAGACAGAAAATAGTCGTTGTTGTCATCCTTTGAAATTCATATCAGAGAATTTTCCCAATTTTTCTGCAGGTGGTACATCAGTTCGGGTTGGTGCAACAACAACCACCGTAACATTATCATTTTCCATTTCAGAATATGTAATAAATAAAAATTGATACAAATGAATCAGTAAGCAATAACTTAAATTACAAACTTAATAGGAATATAAAATCACAAAGGTTTTTATCTTCACCAAAAACAGAGATTAAAAAAAGCAAATATTTTCCTGAAGATTGCTAGACAATATTTGTTTAAAATAGTACTACTGATTTCAATAAACTTTACAGAAACACGAAGTTACCAAAGTTTAAATGAACCAGTGAAGAACAAAAATTAATTAACAAAATTAAAATCTGTAAAAATGTATCAGAATCTTAAAAAACAAAATAGAAACAAGATCAAGCCCACTGAATGCATAGGGTTAAGGAAATTCCTCTAGTATCCAAGGTTTGATTTGTAAATATGTCCTTCGAGGATAAAATGATCTCAATCACCTGTACATTGATACCCAAAACTCTGGTGTCAGTGAGCCACTCAATGATAGTAAAGTACACGATTGAAATTTGAGTAGAAGAAGAAATCAGAAATTTTTGTAAGTAAAATGTCTGATGAATTACTGAAATTTAAATCCAAGAAGAACTGGTTCCGAAAGGTTGCTACCTCTCAGAATCCACACGAGCATTTATGAAAGTTGCAAACTTTCAAACGGTCATAAAGTTGCAACCTTTCAGAACAGTCATCTCCAACGGCGGGAAATTCACATAAAATAGGAAAGTATTTTACATAAATTGGGTCGCGCGAATCAGTGTCGGGTCAGAATGCTTCGGTTAATTAATTAAGTAATTGAAATATTTTGGCCATTTAATTTAGTTTAATTAATTAAATAAATAATTAACTAAATAATTCAAACAAAACTTTGTCCAAAAAAATAATCTGTCGATCATTTTCCAAAGCCGATGCCGAAGCCGAGTGGCGACGACGAAGGTGCAAGGGGGTTCCCTCTTTCCAACCCCTTTAACTACTAATAGAAGTGCTTCTCTATTTAAACACTTCTATTTTTTTTTTCCACCAATAATGAGGGAGAAATGTCTTTTTTACTAAAGCATAAGAGAACTTTTCAAGTTTCTCTCTTTTCATCTTCCCTTAATTTTCCATTAACTCTTGCTATATACCCAACAAAAGAATCACAAAACTATTGCAGAATACTAACAGGGAATACTAACAGGAGGTTCATTCTCTCTTTAATGTTCTGTATGTTGCTGGTTCACCTATCAATGACGATGAACTTATTGTCAAAATTCTAAGTGGATTTGGCCCTGAGTATAGTGAACTCTCTTCTTGCAATACCTGCAGGAGAATCTTCTTTGAGCTTTGAAGAAATATTTCAAAATCTAACAGAACAAGAAATTTCCCTAATACTTCAAGATTTGGAAAAACCCTCCTCTATGATCACAACTGCTATTTCCCAGAAACCCAACACGCCTCTGCAATTCAACAGGAACTATCCTCGCTTCAGCAATCAACCATGAAAACTATCTCAGTCTCTGCAATGAAATTCCAACAATCAGCAATCGAACTCTAACAATCAGCAAAACAAGAAACAATATAATCAATTTTTCAAATGTCAATTGTGCCAAAAGTTTGGTCACACGGCAGATGCTTGTCTCTCCAAGGCGCACAAATATTTTGAAGCTAAGGCTTACTTTGCATCGAGCTTGCAATCATCTGGAAACTCTTGAATTCTAGACTCTGGAGCAACTCACGATGTCACTACTGAACCCCACAACCTTGAAGAGTATACATGAACTGAAGAAATTTCTATGGGTGATGGTAAAACCATTCCCATCACTCATACTGGTTCAAGTTCGATTCAAGCATCTAATACTGCTTTTAAGCTTTCTAACATACTTTGTGCTCCATTAATATAAAAAAAATCTCATTTTTGTTGCCAAGTTTGTCAAGATGAGCTCATATCTATTGAATTATTTCCTTTTACTTTTGTTGTGAATGACTTGCATACTCTGAAGCAGCTGGTATGAGTGGCCATATCTGCAATCCAGGAAACCATCCATTAACCTTGCCTCAATAGTAATCTGGTTACGTAAAACAATAATAAGAAAAGCTTGCAACTCTTAATTGTCTTCTAGCAATTATTTTGTTCAGCTATTTTTGCTTCGATGTTCATATATTGTTATGAATGGGCCGAGGCCAGTTATACCAAAACAGTCAAATATAATATTAAGGGGTTATGTGTGGGATCCAAGTTAATAAATAGGACATTCCACGAAAAACAGGCTTAAGCAAATTGTTAAGTAAAGAGTCTGATTCCTCTCATCTCCATTCTGAGTCTAAGCTTCCCATCTCTCTTCTAGTGTGTATCAATCCCTAGTTCTTATGTTCAATATTTCTATATTTCTTTGGCTTTTGCTAATTGAATTATTGCATTTATTTTCTGAGAAGTATACCAATGTGAATTTCTTGGCATTGGTTACCGGAAGTATGCTGAGATTGCGACTCTTGAATGCCTGGAAACTCAAATCGGGAATGAAAAAATCAGTTGGAGAAGATTTGGTACATGAACCTTCTTCCATTACCAAAAGGCAGGTGTTCGATGAAATTTCACACACAACTGTGTAGCTCTGACATTCGAGAACCTTATGATAGATTGTGCAAAGATGTTATTATGCAAACCAAGGCCCTACTTCGGTGTTAAATGATAAGAAAGGATCTAATAATGTGGAAGAGGAAAATTCACTAGATAATGTAGATTTGTTTCACACATCTCCTCAAAAGGATGCATCTGGTACTCTGGCTCTTTTTTTCTAAGACAGAAACTATGATGTCAAATACACGGTTTGCAAAGTACTGACATAGTATATCCAATTGCGACTGGGGTACCATTGTTAGTTCCTCTTGGTAATGGTTCTCCTAAACTAAAACTGATTTAAAGTGGGATTGACAACTGCTATGCATTTTGTGGCTGGGATTGCTTCCTGCTACTGAAAATGGAAAATCTATTGGGGGATTCAATGGTCAACATATTTTGAGTCAATTTCCATTTGTTCCTGTTGTTAATTTTCTTATGCTTATTGTAACCGTTCTGGTAACTACAGTGGATCTTTGTGTATGGGATGGGGGAATAGGTTTCGGGTGCGTGGCTCTTACATGTTATATAGAGAAAGTGGAGGAACTACTACTTCTGGGATGTACTGACACATCTATTATTTGCGTATTCAAATCGTATGAGTAGAGTGTGGGATCCCGAACAACTAAGGGAAAAATCCTACTGGTTCAAGGGGTTCTCTATTGTCAACAACTGCAATGCATTAACATGTCCTTTAATTGCATATTCACTAGTCTTCGCTGAATATTATGCAATTACATATGATGTTTTCTTGTCCAACTTCCAGCAAGCATCAACCTTGCATCTTCGCTATACGACTAATATTTTTGGCATGGTACATGTGTGGGAGGTAAAATTATTAAGGAGTGTATATAAGGTGAAGGTTCTACAATCTGCTGGTTACACACTTTATGAAGTTATTGAGAAAGTAGAGTCGACTGCACGCCATAGATTACGTCATGTCTTAGGAAATGCGTTAGCTTTTGTTATCCTCTTGAACAAATCTGTGATTGCATGGAAATTTATAATCCAAAAGAGTTTTATTGTAAATAAGAAAGAACATGGTTGTAATTGGTTGTTATCAGTTCTAGTGGATAGAGTTGGTGGAAGGATAGCTTTTACAACTGTTGCTCAGTACTTCGAGGTGAATAATTCTTGATTCGATGAGTGTGGGCATGTTGCGAAGATCATCTTTATCATATTTCAAGTGCTCTTGGACCTCCTTTTGATCCTAGTAGCAACCTTGATTAAATTCTCAGCATCCCGTTATCTGATACTACTACCTACATTTTGGTCACTTATGGGAATATTTTATTTGATAGAAAATGGATTAATTCTAAGGAAGAATGCAATGAGAAAGGCATTGCTGCTCCTATTAGCCATTTGAGTGAAGTGCTGCTAGAAAATATGATAATAATCCTTAATGTGGCTGCCATTAGTGCTTCGACAAGTTTGGGTGATATCACTATTTGTATTACTCCTTCGGCAATTTTGGGTGATATCATTAGGTGTATTGCTCTTTTGGGATACATCTCACATTAGTACACATCTTTGTCATGTTAATCAGCGGCTAAACAAGACTGATGCAACCATGTCTATAATAATCCATGCTGCCAATCAAGTTGCTTCATTGTTGCTTACCAATCTAACTGTACTAGTGGATGCTCATGCTTACTCAAACCTTGAGGACAAGGTTCTTTCGGAGTCGGGGTATTGTTATGCATGGGCCGAGGTCAGTTATACCAAAACAGCCCAATATAATATTAAGGGGTTACGTGTGGGATCCAAGTTAATAAATAGCACATTCCAGGGAAAATAGGCTTAAGCAAATTGTTGAGTTAAAGAGTCTGATTCCTCTCATCTCTGTTCTATGATTCTAATCTTCTCATCTCCTTTCTATAATCTATCAATCCCTAGTTCTTACGTTCAATATTTCTATATTTCTGTTTGAGCTTCTGGTAATTGAGTTGTTCCATTCAGTTTCTGGATTTGAATTGAACTCTAGTCTTATTATAATAGTCGAGAAGTTGGTTATTGTTACATTCAAATTGAGTTCATTACACATATGACCATAACGAGAATGTTCTCCAAGACTATTGCGAGAATTGCGTCCATCCATCAAAAAACTCCTCCAAATCAATTTTGGGCTCCAACCCTCACCAAACTGAACGGAACTTGCCTGAATGCACCAGAATCATATGAGTAGACAAGAACTACACCAAAACCATAAAATAGAGCAACCACAGGACCATTACAGATGCAACCCAACTCCCAAATCAAAAAACGAACCTTATGCTCCACATCTAGCACCTTATAATGATCAAGAGCATTTTTCGGTCTTTAGTCGTCCTAAGAATCTAACAACTGCAGCACAAGCTCCACAAGAACATCAAGCAACAATAATCGTCAAAACAAGGAACTCAGTCCAAGGCAAGGCCCAAAGTCTACATTTGATCTCAAAGACCAACAAATCCAGCTGAAACACAACCTTTTGAAGCTTAACATGCTAATCCATAGGACCCCCATCATGTGAACAACAAGTTTGCACAGAGACCAGCTCCAAGGAAACAATCCAAGAATATGAACTTTGGAAAAATTGACACCACGAGTCAACAATCTACTCTGCTACCGCGAATCTAAACCAATCACCCAGTCTTAGCGAAACAAAGCCGACATGCGGCGTATTGACACAATTAACTGGTTGATAGTGGACCAAGGGCACCAAATCCTAATAATGAACTATGCAAGACACAAACCATGAGAAAGAAAACCATGCATCTTGAACTATAACCAACTCATAGATTTCATGAATTTCCTTAACCCAAAATTAAAGATGAACCTTCTTAGAAAATTTCCATTTCCCAAGAGAGCAAAGAATTGAAAATACCTGTGAACACCACCATTCAGACTCTAAATCATACACTATCCTCAAGAGATATCAACACAACAATAAAGAACCAACATTACAACTAATACAGGCGCAACAAGGGATCACACCTCCAGCTTCCATCTAGACATAACCAAACCCCAAGACCACAAGAAGCAGAGAAATCCAAATGGAGCCGAGCAAGCGAAAACACAACTCCACAATCAAGAAAAGACTAAAGAAAATGGAGAAAGCAACCAAAACAAACCAGACTAAAGGAGGCTAACTACCCAACACACACCTCCGAAAACTAGAAATATCCCAACTACTACACAAAAGGGATGGAACACAACTAAGCTAACTAAGCCCTACAACACACAAAACTCAAATCGGGCAAAGCTTGTCTAGCCACCTATCAAACAAGTATCGGCATCACAACTAAAACACATAAGAAGGGTGGCAAAAAGGAAACAAACAATCCCAACACCCAAGCTAAGCCCAACTCTCCTACTGAACCAAGATAAGATGGAATAAAAAGAGGCAAGCTAAATATCCAGAAAATAAAATCCAAAATTAGATGAAATATATACTAGGTGTTAGAAAATTAAGATTGATCTCGAAACTCCTAGATTGAAGATATTTTGCATTAGATATGTTAGAAAAGTAAGATTTTTCTAGAAACTCCTAGGTTGGAGATATTTTGTATTAGATATGTTAGAAAAGTAAAAATTATCTAGAAGCTCCTAGGTTGGAGATATTTGTAGTAGATATGTTAGTCTTGATTTAAAATGCGTGGTGGTTAGTGAGACACAAAGGTACATAGTTTCGTGTGAGATATTTTTCTTATTTTATAGTAGTGATTATCAAACTTTATCTATAAATACACCATATGTAATGAAACATCTAGTGGAAAAAAAAAATTGAACTCAAGAAAACTTAAGAATTTTTCTTCACTTTCAGATTTTTTGTAGCAATTTACAGTTGCTATTTCCTATTGTTTACACCTTCTAGACCTGAAGTTCTTCTTCCTTTTCGTTATAAAATGGTATTAGAGCCTATTTCCTAAGGAATATGAATCAAATTTTGTTTGTTTCGCTCATCTACTTTCTGTTCTTTCTTGAATTTGCTTGCTGAAAAAATTCATGGCACCTGAAAATCAACCAACGACAGGTTCTCTGACTTTTACCAGAGAAAATAATCACATATGGGCCATCACAAAATGAAGTCTTATCAAAAGGCTCTCAACTGATGGGAAGCTGTTGAGCTTGGAGAAGCTGTTGTCCAGCTATTGAAGTTAATTCAACTCTCAATGAAATTAAGAAGTTTGATGAGTTGGTGACTAGATCCCACGAGCTCTCACCTGGATACATTCAAGTCTTACGGACGTGATGTTTACATGAATTATGGCTTGTGAAACAACCAAAGAGGCTTGTGATAAGTTAAAAGAGGAGTTTGAAGGCAACGTTAGAGTTAAGTATATTAGACTCTTAGCATTGAAGAAAGAGTTTGAGCTTTTGAAGCTGAAAGACTAAGATAGTCCGAAAAAATACTCTTCAAAGCTGATGGAGATTGTGAACCAAATAAGAATACTTGGTGAAACCTTTCAAGATTAGAAATTTGTAGAGAAGATCATGGTCAGCCTTCCATACAAGTTTGAATAAAAAATCTCAGCTATTGAGGAATCTTGTGACTTGACTAATCTTAAGCGAACTAATCTCCAAATTGTAAGTCCAAGAGCAATGGGTCACTATGAGAAGTGAAGGGAAAGCCTTTAAAGCAAGGTACAAATTCAAACATCAAAAGGAATGAAAAATAGTCTAGTTGGATAAATTTGGAGAGGTAAAATCTGGTGGAAACCAATGTGATTTGTTGATAAAAGGAAAATGTCCACCTTGTCGCATTTGTAAAGAAGACAAACCACGTAAAGAAGAATTGTTTGAAGAATTCAAATAGTTCTCCAATTTAATGTAGATATTGTAAGAATTATGGTTCCATTGAGAAACATTGTAGGAAAAGCAAAATCAAAATGGCCAGTCTTTCCATCTAGTGAATATCACATATGATCACCAAGTTGGAAAATAAGAGAAGGAGGTTTTCATGGCCTCACACACATCACATATTGACCAATGTAAATGGTATATTGATAGCGCATGCAGAAGGCACATGGCGATTGTTTAAAATCTATTTGTTACCTCGGACAGATTTTATAGAACCAAAGTGAAGCTTGGAAAAGCGTATTGGTTGAAGATCACGGTAGAAAGTCAGTAAAATTTTGTGTTGACAAAGGTACGAAAATTATTAATGAGGTTCTTTATTTGCCAAATTTTAATAAAAAATTGTTAAGTGTTGCCCAATTGCTTCTAAAAAATTATTCTCTTAATTTTAATGACAAACAATATGTCATTTATGATCCTAAAGGATGTGAAGTAGATAAATTAGCATGATTGACAATTCCTTTCCAATTTCATTCTATTCTATTGATATTTTCTCTTTTAATTTTGAAATGAGCGATACTTGACTTTGACACAAAAGGTTCGGTCATTATAATCTTAGCTCACTTGTGTATGTGCAATCAAAGGGTATGGTGCTTGAAGTACGCAAATTTGACATGTGTAGAGATGTTTGTGAGTCATGCCAATTTGGTAAAATGCATAGACGATCCTTTCCTAAAGGAAGTCTTTGGAGTGCTAAGGAAAAGCTAGAATTGGTTCATAGAGATTTATGTGGACCAGTGAGGACGACTTCTTTGAGTGGAAACAAGTATTTTTTTTTATCTTTGTAGATGATCTGACTCAAATGACATGAGTCAACTTTCCTAATAGCTAATATCTAGTGTAATCTTTTTTCAAAGAATTCAAAGCTATGGTAGAAAGGGAGAGTGGTTGTAAATTGAAGTACATTAGATCCGATAATGGAACTGAATATACTTCGTATCAGTTCAGCAAGTATTGTAATGATTTGGGTATCCAACAAATTCCAGTTAGATACACTCCACAATAGAACGGGGTTTCTGATAAGAAGAATAGAACTGTGATGGAGATGGTGAGATGCATGTTGGCAGAAAAGAAGATGCCTAAATACTTTTGGGCTGAAGCAATCAATACCGCTGTCTATTTACTATATAGATTACCAACTATAGCAATCCAAGACATGACACCATTTGAAGCATGGAAGGGTATCAAGTCGTCTGCAAGACACTTGAAGGTATTTGGTTCGGTATGTTATGCACATGTTCCTGATGCTATTAGAGGCAAATTATATAGCAAGGGAGAACTATGTGTTTTGTTGGGCTATAATACAGTTACAAAAGGAAACAAAGTGTACAATGTTAGTAGTAAGAAGGTGTTTGTTAGTAGAGATCTTGTAGTGGATGAGTCTATCCACTATGATTGGGATCGAGATACTATTATGAAGAACCAAGGTGGGAGTACTTCAGCTGCAACTACAAATTAGCAAAAATGTGATACTCCCTATAGTTCTATTACTAGAAGAAAAAACAATTCAGATGTTGAATCGACTACAGACTCTCCTGTTTTGAAGACCAAATTAAATCACTAGCAGAAGTTATGAGCAATACCATTTTGCTCTTGTTGAACCATCCTCAATTGAAAAAGCAGCAAACCACAAAGTGTGGATTTCAGCAATGGAGGAGGAACTTGCAATGATTAATAAAAATGATACTTGGGAGATGGTTGATAGGCCAGAAGAGAAGAATCTTATTGGTGTCAAATGGGCCTATCGAACAAAGTTCAATCCAAATGGCTCCATCTTCAAGCATAAAGCTGGATTTGTAATTAAAGACTATTCTCAGCAGCCTGGAGTGGACTTTGGATAAACATTTGCTCATGTTGCATGGCATAAGACAGTAAGGTTTCTAGTCGCTCTCGCAACACAATACAAGTGGAAAATCTTCCATTTGGATGTAAAATTTGCATTTCCCAACAAATTGCTTGAGGAAGACATTTATGTTGAACAACCTGAAGATTTTACAGTTGCAGGTGAAGAAGACAAGGTTTACAAGATTAAAAAAGCTCTCTATGGTCTAAAACAATCCCTAAGAGCTTGGTATAGTAGGATGAATTCTCATTTGTTGTCTCCAATCTTCAACATAAGCCTAAATGAGCCTAGTACTTCAAAAGGAAAGCGGATGGGATGTTGATTATGATATCAGTTTATGTCGATGATTTGATGATTATATGTGAAAATCCTCTAGCGGTTCAAGATGTTAAAAATGAGATGCTAAAAGTTTTTGAGATGTTCGATCTAGGAGAAATGAAGTTTTTCTTGAGAATGGAGATATCTCAATCTTGTGAAGATTTTTCTTATCCCATGCGTTGAATCTGTTAAAAAGGTTCAAGCTTGACAAGTGCAAAGTTGTTGCAACTCCACTTGTTTTGAATGAAAAATTAATGAAGGATGATGGTGAAGAGAGGGCAAGTCCAAATGTTTATAGAAGTCTAATTGGAAGTTTATTGTAGCTAACAACTTCTAGGCCAGACATAATGTTCGATGTATCTCGATATATGCAAATTCCCAATACTAAGCATTTTGGAGCAGCTAAAAAGGTGTTAAGGTACATTAGAGGGACGATTATTATTGGATATTCATAAAGTTATTGGAGTTGGTGTTTGAATTATTACAAAAGCACTTCTAATTATTGTTTTTTGTTTCATTCACGCATTTTTGTTGGAGCACAAAGAAGCAAGATATTGTAGCATAATCTTTGGTAGAAGCCGAGTATGTGGCTGATGTGTCTGCTACAAATCAAGCAATTTTGTTAAGAAAGATCATGATGGAATTGAATTTGTTGCAAAAAGAATCAACAGTGATCTATGTGGACGATAAACCAGCCATTGCGATGGCTTAAAATCCGGGGCAGCATGGAAGAACAAAGCATATCAACATAAGGCTTCATGCTTTAAGAGATGTCAATAAGAATGGTTAAGTTAAGTTGGTGTATTGCATCAGTGATAATCACCAGGCCGATATTCTGACCAAGGCTCTTTCCACTAAGAAGTTTGAGTTTCAAAGGTTGTTGCATGGAGTTTCAATGAAAAATCTTAAGGAGGAGTGTTAGAAAATTAAGATTTGTCTAGAAGCTTCTAGATTGGAGATATTTTGTAGCAGATTTGTTAGAAAAGTATGATTTGTCTAGAAAATCCTAGTTTGGAGATTTTTTTTGTATTAGGTATGTTAGAAAAGAAAGAATTGTCTAGAAAATCCTAGGTTGGAGATATTTTGTAGTAGATATGTTAGTCTTGATTTAAAATGAGTGGTGGTTAGTGAGTCACATAGGTACATAGTTTATTGTGAGATATTTTGCTTATTATGTGGTTGTATTTCTCGTACTTTATCTATAAATACACCATAAGTAATGAAACATCTAGTAAAAAAAATTGAACTCAAGAAAACTTGAGCTTTCTTCTACACTTTTAGATTTTCTGTAGCAATTTACAGCTGCTATTTCCTATTGTTTACACCTTGTAGACCTGAAGTTCTTCTTCCTTTTTATTGTAACAGTAGGCATTATCAAAGAAGTTATACCAACAAAGTATACAAAAGCCTTCCTTAAAGTCGATCACGAATGCTCCGAATCCACTACACACGAGCTATCCATTTCCAAAAGGCATCCAAACCGCCAAGCTATAAAATTATCAATCACAACGTAAATACAGATATCTAGACACTGAAATTACAACAATTGAAAACAGACCCACAATCAAGTCAAAATGGGAGTATGGGGCTCGCAACGTGAGTCCCCAATTGACTCTGTCAAAAGGTCCTAAATTCCGTACCAAGCTTGTGCTCCAAAATGGGGCTCGATTCCATGTTAGGAACAGCACAAAAAATGGCATGCAAATACAACATCAATGGGAAAAAACAAAAGAGAGGTGACAGCCCCTTCGGGCGGAATATACCTCAAATGGAGAGCTCCAACATTTCTGAAACATTCCAACGTGTATCCACGATCAACACGGACCCCTAACACTTTTGAATTGCCTCAATCGTAGTTCCCAAGATCAAGAAATCTCATGTTTAAGTTGACTGAAGCTGAAATTTTGTTATTTCAATAACAGAGGTTCTACTTGCTAAATTTCATTTTTGGTCGCTAAAGTCCTAAATTCTAGTTGCTAAAAGCCTACACCAGTTATCCACATATCGCAAACATTTTTGGTCACGAACTGTATGAATTTTTTTAAAAAAGAATTAAAAATTACTAATCTTTTCAGTAATCCTACAACTTACTCTATGTGGAAGATGATTAAAAGAAGGAATTGGTTCAGTTAAGCACTAAAATTTTGTAAGTTGGGCAGAAGGAATTTAGCCCTCTAAAAAAAAGGGGAAAAGTCGAGGGAATTTCGCCGCCTGGTTCTAAAATTTTTTAGACTAATTTTCAAATTACTCCATACTTTGTCGATAAAACCTAAGAAGATGGTGTCTAATATTATCTTTTTTAAATCTTTTCACTAGATCTCTATTTTTGTTCCTTTTTTTGCCATTTAATTTTTTGTAAAGATAGAATAACTGAATAATACCGCATGCTTAAACTTAATTGTGATAATATAAAGCACTAGTTTTTGAACACGTGCTATGCACATGTATCCCATGCATCGATACACATTTTTAAAGTAATATAATCAACACTAATATTGGTATATACTAAGTCACACAAAATTTCATTTGAAACATACAAGCTCAGACATGATTTTACATACAATTTGAGTTTGTCCAATAACAAAACTTCATTTAGCTAGACCATTAAGCTTGATGTGTACATATACCAGAAGCCAATAAAAATGTGATGTATAATTTTGGTCCATGCATTCGCATATCATATTTATTTCATATATTTGATACATTAATCTATAATAGCTATAAATATAAATTACTTATTGTGGGATTCAATCCCTAATGAATGTCACTGTTTAAAAGAGAAATAGAAAATTGCAAACCACAACAAAAGACATTTGAATAGAAAAATCAAAATATTTAAATATGTCAATACGCATGCATCTTGATTGAAGCTATGCAACGTCATAAAAATTTAAAGGCTCGTTGGTTTCTCGACTCATGCCAAAAAAATAGATTGAACCTTTACTCGCATAAATTTTTCTACTTCAAAGGCATCAAATTTTTAACACTTTTTCTTTTAGCCAAAAGGTTTTCAAAATAGTTATAAAAAACTTTATTTGCAAAATAAAATAAATGATCAACTTTAGATAAGAGTGGTGCTAAAAAAAAAAAAAACTTGTTTTTATCTTCTTTATAGAGCAAAGGTTGCACATCTCGTGATGCTAAATTCTCAGGCTCGTTGCACTGCAAAAATTAGTGCATCCAAAAGAATAAGAAAAAACTTTATAATCATACAAATTGTTATATCAAAGAAGTCAATGTTAAATAAAAGTAGCTTCATACTGTAACACAATATTGTGCTTTTTATTAGTAAAATAATGTTATGGCAAAACAAACTCGGCAATATTTATAAAATTGAAATATAAAATAGCTACAATAATTAATTAAAACTTCAAGTAAAAATATGGATCATCTCTATGAATTGAATGATCAGGGAAACAAAGAAAAAGAGCATTAAAGATTTATATAAGAGAAAAGACATAAAATCATCATTAAAGTTGTCTCGAACTATCATAAAGACACCTTAACTTTGCGACTGTCCTATCATGCCACTAAACAATTTTTAACAAATGTTATTATATCATTTTTTGATCAGCCCCAAATTTTATGAAGCAAGTGTGTTCACACATCAATCATTACATGACACGTGTTCATTTAATTAAGAATATAATTTTTTTTCATTTAAAATTTTTCCTTTATCTTTGTCTTTCTTTATTTCTTTCTCTTACTTTTTGAATTTTAATTTTGATATATCTTAAATTTCATTTCATCTTCCACCTCCCACTTTCAAGTTATTTATTCCTCCATATCTTTTTCTTCACCTCCCACCCCATGTCAAATTGAAACCCACTTCCATTTTTTTTATTTTCTGTTTCTTCTTCTTCTTTGGTCATATTCTTTATATAATCCATACTATTATTTAGACTTAATTGAATTATTGATAACAAAATTAATTATTTTTTTAAGAAAATTTAAAATTTTGAAGGTATCATCAACTATTCATTTTCATGTAAATTCAAAATTAGAAATGATAATTTTAAAAGAATCGATTAATTTCCCGAAAATTGAAAGACTTAATTGAAATCGAATAAAAAAATTATATGATACTTCTGAATCATCTTAAAATCTAATGAGTTTATCAAATTGTTCAAAAAGTAAGAAAATATTTAGATAATTTTTTATAACTAAAGAGAGTAAAACTAATAGTATTAAAAAAAAGGAAGGTGAAATTGTTGTAAAAATGGTGATATTGAAAGTAAGAAACTTCAATGAATGATGGCAATGAATTTTTGAAAGAAAAAAGAAAGAAAGAGAAAAAAGAAAAAAGAAAAAGTTAAAATAATAAGAAAAATAAGAAAATATATTTTATAAGAAAATACTTATAAAAATAAAATTATATTAATTATTTTAGGCTGCTCACTCTTTTTTAGAGAGTGCACACCACTCTCTATGTCAGATTGACGAAAATTGATGTAATAATATCTATTCAAAATTGTTTAGTGGGTAATAGGAAGATTGCAAAGTTAAGGTATCTTTTTAAAAATTCGAGACAACTTCAGTGGTAACTTTAAGGTTTTTCTCTATATTCTTACCATGAAATTTGATCAATAAATAATTTAGAAATTATTGCAATTTTCATAACATTTCTACCGTATGAGCTTGGCTAAAAACAACATTTATTCAAGAAACGGTATAGAATTTTCTAGAAAGGGGAAATATTTATATAGCAAGCACTCTAAGAAGTAATAGTAAGCCAAATTTAAATAAACACTACAAGAAGTAGGAAACTTACCTCTTTCAATTTTTTGTTGATCTTTTTACATTTTAAAATTGTGTAGTCTTGGAGGAGTAGTTCTCTCAATTTTGAAAGAGAACATATTCCTTTTTAGCAGTGACAACATACGATATAAAGGGGGTGTACAGAATTAATAGAATGTAGAGGGGTGTAACTAATTTTCAAACTGATATTATAAATTGAGAGATTACAATTTTCAAAGTGATTTTAATAAGAAGAAACTTTTGGGTCTTCAAAATTACGAATGTAAGCATCTAGACTATGTTTTTTTAACTCAAAAAAATCACCTTTTAAATGGATATAACATATAATTTATGTCGAATTTGTTGCATATCTTTTCATATTCTCCAATGGTTTGGAGCAGAAAAACTTCTTTCTCCAAATTTCATTTTTTTAATCTTAATTTGAATGCACAATGACATCTTTATCCAAAAAAATGTTGGAGTAAATTTTGATTGAAGGACAAAAGTGTCATTTAGCTTTATAAGGATTCTTTATGATATGATGATGATTTTTTAAGTCTAAATTTGAATGCACAATTACATATTTATCCAAAAAAATGTTTGGAGTAAATTTTGATTTAAGGATAAAAGTGTCATTTAGCTTTATAAGGATACTTTCGTAATTTAACTTAATAACTTGATTTCTATATATATATATATATAGAAAAGTGAAGTGGGAGGATGGCCAAGGGCAAAAATATAATTTCACTCTAACAAAAATCTATTAAGAAAAATAATAATAATTCTAGAAACTTCTTTTTATATATGAAGTGAATAATGATCAAGGGCAAAAATATAATTTCACAATAACAAAAATCTACCAAGAATGATAACAAGAAAATTAAATAGTTCTAGAAACATCTTAAGTTATTGTTATTACCATTAACTTATTTTGTTATTACTTCACTTTTTTTTGTGAGTTATTGTGATATCTATTTTATTATTACTCTATTTTACTATTACTTTTATTTAATTCTTAATATTTTATATATTCATTATGCTTATAAAAAATGTTTACTAATTTATCATGAATTGATTATTTCCATTTTTATTTTGGTTCTAATTAATATACTTGAAAATAAATAAGTGTGATAAAATTAATAATATATATTAGATTGAAATTAAAGAAAAAAATGTTAAAAAATAACTTTACAAATAAAAATGAATAGGATGATATATTTATATTAAAGACGATCAAGAATAAAAATGTAATTTCATTCTAAATTTCTTTTATCAAGAATAAATAATTCTAGAAATATCTTTCTATATATGAAGTGAATGATGATCAAAGGTAAAAAATGTAACTTCTTGCAAATAAAAATCTACCAAGAATGATAACAAGAAAATTAAATAGTTATAGAAACATCTTTAATTATTATTATTAGTATTACCTCATTTTTGTTATTTCTTCATTTTTTATGAGTTATTGTGATATCTATTTATTACATAAAAGTAAATAAATTATGATTACGCTTAGCTCTTAATAATTATATCAAGTATAATATTAGGTGGAATCAATCAAAATTAAAACTAAACTATATATGTATATTTAAATTTTGTGTATTGAAATATTTTTCAATTTTGTGATCTTAAATATGCTATATAAAAAAAAATTCAGAAGTTATTTTCTTTTTAAAATAAAATTAAAAAAATAAGTTCATATAAATCGAAAAGGAGGGAGTCATATATTAAAAATGAAATATACATGTGTTATTATTAAAATGAGCATTCATATATTTTTTTTTAAAAAAAATTGTTTGGTTCCCTTCTATTAATTTGTACATATATGTGGAGTTTTAAAGATTTAAACATTTTAATATAGAAATAAAATAATTTGAAAACTTTAATTATTTGTTTTAATATCTAATTTAATTTGTTACATATTTGAAAATTACATAAAAAAGAAGCTTAAAAACGCAATGTAACAATTCAAGATATTTTTAGAAAAAGATAGTTAAAAAACTTAAAGAAATTTTGTTGACTCCCTTATTTTTTTCGAAACAAAAAAAGTTGCATATATTATTTGAAAAAAACGTAATAACTAAAAAGTACTATGAATCATAGTAAAATGAAGCAAATGGAGTAACATATATTATTTGAGAATGACATAAAAGGTATATAACTTAACAATTTATAATATTTTTTTAAAAAAAAAACACATAAAAAATTTAGTTCGTTTTTTTCAAATTTCATTTTTGTCACATAAATTGGAAGAAGAAAAATTAACATATAATTAAATTAAATATACATATAGTTATAGATGATAAATATTTTTAAATTATATATTTTAATTAGGAATTAATCTAAGGAAGTTGAAAAGTCATCCACTTTTTTATTAAAAGATACACTTTAACATCTAAATTAAATAATTAAATGCTTTTATAACATTTTAATTTATAATAGGGGTAAAATTGTAATTCAACTTTTAATTTTTTTTTGCTTACTCTTATAATAATACTAGGCATTTTCTAAGAAGTTATACCAACAAAGTATACAGAAGCCTACCTTAAAGCATATCATGAGTGCACCGAATCCACCACACACGAGCTATCCATTTCAAAAAAACCTCCAAAACGCCTAGCTACCAAATTATCAATCACAATGTCAATACAGATATCTAGACACTAAAATCACAACAATTAGAAACAGACCCGCAATCAAGTCAAAATGGGAATATGGGGCTCGCAACGTGAATCCAAAATTGACTCTGTCAAAAGATCCTAAATCCCTAACCGATCTTGTGCTCCAAAATGGGGCTTGATTCCATGTTAGGAAGAACACAAAAAGCGGCATGCAAATACAACATCAATGGAAAAAAAGAAGAAGAGAGATGACAGCCCCTTCGGGCGGAATATACCTCAAACGGAGAGCTCTGACACTTCTGAAACATTCCATCATGTAGGCAAGATCAACACGGACCCCTAACACTTTTGAATTGCCTCAATCGTAGTTCCCCAGATCAAGAAATCTCATGTTGAAATTGAATGAAGCTGAATTTTTTATATTCCAATAGCAGAGGTTCTAATTGCTAAAATCCATTTTGGGTCGCTAAAGGCTTAAATTCTAGTTGCTAAAAGCCTACACCAGATATCAACATATCTCAAAAAAATTTGGGCACGAACTGTATAAAAGTGTTTTTAAAAAGAATTAAAATTACTAATCTTTTCAGTAATTGGATAACTTACTCGATATGGAAGATGATGAAAACAAGGAATTCAGTTAAGCCCTAAAATGTTGTTAGTTCGGGAGAAGGAATTGATCCCTCTAAAAAATAAGGGCAAAAGTTGAGGGAATTTTACCACCTGGTTCTAAAAAATTTTAGACTAATTTTAAAATTACTCTATATTGTGTCGATATAACCTAAGAAGATGGTGTCTATATTGTCTTTTTTTATATCTTTTCACTAGATTTCTATTTTTGTTTCTTTTTTTACCATTTAATTTTTTTTAAAGATAGAATAACTTAATAATAAAGCATACTTAAACTTAATTGTGATAATATAGAGCACTAGTTTCTGAACACGTGATATGCACGTGTATTCCATGCACATATTTTTTAAAGTAATATAAGTAACACGAATATTGGTTTATAATAAGTTACACAAATTTCATTTGAAACATACAAGCTCAGACATGATTGTAAATACAATTTGAGTTTGTCAAATAACAAAACTAAATTTAGCTAGACAATTAAGCTAGATGTGTACATATACCACAAGCCAATAAAAATGTGATGTATAATTTTGGTCCAGCATTCACATAGCATATTATTTCATATATTTGATACATTAATCTATAAAAGCAATAAATATAAAATTACTTATCATGGGATTCAATCCCTAATGAATGTCACTGTTTAAAAGAGAAATAGAAAATTGTAAACCAGAACAAAAGACATTTGAATAGAAAAATTAAAATATTTAAATATGTCAATGCGCATGCATCTTGATTGAAGCTATGCAAGGGCATAAAAATTTAAAGGCTCATTGGTTTCTCGACTCATGCCAAAAAAATAGATTGAACCTTTACTCACATAAATTTTTCTACTTCAAAGGCATCAAATTTTTAACACCTTTTCTTTTGGACAAAAGGTTTCAGAAATAGTTATATAAAACTTTATTTGCAAAACAAAATAAGTGATCAACTTTAGTTAAGAGTGGTGCTACAAAGAACAAAAAAAACTTATTTTTATCTTCTTTATAGTGCAAATTTTGCACATCTCGTGATGTTAAATTCCAGGCTTGTTGCACTGCAAAAATTAGTGCATCCTAAAGAATTAAAAAAAAAGCTTTATACTCAACCAAACTTTTATATCAAAGAAGTCAATCTTAAATAAAAGTAGCTTCAGACTAAAACACAATATTGTGCTTTTCATTAGTAAAATCATGTTATGGCCAAACAAACTCGACAATATTTATAAAATTGAAATATAAATAGCTACAATAATTAATTAAAACTTCAAGTACAATATGGATCATCTCTATGAACTGAATGATCAGAGAAACAAAGAAAAAGAGCATAAAAGATTCATATATTCTTACCATGAAATTTGATCAATAAATAATTTAGCAAAAAATTTATCGCAATTATCACAACATTTCTACCGTATGAGCTTGACAAAAAACAACATTTATTCAAGAAATGATATAAAACTGTCTTGAAAGGGAAAATATTTATATAGCAAGCACTCTAAAATTTTAGAAGTAATAGTTAGCCAAATTTAAATAAACAGTACAAGAAGTAGAAAACTTACCTCTTTCAATTTTCTGTTGGCCTTTTTACATTTTAAAATTGTGTATTCTTGGAGGTAGTTCTCACAATTTTGGAAGAGAACATGTTCCTTTATGCATTGACAACATACGATATAAAGGGGTGTATAGGTTTAATAGAATGTAGAGGGGTGTAATTAATTTCAAACTGATATTATAAATTGAGAGATTACAGTTTTCGAAGTGATTTTAATTAGAAAAAACTTTTGTGTTTTCAAAATTATGAATCTAAGCAGCTAGACTAGGTTTTTTTACTTAAAAAATCACCTTTTAAATGGATATAACATATAATTTATGTTGAATTTGTTGCAAGTCTTTTGAAATTCTTCAATGGTTTGGAGCAGTAAAACTTCTTTCTCCAAATTTCATTTTTCTTAATCTTAATTTGAACGCACAATTATATTTTTATCCAAAGAAATGTTTAGTAAATTTTGATTGAAGGATAAAATTGTCATTTAACTTTATAAGGATACTTTTGTAATTTAACTTATTAACTTGGAGGCTTCCTACATATAGTAATTTTTATATTATATTTTATATACTAGTTGAGTATTACCCGTGCGGGTCCCAACAACGTAAATTATGATGTCATTTTTTTGTGTTTAATCAAAATTATCACCAGAGATCTAGGACCTAAGTTGTATTTATATTTGAAAAATGTTAAAATAAAATATAATATAATATTACTATTTATATTTATATATATATATATATATATATATATATATTGACACACATGTAAGATTGCTCGATTCAGAAATTTTTTGGTTTTCTTTTACAAAATGAAAAAGTCATCCTACTTGTTTGGCACGGTATACACTTAAACAATAATCCACAATTTTATTACATATTTATTTAATAAATCGATAATATTTATTTAATAAATTGGTTCGATACGATTCTTTTCGATTGGTTCGGTCAATCTTTGATATTCTTTTTACACCCCTACATACAATCATATATATATCACACTTACCTATTACTTCCTTTAGTACACTTGCAAAATCAAACCCAAGCGTATGTGTCATTGACCCATTACACTATCCACCATCATATGCTACATGAATAACACAACGTATCACTTTTTTAGCAGGTTGGTACTTCGAATTTGCACCATGAACACATAAATCACATAGGATATTGAAAATGTTGTCCATCGCCAGAATATTTCGTTGCTTTGTACTTTTTAAAGAGTTGCTTCCTATTTAAAAAAGAAAAAAAGAGATTGAACATTGCGAAAAGTTGCCATAAAGTAATGTTGATTTTGCATTGTTTTAGACATCTGTAAACTGTGATAGCTGATTGTCCGTACCAGAATTTATTACTATGGAGAACGTGTGTGAGAGAAAGCAAGACAACGTATTCGATCAAATCAAGAAAGTGAGAAAAAACTACTTATGAGTACTATACCCAATAGTCTAGACTTCAAATTATACTCCTTTAGAGAGGGGTCGAGGAGGGCACAAAGTTAATAAAGGCCAAAAATTGTTTCTACAATCTAAGGATACATCAAAAATTTAATTCTTTCTCAAAAATTCAAATATAAAAATTATTTTTGACATTTTCAAATAAATATGATAAGAAATAATAATAAAATATCAGATGTTGCCGTGATTATTTTAACATCATGTCAAATATATATATTCGAATTAAATAACTAATTTAATGATATTCTTTTTCTATTTTATTTGAAAATCATTCATGAAAATAGATTAAACCTATGAGTCTCAATATATTAAAAATTTTCGTACTGATCCATCTGTAGATTAATTTTGAGTCCACTTATAAATTTGTTTTATAGGTGTTTAACAAACTAAAACAATGACCTACTTGATAAAAATTAGAATGAATCATCTCATTCTTTACAAAATGATAAAAGGATAAAAAAAATTATGACTTTACATTTTGCTTTTATATTAATTAAAATTAGGAGAATAATTTAGTATAGTAAGGAAAGAACTTTTTTTAAAACTAATTTATATACTTGATGGATGAATGTTTTATCTCAAATAATGAGAATTTAAAAATATTTACAAAAGTTAATATCATATATATTGCAGTAATTTAACATAAGATAGTTAAAATAATAATTTATATAACTTGCTTAAAATGATTTTAAATGATGATAACATAATAATAATAATAATAATAATAACAAATATATGTTTCTCAATTAATTAGATAATGACATATATGTTTTGGGATTATACATAAAACAGAAATCAAATAAATTAGATACTTCAAAAATTAATTTTACAATCCAAAAACAAAAGCAACGCCATGAAGTTTTAAAGTCTAAAGAGAACAAAAGGAATTGTCATAACATGCTCTGAATTTTTTGAAAATTTTATTCTTGAAGAGCTTGCTCACTGGATCCATTTCTTATCACTTAGGCCTTGTGAGAATTACAATTGTGATTGATATTGGATTTAACATGTTAACTGCTCCATATCATATTCATAACAATGTTTGAAAAATGTGGATCAATTGAATTTTGTTCAAAATTTGTTATATGGACAAGTCTAAAAATGACGTGTTCACACTAAGAAATAGTGAATTTTACTTTGTCTTATAATTGTTTTACAAAAGTAGGGTCATCATGTAGGGAATAAATTAAAAATGAAGTTCTTAATGTTGAAAAAAAAACTGCATTATTGATCTTTCTAATAAGAGATCTATACCGAAACATGTATTATTTAGGATGCAAATTACAAATAAAGGGTGACAAATTTATTAGTATATGACATGACAGGGGAGAGAATTGAGGAGTGCATGAAATGAAGAATGTGTTAGTGTCTATTTACTTGAAAATATTATAATTTATCGTTTCTAGAATAATCATGTAACTTATGTAGAAAATTTAGGCACTTGAAAAAATATTTTGACAAATTTAAAAATAGATTTTATAGAATTTTAAAATGAAATATATATGAAATGACCATATTATCCTTGATTGTCCTCAACTTCATATTTTTATATAATAGAAAAATATCAAATTTTGATCCGTCAACTTTAATTTTAAATCAAACTTACGTTAGTTCACTCTTCAGGTTAATATGTATGAAATCAAATAAAAGTAAAAATTTAATTATAAATTTTAATGAAGAACTGCTCATTTATAATCTAGTAAACATTTTTAGTTTACTTTAAATGCAAATATATCATCCTATTCATTTTATTTGTAAAGTTAATTTTTGACACTTTTTAAAATATTTTTTTTTAATATCACATATAATTTTTTTATTCTTTAATTTCAATCTAATATATATTATTACATTTAATTATTTCTTTTTAGGTATATTGATTAGAGCAAAAATTAAATTAAATGTAATTAACCATATTTTTAAATAATGAATTTTATATTAAAATTGGCATTTGTAGTAAGTATAATGAATAGAAAAAATATCAATAATTAAATTAAAGTAATAATAAAATAAAGTAATGAGTAAATATCACAATAAGTCATTAAAAAAAATAAAGTAATAACAAAATCAGATAATGGTAATCATAATAAATAAAAATATTTCTAAAACTATTTAGTTTTCTTGTTATCATTCTTGATAGATTTTTGTTCGCGTGAAGTTATATTTTTACCTTTGATCATCATTCGATTCATAGAAAGATGTTTCTAGAATTGTTCATTGTTCTTGCTATTTTCTTAATAAAGTTTTGTTAGAATGAAATTATATTTTTATTCGTGGTCGTCTTAAATAAAAATATATCATCCTATTTATTTTATTTGTAAAATTATTTTTAACATCTTTTTCTTTATTTCAATCTAACATATATTATTAGTTTTATCACACATTTTTATTTTCAAGTATTCATTAGAGTAAAAATAAAGGTGAAAATAATTAATTCATAATATATTTTTATATTGAAGTAGGCATTTTTGATAAGCATAATGAATAGAAAAATATTAAGAGTTAAATTAAAGTAATAGTAAAATAGAGTAATGAATAGATATTACAATGACTCACACAAAAAAGTGAAGTAAAAACAATATAAATTAATTGTAATAAATAACTAAAGATGTTTCTAGAACTATCCGATTTTTTGTTATTATTCTTGATAGATTTTTGTTAGCGTAAAGTTATATTTTTACCCTTGATCATTATTCACTTCATCTATAAAAAGATATTTCTAGAATTATTTACTATCTTTCTTAATACAGTTTTGTTAGAATGAAATTACATTTTTAACCTTGGTCATCCTACCACTTCACTCTTCTATATAATAGAAATATATGATGATATGATGATGATAATAAATTCAATATACATATAATTATAGATGATAAATATTTTTTTATTAGATATTAATCTAAGGAAATGCATGGAAGAAACTTTTGGGTTTTCAAAATTATGAAGGTAAGCAGCTAGACTAGGTTTGTTTACTTAAAAAATCACCTTTTAAATGGATATAGCATAAATTTATGTTGAATTTCTTGCAAGTCTTTTGAAATTCTTCAATGGTTTGGAACAATAAAACTTTTTTCTCCAAATTTCATTTTTTTAATCTTAATTTGAACGCACAATTACATTTTTATCCAAAAAATGTTTGAGTAAATTTTGATTGAAGGATAAAATTGTCATTTAACTTTATAAGGGTACTTTCGTAATTTAACTTATTAACTTGGAGACTTCCCATAGATAGTAATATTGTATTATATTTTATATATATATGATGATCTAATGATGATAATTAAATTAAATATACATATAATTATAGATGATAAATATTTTTTAATTAGATATTAATCTAAGGAAGTGCAAAAGTCATCCACATATTTATTAAAATGATACAATTTAACATTTAAATTAAATAATTAAATTCTTTTATAACATTGTAATTTATAGTAGGGGTAAAATTGTAATTCAACTTTTAACTTTTTTTTGTTCCCTCTTATAATAATATACTAGTTTTGACGCACGTGCGTTGCACATGAATATCAAACCACGTAACACTATTTTTAAAAATATGTAAATTTTATTAAAATAAATAATTTGTCACTCTTATAATCTCTTAGTTACATTTTTTAAATATACTCTCTCCTCCCTTCTCTTTAGTCTGATACTTTGTTATTATTTTATATTTTGTGTTCTTACTTTTAATATAATATAATATAATTAAATAAAGTTATAAAATATAGAAGATGTACTAAATTTGATGTATTTAGTAGGAATATTATATTAATTTAACATTCATGTTAGGGAGTATTCTAATTATACTAACCATTGAGATTGTCCACGTCTATAATCAATCTTGAGGTTTTAAGAAAAGAACTTCTTAAAAACTAAAAAAAAAAAAATGTAGTTTTAAAATGTGAATAACCCCTTAATTTATAGTTAAAATGTGTAGTAACATGTGCATATTTTTCCATCATAAATATATTAAAGATATACTAAATGAGATGTTTTAAGAAGAAGAAGAAGAATGAATATTTTTTAAAAATATGTAGTTTAAAAATTTGACGAAGCCCCTCTTTTTATAGCCCACAAATGGTAGTGTATGAAAACTACTTATTGTGGCATATCAAAAAGATGTCACAACCCTTTAAAAAAGTCACAACCCTTCAGAAAGGTCAGGACTCATCATAAAAGTAATAACTCTTCGTAAATGTTACAACCATTTGGAAAAGTTACATCTTTTTTGAAAAGTCGCAACCCTATAGAAAAGTCACAACCTTTCTGAAAGCTCACAACTCATCTTGAAAGTTATAACTCTTCGAAAATATCACAACCCTTCAATGCGAAAATGTGTCTGTCATTAATAAAATATAGTATAGTACATATAAATAAATATAATACAATATCAAATATAGAAGATATACTAAATTTGGTGTTTTAAGTTAGATAGTATAGACAAATAAAAAATATGGATATATTTGATATGAAATTTTACAAAATAAAGAAGAATTTTAATTTAAGGATCATATGTTGAATATATAAAAATGTCTTTTCACTTTGTGGTCTTAAAGATGTGTTCCACCCAAAGAAAAAATAACATTCTATATTAAACTGAATAAAAGTAAAAGTACATTAAATAAATTGGAAACGAAAGAGTACTTACGAAATGTAGTTTGGACTCTTCAAATAAGTTTTTGATCAAATACTTTTTGTCCAACAGTTTGAGACTTTTCAGATTCTGAAAACCAAGTTGTATTTTGTGCAAAAGAAAATCAGATCTTCTAGTCAAGTACAAGTTGCTACAAAAGTATATTTTATTGGTATGAAAATGAGTAAATATGAATTATCAAGATACTCTTCTCATTTGAAGTTCAATTATTTCATTATTCTTGTCGAATAATTTTTTGGTGATCTATCTAATTTACCCACAAAAACTATTGTAATTGCATGATTAAAAAACCCTTGCAATCTTCCTTATTTTAAGAAGAAGAATAGAAATGAAAAATTTTTTAATTGTATGATTGGACAACTCTCACTATCTTTCTTATTATAAGAAGACGAATATAAAACTTACAAAATTTGTAGTTTAAAAGTGTGAGAAACCCCCTGTATTTAAAGACGTGAAAGAATATTATGAAAAGGTTCTTATCACGTCTTTTCAGAGATGTCACAATCCTTAAGAAAACTTACAACTTTTCGAAAATGTCATAACTCATTGAAAAAGTCACAACTCTATTGAAAAATCATAACCTTTGGGAAGTGTCATTGCCCATCATGTGAAAATGTGTATGTTTCTGATATAATATAGCGCAAATAAATATAATATTAAATATATAACATATAAACTAAATTTAGTGTTTTAAGTTGGGGATATTTTAATAATTTAACATTCAAATTAGAGAGTTCATGCTTTTAAGATAGTATAGATATAGATATAGATAGCTGATATGATACTACAAAAGAGAAAAAGCAACGGAAAAACTAAATATCTAAATAAACATAATATATAATGTAGAAAAAACTCACAAAACTCATTAAAATAATTCATTTGATGCTTAAATTGTTAAATACTCCCACTGTCCCAATTTATGTGGAACTTTTCATTTTCGAGAGTCGAATAACTTAAGTTTGATCGGAAATTTGCACATAGAATCTTCAAATTTTTTCAACTGAAATTTATATATTTGTAAACTATGTAAGAATAAATGTATTCACGATAATTCACAATTCAAAATAATTAAAAGATATATGAAAAATTCACAGTGAACCATAAATTTATTTCAATCTCGAAATCCACACGGTGTCACATAGATTTGGACGGAGCGAGTATCACTTATTAGATGAAAATATAAAAAAAGTAATGCAAAAATACTAATATAATTTATTTAAATTCAAAACTCTTTGTACTATGAAAATAGAAGATAATCATGTGTGCATATATTCTGTAAAATATAATTACTTTTCATTTCATATCTTAACGGAATTTATAGGTCAGACACTCGATGTTACTAAGCCCTCATTTATTTGCATTTAATGAAAATTTCAATGCTAAATTATTCATATTTTTAATCATTACGGTCTGTTTGGTATGAAGGAAAATATTTTCTAAAAATTGTTTTCCAATTTTCTCATGTTTGGTTGGCTTAAATGTTATTAAAAATGTATTCCAAATCAATTCATTTTCCTCAGATTTAAGAAAATGACTTACCTCAGAAATCATATGGAAAACATTTTCCAAAATTCTTTTTAAATCTCACACCTCAACTTTCACTCCTAACTCAAATCGTGGGTAGCAATGTGCTAATTCAAAATTTGACTCTCGATTCTCAATTTGGGACTAGACTCTCGGCCTTGATTCGAGATCCAACGCTCGGGTCCCAAATTAGATCAGGGAATAATATGAATTTATCACGTTTCTAGTTACGTATTCATGGTCGAATCTTGAGTCAGGTGTCGGGGTGGTATTCTAAGTTGGGTGTCACGCTCCAGCTATCCCCGAGACGGAAACACAGGACCTAAGACCACGAGTGATCTCAATCTAACCCTACTGGCATGATCATGAACATACTAAAGATAAACTGAATAATAGACTGATGCGGAAGCTATAGTCATAAATAAAATGAAAAGATGGGGAATACCCATATACTATAACTGAGATATATGATTACTGGTGAGTTTAATACATGGAAGATATTAACTCAACTCTAATATAAATCTAACTATCTCTTAAAATAGCCTCTAACTGACTAGAAATACCGGGACATGCCCCAGCTAAGTGTAGCAAAACTGAAACTAAAGGACTAAAAATACTGAAAGGAAACTCAGGATTGTTATCCTCGGAGAATGAGAACTCACCACTGATTCTGCTAAATTAAAGAGTGGGAACTGATCTAAGCGTGATATCGATGCTGAGAACCTTAACCTACATCATGAGAAGATGTAGTGCACATATGTGTCAGTACTTGAAAGGTACATAACATGCAAGATAGAGTAAAGCTCAAATAACTTATTATTGAACAAAGCAATAAAGCAATGAAGTAATTTGACCATGATATAGATGTTGAAATACTGAACATGACTAATTTGAATGCAATGACCAAGTTATAACATGTTGAGACTAAAATACTGAAACATGGTCAATGCAATGGAGTCTGACTGAATTGTGGGAGCTAATAATAACTGATAATAAAATCACACGAGATAAATGTGGAGTTCGATTTATAGGCCCCATCGAGAAACCCCAATATACCCTGTCAGAGGTATAGAGGCACGCTGTCCTGATCACTAAAATGATGCCCACGGAGGGGACTTACAACCTACGTGGCTAGTAATTCTGGGACTATTTGGGTATGCCGAACCCTAGTCAAACTTGGTATTATGTTACTCCCAATGGATTAAGTAATTACCTCATTATGACTGAATTTTTGTAAATATTGGATAACTCAAAATTGAACATGCAAATTAAGAATGCAACAATTAATCTGATAATGATTCATTCAAATACTGAGGCATGCATATAAAAAATATCTTACCTTGCATTTGTAATTCAAGAGCTAAGGAAATACATAGCTAGGGTTCTGAAATTCATAGAATAAACTAAGTAATAACATGGTTATCTTATTTCGAACATATAATTAACTAATTCATGATAATATCCTGAACTTGTGAAACCTTTAGGTCTAATTATGATATGGCAATCAAGAGTCTGAGTGAAATCTCGAGACCCAATGGGTGAAAGGAACCCACTCGTGAAATCCCACAAACCTGGTGACGAATTCCAAGGAAAAGTCCTTAGATTTTGGGGCTGGAACTAATGGAACCATGATGCGTTCTTGAATTAGGGAACTTGACATTTTTCTCCTCTCTTGCTTCTAATTTTCTATGTTTTGATTACTGACCTTACTTAGGTAAGTTCTAGTTATGTTTCTAGGTTTAAACATACTAAAAACTCATGATTTAGGGTCTAGATTAGGGGCCAAATGAACAAGGAAAATACCAAAAGACCCCTATCTTAAAAGTTGTCACAATCACCGACAGAGTCTATTGACGGTTCGTAGTGGTCGACCGTCGTTCACAACTGATGACTGAAAGTCAGCTGGCCCATAGACGGAGCTGAATCATAGACCATAAGTTGATTGTGGATCCGTACTGATCGACCATCATTCGCAATTGGGGACTGAAAGTTGGTTGGCCCATCGACAGAGCTGACTGATGGACCGTAAGTTGACAGACGATCCCTACTGGTCGACTGTCGTTCACGCCTGTGGAATGAAAATTTAGTGGCCCATCGACGGAGCTAACTGACGGTCCATAGTTGGCTCCGCTAGTGGCATCTTTAACTTTTTAAAAATGCATTTTTGGTCTGTTTTAGATATGGTGTGTTACATTGTCTCCTCCTTGAGACCATTTGTCCTTGAATGAAGAATAAAATAGCTTAGTATGGAGGGAAGAAGCTGCGATCCTTACTACTAAGCATTGAGAACTAATTTTCTGACCGAACTAAGTTCCAAGAACATGCAAATACGCTTAAAATGCAAGTACAAACTGAAGGAACATGATACTAAGACTAAATCTACGCATGAATGACTCAAAAAAAAACTGAAGAAAAATTATTACCTCAAGCTGGAGCGGAATCGGAAAGAAAGAGTTGAGGATACTTGGCTTTCATTCCTTCTGCTTCCTGAGTAGCTCCCTCTACGGACTGGCTCCTCAACAAAACCTTGACTGAAGCGACTTATTTGTTTCTCAACCTTCTAACTTTATGGTAAAAAATCTCAACTGGTACGTCCTTATAACAAAGACTATCTTTCACATCCACACTCTCGAATGGAACTACGGAGGCAGGATCACCCACACACTTCTTCAAAAGTGAGATGTGGAAGACCGAATGCGCTGCTGCTAGTTATGCTGGCAACTCTAAATCATATGCCACTTTTTCAAACCTTTTCAAGATCTTGTAAGGCCCTACATATCTAGGAATGAGCTTACCTTTCTTGAAAAATCTCATCACCCCCTTCATAGGTGACACTTTCAAGAAAACCCAATCATCAACTTGGAACTCTAGTTCCCTTCTCCTTACATCTGCATAAGACTTCTGAAGACTCTGGGTTGTCTTAATTCTATATCAAATAAGTTACACTTATTCCATAGCATAATGGACTGAATTTGGTCCTATCAAGGCTGCTTCACCTACTTCGAACCAACCAAAAGGAGATCTACATCTACACCCATATAGTGCCTTATAATGGGCCATCTGAATGCTGTAATGTTAGCTATTATTTTAGGTGAAATCAATAAGAGGAATGTGATCATCCCAACTACCCTTGAAATCAATGACACAAACTCTCAATATATCCTTTAGGGTCTGAATGGTATGTTGTGCCTGTCCATCCATCTACGAATTAAATGTTGTTCTATGGTTAACTTGAGTACTTAGACCTTTCTGAAATGACTTTCAGAAATGAGAGGTAAACTAAGGACCTCTATCTAAGATAATAGATAAAGGAATCCCTTGCAACCTGACTATTTCATTAATATAAATCTTGGTGTAATCCTCTGCCAAATCTGTAGTCTTGACTGCAAAAACGCGTGAAAACTTAGTCATCTTATAACCTATCACCCAATAGAGTCATGTTGTCAGCGAGTACGAGGCAATAATGAAATTCATATTGATAACTTCCAACTTCCAAGTATGATTGTCGATCTCTTGAGTCATACCCCCTAGTTTCTAATGTTCTACCTTTACTTGCTGCCTATTGAGGTACTTACTCACAAAATCTGCTATAACCCTCTTTATGTCATTCCACCGAAAGACTTCATGCAGATCGTGGTACATCTTAGTGGCACCTGGATGAATAGAATATCTGGAGTTGTGGGCTTATACAAGAATATGTTGTCTCAACTCACCCACATCAGTAACACACAATACACCTTGGTAGCAAAGTACACCGTCTCCCCCTTAGGAGAAAACCTCCACTCTATGATTGTGGACCTCACCCTTAAGTTAAAGCAAGATTGGGTCAGTGTCTTTCCTTTCCTTAACCTCTACTACCAAAGAAGATTCTGAACCATTCTGAATTGTGACACCATTATATGATATGCTCATAAGGCGAACTCCCAAAGGAGCAATCCTGTGAACATCCTTTGCTAGTTCCTTCCTTTCTTCCTCAACAAGGGCTAGACTACCCACAGATAGTCTGCTAAGAGCATCCTTTACTCGCCTTACCAGGATGGTAATGCACACTCATATCATAATCCTTGAGGAACTCAAGCCACCTTCTCTAGCGGAGATTCAACTCCTTTTAAGTGAATACCTACTGGAGACTATTATGGTTTGTGAACCCATCTACATGAACACAATACAAGTAGTGTCTCTGAATCTTGAGCACAAACACAAAATCTGCAAGCTCGAGGTCATTATCCTGATAATTCTTCTTATGCACCTTAAGCTATCTAAAAGCATAAGTTATAACCTTATCTCGCTGCATCAACACACAACCTAGGACAACTTTGGATGCATCGCAATAGATCACATAAACATATACACTATATGGTAGAGTCAAGATACGAGATGTAGTCAACCTAGTTTTCAATTGTGAAAATCGTTTCTCACAATCATATGACCACCAAAACTGAACCATCTTTTAAGTCAATCTAGTCAATGGTGAGGATATGGATTAGAATACTTTCACAAACCTTCTGCAATAACCTTTTAGATCCAAGAAACTCCTGATATCTGTAGGGGAGGTAGGTCTAGGCCATTGTTTCACTGCTTCTATTTCCTAAGAATCCACTCATAACCCTTTACTAGATACTATATGCCCGAGTAAACCGACTAAGTGTAAACCAAACTCGCACTTGTCAAAATTTTGCAAATAACTAGCGATCCTTAAGAGTTTGCAGAACAACTTTCAAATGAATCGCTTGTTCTTCCTCATTCCTGGAGTAAATGAGAATATCATCAATAAAGAGGATAACAAACAAGTCGAAGTACTGCTTGAACACCTTGTTCATCAAATACATGAAAGCTGCAGGAGTATTGGTTAGTCCAAGTGACATAATTGCAAATTCATAATGACCATACCGAGTTCTGAACACTATTTTTAGAATGTCACTATCTCTGACCCTAAGTTGATGATAACAGAATCTGAGCTCTATCTTTGAAAAATGCCTAACACTCTGAAGTTGGTCAAATAAGTCATCAATCACATGGATGGGATACTTATTATTTATTGTGACCTTGTTCAACTACCTATACTCAATGCACACTATGAGAGAACCATATTTCTTCTTTACGAACAACACTGTTGCATCCCATGGAGAGATACTAGGTCTAATGAAGCCCTTATCTAGAAGATTTTTCAACTGCTCTTTCAATTTCTTAAGCTCATCTAGAGCCATTTTGTAAGGAGGAATAGAATTAGGTTGGGTTTCGAGGAGGAGATCAATTCCAAAGTTGATTTCCCTTTTGGGAGGAACTCTGGGAAGATCTTCTGGAAACACTTTGGGAAATTCATTGACTACAGGAACTAACTCCAGAGTTGGGGTTTTAGAGTTAGAATATTTAACCCAAACTAGATGATAGAGATAAACCTTAGAGATCATATTTCTGACATTAAGGTAAAAAACAAATATACCCATAGGCTCTAAGATACTGCCCTACAATTCTAAGATTGGTTCGTTTGGAAAATAAAAATGAACAATCCTAGTTGTACAATTGATTGAGGCATAATAGGAATGTAACCAATCCATGCTTAGAATGACATTGAAGTATACCATTTCTAACTCGACGAGATCTGCTGATGTGACTTTCTGAGAGACCGTGATATGGAAATTTATGTATACCCGTCAAGCTATAACTGGGTTACCAACCGGAGTAGAGAGTGAGAAAGGATCTGAGAGAGTTTCGGGACTAACACTGAATTAAATTGTTATATAAGGAGTTACAAAAGAGAGAGTAGACTCTGGATGTAACAATGCATAAACATCAAGGAAAAAGACTCGTAACGTACCAGTGACTACATCAGGAGAACCTTCCTGATCCTGGCGAGCATGAAGAGCTTACAACCTATTTTGGTGTTGACCGCCACCTGTACCAAATGATTTCCCCTGTTGAGTTGGGCCACTCGTTGGTGCTGCTGAAGTTGTAGACTGAGCTCTATAATTACTAACTCATTGATCTTGTCTAGAAGGACAATCCCTCAACCTGTGACCAGATTGACCGTCCAAAGCATTATTCCTTTCTTGTAAGGCACTCAGTTGGATGGTTTCTTACCACACTTAGGGCAAGTCGGGTATGTCGTGGTGACTAAAACAACTTCTTGAGACTTAGAGTGTGGTGCCCTGTCCTTCTGATCAAACCTATTCTGGGTGGACAACACATAGGTGATGAAGGAGCTAGAGTCAAACACTTCTACTGAAATAGCAAGAGATTCCCACTACTCGATTTCTGCTGAAAGTAGTAATAGTTTTTGGTTCTAGCCTTCTTGTTCTCCTTGGTCTGTTATCTATGCTTATCACCCTCAACCTGCTGAGCATAAGCTATGAGCATAGATATTTTCATATCTCCTGACAACATATAATTACTGCACTCTGTTTTCACCAAATCTGACACTCCATACAAGACTTTTTTTATCTGAGTCCTGGAGTCAACAACCATTTGAGGAGCATACCTTGAGAGTTAGTTGAACTTGAGCCCATGCTCTTGGACTTTTATGTTACCTAGCCTTAAGTTCATGAATTCCTGGGCCCTTGCTTCTCTCTACTCTATCGGGAAGAACCTGTCCAGAAAGGTCTCATTAAAACATTCCAAAATAATAGGGGATGCAACTCTACCCCTGTTCTCCTTTCGCTGAGTGTACAAGATATGAGCCACATATTTCGGCTGGTATGATGCCACTCAACCCGATCATTCCCAGTGACCTGCATCACCTCAAAGATATTCTTGATCTCATCAAAGAAATTTTGGGGATCCTCACTAGTTTGCGATCCTTACAACTTAGGTGGGTTAATCCTCACAAAGTCACGGACCCTAGCTGTTGTTTACCCATCATTCGCATTCACATAAGCGTGAACCCGCTTACTGTTCTAGTTAGTGACACTCTGATTTTAGACATCTGAATGATATTCATGAATTCAGCATTGGAGACTTCCTGATATGGGACTGGAGGAGTTGTGTTAGCATTCCTAGCATTCACATTCCTGGTGGTAGCTCTACGAAGAGGCATGATCACTGAAACGTAGAACGTCAAATTAGAATATAATTAGATCATACCTTACGCACGATAAGAGTAACAAGAAAATAAAGATTTTTTCTAAAACATTTTGTGGACCCATGAAAGGGACTTTACTAAGTGTAGATTTTCAGACATCCTAGGACACTTAAACCAACCTAGTTCTCTGATACAAAGTTTGTCACGCCCCGAGCTACCCCCGAGACGTAAACACGGGACAAAGTACTACAAGTAATCCCAAGTTAACCCTACTAGCATGATCATGAGAATACTAAAGATAAACTTAATAATAGACTAATGCAGAAGCTATAGTCATAAATAAAATGAAAAGATGAGGAATACCCATATACTATAATTGAGATATATGAAAATTAATGAGTTTAATACAAGGAAGATATTAACTCAATTCTAAGATGAATCTATCTATATCCAAAAATAACATCTAACTGACTAGAAATGCAAGGATAGGCCAGCTAAGCATAGCAAAACTTAAACTAAAGGATTAAAAATACTGAAAGGAAAACTCAGGATTGTTGTTCTCGGAGAATGAGGACTCACCAGTAATTCTGCTAAACTAAAGATCAGGAACCGATCTAAGCGTAATATGGATGCCTAGAACCTTAACCTACATCATAAGAAGATGTATCACACGTATGCGTTAGTACTTGAAAGGTACTGACCATATGTGATAGAGTAAAGCTAAAATAACTTATAACTGAACATAGCAATAAAACAATTAATAATCTGAACATGATATAAATTCTGAATACTGAACATGTCTAATTTGAATGCAATGACCAAGTTATAACATGCTGAGACTGAAATACTGAAACATGGTCAATGTAATGGAGTCTGACTGAACTATGAGAGCTACTAATAATCTATAATAAAACCACACGAGCTAAACGTGGAGTCCGATGTATACGCCCTATCAAGAGGACCCAATATACCCTGCCAGAGGTATAGATGCATGTTGCCGTAATCACTAAAATGATACCCACGGAGGGGACTTACAACCTATGTAGTTGTTAGTTCTGAGACTATTTGGGTACGCTGAACCCTAGTCTTACTCGGTATTATGCTACTCCAATGGATTAAGTAATTAACACATTATGACTGAGTTTTTGTAAATATTTGATAGCTAAAAAGTGAATATGCAAACTGAGAATGCAACAATTTGTCATGGATTCAAATACGAAGGCATCTATATCTAAAATAATTGAAATATCTGACCTAACATTTTGAATTCAAGAACTAAGGAAATACATATCTAGGGTTCTAAAGTTCATACAATAAACTGAGTAATAACATGGGAATTTGATTTGGAACATATAATAAAGTAATTCATGATAATCTACTGAAGTTCTAGAATCCCTAGGTCTAATCATGATAAGGAATTCAAGAATCTGACTGAAATATAGGACCCAATGGTGTAAAGGAACCCACTAGTGAAATCCAACATACCTGGTGATGATTTCCATGGAGAAAACCTTATATTTTGGGTCTGGAATTGATGGAACCTTGTTGCGTTCTTGAACTAGGGTTCTTGACTTTTTTCTCATCTCTTGCTTCTAATTTTCTATGTTTTGATTATTGACTTGACTTATGTATGTTTTAGTTATATTTCTAGGATTAAATTGACTTAAACCTCATTATTAAGGGTCTAAACGATGTAGCATAGGGGCCAAATGAAGAAGAAAAAGACCAAAAGACACCTAACTTAAAAGCTGTCAAAATCACTAACGGAGGCGACTGACAGCCCGTACTGGTCGACCATCGTTCACAACTAAGGAATGAAAGTTGGTTGTCCCATCGACGAGATGATAAGTGGGTCGTAAGTTGATTGACGGTACGTACTGGTCGATTGTTGTTCATGACTGAGGATTGAAAGTCAGCTGGCCCATCGACGAAGCTGGCTAATGAACTGTAAGTCGACTGATGATCTGTACTGGTCCATTGTCATTCACGATTGATGACTGAAAGTTGACTGGCCTATCGATGGAGCTGACTGTTCGACCGTAAGTCGACTGATGGTCAATATTTAGCTCCATTAGTGGCACCTGCAACTTATACAAATCTACATTTTGGTCTGTTTTGGATACAGGTGGTACATTGGGTGTTAGATTCTGGTTATGGGTTGAGAGTCGAGGTTTGGTCTTAGGTTAGGTTCTAGTCTTGGATCCCCAATTGATTTTTGGGGTCGAGTGTTGAAGTCAATAACAATTCTAAAATTGATTCCTATGTTAAGTGTTAGGCTCAGGTCTTGCATAAGGTATTGATGTTGGGCATTGGTTAAAAAGTTGGGTCATGAGTTGGGAATTTGGGTCAGATCTCAAGGCCAGATCCTGGATCATTCGTCAGGTTCAGGTATCAAGTTTGGGTCCTGATTCAAAAGTCGGATACCAGGTAGGGAGTCAAGGTCAAATATTAGTTTAGAAGTTATTCCAAGGTCAAGATTTAGGAATCGAGAGTTGAAAGTTGAGGTCCTGATTGGGTCTCAGGTCATATGTTAAGTTTAGGTTCCACTTCAATAGTTAGGTCCCCCATTAGGTTTTGTGATCACTTTGTCGTTTGGAAGTCAGAGCCCGATTAAGATGTTGGGGTTTTGTTTGGGTGTCACGTCCAGGTTATTGAGTTAGAATTTGAGTCATAAGTGGAGTATGGGGGTTGGATCCCAATAGACGATCAAGTTCATGTGATGACGCTCAAATGTACTTTGTAAAACCAATTAAATGATATAGTGGTCGTCGTTCATAAAAATACCCAACTACAGTTGGAGTCCGCTGACCTTCGTCAATAGATGCAAGTGTTGTGCACTGTCAATTTGGGTGAGGTCATGCCAGTTAGGCGATATTTCTTTCTAGTTTGGCGATCATCAATGTATAGTTTGCACTTCTTTTTACATTTTTTGCCATTCTTTAAAACATTCGTCCTTCCCTTGTCCTTTATCCTTTGTAGGTGCAAATCATCAAAGTATTAGTAGAATAGAACATAGTTAGGCATTGAGGACACTAAATGTTTAGTTAATTTGGCCTCAAATGAGTGCAAATCTACCACTCATCAACACCCTCAACTTAAAGTTTTTCTTGTTTGCAAGTAAATGAAGACACAATTAGTTCAATAAGGGTATGATACAAGTGTCATTATAGAAGTATACTCAACAACATTCTACACTTAATCGTGATAAAAATGATTCATATGATGACTAGCCGGTCGAAACATAAGCTCAAGCTCAATGTAGCTTTTTCTATAATGCAAGACCATGTTTCAACAAAAGTATTCAAGTGCCCTCACGTCAGGAATGATTTCATGCTCTCAAAAACAAATCAACAAAGAAATAAGGAATCAATCAAGCTTCATCCAATAGGTTTGCCTCTATTTTCCAATCATCACACAACCTAATTCATGCAAAACATCAAGGGTATTTCAAGCTTGTAACGGGGGTGAGGGTTAAGGTATGGTCAATTTGACTTAGTCGCTTCACCTTTTAAAAGCATTGTTTCAATCATCTTCATCTCTTCTCAAGTTTTTGTCATTCTTTTTCATTTGGAAACTCAAAATTTAATTTTTTTACTCACTTAATTTGGAAATCACTTTATTTCATCAATTTCTCTTTTTCATTTCCATTTTATAAAAAAATTCATCATAATATTTGTCTTTCTTTTAAAAATAAGGAGGGGTTCCTTGTTTTTTTAAGAAACAACTAAGCTAAGTCATATATCATCTTTCTTTGACCTTTATTGTCTTTCATTTTTCTTTTCTTTTCATATCCCTAACTTAGGCTTTTGACCTAAGTTAGATATTCAAACATAAAAGTGCTTCAAAAAGGATTTTGTGTGAGAAGGTAGGGACAATTTGGCTTAAGAGGTTTCATTTTAGTTTTGTCAACAAATGGTTTAGACTCAAATGGTGCCAAAACAGATGCACACCATCACATGGTAGTCATAAAGGGTATGAAAGTTTGGGTTCCCTTTTAGAATTGCTACCCAAGATCACCACTTACAATTACCAAGGTTTAGACAACTAGAATAATAAGAAAAATTCTAGAATTCCACACACATGTTTTCAAGTAAAATCTAACCAAACATAGCACTTCGAATACACTCATTTACCATACCCCAAAAATACCACAAGCATACGTATGATGTTCATTGAAAGGATCACATCACAACACAACTAATCAACAAAACATTCAAAGAGATCGCTCAAAAGTGCATCCATATCAACTTCATTCTTGCAACACCAACATTATACATCTTGTTCTTCATGAGTACTATTCAAGACATTGATATTGAATAGAATCGATCCTCTAATTATTATCAAAGAAAACTCAAGAATTTCACAATTATCAGAACTCATGGGGGTAATTGCAAATTGACAAAAAAATGAAAGATGCATTAAGAGATAAACCAAAAACAAATGAATTATTCTAATATAAACAAAAGTAAAATACTACAATCATCCAAAACATAAAAATAACGAAATGCAAATCCAAAAGGAGAATATTGATACAAATTCCCTCACCCACCAAAACTAAATGTGTTGTGTCGTTAGTGAAAAAGTAATATGTATGGGAGAAAGAGTAAAAATGTCCCCTTGAAAGGTAATGCTTGTGAGTGCTCTCATTTGGAGCCTCTGGCAGGGTATAGCATTAGATGAGTCATCACTGCCCGACAATAGTATCATATGAGGTAACAATGTGGCATAAGTGTACGTCACACCATTGGGAGGAATAGTGGAGTCTGAAGAGACTCCACAGGTACCAACTGTTAAAGTCTTCCAAAAGGATCTCTCCTGGGTGGCCTAGAAAAACATCTCCTTAGTGTCCTGCAACTCCGTGAATGTTTGTGCAAAACTATACTCATCCTACTCTCTCCTCACCTTAGCCTGATCCATCTCCTCGTCCAAATCATCATCGATAACACCCTCAGTAACAACTCTCCTATCTATCTTACTCAACCTTCAGTATGAGAATGTTCTTCTCAACCCTAGCCACTCTGACATCCGTATGTTTGGCAAGACTGTCCATTTGATAAATCAAGGTCAGGGTCAAGGTGGACGGGGAGTAGGAACTGGTGCAGGTATACTGATACACTCAAATTACACCTCCCTAAATAAGTATAAGCGGTTGTTGTCAAATGAAGAATCCAACTTGCAGGTTGGGGTCGATCCCAAAAAGAATATGGCTCAGACTTAAACTTAACACACTATCATATCTGTTTAGTCAAATTATTTTCAAGACAAGTATGTAAAGGAGGGGGTTTAAGCAAGTAGCTGATTGTTGATTAAGTTATAAGTAGACAAGATTCAAACTTTGAGTTATCAATATAAGAGAGAAACTAGGGTATATGAGTTCCCCATAAGCTCTTAACACAGTAATCCTAAGAATACTAATCCCTTTCCTAGTGTTTTACATGTAAAGTTGGTAAGTTAGGTATCCCTAAGAGATTGGTCCTCCAAGTAGAGAATTTCACCTCGCACATTGGTCCGACTATGGGTGTATTCTTTACTAACCCTTACCTTTACCCCAGATTAGACATCATATCAACGTATGACTTAATTTTCACACTCGCACCAATTAACATTAGACTATTTGATAGTATCACAAAATCTTTGTTGTTAACTTTTTTTCTCATTAACTACCTCCTTGGTCCGACAAGTAGGAATGATGCAAGTTCTAACGTTGCGCGTTGATAAAAATACTTTTAAGCGAAAGAATTAACAATAAATGCATAAACACTATTCAAGAATTACTTCATTATTATTCATACTTCTTTGATTTCTCATGGTTCCCACAACCCTAGATGTGGATTTACATACTCATGCTTGAAAGAACACAATTCATAATTGAGTAAAAAATTCATGAACTTACAAGTATTTTTGATGAAACTCGAAATCTTCAATTGAAATTCAAAGAGAAAATTGTATCAAATGAATTCCGGAAATCAAATTGCTAAAGTTTGCAAGTTAATTCCTAAAAACACCAAAAACTAGAAGTTAACAATAATTTCTAACCCCTAAAATGAGAATTATAATTCCTATTTATATAAAACAAATCCTAAATAAAACAGGAAACAAATGAAGGAAATAAGTGGCAGGATGCGGTTTAAAAGGACGCTTCGATCTACGGACGGTGGTCCAACCTACGTTCAATAGGTCCCCTCCGTGTTTAAACACTTAGACAATCTTCATCAGGTACTAGAACATTCAGCTTTCTGATCATCAATGACAGACGTGCAGGACAGATCATGGGTCAACCTATGGTTCATCGTCTTGCTCCATGGTTCCACAGTTTTCATATTTCCATGTTCTTCTTCGTATGATGCATCACCTACGGTCCGTGGACTAGACTACGGTCCGTCCTGGCATTCCGTGGACTGAAACTTAAACTTAAACCACCAAAAAAGGACCTATACTGCAAATCCACAGTCCGTGGGTGGCTCCGTGGGTGGTCACGTATGCACTTTTTAGCTCGCATCTTCATCAACCACATCCAAGCCTATTCTTGCAAAAGAAATTACACATAAAACATTATTTCTAATAAAAATATAGCCCAATACACACACAATTTCTAAGTGAAACGCATCAAAATTACCGTAAAATCATGGTATATCAACACACTCAACTTAAACTTGTTGTTTGTCCTCAAGCAATACATTAACACTCTAAACGACACTTATGTAAAAGCAGACATACAAACTCAAGCAATCATATGGACTTTTCAATCAATTCCATCTCCTTAGTGTCATTTAGACTCAAGAAGCTAACTCATGCGGCTCAGAAAATGACATAGATCAACAAATAGAAATCACAACATACACTTTTCACAATCACCAAGGTATCAATTTTCCAACAATGTAACTAGTTCGTCACTTCAAAAGAAATCCTTTTTTACACACCATAGACATGAAGTTTAAGTTTAACACTTCATTGAACACTCATACTTATAATTGATTTCATGTACAATTAGTGCTCAATACCATAGGCTTGCCCTTATTTTCATGGTTTAGAGTCACCAAACTAGTCGCTAGGATCACTATAGGAGTTAGCTTGTAACGTAGGTTCAGGGTCAAGTAGGATACATTTGGGTACTTTTTAGTGATTTGTTGCCCTCCTTCACATTACATTGGGTGTTTACCTCTTTTCTCCACCAATTTTTGCCATCTTTTTATTTTTCTTCTCTTTCCCTCTATTCTCATTCACAGAGATGTGACTTTTGACTATTTAGCTCATACTTTTCACTTTTCTTCATTTCCTTTTACTGCATTTTTCTTTGTTTCTTTGAGAATTTTTTTCACATTATTTTCTATCTTTTTCTTTGATTTTTCTCTTTTAAGCACAAAACTTTTTTCATACCTTTTTTCTTTGGGTTTTCCTTTTTGCTAACCACCCTCAACTTATGTATTTTGCATGAGTTGAGGTGCACAATATATGATGCCAGACCAGGTCCAAGATCAAGGTAACTTCACTACAAGAAAATGTACATACAACGACATTAATTTGGTGATGTTTGAAATAAATGTCGAAAAATAAAGAATTTAAATTTAAGATTAAAATGTCGTAAAACAATGACAGTTGATGTCAAATGTCGTAAAAATAATGACATTTGATATCAAATATCGTAAAAATAATGATATTTGGTCCAAAATGTCACATGATAATGACATTTATAGTAAAATATCGTTGTTTTTAGCGACATTCAGCGAAAATGTCATTTAAATGATGACATTTGCTACAAATATCGAATATAAAATGACATTTTTTTAAACAATGTCATTGATTTTAATGACATTTAGAAAAAATATCTCTTAAATAGTGACATTTAATATAAATATCGCATACATTATGATATTTACCGTAAAATGTCATTGATTTTAATGACATTTAGAAAAAAAGTCACTAAAAAGTGACATTTGTTGTAAAATGTCAGTAATTTTAGCGACTTTTAGCAAATTGTTGCTAAAAGAGCGTCATTTAATACAAATATCGAATATATTATGACATTGTTTGCAAAATGTCGTTGATTCGATCGACATATAGTAAAAATGTTACTAAAACAGTGACATTTTTATACAAATATCCGAAATATTATGTCATATGTTGAAAAGTGTCATTGATTTTTGTGACATTTGATGAAAAATATTGTAAAACCAGGGGCGGACCCACGTGAGTTCGTGAACCCCCTCCAGCAAAATATTACACAGTATATTAAGGTAATTTTAATGTATTTTTGTAGATATATATATTTTGAACCTCCTCAATAACAAAGAGAAACTGATGGTGCTGTGGAAAGTTCCCTTGAAATAAGGTTGTATGTCAATGGTTCAAATCCCTATTTAAGCATTTTATCTTTTTATTTTTTTGTTTCCGTTTTTATTTAGATTTTTTTTTCCAGATCTACTTTTCAAATTTTTATTACTTTAAAAAACGTGCAATTTTAAAAAAAATAAAACTGAAGTTTAAATCTTCAGATTGTCCCATATTAAAAACAAAAAATATATCTATATATAATAAGAGAAGAAAAAAGAACACATGTCAGCACCACAAATTTCAAAATTTTAAATTATAAATAATTAAATATATTATACAACTAATGAAATATTCAAAATTTGAAATTTGAAATAAAAGCACACATGTCAAATTAAGATCAATTGGTTAGAAAACTTCACTTCAAATCACATTAAAAAATTCAAAATTCAATTTAATAATTTTTGTAATTTCAAAATGATTTTAGAATAATTATTAAAACTAATCCATAAATATATTTAAAATAGTTCGAAAATATAAAATGTGTGCTTCCATTTTTGGGGAAGTTATCATATTTTTATTTCCATTTTTATATACTCCATCCGTTTAAAAAAGAATGACATCCTTTCCTCTTTAGTCTATTTAAAAAAGAAGGATTCAATAACATATTAATTTCAACTTTTCACGTGACATGTTTAATGCCACAAGATTCAAAAGTATTCTTTATATTCTTAAATCCGTGCCAAGTTAAACCAGGTCATTCTTTGAGACACAAAGAGAGTAATAACCAATGTTTTTTTTATAATTATTCAATAACAAATGCTTTAATTAAAATAATAATAAACATTTAATTGTTATTAATATTAATTATTATTATTAATTAACAATAATAATGGTAAAAACCATCTTCTTTTTAAAACTTTTAGAATTATTTAAATTTTTGAATTGAGAAGTTGATTAATTGCAATATAGTTTTTAAAAAATAAATAGGGTGTGTGATTTCTTTTTTTTGTGGGAAGTTATTTCATTATAATAATTATCACACCCCTTTTTCTCCTCAAATTAGTGATTTTGAAAGAAAAGAGTTTTTCCAATTAAAGTGACATTTTGAAAAGAGATTATTTTGATTTTGTTCAAAGTCGCCACTTAGAATTGAGTTTTTGTGTTCCAAGTTATCTTTTTAAAAATTTTTTGACCGAGAAAAAGATATGAGATATCCTTCGAGTCTCATGGTTTTAACACAGTCGCTTTATTGACCTTTATATAACTTGACTTAATTTTTGATATATTATGTTTATGATTTTTGCAACAACGTTTATTTTTTATCTTATTTAAGTGTTTGGATAGTTTTAGGATTTTTTTTAGTTAGATTTGAAATAGGAGATAGAATTTTATGGAATTTATGATTTGTTTTAGAAAGAAATTTCTAATTTTTCTTTTCCTTTTTTCACGCTACACCTATTTAATTAATTTTTTATTAATTTTTTTCATTGTGTTTCTCTCTTTTTATAGATTTTATTATTATTTTTTTTTTGTTTTTCACGTTTTTGCCCCTTTTCATAATTTGTTTTTCTCGTGTAATTCTTCTTTCTTTTTCTTTTTCTTTTTTTTTTATTACGTTTTCTCCTCCTTTTGTTTTGTACCTTTTAATCTTTTTTTTTCATCAGTAGAATGAAAAAAAAACCCATACTAACGAACATCTTTAGATAATGAATCTTTGTCATTTATTATTCTGATTATTTCAATTTTTTAAACTATAACTACACATATCATCATAAAAAAAATAGGAAAACAAGAATAGACTTGGACAATAGTTTTACTCAAACATGGAATAAACCATGGAATGTTTAAACATAAGATAAACTAAGTTTTGTTATAACAATTTCGCACTAAGTCTTATGATATAAAAGATCTAAATATAATTTTGATATGAAAGATTTGAACATACTTTATATTAACATCGAAGAATATTAATGATTTAAATACATAAAAAATTTAACAATTTCAATATATTGCAACCAATGCTTGTATAGTCATGACATTAAGCTATATAAAAAATAAAATAAGTGTTACCGCTTGTGAAAGTTATTTCACGAGACGAAATGATTCAGGAACCACGAATTTAAAACCACGAATAAGACCTCAAACTCAACTATTATTGGGTTGCGTTTTCTTTTTCTGTGCATGTGTTATTTTTATGTTGTTGCTGATTTTTTTCCCTCTTTTTTTTCCGTGTCCTGTGTTTAAAATGTATGATGTAGTATAGATATAGGTGTAGAGGTGTGGGGGGGGGGTAAGTGGGGTAGTGGGTAGAAATGGTAATGGGAGATGGGTAGGGGTAGTTTAAGTTGTTATATTTTTTAAAATTAATTATATATATATATTATTGTTATTATTAAGAGAGGTGCTAGCATCTATGTGTCAACACCACAAAATACAAACTTTTTAAATAATTAATAATTATTAATTATTACTTACACGTAATAGGATCAAACAATAACTTACTATTTTTATTATTATTTTTATATTTAATTTTTATAAAAAAATCAAAACTATTTGTAATTATGCTTAATTTGGTATTTAAATATTAAACTTATTTGTATTGAAGACTAATTAATTTAGTTAATTTACATAATAAATTTCAATTTTAAATTCTATATAGCATTTTTTGTTTAATTTTTATGGTTTTTAATAAATTCAAATAATGATGTAAAACTTTCAAGCAGTTATTTTTACAGTTTATACTTTTATCGGATAATGAATCACAAATTTTGTAGCAACACTTATTTTTTTGTGTGTGGATGAGTCATTTGAACAGTATTCATCAATTTTTTTTTTACAGTAAACTCTTTCGGCAGATGCATTATATTGATATTTTTTTATCGCTAAAATTTTAATGTATTTCCGGTCAATATAATATGACAAAAATGTGGTTCAAATTGTAAAAAAGATAATATGAATTCAGATAATTTCAAATATTAAAATTAATAATTTTAAAAAAAAACTAAATTCTATACTTTTAAAAATAATATTCTATAAATTTATTTTATTAGAGTTCAACCATTACATCTTAGGTTTCTTAGTTTTAGGGATAAAAATAATATATCTATTTGTGTTTAATTCTATTTAATTGATATTTCTATATTTCATTCGTAAAAATTAATCCCTATATTTCATATTATTTTAATTTGTGAGATAATGCACATTTATTTAGAAAAATATTTAACGATATAATTTAGATATTATTTTCACTATTGCTCTTTGTGAAATCATAAATATAACTTTGTAAATGGTGCAATTTATATACAAGAAAATAGCAAACTTCATTAAAGAAAGGAGGAAGTATGAAAAAATTCAAACAATCCTCTTAAGCTTTGAACAATTTAATTAAGAAAATAGCTCTATTTTATTATATTCCCATACTCCTTTTTTGATCTATTAGATTTCTTAAAAATAACCTTCTATAATAAGAGATTTAATACTTAAAAATTATAATTGTCAAATTTGGACAATCAAATATATCAATTTAAATTAATAAAAATAAAGAAACAAACAAACACAATCTAAATCTAACTAAACAAAAGCCAAAAAGATCAGAATAGGAAAGTGAAGAGTCCAGTGGAAGTATGGAAGGAGGAAGATCGTCTATGCCTCGCCGGAATTTGACGGTTCTCTCCGATGGTGTCTGGATCTTCGAGGTACTCTCTTCCTTTAGCTTTCAAGTTTCATTTTGTGCTCTAGCTAAGGACACCTCTGAAGCTTTAATCTTGGAGTTATAGTATGAAATCCTTTGGTTGATTCCATTGTTAGCGGTGTCAAAGCTCTCACCACACACTGCGGTATCAGCCAAAACGAAGAACCTTTATAGATTGAGTCTTGATCTCCTTAGATCGAAGACAAGTGGTAATTCTTTAGCTTCTCATGAATCTCTAAGACGAACAAATAGAATCTTGTGTAGTGTATTTTACTTCTCTTCTATAATATCTTCTTCAACAGGTTGAGCCTCTGAGGAAGTTAATACATCTGTTAAAAGAAAATAAATTGAAAGAAAAATCGCAAAACACGTATGACAATTCTTTATTTTTTGTATTTTGCATTCGGTGATCTCTTGTACCATTAATTTGGTGTTGAATGGGTTGTTATAGTATGACACAATTTTCCCAGCCCCTTTTTGAGTTTTTGTTGTTCAGTCTGGTTCGTCTTGTATGTAATGTGTCTTATTTGTGGTATTTGTTGTTTTTCTATGTTAAGAAGCCTTTTTGCCTGAGTAGGTAGATCCTAAAATGTGTTGAAACTGATTGTACTTGCAAAATGAAAAATCGTAGGTGTCTCTCTCCGATTCTTTATGCTAGACTCAAAATCAACTCTCTTGATTAAATCCTCACTACCTCTCATCCAATGGTTTGAATTCCTAACGAAATTAATACCACCACCAGTGAGAGGAAAAGTTGAGAACTTAATAAGAAAATGTCGTAAGCGGTCGTTGAATGAGCGAGCACCTATGACTGGCCAATATTTGAACTTGATGCTGATGTTTTTGTCTGTTATTTGTGATTTGGAAATGAGACTTTAGGGCAAAACTTTACTACTAGACTTTAACAAAATTCATATGCCTTGATTAGATACCATGTTGGACACCTCAAGCTCTCTCCAGGTGCAATGAGATCGAAATCAAACTGAAATTTTTCAAGCATTGTGAACGTTGTTAGATCCTCCAGCTCAGTTATACCTCATTTTAGTTAAAACATTAAGTTAAAGTGAATTATGAAACTTGTTGTAGAAGTAGTCAGTTGGCTACCATCAATAATTCCTTCTTTGTATGGTCCTTGTTTAGATTTATGGTATCTGCGATTTATCTGAATTAATGATGTGCCTCCCTGAAAGTGGGACCTCCTGGAGAGAATTAAATTGGATTTCTCCTGTAAAATCAAACACTAAGTTAGTAAAATAATCAGCCAAATTGTTTCCTTCCCTAAGGACATGACAGAAATGGACTTCCTTAGCTCGTCTTAACATCTCAATTGCCTGGACATCTATAGCAATAATCCAAGAAATTGACCCCTCTAGTGGAATGAAAGAATCCATAAGTTTTGTATTTTCATCTTCTAACTATAATTTCCTTTTTTCTGAATGTCTATTTTCTTAGTTTAGTTATTCAAGCTTTGCAGTTTGTTGATATTGTTGAGGAATAGCTATTCACCTGATGTATAGTCTTGATCTATACAATGTATTATCTATATCTGTAATAAATAAACTAAATCAGTGCCTTGGAGCGTCATTAACTATAATTTTTTCCCCTTTAATCGTAATTTGAATGCACAATTACATTTTTATCCAAAGAAATGTTTGAGTAAGTTTTGATTGAAGGATAAAATTGTCATTTAACTTTACAAGGATACTTTCTTAATTTAACTTATTAACTTGGAGGCTTTCCACATATAGTAATATTATATTATATATATATATATATATATATATATATATATATATATATATATGATGATATGATTGTTGAAGGAAGCTGAACGTGTCAAAGGAACAGGTTCGGTGGAACAGGTTCGGTGAAGCTGTCTGGCGAGTTAGAGTTTGAGTTACACTAGGACTAGACTACTAAATCCTAACTGATGTACAAGTCTATACTTTGTACAATTAAAGCTGATATAGTTGACTAGGATAAGGTGTAAATAATATATTTGTGTTGTATTATGATTCCTAGTGTAGCTAATATAAGACTCTTCTATAATTCCTAGTGTAGCTAGTATAGGACTCTTCTCCTATATAAGGAGTATGTAACTCAATCATTAAATCATAAATAAAATTCTTGATTCTTCACATATACGTGAGAATTCTACATGGTATCAGAGCAATAAAGATTTTTCCGCTCTTTTAACATTTTAGATCAAAAATAAATAAATTATCAAACCACAATGGCCCCTGCTACCAACACACTTTCGACCTCCTCACTTCATCATCTTATTTCGTCCTGCTCCATTAAACTTAAGCCAACGAACTATCTTATATGGAAGCCACAAATGACCCAGTTTATTCAAGTGATGAGATTAACCTATCTCATCACAGAAACACATAAAGCAACCTGTTCCACTGGACAGACTCTTGACAAAACTGCAGCAGGCGAGAAGGATGCAAAAGACACCAACATTGTTGATGACTGGGAAGAGAAGGATGTGTTACTAAGGAGTTGGATATCAGGCACCTTAACAGAAGCAAACATGTACCTAATCGTAGGCTGCTCAACTGCCAAGGAGATATGGAAATGCTTGGAAGACGCATATCTTCAAGCAACAAAAGATAAGGAGTTCCAGCTCAAGCAACAGCTGCAAAGTGTGAATCTAGGAACCAAATCAATTGATGAATACATTAAGAAATTCAAAGGCATATGTGATGGTCTTGCATCCATTCACAAGCCTATAGATGAGGATACTAAAATGATTAACTTTGCTAGAGGTCTAGGTCTTAAGTACAAGACTTTCAGGACCGTCATGTTGGGTAAGGCACCGTATCCTACTTTAATCAATTTGTTAATGCTCTTAGGGGTTTTGATATGAAGGAGGATGAAGAAGAAGTGCCTCAACAAAATCATAACATGGCATCTCTGCCCGAAACAATAACTTTAATTCCAGAGGAAGAGGATTTAAGCCTGCTGGACAGGGAACAGGTTCCTATAACAGCAGAAACGGATCAGGTCCTCAGAACAGTCCTTCAAGTGGAAGTCATGAGAGGAAAAATTCGGATGTGTGTCAGATTTGTGGTAGGAATAACCATACTGCTCTTAAGTGTTTTTACAGGTGGGATTACTCTTACCAAGCCGAAGATGAGCTCCCACAAGCATTGGCTGCCACTAATCTTCAAATCACTGATGACACCTTGTATGTGGACTCAGGAGCAAGTAGTCACATGACACATAACTCAGGTATCCTAACTGATCTTAAACACTACAATGGACTAGATAAAATTATTATTGGGAATGGATCAAAGTTAGACATAACACATGTTGGGAACACATCTAGATCAGGTCTAAAACTTAAGGAAGTTCTTGCAGTCCCTAAGATTAATAAGAATTTACTCTCAGTTAGTAAGCTTGCAAAGGATAATTTTTGCACTCTTGAATTTGATGAAACTAACTTTGTTGTAAAGGACAAGAAGACAAGGACAATGTTGGCCAAGAAAACTAAAAGGAATGGACTCTATGCTTTGGAAGATAACAATCTCTATGCTTTAACTGCTGCACACGATTGGAACACGTCAGAAAACATGTGGCATACTAGATTAGGACATCCTAGTTTGAAGTCTTTAAAGTTTTTGAATAGTAATAGTTGCATCAATATTAGTAGTTGGAATAAAATGCCTACTTTTTGTTCTAGTTTTTAGTTGGGAAAGAGATGTAAACTTTCATTTGGCTTGAGATATAAAATTGAGAAAGAACCTTTATTGAAAATCCATTGTGACTTATGGGGACCTGCTCCTATTAAATCTTCACAACATATGAAATATTATGTTGTTTTTGTTGATGATCACACGATATATACATGGATTTATCCACTGAAAAAGAAATCTGAATTCTTTGAGGTCTTTGTAAAATTTCAGAAAATGGTGGAAAACAAATCTCTAAAGAAATTAAGATTTTTCAGTATGATGGAGGTGGTGAGTTTATAAAAACAGACTTCATCAAACATTTGGAAGATTGTGGCATTGTGAGACATATTTCATGTCCTAACACACCTGAACAAAACGGAGTTGCAGAGAGAAAACATAGGCATATTATGGAGACTGACTTAACTCTACTTCTTCATGCTAACCTACCTTTGTTTCTATGGATTGAGGCTTTCCTCACTGCAGTATTTCTTATAAATAGACTACCTTCCCCAGTCCTAAAGATGGTGACTCCATTTGTTAAGTTGTAGGGGGAACAACCTGATTACAATAGTCTAAAAGTATTTGGGTGTAGATGTTTTCCATATATCAAGGGTAGCAACAAGTTCAGTCCAAAGACTTACCCTTGTGTGTTCATAGGGTATAGCAGCCTACACGGATATAGATGTTATCATCCATCTATAAGGAGAGTTTACATATCCAGAATGTTGTGTTTGATGAAAACACATTACCCTATGTGTCTCCAAATCAATCTAAAACTAACATTGATGTCTCCCCTCATCTTGCTACTTTTATATAATCTTTTTCTAAATTACAGGAACATGATGCTGATTCAGAGGAAGTACAGGCTGCCAGTACACACATTAATGGTGATAATGATGCTCCTTCTCCTATAATTGTTGATGATGAAAGTTCTGTTGACCACTCAACCGCAGGATTAGATGTTGAGGAACATGTTGAATGTGATGCTGCAGATTTTGAATCTGCCAGTGACGCTGAGGAACAGGTTGCACTTACAGGTACAATCACTGAGCATGATCAAACAACCACTTTAGTTGAAGTACCTGTGGACCATGTATCTGTGGACCATCAATCTGAAACTACTTTGGTTGATGTACCAGTTGAGGAACTTCATGCACCACAAGGGCATCATATGATCACTAGACGCAAGGCGAAGGAACATCACTTATCACTTGTTGCTCACAACAGTAAAGATACTCTGAGGGAACCAAACACTATTAAGGAATCACTTAAGTCACCTCATTGGCTAACAGCAATGGAGGAGGAAATCAATGCTTTACACACTAACAAGACATGGATATTGGTTCCCAAATCTCCTGGTATAAATTTAGTTGGCTCAAAATGGGTGTTCAAGACCAACTAAAATCTGATGGAACAATAGATAGATACATGGCCAAACTTGTAGCCAGGGGATTCTCTCAACTTGAAGGCATAGACTTTGAAGAAACCTTTAGCCCTGTGGTTAAATCAACAACTATTAGGGTAGTTCTATCCATTGCCATCAGCTCAAGGTGGGAAGTTAGACAACTCGATGTCAAAAATGCCTTCCTTAATGGGTTCTTACAAGAGGAGGTGTACATGAGTCAACCTCCTGGATTTATTGATCCCAAGTATCCTCAACATGTGTGTCTACTTAAAAAGGCATTGTATGGTCTTAAACAAGCACCAAGAGCCTGGTTTGATAGGTTTAACATGCATCTCCTACAACTTGGCTTGATGTGTAGTAAGGAATATTCTTCATTATTTACATTACAAGCTCACAAAGGCATCATATTTCTCTTGTTATATGTGGATGATGTTATTATCACAGGTAGCAACCAATCGCATGTCTCAGAATTGATTCGACAACTTGGGAAAGAATTTGCCATGAAAGATCTTGGTCCTTTACACTTTTTTCTTGGAGTTGAGGCTAAGTATTTTGATGGGGGTATCCACTTAAGCCAGATTAAGTATGCTGCTGAGCTGCTAGACAAGACTGAAATAACTTTTGCAAAGGTTGTAGCCACTCATTTGGCTCCAAAGCATGGTCTACATGAAGCTGTAGGAAGCCTGGTTGAGCATCCTTTTATAGAATGATAGTAGGGAGCCTTCAGTACTTGACTCTCATAAGACCGAATATTACTCATGCTGTGAATTTAGCAAGCCAATTTATGCAAAATCCGAACAATGGATATCTTCAAGGTGTAAAAAGGATTCTCAGGTACATCAAAGGAACTTTGCACTTTGGACTTAGACTTATTTCACAATCACCATGTAGGTTGTATGGATACTCAGATGCTGATTGGGGAGGTTGTACCACAACTAGGAGATCAACTACAGGCTATATCATCTACCTAGGTGCAAACTGTATTTCTTGGACCTTCAAGAAACAGTCGACAGTTGCTCGCTCAAGTGCTGAAGTTGAGTATAGAGCACTTGCCTCCACTGCCTCATAGATGACATGGATCATGTATCTACTTCATGACCTTGGGGTGTTTCTTCGATCTGTACCTACATTGTATTGTGACAACATGAGTGCTATGTACATGACAGTTAATCCAGTTATGCATGCTATATCTAAACATGTTGAAATGGACTATCATTTTGTTCGTGAGAAGGTGGCTAGAGGACAACTTGTTACTCAATTGTGAGGTCTAAGGATCAACTTGCAGATATTCATACAAAAGCATTAACCAAACAGGTTTTTGCTGAGTTTCGTCGCAAGCTAGGAGTTACAGTCCCTCCACTCACTCGCTTGAGGGAAGTGTTGAAGGAAGCTGAACGTGTCAAAGGAACAGGTTCGGTGAAGCTGTCTGGCGAGTTAGAGTTTGAGTTACACTAGGGCTAGACTACTAAATCCTAATTTATGTACAAGTCTATACTTTGTACGATTAAAGCTGATATAATTGCCTAGGATAAGGTGTAAATAATATATTTGTGTTGTATTATCATTTCTAGTGTAGCTAGTATAGGACTCTTCTATAATTCCTAGTGTAGCTAGTATATGACTCTTCTCCTATATAAGGAGTATGTAACTCAATCATTAAATCATCATTACAATTCTTGATTCTTCACATATACGTGAGAATTCTAGATGATAAATATTTTTTATTCGATATTAATCTAAGTAGGTGCAAAAGTCATCCACATTTTTATTAAAATGATACAATTTAACATTTAAATTAAATAATTAAATTCTTTTATAACATTTTAATTTATAGTAGGGGTAGAATTGTAATTCAACTTTTAACTTTTTTTTGTTCCCTCTTATAATAATATACTAGTTTTGACGCACGTGTGTTGCTCATGATATCAAACCACGTACCACACTATTTTTAAAAATAACGTAAGTTTTATTATAATAAATAATTTGTCACTCTTATAATCTCTTAGTTACAATTCTTAAATGTACTCTCTCCTCCCTTCTCTTTAGTGTGGTACTTTGTTATTATTTTATATTTTGTGTTCTTATTTTTAATATAATATAATATAATTAAATAAAGTTATAAAATATCGAAGATGTACTAAATTTGATGTTTTTTTAGGAATATTAGATTAATTTAACATTCATGTTAGGACCATGAGATTGTCCACGCCTATAAATCAATCTTGAGGTTTTAAGAAAAGAAGAACTTAAAACTTAAAAAAAAACATAGTTTTAAAATGTGAATAAACCCCTTAATTTATAGTTAAAATGTGTAGTAATAGCATGTGCATATTGTTCCATCATAAATATATAGAAGATATACTAAATGGGATATTTTAAGAAGAAGAAGAAGAATGAATATTATTTAAAAATGTATAGTATGAAAAACTACTTATTGTGGCCTATAAAAAAGATGTCACAACCCTTTAAAAAGTCACAACCCTTCACAAAGGTCAGAATTCATCCAAAAAGTAATAACACTTCGTAAATGTTACAACCATTCGAAAAAGTTACAACTCTTTCGAAAAGTCGCAACCCTATAGAAAAGTCACAACCTTTCTAAAAGCTCACAACTCATCTGGAAAGTTATAACTCTTCGAAAATGTCACAACCCTTTAATGTGTAAATGTATCTGTCATTAATAAAATATAGTATAATACACATAAATAAATATAATACAATATAAAATATAGAAGATATACTAAATTTTGTGTTTTAAGTTAGATAGTACAGACAAATAAAAAATATAGATATTTTGGCCTAATTTTAATTTGATATGAAATTTTATAAAATAAAGAAGAATTTTAATTTAAGGATCATATGTTAAATATATAAAAATGTCTTTTCACTTTGTGGTCTTAAAGATGTATCCCACCCAAAGAAAAAATAACATTCTATATTAAAATGAATAAAAGTAAAAGTACACTAAATAAATTGGAAACGAAAAAGTACTTAAGAAATGTAGTTTGGACTCTTCAAATAAGTTTTTGATCAAATACTTTCTGTCCAACAGTTTGAGACTTTTCAGATTCTGAAAACTAAGTTGTATTTTGTGCAAAGAAAATCAATGATCTTCTTGTCAAGTACAAGTTGCTACAAAAGTATATTTTATTGGTATGAAAATGAGTAAATATGAATATCAAGATACTCTTCTCATTTGAAGTTCAATTATTTCATTTTTCTTGTCGAATAATTTTTTGGTGATCTATCTAATTTACCCACAAACAATAAAGTAATTGCATTATTAAAAAACCCTTGCAATCTTCCTTATTTTAAGAAGAAGAATAGAAAAGAAAAAAAATTGTAATTGTATGATTGGACAACTCTCACTATCTTCCTTATTATAAGAAGACGAATATAAAACTTACAAAATTTGTAGTTTAAAAGTGTGAGAAACTCCCTCTATTTAAAGACGTGAAAGGATATTACGAAAAGGTTCTTATCGCGTATTTTCAGAGATGTCACAAGCCTTAAGAAATATTACAACTTTTCGAAAATGTCATCTCATTGAAAAGGTCACAACTCTATTGAAAAGTCATAACCTTTGGGAAGTGTCACTGCCCATCATGTGAAAATGTGTATGTTTTTAATATAATATAGCGCAAATGAGTATAATATTAAATATATAACATATAAACTAAATTTAGTGTTTTAGGTTAGGGTTATTTTAGTAATTTAACATTCAAATTAGGAGTTTATGCTTTTAAGGTAGTATAGATGTAGATGATATAATACTAAAAAAAAAAGCAACGGAAAAACTAAATATCTAAATAAATTAAATATATAATTTAGAAAAAACTCACAAAACTCATTAAAATAATTCATTTGATGCTCAAATTATTAAATACTCCCCCTGTCCCAATTTATGTGGAACTTTTCATTTTCGAGAGTCGAATAGCTTAAGTTTGATCGGATATTTGCACATAGAATCTTCAAACTTCTTAAAATGAAATTTATATATTTGTTGTAAGAATAAATGTAATTCACGATAATTCACAATTCAAAATACTTAAAAGATATATGAAAAATTCACAGTGAATCATAGATTTGTTTCAATCTCGAAATCCAAACGGTGTCACATAGATTGGGACGGAGCGAGTATCACTTATTAGATAAAAATATAAAAAGGTAATGAAAAAATACTAATATAATTTATTTAAAATCAAAACTCATTGTACTATGAAAAAAGAAGACCATCATGTGCGCATATATTCTGTAAAGTGTAATTACTTTTCACTTCATATCTTAACAAAATTTATAGGTCAGACACACGATATTACTGAGCCCTCATTTATTTGCACTTAATGAAAATCTTAATGCTTAATTAGTCATATTTCTAATCATTACGGGTTTGTTTGGTATGAAGGAAAATATTTTCTAAAATTATTTTTCCAATTTTCTCATGTTTGGTTGGCTTAAATGTTATAAAAAATGTTTTTCAAATCAATTCATTTTCCTCATATTTAAGAAAATGACTTACCTCAGAAAAAATATGGAAAATATTTTCCAAAATTCTTTTTAAATCTCACACTTCAACTTTCACTCCTAACTCAAATCGCGGGTACCAATATGCTAATTCAAAATTTGACTCCCGATTCTCAATTTGGGACTAGACTCTCGGCCTTGATTTGAGATCCAAATTAGATCAGGGAAGAATATGAATTTAGTGTCAGGTTTCTAGTTAAGTATTCCTGGTCGAATCTTGAGTCAGGTGTCGGGGTGGTATTCTAAGTTGGGTGTCACGCCCCAGCTACCCCCGAGACAGAAACATGGGACCAAAGACCACAAGTGATCTCAAGCTAAGCCTATTGGCATGATCATGAACATACTAAAGAAATACTGAATAATAGACTGATGTGGAAGCTATAGTCATTAATAAAATGAAAAGATGGGGAATACCCATATATTATAACTGAGATATATGATTACTGATGAGTTTAATACATGGAAGATATTAACTCAACTCTAATATAAATCTAACTATCTCTTAAAATAGCCTCTAACTTTATTGGGACATGCCCCAGCTAAGTCTAGCAAAACTGAAACTAAAGGACTAAAAGTACTGAAAGGAAACTCAGGATTGTTATCCTCGGAGAATGAGAACTCACCATTGATTCTGCTAAACTAAAGAGTGGGAACCGATCTAAGCGTGATCTCGATGCTGAGAACCTTAACCTACATCACGAGAAGATGTAGTGCACATATGTGTAAGTACTTGAAAGGTACAAAGCATGCAAGATAGAGTAAAGCTCAAATAACTTATACTAAACAAATCAATAAAGCAATGAAATAATTTGACCATGATATAGATGTTGAAATACTGAACATGACTAATCTTAATGCAATGACCAAGTTATAACATGTTGAGACTAAAATACTGAAACATGGTCAATGTAATGGAGTCTGACTGAATTGTGGTAGTTAATAATAACTGATAATAAAATCACACGAGCTAAATGTGGAGTCCGATGTATACGCCCCATCGAGAAAACCCAATATAACGTGCCAGTGGTATAGAGGCGCGCTGGCATGATCACTAAAATGATGCCACAGAGGGGACTTACAACCTACGTGGCTAGTAATTCTGGGACTATTTGGGTATGCCGAACCCTAGTCAAACTTGGTATTATGTTACTCCCAGTGGATTAAGCAATTACCACATTATGACTGAATTTTTGTAAATATTGGATAACTCAAAACAGAACATGCAAAGTAAGAATGCAACAATTAATCTAATAATGATTCATTCAAATACTGAGGCATGCATATCAGAAATATCTTACCTAGTATTTGTAATTCAAGAACTAAAGAAATACATAGCTAGGGTTCTGAAATTCATAGAATAAACTGAGTAATAACATGGTTATCTAATTTTGAACATATAATTAACTAATTCATAATAATATCCTGAACTTGTAGAACCCTTACGTCTAATTATGATATGGCAATCAAGAATCTAAGTGAAATCTCGAGACCCAATGGGTGAAAGGAACCCACTCGTGAAATCCCACAAACCTGGTGACGAATTCCAAGGAAAAGTCCTTAGATTTTGGGGCTGGAACTAATTGAACCTTGATGCGTTCTTGAATTAGGGTTCTTGACCTTTTTCTCCTCTGTTGTTTCTAATTTTCAATGTTTTTCTTAATGACTTGACTTAGGTAAGTTCTAGTTACGTTTCTAGGCTTAAACATACTAAAAACTCATGATTTAGGGTCTAGCTTAGGGGCCAAATGAACAAGGAAAAGACCAAAAGACCCCTAACTAAAAAGTTGTCGGAATCACCGATGGAGTCTATTGATGGTCCGTAGTGGTCGACCGTCGTTCACAACTGAGGATTGAAAGTCGGCTGGCCCATAGACGGAGTTGACTGACGAACCATAAGCCGAATGTAGATCCGTACTGATCGACCATCATTCGCGATTGGGGACTTAAAGTCGGCTAGCCCATCGACGGAGCTGACTGATGGACCATAAGTCGACAGATGATCCCTACTGGTCGACTGTCGTTCACCCCTGTGAATTGAATATTTAGTGGCCCATCGATGGAGCTAACTAACGGTCCATAGTTGGCTCCGCCAATGGAACCTGCAACTTTTGAAATTTGCATTTTTGGTCTGTTTTGGATACGTTGTGTTACATTATCTCCTCCTTGAGACCATTTGTCCTTAAATGAAGAATAAAATAGTTGAGTATGGAGGGAAGGAGCTGCAATCCTTACTAATAAATATTGAGAACTGATTTTCTGACTGAACTAAGTTCCAAGAACATGCAAATACGCTGAAAATGCAAGTACAAATTGAAGAAACATGATACTAAGACTAAATCTACGCATGAATGACTCAAAAACACTGAAGAAGAATTATTACCTCAAGCTTGAGTGGAATCGGAAAGAAAGAGTTGAGGGTACTTGGCTTTCATTCCTTCTGCTTCCTGAGTAGCTCCCTCTACGGACTGGCTCCTCAACAACACCTTAACTGAAGCGACTTCTTTGTTTGTCAACCTTCTAACTTGATGGTCAAAAATCTCAATTGGTACGTCCTTATAACAAAGACTATCTTTCACATCCACACTCTCGAATGGCACTACGGAGGCTGGATCACCCACACACTTCTTCAAAAGTGAGATGTGGTAGACCGAATGCACTGCTGCTAGTTATACTGGCAACTCTTAATCATATGCCACTTTATCAAACCTTTTCAAGATCTTGTAAGGCCCTATATATCTAGGAATGAGCTTACCTTTCTTGTAAAATCTCATCACCCCCTTCATAGGTGAAACTTTCAAGAAAACTCAATCATCAACTTGGAACTCTAGTTCCCTTCTCCTTATATCTGCGTAAGACTTCTGAAGACTCTGGGTTGTCTTAATTCTATGTCTAATAAGTTGCACTTATTCCATATCATAATGGACTGAATATGGTCCTATCAAGGCTGCTTCACTTACTTCAAACCAACCAAAAGGAGATCTACATATATGCCCATACAGTGCCTTAAAATGGGCCATCTGAATGCTGGAATGTTAGCTATTATTTTAGGCGAAATCAATAAGAGGAATGTGATCATCCCAACTACCCTTGAAATCGATCAGACAAGCTCTCAATATATCCTCTAGGGTATGAATGGTATGTTGTGCCTGTCCATCCATCTAAGAATTAAATGTTGTTCTATGGTTAACCTGAGTACTTAGACCTTTCTGAAATGACTTTCAGAAATGAGAGGTAAACTAAGGACCTCTATCTGAGATAATAGATAAAGGAACCCTTGCAACCTGAATATTTCATTAATGTAAAACTTGGTGTAATCCTCTGCCAAAATCTGTAGTCTTGACTGCCAAAAAGCGTGAAGACTTAGTCATCTTATCAACTATCACCCAACTAGAGTCATGTTGGCAGCGAGTACGAGGAAATAATGAAATTCATATTGATAACTTCCCACTTCCAAGTATGATTGTCGATCTCTTGAGTCATACCCCTGATATCTGATGTTCTATCTTTACTTGCTGGCTATTGGGGTACTTACTCACAAAATCTGCTATATCCCTCTTTATGTCATTCCACCAAAAGACTTCATACAAATCGTGGTACATCTTAGTGGCACCTGGATGAATAGAATATCTGGAGTTGTGGGCTTATACAATAATATGTTGTCTCAACTCACCCACATCAGTAACACAGAATCCACCTTGGTAGCGAAGTACACCGTCTCCCCCTTAGGAGGAAACCTCCACACTATAATTGTGGACCGCACCCTTAAGTTAAAAGCAAGATTGGGTCACTCTCTTGCCTTTCCTTAACCTCTACTACTAAAAAAGATTCTTACCCATTCTGAATTGTGACACCATTATCTGATATGCTCATAAGGCAAACTCCTTAGGGAGCAATCCTGTGAACATCCTTCGCTAGTTCCTTCCTTTCTTCCTCAACATGGGCTAGACTACCCATAGATAGTCTGCTAGGAGCATTTGTTACTACATTTGCTTTACCAGGATAGTAATGCACACTCATATCATAATCCTTTAGGGACTGAAGCCACCTTCTCTGGCGGAGATTCAACTCCTTTTCAGTGAATACCTACTGGAGGCTATTATGGTTTGTGAACACATCTACATTAACACAATACAAGTAGTGTCTCTGAATCTTTAGCGTAAACACAACTACTTCAAGCTTGAGATTATTATTCGGATAATTCTTCTTATGCACCTTAAGCTATCCAAAAGCATAAGTTATAACCTTATCTCGCTGCATCAACACACAACCTAGGAAAACTTTGGATGCATCGCAATAGATCACATAAACATCTACACCATATGGTAGAGTCAAGATACGAGATGTAGTCAACCTAGTTTTCAATTGTGTGAAGCTTTTATCACAATCATATGACCACCAAAACTTAATAATCTTCCAAGTCAATCTAGTCAATGGTGACGATATGGATTAGTATTCTTTCACAAACCTTCTGTAATAACCTTCTAGACCCAAGAAACTCCTGAAATCTGTAGGGGAGGTAGGTCTAGGCCATTGTTTCACTGCTTCTATTTCCTAAGAATCCACTCAGAACCCTTTACTGGATACTATATGCCCGAGAAAACTGAATAAGTGTAAACCAAACTCGCACATGTCAAAATTTTGCAAATAACTAGCGATCCTTGAGAGTTTATAAAATAACTCTCAAATGAATCGCATGTTCTTACTCATTCCTGGAGTAAATGAGGATATCATCAATAAAGACGATAACAAACAAGTCGAAGTAATGCTTGAACACCTTGTTCATCAGATACATGAAAGCTGCAGGAGTATTGGTTAGTCAAACTGACATAATTGCAAATTCATAATGACCATACCGAGTTCTGAACTCTATTTTGGAATGTCACTATTTCTAACCCTAAGCTGATGATAACCGAATCTGAGGTCTATCTTTGAGAAATGGCTAGCACTCTGAAATTGGTCAAATAAGTCATCAATCACGTGGATGGGATACTTATTCTTGATTGTGACCTTGTTCAACTACCTATACTCAATGCACGCTCTAAGAGAACCATATTTTTTCTTTACGAACAACACTGGCCCACCTCATGGAGAGATACTAGGTCTAATGAAGCCCTTATCTAGAAGATTTTTCAGCTGCTCTTTCAATTTCTTAAGCTCAGCTAGAGCCATTTTGTAAGGAGAAATAGAATTAGGTTGGGTGTCAGGGAGGAGATTGATTCCAAAGTTGATTTCCCTTTTGGGAGGAACTCTGGGAAGATCTTCTGAAGACACTTTGGGAAATTCATTGACTACAGGAACTAATCCAGAGTTGGGGTTTTAGTGCTAGAATCTTTAACCCAATGTAGATGATAGAGATAAACCTTAGAGATCATATTTCTGACCTTAAGGTAAAAAAACGAATATATCCATAGGCTCTAAGATACGACCCTTCAATTCTAAGATTGGTTCGTTTGGAAACTGAAAATGAACAATCCTAGTTGTACAATTGATTGAGGCATAATAGGAATGTAACCAATCCATGCCTTGAATGACATTGAAGTCTACCATTTCTTACTTGATGAGATCTGCAGATGTGACGTTTTGAGAGATCGTGATAGGGCAATTTATGTATACCCATCAAGCTATAACTGGGTCACCAACTGGTAGAGAGTGATAAAGGATCTGCGAGAGTTTCTAGACTAACACTGAATTGGATTGTTATATAAGAAGTTACAAAAGAGAGAGTAGCCCCTAAATGTAACAATGTATAAACATCAAGGAAAAACACTCGTAACGTACCAGTGACTACATGAGAAGAACCTTCCCGATCCTGGCGAGCCTGAAGAGCATTCAACCTGTTTTGGTGTTGATCGCCACTTGTACCAGATGATTTCCTTTGCTGAGTTGGGCCACTCGTTGGTGCTGCTGAAGTTGTAGACTTAGCTCTACAATTACTAACTCATTGACCTTGTCTAGAAGGACAATCCCTCAACCTGTGACCAGATTGACCGCATCCAAAGCATCCTTCCTTTCCTGCAAGGCGCTCGATGGGATGGTTTCTTATCATACTTAGGGCAAGTCGGGTATGTCGTGGTGACTAAAACAACTCGTTGAGACTTAGAGTGTGGTGCCCTGCCCTTCTGATCATACATGTTCTGGGTGGATGACACATAGGTGATGAAGGAGCTACAGTCAAAGACTTTTGCTGAAATTGCAAGAGATTTCCACCACTCGATTTCTGGTGAGAGTAGTAATAGTTTTTGGTTCTAGCCTTCTTGTTCTCCTTGGTCTGTTATCTATGCTTATCACCCTCAACCTGCTGAGCATGAGCTATGAGCATACATATTTTCATATCTCCCGACAACATATAATTACTGCACTCTGTTTCACCAAATCTAACACTCCATACAAGACTCTTTTTATCTGAGTCCTCGAGTCAACAACCATTTAAGGAGTATACCTTGAGAGTTAGTTGAAATTGAGCCCATACTGTTGGACTTTTATGTTATTCTGTGTTAAGTTCATGAATTCCTCGGCCCTTGCTTCTCTCAACTCTATCGGGAAAAACCTGTCCAGAAAGGTCTCACTAAAACATTCCAAAATAATAGGGGATGCAACTCCACCCCTGTTCTCCTTCCGCTGAGTGTACCAGATATGAGCCAAATATTTTGGCTGGTATGATGCCAACTCAACCCGATCATTCCGAGTGACCTGCATCACCTCAAAGATATTCTTGATCTCATCAAAGAAATTTTGGGGATCCTCACTAGTCTAGATCCTAAGAACTTAGGTGGGTTAATCCTCACAAAGTCAAGGACCCTAGCTGTTGTTTATCCATCATTCGCATTCACAGAAGCGTGAATCCGCTGACTGTTCTAGTTAGTGACACTCTGAGCCAACATCTGAATGATATTCATGAATTCAGCATTGGAGACTTCCTAATATGGGACTGGAGGAGTTGGGTTAGCATTCCTAGCATTCACATTCGTGGTGGTAGATCTACGAAGAGGCATGATCACTGAAACGTAGAACGTCAAATTAGAATGGAATTAGATCATACCTTACGCACTATAAGAGTAACAAGAAAATGAGAATATTTTCTAAATCATTTTGTAGACTTCTTCTCATTAGATGTGGTGCGCTTAACACCCATAAAAGGGACTTTACTTAGTGCGGCTTTTCAGACATCCTAGGACACTTAAACTAACCTAGTTCTCTGATACAAAGTTTGTCACGCCCCGAGCTACCCCCGAGACGTAAACACGGGACAAAGTACTACAAGTGATTCCAAGTTAACCCTACTAGCATGATCATGAGCATACTAGAGATAATTTAATAATAGACTAATGCATAAGCTATAGTCATAAATAAAATGAAAAGATGGGAATACCCATATACTATAATTGAGATATATGAAAATTAATGAGTTTAATACAAGGAATATATTAACTCAATTCTAAGATGAATCTAACTATATCCAAAAATAACCTACTAGAAATGCAAGGATAGGCCCCAGCTAAGTCTAGCAAAACTTAAACTAAATGACTAAAAATACTAAAAGGAAAATAAGGATGGTTATTCTCGGAGAATGAGGACTCAGCACTAATTCTGCTAAGCTGAAGATCAGGAACCGATCTAAGCATAATCTGGATGCCGAGAACCTTAACATACATTATAAGAAGGTGTAGCACACGTATGCGTCAGTACTTGAAAGGTACTGAGCATGCATGATAGAGTAAAGCTGAAATAACTTATAACTGAACATAGCAATAAAACAATTAAATAATCTGAACATGATATAGATTCTGAAATACTGAACATGTCTAATCTGAATGCAATGACCAAGTTATAACATGCTGAGACTGAAATACTGAAACATGGTCAATGCAATGGAGTCTGACTTGAACTATAGGAGCTACTAATAATCGATAATAAAACCACACGAGCTAAATGTGGAGTACGATGTATATGCCCTATCAAGAGGACCCAATATACCCTGACAGAGGTATAGATGCATGTTGCCTTGATCACTAAAATGATGCCCACGGAGGGGACTTACAACCTATGTAGTTGTTAGTTCAGGGACTATTTGGGTACGTTGAACCCTAGTCTTACTCGTATTATGCTACTCCAATGGATTAAGTAATTAACACATTATGACTGAAATTTTGTAAATATTTGATAGCTAAAAAGTGAATATGCAAACTGAAAAATGCAATAATTTGTCATGCATTCAAATACTAAGGCATCTATATCTGAAATAATTGAAATATCTGACCTAACATTTCTAATTCAAGAACTAAGTAAATACATATCTAGGGTTCTAAAGTTCATGCAATAAACTGAGTAATAACATGGTAATTTGATTTGGAACATATAATAAAGTAATTCATGATAATCTACTGAAGTTCTGGAATCCCTAGATCTAATAATGATAAGGAATTCAAGAATCTGACTGAAATCTAGGGACCAATGGCCTAAACGAATCCACTAGTGAAATCCAACATACCTGGTGACGAATTCCACGGAGAAAACCTTTGATTTTGGGTCTGGAATTGATGTAACCTTGTTGCATTGTTGAACTAGGGTTCTTGACCTTTTTCTCCTCTCTTGCTTCTAATTTTCTATGTTTTGATTAATGACTTGACTTATGTAAGTTTTAGTTATATTTCTAGGATTAAATTGACTAAAACCTCAAGACTTAGGGTATAAACGATGCTGCGTAGGGGCCAAACGAACAAGGAAAAGACCAAAAGACCCTGACGTAAAAGTTGTCAAAATCACTAACAGAGGCGACTGACGGCCCGTACTGGTCGACCATCGTTCTCGACTGAGGAATGAAAGTTGGTTGTCCCATAGACGATCTGATAAGTGGACCGTAAGTTGATTGACGGTACGTACTGGTCGATTGTTGTTCACGACTAAGGATTGAAAGTCAGCTGGCCCATCAACGAAGCTGACTGACGAACTGTAAGTTTACTGACGATCCATACTAGTCGATCTTCATTCATGATTGCTGACTAAAAGTTGACTGGCCTATTAATGGAGCTGACTATTCGACTGTAAGTCGACTGACGGTCCGTAGTTAGCTCCATTAGTGGCACCTGCAACTTATAAAAATCTACATTTTGGTCTGTTTTGGATACAAGTGGTACATTGGGTGTTAGAGTCTGGTTACGGGTTGAGAGTCGAGGTCTGGTCTTAGGTTAGGTTCCATTCTTGGGTCCTCAATTGATTATTGGGGTCGGGTGTTGAAGTCAAATCACAATTTTAAAATTAATTCCTATGTTAAGTGTTAGGCTCGGGTGTTGCATAAGGTATTGGTATTGGGCATTGGTTAAAAAGTTGGGTCTGAGTTGGGAATTTAGATCAGATCTCAAGGCTTGATCTTGGATCGTTCATCAGGTTCAGGTATCAAGTTTGGGTCTTGATTCAAAAGTCGGATACCAGGTAGGGAGTCAAGGTCAAATATTAGTTTAGAAGTTATTCCAAGGTCAAGAGTTAGGAATCGAGAGTTGAAAGTTGAGGTCATGATTGGGTCTCAATTCATATGTTAAGTTTAGGTTCCACTTCAATAGTTAGGTACCCCATTAGGTTTTGTGATCACTTTGTCATTTGGAAGTCAGAGCCCGATTAAGATGTTGGGGTTTTGTTTGGGTGTCACGTCCAGGTTAGTAAGTTAGAATTTGAGTCATAAGTGGAGATTGGGGGTTGGATCCCAATAGACGATCAAGTTCATGTGATGACACTCAAATGTACTTTGTAAAATCAATTAAAAGATACAGTGGTCGTCGTTCATAAAAATACCCAACTACAGTTGGAGTCCGCTGACCTTCCTCAATAGATGCAAGTGTTGTGCACTGTCGATTTGGGTGAGGTCATCCCAGTTAGGCGATATTTCTTTCTAGATTGGCGATCATCAATGTATAGTTTGCACTTCTTTTTACATTTTTTGTCATTCTTTAAAACATTCATCCTTCCCTTGTCCTTTATCCTTTGTAGGTGCAAATCATCAAAGTATTAGTAGAATAGAACATAGTTAGTCATTGAGGACACTAAATGTTTAGTTAATTTGGCCTCAAATGAGTGCAAATCTACCACTCATCAACACCCTCAACTTAACTTTTTGCTTTCTTGCAAGTAAATGAAGACACAATCAGTTCAATAAGGGTATGATACAAGTGTCATTATAAAAGTATACTCAACAACATTCTACACTTAATCGTGATAAAAGTGTTTCAAATGATGACTAGCCGGTCGAAACATAAGCTCAAGCTCAATGTAGCTTTTTCTATAATGTAAGACCATGTTTCAACAAATGTATTCAAGTGTCCTCGCATCAGGAACGATTCCATGCTATCAAAAACAAATCAACAAAGAAATAAGGAATCAATCAAGCTTCATCCAATAGGTTTGTCTCTATTTTCAAATCATCACACAACCTAATTCATGCAAAATATCCACGGTATTTCAAGCTTGTAACTGGGGTGAGGGTTAAGGTAAGATCAATTTGACTTAGTCGCTTCACCTTTTAAAAGCATTGTTTCAATCATCTTCACCTCTTCTCAAGTTTTTTTCATTCTTTTTCATTTGGAAACTCAAAATTTAAATTTTTTACTCACTTTATTTGGAATCCACTTTATTTCATCAACTTCTCTTTTTCATTTCCATTTTATAAACAATTTCATCATAATATTTGTCTTTCTTTTAAAAATAAGGAGGGTTCCTTCTTTTTTTAACAAACAACTAAGTTAAGTCATATTTCATCTTTATTTGACCTTTACTTGTGTTTCATTTTTCCTTTCTTTTCATATCCCTAACTTAGGCTTTTGACCTAAGTTAGAAATTCAAACATAAAACTGCTTCAAAAAGGATTTTGTGTGAGAAGGTAGGGACAATTTGGCTCAAGAGGTTTCATTTTGGTTTTGTCAACAAATGGTTTAGACTTAAATGGTGCCAAAACAGATGCACACCATCACATGGTAGTCATAAAGGGTATGAAAGTTTGGGTTCCCTTTTAGAATTGCTACCCAAGATCACCACTTACAATTACCAAGGTTTAGACAACTAGAATAATAAGAAAAATTCTAGAATTCCATACACATGTTTTCAAGTAAAATCTCACCAAACATAGCACTTTGAATACACTTATTTACCATACCCCGAAAAGATCACAAGAATACGTATGATGTTCATTTAAAGGATCACATCACAATACAGCTAATCAACAAAAGATTCAAAGAGATCACTCAAAAGTGCATCCATATCAACTTCATTCTTGCAACACCAACATTATACATCTTGTTCGTCATGTGTACTATTCAAGACATTGATATTGAATAGAATCGATCCTCTAATTATTATCAAAGAAAACTCAAGAATTTCACAATTATCAGAACTCACGGGGGTAATTGCAAAATTGAGAAAAAAAATAAAAGATGCATTAAGAGATAAACCAAAAACAAATGAATTAGTCTAATATAAACAAAAGTAAAATACTACAATTATCCAAAACATAAAAATAACAAAATACAAATCCAAAAGGAGAATATTGACACAAATTCCCTCACCCACCAAAACTAAATGTGTTGTGTCGTTAGTGTAAAAGCAATATGTATGGGAGAAAGAGTAAAAATGTCCCCCTAAAAGGTAATGCTTGTGAGTGCTCTCATTTGGAGACTCTGGCAGGGTATATCATTTGATGAGTCATCACTGCCCGACAATAGTATCACATGAGGTAACAATGTGGCATCTTTGTACGTCACACCATTGAGAGGAATAGTGGAGTCTGAAGAGAATACACTGGTACTAACTGTTGAAGTCTTCCAGAAGGATCTCTCCTGGTGGCCTAAAAACATCTCCTTAGTGTCCTGCAACTCCGTTAATGTTTGTGCAATACTATACTCATCCTACTCTCTCCTCACCTTAGTCTGATCCATCTCCTCGACCAAATCATCATTGATAACACCCTCAGTAACAAATCTCCTATCTATCTTACTCTACTACGCACTCGGACAAGGCTCACTTTTGGTCATCATCGGTGGCATAAAGGCAGGTGCATCAAGTAGGGAAACATCTCCCCACAACATCAAATTTTTAGTAGATCTCATCCAGACTACGGTCGCTTGCAAGGTAGTAAGCTCGCCTCTCATGGTGCCAATCACACAAAAACTACCTTTGGCCTGCTCTCTTGACTCTAATATAGTCATAAGGTTGTTCAACCTCACATTGCGGGCCTCAATAAACCTCTCACATCTAGTCACCCACTCCCTCAAAAGGGCCCTCGCCCGCTCAATTACCATATAAATCAGTATGAGAATGTTCTTCTCAACCCTAGACACTCTAACATTCGTATGTTGGGCAAGATTGTCCATTTGATAAATCAAGGTCAAGGTGTGATACACTCAAATTACACCTCCCTAAATAAGTATAAGCGGTTGTTGCCAAATAAAGAACCCAAATTGCAGGTTGGGGTCGATCTCACGAGGAATATGGCTTAGACTTAAACTTAACCCACTATTATATTTGTTTAGTCAAACTATTTTCAAGACAAGTATGTAAGGGAGGGGGGGGGGATTAAGCAAGTAACTGATTGTTGATTAAGTTATAAGTAGACAAGATTCAAACTTTGAGTTATCAATATAATAGAGAAACTAGGGTATATGTGTTCCCCATAAGCTCTTAATGCAGTAATCCTAATAATAGTAATCCTTTCCTAGTGTTTTACATGTAAAGTTGGTAAGTTAGGTATCCCTAAGAGATTGGTCCTCCAAGTAGAGAATTTCACCTCGCACATTGGTCCGACTATGGGTGTATTCTTTACTAACCCTTACCTTTACCCCAGATTAGACATCACATCAACATATGACTTAGTTTTCACACTCGCACCCATTAACATTAGACTATTAGATAGTATCACAAAATCTTTGTTGTTAACTTTTTTCTCATTAACTACCTCCTTGGTCCGACAAGTAAGAATGATGCAAGTTCTAACGTTGCGCATTGATAAAAATACTTTTAAGCGAAAGAATTAACAATAAATGCATAAACACTATTCAAGAATTACTTCATTATTATTCATACTTCTTTGATTTCACATGGTTCACACAACCCTAGATGTGGATTTAGCTACTCATGCTTGAAAGAACACAATTCATAATTGAGTAAAAAATTCATGAACTTACAAGTAGAATTGATGAAACTCGAAATCTTCAATTGAAATTCAAAGAGAAAATTGTATCAAATGAATTCCGGAAATCAAATTGCTAAAGTTTGCAAGTTAACTCCTAAAAACACCAAAAACTAGAAGTTAACAATAATGTCTAACCCCTAAAATGAGAATTACAATTCCTATTTATATAAAACAAATCCTAAATAAAACAGGAAACAAATGAAGGAAATAAGTGGAAGGATGCGGTTTAAAAGGACGCTTCGATCTACGGACGGTGGGTCAACCTACGGTCAATAGGTCCTCTCTGTGTCTAAACACTTAGACAATCTTCATCAGGTACTAGAACCTTCATCTTTCTGATCATCAATGACAGACGTGCAGGACGGATCATGGGTCGACCTATGGTCTATCGTCTTGCTCCATGGTTCCACACTTGTCATATTTCCATGTTCTTCTGCTTATGATGCATCACCTACGGTCCGTTGACTGGACTACGGTCAGTCCTGGCATTCCGTGGACTGAAACTGAAACTTAAACCACCAGAAAAGGACCTAGACTGCAAATCCACAGTCCGTGGGTGGCTCCGTGGGTGGTCACGTATGCACTTTTTAGCTCGCATCTTCATCAACCACATCCAAGCCTATTCTTGCAAAAAAGATTACACATAAAACATTATTTCTAATAAAAAATAGCCCAATACACACACAAATTCTAAGTGAAAGGCATCAAAATTACCGTAAAATCATGGTATATCAACACACTCAACTTAAACTTGTTGTTTGTCCTCAAGCAACACATTAACACTCTAAACGACACTTATGTAAAAGCAGACATACAAACTCATGCAATCATATGGCCTTTTCAATCAATTCCATCTCCTTAGTGTCATTTAGACTCAAGAAGCCAACTCATGCGGCTCAGAACATGACATAGATCAACCAATAGAAACCACAACATACACTTTTCACAATCACCAAGGTATCAATTTTCCAACAATGTTACTAGTTTCGTCACTTCAAAAGAAATCCTTTTTTACACACCATAGACATGAAGTTTGAGTTTAACACTTCATTGAACACTCATACTCACAATTGATTTCATGTACAATTAGTGCTCAATACTATAGGCTTGCCCTTATTTTCACGGTTTAGACTCACCAAACTAGTCGCTAGGATCACTATAGGAGTTTCTTAGCTTGTAACGTAGGCTCAGGGTCAGGTAAGATTTACTTAGGTACTTTTTAGTGATTTTTTCCCTCCTTCACATTACATTGGGTGTTTACCTCTTTTCTCCACCAATTCTTGCCATCTTTTTATTTTTCTTCTCTTTTCCTCGATTCTCATTCACATAGATATGACTTTTGACTATTTAGCTCATACTTTTCACTTTTCTTCATTTTCTTTTACTACATTTTTCTTTGTTTCTTTCAGAAATTTTTTCACATATTTTTCTATCTTTTTCTTTAATTTTTCTCTTTTAACCACAAAACTTTTTTCATACCTTTTTTCTTTCGGTTTCCTTTTTCCTAACCACCCTCAACTTATGTATTTTGCATGAGTTGAGGTGCACAATATATGATGCCAGACCAGGGACAAGATCAAGGTAACTTCACTATAAGAAAATGTACATACGACATTAAATTGGTGACGTTTGAAATAAATGTCGGAAAATAAAGAATTCAACAACATTTAAGAACAAAATGTCATAAAACAATGACATTTGATGTCAAATGTCGTATGAATAATGACATTTGATATCAAATATCGTAAAAATAATGATATTTGGTCCAAAATATTACTATGATAATGACATTTATAGTAAAATGTCATTGTTTTTAGCGATATTCAGCGAAAATGTCATTTAAATGATGACATTTGCTACAAATATCGAATACAAAATGACATTTTTTTAAACAATGTCATTGATTTTAGTGACATTTAGAAAAAAATATCTCTTAAATAGTGACATTTAATATAAATATCGCATACATTATGACATTTATCGCAAAATGTCATTGATTTTAATGACATTTAGAAAAAAAAAAGTCACTAAAAAGTGACATTTGTTGTAAAATATTATTAATTTTAGCGACTTTTAGCAAATTATTGCTAAAAGAACATCATTTAATACAAATATCGAATATATTATGACATTTATTGCAAAATGTCGTTGATTCGATCGACATATAGTAAAATATTACTAAACAGTGACATTCTTATACAAATATCCGAAATATTATGTCATATGTTGAAAAGTGTCATTGATTTTTATGACATTTGATAAAAAATACTGTAAAACCCAGGGGCGGACCCACGTGAGTTCGTGAACCCCCTCCGGCAAAATATTACACAGTATATATAAGGTAATTTTAATGTATTTTTGTAGATACATATATTTTGAACCTCTTCAATAACAAAGAGAAATTGATGGCGCTGTGGAAAGTTCCCTTGAAATAAGGTTGTACGTTAATGGTTCAAATCCCTATTTAAGCATTTTAACTTTTTATTTTTTTGTTTCCGTTTTTATTTAGATTTTTTTTTTCAGATCTACTTTTCAAATTTTTATTACTTTAAAAACGTGCAATTTTTTTAAAAATAAAACTGAAGTTTAAATCTTCAGATTGTCCCATATTAAAGACAAAAAATATATCTATATATAATAAAAGAAGTAAAAAGAACACATATCAGCACCACAAATTTCAGAATTTTAAATTATAACTAATTAAGTATATTATACAACTAATCAAATATTCAAAATTCAAAATTTGAAATAAAAGCACACATGTCAAATTAAGATCAATTGGTTAGAAAACTTCACTTCAAATCATATTAAAAAATTCAAAATTCAATTTAATAATTTTTTTAATCTCAAAATGATTTTACAATAATTATTAAAACTAATCCATAAATATATTTAAAATAGTTCGAAAATATAAAATGTGTGCTTCCATTTTTGGGGAAGTTATCATATTTTAATTTCCATTTTTATATACTCCCTCCGTTTAAAAAAGAATGACATCCTTTCCTCTTTAGTCTATTTAAAAAAGAAGGATTTGATATTTTTTTGGTAAGATATTAATTTCAACTTTCCACGTGACATATTTAATGCCACAAGTTCAAAGAACAATTTTGTATATTTGACCTAACTTTAATTTAGGACCACAAGATTCAAAAGTATTCTTTATATTCTTAAACTCCGTGCTTAGTCAAACCAGATCATTCTTTGAGACACAAAGAGAGTAATAACCAATGTTTTTTTTTATAATAATTCAATAACAAATGCTTTAATTAAAATAATAATAAACATTTTAATTGTTATTAATATTAATTATTATTATTAATTAACAATACTAATAGTGGTAAAAACCATCTTCTTTTTAAAACTTTTTGAATTATTTAAATTTTGAATTGAGAAGTTGAGTAATTTCAAAATATATAGTTTTTAAAAAATAAATAGTGTGTGTGATTTCTTTTTTTTTGGGAAGTTATTTCATTATAATAATTGTCACACCCCTTTTTCTCCTCAAATTAGTGATTTTGAAAGAAGAGAGTTTTTCCAATTAAAGTGACATTTTGAAAAGAGATTATTTTGATTTCGTTCAGAGTCGCCACTTATAATTGAGTTTTTGTGTTCCAAGTCACCTTTTTGAAATTCTGTTGACCGAGGGGAAGATATGAGGCATCCTTCGAGTCTCATGGTTCTAACACAGTCGCTTTATTGACCTTTATATAACTTGACTTAATTTTTGATATATCATATTTATGATTTTTGCAATAACGTTTATTTTTCATCTTATTTAAGTGTTTGGATAGTTTTAGAATTTTTTTTAGTTAGATTTGAAGTAGGAGATAAAATTTTATGGAATTTATGATTTGTTTTAGAAAGAAATTTCTAATTTTTCTTTTCCTTTTTTCACGCTACACCTTTTTAATTAATTTTTTATTTTTTTTCATTGTGTTTCTCTCTTTTTATAGATTTTATAATTATTTTTTTTGTTTTTCACGTTTTTTCCCCTTTTCATAATTTGTTTTTCTCGTGTAATTCTTCTTTCTTTTTCTTTTATTTTTGTTTTTTTAATTATGTTTTCTCCTCCTTTGGTTTTGTACGTTTTAATCTTTTATTTTCATTAGTAGAATTAAAAAAAAAAAAACATACTAACGAACATCTTTAGATAATGAATCTTTGTCATTAATTATTCTCATTATATCAATTTTTTAAACCATAGCTATACATATCATCATTAAAAAAAAGGAAAACAAGAATAGACTTGGACAATAGTTTTACTCAAACATGGAATAAACCATGGAATGTTTAAACATAAGATAAACTAAGTTTCGTTATAACAGTTTCGCACTAAGTCTTATGATATAAAAGATCTAAATATAATTTTGATATGAAAGATTTGAACATACTTTATATTATAACATTGAAGAATATTAATGATTTAAATGCATACAAAATTTAACAATTTCAATATATTGCAATCAATGCTTGTATAGTCATGACATTAAGCTATATAAAAAATAAAATAAGTGTTACCGCTTGTGAAAGTTATTTCACGAGACGAAATGATTCAGGAACCACGAATAAAACCTCAAACTCAACTATTATTGAGTTGTGTTTTCTTTTTCTGTGCATGTGTTATTATTATGTTGTTGCTGATTTTTCTTCTTCTTTTTTTTCCGTGTCCTGTGTTTAAAATGTATGATGTAGTATAGATATAGGTGTAGAGGTGTGGGGGGGGGGGTAAGTGGGGTAGTGGGTAGAAATGGTAATGGGAGATGGGTAGGGGTAGTTTAAGTTGTTATATTTTTTAAAATTAATTATATATATATTATTGTTATTATTAGGAGAGGTGCTAGCATCTATGTGTCAACACCACAAAATACAAACTTTTCAAATAATTAATAATTATTAATTATTAATTACGTGTAATAGGATCAAACAATAACTTACTAGTTTTATTTTTATTTTTATATTTAATTTTTATAAAAAAATCAAAACGATTTGTAATTATGCTTAATTCGGTATTTAAATATTAAACTTGTTTGTATTGAAGACTAATTATTTTAGTTAATTTACATAATAAATTTCAATTTTAAATTCTATATATCACTTTTTGTTTATGTCTTTAAATAATCAGTTAAATTTTTATGGTTTTTAATAAATTCAAATAATGATGTAAAACTTTCAAGCAATTACTTTTATAGTTTATACTTTTATAGGATAATGAATCACAAATTTTGTAGCAACACTATATTTTTTTTTGTGGAGGAGTTATTTGAACAGTATTCATCAATTTTTTTTATGGTAAACTCTTTCGGCAGATGCATTGTATTGATGTTTTTTTAGGGCTAAATTTTTAATGTATTTTTGATCAATATAATATGACAAAAATGTGGTTCAAATTGTAAAAAAGATAATATGAATTAAGATAATTTGAAATTTTAAAATTAATAATTTTAAAAAAAACTTAATTCTATACTTTTAAAAATAATATTCTATCAATTTATTTTATTAGAGTTCGAACCATTACATCTTAGGCTTCTTAGTTTTAGGGATAAAAACAATCTATCTATTTGTGTTTAATTCTATTTAATTGATATTTCTATATTTTATTCGTAAAAATTAATCCCTATATTTCATATTATTTTAATTTGTGAGATAATGCACACTTATTTAGAAAAATATTTAACGCTATAATTTAGATATTATTTTTCACTATTACTCTTTGTGAAATCATAAATATAACTTTGTAAACAGTGCAATTTATATACAAGAAAATATCACACTTCATCAAAGAAAGTAGGAAGTATGGAAAAAATTCAAACAATCCTCTTAAACTTTGAACAATTTAATTAAGAAAATAGCTCTATTTTATTATATTCCCATACTCCTTTTTGGATCTATTAAATTGCTTAAAAATAACCTTCTATAATAAGAGATTTAATACGTAAAAATTATAATTGTCAAAATTGGGCAATGAATTATATATCAATTTAAATAAATAAAAATAAAGAAACAAACAAACATAATCTAAATCTAACTAAACAAAACCCAAAAAGATCAGAATAGGAAAGTGAAGAGTGTAGTGGAAGTATGGAAGGAGGAAGATCGTCTATGCCTCACCGGAATTTGACGGCTCTCTGCGATGGTGTCCGAATTTTTGAGGTACTCTCTTCCTTTAGCTTTCAGGTTTCATTTGATCTCTTTTCTTTTCGTGCTCTAGTTAAGGACACCTCTGAAGCTTTAATCTTGGAGTTATAGTCTGAAATCCTTTGGGTTGATTCCATTGTTAACGGTCTCAAAGCTCTCACCACACACTGCGGTATCAGCCAAAACGAAGAACCTTCATAGATTGAGTCTTGATCTCCTTAGATCGAAGACAAGTGGTAATACTTTAGCTTCTCATGAATCTCTAAGACGAACAAATAGAATCTTGTGTAGTGTATTTTACTTCTCTTCTATAATATCTTCTTCAATAGGTTGAGCCTCCGAGGAAGTTAATACATCTGTTAAAAGAAAATAAATTGAAAGAAAAATCGCAAAACACGTATGACAATTCTTTATTTTTTGTATTTTGCATTCGGTGATATCTTTTACCATTAATTTGGTGTTGAATGGGTTTTTATAGTATGACACGATTTTCCCAGCCCCTTTTTGAGTTTTTGTTGTTCAGTCTGGTTAGTCTTGTATGTAATGTGTTTTATTTGTGGTATTTGTTGTTTGTCTATGTTAAGAAGCATTTTTGCCTGAGTAGGTAGATCCCGAAATGTGTTGAAATTGATTGTGCCTGCAAATGAAAAAATCGTAGGTGTCTCTCTCCGATTCTTTATGTGTAATGACCCGGAAGGTGATTTTTGTAAACTTTTGTAAAATAAGTATTTTTACCCCTCTCGATAGTTGTCTCGAGTTATTTTTGATCAATTGGTAAAGTTGATTTGAAAATTTTAAACTATTTATTTAACTACGATTAGTTAATTGATGCATATTTGTAATATAATAATTAAATTAATAATAATAGGCCAAATCTGAAATTTATTAAAACCTCTATACCATTTAGACCATATATAATAAAATAAGTAAGTAAAAGTTATCACTTTTAATACATAATTAATTTTGGGGGATAAAATAAAGAGAAGAAAGAAACAAATCTTGTGTGGCGGCGTCAAAGGGAGAAGCATGAAAAGCTTCATGTAAATAAATTATTTTACCCAATTTCAACTATTCAATAGGCTTAACTAAATTATTCATTATAGGAGTATTATTATATTATGACAACAATTAATTTGTATAAGCAACAAAATGGGAGGAGGAGAAAAGTTTGTTCGGTATATGAAACTAAGGATCTGGAAGGTTGGATTTGGTTCAAATTAATAATTAATGTTATTTCTTTTTATATGAAAATGTTAATGGAGAATTACGACACATGATTGGCCATTAATAGTCTAAGTAGTTATAAGGATTGGGTTTGATAAAGGGAGGAAAACAATTAATTTTGAACTGTTCTTTTATTACAAATTGCTAACTATAGTTTATTTTTATTTTGGGGATAAATAATTAATTAAAAGTATTGGTCATAGGTATGATTGACCATATATTGGAAATCGGGGAGTTGGGTTGATAATCATCAACAATCAATTTTGTTGAAATGACTTTTTACTCTGTTATATTGATATTAGTTGGGGAAAATTTGAGACTTAATCCTATGCTTGAAATTTTGAAAAGATGAGAGTCAATATGTTAATTGGTATCAAGATTTACAACTTGATTTTAAATTTAAGTGAGATTTTCGGTCTAGGTTACATATAGCAATATGAGTGTTACTTTTGAAAGCTTATTGTAATTATGTACGTGAATAGATTGCTTTGAGTTGGAAGTTCAACAAATGGGAAAGGCTCAAGTCCCGGGGTATATTGTTATTGGATTCAGACAAGTGGATTTCTAAATTCTTGCTAAGTGTATGAAATGCGTGTATTTCCTTGTGGTATGTGTTTGGGAGTAATAGGATTTGGAAGGGTTGACTTGTCCACCTTGATTAATTTTAATGATAAAAAGGGGTAATAAAAGAAAATGTGATTATTTATTTGCACGTGATGTGTTGAAAATGGTACGAGTACCGGTGTTATAATGGGAATGTTTATTACTATAGAATGCGGATTGTAATTCGAGAATGCCAAAATATATGGGCATAAACTAATATATTATTAATTTGATTTATTATGTGTGACTGTGTTCTTTACTGAACTCGTATTGTGATAATTGAGGTGATTATATGTCATAGCGACATTTGATTTATTGAGATGTTGCATCATATCCTTTATTTGATATCATATTGTGCACATGCATTGACATGAGACTGGTATGAGTAAAGGTCTAACACGTGGAGATCGTCCATGTTGAGATCGAGTTATGATTATTTGGGCATGTGGAGATCGTCCGTGCGATACAAAAGTTATTATTATGGTTTGGGCACATGGAGATCGTCCGCACGATTTTTTATTTATTTATGATAGTGCGTTGAGATCGTACGCACAGACACGTGGAGATCGTCTGTGTCGGTATATGAACCTACGAATCCCCCATAAGTCATGAACTCTCGATGTATTTCCAAGGAGTATCATGTATATACGGTTGAGGAAGAAATTGGTATTGTGAGGCATATCATTTCATGGTGTCATATTGCATTGCATTCCATGAAATTCTTCATTCTTGATGATTATGTGTTTTATTGGTGGTTGGGAATTACTTGATATTTTATTATCTCTATTTGAAGAACTTAATCTTGTGTGTTGCTGATATTGTGAGTGCCTTTTTATGAAAGTTGTGATTGTTGAATATTGAGTTTGTAGTTGAGGATGTATAATTTGTTAAAATGATTTTGATGAGCTGGGTGTTATGAAAACTGTGAACTGTTAGGTTGGGCTGATTTTTAAGCAGGTTGTAGTTGTGGAGGTTCGGTTGGTGTGTAAGGAGTACTCATATTTTATCCCATTAGCTTGTGTTTAGAAGTTTACTTGCTGGGTACCGTGTAGCTTGGTACTCACCCCTTGCTACTACAATTTTTTTGTAGGTTACCAGCCCAGACTTTGTGATATTTATCTTCTCCTTGTCTGAGGTTTCTTCGAGATTTGTGAGGTAGTTGCTTGTCGTCTCAGCGGACTTTCTTTCTCCTTAGTTATGACCTTGTTCTATTCTAGAAACAAGTCATTTGAGACTAGCGTTTCTTTTGAATCAATTGTAATACTTTAGAGGCTTTGTACACGTGACAACCAAATTTTGGGGGTGTTTTGAATTGTTTCTGAAACTTTCCGCATTATATTGTAATGGTTAAATTTTAGGCTGACTTGTCTTGGTGGGTTAAGACGAGTATCATCACGTCCATTTTTGGATCGTGACAACATGGTATTAGAGTCTATGTTCATAGGTCTCACGTGTGTACAAGTCGAGTCTAAGTATAGTCTCGAGGATCGGTACGAGTCGTCTGTACTTATCTTCGAGAGGCTATAGTGAATTTTAGGAATAATCTTCTCTTCTTGCATCTCTTTCGTGCATTCTTTGTCTGTTCTAATTTTTATCGCTTTATTCCATTTTCTCTCACATATGTGATGACTCGTGCCTAGTACCTTATGTCAAAATTTGGTGTGTTGTAGATGTTTTGGATGTTTGATATAGTACTAAGGTTGAAGTGATATACTTGTGATGTGTGTTTAAATTTAAAATGTTCAATGGTTTGAAGAAATTGCATGAGGTTATGGTTTGTACATAAATAAATGAGTAGGTTTAGCAATGGTTTAAGGGACTTCTTGAGCGTCTTATACTTCTTTTTTTTGCTAGTCATCTAGTAGTGGGATTAATACTTGTGTGGTATAGGTAATATCTGGAGTGGTTTGACAAATTGGGGTAGAATTTGATTAAAATGATGGCAAGATAATGAATAGTTTAACCTTGGAAAATACAATTGGTATAGTCGTTATAACATAGATGAGTTGCTTAGCGAATGATGTTACGCCAATCAAGGTTATAATCTTTCATAAGGTTAATGTATATAAAAAGGGTCATAATACGCTACTATAATGGTATCAATTCTTACTTGTTTGGAGTTAGAGAATGTGTCATTCTTGTTATTGACATGACCTACGAAGGGATGCATATCGCTTTGGACGACAGACAAACAAATTTGGTAGTGTATGTTAGTTACTTAATGGGGCATGAATGTGTAGGCTATTTGGGTATAATCTTCTCGATAGGTATGATGTGTTCTAGTGGTGGATTTAACATACTTCACAATGTGGTATATGGAAATGGATATGTGATGTCAAGTGCAATTACTACATACTTAAAAAGTTATCAGTTATAAAACATGCTCGTATAATGAGATTCGATGTTGTATTTATATTTGAGAAATCAGCTAGCTTGTTACTACAGACGGATGAGTTAAGAATTATTTATAAGGGGAAATTTTAGTGGTGGATCTTTGGTATGGTTTTAATCCATTTAGGTTGTGAAGAGTATTCCAAATGAGTAGTTTGATATCGAAATGACAAAATTTTGGGTAAAGAAAGCCCAAAAGAGTATACTTGTGTGACGATAATTGACAATTTTTGTAAAAACTGCATATAAAAGTGGGTTAGTCCTTTTGATTTGATTGGTATAATTGGGTTTGAAATGTCATACTGATGAAAAGGTTGACTTAGTCGTGATGACAAGAGCCAACTGAGCATAGTGGTAATAAGAGTTCGTGATGAATTTTGATTAGGATGCAACTATATTATAAAGATTTTGGTTAAATTGATTTTTTATGGTAATAACGACTTACGAGTATTTAATGTTATGATTTGCTACTATGTGATGAGTAGTGCAGTTGCATGGAAAGTTATACGAGGTGCTGAGATAACACTCGAATAGAATTTAAATGAACTACAGTAAAAAATGAAAAGAATTAGTAGAATGTATTTTAGCCATTGGAAATAGACAACCGAGAATAAAGATATTCACTCTAATTGCAAAGGACAAAGATATATGTTTAGAGAGTTGAGAATCGGGTTCAAAGATACATGGTTCTATATATTTTTCTCTTATTATGGTAATAGGCTTACGGCTCATCAGATTGGTTAAAAATAATTAGGTAAGAACTGAGAAGAATTCTGCACATGTTTGACTCGAGTCCGGTGATGAGTTCTTTTACGGTTTTGAATTTTGTAACTGGTACAATTGATTTTTTAACAAAGGATACAATAAGATCAATGGAGATACGATCAATTATAGGATAAGATACGTGAATTTACAAAGATATTTAATACATGAACTAATGTCGATAGATAATGGAAATGTATTACACGGTTGAAAAAATAATCATGTTTTGAATTGTGAGTTTATGTTTATGGTAGTATGTTTTGTCAAGGTGTGGATTAGAAAGGTAAGAAATGATCGACGGCATTGGTGTTGACCAGTTGAAATGTCTTGTACATGATTTGAGTCATAAAGTGTGTTATTTTGATTTTCAAAGGACCTAAAGAAGAGTTTCAATTAAAGTTTTATTTAGAGGATAAGGCAAAAATGTCAATGGTTGTTGGCCAAGAATAATAGTGGTAAGAGAGTCAGCAAAGGGAACAATAGTCTGTTGTATTGATGTGTTCAAGGTATTTAGAATTGTGTAATGGGAAAAATTTAAGAAAAGTGAAGGAATAAGACATCTCGTATAAGCGCTTGATTTGTAGTTGAAGGATTTATTGATTTTTGCCAACGAGGTTAGATTTGACGGTGAGATGTGAACTAGTTGGGTATAGACTTACTGGGAAGTTATCATCGACTTTTCTAAGGATTTTTTTGATTGGGTGACAAGAAACTATGTGTGAAAGATTATATGTGGTTATGTCAAGCTAAATTGTTCAACTTATTATAGATAACTTATTGATGTTCAATGGTGTGGACCTACAATATTACATGATTAATGAGGATTTGAGGGGATTGAAACTACTTTATTGATGGGACGATACTGACTGTTATGATTTATAACATAGACATTTGATAGTGACTAGATGTTATGAGCTCATAGTATACAAAATTATTGGAGTGACCAAGGATTTCTTAGAATTTTAGCATGAGGTACATGATGGTATGAATGAAAGTTGGAATGGTATGTAAAATTTTGCGTGAAGTTGATATCGTATGTGATTGTATTGTTGTATCTCGATGAGAATGTAATTTCAAATTTTAAATTAGTGTTATTAGCCTTGTGTGAAATTCGTATTCTTTTTGTAATACTTAAATGGAAAGACAGGTATCCATAGTTTGAAACTTCTGGATGAAATAATATATTTGTTACGGAGACTTGATACTAGTGCCAATTTAAGAGTAAGGTAAGTTGTTGGTGTGGTTAGGATGTTTGTTAGTATTAAGAATAGTGGTTTTATTATAGTACTGTGAGAGTATGTGGGGTTTGATAAATCAGGTATGTGTAATATTGTAATGGGGATCAGACTTGTTGGTTTTGGGTGGATAGAAAATGAGGAATGTAGTGATATGAATGGAAATATTTGATATGGACATTATGATGAAATGTTTACCGTGGGATTCAAACTTGGTTCTATATATTCTTATGTGACCACCTTCTTCGTATTGGACACTATTTGAAATAAGATTCTCTACTTATATTACGTGTGTTTTCACATCTATGGGTGAATTTCTAGTGGTGGATCGGATGTACGGATCCTCTTATGTCATCTTGATAGGTTAGAATTCTCGGTTCTTGGTCATTTTAGTTATGATAGATTTGGTGTCATTTGGAATAGTTTATGTATACCAATAGTTCTACACACAACCTTACTTATGAGAACTTATATAAGAGCTATGAAGAGTTATAATTGTCTAAAAGAATTGTTAGAGGTTCTACATTTTCAAGTGTATCCCTTGTTGCTGTTTACTTGATATTGTTCTTTTGGTTTAGATAAGTTGATCCTCCCTTGATGAGTCCAAAGATAATATTTTTATAATTAACTAAGCTCGTGGAAAGACTATGTTGTGACGAAGAAATTTTGATAAGATATATGATGGTTTGTACAATATGTGTATATGGTGGTTGGTTCAGCTTCACATATGATTGTAGTGGGTATTGATTCAAAATGTTTCTTAGTTATGCAAGAAAAGATTCGTTATGATGGTTGTATTATGGTCCAGTGGGTTTCAGTTTAGATTGGGTTCATGAGTTAGTTTGTGGCTTGATAATCACTCGTTATTAATAAATCTTTCAAATTTTGATTCCAAAGTTTAGTTTTTAATAATTACTCTAGATGCAATGGCCTTGAAGATGAGCCCACTTGGAGAGGTAAACACTGACTCTAGAGATTATACCTTAATCTTTTGGTAACGTTGGTTAATCTTCTTTCTTCTTGTATATGTTTGAGGACGAACATGAATTTTAGTGGCGGATAATGTAATGACCCGGAAGGTCATTTTTGTAAACTTTTGTAAAATAAGTATTTTTACCCCTCTCGATAGTTGCCTCGAGTTACTTTTGATCAATTGGTAAAGTTGGTTTGAAAATTTTAAACTATTTATTTAACTACGGTTAGTTAATTGATGAATATTTATAATATAATTAATTAAATTAATAATAATGGGCCAAATCTGAAATTTATTAAAAACTCTATACCATTTAGCCCATATATAATAAAATAAGTAAGTAAAAATTATCACTTTTAATACATAAGTAATTTAGAAAAAAAATAAAGAGAAGAAAGAAACAAACCTGTGTGGCGGCGTCAAAGAGAGAAGCACGAAAAGCTTCAGGTAAACAAATTATTTTACCCAATTTCAACTATTCAATAGGCTTAACAAATTATTCATTATAGGAGTATTATTATATTATGACAACAATTAATTTGTAAAAGCAACAAAATGGGAGGAGGAGAAAAGTTTGTTTGGTATATGAAACTAAGGATCTGGAAGGTTGGATTTGGTTCAAATTAATAATTAATGTTGTTTCTTTCTATATGAAAATGTTAATGGAGAATTACGACACATGATTGACCATTAATAGTCTAAGTTTATAAGGATTGGGTTTGATAAAGGGAGGAAAACAATTAACTTTAAATTGTTATTTTATTACAAATTGCTAAGTATAGTTTATTTTTATTTTTGGGATAAATAATTAATTAAAAGTATTGGTCATAGGTATGATTGACCATATCTTGGAAATCGAGGAGTTGGGTTGATAATCATCAACAATCAATTTTGTTGAAATCACTTTTTACTCTGTTATATTAATATTAGTTGGGGAAAATTTGAGACTTAATCCTACGCTTGAAATTTTGAAAAGATGAGAGTCGATATGTTAATTGGTATCAAGATTTACAACTTGATTTTAAATTTAAGTGAGATTTTCGGCCTAGGTTACATATAGCAATATGAGTGTTAGTTTTGAAAGCTTATTGTAATTATGTATGTGAATAGATTGCTTAGAGTTGGAAGTTCAACAAATGGGAAAGGCTCAAGTCCCGGAGTAAATTGTTATTGGATTCAGGCAAGTGGATTTCTAAATTCTTGCTAAGTGTATGAAATGCGTGTATTTCCTTGTGGTACGTGTTTGGGAGCAATAGGATTTGGAAGGGTTGACTTGTCCACCTTGATTAATTTTAATGATAAAGAGGGGTAATAAAAGACAATGTGATTATTTATTTGCATGTGATGTGTTGAGAATGGTACGAGTACCGGTGTTATAATGGAAAGGTTTATTACTATAGAATGCGGATTGTAATCCGAGAATGCCAAAACATATGTGCATTAACTAATATATTATTGATTTAATTTATTATGTGTGATTGTGTTTTTTTCTGAACCCGTATAATTGTGATAATTGAGGTGATTATATGTCATAGCGACATTTGATTTATTGAGATGTTGCATCATATCCTTTATTTTATATCATATTGTGCACATGCATTAACATGAGACTGGTATGAGTAAAGGTCTAACACGTGGAGATCGTCCGTGTTGAGATCGAGTTATGATTATTTGGGTACGTGGAGATCGTCCGTGCGATAGAAAAGTTATTATTATGGTTTGGGCACGTGGAGATCGTCCGTGCAAAATTTTTTAGATTTATGATTGCGTTGAGATCATACGCACAGACATGTGGAGATTGTCCATGTCGGTATATGGACCTCGCAAGTCCCCCATAAGTCATGAAGTCTCAATGTATTTCCGAGGAGTATCATGTATATACGGTTGAGGGAGAAATTGGTATTCTTAGGCATATCATTTCATGGTGTCATATTGCATTGCATCCCATGACATTCTTCATTCTTGATGATTATGTGTTTTATTGGTGGTTAGGAATTACTTGATATTTGATTATTTCTATTTGACGAACTTGATCTTGTGTGTTGTTGATATTGTGAGTGCCTTTTTGTGAAAGTTGTGATTGTTGAATATTGAGTTCGTAGTAGAGGATGTGTTGTTAAAATGATTTTGATGAGCTGGGTGCTATGAAAACTGTGAACTGTTAAGTTGGGCTGATTTTTATGCATGTTGTAGTTGTGGAGGTTCGGTTGGTGTGTAAGGAGTATTCGTATCTTATCCCTTTACCTTGTGTTTAGAAGTTTACTTGCTGGGTACCGTGTGATTTGGTACTCACCCCTTGCTACTACAATTTTTTTGTAGGTTACCAGCCCGGACTTTGTGATATTTCTCTTCACCTTGTCTGAGGTTTCTTGGAGATTGGTGAGAGGGTTGTTTGTCGTCTCAGCAGACTTTTTTTATTCTTAGTTATGACCTTGTTCTATTCTAGAAACAAGTTCATATGAGACTAGCGTTTCTTTTGAATCAATTGTAATACTTTAGACGCTCTGTACACGTGACAACTAGATTTTGGGAGTGTTTTGAATTGTTTCTGAAATTTTCCGCATTTATTTGTAATGGTTGAGTTTTAGGCTGACTTGTCTTGGTGGGATAAGACGAGTGCCATCACGTCCATTTTTGGGTCGTGACATTATGCTAGACTCAAAATCAACTCTCTTGGTTAACTCCTCATTGCCTCTCATCCAATGGTTTGAATTCCTAACAAATTTAATACCACCACCAGTGAGAGGAAAAGTAGAGAAATTAACAAGAAAATGTCGGAAGCGGTCGTTGAATGAGCGAGCACCTATGACTGGCCAATATTTGAACTTGATGCAATGTTTTTGTCTGTTATTTTGTGAATTGGAAATGGGGCTGTAGGGCAAAGCTTTACTACTAGACTTTAACAAAATTCATATGCCTTAATTAGATACCATGTTGGACACCTCAAGCTCTCACCAGATGCAATGTGATCGAAATCAAACTAAAAATTTTTCAAGCATTGGGAACTTGGTTAGATCCTCCAGCTCATTTATGCCTCATTTTAATTAAAACATTAAGTTACAGTGAATTATGAAACTTGTTTTAGAAGTAGTCAGTTGTCTACCATCAATAATTCCTTCTCTGTATGGTCCTTGTTCTGATTTATTGTATCTGCGATTTATCTGAATTAATGATGTGCCTCCCTGAAAGTGGGACCTCCTGGAGAGAATTAAATTGGATTTCTCCTGTAAAATCAAACACTAAGTTAGTAAAATAATCAGCCAATTTTTTTCCTTCACTAAGGACATGACAGAAATGGACTTCCTTATCTCGTCTTAACAACTCAATTGCCTGGACATCTATAGCAATAATCCAAGAAATTGACCCCTCTAGTGGAATGAAAGAATCCATAAGTTTTGTGTTTTCATCATTTCTAACTATAATTTCCTTTTTCTGAATGTCTATTTTCTTGGTTTAGTAATTCAAGCTTTGGAGTTTGTTGATATTGTTGAAGAATAGCTATTTGCCTGATGTATAGTCTTGATCTTTACAATGTATTATCTATTATCTGTAATAAATAAACTAAATCAGTGCCTTGGAGCGTCATTAACTATAATGTTTTTCCCTTTTTTTGCTCGTAGAATTATATTTTCTAGTTGTTACAGGTAAGTATAGCGATCCATGGAAAGTTAAATCGATTTATCATTCAATAAATGTCAATTTAATAACCCTCCATGATTACATAGTATTAGTTAATTAATTGTAGTATACGCAAGTATATAGTCGATCACGAGTATTTTATGGTTGTCAGAAATAAGAATGTCTACTGTAAGGCTTGCGCCCATAATCTTAAGGTTAATAGCTTCACTCTCTACACTTAGTGTTGTTGGAAATGTTTGTGGAGTTCCAATTATACCCACACTTTCTCTATTAATATTTCATTAAAATGATTTAAACAGTTTATGGCCATTGATTGAATTCATGAGAAAATCAAGGAGTTATCGTAGTACCTGAATGTATATGTTTACATGGACTATTTGAACTTCTGGAATATGACTGTAGTGAAAGCTCTGAATGAAGAGTGGTGTATGCATGGGTTGGAGATGATCCTTGTGGAGATGGTGATTACCTCCATGGTCTAGTGTTACATGTTCAAGGCAGGGTGATTATAGAGTAGTTACTGAATTGTAAGTTTTGCTTCACCAGTTCTAAGTAGGTTTTCTCTAACTAAGGTTTAAATCTGTATGAAGTTACTCACATAATTAAAATATCCTTACTTGTCACTTTTTTCACAATGTTCTTTTCTGTTTTGCCACTTGCAGGGAAGTTTATGTTGTTTCAATTGTTGGCCCATTTTCTATTGTTGTCACTAATTTATTAGATCTTACTAGACTGTAAGATTCTTCTTCACTATCTTTGTACTGGAATCCAGTTTTTACAAAACTTCAGATACTTGTTACAGATTTTTTAACCTCATACAAATTGAGAAGCTCCCCTCAGTTCCATTATGGATGTTTTTACACCATACAAACTTAATTGTTAATTAATTAACTTAAAGAATTGTTCTGTTTGGGTGTTACTGTTATCCCCCAAAAACATGGGCCTTATGTTTTGATAACCGGCCCTCTTTCTTCTCAAATTGGGTGTTTGAAGCGTCTTAAAATATTGTATAATCCTTTACTTCTATATTCCTATTGAAGTATCTATATTCAGTAGCTATTGTGAAGTGATATTTATGTTTAGGTCTTATGCACCGTCTCCAAATAACCTGTTTCTCCACTTTAAGGATTAATATATGTTTATCCATTAAAACCTAGCTAGATGGGTGTTGATATGATTCAACTGGGTTGTACAAAGTGATTAAGTACATTGCTTTTCATTGAGATGAAAGGCATTAATAACAAGGGAAAGTCTACATGATTAATGATTAATCTCAAAGAAGGGAGTGAGAGGGAGTCTACCTGATATAATGTGCACCGAAGAAAGAAAAATAAATTTACAACTGAGAAAATATACTCGTAGGCTTATATTCTAGAAAATAAAAACAGAGTATGTTTATTGTCAAGGAAATGTCCCTTAACTAAGAAGGCCTTTTATACTTCTTTTAGGATTGTATTAGATGTATATCTCAACATCTACTTTCTGTTGACCGAATCATACCTTTAAGTTTTCCTTTGTCCATAGGAACCTCAACTTTGTCCCAGAATGATAACTTTAAAAATTACTTTTGTTGCTATTTTACCCAACGTACTAATATGAAATTATATCCTCTAGTTTCCTAGTGTGTTGTAATGTTGCACTATTGATTAGTTCCTTCTCTTGATTCTTTTTACCAGAGACGTAAGGTGGAATAAGCTGCAAGATGTCATTCCATATAAATAGGTGAACTAAACCAGTTAACAAATCTGCGAGTGATTTTTCAGCTTCTCTAGTTGTACTCTTTATCCATAGATCTATTTTGTTGTTATAGACTAATAACTGATAGGCATATTTTTCTGCTACCTAAGATTTAATAATTTCAAAGGCGAAATACCTAAGGAGCTTGCTAATCTTCCTCAACTTAATTTGTTATCTCCGTCTGCATCAAAATTATTTTATTGGACGAATATTAGCGGCATTTTTACTCTAGCTGCTAAAAGATATCTTTTAGGTGTCATTTGGTTTGAATACTAGTTATGTTGGGATTAGTTATGATAAGTTATGTCGGGATTAATTTTTATTGCTTGGTTGGTTTGTCATATTCAAACTAATTTTCATTGTATAATTTTTGAGGATACATTGTTTGTTTACAAAAAACCCTCACCCTATTTAAATTATTTCTTTTACATTTTCTTTGCAAGCATTAGTTATTCATTCTTAAAAATAAAATTTCTATCTTATTTAGCTTAAATATTTTTGTGTGTGCTTTCATAATTGTGCCGTATGTTTTTAACATTAAATTTCATCTTATTTAACTTAAAAATTAAATTTTTATTTTATTTAGCTTAAAAATAAAACGTTCATCTTATTTAGCTTAAAAATAAGATTTTCATCTTATTTATGCTTAAAACTAAAATGTTCATCTTATTTAGCTGAAAAATAAGATTTTCATTATTTATGCTTAAAAATAAAACATTCATCTTATTTAGTTTAAAAATAAAACTTTCATCTTATTTAGCTAAAAAAACTAAAACTTCTATTTTATGTTTATTAAAGTAAAAGAAAATTTATTAACTTTTCCCTCTAATTTTTCTACTACCATGATATATTCCCTCCAATTAGTAATAAGAAACTTTTTTTTAAAAAAAAAACACCCTACTCCTGCATAAAGTCTAGGGCTATTTGTATATCGCCTCAGGCCCTCAACATATAACTCAAGCAAAAAAATTCATTGTAGCCATCTCCATCCACTTAACTAATAAGATTTGCAGAAAAGGGATACCTACAGATAGTAGTAAATTCCTGTTATAAAAAAGGGGTAAGGTTGAGAATCAATTGACATTCATCAATATCATGGGGAGTCGAGAGGGTAAGAGAATCAACATTAGTAGTAAAATATTCATGATTAGTTGCAGGAGGATATAAACCATTAGTAGAGGATGTGGAGGAACAAAAATAGTTCAAGTTATTGTTTAGAATGTCCCTGCTTTGGGAATCAATTAGAACTTCAATTGAGGAAAATGATGAGCTGACAACAGGTTCTTATTTTGTTCTATCTCTTGTGAGAATCAAATCATATTGGAGAACCTATTGCAATCTTGATATACCAAAGGGTAAAAACCAAGCAACTTCACTTTTGCCATCTCACGTTCACTATTTTTTTTTTTTTTTCTTCTTTTATGTTTAGGAATTTTATGTGATGGTTTTGATCTTTTGAACTTTGCTCTTTTAGTAGAGAAACAAATAGCAATTAAATTGGTCTGTATTGTTGAGTTTGTGGTTTAAAGAGTGACTTTAAACTTGTGGCTTTGTTTCATAAGAAATCATCACCAATGCTGCCTAGAAATGATATATAACCATGTTTATGAAGCCTTACAAGACCTCATTCTGATGCCTTAAATTTCAACCAAGACTATTTATTAGCAGTAATAGTAATACAAACGTACTGGTTAAATTTTTGGATGCTCTACCATAAGCAGCCTTTGCGTATTTGCTAGTTGATAAAGTTGTACGACTTGATCTTGTTATTGGAGAAGTAATAGATATGGAAAATATATCTCATTTAAAGGATATAGTCATGATGATGTGGTTATGAATGTAATGGTTCTTAATGAGTTCCCCTCCTCCTATATAAAGCAAATTGACTACTATAGCTGATGGACGCAATGGAAAACTTTTACTATATAGAAGGATAGTTCCACTACATTCTGCTGCCATGGTCTGTACCATGTTTTCCTCTCCCTTCTTATATTTTACTTAGAAATTCTTCATACTAATTCCTCTTAGTTAAAATCTTTATATTTCTGTTTATTACCTTTTTTCTATTGGACTCACAATGTGGCTTCTTATCTAATTAGTATGTATCCTTGGAATTCTGAATTTAGATTTGAATTTGAGTATTTGATTTTTAATATATGTTTTTACTTATTGAATTTTTATTTATTATACATAGTACATTAAGTTCTCATAGCCAACACCAATCTTTGTATATCCACACAGCTCCTTCGAGTTTGAGATGAATTTTTATTGTTTAACGACTTAAATTTTTCGCTAATATGCGACTTTTTGCATATGCTTGCATTCACTGAAACATGGTATGTTTTCAATTGTCATGAACTTTTCGTAAATGTATTTTTTCTATAGATTTTCAAGTATAGTAATTTAAGTTTTTTTTGAATTGGTGATATTATAGAATACCAACAGTTCTTTAGTGACGCAGATGTACACCAAGTTTTACCATATGGAACCCCACGTATCTTCAGTTTTCAAATTTTTTCCTTGCTGCATCAGTGTTGGTCTTAAGCCGAATAGATGATACCTCACAATAGCTGATTGTTTATATGAAGTTGTCTAACTAATGTTGAATGCATAACTAATGTTGAATGCATGAACACTGGAGGTGATTATTGTTGGGTGGTCTTGGGCCTTCTCAACCCAAAAGCTAGCTCAAAGGTTGAGGCTTTCCCTCACACTTATAAATTTACCACCAATCCCTTCCACTTCCGATGTGGGATAACCCAACAATCTCCCCCTTCACACATCGGGCCTTGGGCTGGAGAGAGCGACAACCCAGTTTCTCCCGGTGGGCTGAGACTTGTTGACAACCTGGGCTCTGATACCAGTTGTTGTAACGAAAAAGATGAAAACGAAAATCAAACAATAAAGAACACCAAGTTTAACGTGAAAAAACCCTTCAAACCGAAGGTAACCACCACGGGATCGACAAGATCCGAATTGCTTCACTATAACAATAAGAGGGTTACAAATATTCTTCTAATGGCTACACAACAAGTGCCAAAAGTAAACAAACAATAGCTACCCCAACAAAAGATAAATAGAAAGAAACACCACCCAAATCCAGCTTCTGTTCGGGACCTAAAATAGGATCTTTCTGACCTCCGAATACGCTCTCCACCGTTCAAATCAACCACCAAGATGTCAGGAACACTCAGTCCAAATTTCAGCCCGATCCAACGGTTAGTTAATCGAAAAACACGATCTGAACATTGCTGGTCGGAGAAAAAGACTGCAGCAAAAGAACCCTTTTTCTTCTCTCTTTTCTCTTGTTGAAAGCTCTCTCAAAAAACCTCTATTATGTTCTATTGTCTTTCAAAGACAATACCAATGAGCAATTGAATTATTCTCTCAAGACCATCATCTATTTATAGAGTTGTGCTTTTCCTTACAAAGCCAAAATCAACTACAAATAGGATTACAATTCCAATCCTTTTCCTAATAGAATTGGAAACCAAATAAAGAGAATAATTCCAATCCTTTTTCAAGTAGGATTAGGCCATGGGCCTTTGGCTGGAACATGGGCAATAGCCCAACAAACTCCCCCTCCAGCCAAGGGGCTAAATGGACTTCAAGTGGAGGAACTCTTGACAGGCTTCATGCCTGCCATACTTCTACAAAACTCATGCTTATCTACGATCACCACTTTCGTAAGCATATCTGAAGGATTGTCATCAGTGTGTATCTTCTCAACCTCAAATAATTTCTCTTCTAGGACCATTCTAATCCAATGATATTTTCTACTAATATGCTTGGACTTAGAATGAAAGGTAGAGTGCTTGGTGAGATAAATAGCACCTTGATTATCACAAAATAAGACAAATCTTGATTGTTCAAAATCAAGATCTTTGATAAATTCCTTCATCCAAAGCAATTCCTTGGCACCTTCAGTGATGGCAATATATTCGGCTTCTGTGGTAGATAGAGCTATGCACTTCTGAAGTCTTCATTGCCAAAAAATAGCTCCCCCTCCAAAAGTGATCAAATAGCCAGAAGTGGATTTTGAATTGTCAAGATTTCCTCCCAAATCAGAGTCCGTGTAGCATACTAGTTCAGACTTGCCACTACCAAAGCACAACTCCATATCTGACGTACCCTTCAAATATCGTAGTATCCATTTCACTGCACCCCAATGTTCTTTTCCCGTATTGGAAAGAAATCTGCTAACGGTACCAACAGCATGTGCAATATCTGGTCTAGTGCAAATCATAGCATACATCAAACTACCAACCGCGGAAGAATATGGAATACTCGACATCTCATTCTTCTCTTCATCAGTCGATGGACTTTGAGTCGTACTCAACTTAAAGTGTTTAGCAAGAGGTGTACTAACCACTTTTATCTCTGTCATGTTGAACCTCTTGAGTACTTTCTCAATATACTCCTTTTGGGATAGAGATAACTCCTTCTTGTGTCTATCTCGATGGATTTGTATGCCTAAGATCTTCTTTGCTGGCCCCAAGTCCTTCATCGCAAACGATTTGTTTAACTCTTTCTTAAGGACTGCAATTCTAGATTTATTTTTGCCAACAATCAGCATATCATCCACATAAAGTAGTAAGATAATAAAATCATCATCAGAAAACTTCTGAAAGAATACACAATGATCTGAAGAAGTTTTCTTGTATCCCTGATTTTCAATGACAGATTCAAACTTCAAGTACCACTGCCTTGGAGCTTGTTTCAAGCCATACAAACTCTTTCTCAATTTGCAAATATGGTTTTCTCTCCCATTAACTACAAAACCTTCAGGTTGCTCCATGTCACAAGCTTGATACGTTATCACTTGTGTGAACCTCCCATGTATTCCGAGTGAATTGGTTGAGGTTGTTTCTCTTTGTATTTTGTACTCTCATATTTATAGTGGATTGCTCATCTCCTTTATGGACGTAGGTCGATTGACCGAACCACGTTAAATCTGTGTCTTTTGGTGTATTTCTCGTTGTCTTCTCACTCGTGATCTTTTGAGGTTTGCTTTGCTAGCTTCCGCGTTTACACTTGCTTATTTCGGTCCTAACAAGTGGTATCAGAGCCAGATTCAATGATGGAGTCAGGTTCAGTGGTTCGATAATTGATGATTGAACCAGGTTAGAAAGAGGTGTTCCTTGGCGGGTGTAGTTCTAGCAGCAACCTTTTTGACAGTAATGAAGATTTCTATTGGAGAAATTATTTCAGAGAGGTTCTCTGTGTTGAGACATAAATTTTGCAAAGGAGATTATGGAGAGGAGAAGCAAGTTGTTGAAGATTAAGTGAAGAAGGTGGACAAATTTATTTTGTCAGAAATTCAGGCCAAGGGGAGATTTGTTGGGTTTTATTTGCCCTGATTTCTTACCATAAATGGTTTTCCTTTTAGGAAAAGGTTTTGGATTGGCTAGTCCTTTTTCTGGTAGGAAAAGGTTTAGGACTCTATAAATAGATGCATGTTCCTTCTATCTTAATCAGCATTCACAATGTAGTCTTAAGGGCTTTGAGAGTTTTGGGTAGGGGGAGAATTTATGGGTCACAAGCTTGATACGTTATCACTTGTGTGAACCTCCCATGTATTCCGAGTGAATTGGTTGAGGTTGTTTCTCTCTGTATTTTGTACTCTCATATTTATAGTGGATTGCTCATCTCCTTTGTGGACGTAGGTCGATTGACCGAACCACGTTAAATATGTGTCTTTTGGTGTATTTCTCGTTGTCTTCTCACTCGTGATCTTTTGAGGTTTGCTTTGCTAGCTTCCGCGTTTACACTTGCTTATTTCGGTCCTAACAATTATAAGTGTGCTAATTCGACAGGGGTCAGTCAACTTACAGTGAAGAAAGAGCTGAGAGATTGAATCTGGTTCCTTACCACAAATAAAACACCTTGAGCAAAGATTGAAGCCTCTCCTCGTGAGTGTATCTTGTGTGTACTGTACTCCTCTTGATAGCAACCAAGAGAAGCATGAAACTTTGTGAGGGATATTAACCCTTCATATCATCTTCCAAGGCCAGGCCCCCCCCCCCCATTCTGATTGTTTGAGCTTGTGAGTACTGTGTGTTGCTTTCATTGTAAACTTGTTCTCTTTATTCCTTAACCGTATCAAGCAATCTGCTTCAGTTGATGTACCTTTGAATTGTTGTAAAGTTCCGAAGAAGTTTGCTAGTCTGTCAATTTCCCAATCATTTAAAGCTCTTCTGAAACTCATATTCCACTCGTCTTCACCCCAAACCATTTCCATTGTTGAGTTTTGTTGTTGATTGATGGAAAATGTGCCTGGATACAGTTGCCTTAGGGGACCTTTTTCAATCCATTTGTCATTCCATAGATCAACTTTCCTTCCATTACCAATGGTGAACATGGTTTTTGCTAGAAATTTGGGCCACAAGTTCCTTATGGATTTCCAGAGAGAAACTCAATAAGGACTATTGCTTACTTTGGTAGTCCATCTTCCATCCAAACTAGGGGTGTCAAATGGGCGGGTTGGGTTGAAATTGGAAATATTACAATGGGTTGAATAGAAATCGGGTTGGGTCTTGACCTGCCCAAGTTTACTTAGGGCTCAAATGGGCTAAAAAACGGGTTGGGTCTTGACCCACCCATTTTGACCCGATTAATCTCAATAATTTAACATATTGATATTTAACTATTATAATCACAATTTGAATTTTCGCTCAAGAATTTTTTGCTAAAAAAGTAACAAATGGATAATAAATCCTAAAAGATGTTAAATAGATAATAATTCATACCTTCAATATAGGAACATATCTTAATAAAAATTTTTAAAACGGGTTGAAATTGGAGATTGAATTGGGATCAATAGAGAATTCTCTTCAAATGGTTAACTTAAATGAGTTGAGATTGAACCCAATTCAAATTATTTTGAGCCCAACCCTTAAAATTTTGGGCGGGTTTGGCGGGTTACCTATGTTTGGGTTCATTTTTGACACCCCTAATCCAAACCATATTTTTCCATGATTACCTTCTTCCATAATGGCTGGTCGTCTGAGTTGAAGTCCATAGCCACTTTATCATTAAACTCTCATTCTGGATCTTTAGATTCTTAATTCCAGCACCTTTTTCGTTCTTGCTGGTTTGACAAGACTTCCAATTGAGAAGATGTATTTTATTCTTTTCGTTGTTCCCTTCCCAAAAGAAGTTCCTTCTCAAGGAGTCCAACCTTTTCATAACATTGGCAGGGACAGGAAACAGAGACATCATGTAGGTAGGCATTGCATCCATTACATAGTTTATCAAGGTCAGCCTTCCTCCCATGGATAAGCTTATTGGGTTTTCCAATTTGCAGACTTTTTTTCACATTTCTCCAAAACCTGAGTCCATATATTTATATATATGATGTTTTTCCCAGAGGTAATCCAAGATATGTTGTTGGAAGATCCCCAATTCTACCTCCTAGAATGTTGGACACACTTTGAAGATCAACCTTGTTTTTGCTGTTTGTGAATGACAACTTTATGAGAATTTCATTTCTGTTTTCCACGATGAGGCAATACAATAATCCAATCTTCAGCTGGGTTAGGCTTGTCAAGAGCTGGTATCGTTGTTGATGAAGCCATTCCTCTATAGCTACTTGAGGATAACACAAACTTGAGTATATTTGAAATATGTTAGTCAATGACCTGACCCCAAAAGTAAAAACCGCACATGCTTTTCTTTTGATGAATAAAGTGAAATCCTAGCCCGCACTGTTTGTTGCATTATAAGATGTTTGTATCTTTTTCAAAACAGAATATGTTTGTTATGTTGAAGCAATCATATATCTTTCTTTTTTTATTTTCCTTCTGGAAAAATTGACATATTTATTTATTCAATGAAATGTTAAGTTTTGTATTTCATCAAGTATCAAAATAATCAATTTAATGATTTTTCTCAGCTAACATGATCAAGAAGACTGGAACTACCGTAGTTGGTACAAATAAAAAGAAGTGGGTATGTTTAAAAAAAAAACTACAAGATCTTTCTTTTCTTTCAAAAGGAGGAGAATTTCATGTATATAATTACTGTTTTGCATCAATTCCTTAATATTATTATTTTTAGAAAAATTCAATTAGTCATTTTTGATATCCCAATTTGTTCTCATTAATGGGGAACTAATTTCTATTATTATATAGTTATGAATTTTCTTATGTGCAATTTTTACAGAAATTAAGGTCAAGTATCGACTTCAACATGCTCAACTTTCGAATTGATGATATCATAAAGATTTATTGCAAATTTACTGGAGATTTTGATTCCATATGAATTAGGAGTCAATTGGTTGGTTTTATGTTGAGATTATTACATTTAGTTCGATATCAATTTTACTTGAGATAGAAAAGATAATTTGTTTTGACATTGTTTACTTTAATAGACTTATTATATTGCTATCTTACTCTTTAATTATAATATTAGAAAATATTTGTTTTATATAATACTTCATGCTTATCATGAAGAAGATAGTTTTGAATGCACAGATTGTCTGTATGTGTTTGTGTCTTGAGAAAATTGTATATAGATTTTTCTGGGATGTTTAAAGAAACTTGATAGCGACATTAGAATATTAATATGACATTTAGAAAAATATAAAATAATGTCACATATTTTTATGACATTCAATAATAGCATTTGTTGACATTTACTAAAGTGTTAGAAATTTCAATGTGACATTTTATAAATGTCACTAGTGTCTTGAAACTTGTTTTGCCAACATTTAATCTAAATGTCAGAAAGTTTAAGTGACATATCATAAATATCGAAAAAATAAATGTCATATATCTCATATCGATATTTACTTAAATGTATGAAATAGATGTCAAATATTTCATATCGATATTTACGTAAATGTAAAAAATAAATGTCATATATATCTCATACCGATATTTACCTAAATGTCAAAAATAAATGTCATATATCTGATACTGACATTTACCTAAATGTCGAAAATAAATGTCATACATTTCATACTGACATTCATCTAAATGTGAAAAATAAATGTCGTATATTTCTTATCGACATTCACATAAATGTCAAAAAATAAATGTCGTAATAAACTTAAAAATATTTATATATATGTTGCAAAGTAATGACCCAAATATTTTTCAACATTTACCTAAATGTTACAAAATAAATGTCACAAATTCTTCTCGACAATTACCTAAATGTCGGGAAAATCCTCAAATGACATTTGATCCAAATGTAAAATAAATGTCAGTAATAAATTTGTGACATTTAAACATCATAATACGACATTTAGAAAATGTCGTTGTATCTCCACTTTCTTGTAGTGCATTTTGAATTAGCCACCTCAACTTAGAATTTTAGCCTAAGTCAAGGTGCACATGTCCAAGGAGGGATTGGGGCCAAAAAAATCATTTTAGGGAAGGTGAGTTAGGTTTATTGAAAGAAGTTGTCTACATTAGGCTGAAACATTTGGATCGAAGGGAATATTTGTTTCTTTTGGTTGAATCATTTAGGCTTGAGTGGAATTATTTGAACAAGGGCCATGATCTTTTCCCAACTTCTAGCCTAGATTATCTTAGCAGGACCGATGGGGCATGTTCTAGATTGACACATATTGTATAAACATTCAAACTTTTTTCACACATATGGCACATTATTTCATTATCAGATTATTTGATTACACGATTCAAATTTTTTGCTTAAGTCATATGGTCAAATAAATTTCTTATCATGTCATATTGAGATCCAGCACATTCAACTCATCAAGCCTAAAGATCTAGCACATTTCAAACTCTTTGGATGGGTATAAATTTGTCTTCATGCTTTTTATGTCATTTTGCTTTCATTCTTCTACTTACTTCTACACATACAATCCTAAACTTGCATGTTCAACAAAAAGTAAAATAGTCTCTTGGAGGAAAAGAACACATGCAAGAAAACCCCAAACGAGGATTATGAGTTGGGTTACTCGAACTTCACCTTATCACTCACAATCCATTTATCCAACCTCTAACAAAATAAGGTGTAATTGCCCCAATGCAAAAACATCAAAAAAAATCATAGGGTGAAGCAAACTTGTGGCGTATATGCGCTGAAAACCTCTCAAGAAGCGGATAGTTTGGGTTTCTCAGAGCCCGCTGGATAAACACTAAGGACTCCATTAGTAGAGCCCTCACCAACTAACATAGAACCATCAGAATTTCTCAAAACAGGTTCGCTGTTGTCTCCTCTCCTCATCAAGAATAGACACTCGTTGGGCTTCCTCAAACTGCTGGCGCTCCTTATTCCTCAATTGAAGAGCCTCCTCAGTATCGACAGTGTGGTTGGAGTAGTAGCGCTTTCCAGTAACACAAGAAGAATTTGGTGGTGGTATATTATCGCCAATATGAGCAGTCATCACCAACTCATCCTCCGATACCGTAAGGGAAGACTCAGGCTCACTCCTAGTGAGGGCTAGAAGTGCAGAAACATCAGCGCAGAGGCTAACTAACTCCCTCAGGTGGTCGCATCGATGGTTGGGGTTGGGCTCTCTAACACTCACAACTCTAAAACATCCAAGCGCTTATGAACGGCCTGAACCATCTGTTCCATCATTTGCCCCATTCTCACCTCAGACTCTGCAATTGAGTGTTGCATACATGGCTTCTTATGTTAAAGTAAAGTGGTCATTTGTGTCTCCAACTTTTAGACTCGGGCTAGAGGAACCACAATGGACCTTGAAGAGGGAATGGCTCGGGATGAGCTAGGGATCTGACTAGTGGCCGAAGAGGCTGTATCCTGGTCCTTTACTATAGAGGCAGGAATGGTGGTGTCATCAGTCGGCATCTACTCAACATTTGCAGCATGATCATCACCAAAAGGTGTTACCTCAAACCTGTGGCTCTCTTTGAGGTGCAACAAGGATGGCATCATCATGAATGAGGCCAATGTCTAGAGTCTTGTTCGCATCAAGCAACCGGTCACATTTCCAAATGGTAATAAATCATCCCTGTAGAGTTGGAGAATCACATACTGCAAAGGCAAGGTAGTGGTGTCCTTGAAGACCATTTAGTAGATCTCTTCGATCAAAATGTAGGCGACATCAATCTCCAAACTCGCCATAATGGCTGCCAGCATCACGGGCTGCTCCCATTTAACAACATTGTCCACCTAAGTTGAGGACAATTTGTTCTAAACCAACAACCAGAAAAAATTTGCTGCGAACCTCAATGTAGTATTCCTAATACACACACTGGGAGTACGAACCCACTTAGTGCGCTCTCCATGCGCAACAATATGACTAGCCAACCACCTCAATAGTGTCTCTCATTGCTCATCAATATGACTAGCCAACCACCTCAATAGTGTCTCGTTGGTCATCAATATGACTAGCCAACCACCTCAACAGTGTCTCCCGTTGCTCGCATTACTCTGAAATGCCTCGCTTTAGATGATGCCCATCCGTTAGTCATAATCTGTGGTATTTATAGGCAGAGTGTCGGAAGGGACATATAATAACCTGCGAATGGTGACCTTTGAGATATTGACTGGAACCCCCACACTAAGGTGGACAGAATTAGAGGCTGAGCAGCGGCTTGACCTGTTTGGAGATTGAATTTTGGATGGTGGCAGCATATGAGGCATAGAACTCTCTGGTCTTCACCTCACTGTAGGTCCCAAGTCTCCATTCCATCTACTTGAATTTGTGTCTCCCGAAGAGCTCCTGAATAGCCGGTGCAGTATGAAGGTTTCCAGTAAGGACCCTACGCTCCTTAGTAATAATCTGAGTCATCCTTCGATGTTCTTTCAATATCGTACCATTTTCATACATATGATTTTGGCTAGATATACACCATTTGTTCAGATCATCGGCCTTGAGGGAGGCTCATCTCAGGTAGGTATTGCACTATCGCCTGAGCCGTTGGTATTTGCTAAAGAAGTAGTACTGCCACTAGGACTAGAGTGTGGGGGCCATGGGAGAGACCCTGGTGAAAGGTGGGACATCCCCCCCGTGCTTGGAGCCATGGTACCTATGAAAGCGTAGTTAGTACAAAATCAAGGCAATAAAACATATGGATGAATTTTAGAACAAGATTCAGACCACGAGGATAACTAAAAATCAAGCAGTAGCTAAAGTTGCGACCAACAGTGGGTACCTATGGTCCGTCGATGGAACGAAGGCCCGTGGGTCGCCTCAGTAGGTCAAAGTATCCAAGATTGAGTCGCTAATGTGGGAAACATATATGTGCATAACTGTTCGTCGATGGGACGACGGACCATAGTCCACACAGTGGTTCTACATTTAAAAAATATTATGTGTGCCACTAGTCTACGGACCTCGACCTACGGTCCGTGGGTTTCGGTCGTGGGTCAGCTGGTTTTAGACGTTAAACTCATAGTCAATGCAATGTTTGAATAAAACACCATCGAACTAGGCCATATGTATTTCACCATATATTTTGGTAGTTTGTCATTCTAGGGTTATGATAAGTAATTTTTTTTCTTATTTACATTAATCCATTTAATAACCATCAAAATATCCAATTTAGACATATTAATCGATATATGTGGTTTGAATTTATAACACACTCACATATTATCATTACAAGGGTATTTCTAACTACAATTCAACATTCAAATAGGATATTAACAACCCAAGGTAAAGTTGCAACTTCGCGATTTCATCGCTTAAACAATGAAAACAAAATTCAAAGTTAGGGTGGAATCATTTACCTTACTAGTAATTGAAGTGAGCGAGTTTGTTAGTGCAATGAAATCTTTGAACCTTTTTTGCTAGCCTTTGACACCTAGACCAGACCTTGGAATCATTGGGGAAGTAGATGGAAGTGATTGTGGAGAGAAGAGGGAGATATGTGAGATGGAGGATTAATATGGGAAATAAGGGAGTGATTTGAGGGTGATTAAGGGAAGAATATGGGGTGATTTAACGGTTGTAATGCTAAGAAGAAAATATAGTAGGGGAAATGTTTCGAAAAAGAAGAGTTTTAATAAAAAGGGGTTCGGGTAAGTAAAGGCGAAAACCCTAGGTTTGACCCACGAGACCCCGTCGTCGGTTCGTGGGTCGACCTACTGACAGTGGATTGGGTCCGTAGGTTACTCTGACAGTTAGAAAGATTAGAAAACATACCTGGGATCTAAGAACTCTATCTACAGTCCATGGTTTGACTAACAGACCGTCGATGTAGTTCGTGGACCACTGCACAACTATTTGCTGCTGATTGTTTTTTCATTCTTGCACACGTAGCAACTATTATGACTTTCTTTCTAAATTTTTTGAACACTTTTAGACACTAACCCTAATCTATATCTAGCCGACACTAAAAAAACCCATCAATTTGAAGAGCTACAAAAATAAAAAAATAAAGAAGAAAACTCCTATATCAAAAAGAAAAACCTATAGTTGGATAGATTGTACATCTTAGATTGCCTCCCAAGCAGCAGTTGATTTAATGTCGTGGCCTGACGCATACACCTTGATTACTCAGACTTCATCAAGATAAGAGACCTCAATCACTTCTTTCACACTCGCCCGATTTCCCCAAGTAGACTTTAATCCTCTGTCCGTTTACTTTGAACCTTGTTCCTTCCTTGTTCTCAAGCTCGACCGACCGTGGAAAACTTAAGTTAATCTGAATGGCCCGGTCCATTTGGACTCGAGTTTTCCAAGAAACAGACTCAACCTTGAGTTGAATAAGAGCATCAAATCACCAACAACAAATTCACACTTCTCAATCTTTTGATCATGGTACTTTTTTATCTTCTCTTTATAGAGGGACTTTCATATGCATTGAGGAAAAACTCATCAAGCTCATTAATATCTATTAGCCTTTGACTAGATGTGGAGCCCCAGTCCAAATTCAACTTCTGTAGCAGCCACATTACTTTTTGCTCTAGCTCTATAGTCAATTGACATGACTTTCCATGTACAAGTTGTTAGGAGGACATACCTATAGGAGTCTTGAATGCGGTGCGATAGGCCCATAGACAACATTAAGCCTTCTTGACCAATCACTTATCTTGGCGCTCACAGTCTTTCAAAGTATTCACTTTATCTCTCTATTCGACACCTCAACTTTCCCACTATACTGCGGATGGTACGGGGTGACTACATTGTGACAAACTCAATATTTCTCTAGTAACACCTTGAACTACTTATTACAACAATAAGAACCTCCATCATTGATAATCGCCCTAGGTGTACCATATCTGGAGAAGATACTCTTTTTTGGGAATGCGGTGACACTCTTTCCCTCATTGTTTGAAATCAAAATTGATTCTACCCATTTCGGTACATAGTCAATTGCAATAAAAATATACTTCATCACATGTGAACTCACAATGGCCCCCATGAAGTCAAGACCCCAAACATCAAATAACTCCATCACCAATATTGGGTTCATAGGTAATTCTTGCTTCATTAAAATTCCTCCTTCTCTTTGGCACAGATCACAAGACTTGGCAAAATCATGAGTATCTTAGTGGATGGTAGGCCATTAATACCACACTGCAAGATTTTATGAGCAGCCTGAATACCACTATGGTGCCCACCAACAGGTGATGAATGAAACACCTCTAGTATACTCATCATCTCAACCTCGCGCACACAACGACGAATAATACCATCAGCACAAATATGAAACAAGGTATGCTCATCCCAAAAGAACTTCTTCACATCAAACATAAACTTTTTCCTTTGGTGGAATGACAAATTCGATTGAACCAAATCACTTGCCAAATAGTTAGCAAAATCAGTGAACCAAGGGATAAGATCATAAGAAGCAACGAATACCTGTTCATCTGAAAATGCATCATTAATTTCAGCCTCATCTCCTAACTTGAGCATTGCTTCCTCCTCTCATCTGGACAAATGGTCGACAACCTAATGTTTTGTCCCCTTTCTATCCTGCACCTCAAAGTGAACTCTTTCAGCAACAATACCTATTTAATCAACCTCGATTTTGCATTCTTTTTAGCTATTAGATACCTCAATGTAAAATGATCATTATGCACTATGACCTTAGTACCAATCGAGTAGGATCGAAATTTATCAAATGTGAAAACCACAACCATGAGTTCCTGTTTAGTCACATTATAGTTCTTTTAATCTTTGTTGTTATAGTAAAATGAAGAATCTTATCTCGCCTCTGTCCCAGTACCACATCAAGGACTACCCCACTTGCATCCCACATTACTTCAAACGTTTACCCCTAATCCGGTGAAATAATGATAGGTGTTGATACTAAACTTTCTTTCAACTCCCCCAATTCTCTCTGACAAGCATCATGAAAATTAAATTTACACTCTTTTTTGAGTAGTTTGCACAATAATTGCAATTTTAGAGAAATCTTTGATAAATGTCATGACCCGAAACCGTTGTGATTGACACTCGCACTTACAAGCCGATGGGACAATCACTACTGCTATCCAACTAAAGCATTTATTCTAAAACTTAAGGCATTTAAGTAACAGAAGCAAGTTAAATGACTAAAAACAAAGTTTCATTACTAAAACAAAAGATCTAATAACTAAAAGTTGCGGAACTTAAACTTAGAATCAGAAAGTCAATGTACCAAAACTATTAAATGAAACAAAGTCTAGACAAGGAATGCTAATGAACTATCCAACTATGTAAGAAAACTGGTCTATGTCCGAAAATGGTGGACTTAGACTAGAGAAAACTCCATGGTATCCCGAAAGTTGCGGCTCAACCTTGACGTCGATACGATAATATCTAATCTCCTAGGCGAGGTCTCTAAATAGACACTTGAAGACGCCCTATACTCAACAAAAATAAGACCAACTGCAGAATCAGTACACAAGTACTGTGTACTTTTAGGATCACGTGGCTATCGTATTAGTGCAATATATAACAGGTCGAACAATAGTATAATCACATTCATATACATCAAAATAAACAATATTATCCACATGAAAACTTGACAAAACATTTCAGATGCTTAACACATAATTGGTCCTCTCACATAACTTAAACTCAAATAGTTAGCTTGCCGGAACGTGGCAATCCGATCCAAAGTGATGCCGAAACGTGGCAACCAATCCAGTTAGCTTGCCGGAGCGTGACAATCCGATCCCTAATCACACATGACAATCATAAATACATCATCAAGTATCATAATGAAGCAAATACATCAAGTATCATATGAATATATATATATATATCAATAATGCAATATTCATATACATAGAAGTATCATAATGAAGCAAGAACATGCATACAACACACATTCATGAAATCACAATCATCACCTACCTCGAAACAAGCTTGAAGACCTAAGAAACTTGATCCTTCCCTTTTCATATTCGTCCTACATGTTCTTGATCTACAAATAATCATAATAAGAGTGAAATCAACAAAAAAATTGTTAATTACTCAGAATACTAACAATTCTATGAACCCTAGATCAAACCCATGATCCCAACTTAGTCAAATTAGGGTTATTACACCATAGAATCTATCAAGATATTCCTCCCCATCAACATTGACCCATGCTAGTACGTTCTATGGATCAAAAAGTGAGTTTGGGGAGTGAAAACTTACCTTTATTTTCAAGAATGGTGGAAAACGAGCTGGAATAGCCCAGGGGTCTTTCTTTAGCTCTAAAAGTTGAAAAGTGTCAAATAAGGTCATTTTTTTTGGGGGGGGGGGGGTTACGACTTATATCGCGTATGTCCCTCTATAGAGACACCTATCCCTCTATAGCGGCGTCGCTACAGGGACACCAATCCCACTGAAGTGGGAGCTTTTGAACTAATGAGCTCCGTTGAAAAATCCCAAAAATCTTATAACTTCAATTCCCATCTCGTCCGCTACATCGGCACCCATCCTGTTGTAGCGGCATAATTCCCGCTATAGCGGCATATTTTGGAACACTGAGCTACTAGGGAAACTTAATTCCCCTCTTTTACAACACACCCTCAACCCAATACACTAAGAAAATACCCTTAATGCTAAGATCAATTCTCCGAGATCTTTTTATCCAAATTCGATTCCTAAAGTTATACGGATTCCTTAACGAGTTATCTAACCATTTATGTAATCAAATTCATATTTACTCCACCCGATTGCTACCAGTTTTCCCTACACCTTGATGACTCTAAGTTCCTCCAAATCTGGATAAGGTTGGGAAAATCCTAATACTTCAAAAAAGTTTTTCCATTCCCGATTTTTCCCTCTTTGACATTTCTATAACGATGGAACCCAATCATTACAATAAACCTCACGTAAAAACTTACATGCCCAAGAAAGCTTCTAAATATGTATTTATTTTTTAAAAAAATTAATTTTTTTAGATGTAAATTATTCATAAATATATTTTTTCATAACTGATATTTTTGATTTTTTTTCAACTAGTAGTTTTAGGTAATATTCTACCAAATTCAATGTTGGAAGACAATCATTAGATGAATTGTTCACATATATAAATAATAAGTTGACAAATTTTAGATACAAATACGAGTTAGAACTATAAAACTTAATTCAAGAAGTTGATAACTTGATAAACCGACTTTAATGTGCTTGTTGTAATACTTGAAAATCTAAGACGAAAGTAAAATTAAAATAAGAATTTGCAATAAATTTTGTTCAATACTTTTAAAATATTAATTTTTATTTTTGATAGAGTATTACATTAATTTGTCAAAGATTAAAGAAAAAGAGTACAAAAACATTAAATGTAAGAAGGCAATACTGTTTTCTTATTTTTCTTCTATTTGAAAAGGATTGAAGAGAATAAAATAATATCGATATAGTGATTTTTCTTGGGGTGAGTAAAATGGCTTGTAAATATCTATTGATATGGTCTTTAATTTTAGTGAATTTCTATTTTTCCATTTTCTTGTTTCAAGTGTGTCCTATCATGCTTCTAATATCATAAAAAAATGTTCATAAACTTATCACAAAATCTCCCTCCTCCCATGCGCTAGAGATGAAGGATTGACATGTAAGTACAGTAGTAAAATCACATTAAATTAATATTTGGTTAACTAATAATCTTTTTAAGATAATATTTTTTTGGTTTCGATGTAAGTTGAGGGGAAAAGTCATCTATTACGACAAGATAATAAGATAATATATTTAAACTTGTATTTAAATATATGATCTCGTTAATATTAAAAATTAACAATTTTTTAAAAGCACATACACGTCTAACACAATTTAGTGAAATATGATTTATTGTTTTTTTTTTTTGCTAAAGTTTAAATCTGTTGAAAATCATCTCTAACTTTTCTTATTGCATTCAAAAGTTTCAGTGTTGCCATAACTACAAATCTTTTTGAGTGAATGTGAAATGCTCTCTTTTGTACTAACATAATCTTTACATATTTGATCTATCATTATTGATTTGGTGACACCTTTAACATGAAAAGTCATTTTTGGATATGGTCTATAGAAACTTTCCTATGTTTTTATCTAATTTATTATCTCACCATCCTACATTGAATGTTTTTAGTAAAGATACAATAATTTTCATAAATTTTTGTACTTTATTATAATAAAGTTATTTCTTTTATGTGATTCAATAAATATGATACTAGTAAGGTCAATGATTTTGATGTAATCAAAATTAGCTTTCATCAAATCTCAAAACCTCAACTAAATTAATAAATATTAATTTATCGATTAAATAATATCTATACAAAGTAATAATATTCATATTCCATGTAAATTGATTTAGTGAGTTTTTACTGTAAATGTCAGATATAAAATTGACATCTTAATAACTCAAAATTGTCATACATATTTTAAGCCAACAAATATTAGCGCAACATAGCCAATTATTAAGTAAAGAGACATCAATTACTGGAAATTAATCTCCCTATTTTAAGGAGAACAACCTCTTTCCTCTCTAAAATTATGTGGCGATCTTAAATATAGTTATTTATCATACAAATGTTTATTTTCAAAAGAAAGTGCATCACTCAAATTATATTTTGTCATGTATCATTATTAAAATTAAGTATAAAGTACCGATTTGTTGAGTTTTATTGCAACATCAATTATTATTTTTAGATTTGTACACATCAAATTTTTTTTTTAGATTTGTACACATCAATTTAAATGTGTATACTAATTTGTTATGTTTGTTAATTGGCTATCTAGTGTCAATATTAGGAGCACAACCTCAATTCTCCCTAAATCACGCATATTTGCAATCGGGTAAAAAAAATTAAGTATACAATATAGGCATCCAAAGTACTCCTATATAACAGTAGTTTAACCTTTTACCAACGTAGCAATATAATCGTTAAAAAAATCAAACAAAATTAAAAATCGGTAAAGGAAATTAAAAGATAAACGGACAATTGGTTATTGATTTGTATTTTAATTCCTTAATTTTCTTTCTTATGTTATTTGGCTTCAAAAACATCTCAATCATTAGTTAATGATTTTATCTCATAACCTCAAAAGAATGTATTGTAAAACAAAAACCTTTTTATTTCCTATTAAATTCATTTCTATGGCTGGAAGCAACCATGTTACAATTTTAATTGAACATAAAGGAAGATGGGATGTAACATACATGTAAGATGTTTTTAAATTAGTTTAAATTTTTTTAATATCAATTTTACAAAAAAAATTTAATATAGTTTCAGGCATTGAAATGACACATATAGTTTGATTAAAAAATAAGTCCTTTTAATGTTTGAAAATACTAAATTTGTTGTTGAATTTTATGTAAATCATATGTTGTATAATTGTTTTGAATCTTAAATCATATATTAATCTGTATAAATAAATAATTATTTTTGTATAATTGTTTAAATTGAAAATTGAATATGGTTTTTATATGATGGTATTATTCATATAACAAAAAATAAAATTAATAACAAATCGATAGCAACTTCTTAAAATTATTTAGATTAAACATGATTTTTTTTGTAAATGAATGGTTAGTTCATCGTTTATCTGATGTTATAGATAATATATTATGTATTTGTAAATGGGAAAAACATATATACCTCCCTAAACTTGTCTCGAATATTTAGTTACTATCACAATGACCTATTTAGTTACACATCTTTACTACTCAAAAGTAATTTTATTATTATTATCCTAACAGGTGTAACACCACTCTCACATTATGTGATGTATTTCATTCGCTGCCACATCACCGCTACATCCGCGCCATGTCAAAAATTATAATTTTTTGTTTTCTTTTCTTTATTAATGAATTTTCTTGTGTTAACTATATTTTACTCTAATTTATGACAAATTAATAATTTTAATTCTTTAATAATTATATCTTCTTCATTACTAAATTCCACTCATTTCATCGGAAAAATCATATCCAATCACTAGATCACCTTCAATTCTCCTTCTTCTTTGTAACACAACACAAAATATCACCACCACCATTATTAATATCGAATTTTATACTTCACTATCTTCAATTACCTCTTTTAATTTTTGTCATCCATCACCATCAAATCCATAAAGTTGTTATCACCACCAAATCAAAAAATTGATTAACAACCAAAAGTTCTTTAACAACTCAAAAAATTTAAAAAGATAGAAACAATCAACCAATACTTTTATAGATAAAATACAATTATTCACTAACAAATATATTAGAATTAACCTAATTGTGAATTAAAAAAATTGTGCTTCAAGATTTTGATAAAAAAAGTGATGAGGATAAAGAATGAAGAAGAAGAGGACAACGGGTAAGGTTTGAAGAAGAAAATGTGTGGGGGTGAGGGTGGAAAAGACGATTCTAAATTTTCTTATTTACTTTAATTTCAAATTGATGTGCCTATTTTCTTATTTTTGTTTTTTTTTCCAACGTCAGTTTTAGGGGGTAAGAAGTATAACTTTTGGGTAGTATAGATGTGTAATATGTCACTATAATGGTTTAAGGGTCTAACTGACTTTTCAAGACAAGTTCAAGGAGGAATTTATGTTTTTTTACATTTGTAAATATGTATTAGGAAACAATGTTAAGTACAAACATACACATTGTGTTATTAAGGAACTTATACAAATTAATAGGCATTTTTTATTCCTTTTTGGTGCAAATGATGGTGTATGTAAAAAATTGTGGTATTAGAAGCATATGCTCAATTAGAAGCACAATTCTGGAGTTGTTGTCTACCTGCCACGGCCTCAACTTCCAACACCGGTCATAACCTTTATCTTTCCTCTCTTCACCAACTCATAGCCATCTATTCCATTAAGTTGAAACCCTCCAAGTACTTAGTTTGGAGAACACAAATCATCCACCTTATGCAAACACTTAAAGTCACAAATATAATCAAAGATGAAGCCCCACAAGAAATAACTGTTGTCGAGAAAGAAGACACCACTCCTAATCCTAAACTCATTGAATGAGAAGAATGTAATGTTCTAGTTAGGTGTTTGCTCTCAGGAACAATGACGGAAGAGTCGATGTTTCTAATCATAGGGTGTTCGAAGTCTAAACACATGTGGGTCTGCTAGTCCTATTAGCAACTTAAGTCATGTGATTTCAGATTTATCTAAGTCTTTAGGAAGTAGTTTATCATTGCTTTACTCCTTATTCTTAGGAATTAGTGGTTTAGTTTAAAACGTTATTCATTTGTCATATAAAATCTGCTGTTGCAGAGCACTAAACGTACCAGTAAAATATTTCCCTTTCTTCTCAACGTGTCGACTAGTTTTCTCTATTTTTGATTACTCCCTTTGTTAACAGTGGTATCAAAGCGAGGGTGAGATTCTGTGTAACGACCCGCTAGGTCGCTTTGAGAACTAGGACTATTTTGACTCTTTCCATAAAATTTTAAATGGAAATTTTAAACAATTTGGTAATTAAGATTATTTAGTTAACATAGACTTATTATATAATTAATATAGTGAATAGCTAATGTGCCAAGTCCTTAAATATCCTTTAGAATTTGACCCATGTATTGAAATAAATTAGAGGGGTTAATATTTTTTTTTGCCATAAAAAAACTCATTACCGTTTCTATGACATTCTGCACCCGACCAAAGAAAAGATCGGCCGCCAAATCTAGAGAAAACACTGGCGCTTCTGCCAGATTGGAAACATTTTGATGCTTTACGAAAAGGAAGGACAAGATCTTGAGGATTCGTGATATGTGTTCATCAATCAAGGTATGTTAAGACTTTCAGACTTGTTGAAGGATGTTTTCCTAATTAAAGATTAAAAATGAATTAGATAATGGGTAAGGGTGAAAGATGGGGTATCGTATCAATGGTGTGACAGGCATTGGTACGAGTACCGGTGATATAAAGGGAAAGTTTATTACTATAGAATGCGGGTTGAAACCTGAGAATGCCAAAGCATATGGGCATTAGCTGATTTATTATCGACTTGAATTCTTTGTGTGATTGTGTTTCTTATTTAAACCCGTATATTTGAAATAGTTGAGATGGTTATGTATTATGTTGAATATTTGATTAATTAAGATGCATCATCATCCCGTTTGTTGAAATAATATTGTGCAGATGCATTGACATGAGATTAAGTATAAGTAGGGCACGTGGAGATCGTCCGTGCTGGGGATGGTGAGATGTTAAGATTATAATTTGGGCACGTGGAGATCGTCCGTGCGGAAATTATTTGATATTATGATAGTGCGTTGCGATCGTCCGCATAGACACGTGGAGATCGTCCATGTCGGTATATGGACCTCGGGAGTCCCCCATGGGTCATGAACTCTCGATGTTTTTCCGAGGAGTCTCATGCATATAAGATTGAGAGAGTACATATCATTTCTTGGTGTCATATTGCATTGCATCTCATGGCATCCTTCATTCTTGATGATTATGTGTTTTATTTGGTGGTTGGAAGTTACTTGATGTTTGATTACCTCTATTTTATGAAACTTGACTAGTAAGTTCAATATAGACTTGTATAATTAAAGAATTAATTTTTCTTATATAAACTCCCGCCACTACTTCTTTGTTGTCGGTCAATGAGATATACTGGTACACGTGGTTTCGTACTCATACTACACTTGCTGCACTATTTGTGGTGCAGATTAGATTTCAATTTCGGGCACGTTCTTGGATCTTTGAATATGAGTTTGGATTATCTTGGAGTTGTGGTGCGTTGCTTGATATATTCTGCGGACCACACTGTAACATCTCGGATTCTAGATAAACTAAGGTTAAGCTAAGAAAAAAAAGAAAGATCAAATTTGGAAATAAGTAAAGAAATTTTCAGATTTCAAAAGTGAGTTTTGTCCATTTTCAGGCGACAATAACTTCCAGCTCAGGAAGATTTTGGGTTAGTTATTTATATGGATAGAAAGCTCATTGGAAGATCGTTCCAACGACACCAAGTTTACGAATTTCCAAGGTCGTATGACTGAGATATGACCTTCGGAAGATGGGATGTTGAGCAGGGGAAGTTCCAAAACCGGATTTAGTAAGGGTGTTTTGGTCTTTTTCTTAAGTCAATTAATTATTTCGTTTTAGAGTAATGTGTTGGGGTCTAAACTGATCCCATTCAGTTTACGCACTTAGAAAATAGACTAGGATTTTGAAAGCAATGAGAAAAGAGGAGAAGGAAGAAGAAGACGCAAGAACTCCAAGTTTAGCTTCGTGGATTTCCGTCAGGGGTGATCCGTAAGAATGTATGTGGGCTCTTTTGTGTTGGGTTATTTCACCCACATACCAATTTCATTTGTATCAGTCAAGTTCATGAATTAACTCATATTAGAGGCTGGAATCTTGAAAGAAAGTTTGACGTTCTTGTTGATCGAATTGTTGTTGATCGTTGTTAGTCATAATCCATGCTTTAGGACTGTTTTTGGGTCTAAATCATTGGGTAATAAGTTAATTAGGGATCCTAAGTGTTTAGGGTAGGATCTATGGGAGTTTGGGAATGTTTAGAGATGAAAAACGAAGAAGAAAGTCGGAAAACCCGTTGGGGTGATTCTAGGGCGCCGCACCTCTAAATCCCCTCAGGACAAAAGTCAGCCCGTCAGGATCTGGGGCACCGCGCCTCTCAGAGCGCCTGAGTACATCCTCTGTCCATTAGGATATTGCGCTCCACGCCTCTTACAGCTCCAGGACCCCCATGCAGACCCCGTTCTTTCCCTATCTTTTCATACTAGTTTCTAAGTGATGTACCCCTTATTTCTAGTTGTTTCCAACACTCTAAGGTACATCTAAACATCATGAAATCATCCATAAACATGAGATCATGATACTTGAATCCATAATTTAGTTCAATGAAATTTAAGATCGAAGTCAAAGAACTTAAGAGCCAAGTCTAGAAGTTAAGAAGCAAGTCAAAGTAAAGCTACAAGTTTTCTAAAGTCTTTCACCAATGTTCTCACTTTGTTTTAAAGACTTAAAGTTCAAAGTTAAGTAAAGAGTTGAGTTCATATCTCAAAATCTATAAGTGAACTAAGTATTCCCTAAGAGTTAAAGTTTCAAGTTAAGTAAAGAGCAAAAGTTGAGTTCATCACTCAAAAAGATATAAGGGAACTAAGTATTCCCTAAGAGTTAAAGTTTCAAGTTAAGTAAAGAGAAAGAGTTGAGTTCATTTCTCAAAAAGATATAAGGGAACTAAGTATTCCCTAGAATGTTTCCCATTTGAGTAAAGAGGGGAACTAGAAGTTCCAAAAGAGTTCTGATCTAAAAGGGGAACATTGATTCCAAAAGGAGCTTTTTAAAGCTAATGGGTTCAGTAAATTATCTCGACCCAAAGGAAGGAAGTTTTATTAAAAGTATGAGCTAAAGTACATTTATTGGAGTAGTATTCAGCACCATTGTGGAGATGAGAGTTCATATTAACTCAAGTCTCCATGTAAACCATGTAGCCAACATGGGAATTGAAGTGTCATACTCTTTAGATGATCACGTAAGAGCTAGTGGATCCACTAAGTTGAGTAAGTTCTTATACTGATGACAAGGTGTAGGATGGTCCTCTTGCAACGTGAGGTAAGACGTACCATCACTTAGGCTCATAGTGATGGTTGTGAGTTAGAGAAACACCCACAGAGGCGATATTACTTTCTTATATAGGTAAAGTTGAGTTTGTTATTGTATTTCTTTTAACGAACTAAGTTGTTTTCACTGTTTTATGAGCTTTATATATATACACACATCTTGCATGTGATTTAAACTGATATGTATGTATATCACTTGAGTTAAGTATACTCTTGATTTGAGCAGAGCCAAGGTACTTCATCTAATCCCCTCAAGCTTAAGTCGTTGTTTATCTCTCCAACTCACATACTCGTACATTCAATGTACTGATGCCAGTTGACCTATATTTTTTCATGATGCAGACGCAGGTACCCAGGATCAGCATGCAGCGCTTCTTTGATTCCAGACTGAGTTTTAGAGTTTGTGGTGAGCCTCTTTGAATTCTGGAGGACATCTTTTTATTTGTACATTAGATTAGCTATTAGGATGTTGTGGGGTCTGTCCAAACATCCATCTCTAGACATTTTAGAGGCTTCGTAGATTAAAATATTTCACTTTGGAGTTGCTTTCAGTTATTAAGACTCAAGTGCCATTTTGGCCAAAGTTATGACATAACATATTTCCCTTTTATTATGTGTTACTCGTGTCAAAGTTGAGGTTTTGTCTTCCGCTGATTTAAGTAGCCAGGCCAGGGGTTCGCTTGAGGGATAACAATGGTCTTCGAGTGCTGTTCCAACCCAGGGTGTAGGCCCGGGGCATGACAAACTTGGTATCAGAGCCCAGAGTTCAAGATTCCTAGGGAGTCTATGAAGTCGTGTCTGTAGAGTCTTAGTCATTGGTGTGAAGCGTGCCACATCTTTGATTAGGATGCTGTGACATTTAGGAATGTTTCACTTCTTTCATCTTATTTCGTGCGAAGAGTTTATTTCTAAAGTCTCTCTCTAATTCGTCTGTACATGAATTTAAAGATCATCATGACTCCAAGAAGAGCAGTCAGAGGTCCTCCACGAAGGAATGTTGAGGAACAAGAGATTCCCAATGCACCAGAGGCACAACCTCAAGGAGAGTTTACCAATGCTGAATTTTGGGAAGCTATCTGGATATTGAGTCAGGTTGTGACCAACCAAGTCGGGCAGCAGAGAGAAGCTCGACAAGAAGGAGCTGATACTTTGAGAATTCATGAGTTCCTTAGGATGAATCCCCCTAGTTTCACCGGATCAAACACTACTGAAGATCCGGAGAACTTTATAGAAGAGTTGAAGAAGGTGTATGAGGTAATGCATATGGTTGATACTGAGAGGGTTGAATTGGTTGCATACCAACTGAAAGGTGTGTCCAGAACATGGTTCGATCAATGGAAGGATGGTAGGGCTTAGGATGCACCACATCCAAGTTGGGCTTGCTTCGAGGAAGCCTTCTTAGGGAGGTTCTTTCCTCGTGGACTGAAGGAAGCCAAGGTGAAGGAGTTTCTTACTCTGAAACAAGAATCCATGAGTGTCCATGAATATGGGTTGAAGTTCACCCAGCTATCTCGCTATGCTCCGGAGATGGTGAAAGACATGAGGAGAAGAATGAGTTTGTTTGTTGCAAGATTGGGTCGTGCTTCAAGTAAGGAAAGTAAGGCTGCCATGTTGATTATAGGTGACATGCATATATCCAGGCTGATGGTATACATGCAACAGGTTGAAAAGGAGAAGGTGAAGGACAAAAAAGAGTATCGAAACAAGAAAGCAAAGACTGGGAATGAGTCTGGCCAACAGAAAGGTGGTTCGAGTCGACCACAATTCCAGAAATCAAAGGGGCATGCACCATCATGTGCTAGTGCATCTGTACCCTGAAACCGAGGTGAGTATAGCGGTCACAATTCACAGCACTTCAAGGATAGACCGGACCAATCTCAGGGTAGTGTGGCACAAAGAGGTGGTGGGAGTTCTGCGTGTGGTAGATATGGTAGAATCCACCCTGGCGAATGCCGTGATGGCCAGACAGGTTGTTTCAAGTGTGGTCAAGAGGGTCACTTCATGAGAGAATGCCCTAATAATAAGCAAGGTGGTGAAAATTTAGGTATTAGAGCCCAATCTTCATCAGTTGCTCCACCAAACAGGGCTGCACCTAGAGGAGCTACTTCTGGTACCGGCGGAGGGGAAAATCGCCTCTATGCAATCACTAGTCGCCAAGAGCAAGAGAACCGTCCAAATGTTGTCACAAGTATGATCAAAGTCTTTACTTTTGATGTTTATGCTTTATTAGACCCAGAAACAAGTTTATCTTTTGTAACTCCTTATGTTGCTAATCAGTTTGAAATTCTCCCTGAAAAGCGTTGTGAACCTTTCTGTGTTTCTACACCTGTTGGGGAGTCTATTCTAGCGGAAAGAGTCTATCGTGATTTTCCTATTTCCATCAATCACAAGAGTACCATGGCTGATTTAATAGAGTTAGACATGGTGGATTTTGATGTCATTCTAGGTATGGACTGGATCCATGGCTGTTATGCATCAATAGATTGCAGAACTCGAGTTGTTAAGTTCCAGATTCTAAATGAGCCACTCATAGAGTGGGATAGTAGTTCAGCAGTGCCTAAGGGTCATTTCATTTCGGACCTTAAGGAGAGGAAGTTAGTTTCTAAGGGATGTATATATCACTTAGTCTGAGTTAATGACTCAAATATTGAGGTACATTCCCTTAAGTCAGTTTCTATAGTCAATGACTTCCCGGAAGTCTTTCCCGATGATTTACCCGGAGTCCTACTGAAAGAGAGATAGACTTCGTCATAGATGTCATCCCAAATACTCATCTTATCTCTATTCCTATAAAGAATGGCACTAGCAGAGTTCAAAGAACTAAAGGAGTAGTTGAAAGATCTGTTAGATAAAGGCTTCATTAGACCAAGTGTCTCACCTTGGGGCGATCCGGTCTTGTTTGTTAGGAAGAAGGATGGGTCCCTTAGGATGTGTATAGATTATCGTAAGTTAAATAATGTGACCATCAAGAATAAATATCCGCTTCCAAGTATAGATGATCATTTCGATCAACTTCAAGGTAACTTCTTGCTATTCCAAGATTGACCTCAGATCAGGCTATCATCAGTTGAAGGTTAGGGAATGTGATATTCCCAAGACAACTTTTAGAACAAGGTATGGGCATTATAAGTTTCTGGTTATTTCCTTTGGTTTGACTAACGCACCTGCATCGTTTATGGATCTTATGAACAGAGTTTTCAAACCTTATTTACATCTATTTGTCATCGTCTTCATTGATGACATACTGATTTATTCAAAGAATGAAGAAGATCATGCTAGTCACCTAAGGGTTGTTCTTCAGACTTTGAGAGATAAGAAGTTGTATGCCAAGTTCTCCAAGTGTGAGTTTTGGCTTAAGTCTGTGGCGTTCTTAGGCCACATTGTTTCTGGTGAAGGTATTAAAGTTGACACTCAGAAGATGAAAGCAGTTCAGAGTTGTCCTAGACCCACATCTCCGACAGATATAAGGAGTTTCTTCGGTTTGGCTGGGTATTATAGGATATTTGTTGAAGGATTCTTATCTATCTCTTCTCCTTTGACTAAGTTAACTCAGAAGATAGTCAAGTGTCAGTGGTCTGAAGCTTGGGAGAAAAGCTTTCATGAGTTGAAAAGAAGATTGACTACCGCTCCGATTTTGACCTTACTAGAGGGTACTCAAGGCTTTGTGGTGTATTGCGATGCATCAAGAGTTGGCTTTGGCTGTGTGTTGATGTAGAATGGAAAGGTCATAGGTTATGCTTCCAGGTAGTCGAAAGTTCATGAGATGAATTATCCAACTCATGACTTAGAATTGGCTGCAGTAGTGTTTGTATTTGAAGATATGGCATCATTATTTATATGGTATTCATGTTGATATATTCACTGATAACAAGAGCCTCCAATATGTATTCACTCAGAAAGAGCTCAACCTCAGACTGAGAAGGTGGTTGGAATTACTCAAGGATTGTGACATCAGTATTCTATACCACCCAGGTAAGGCTAATGTGGTTGTTGATGCCTTAAGCAAGTTGTCCATGGGAATTACTTCCCATGTCGAAGAAGAAAAGAGGGAGTTAGCAGAAGACGTGCACAGACTCGAACGTTTGGTAGTCAGATTTATGGACTCAACAGAAGGAGGCATAGTGGTAACCAATGGGGCTGAATCATCCTTGGTGTCAGAAGTGAAAGAAAAGCAAGACCAAGACCCAATTCTGCTTGATTTTAAGGCAAGTGTCCATAGCCAAAGAGTATTGACTTTCGAACAAGGGGGAGATGGTGTGCTGAAATACCAAGACATATTATGTGTACCTAGGGTGGATGGACTTCAAAATATGATCTTGGAGGAGGCTCATAGCTCCAGATATTCCATTCATCCGGGTTCCACCAAAATGTATCGTGATTTGAGAGAGGTATATTGGTGGAAAGGCATGAAGAAAAATATTGCTGAATTTGTTTCCAAGTGTTCAAATTGTCAGCAAGTGAAGGTAGAACACCAAATACCTGGAGGTTTAGCTCAAAATATAGAGCTTCCGAAATGGAAGTGGGAGATTATTAATATGAACTTCATCACAGACTTGCCAAGATCGCGAAGGCAACATGATTCCATTTGGGTGATGGTCGACAGAATGACAAAGTCATCCCATTTCTTGCCGGTAAAGACTACTTATTCGGCCTAAGATTATGCAAAGTTGTACCTCCAAGAAGTGGTAAGACTTCATAGAGTTCCAATCTCCATTATTTCAGATAGAGGTACGCAATATACCGCATAATTCTGGAAATCAATCAAGAAAGGTTTGGGTTCCAAGGTGAATTTGAGCACTGCTTTTCATCCTCAGACAGATGGACAAGAAGAGCATACTATCCAGACCTTGGAAGATATGTTGAGAGTTTGTGTGATCGACTTCAAAGGAAATTGGGGTGATCACCTACCTCTCATTGAGTTCGCTTACAACAACAGTTATCATTCGAGCATTCAAATGGCTCCATATGAAGATCTTTAAAGAGAAGATGTAGATCTCCTATTGGGTGGTTCAAACTTGGCAAAGCAGGGTTGATATGACCATATTTAGTTCACCAAGCTATGGAGAAGGTGAAAGTGATTCAAGAAAGGTTGAAGACTACACAAAATCACCAAAAGTCCTACACAGATGTTAGAAGAAGGACATTAGAGTTTTAGTTAAATGATTGGGTGTATCTTAAGGTTTCACCTATGAAAGGAGTTATGAGATTTGGTAAGAAAGGGAAACTTAGTCCCCGGTATATTGGACCTTATAGAATCTCCAAGAGAGTGGGCAAGGTGGCATATGAGTTGGAGCTACCCCAAGAGTTAGAAGCGGTTCATCCGGTGTTCCATATTTCTATGTTGAAGAAGTATATGGGTGATCCTTCATTGATAATACCAACAGAGAATGTTGGGATTAAGGATAAATTGTCCTATGAAGAAGTTCCGATTCAGATTTGGATCGTCATGTTCGCAAGTTGAGGACAAAGGAAGTTGCTTCGGTCAAGAAGTGACTTGGGAAACTGAGGAGGATATAAGGAAGAGACATCCACATCTCTTCATATGCGGAGAGAATGCAGATAAAGATACTAAATTCTCTTCTTAGCACTTTATAAGATTATGTATAAGCATGTTATTACTTGCTTTTGTGGTTGAGTGCTGAAATGATATTACTATCCTTAGCTTGGAGAAAGAATTCTCATTTGAGGACGAATGTTCCCAAGGGGGAGATAATGTAACATCTCGGATTCTAGATAAACTAAGGTTAAGGTAATAAAAGAAGAAAGATCAAATTTGGAAATAAGTAAGGAAATCTGGAAAATTTCCAAATTTCAAAAGTGAGTTTTGGCCATTTTCAAATGACCATAACTTCCAGCTCGGGAATAATTTGGGTGAGTTCTTTATATGGATGGAAAGATCGTTGGAAGATATTTTCAACGACACCAAGTTTGAGAATTTTCGATGTCATATGAGTGAGATATGACTTTCGTTAGATGGGCTGTTGAGCAGGGAAAGTTCCAAAACCGGATTTAGTAAGGGTGTTTTGGTCTTTTACTTAAGTCAATTAATTATTTCGTTTTGGAGTAATATGTTGGGGTCTAAACTAACCCATTCAGTTTTACACACTTAGAAAATAGACTAGGTTCTTGAAAGCAAGGAGAAAAGAGGAGAAGCAAGAAGAAGACACAAGAACACCAAGTTTAGCTTCATGGATTTTCGTCACGGGTGATCCCTAAGAAGGTATGTAGGCTCTTTCGTGTTGGATTATTTCACCCACACAACAATTTCATTCAAATCAGTCAATTTCATGAATTAACTCATATTAGAGGTTGGAATCTTGAAAGAAAGTTTGACGTTGTTGTTGATTGGATTGTTGTTGATCGTTGTTAGTCGTAATCCATGTTTTAGGACTATTTAAGGGTCTAAATCATTGGGTAATAAGTTAATTAGGGATCCTAAGTGTTTGGGGGTGGGATCTATGGGAGTTTGGGAAGGTTTAGAGATGAAAAATGAAGAAGAAAGTCGGGAAACCCGTTGGGGGGATGCTGGGGCGCCGCGCCTCCTAAGCCCCTCATGACAGAGTCTGTCCGTCAGGCTCTGGCACGCATCGCCTTTCAGAGTGCCTGAGGACAACCTCTGTCCGTCAGGCTATGGCGCTCCGCGCCTCTCAAAGCGCCAGGACCCCCTGGAGACCCCGTTCTTTACCTATTTTTTCGTACTAGTTCCTAAGTGATGTACCCCTCATTCCTAATTGTTTCCAACACTCTAAGCTACATCTAAACATCATTAAATCATCCATAAACATAAGATCATGATCCTCGAATCCATAATTCAATTCAAGGAAAGTTAAGATCAAAGTGTAAAAAGTTAAGAGCCAAGTCTAGAAGTTAAGAAGCAAGTCAAAGTAAAGTTATAAGCATTCTAAAGTCTTTCACAAATATTTTCACTTTGTTTTAAAGACTGAAATTTCAAAGTAAAGTAAAGAGTTGAGTTCATATCTCAAAATCTATAAGGGAACTAAGTTCCCTAAGAGTTAAAGTTTCAAGTTAATTAAACAGCATGAGTTGAGTTCATTTCTCAAAAAGATATAAGAGAACTAGGTATTCCCTAAAAGTTAAAGTTTCAAGTTAAGTAAAGAGCAAGAGTTGAGTTCATTTCTCAAAAATATATAAGGGAACTAAGTATTTCCTAGAGTTTTACAAATGTTTCACATTGAGTAAAGAGGGGAACTATAAGTTCCAAAAGAGTTTTGAACTAAAAGGGGAACATTGATTCCAAAAGGAGATTTTTAAAGCTAATGGGTTCAGTAAATTATCTCAACCCAAAGGAAGGAAGTTTTATTAAATGTATGAGCTAAAGTAAGTTTTTGGGAGTAGTATTGAGCACCGATGTGGAGATGAGAGTTCATATTAACTCAAGTCTCCATGTAAACCATGTAGCCAACATGAGAATTGATGTGTCATACTTTTTAGATGATCACGTAAGCAGATCTAGTGGATCCACTAAGTTGAGTAAGGTCCTATACCTATGGCAAGGTGTAGGATGGTCCTCTTGAAACGTGAGCTAAAACGTTGTACCATCACTTAGACTCATAGTGATGGTTGTCGGTTAGAGAAACTCCCACAGAGGCGATATTACTTTCTTATATAGGTAAAGTTGAGTTTGTTATTGTACTTCCTTTAACGAACTAAGTTGTTTTCATTATTTTTATGAGCTATATATATATATATATATATATATATATATATATATATATATATATACATATATATATACACATTTTGCATGTGATTTAAACTGCTTTATATGTATATCAGTTGAGTTAAGTATAATTTTGAGTTGTGCAGAGCCAAGGTAAGTTCATCTAATCCCCTCAAGCTTAAGTTGTTGTTTAGCTCTCCAATTTGCATACTTGTACATTCAATGTACTGATGCCAGTTGGACTGCATCGTTTCATGATGCAGACGCGGGTACCCATGATCAGCACGCAACGCTTCGTTGATTCCATATTGAGCTTCAGAGTTTGTGCTGAGCCTCCTTGCATTATGGAGGACATCTTTTTATTTCTACATTAGCTTTGTCGCACCCCATTTTTAGCGAAAACGGTTTTTATCACGACCTAACAACTCTTTTGGGATTTGGAGTTTGAGGAGTCGCCACCTAACGAATTAAGGAGCATTAGGGCACCTATCTAACCTAACTAAGTCTAGCTAAGGTAAACGAGCCAGAGATCAGTGTAAGTGTTCAAATTACCTCGAGGGGAAGGTGTTAGGCATCCCTCAAGGTCCACAAATGTGGGTTCTGGCCGTATGTCATGCAATTTATGTGGGGGTTACAAGTATCAATTAAGGTCACTTCATTTATTAGTTAATTAACTAACATGTTTGCTAAGCGATAAACATAACATTAGACAATTAAAACTATTTTTATCATTTTTTAATTAATTTAAACATTCAAGGCTAGGCAGTGGCGGATGTAGAATTTTAAGGTTGTGGTGCTCTGAAGTGAAAATGTAAAAAATACGTGTTAACAATGAGATTTGAACCTTGGTAACAACACTAAAAGAATCTTAACTACCCATCCAAGAACCATTGGGCCAACTATATCATTTATTCATTGGGTGCTCTATGTTAGTTTTATACAAATACCTATCAATTTCTACATAGATATATATATTTCGTAACGAAGTTAATGGGTGCTCAAGCACCCGGCGGACAGCATGTGGGTCCGCCCCTGAGGCTAGGTGATAGAAATAAATAAACAATTAAGCTCATGTTTTATATAATTTGGCATATGAGACTATGTGATATAACAAGTTGAACAAAAACTCGTATTATTATTTCAATTAAATATTTAAGCATGCGAGTCTAAGTGACAACAATAAAACATATATTAAGCAATTAACAAAAGGGATAAGCGAGAGGATAGAAAAGAGACAGATAAATGAGCAAACAATTTTTATTTTTTATTTTTTATCTACCCCAAACAAATATAATTTAAACAAAACAAATAAAGGGATAGAAGGGAGAGGAGACCCTAAGAGACTTTTTGGATCAGCACTCGACTTTTTATTTTATTTTCCGATAGGCTGCCGTATAGGGCAGACAAAACCAATGTTTGTCTTTCAAGCCTGAGTCGATGTCATCATCTCCATAGGGCCAACTACCCCTACCCAACCACCGCATGCAAAACGTACCTAAAAGGTGCCTAATCGTCCCAACTTTATTGTCGAAGAGGCATTGAACTCTTAAAGGGTGGGTTTAGACAAAATAAAATATAAGGCCCTCCTAGACACCAAGTCAAACAAACAAGACAAACAAGACGATCATTTTAGCACGGTAGGTTCTAAATTTTAATTAGACATGCTTACAAATAACACATAATTGTGAAAGGTCTTCATGCTAAGTGTGTGATCATACAAACATTTAAGCAAGCGACACAATGTTATTAGAAGGGTAAAAGATATTATTTTATTTATTTATTGATTCTAGAAGTGGTGAAGTGGCTAGGATGCAAAATGTTTAAAATACAGTAGCAGATTACAATAAAATCAAGAAAAATGATTATTTTAAAAGCACTTGGCTTATGGATGTAGAAACTGATTACTAAAAATGACAAAACAATTAATTATTATGCTTAAAGCAGAATTAATTAGAAAATCATTTTTTTTTAAATGTAGAAACTATTATTATTCTTTAGTGAGCAGAAAAAGTTTTTAACATGTGAAAAGTTAATAAATTATACCTAATATTAGGATTTCTAGGTGATAAAAAGAGCAGATTTTGTTTGAGATAGCAGACTTTGAAATAACAAAATTTAAGAGGCATACACAAAACTGTTGATTTTAAGCGGTAGGAAATAATTATAAAGCAGAATCTGATTAATTCAACATAATTATTATTGTACTAATTTTAATTCCAAACAACTTTTTTACTCAATTATAAACATGCTGGAAAATTATTTTTAGTCCTATAGGCATACTTTCTAAGTATAAGACAATGATATATGTAATTTCTAAGTGCACATGCAAGGTTATTATTATTATTATTTGAAACATGCAACCCAAAGAGGTCCAATTAGATGAATTAAATATGATGATGCACTTAGAGGAGTACTTAGTTAAGTAAAAAAAATCAATATGCTAAGCCATTTTGATCGATTAAAACTAATAGGTACCGATTCATTAGACTAATTGATTTTGACTAAATTCTATATGAACAAATATATGACATTAATATGAACCAATTGTTGAGATATCACTACTTAATCTTAACTTATTATATAAGAGAGTTACTGAATGAAATAAAGCAAGGAATGAACATAATTATTTTATTTGTTAAAACTAAGAGCGTGATCATGCAAATCGAATAAATAGATTCTACAAGACAATTGGAGTCTAAACACATTATCAACGATGATTAAACAAGATTAAATTTGAGATTAATGACAAAGGTAATATTATTTTATTTAAACCTAAAGCGATGTTACAAACTACCAAATAATCACAATCCTATAGGCATGCTTCTAACACAAATAAATTTGCAAATTAGCATATAATTCCCCCTCCCCTTAGGCGATACTTAAATATATTTTTATATATGAGAGCTTTAGAATTGTACAAATATTACAAAAAAAATTCAAATAAATAAACAAGAAATATATAGATTCAAATATATAAATTAAAAAAAGTAATCTCTCTTCATAGCTAATCTTCAACTTGAACTTCAAGTTTGAAACCTGTCAGAGTAATCAAATAGCTACACAAGTAATCATATGTGTTTTAGACAAGATGAGACACATATGCGATTATTTAACAACAAATTATACATATAGGAAAGAATAGAATGATAAACATACACAAATGTATGAATACAAAATAATGTAAATGCTAATTAAGAATACTAACCGGTTAAGCAGAAAAGGAATCGTGGCAATGAAAACAAGTTGATCCAAACTTGTATTCGAACAAAAGCAAAGTAGCAAAGAAGAGCACCGGAATCTTAATTTAATTTAAGAGTAGCAAGAGAGCAATGAGAGTTAAGAAGTGATGAGAGAATTTGTCATTGAGAGTCTTGAAAGTGTTGAGAGTTAGAGAACTTCTCCTAAAAGTGAATGGGTTAGTCTCTTTATATAGCAAAGAGGGGGAGAACACATAAGGAAAATAAATAAATTAGGGATTCAATTATAAGAATATTTCCTTATTTTAAAGGAGAGACAAAATCAGAAAATTTTAAAAATATACCATTGTCATAAATAAGTAAGAATAAAGGTTAGGAAGATAATACTCTTTTACCTTACATAAATAAAAGCCAAACAAAATTATTTCAAATTTATTTTACCAAATAGAACAAGTAAGAGATCAAATCAATTTTAATTAAGGTAAATGAATAAATTAAGAAGTCACCATTTTTACCAAGATACAATTTACGGACAATCAAGATTCACATGAAAGGAAAGAAGAAAAACAAAACATATAACACTATCCGACTAAAAAAGATTTTCCAAAGATTAGCTTAATTCTAATTATGCTAAGCGATTTGATTACGGACATTCACCATATACAAATTTATTGAAATCACTAAGCATCTAAAGAAAGGTCAACTTTGCAACTTTCAAAATCAAGAAAATCAATTAGTTAAATCAATTTGTAAGTAGGCTGTAAAATTCCAACTATTAATGTTATATAACAAACAACTAAAAGAAATATAATGCAATAACATACTGGGTCCAAAGAGCATATCAATTAGTGACCCTTTCATACAAGTTGCTTCGAAATGAAAGAGAATCATTTATTTAAGGTGTAGATTAAAATCTATAGGTGATATATCAAGATTAACAAGACTAATCAAGCAATACTAGGCAAATCAAAGAAAAGTATGAGATCTTCATATTAATTTCGAGAAGAGCATTGGAACATTTAAACCTTTAGTGGAAAATGACATTAGAACAAATTGATAATAATTAAAAACAAACTTCATATGAGCAAGCAGAGATTTGCCAAGTTGAATCATACATTAAAAGGTATTAACCAATAGACGCGACATGAGAGATTATTAAAAGACATACCTGGTCGGATCCTTATCTAAGCTTTGAGGATTTTACCGAAATTTGCTGCTACTGCTGGCCGGAGAAGAGAGTGGGCAGCGTTAGGCAGATGTTGTCCATTTGGAGCTATATCGTTTTACTGGCGCCGCTGTTGCTGGTGGTTGCTGGTTTCGCTGTCTCGGCGACCTGCAAAGAGAGAAGAAAAGAACAGGAGAAAGCGAAGGGGAAGGGGAAGACAGAGAAGCGGAAACGGGGAAGGAACGAGGGACGACAGGAGAGGGAGAGGCTGCTGCCTCCGGTTGCAGCGCTGCTGCTGGGCTGCCTGGCAGCTGGCCTGAGAAAAGAGAGAAGGGAGGAGGGAGGAGAAGAGGCGAGGGGAGAGAGGAGGCGGTGCTGGCTCTGGCAGCCTTCGCCGGAAAATGGCGAGTCGAGAGAGGCAGCGAATTCTTTTGGAGAAGAGAGAGAGGCGGCCGGAGAGAGGAGGAAGGGAGGAGAGTGAATTGTTTTTTTTAGGTTTTGGTCTTTTTTGGTAGAAAAGTAAAGGGTTGATCTTAACCGTTAGATGAAAATTGTATAAGGGTTAGGATTTAATCTAAGGGATGAACGGATGAGATTAAAAAAAATGAGTCTTAAATCAAAATGAATTGCATATTGAATGGCCAAAATTGAAATGAAATTGGCTAGGATTGAAATGAAAGAGTGGCTATGATCGGAATAAAATTGATATTGGATAGACTAGAATTTAAATAAATTAGAAGAGAATGGGTTAAGGTTTAAATAATTTTGAGGAAAATTTTGGAATTGCTATTTAATTAAAATACTACATATATTAAAATATAATTGAAAATCAATTAAATTTTAAAACATTCAAAATTCATTAATAATTTTAAAATATTTTAATAAATTTTCCAAAATAAACATACTAAAATATATCGATTTCATGCAAAATCCACTAAAATTCTAAACTTTAAATAAATTTAAAAATGTGTATTTAATCGAATAACATTCCTAAAAATGATTTAAGGTCGGTCAAAATTGGGTGTCAACAGCTGCCCCATGGTTGCTTGATAATGAAGGATGAATTGTCGGGCAACCAACATTGACTTAGTAGCCGATTTTATCCGATCGACGAGAGATGTCAGTGGGATCAATTGAAGCGATGTAAAGTTGAAAGAAGGTACGACCGAGACTTTGGTATTAAGCCGCCTACATATCTTTGGTTATACGAGAATCAGGTCGTGTGTAGTTCTAGATTCAAGAGAAAATAAAACTCTTAAAAGTTGAAAGAACGCTAAGGTATTCGGCAGGCACGATATCGGCTTGAATGAATAAGATTAGAGTAGCGAGAAGAGAGAGATGGAGAAGCGAGAAATCATGATAGAGAGACGAGAAGAGAGATCGATCACACCTGCAAAATCAAAAACTAAGAATCCTTTGTAACGCAGACAAACCTAAATGTCGTTTTAAGGCGGACGAGCCTAAGTGTCCTAAAAGGCGGACATGCCTAAATGTCGTTTTAAGGTCGACGAGCCTAAATGTCATTTTAAGGCGGATGGGCCTAAATGTCCTATAAGATGGACGAGCATAAATGTCGTTTTAAGGCGGACGGGCCTAAATGTCCTATAAGATGGACGAGCCTAAATATCATTTTAAGGCGGACGGGCCTAAATGTCCTATAAGATAGACGAGCATAAATGTCGTTTTAAGGCGGACGGGCCTAAATGTTGCATTGTAAGGCACACGAGCCTAGATGTCGCATTGTAAGACGGACGAGCTATATGTCTTATTGTTAGGCAGACAAGCCTAGATGAAGAAATAGTAGGTCACAGTAGCGGGTTGAATCCGATAATATCTTCGTAGTAGCCTGAACGGTAGCTGAGTAGCGAAACGATAATGCGAGTAGCCAAGAATTTGTCAGAGCCTTCATTGTAAGCAAAGGAATAACTGTTCATAGGGCGATCGATTTTGTCTGTAATCTGCACATCTGTAACTTGTAATATGACTTAAATAGAGTAATTAGAGTAGATGTATAAAAATAAGCGATGAATGTAAACATGATGCAATTTCCCATATCCACCATGAATGTTTGCCTTAAGACTATGAAAAAAAATGATGTCTTAGGCTATGATGTCCAGGGCCATGATACGCAAAATGTATCCTCAGGTCATGAAAATATTGTCTGCAGACCATGGAAAATGACACCTTTAGACTATGACACCTTCGGATCATGATAGACAGAAATTAAATCCTTAGGCCATGATATGATGTCTGCAGGCCATGAGGATGATGCCTTTAGACTATGGTGCCTTAGGAACATGATGAGCATAAAATAAGTCCTCAGGACATGACATGAAATCCGCAAGCCATGAAAGATGATGCCTTTTTAGGATGACGCCTTCGGTATATAAGTAATGAGTAAAGAGAGCGTATCTGTTTTTGTTGATATTTGTGACTTGATTTGATTCTTGCACATGCAAACTTCGAGCACGATGCAATCTTAGGCTTATGCAAACTTCGGGCACAATGCAGTCTCGGGCACAATGCAATGATGCGTTTCTTTAGGGCACATGTAATATTGCGCACATGTAATGATGCATTTCTGCGATCTCGGGCATAATGTAATGATGCAGTTCTTCGAGCATAATGCGATATCGGGCATAGGTGCAAATGATGCAATATCGGGCAGAATGTAGTTTGCCAGCACAACAGTTGCTTGAGGGCGTACAGTAGCTTGGCCGTTCCTCTTGTTGGAAAAGTCGAGTATTACCGATAGTTTGATATTCGGCCTTGTTGGAAGGAAAATATGCCTTCGAGTTGCGATTTGTTGTACTCAGATCAATGTTAGAGCTGTTTTTGAGTAGGTGCCTGTATCTTCTACATTCAAAGAAAATTCTTGAGTTTAGGAAATGGGGGGGGGGGGAAGGTTGATCTGCTTAGTCTGGTGTGTTCTCCTTTGACTCGCCATCCACACCTCCTCGGGCATCTGTTTTTTCATAAAAGGGAGAGGAATTTTTGGAAAGAATTTGAAATTATCAGTTTGTAAAAAGAAGGTGATGTCGAATCCTTGACCATGGCATAGGTTGAGACTTTACAACATTTGACTCAATAGTAGATCTATTATTCTGATCTTCGTTGTAAGATGACTATTTGTGAACTTTTGAGATCCTCTTGAAAGATTCTGTCTCAGTCTTGATTTGTGGCAATTTTGAGGTCCCCTCAAAATTCTGCCCCAGTTGTTGAGAAGAAATGCTTTTGATGGAATTTTTGAGTTTACTCAAAAATTCTGCCCCAGTATGGAGATGTTCAAATTGAAATCTTGATGAAATTTTTGAGACTCTCTCAAAAATTCTGCCCGAGTTATCAATAGAAGGGAAAAATGAAAATTTTTATTATGGTAAGACCGAACCCCCATAGGAGCGCCTATGTATCCCCTCTTAAACGGGAATCAGGTCTGACGTAGTTCCAAATAACAAAGAGCATGAAACAATCTTTAGATGTAATATTTCTTCACATAATCTGAGTTGATAGGTTTCGGCCAGACATCTCCATCCATTTCTGCAAGTATGAGGGCCGCCTGTCAGTACTCGAGAGACTATGTACGGGCCTTGCCAGTTTGGTGAGAATTTACCCTTTGCTTCATCTTGATTTGGGAAAATCCGCTTCAAAACTAGTTGCCCAGGTGAGAAATGTCTGGGTCTAACTTTCTTGTTGAAAGCTCTGGCATTCTATTCTGATAGAGCTGACCATGACAAATGGCGTTAACTCTTTTTCCATCTATTAATGCCAGATTCTCTGCCTGACCTTGTATCCAGTCAGCGTCACTCAGCTTTGCTTCTTGAATGATCCTTAGAGATGGTATCTCTACTTCGGCGGGTATCACAGCTTCAGTACCGTATACTAAGAAGTAAGGCGTGGCCCCAGTAGAAGTTCTGATTGTGGTACGATACCCCAGCAATGCGAAAGGTAGCTTTTCATGCCAGTGTTTGTGGTTATCAATCATCTTGCGCAGTATCCTTTCGATGTTTTTGTTTGCTGCCTCAACAGCCCCGTTCATTTGTGGCCTGTAAGCTATAGAATTTTGATGACTGATCTTGAACTTCTCACACATTGATCTCATCAGATCACTATTTAGGTTGGTCCGTTATCGGTGATGATTGACTCGGGAATTCCGAACCTACAAATAATGTTATTTTTGACGAAGTCATCAACAACTTTCTTTGTCACCGATTTGTGAGAGGTGGCCTCAACCCACTTGGAGAAATAGTCAATTGCAACAAGAATGAATCTGTGTCCGTTGGATGCTGCTGGCTTGATTGGACCAATGACATCCATGCCCCATGCTGCGAACGACCAAGGTGAACTAATGACATAGAGTTCATTGGGGGGGACTCGAATCATATCTGCATGAGTCTGACATTGGTGACATTTCTGGACGTAGCGAATGCAGTCTGTCTCCATAGTTAGCCAATAATATCCCGATCTCAGAATCTTCTTTGCTAATGTAAAAGCGTTCATGTGAGAGCCACATGTGCCTGCATGTATCTCTTCGACCAGCTTACAAGCCTCTCTTGCTTCAACGCATCTTAGCAGCCCCAAATCAGGAGTTCTCCTATAGAGGATTTCTCCATTTAAAAAGAATTGGGTTGCTAACCTCCAAATTGTACACTTTTGTACATTTGTTGCATCTTTTGTGTATTCGCCACTCTTTAAATATTCTCTAATGTCATTGTAACAGGGCTTTCCATCAGGCTCTTCCTCAACATGGAAACAATAGGCTGGTTGTTCATGTATATGAATGTGAATAGGATCAATGTAATTATGATTAGGGTGTCGAATCATGGAAGATAGAGTGGCTAAGGCGTCTGCGAATTCATTTTGGATCCTTGGTACATGTTTGAATTCTGTTTTGACAAACCTTTTACATAGCCTATGCACACACTCTAAATATGGTAACAACTTTCGATTTTTTGTTGCCCAATCTCCTCAAACCTGATGAATCAATAGGTCTGAACCCCTATTATTAGCATTTCCTGGACATCCAAATCAATCGCCCGTCGGAGCCCCAGTATGCAAGCTTTGTATTCGGCCATATTATTTGAACAAAGGAATCTGAGTTTTGCTGATACCGGATAATGTTGCCCGGTGGGTGAGATCAAAACAGCCCTATGCCGGATCCGTTCAAATATTTAGCTCTATCAAAGAACATTCTCCATCCATCATATTCTTCAGAAATGTCCTCCCCCACAAAGGCCACTTTTTCATCTGGAAAGTAGGTCTTTAACAGCCTATAATCATCATCCACTGGATTCTCTGCCATGTGATCTGCTAATGCCTGTGCTTTCACTGCTTTTTGTGTGACATACACTATGTCAAACTCGCTCAACAATATCTGCCATTTCGCCAGTTTACCTGTGGACATGGGCTTTTGAAAGATATACTTCAAAGGATCCATCCTTGAAATCAGATAGGTAGTGTGCGATGAGAGGTAATGTCGCAGCTTCTGGGCAACCCATGTTAGAGCACAACAGGTGCGCTCCAATAGAGAGTATCGGGCTTCGCATGAGGTAAACTTCTTGCTCATGTAATATATTGCCTGCTCCTTCCTTCCTGTTTCGTCATGTTGTCCCAAGATGCAACTGAAAGCATTATCCAATACTGAAATGTACAACAGTAATGGTCTACCAGACTCCGGTGGAACCAACACAGGAGGATTTGATAGATAGTCTTTGATCTTGTCAAATGCTTGTTGACATTCATTTGTCCATTTCACCGCAACATCCTTTTTTAACAGCTTGAAGATAGGCTCACAAATGACGGTAGACTGAGCTATGAAGCGACTAATGTAGTTAAGTCGCCCTAAGAAACTCATTACCTCCTTCTTACTCCTTGGCGGGGGAAGGTCGCGAATGGCTTTGATCTTCGATGGATCCAATTCTATGCCTCGACGATTGACAATGAAACCTAAAAGCTTTCCAGTAGGAACACCAAAGACACATTTTGCTGGATTCAGTTTCAGATTGTATTTGCGTAGTCTAGCAAAAAGAATTTTCGTAAGTCATCCAGATGATTTGAACTTTCCTTTGATTTGATGATGACGTCATCCACGTAAACTTTAATTTCCTTGTGGGTCATGTCATGAAACAAAGTAGTCATTGCCCTCATGTATGTAGCCCCAACGTTCTTTAATCCAAAAGGCATCACTTTGTAGTTATGGACGCCCCACGGCGTGATGAAGGCAGTTTTTGTCAGCGTCGTCTTTCTGCATCCCAATTTAATGATAGCCGGCAAAACAATCCACAAATGATTGTGTTTCATGCCTAGCACAATTGTCAATCAGTATGTGTATGTTTGGTAATGGAAAGTTATCTTTGGGGCTAGCCTTATTGAGATCCCGATAATCCACACAGACTCTGACCTTGCCGTCTTTTTTGGGCACTGGAACGACATTTGCGAGCCAAGTTGGGTATTCTGTCACTTGGAGGATCCCATCATCTAATTGTTTTGATACTTCTTCTTTGATTTTCAGACTCAACTCAGGCTTGTATTTTCTCAGCTTCTGCTTTACAGGAGGACACACTGGATCAGTGGGCAGTCGATGGGCTACGATTGAAGTACTTAATCCTGTCATGTCTGCATAGGACCATGCGAAAATATCCTTATTCTCTAGGAGAAACTCGGTATACTCTTTCTTGTCCTCTTTTGTCATATGGATGCTTAATCGTGTTTCTTGTGTCACCTCTGGATTTCCCAAGTTCACCACTTCTGTCTCCACCAAGTTTGGATTGGGTTTTTCCTCGAATTCCTCAACCTTTCTGATTAACTCCTCGGGGACCTCATTGTCTTCGACTTCTTCTAAGTCATTAATGTTAAGTTGGGCAGTCTCATTGTATGCCATAGTATCAGATTCAACATTTTTATAGCGGGTTTTGCTGGTGAGAAAGAAAATGGCGCACAATTAAATATAAGGTAAAAATAAATGAATGCAGAAAAGAACTTTATTGATAAAAATTTGAAAGTAGCATAGATCTCATTTGAAAACAAATACGGGGGATGGGAATTTAAAAGTGTTTATTGAAAACTTCTTTTTTTTTTAAAAAAAAAAAAAACTTGATAGAAAACATCTTCCAAGGCTACCCAGATGCCCGACGAGGTCTGGATGGGGTCGAGGTCCAGTTGATGATGCTGATCTTTGCCTCTTTGATTCCGCTCGGGCCCCGTTTATCCTCCTCATTGATCACAACGTTGCAAACTTTCCCCTCTTCTTTGGTCAACGACAATCCCTTCAAGTCATCTGAGATCTCATCAATAATGCCTCCCATGAAACCTGTTGATCGAAATGATTGATACAATGGTTGTATGGGTTTCTTCAATGGATAATAGTACCCATCTCTGGGTGGTTGCCATTCGAGCCATTCTTCGGTAGTGTACTTATATCCCAAGCCAAAAGTGGTGGAATGTCGAACAGGTTTTATAGGTTCAACTATCCCTTGCAATTCAGCCCCCAAACCTTTCCCAAGCTCGAAACTGAACCAGGCCATCATATCTATGATCTTTTGGCTAAACCAAGGCTGTAATTCGATATTACCAACAAGTTCCACTGTATGGTACATTTCACCATCCATATGTTCTCTTCCTTCAATCGCATATACAGGATACCCTTTTTCTCGATGGACTATAACCTCTTCGTAATCCCATTCAAACTTCAAGCATTGGTGAAGAGTAGATGGGACCGCTCCAGCGATATGAATCCATGGACGACCCAACAATAAGTTATATGATGAGGGAATGTTCAAGACTTGGAAAGCTATTGGGAAAGTGGCAGGCCCAATGAGCATGTCCAAGGTTATCTCCCCAATAGTGCCCCTCTGAGAGCCGTCAAATGCCCTCACATTCATCTTCCATGTTTGAAGTTTTGCACTATCCACGCCCAGCCTTGTCAATGTGCTTAGAGGGCAAATATTCAAACTTGAGCCTGCATCAACTAATGCTTTGGTTATCACTTTATCCTGATACTGAACCAAAATGTACAGAGCTTTATTGTGGGTTATTCCTTCGAGTTGCAACTCATCTTTGTGAAAAGATATTTTGTAAGCCTCAAAGACCTTCTCTACCATTTGGGCTACCTCTCCATGAGTGATGTTACATGGGACATAAGCTTCACCAAGGATCTTCATAAGGGCGCTCTGATGAGTTTCGAAAGATTGCAGTAACGCCGGGATTGATATTTGGGATGAGGTTTTATTCAGCTGCTCAATGACAGAGTACTCTTTAGCTTGTACCTTTTTCCAGATACACTGATCTTCAAGCTATACGACTGGTGCTTTGGATCTGCTAGAGCTTCCCTGAACTAAATTTTCAGAAGTGTAAATTCTTCCAGATCTGGTGACCCCTGTTGCAACATCTGTCTCTTCCACTTTCATTTTTTTCATTTATTGTAATCCCAAGGTACAGCATGTGAATCATATTGTATTGGGGAAGACGCTCTATAGATAGTGAACAGTGGTCTGGGCACGACAACTTCTACTTCGAATGGAGCAAGTCCTTGCACTATCATCGGTGCTTGGGCGATGATAGTCATGACTTCTTCTGTTTAGAGGGTCCAGATAGATTCTTCCCAATCCCAGACATCACCAACTTCCACCATGTTGACCTGGTGGTTAGGAAGAGGCTTATTTGCAACATTCGGTGTAGGATCCTTGAGTTGGATGGCTTTTGTATCAATCAAACATTTGAACCTTATCCTTGAGAGCTTTGCAAACTTCGTTAGTGTGACCCTTCATCCCAGAATGGTAGGCGCAAACCTTGTTAGGGTCGTACCACTTTGCGCGGACATCCACATGTAATGCAGGAATTGGGAGGCGTACCCAGCCTGTTTCAGTCTTTCATAAAGTTGTGTTACGGGTTAGGCCAGAGGGGTGTGATTTCTTGTAGGTCTTCTTTCATAGGGAGGTGTATTTCGGTAATTCGATGTCTGAGTGGGTGGTGGAGTTTGGAAGTGTGTTGGTTGGACATTATAGACAGGATATGAGGCATGCAGATATTGAGGGGGAGTGTTTTGGTAATATATTGGCATGGGTTGGGGAGATATAGGGGGTGGAGCTGAGGGATGTTGAGGGTATGGAGTGTGAGGATATGGGGATGGAGGTGGGTTTGTTGCCTGGTACCTCAAAGGGGTCTTGGTTCCATGAGCCATCATTACAGAGCTTGTTTTCTTTCGATGTTTTGTCATTCCACCAGATTGCAGAGCTTTGTTGGTTACTTGTAAAGCCTCCAAGTTGATGATAGTCCCATTCTTTATGCCTTCCTCAATCCTTTCGCCTAATTTGATGATTTCAGTGAAACTCTTTTCAGCCACCAGCATCATTCGGTCATAGTATTGTGGTTCTTGGGCAGGAATGAAGTAGTCTTTCATCTGAGATTCCTCCATAGGGGGTCTGGATCTAGCCGCTTTAGACCTCCATATTATGGCGTAGTCTCTGAAGGATTCACTAGGTTTCTTCTTCAAGTTTTGAATGTAAAACCAATCAGGTGCATTTTCTATATTAAAACCAAACCTGTTCATGAAATCTGTTGCCATATCCACCCACTCGACCCATTTCCGCGAGTCTTGCTCAATATATCATGCTAGGGCCTCCCCAGTAAGACTCCTCATAAACAGCTTCATGAGTATCCTCTCGTCTCTTCCCACCCCTACAAGTTTGTCACAGTACATTCGTAGGTGGGCTTTGGGATCCCCAATGCCATTGAACATCTCGAATTTTGGAAGCTTGTATCCTTCAGGCAGTTCTACATCAGGGTGCATACACAGATCCTCGTAACTCAGTCCTCCTAACCTCTTGTTTCCTTCAACATGTTGCACCCTGTTGGTCAAGCTATCTAATTTCTCAGTCAGGTTTTTTATCAGAATGTCCTTTTGGTGGGACTCTGATTCATGGAGGTCATGGGTCACAGGAGCGGTCTCCACATATATTGGATTAAGGTTGTTATTTCCAGTAGTATATGGAGGATTTGCATTTGGGGTTGTTTTGGGAGGGTTGGCTTGGTTTGTTGGTAATAATGGTGGAACGAAACTTGGGTATTTTGGGCATGGGGTGGTGGAAAGGTATTTGGATGAGTGGGTTCAGGTCGGGATATATTGATTGGAGGATTGTTTGGCATGGTTGTTTGGTTAGTGTGAGGAAGATTGTCTATGTTTTCTCTAAATTGGGTTCCGAGAGAGATAGACAGCTTGGCCAAATCGCGTATGTGTGCTACTTCCTCTTCCAACTCTAGAATCTTGCGTTCAAGTCTTAGGACAAGATCATTTGGAAGTTGTCCCCCCTCAGAAGCTTCTACCCTTTCATTGGTGCTGTTGTCGTCAACCATTTTACCCTTATCTTTGGAGCTTGCTCTTTGAGAGGAAGGAGAAGGGGGGGTCCCTTTTGATCGTGTATGCGCCAGGATGAAGGACAGATCAACCTTAGTAAATAGGAAAAACAATAGAATCAACAGAAAAAGATGTTGGGGTTAGGATAATAACATAATAACAACATGTTGTTTTGAGATAAACGCCCTAAATGCACGGGACCTCGTTGAGCCAGAGGTAGGCCTAAACGACACATAAGTGATGCATAATAATTAATTCAAGCCTTATTTGCCAATTGGAGTTAGAGTTAGATAATAAAACGACTTTCATTTATTATATTGAAATAAATTCAATTTATTACATCAATATAGAAATAACTAAAGGGCTAGGGATAACATATGGGAATAAGGAAAAAAAACTTCAGTTATGTTGCTCTCCAATGTTAGGCGCAATCTGCTTCCTCATTTCTAGGGTGATACCATAATCGGTGTTGAGAAGGTTGCGAGCCCATCTTCTCTCCTTTTCATCGCCAAAACCAGGAAGACCTCCTTCGCTCAAGTCTCTATGCTCTGTGTCCTCTAAAAGCCATACGTAATATTCAGGTGTGCAGAAGGGTCGGTGTTCTTGAACATCGATGGTTATCACATTTTCCCATCTTCGCAGTATAGTGTTCACTTGCGGTATTTCTGGCCCAAAGTCATATTCATAGTGGCCCATGTGGGATCGCACAGGTATCATTTGGATCTGTCCGAATTGTCGAAGGACTCGAAGAGGTGCGTATGGTTGCACACCATTCAAACCGATAAGCTCGATAAAGTAAAGTTCATTTCCTCTTATGATGGCACGTCGTGGCTTCAACCAATAATACTTCCATTGGATTTCAATGGCTGTAATGCTCCTTTAAGTATGTGAACCAGTCCTCCGTTCCCACAGGGGAAATAAAATATGTCATCCTTAAGCGATGGTTGATAATTTTGTTCCCCATGGTCCCTCTAACAATGTCTACTTTATTAGCTCTTTGGTAGAAATGTTCGATGGCCCAAAGTTGCAGCAGAAAGTTACACCCCTCGAACTATCTTTTGCCCTTGGTACACGCATTCAAGGCTCTTAGAATTTCAGCAAGTATCATGGGGACTAAGGTCTTCCCACCTCGAACCAACATACGAACCACGTAACACAAGATAGTGTGGATCTTTCCCCGTTCTCTAGGGAAAACCAATGAGCCTAATAGGGCGACGGCGAATGCGTTAAGACGGTATCTTTCCCATTTTGCAGAAGAGCAAACAAATTCTTTGTGAAAGTTTTGATGACCTTCCTCATCTCCAAAGCGTGAGTACAAGAACTCTAAAGAGATCCAACCCTCTTTCAGACAAAGTAGACTTGGATTATGACGCATGCCCATTTGTTTTAAAAAGGATCTTGGACTTGGCTTGTGTGGAACAATCATTTCTCGTTCTTTGTATGCGAGGCCCAGGAATCCTCCAACCTCTTCAATTGTTGGGGTTAGCTCAAAGTCCTTGAATTTGAAGACTAACCTCTCAGTGTCCCAGAATTTCAACAATGCCTTGATTAAATGACGATCTGACTCTACGGAGATCAAAGCAGTAAGTTCGCCTAGCAGTTCATTTGCTTCTAACTCTCGATTTTTCTGAATATCTTCCCACCAAATCTTCAACATGGGATTAACTTTGACCACCATTTGCGTGTTGGGAAAATGAGGGTAAGCCATGATTCTCCAAACAAAATAACAATGACTTCTAAACTCCATTTTGACAACGTTGGCTTGACTTAATTATTATGATCACATTGACACATAAGTATGCAATTTGTCTAATGGGTGTTGGGGCCCTTTAGACGATAGGGTGGCTACCTAATTATGTGGATCGACACCAAGGGTCAAACCACCTAGGGTTTATGCAGCATGTTTGACCTAACTAGCACTTCTAAGAGTTGGCTTGACACGGACTTGAGAGGGATTCTATGCAAGAGGCTCGTGATTTCGCGGTAGTAAAACTATCCGTTACGTCCACGCATATGCCGACTCTCTATAATGGGTATTTGAAGAGAAGAGGAGTAGTTGTGAGAGGAGCAAAGGCACAACATCACAGTAAAAATTAAATAAAAGGAAGAGGGTCCCAATTGGGGGAAGTATGAACAGAATGCCAGTTATCAAAGCAATAAATACTTAGCATTTAAATTGGAAAGCGATAACATATAGGTAGTTTATAAAGCGATAAATGAATAAATAAATAAATAAAAAAACAAACATATACACATATTAAAAATCATGCAAATAAGGAAAGAGGGTAAAACATGTAAGGAAATAAATAAGGGGAAAGGGGAAAGGGGAAACATGGTAATAAACAAATAAGGAAGAGGGAAGGGGTGAGACATGGAAAGAAGACAATAAATAAGGCAACAAAATAAGCTAAACATGGTAAGCACCTAACAAATAATGAAATAACCAAACTAAAGTAAATCCCACATAAACAAGCACGAAACAGGTAATGGTAAGAACCTAATATCCCCAGCGGAGTCGTCATTCTGTCGCACCCCATTTTTACCAAAAACGGGTTTTATCACGACCTAACAACTCTTTTGGCATTTGGAGTTTGAGGAGTCGCCACCTAACGAATTAAGGCGCGTTAGGGCACCTATCTAACCTAACTAAGTCTAGCTAAGGTCAACGAGCCAGAGATCAGTGTAAGTGTTCAAATTACCTCGAGGGGAAGGTGTTAGGCATCCCTCAAGGTCCACAAATGTGGGTCCCGGCCGTATCTCATGCAATTTATGTGGGGGTTACAAGTATCAATTAAGGTCACTTCATTTATTAGTTAATTAACTAACATGCTTGCTAAGCGATAAACATAACATTAGACAATTAAAACTATTTTTATCATTTTTTAATTAATTTAAACATGCAAGGCTAGGTGATAGAAATAAATAAACAATTAATCTCATGTTTTATGTAATTTGGCATATGAGACTATGTGATATAACAAGTTGAACAAAAACTCGTATTATTATTTCAATTAAATATTTAAGCATGCGAGTCTAAGTGACAACAATAAAACATATATTAAGCAATTAACAAAAGGGATAAGCGAGAGGATAGAAAAGAGACATATAAATGAGAAAACAATTTTATCTTTTATTTTTTATTTTTTATCTACCCCAAACAAATATAATGTAAACAAAACAAATAAAGAGATAGAAGGGAGAGGAGACCCTAAGAGACTTTTTGGATCAGCACTCGACTTTTCTTTTTATTTTCTGATAGGCTGCCGTATAGGGACAGACAAAACCAATGTTTGTCTTTCAAGCCTGAGTCGATGTCATCATCTCCATAGGGCCAACTACCCCTACCCAACCACCGCATGCATAACGTACCTAAAAGGTGCCTAATTGTCACAACTTTATTGTCGAAGAGGCATTGAACTCTTAAAGGGTGAGTTTAGACAAAATAAAATATAAGGCCCTCATAGACACCAAGTCAAACAAACAAGACAAACAAGACGGTCATTTTAGCACGGTAGGTTTCAATTTGGCCTCTAAATTTTAATTAAACATGCTTACAAACAACACATAATTGTGAAAGGTCTTCATGCTAAGTGTGTGATCATACAAACATTTAAGCAAGCGACACAATGTTATTAGAAGGGTAAAAGATATTATTTTATTTATTTATTGATTCTAGAAGTGGTGAAGTGGCTAGGATGCAAAATGTTTAAAATACAGTAGCAGATTACAATAAAATCAAGAAAAATGATTAGTTTAAAGGCACTTGGCTTATGGATGCAGAAACTGATTACTAAAAATGACAAAACAATTAATTATTATGTTTAAAGCATAATTAATTAGAAAATCATTTTTTTTTAAAATGTAGAAACTATTATTATTCTTTAGTGAGCAGAAAAAGTTTTTAACATGCGAAAAGTTAATAAATTATACCTAATATTAGGATTTCTAGGTGATAAAAAGAGAAGATTTTATTTGAGATAGCAGACTTTGAAATAACAAAATTTAAGAGGCATACACAAAATTGTTGATTTTAAGCGGTAGGAAATAATTATAAAGCAGAGTCTGATTAATTCAACATAATTATTATTGTACTAATTTTAATTCTAAACAACTTTTTTACTCAATTATAAACATGCTGGAAAATTATTTTTAGTCCTATAGGCATACTTTCTAAGTATAAGACAATGATATATGTAATTTCTAAGTGCACATGCAAGGTTATTATTATTATTATTTGAAACATGCAACCCAAAGAGGTCCAATTACATGAATTAAATATGATGATGCACTTAGAGGAGTACTTAGTTAAGTAAAAAAAAATCAATATGCTAAGCCATTTTGATCGATTAAAACTAATAGGTACCGATTCATTAGACTAATTGATTTTGACTAAATTCTATATGAACAAATATATGACATTAATATGAACCAATTGTTGAGATATCACTACTTAATCTTAACTTATTATATAAGAGAGTTAGTGAATGAAATAAAGCAAGGAATGAACATAATTATTTTATTTGTTAAAACTAAGAGCGTGATCATGCAAATCGAATAAATAGATTCTACAAGACAATTCAAGTCTAAACACATTATCAACGATGATTAAACAAGATTAAATATGAGATTAATGACAAAGGTAATCTTATTTTATTTAAACCTAAAGCGATGTTACAAACTATCAAATAATCACAATCCTATAGGCATGCTTCTAACACAAATAAATTTGCAAATTAGCATATAATTCCCCCTCCCCTTAGGCGATCCATAAATATATTTTTATATATGAGAGCTTTAGAGTTGTACAAATATTACAAAACAAATTCAAATAAATAAACAAGAAATATATAGATTCAAATATATAAATTAAACAAAGTAATCTCTCTTCATAGCTAATCTTCAACTTGAACTTCAAGTTTGAAACCTGTCAGAGCAATCAAATAGCTACACAAGTAATCATATGTATTTTAGACAAGATGAGACACATATGCGATTATTTAACAACAAATTATACATATAGGAAAGAATAGAATGATAAACATACACAAATGTATGAATACAAAATAATGTAAATGCTAATTAAGAATACTAATCGGTTAAGCATAAAAGGAATGGTGGCAATGAAAACAAGTTGATCCAAACTTGTATTCGAACAAAAGCAAAGTAGCAAAGAAGAGCACCGGAATCTTAATTTAATTTAAGAGTAGCAAGAGAGCAATGAGAGTTAAGAAGTGATGAGAGAATTTGTCATTGAGAGTCTTGAAAGTGTGAGTGTTGAGAGTTAGAGAACTTCTACTAAAAGTGAATGGGTTAGTCTCTTTATATAGCAAAGAGGGGGAGAACACATAAGGAAAATAAATAAATTAGGGAGTCAATTATAATAATATTTCCTTATTTTAAAGGAGAGACAAAATCAGAAAATTTTAAAAATATACCATTGTCATAAATAAGTAAGAATAAAGGTTAGGAAGATAATATTCTTTTACCTTACATAAATAAGAGCCAAACAAAATTATTTCAAATTTATTTTACCAAATAGAACAAGTAAGAGATCAAATCAATTTTAATTAAGGTAAATGAATAAATTAAGAAGTTACCATTTTTACCAAGATACAATTTACGACAATCAAGATTCACATGAAAGGAAAGAAAAAAAAACATATAACACTATCCGACTAAAAAAGATTTTCCAAAGATTAGCTTAATTTTAATTATGCTAAGCGATTTGATTAGGGACATTCACCATATACGAATTTATTGAAATCACTAAGCATCTAAAGAAAGGTCAACTTTGCAACTTTCAAAATCAAGAAAATCAATTAGTTAAATCAATTTGTAAGTAGGCTGTAAAATTCCAACTATTAATGTTATATAACAAACAACTAAAAGAAATATAATGCAATAACATACTGGGTCCAAAGAGCATATCAATTAGTGACCCTTTCATACAAGTTGCTTCGAAATGAAAGAGAATCATTTATTTAAGGTGTAGATTAAAATCTATTGGTGATATATCAAGATTAACAAGACTAATCAAGCAATACTTGGCAAATCAAAGAAAAGTATGAGATCTTCATATTAATTTCGAGAAGAGCATTGGAACATTTAAACCTTTAGTGGAAAATGACATTAGAACAAATTGATAATAATTAAAAACAAACTTCATATGAGCAAGCAGAGATTTGCCAAGTTGAATCATACATTAAAAGGTATTAACCAATAGACGCGACATGAGAGAGTATTTAAAAGACATACCTGGTCGGATCCTTATCTAAGCTTTGAGGGTTTTACCGAAATTTGCTGCTACTGCTGGCCGGAGAAGAGAGGGGGCAGCGTTAGGCAGATGTTGTCCATTTGGAGCTAATATCGTTTTACTGGCGCCGCTGTTGCTGGTGGTTGCTGGTTTCGCTGTCTCGGCGACCTGCAAAGAGAGAAGAAACGAACAGGAGAAAGAGAAGGGGAAGGGGAAGGCAGAGAAGGGGAAACGGGGAAGGAACGAGGGACGACAGGAGAGGGAGAGGCTGCTGCCTCCGGTTGCAGCGCTGCTGCTGGGCTGCCTGGCAGCTGGCCTGAGAAAAGAGAGAAGAAAGGAGGGAGGAGAAGAGGCAAGGGGAGAGAGGAGGCGGTGCTGGCTCTGGCAGCCTTCGCCGGAAAATGGCGAGTAGAGAGAGGCGGCGAATTCTTTTGGAGAAGAGAGAGAGGCGGCTGGAGAGAGGAGAAAGAGAGGAGGAAGGGAGGAGGGTGAATTATTTTTTTTAGGTTTTGGTCTTTTTTGGTAGAAAAGTAAAGGGTTGATCTTAACCGTTAGATGAAAATTGTATAAGGGTTAGGATTTAATCTAAGGGATGGACGGATGAGATTAAAAAATGAGTCTTAAATCAAAATGAATTGCATATGGAATGGCCAAAATTGAAATTAAATTGGCTAGGATTGAAATGAAAGAGTGGCTATGATTGGAATAAAATTGCCATTGGATAGGCTAGAATTTAAATAAATTAGAAGAGACTGGGTTAAGATTTAAATAATTTTGAGGAAAATTTAGGAATTGCTATTTAATTAAAATACTACATATATTAAAATATAATTGAAAATCAATTAAATTTTAAAACATTCGAAATTCATTAATAATTTTAAAATATTTTAATAAATTTTCCAAAATAAACATACTAAAATATATCGATTTCATGCAAAATCCACTAAAATTCTAAACTTTAAATAAATTTAAAAATGTGTATTTAATCGAATAGCATTCCTAAAAATGATTTAAGGTCGGTCAAAATTGGGTGTCAACAAGCTTAGCTTTGAGGATTTTATTTTGTGGGGTCTGTCCCAACATCCTTCTCTAGACAGTTTAGAGGCTTTGTAGACTAAAGTATTTCAGTTTGGAGCTGTTTTCAGTTATTAAGACTCAAGTGCCATTTTGGCCAAATTTATGACATGACGTATTTCCCTTTTATTATGTGTTACTTGTGTCAAAGTTGAGGTTTTGTCTTCCGGTGATGTATGTAGCCAGGCCAGGCGTTCGCTTGAGGGCCAGCAATGGTCTTTGAGTGCCGGTCCCGCCCAGGGTGTAGGCTCGGGGCGTGACACACACTTTCAATCTACCTCAATTTATTAGGTTATTTTAATATTCTGATAGGATATTTCTTATGTTTAAATTTTCATATTTGTTTCGACTTGTATCCTATGATAGAAGCTCCTGTACTTATGACACCAAATCTTGGGGTGATATTTCTATTTTCCGCATTTATTTTGAATAATTAGTATGTTAGATATTAGTTTGATACTTACATTTTCATGTTTAAGTTGAATTGGTGAAATTTATTGGGTTGGCTTACCTATCGGCTGGGAACATAGGTGCCATCACGACTCGTGATTTTGGGTTGTGAAAAATTGGTATCAGAGCCCTAGGTTCAACGGTCTAACGAGTAGAAGAGCTGAATTTAGTAGAGTCTTGCGGATCGGTGCGGAAGCATCCGTTACTTATCTTCGAGAGGCTATAGGACTTTCGGAAACTTTCTTCTTTCATTCCTTATCGTGCGTGTGTGGTTTTGTTTAATGTCAAAATTTCTTGGTCCATTCTCTCGTCAACGGTGAGGAGACATTTTAAATTTGACCCTTGTGAAAGGGGATAACATTGCGTGATTCAGTACATATGTTATGTGGTTAGGAAAATATCTTGATAATGAGCCTTTCAATTCAAAAGAAGGAAATTAACGAGGTTGGAGATAGTAAGAATGGTTTTTCTCGAGGTATTATTAAGACAAAGATACTGGAATTTCATTTGAATTTATTAGGACAATTTTATGACTCGTGCTTACGATTAGTGAATCATTTAGTAAAAAAAAATTATAATGTCAATTTCTTGAAGAGAAGTGTAAGGTTTGGAAGATTCAATTGATCAAATAAGAGTTTAGTGATTATGGTAAGGCTACAGGGAGAAGTTTAGAAAGGATAGAGATATAAAATGTGATCACTTCTCATAACGTTTGAGAGGGTAAGATTTGTATGACATTTTTTAATGCTTTAGAGTGGAGGTATACTGAAGATAAATTAAATAGTTCAAGTTGAATGGCACTATGACCCTATTGTTGTTTATTTGATGGAAGTCACAAGGTTGGTTAGGTCTAATACATCAAAAGATTCTTTAGTTAATGGATTTTGGAATGAATAGTTGTATGAAGCGGCATGAGGACACCTATAGAGATGTATGTGTAGTAGTTATGAATCGCTAAATAGATCATATACCAATATAGCAGTGATTGGAAATATTACCTTCATAAATAACTAATTGTATTGGGATAATCAAGATGATTCAAAGTATCATTCGATATGCTCTCAATTGACTATAGTTTTATTTCGATGGTAGATCTACTTCGTAAGTACATACCTTATTTGGATTTGAATATGTTTTAAAACTCTTCTTCTATGTTTGCACATATTCTTAACCGGTAGATGATTCTTAGTGGTAGATCGATTACATCGATCTTATGTTTTTGACTTTGTAGTACATGACACGTGGACAAACTTAACTATTTTGAAGGTGTTAAACTTCAATAGCATATAAAAAATGGAGTAAATTTCTCTACATCATACAGTTTCATTCTAACATCAAATATGTCTGATATTTCAAAATTTAAATGGTAGGATAGTCCCAATACCCATTGAACAAAGGTATATTTTGTCTCTAGAGTTTCAATGTGAAGGAACAAGTGTCGCTTCACCTATTCGTCTTATGTTTGTGATACTAGTGATGATATGCCTCTTTTAGAGCCCATTCCAATGGTGCAAGATTTTTTTTAGGGTATTCCATGTGAGTTTGATATAAAATTTAGTATTTACTTATAGTTAGACACTTGGCCTATTTATATTATTTCTTATTGGAATACTTTGGTGAATTTGAAAGAACGGTAACAAGACTTGTTGAGTAAGAAATTTTATTGGATCAAGTATACTTTTATTGGGTGTTGCTATCATATTGGGATACCTTTGTTATAATTTCATTGAGGATATAATTGTATACTACCATAGTAGGAAGGATCACGAGCATTATTTGAGGATCGTTCTTAAAAAAAATCTGAAGAAAATTAAGTTCTTTCATGTTTTTTTTAAAGTGTGGGTTTCAATTATTTTGGTGGCATAGTTGAAATGTGTAGTGATCAGAAATGCATTATGAGGTATCCCAAGAGAATTGAGGCAGTTCTAAATTGGCCTATTTTAGTTGCGATATTTAGAGTTCTTAGGCCTAGTTGATTAATATCGATGGTGCCCTCATTTATTACACCCGCATTGAATATATTAACCTATAAGTAAGTGCCTTATCAATGTTTGATGTGTGTGAGGTGAGCTTTCTAAAGCTCAACGTTGGCTATTGCCCATGTTCTAGCCAAAGGGCTCATGGTCTAATCCTAATTGATAAGGATTAAAATTATTCTTTTTATTTGGTTTCTAATTCTATTTGAAAAAGGATTGAAATTGTAATCCTATTTGTAGTTGGTTTTGATTTGTAATGAAAAGCACAACTCTATAAATAGAGGAGGTTCTTGAGAGAATAATTCAATTACTCATTAGTATTTTCTTTGAAAGACATTAGGATATAAGAGATGCTTTTGAGAGAGCTTTCAACAAGAGAGAAGAGAGAAGAAAAATGTTTGTTTGCTGCAGTCCTTTTCTCCGACCAGTAAACTTCAGATCGTGTTTACTAATTAACGAACCGTTGGATTGAGCTAAAATTTGAACTGCGTGTTGCTGACATCTTGATGGGTGATTTTAATGGTGGAGATCGGATTCGTAGGTCAACAAGATAATATTTTAGGTCCCGAACAGAAGCTGCATTTGAATGGTGTTTCTTTCTATTTATCTTTTGGTTGGGTCTTAATGTAGAAAGATAAGTGATAGCTTATCCTTCGAGATTATTGAAAGTTCATGAAAAGAACTGTCTTATTCATAGTTTAAACTTGGTGGTGGTGGTGCTTGAATTAAAATTGTAGAGGCATTATATTTATAGTGTGTATTGCGAGGTGTTTTAGTATAATAATTAATAAGAGGAATCTAAATTTAAGACAATGAATATAGAAGTTTCTCAAGGACTATGAAATGATTATTGTTTATCGTTTGGACAAAGAGAATGTGATAGTAGATAACTTAGGGTGAAATACAGTGAGTATGGGTAGTCTATCTTTGTTACATGGAGGTGAGATAGTCCTTATTGGAGAAGATTCGTGTTGGATAGTTTGGTGAGGAAAATTTGTTACGTCTTACGATAAGGTGTTACAAGGAGAAGTCAAGGAAGAAATTCTTGGTGGTTAGTGAGTTTTAAGGATAAGGGATTTTATTATGTTCTTCCAACATGTGAGCTGAGTAGATTAATCATGAAAGATGCCGATAGTTCAGATATTTTATTCATCCAGAGGCTATTGGGGTATATTTTAACTTGAAGCAATATTATAAATAGTATCGTATGAAGGGATTGAATTTGCATATCGTGTGTGAATTGTTATCAAGTAAATTATGAGCACAAAAAGTATGAATGTATGACTTAAATGATGCTTATACTAGAGTTGGAGTGAACGTATTGCTATGAATTTGTTGTAGGGTCGCAACGTATCTTGTGCAATTTTGATGTTACATAGGTTATAATGGATCGATAGACCAAGTGTACACATTTTATTATCAATTTAAATTACTTGTAGTTTGGATAAGTTAGCCTAGATCTACATTCGGGAGATAGTTCACTTATATGAGATGCCCTTTTTTTATTGTTGTTTCTTTGAGGTACATAATTGACATCACATGTCTGGAGGTCTATATAGAAGAAGTTGGGTACTCAAGTGGATCTTAGTACAACTTTCCACCTTTAGATTGATGGTGTATTTAAATGGAATATCCAGGTCCCTTATGACATGTGTGATTAGTTTAATAGTCATTGAAATAAGTTTTTGTTTATAGTGGAGTTTACATACCACGATAGTTATCATTTGAGCATCGAGATGATATCATTTGAGGCTTTGTATAGTAGGTGATTCGATTTCCAATTGATTGGGTTGGTCTATATGATGTTCGTTGTGGGGTACAATATATATCGAGAGAGTCCTTGGATAAGGTCAAGTTAATTCAAGAAAGGTTCCTTATGGTTCAGAGTAGGAAAAAGAGTTACGCAGATCGAAAAGTTCATGATTTGGAGTTCATGGGTGATGAGATTTTGAAAAGAGGGAAAGATGAACATGAGGTATATTCGTTCCCTCGGTATTGCTAAGTGTATAGGTGAGGTGGCTTACGAGTTGGCTTTTCCACATGACTTATAAGTTGTTCATCATATATTTCATAATTCGATGCTGGAGAAGTTTCATTTGGAATGGTGCGTATGTGATTCAGTGTTACTTGGTTAAAGTTTTACTTTTTAGGAGAAGCCGATAACTAACATGAATGGGAAAATTTGAAAGTTGAGGTCCAAAGAAGTTATTTCAGTAAAAGTTCAAAGGAAGGGTTGAAGGGGCTACTTGGGGGAGTCAGTTGGACATAAAAGATAAGATATTCACTTTTTTGTTTTAAGCATTTAGTTACTTTAATTGTTTTACCGTTCGAGGACGGACATTTATTTTAGTGGTAGATGATGTAACGACCCGCTAGGTCATTTTGAGAACTAGGACTATTTTGACTCTTTCCGTAAAATTTTAACTGAAAATTTTAAACTATTTGGTAATTAAGATTATTTAGTTAACATAGACTTATTATATAATTAATATAGTTAATAGCTAATGGTCCAAGTCCTTAAATATCCTTTACAATTTGAACCATGTATTGAAATAAACTAGAGGGGTAAATAAGTATTTTTGCCGTACAATAACTCATTACCGTTTCTATGACATTCTGCACACGACCAAAGGAAATATCGGCCGCCAAATATAGAGAAAACAATGGCGCTTCTGCCAGATTGGAAACATTTTGGTGCTTTACGAAAAGGAAGGACAAGATATTGAGGATTCATGATATGTGTTAATCTATCGAGGTATGTTAAGACTTTAAGACTTATTGAAGGACGTTTTCCTAATTAAAGATTAAAAATGAATTAGATAATGGGTAAGGGTGAAAGATGGGGGTATCGTACCAATGGTGTGACGGGGATTGATACGAGTATCGGTGATATAAAGGAAAAATTTATTACTATAGAATGCGGGTTGAAACCTAGGAATGCCAAAGCATATGGGCATTAGCTGATTTATTATCGACGTGAATTCTTTATGTGATTGTGTTTCTTATTTAAACCCGTATATTTGAAATAGTTGAGATGGTTATGTATTATGTTGAATATTTGATTGATTGAGATGCATCATCATCCCCTTTGTTGAAATAATATTGTGCACATGCATTAACATAAGATTGAGTATAAGTTGGGCACGTGGAGATCGTTCGTTCTAGGGATGGTGAGATATTAAGATTATAATTTGGGCACGTGGTGATCGTCCGTGCAGAAATTGTTTGATATTATGATAATGCGTTGAGATCGTCTGCACAGACACATGGAGATCGTCCGTGTCAGTATATGGACCTCGCGAGTCCCCCATGGGTCATGAACTCTCGATGTTTTTCCGAGGAGTATCATGCATATACGATTGAGAGAGTACTGGGTATTCTGAGGCATATCATTTCATGGTGTTATATTGCATTGCTTCTCATGACATCCTTCATTCTTAATGATTATGTGTTTTATTTGGTGGTTGAAAGTTAGTTGATGTTTGATTACCTCTATTTTATGAAACTCGACTGGTAAGTGTAATATAGACTTGTATAATTGAAGAATTGATTTTTCTTATATAAACTCCCGTCACTACTTCTTCGTTGTTGGTCAATGAGATATATTGGGTACACGTGGTTTCGTACTCATACTACACTTGCTGCACTATTTGTGGTACAGATTGGATTTCAATGTCGGGCACGTTCTTAGAGTATTGAATATGAGTTTGGACTGTCTATGAGTTGTGGTGCGCTGCTTGGGATATTCTACCGACTACACTTTCAATCTACCTCTATTTATTAGGTTATTTTGATATTCTGATAGGATATTTCTTATGTTTGAAATTTCATATTAGTTTAGACTTGTATCCTATGATAGAAGCTCTTGTACTTATGAAACCAAATCTTTGGGTGGTATTTCTATTTTTCACATTTATTTTGAATACTTAGTGTGTTAGATATTAGTTTGATACCTACCTTTTCACGTTTAAGTTGAATTGGTGAAATTTATTGGGTTGGCTTACCTATCGGTTGGGAACATAGGTGCCATCACGACTCGTGATTTTGGGTCGTGACATTCTGCAGTAAATAGGAAAGAAGCAGTGATTCTAAAGTGAAAATAAAATAGCAACAACTAAACCTTTTTCTCCTCTTTTCATTTTAAACTCACGGGAACAAATAGTACTTTCGTACAAGCAGTGATTACACGCTTTGATGGTCATTGTGACCATTGGAGCAAGGTAATGGAGAATTTCTTACAGTCAAAGGAGTATTGGCCAATTGTCGTGGACGGGATCAACACTCCGGCGGAAGGCGAAGCTTTGACAAATGCTCAAAAGGCAGAATTGAAAGCAAAAAAGTTGAAAGATTTGAAGTCAAAGAAATATCTCTTTCAGGCTATCGATCGTCCAATCCTAGAAAGTATTCTTTGTAAAGAAACTTCTAAGGATATTTGGGATTCGATGATGAAAAAAATATCAAGTTACTGCTAGAGTGAAGCGTGCACAACTTCAAGCCTTTGAGAAGGGATTTCGAGATGTTGCAGATGAAGGAAGGAGAGTCTGTAATGATTTAATGTGCTGAACTATGAAGATTAGCAACAAAATGCGATTTCATGGTGAAAAGATAACTGATGTCACAATTTTGGAAAAGATACTACGCTCCGTGACGCCGAAGTGTGACTATGTCGTTTGCTCCATTGAGGAGTCAAAAGATATAGACGAATTATCGCTTGAGGAATTGCAAAGTTCCTTATTGGTACATGAGCAAAAAAATGAACCGCAATTCATCCTCTAAAGAGCACGATTTGAAGGCTTCTACTAATACTCGTTTCTCAAATTTTAGAGGAAGGGGTAGAGGTTGAGGAAGAGGAAGAGGAAGAGGAGATCGAGGATATAGAGATGAAGGCAGCAAAGATGGCAGTAAGAAATCAAGAGCCAATGATGACCACGGTAAAGGCAGAGGAAGGAATTTTGACAAATCAAAAGTAGAATGCTATTGATGTCATAAATTTGGTCATTATAAGTCTGAATGTATACTAGGTTGCCTAATGAGAAGGACGAGAAATAAAATTTTGTTGAAAACGAGGAAACAAAGACTTTGTTGATGACAATAGAAGCACAAGAAGAACTCGTGCAAGATGTTTGGTATCTGAACACAGGCTGCACTAATCACATGAGTGGAAGTAAGTCTTGTTTTTCTAATTTAGATGAAAGCTTTCATTTTAAAGTTAGTTTTGATTTCTCTACCGTAGATGCAATGGGGAAAGGTAATATTAAAATTAAAGCAAAGAATGGTTTTGAAGAAATAATATCTAATGTGTTATATGTTATTGCTTTGGAAAGTAACTTATTGAGTGTTGGACAATTGCAAGAAAAGGGATATTTTATTCTCATTGGAAAGGTGTATGTGAGATTTATAGTCCTACTAGAGGAGCTATTGTCATTGTGAAAATAAATTCTAAAAGATTATTTCCCTTGAATATTGAGAGTATTCAATCTTGTTTAAAAACAGAAGTCTTCATGGTTGTGGCATTTTAAATATGGTCACTTGGGTTTTAGTTGATTAAAAACTCTCCAACAGAAAAATATGGTGATAGGCCTTCTTGAAGTTCTCATCCCTTCCCGTATTGCTCAAAAGTCTTTAAAGATTTTTGTGAATCGAATGGAATTCGACAAGAGCTCACCCCTGCTTATACACCACAACAAAATGGTGTATCGGAGAGAAAGAATAGAACCCTTCTTAATATGGTGTGGAGTTTGCTAGCAAGAGGAAGGATGGAAAAGACATTCTAGCCGGAAGCGATAAATTGGAGCATTCATGTATTGAATAGAAGTCCAACATATGCTGTTCAAAACATGACTCTAGAGGATGCTTGGAGTGGAAGAAACCCATCTATAGATCATTTTTGACTTTTTGGTTGCATTGCCTATGCACATGTTCCAGACAAGAAAAGGAAGAAGCTTGATGAAAAAAGTGAAAAGTGTATCTTTGTGGGTGTTAGTGAAGCATTTAGTAAATTGTGATAATTCAACTAAAGAGAAGTTATATCTTACGGTGTTATGTCTCCGCCATATATAACGAGACTTCCCGTTGTACATGACGCTCCCTGCCCTACCTATTGCTGCTTGACTATCACAATGTATGCAAATAGGTCCCAAAGATTATGGACAAAATGGAATATCCTCTAAGAAATTTCGCAGCCATTCAACTTTTTCACCGGTATTTTCTAAAGAAATAAATTAGGATTCCATTGTAGAGAGAGCGATACATGTCTGTTTGGACGATTTCTAAGAGATTGCTCCATCACAAAGTGTAAACACATAACCACTTGTAGATTTTACTTCATTTGACCTAGTGATCCAATTTGCATCACTATATCCTTCAATCACGACAAGAATTTATTATAATGCTAATCATAGTGTTGTTTATGTTTCAGATACCCCGAAAACACGTTTCATTACCATCCAGTGAGTTTGATTAGGATTACTAGTGAACCGATTCATTTTTCTAATAAAACAAGTTATATCTGGTTGCTTACAATTCATAATATACATCAAACTTCCCAACACTCTGGCATATTCCAATTGAGAGTCACTTTCACCTTCATTATTTTGAAATGTAAAGCTTAAATCAATTAGAGTTTTGAAATTGTGGAAATTCAAGTATTTGAAATTATCTAATACTCTTTCAATATAATGAGATTGAGATAATGCTAATCCCTGAGGAGTTTTGAGAAACCTGACCCCTAAGATCAAATCAACAACTCCTAAGTCCTTCATATAGAACTTGTTGGACAACATGCACTTAGTAGCATTTATATCATCAATATCTTTACTCATTATTAACATGTCATCAACATACACACAAACAATGACTTCATGATTCAGAATGTTTTTAATGTAAACACACTTATCACATTCGTTAATATTGAATCAATTTGCCAACGTTGTTTGGTCAAATTTAGCATGTCATTATTTGGGTGCTTGTTTGAGCCCATAAAGTGACTTCACAAACCTGCACACTTTCTCTTGTTTACCAAGAACTACAAACCCTTCAGGTTGTTCCATGTAAATTTCTTCCTCCAACTCTTCATTTAAGAAGGTTGTCTTTTCATTCATTTGGTGGATTTTAAGATCATGCACTGTTGCTAGTGCTATTAACATCCCAATTGATGTTATCGTTGTTACTGTAGGGTATGTATCTAAGTAGTCAAAACCTTCTTTTTGACTTTATCCTTCGATTACAAGTCTAGCCTTATATTTGTCAATAGTCCCATCATCTTTCATTTTCCTTTTAAAGATACACTTTGATCCTAAAGGTTTATTTCGTGGAGGAAGATCAGTCAATTCCCAAGTATGGTTACTTGAAATTGATTCGATCTCACTATTTAATACTTCTTTTTAATAAGTTGACTCAGATGAAGACATAGTTGCTTTAAATGTTTGAGGATCATTTTCAAGCATGAATGCCACACAATCTAGTCCGAAAGAAGTGGATTTTCATTGGTGATTACTACACCTAGGATCCTCATTAGGTAGTGTATTTTTCGTTGATTCTTCCTGTGGTTATTTAGGTCTTTCACTTGTCGACTCACATTCAATTTTATACGAATAAATGTGTTTAAAAAACTCAGTGTTATCTGACTCAATTACCCTATTAACATGAATTTTAGGATTATCAGATTTGTGAACCAAAAACCGACATGCCTTACTGTTCATAGTATATCCAATAAATACACAATCCACTGTTTTAGGTTCAATTTTCACCCTCTTCAGTAAATGAACCTCTACCTTGGCTAGAAAATCGCACACTTTGTTGGGTTTCCTTTCTTTCTATAAATCAAATGGAATCGATTGAATTTTACCACGGGGTACCCTATTGAGTATCTTGTTAGCCGTAAGGATGGCTTCCCCCCACATGTTTCACAGTGAATAAGAACTGATTATCAAGGAATTCATTATTTATTTAAATGTTCTGTTCTTTTTTTCCACCAAACCATTTGATCTAGTGTATATGGTATAGTAGTTTGATGAATAATACCATATTTCAAACATATCTCTGCAAAAGGAGATTCGTATTCTCCACCCCTATTACTTCGAATCATTTTTATCTTTAGATTTAATTGATTTTCTACTTCATTTTTGTATTGCTTAAATGCATCAATTGCTTCATCTTTAATATCAAGCAAACATATATAAAAAAATCAAGTGCAATCGTAAACAAAAGTTATAAAATACTTTTTTCCCACCGCGAGATTGTATTGACTTCATATCACATATATCCGTGTGAATTAAGTTTAATGGTTTAGAATTCATATCAATAGAATTATAAGGATGTCTAACAAACTTACATTCCACACAAATTTCACATTTTGATTCATCACAATTGAAATGAGGCATCACAAGGCTTTGTAATTTACATGTCCTAAATGGGCATGCCATAAATAGTTTGACTCCTATAAGTAAACAGAAGAAATTTTTTTATGAAAACTGTCAACAACCATTACATTATGTTTGAAGAGGCTCTCAGTGAGGTAACCCTTTCCTAAGAACATATCATTCTTACTTATTACAACTTTGTCACTAAATAGGACACGTCACTAATTAGGACACACTTAAGCCCGTTCTTAATGAGCAGTGCAGTGGAAACTAAATTCTTCCTAAGAATAGGACCGCGCAGAACATTGTTCAAAAGTCAACACCTTGCCGGATGTAATTTTCAACATTACTTTTCCAGTTTCTGCAATCCTTGTCGTTGTTGTGTTCCCCATGAAAAAATATTCATAGAACTCACCAGGAGTATACGTTGTAAAGGCTTCTTTTGCAGAGCAAATATGTCGAGTGACACCCGAGTCGAGAAACCACTCCTTGGGGTTTTCAACTAAGTTTCACTCCGAGATCATTGCACATAGCGCATCTGCATCTTCCATCTCTTCCACGATGTTTGATTAGCTTTTGCCTTTGTTCTTGTCCTTTCTTGGAGCATGAAAGTAAGAAGACTTGTGAACAGCTTTACAACAGTTGTAAAAGTTTCCCTTGAATTGTTTCTTGACCTGTTATGACTTATGTCAATTGGACTTCTCTCTATTGTTGCCTTTGGTAGGAGCTTCTTCAAAAATATTAACTCTCATCATTATAGAATTCCCACGAGACTTCTTTCCGACGGTCTTTTTTATCTTTTTTGATCTTGAGCCGAATCATAAGATCTTCAAGCTTCATTTTCTTACATTTCTACTTTAAATAATTTTTGAAGTTGTTCCACGGAGGAGGTAACGTCATGATCATTGTAGCCACCTGAAAAGATTCATTTACTACCTTATCTTAAGCAATCAAATCATGAAAAATAAGTTGAAATTCCTGCACTTGTGATCCAACACTTTTACTATCTGACATTATATAGTCTAAAAACTTTGCGACCATAATCTTTTTAAGTGTATTCCAATTCTTTCGAAGTTGTAATTGCACTATAGCCATTATATAAGTAATCCTCTAAAGCACTCAGAATGTAGCCCTTACATAGGAAGTCTACTTGTTTCCATGCTTCAATAATGATGATTTTTTCTCTGTCTGACATATCAGCAGTAGGCACTGGAGTTTCATCATTGGTAAATTTCTGCAGACCAAGATTGGTAAGATAGAAAATACCCATTGCTTCCATCCTTTGAAATTCACATCAGAGAATTTTCCTGCTTTTTGTGCTGGTGGTACATCAGTTTGGTTTGGTGCAACAACAACCACCGTAACATTATCATTTTCCATTTCAGAATCTGTAATAAATAAAAATCGATATAAAAGGATCAGTAAGCAATAACTTAAATAGCAAACTTAATAGGAGTATAAAATCTCAAAGGTTTTTATCATCACAAAAAACACAGATTAAAAAGGAAGATAATTTACTCAAGATTGTTAGACAACCTGTGTTTAAAACAGTACTACTAATTTCAACAAATTTTGCAGAAACACGAAGTTATCAAAGTTTAAATGAACCAGTGAAGAACATAAATTAATTAACAAAACTAAAATCTGTAAAAAGGTATCAGAATCTGAAAAAAAATACAATGGAAGAAGATCAAGCCCACTGAATGCACATCGTCCCCTTAAGGAAATTATTTTCCTCTAGTATCCGAGGTTTGATTTGTAAATATGTCCTCCCAGGATAAAATGATCTTAATCACCAGTGTATTGATACCCAAAACTGAGGTGTCAGTGAGCCACTCAATGGTAGTAAAGTACACAAATGAAATTTGTGCAGAAGAAGAAGAAGAAATCATAAATTTTTGTAAGTAAAACGTCTGATGAATTATTGGTATTTAATGCCAAGAGGAACTGGTTCCGAAAGGTTGCAACCTTTCAGAATCCACACGACCATTCATGAAAGTTGCAACCTTTGAAACGGTCATGACTGTTTCTGAAAGTTGCAACCTTTCAGAACAGTCATCTCCAACGGCAGGAAATTCAAATAAAATGGGAAAGTATTTTAAATAAAATGGATCGCGCGGATCTAAGTCTGGTCGGGATGTTTCGGTTAATTAAATAAGTAATTGAAATGTTTTGGCCATGTAATTTAATTTAATTAATTAAATAAATAATTAACTAAATAATTAAAACAAAACTTTGTTCAAAAAATAATCACTCGATAATTTTCCAAAGCCGATGCCGAAGACGAGAGGCGACGACGACAGTGCAAGGGGGGTCCCTCTTTTCAACCCTTTTAACAACTAAATAGAAGTGATTCTCTAGTTAATGAGGGAGAAATTTCTTTTTTACTAAAGCATAAGAGAACTTTTCAAATTTCTCTCTTTTCGTCTTCCCTCCATTTCCCATTAACTCTTGCTATATACCCAATAAAAGACTCACAAATCTATTGCAGAATACTAACAGGGAATACCAACATGAGGTTCATTTTCTCTCTAATGTTCTCTATGTTGCTGGTTCACCTATCAATGACGATGAACTTATTGTCAAAATTCTAAGTGGACTTGGCCCTGAGTATAGTGAACTCTCTGCTTGCAATATGTGCAAGAGAAACTTCTTTGAGCTTTGAAGAAAAATTTCAAAATCTAAAAACATGAAATTTTCCTAATACTTCAAGATTTGGAAAAACCCTCCTCTATGATCACAACTGCTATTTCCCAGAAACCCAACACGCCTCTGCAATTTAACAGGAACTATCCTCGCTTCAGCAATCAGCCATGAAAACCATCTTAGTCACTGCAATGGAATTCCAACAATCAGCAATCGAACTCCAACAATTATCAAAATAGGAAACAATATAAGCAATTTTTCAAATGTCAATTGTGCCAAAAGTTTGGTCACACGGCAGATGTTTGTCTCTCCAAGTCGCACAAACATTTTGAAGCTAAGACTAACTTTGCATCGAGCTTGCAATCATCTAGAAACTCTTGAATTCTAGACTCACCATGTCACTACTGAACCCCACAGCCTTGAAGAGTATACATGAACTGAAGAAATTTCTATGGGTGATGGTAAAACTATTCCCATCACTCATACTGGTTCAAGTTCAATTCAAGCATCTATTGAATTATTTCCTTTTACTTTTGTTGTGAATGACTTGCATACTCTGAAGCCACTGGTACAAGGCCAGAACAAAAATAGACTGTATGAGTGGCCATATCTGCAATCCACGAAACCATCCATTAACCTTGCCTCAATAGTAATCTGGTTACGTAGAACAATAATAAGAAAAGCTTGCAACTCTTAGTTGTCTTCTAGCAATTATTTTCTTCAGCTATTTTTGCTTTGATGCTCATATATTGTTATGAATGGCCGAGGACAGTTATACCATAAAGCCCAATATAATATTAAGGTGTTATGTGTGGGATCTAAGTTAATAAATAGAACATTCCACGAAAAATAGGCTTAAGCAAATTGTTAAGTAAAGAGTCTGATTCCTATCATCTCCATTCTATGAGTCTAAGCTTGTCATCTCTCTTCTAGTGTTTATCAATCCCTAGTTTTTATGTTCAATATTTCTATTTCTCTTTCTGGGATTTTGCTAATTGAATTGTTGCATTTAGTTTCTGGATTTGTAATTGAACTCTAGTTTTATAATAATAGTTGTGAAGTTGGTTATTGTTACATTTAAATTGAGTTCATTACATTGGTGCTTTCTTGGTTCGTACTCCAAAAGGTAATTGTGGTATTAGATGGATTCAGTGGCGGCAACGACCTAGTGGATTGGATTTTTCGGGCCAAGCAATATTTCACCTGCCTTGGCTTCTCCAAGAAGGACTGACTACCTCTTCCTTATTTCTACCTTGATGGTGAAGCTTTTACTTGGTTGCAATGTAACAAGAAATTCTTAGTTTGGATTCATTTTACGAAAAAATTGCTTGTGCGATTTGCTCAACGAACCTTCACAGCTTCGGTGAGTATGATAGATACTTCACGAGCCTATTTTGACTATGTGTGCTATGCAATATTTGTTCGTCCGGTAACCTCAGTCTCTGCAGTTGTTGATCTAAGTCATGTCATACAATCATCTGACATAGAAGATGCCTTTACAAGTGGGAACACGGAGGCAGACCATATGCTCAAGAAATTGCCTGAGAAGTATACCAATGTGGATTTCTTGGAATTGGTTACCGGAAGTAATGCTGAGATTGCGACTCTTGAAGGCCTGGGAACATTTCAAATTGGGAATGCAAAATCAGTTGGAGCACATTTGTTACATGAACCTTCTTCCATTACCAAAGTCACGTGTTCGATGAAATTTCACACACAACAGTGTAGCTCTGACATTCCTGAACCTTATGATAGATTGTGCAAAGATGTTATTATGCAAACCAAGGTCCCTACTTCGGTGTTAAATGATACGAAAGGATCTAATAATGTGAAAGAGGAAAATTCACTAGATAATGTAGATTTGTTTGACACATCTCCTCAAAGGGATGCATCTGGTACTCTGGCTCTATTTTTCTAAGACAGGAACTATGATGTCGAATACACGGTTTGCAAATTACTGACATAGTATATCCAATTGTGACTGGGGTACCACTGTTAGTTCCTCTTTTTGGTCGTGAAGTTATGATGCCAAATGGACATCTCAAACAAGCTATGCCAACGAGGTATGTAGTTCCTAGCTATCTTGGTAATGGTTCTCCTAAACTAAAAATTGATTTAAAGACCTTTATTGTGGGTACGGAAGATTTATTTCTTGATTAATACTATCTGGAGAATCAGAGTGCCATATTGACAACTGCTATGCATTTTGTGGCTGGGATTGCTTCCTGCCGCTGAAAATGGAAAATCTATTGGGGATTCAATGGTCAACATATTTTGAGTCAATTTCCATTTGTTCCTGTTGCTAATTTTCTTATGCTTATTGTAACCGTTCTGGTAACTACAGTAGATCTTTGTGTATGGGATGGGGGAATAGGGTTAGGGTGCATGTCTCTTACATGTTATATAGAGAAAGTGGAGGAACTACTACTTCTGGGATGTACTGACACATCTCTTATATGCGTATTCAAATCGTATGAGCAGAGTGTGGGATCCCGAACAACTAAGGAGTGTAAAGTCCTACTGGTTCAAGGGGTTCTCTGTTGTCAACAACTGTAATGCATTAACGTGTCCTTTAATTGCATATTCACTAGTCTTCGCTGCATATTATGCAATTACACATGATGTAACGAACACAACCGTAAGAACCATAAACGGTAAAGGATTAATTGTGTGACATATGGTTGTCTAGGTATACACCAAAGCTCGACGGTTCAAAGATATCGCATCTACCGATTGACCGAGTATATCCGACATATGTTCACTACGGAAAGTCCAAGGGGAAACCTACTTATCCAGATGCAATTAATTCTTGCTTGTAAAGTACACATAATTGTCCGTTTCTTTGTCTTGGAGTCATTCCCCATTCATGCGGGGGATTGTTGGGTTTTAAAAGGTGTGAATGGAAAGAACAGTTGCAACTTTTATGAAAAGTTGTGATTTTTATGAGAAGTTGTGACTTTTATCGAAAGTTGTGACTTTTATGAAAGGTGACGACCTTCCGAAAGATTGTGACATTTCCAAAGGTTTGTGACCTTTCCAATAAGGCACAATAAGAACCTTTTCGCACTATCCTTTGTTTTCTATAAATTGAGGGATTTTCTCTCATTTTAAATATAGAATTTCTGGACTTCTTCTACTACTTCTAAATCTTGTATTCTAAGTGTACTTTACTGCCGTTGAGTGGCTCGCTGCCACCAGCGTTTTGGGTATCAATACACTGGTGATTGAGATCATTCTATCTTGGGAGGACATATTCCAAATCAAACCTCGGATACTAGAGGGGAATAATTTCCTTAAGGAGATACTGTGCATTCAGTGGGCTTGATCTTCTTTCTGTTTTTCGAAATTCTGGTATGCGTTACAGATTTTAGATTTGTGAATTAATTTCTGTTCTTCTGTTCTTCACTGGTTCATTAAACTTTGGTAACTTCGTGTTTCCGCAAAGTTTGTTGGAATCAGTAAGATTCTTTAAACACAGATTGACAATAATTCTTCTTTAAAAAACATATTTCGTATATTTTTTCTAATCTGTTTCTGATCTAGTTTCTCTACTACTTTAATTTTGTAGTTGTGAAAATATTCTTAAACTTTGTTGTGTATTCTTAAGTTCTTCAAAGTTTTGTTCTAAGTATCTTAGGAATATAAAATGAACAACAGTTTTCTTGTCCAATTTCCAGTAAGCATCAGCCTTGCATCTTCGCTGTATATATACCACTGCTCTTTTGGGCATGGTACATGTGTGGGAGGTAAAAGTATTAAGGAGTGTATATAAGGTGAAGGTTCTACAATCTGCTGGTTACACACTTTATGAAGTTATTGAGAAAGTAGAGTCGACTGCACGCCATTGATTGCGTCATGTCTTAGGTAATGCATTAGCTTTTGTTATCCTCTTTAACATATGTGTGTGATTGCAGAGAAATTTATAATCTGGAAGAGTTTTATTGTAAATAAGAAAGAACATGGTTGTAATTGGTTGTTATCAGTTCTAGTGGATAGAGTTGGTGGAAGGATAGCTTTTACAACTGTTGCTCATTACTCCGAGGTGAATAATTCTAGATTCGATGAGTGTCGGCATATTGTGAAGATCATCTTTATCATATTTCAAGTGCTCTTGGACCTCCTTTTGATCCTATTAGCAACCTTGATGAAATTCTCAGCATCCCTTTATCTGACACTACTACCTACATTTTGGTCACTTATGGGAATATTTTATTTGATAGAAAATGGATTGACTCTAAGGAAGAATGCAATGAGAAGGGCATTACTGCTCCTATTAGCCATTTGACTGAAGTGCTGCTAGAAAATATGATAATGATCCATAATGTGGCTGCCAGTAGTGCTTCCACAAGTTTGGGTGATATCATTAGGTGTATTTCTCTTTTGGGATACATCTCACATTAGTATACATCTCACATTAGTACACATCAGCAGCTAAACAAGACTGATGCAACATGTCTATAATACTCCATGCTGCCAATCAAGTTGCTTCATTGTTGCTTACCAATGTAACTGTACTAGTGGATCCTCATGCTTACTCGAACCTTGAGGACAAGGTTCTTTGTGGAGTCGGGGTATTGTTATGCATGGCCAAGGTCAGTTATACCAAAATAGCCCAGTATAATATTAAGGGGTTACGTGTGTGATCCAAGTTAATAAATAGGACATTCCAGGGAAAATAGGCTTAAGCAAATTGTTGAGTTAATGAGTCTGATTCCTCTCATCTCCGTTCTATGATTCTAATCTTCTCATCTCCTTTTTATAGTCTATCAATTCCTAGTTCTTACGTTCAATATTTCTATTTCTCTGTTTGGGCTTTTGCTAATTGAGTTGTTGCATTCAGTTTTTGGATTTGTAATTGAACTCTAGTCTTATTATAATAGTTGAGAAGTTGGTTATTGTTACATTCAAATTGAGTTCATTACAGATATGACCATAACGAGACTAATGCGAGAATTGCGCCCATCCACCAACACGGTCTCTACTTTCATCAGAGAGTTATATACATATACATATATATATATATATATATATATACATATATCATATATTACTAAAAGTGAAAACAAAAAAAATTGAAAGTTGAAATACCATTTTGCCCCTACACTAGATTAAAATATTATAAATATTTAGTTAGTTACATGTTTAAATATTAGTGATAATCAATTATTACATTGAGTAAATTGAGAGTTCATTTGTTCAAAGGAGGATTGTTTACTCTTCAAGATTTTAATGGAGGTTCATTGCATATATTTAATATTCTTAAAGTTGTTCTCTTTTATGTATTTTGGCCCTTTAAAACCTTCAAATAGTATTTAATTCAAGACTTTAAGATGCCTTTTGGTAATCACTATTTTTATCAATATAAATTCATCTAAATTGTTTCATGAAACTAAGATACAAAATTATCCTTTTCATTTTATAGTTAAAGTAGTGAAGCCATCAACATCTTAAGTATATGATATATCTACCTTAGTCTGATTATATATATCCCTTTATGAAAATAAAGTGATTTTTCTCTTTGATTCATGCGTTAGTTTGACTCAATGGAGAAGACTTCTGAATTTTGATTAGATATGAGAGAAGGTGTCGACAAAAATTTTGAAAATTATGTATGATTTTGTGTTTATCTTTTCATTTATATAGTATATGATTAAAGTCTTAAGAAGGCTGCAAATATTTTTTTTTTATACTATGTTTTTTTTTTTGATATTTCTCTATTAGTTTTCTTTAATTTAATTTTCTATAAATTATTATCATAATATTTATTTGAGATTGTTGCATTTTAGTACAGATTACTCGCATAATTTCATTGAATTTTAATCGCCCTAACTTATTTATAACATATTGCATGAGACACACGTGTGTTGCAGGTGTATACTAGTTTCTCGACACATGCTACACACGTGTGTCTCATGATAAATTCGTTAGAACGATTAAAATTCAAAGTAAATATGTGTGTGATGAGTACTAAAATGCAACAATCTTAAATAAATGTTATGACAATAATTTATAGAAAATTAAATTAATGAAGACTAATAGAGAAATATCCAAAAAATAAACATAGATGAAAAAAATAACATACCCAACCTTTTTAAGAATTTTATCATAACATTATATAAATGAAAATAGAAATACAAAATCGGTGCATAAATTTTCCAAGTTTTTATCGACACCTTCACTCATATCCAATCAAAATTTGAAAGTCTTCTCCATTGAGTCAAACTAAAGCATGAACAAAAATAGAAAAATCACTTTATTTTCGTAAAGTGATATATAATCAGATTAAGGTAGATATATCATATACTTAATATGTTGATGGCTTCACTACTTTAACTATAAAATGAAAAGGATAATTTTGGATGTAAGTGTCATGAAATAAAAAAGATGAACTTATATAGACAAAAATAGTGGAATTCCAAAAGATATCTTAAGACCTTAAATTAAATACTATTTGGTTTCAAAGTGTCAAAATAGATAAAAGAGAACAACTTTAAAAATATTAAATATGCAATGAACCTCCATTAAAATCTAGAAGAGCAACCAATCCTTCCTTTGAACACATGAACTCTCCATTTACTCAATGTAATAATTGATCATCACTTATATTTAAACATGTAATTAACTAAATATTTATAATATTTTAATCTACCGTTGGAGGCCTTCCTATTCATGAGTCCTTTTATGATGAAGTTATACTTTCGGCCTAAGGAGTCCTACCCTAGAAGTTTCTCATACTTGTTTTGCCGTTTTACTGACTTATATAAGGTGTTATTGATGAAGTTCACTTTTGTGATTGGACAAAGTTCAGGTTTCGAGGGCCAAGAAAATTTGAGCCTTCCCTAGAGACATCTAAGAACCAGAAAAAGCTGAGGATGAATCAAATCATTCACGGAACATTTGACATGAGTTCTTCTTACCACAAACTGATGAGGAAAAATACCCCTTTCGTCGAGTTAGGCGTGGAAGAATCACTCAAAGATGAGACTTAATTGGCGGCTTTCCTTGAATGTTGGCTCTGCAAATTTTTGCTTCCCAACAAGAAGCTGCTGATTGTGTTAATGCTAGTGCCTTCAAAGTATCAAAATCGATGACTTATGGAGAGAGTTTCTTTGGTGGTTCCGGTCCTGGCAAGCATCTATCACGGCCTCAGGGAGATCTCCACCTCCTCAAGCTTAGGGGCCCGCAATATACTACTTCACTTTTTTTTATCACTCTTTTATGTATCTATTTTCACCTGTATTCGATGCTAGCTTTCACGCTTACTAGGCAGAAGGTGTCGTGTATTTTCCTAGCTATCTAATAAAAGGTAATACTCCTATACCTTAACTCTTAAGCTTGCTTTAGCTGATATGAACTACAATAGTAGGATCATAGCTTAGTGAACCATAAGTTTGGGAATGATTAAGATCAATTTTAATCATTTTCTCTACATGTCCAGTGAGTAGTTATAAGCAGATCTACTTTGTGAATTAAATAAGAGCAAGAGATTGACCAGTGAGTTTAGTAGCTTAATACTTCATGTGATTCGTAAAGTTGTTGGATCCTAGTCATGAACTAAAATAGGGAGTTTTACTGCAGCAAGTGCTTGGTTTATTAGCAAATCTTTACTTGTGTGGTAAACTACATATATCATTGAGGCACTAAACATTGATATTTATTCGATTTCATGGGTTGAAAACTAGTAAATCAGCAGTTGTTATTCGGGGTGGCAAAAGATCTACAACAAATAAATAGATCTAGATTCTGCTAATGTAGGAGGTGAGGTTCTGTTGAAACGAACTCCGACATGGTGCTTGTCTGTAATGTCGTTGTGTTGATGCAATATCAAATATTAGCATTCTGGTAACTTTTATGTGAATGTCCACCATGAGCCAATACACTAAGGTCTTTTACATTTTTAGAAGCCTCTGCATGCCATCTATAAAAAGAATTAGAAGAAGGCACATCTATACATATGTTGTCAAAGATTTTGATGCAAATAAGGACTTTGTGGTGTAGAGGGATGCACCAAAGTCGGACATATACTGCTCATGCCATTCATTTCAGTACAAAGGTTACCTTTGTAGACATGTTATTGTGGTTCTTCAAATGTTTGGTGTCTTCAGATTCCTTCCAAGTCTATATTGCAACGCTGAACAAATGTTGCCACGATCAGGTATTCCATCTGCGAAGGTCTGGATGACATGCAATATACAGTCTATCGTTATAAGGATTTGCGTCAACGAGCAATAATATTTAGTGAAGAAGGATCCTTGACTCATGAGAGCTACAATATTTCTGTTGGTACAATTAATGAAGCTTTACAAGTTAAAACAATGTCAAGGAAACACTCTTGGCGTTAATCTTGAATCAGGTAGTAGTGCAACCTTGCTATCCAAGTTGATGATGTATGTCAAGGAAACACTCTATATTGACATACATCATCATCAACATCGACATCATCAACTTCAATAGAAAGGGTTGCACTACTATCTGATTTAAGATTAGCTGCAAGACTATTTCCTTAAGCATTGTTTTAACGCTTCTTTAATGGTACCAATAGAAATGTTGGAGATCTTATGAATCAATGCTCCCTCTTCATCCAATATTATTGCTCTTTCACACAAATCATTATAACGACAGACCTTAGCGTACGCTTCATACAACCTTTCGCTGATGGAATGCCTGATCATGACAGTATTCGTCCAGCATTACAATATATACTCAGAAGGAATATCAAAAACACCAGATATTTGAAGAACCACAATAGCATGCCTACAAAAGTAACCTTCGTACTCAAATGAATGACATGAGCAGTATATGTCTGACTTTGGCGCATCCCACCCACCACAAAGTTCTGATTTACATCAAAATCTTTGAAACCATATATTTTAGATATGTCATCTTCTGATTCGTTTTTAGATGGGATTCAGAAGTATATAACACCATAAGCTGTAAATATATTACTACCATTGAACAATCTATAAGTGTTGCTGATGGAAGACGGTTACATGGAACAAGTTTTTCTTTACATTTCCTACTTATGCCGCTAGGAAATGTGGACATTGTATTAGTGCAGTGGTTGATCGAGGACCATAGGCAGATTCTTGTTTGATTTAAAAAACAAATATGTTGAATTTGTGTACCAGGGGAAGAAACATGTCCTAAGAGGTGCTGACACTCAGCTTAAGGACAGTCCAATGATGTACAAGCTACTAAAGGTACTGAGATTGCAAGACCCTTGTCTAAACTACAGAGCAATATTGTTGTATCTTTTGAAATGCCTACTTCATACATAAGGGGTCATTTGATCACATAACTCCTCTTAAGGAAGCATTTAATCTTGTCAGTAAGAGATTTACAAATATCATGGAGTTAAAAAAATCATTATTGAGAAATTAGTACAAACGTTGGATCAAGGTGTGATACAACATAGTGGAAAAGGGCATGGGACTTGAAGGATTTGTATTGGTTATAGAGACCTTACTCAAATGATCATTAAAGATAAAGTTTCAATTCCTATAATAGAGAATCTCTTAGATGAATTGGGGTGGATGGGTGGGGCTGCTCAAGTGTCTCGAAACTTGACTTGACACAAAGATACCACCAATTGAGAATAGCTGAAGGTGATTCTCAGAAGACTGCATTTAAAACACATCAAGGCAACTACAATTTTTTAGTCATGCCTTTTGAATTGAACAATGCTCCATCATCCTTCCAAGTTCTCGTGAATGTTGTGTTCAAACCTCTTTTATGGAAGTCAGTTTTGATATTATTTGATGAAATGCTGATTTATAATAGGAATATGGTTGCTCATCTTGGTCATGTGAAAGATACGTTAGCTTTAATGAAACCGTTCCAACGGTGTGCTAAAATGTCGAAATGTGCATTTCGTGTAGCTAAGGTAGAGTATTTGGGACATTTGGATAGTGTTGGAAGGTGTTTCAAGTGATCCAAAGATAATCTTGGTTGTAAAGGATTGGCCTATGCCTATCAGTATCAAATAACTCAGAGGGTTTCTAGGATTGACATAGGGTTTTGTTTTCATTTGTAGACCATTGCATGACTTGCTAAAAAAGAAAGGCTTTGTATGGAATTATGAGTTTACTGCAACATTCAACACCTAGAAGCAAGCCCCAGTATTAGCTCATGTGCTAGCAATGCAAGACTACTCCTAACCTTTCTTGATCTAAACAGATACAAATGGCTATTCTATCACTTATGTAAACAGGTCCTTGGCTCCAAAACATCCGGCTATGTCTGTGTATGAGAGAATAATTAGAACTTATTTTTTATGTGACCAAAGTGGTATCATTATTTGCTGGGTAGACATTTTGTAGTCAAGACAGATTAGAAGGTATCGAAAAATTGGTTGGAACAGAACATCCATACATATTTCTAGATTTCTGGAAACTCAAAGTAAATGGCTTTTGACTTCTCTGTCAAGTACAAAAAGGTTACTGAAAACAAGGTTGTTGATGCCTTATCTAGGAAACCCAATGTTTGTTAGAAAATGAGACATTTCTAAATGTTTTTTGTTTAATTGTTCTTTTTTAAAATATTATGTTAAGTATGTAAAGGAAAGGTAGTCTTTGTTTTATGAAATATGTTTTGTAAAAAAGTCAATAGTGATTGGATATGTATGTGTGTATGCCTTTTGAAATCTGAACATGAATGAAATTACCTCTGTTGAACCTTATCTTTTTTTCTCTAAAAGTTTCAAATCCTAACAATGTTAAGTTATTGGCTTCCTTACTTATTACAAATAATGCTTTGTTCATGCAGATTAAGAAAACATGGGTGTATGATCCTGATTAACGGAGATAATTTCCAAGATGATTCCAAGTTGTAGATGAAACCTTTCAAGTCTTATACTTGGTGTAGTGAGCAATTGAGATGGAAAGGCGAACTTGTGGTTGGAAATGATATTGCCTTGAAAAAACTATTTTAGAGTTATGACATATTTACCTCAAGGTGACACTCAAGAATGAATGCCATTATTAGGAGAATACATCACTATTTCATTGGAAGGGCCTTATTCAAGACATTAGGGACTTCATTAGCAGATGTGATATCTGTTAGAGCATAAGTATGATGTTGCAGCTTCACCTTGTTATTATAATCATTACATGACCTTTAGGGTGTTTGGACAAATATATGCCTTGATTTTTTATTGAACTGATAGGAAGTTATTCTGGTGGTAGTAGATGGTCTTAGCAAGTTTTGTCACTTCATAAGCCTACAACAACCTTACCTTGCTCAGGCTAATACTCAAAGCTTACATTGTGTTTATGTTGCATGGTAGTAACTATGACAAATGATAGAGATCCTTTTCTCATTAGTTATTTCAGTAAAAATTACTTACTCTACAAGGGGTCCAACTTAAAAAATATATTGCTTACCATCCCCAAATTTATGGTCAAACAGAGGTGTTTAATAGAACATTGTGGACTTACTTTCGATGTTTTTGATTTGATTATCCTAAGAAGGGGTCTGCGTATAACACTACTTATCACACTACCATTAAGGGTACTCTTTACGAGGTTCTCTATGGTCAAAAACAACTCTTACACATTTCGTATTTGGTCGGTGAGTTCTCTGTAGACATGGTGGATAGGTCCTTGGCTGCTAGAGAGGCTATCACGCAGTTGATCAAGTTTCATATAGAGAGGGCATACCAACGCGTGAGGGGTTTAGAAAATAAAAATAGATCATACAAGGCTTTCACTATTGGAAAATGGGTATGTGTAGAATTATAGCCTTACAAACAAGTTTTTGTAGCTATTAAGGCCTTTAATAAGCTTGAAACGAAGTATTTTGGGCCTTACCCTATTAATGTTGAGAGTGGTGCTTCGGTCTATATGCTATACACTATATGTATCTCAACTTAAGAGGTGTCATGAGTTACAATTGGTTATTACACATCCTCTAGTGTATAACTTATCCATTCCTTATTTTTATTCTCTTGAGACTGTGTTGGAAAAAAACATTAGTGAAGAAGGGAAACAAGGTTGTTAGATAGGTCTTAGTCAAATGGACAGGCATCCTCGAAGATCAAGCTACATGGAAGTTTCCTCTCTGAGTTGTAACACAAGATTCCTTCTTTTAACCCTAGAGATCAAGGGTGCTCGCGTCACGGGGATTGTTGCAAGTAAATGGAAATTAAATTAGCTAAATAATTGATTAGTTTAGGTGGCAAAAGTGGTTAAGAATATGTTGATTTGTTAGGAGTTAGTTGTTATAGTGAAGTTAGTTGCAACAATTGTTAGTTGATTCATCTTTAGTCATTACATAAGTTGTATGAGAATCCAGAATTCATGCTTAATAAAATAACTCTTCTCTCTCTTTCTGTATACAATTCTCTAAGCTATTATTCTCAGACTAGTCCTTAGGAACATGCGTTGCACGTTTATCCCACATTATTGGATTATCATATAGAAAGTTTTGAAATTAATTATATTAACTTTATCATTTACATCATATTCATCAAATAAAATTCATAACAGTTGAATGTTACATTTATAAAGCTAATTAATTAAGATAATATAACATGTAATGGTATGAATATGTCGATATAACATATCCTCAATAATCTCTCACTACGCACTTTACGCACTTCACACGTACAAATTTGAAAACATAAAAAGAAAATTTTGAGAATAAACATAAAAATCACTTACAATGCCTTTGTAACAAAGGAACCAATTTACATGAATTAATATCAAAATTTAAATTCTTGGAACATTTTCGAACACCTTCGAGAGATATGTATCCTTCGTCTACATCAATTCAAATAAAAACTAAAATATAAAAACTATCGGTGTGTAAAAGAGTATATATCTTTATTTTATTCTAACATAGTGATAAAAATTTATAGAAACCTTCCAAACATTCATTCTCTATCTATCAATATTACAACATGTGATGACGTCTTTAATCCAAATGCAACACTAATGGTACTATCCCTATCAGTTCTTAAAATACAATAGTAGTTTTTTCTTCTATACCTAGAAGATCGGTAAAATAACCAAAAAAATTAAAAACATAGAAAGAGAAATGATAAAAGAAAATTGAGAAAATTGTTCTTAATCGGAGAGAATTTTGCATATATTGGAGTAAAATGTTCAAATGAGATTTGCAAATTTTGTGCTCTTCTATGTGACTTTAAATAAGGAGCCTTAGATAAGGGAAGTTGAAGAGAATCAAATTATTAAAGCTAAGAAGCTGAAGAGAATTGAATTATTAAAGATATTTTAACCAAAAAGAAAAACAAATCATCAAATACATACTTAATTTTTGGGAGTATCCTTGGTTTCATCAATTAGAACTGAAAGCAAATTGAAGCATCGTGCCATCAAAGAAGGGTCTATAGGCTTAATCATAATTGTAAGCATTAACGTAGAATATATAGTTGATCTATTATTAGCATTATTATTATTATTATTAAAAAGGGTAAATATTTTTTTTAAAAAAGAATAAAATGATAATCCAACTTTTAACTTGAGTTCTCTCACTTTTAATAACTGACAAAAAAAAATCATAAACATAATTTCTACATAATTAAAATAACATTTTATTTTAGAAGAAAATTTTGATTCATATATTTTAATGTCATATTGAAATAAGTTGTTAAAACGAATATTTTAAAGTATAATTTAGATGTTACAAAAACATCACATAAATGCCATATTAAATAATTAAACTCCTAGAAATATAGCTTTAAATTAATGTTAAATGAAGTTTTTTTATTTCTTAAAGGATACAAACCATTATTTTGTATTTATCAATAAACTGTTGGCTTTTCTTTATGAGAAGCTCACCAGTCACCTAATATCATTAAGCAGTATTCCTATATTTAATTTATTTGACTAATTTAATACAAGATATTCATATATAATTATTTATATAATTCATAATATTTTAATTTAGTTTAGGAGTAAAATAGTAATACGACTTTGCACTTTGGAGCTTCTCACTTTTAATAATATATGATGATGATATATACACTGTTTTATCACTCATAATAATTTTTCAAATTCTTCCATTATGAGAATTATGATTATGATTAAAATCAATATCAATGTACTCATTTACCAAGAAAATAATAATTTACATTATTAAAGGGCTTAAGGACTTAAATTCTACCATAATCTAATTAAAATATATTTGTATTTAACTAAATAATTAATCAAATTTTAATTTAATAAAAGGACAAAATGGTAAATCAACTTTTCACTTTGGAGCTACCCACTTATAATAATATATGATTTATTTTTCCGGCTTAGCATATTCATTTTGCTCCAGATTCTATTTCTTGGATCAGTCAATTTCACTGTTTCGTGCCTTATAGATTAAGAAAAAAGACATAGCCTAAAGACACAAAAATACGAGGATATTGAGTCTTCATGCTCCGCCAAACCCTCAAACACCCTCTTGAATCAAACAATACCATTACATAACTTAGGTTAAGAGGAAAATCCTCAAATTCACTTCAAAACTAAAAAACTCCTCCAAATCAATTTTGGGCTCCAACCCTTGCCTGGAAGCACCAGAAGCACCAGAAGCATATGAGTAGACAAGAACTACACCAAAACCATAGAATAGAGCAACCACAGGACAATGACAGATGCAACCCAATGCTCCACATCTAGCACCTTATAATGATCAAGAGCATTTTTCGGTCCTTAGTCGTCCTAAACATCTAACAACTGCACCACAAGCTCCACATGATCATCAAGCAACAATAATAGTCAAAACAAGGAACTCAGTCCAAGGCAAAGTCCAAAGTCTACATTTTGATCTCAAAGACCAACAAATCCAGCTGAAACACAACCTTTTGAAGCTTAACATTCTAATCCAAAGGACCCCCATCACGTGAACGAGAAGTTTGCACAGAGACAAGCTCCAAGGAAATACTCCAAGAAAATTTACTTTGGAAAAATCGACACCACGAGTCAACAAGCTACTCTGCTACCGGGAATCTAAGCCATCCACCCAGTCTGAGGAAAACCAAGCCGACATGCAGCGTATTGACACAATTAACTGGTTGATAGTGGACAAAGGGTACCAAATCCTAATAATGAACTACGCAAGACACAAACTATGAGAAAGAAAACCATGCATCCTGAACTATAACCAACTCATAGATTTCATGAATTTCCTTAACCCCATTTTGAAGATGAACCTTCTTAGAAAATTTCCTTTTCCCAACAGAGCTAAGAACTGAAACTACCTGTGAACACCACCATTCAGACTCTAATGCATCCTGAACTATAACCAACTCATAGATTTCATGAATTTCCTTAACCCCATTTTGAAGATGAACCTTCTTAGAAAATTTCCTTTTACCAACAGAGCTAAGAACTGAAACTACCTGTGAACACCACCATTCAGACTCTAAATCATACACTAGCCTCAAGAGATATCAACACAACAATAAAGAACCAACATTACAACTAATCCAGGCGCAACAAGGAATCAGACCTCCAACTTCCATCTAGCCATAATCAAACCCCAAGACCACAAGAAGCAGACAAATACAAAAGGAGTCAAGCAAGTGAAAACACAACTCCACAATCGAGAAAAGACAAAAGAAAATGGAGAAAGCAACCAAAAAAACGAGACTAAAGGAGGCTAAGTACCCAACACACACCTTTGAAAACTAGAAATATCCCAACTACTACACAAAAGGGATAAAACACAACTAGGCTAAGTAGGCCCTACAACACACAAAACTCAAATCAGGCAAAGCTTGTCTAGCCACCTATCAAACAAGTATTAGCACCACAACTAAAACACACAATAAGGGTGGCAAAAATGAAACAAACAATCCCAGCACCCACGCTAAGCCCAACTCTCCTACTGAATCAACAAAAGATGGAATAAAAAGAGGCAAGCTAAATATCCAGAAAATAAATCCAAAATTACATGAAATATATACTAGGTGTTAGAAAATTAAGATTTATCTCGAAACTCCTAGATTGGAGATATTTTGCATAAGATATGTTAGAAAAGTAAGATTTTTCTAGAAACTCCTAGGTTGGAGATATTTTGTAGTAGATATGTTATTCTTGATTTAAAATGAGTGGTGGTTAGTGAGACACATCGGTACATAGTTTTGTGTGAGATATTTTGCTTATTTTGTAGTTGTAATTCTCAAACTTAATCTATAAATACACTATATATGTAATGAAACATCAAGTGAAAAAAAAAATAATTTGAACACAAGAAAACTAAGCCTTTTTCTTCACTTTCAGATTTTCTGTAGCAATTTACAGCTGCTATTTCCTACTGTTTACACCTTCTAGACTTGAAGTTCTTCTTCCTTTTCGTTGTAAAATGGTATTAGAGACTATTTCCTAAGTAATATGAATCAAATTTTGTTCATTTCGCTCATCTGCTTTCTGTTCTTTCTTGAATTTGCTTGCTGAAAAAAAATTCATGGCACCTGAAAATCAACCAACGACAGGTCCTCTGACTTTTAGCGGAGAAAATTATCACATATGGGCCATCACAAAATGAAGGCTTATCAAAAGGCTCTCAAATTATGGGAAGTTTTTGAGCTTGGAGAACCAGTTGTCCAGCTATTGATGTTAATTCAACTCTCAATGAAATTATAAGAAATATGATGAGTTGGTGACTACATCCCACGAGCTCTCACCTGCATACATTCAAGTCTTACGGACGTGATGTTTACATGGATTATGACTTGTAAAACAACCAAAGAAGCTTTTGATAAGTTAAAGGAGGAGTTTGAAGGCAACATTAGAGCTAAGTCTGCTAGACTCTTAGCATTGAAGAGAGATTTTGAGGTTTTGAAGATGAAAGACTCAGATAGTATGAAAGAATACTCTTCAATGCTGATGGAGATTGTGAACCAGATAAGAATACTTGGTGAAACCTTTCCAGATTAGAAAGTTGTATAGAAGATCTTGGTCAACCTTCCAGACAAGTTTTAATAAAAAATCTCAGCTATTGAGGAATCTTGTGACTTGACTACTCTTACAATAGTTGAACTAATATGCAAATAGCAAGTCCAAGAGCAATGGGTCACTATGAGAAGTGAAGGGGAAGATGCCTTTCAAGAAAGGTACTAATTCAAACATCAAAAGGAAAGCAAAATAATCTAGTTAGATAAATTCGGAGAGGTAAAATCTGGTGGAAACCAAGGTGATTTGTTGATAAATAGAAAATGTCCACTTTGTGGCATTTGTAAGAAGACAAACCACGTAGAGAAGAATTGTTTGAAGAATTCAAAGAGGTCTTCAATTCAATGTAGATATTGTAAGAATTATGGTTACATTGAGAAGTATTGTAGGAAAAAGCAAAATCAAAATTGCCTGTCTTCCCATCTAGTGAATTTCGCATACGATCACCAATTTGGAAAATCAGAGAAGGAGGTTTTCATGGCCTCACACACATCACATATTAACCAATGTAAATGTGTGTTAATAGCGCGTGCACAAGGCACATGGCGATTGTTTAAAATCTGTTTGTTACCATGGACAGATTTTATAGAACCAATGTGAAGCTTGGAAATAGCATATTGGTGGAAGATCACGGTAGAAGGTCAGTAAAATTTCCTTTTGACAAAGGTACGAAAATTATTAATGAGGTTCTTTATGTGCCAAATTTGAATAAAAAATTGTTAAGTGTTGCTCAATTGCTTCATAAAAATTATTATCTTAAATTTAAGGAAAAATAATGTGTCATTTATGATCCTAAAGGATGTGAAGTCGCTAAATTAGCATGAATGACAATTCCTTTCCAATTTCATTCTATTCTATTGATACTTTATCTTCTAATGTTGAATTGAGCGATACTTCACTTTGGCAAAAGGTTCGGTCATTATAATCTTAGATCACTTGTGTATGTGCAATCAAAGGGTATGGTGCTTGAAGTACGCAAAATTGACATGTGTAGAGATGTTTGTGAGTCATGCCAATTTGGTAAAATGCATAGACGATCCTTTCCTAAAGGAAGTCTTTGGAGAGCTAAGGAAAAGCTAGAGTTGGTTCATACAGATTTATGTGGACCAGTGAGGACCACTTCTTTGAGTGGAAACAAGTAATTTTTTCTCTATGTAGATGATCTGACTCGAATGACATGGTCTACTTTCTAAGTAGCTAATATCAAGTGTAATCTTTTTTCAAAGAATTCAAAGCTATGGTAGAAAGGGAGAGCGGTTGTAAATTGAAGTACATCAGATACTATAATGGAACTGAATATACTTCGCATCAGTTCAACAAGTATTGTAATAATTTGGGTATCCAAAAAAAATTCCAGCTAGATACACTAAACAACAGAACGGGGTTTCTGAGAGGAAGAATAGAACTGTGATGGAGATGATGAGATGCATGTTGGCAGAAAAGAAGATGCCTAAATACTTTTGGGCATAAGCAGTCAATACCGCTGTCTATTAACTAAATAGATTACCAACAAGAGCAATCCAAGACATGACACCGTTTGAAGCATGGAAGGGGTATCCAGCCGTCAGCAAGACACTTGAAGATATTTGGTTCGGTATGCTATGCACATGTTCCTGATACTATTGTGAAAAACCAAGGTGGGAGTACTTCAACTGCAACTACAAATCAGCAAAATATATGATACTCCCTCTAGTCCTATTGCTGAAAAAAAAAATTCAGATGTTGAATCGACTACAGACTCTCCTGTTTTGAAGACCAAATCACTACCAGAAGTTATGAGGAATACCATTTTGCTCTTGTTGAACCATCCTCATTTGAAGAAGCAGCAAACCACAAAGTGTGGATTTCAGCAATGGAGGAGGAACTTGCCATGATTAATAAAAATGATACTTGGGAGTTGGTTGATAGACCAGAAGAGAAGAATGTTATAGGTGCCAAATGGGCCTATCGAATAAAGTTCAATCCAGATGGCTCCATCTTCAAGCATAAAACTAGATTTGTAGTTAAAGGCTATTCTCAGCAGCCTGGAATGGACTTTGGATAAACGTTTGCTCATGTTGCGCCGCATAAGATAATAAGGTTTCTAGTCGCTCTCGCAACACAATACAAGTGGAAAATCTTCCATTTGGATGTAAATCTGCATTTCTCAACAGATTCCTTTAGGAAGACATTTATATTGAACAACCAGAAAATTTTACAGTTGCAGGTGAAGAAGACAAGGTGTACAAGATTAAAAAGGCTCTCTATGGTCTTAAACAATCCCCAAGAGCTTGGTATAGTAGGATGGATTCTCATTTGTTGTCTACAGTCTTCAACATAAACCTAAATGAGCCTACTTTGTACTTCAAAAGGAAAACGGATGGGATGTTGATTATGATATAAGTTTATGTCGATGATTTGATGATTATAGGTGAAATCCTCTAGCGGTTCAAGAAGTTAAAAATGAGATGCTAAAAGTTTTTGAGATGTTCGATCAAGGAGAAATGAAGTTTTTCATGGGAATGGAGATATCTCAATCTTGAGAAGATTTTTCTTATCCCAAAAGAGGTATGCGTTGAATCTGTTAAAAAGGTTCAAGCTTGACAAGTGCAAAGTTGTTGCCACTCCACTTGTTGTGAATGAAAAATTAATGAAGGATGATGGTGAAGAGAGGGAAAATCCAAAAGTTTATAGAAGTCTAATTGGAAGTTTATTGTAGCTAACAACTTCTAGGCCAGACATAATGTTCGATGTCAGTTTTTGTATCTTGATATATGCAAATTCCCAACACTAAACATTTTGGAGCCGCTAAAAAGGTGTTAAGGTACATTAGAGGGACGATTAATTATGGAATCTGGAAATGAAATGAGGAGAATGGATCTCTTATTGGATATTCATATAGTTATTGGGGTTGGTGTTTGGATTATTACAAAAGCACTTCTAGTTATCGTTTCTCATTTAATTCACACAGTTTTTCTTGGTGCACAAAGAAGCAAGATATTGTAGCACAATCTTTGGTAGAAGCAAGGTATGTGGCTACTGTGTCTGCTACAAATCAAGCAATTTGGTTAGTAAAGATCTTGTTGGAATTGAATTTGTTGCCAAAAGAATCAATAGTGATCTATGTGGACAATTAATCAGCCATTGCGATGGCTGGAAATCCCGGGCAGCATGGAAGAACAAAGCATATCAGCATAAGGTTTCATTCTTTAAGAGATGCCGATAAGAATGGTGAAGTTAAGTTGGTGCATTGCATCAGTGAAGATCACCAGGCCGATATTTTGACCAAGGCCTTTTCCACTAAGAAGTTTTAGTTTCAAAGGTTGTTGCAGGGAGCTTCAATGAAAAATCTTAAGGAGGAGTGTTAGAAAATTAAGATTTGTCTAGAAGCTCCTAGATTGGAGATATTTTGTATCAGTTATGTTAGAAGAGTATGATTAGTCTAGAAAATCCTAGGTTGAAGATATTTTGTATTAGATATGTTAGAAAAGAAAAAATTGTCTAGAAAATCCTAGGTTGGAGATACTTTGTAGTAGATATATTAGTCTTGATTTAAATGAGTGGTGGTTAGTGAGCCACATAGGTACATAGTTTGATGTGAGATGTTTGCTTATTATGTGGTTGTAATTATCATACTTTATCTATAAATACACCATAAGTAATGAAACTTCTAGTGAAAAAAATTGAACTAAAGAAAACTTAAGCTTTCTTCTACACTTTTAGATTTTCTGCAGCAATTTACAACAGTTATTTCCTATTGTTTACACCTTGTAGACCTGAAGTTCTTCCTTTTGTTGTAACAATAGGCATTATCTAAGAAGTTATACCAATAAAGTATACAGAAGCCTACCTTAAAGCCGATCACGAGTGCTCCGAATCCACCACACACGAGCTATCCATTTTCAGAAGGCCGCCAAACCGCCAAGCTATCAAATTATTAATCACAATGTCAATACAGATATCTAGACACTAAAATCACAATAATTGGAAACAGACCCACAATCAAGTCAAATGGGAATATGGGGCTCGCAACGTGAATACCAAATATACTCTGTCAAAAGGTCCTAAATCCCTTACCGAGCTTGTGCTCCAAAATGGGGCTTGATTCCATATCAGGAACAACTCAAAAAACTGCATGCAAATACAACATCAATGGGAAAAAAATAAAAGAGAGATGACAGCCCCTTCGGGCGGAATATACCTCAAACGAAGATCTCCAACACTTCTGAAACATTCCAATGTGTAGCCACGATAAACTCGGACCCCTAACATTTTTGAATTGCCTCAATCGTAGTCCCCAAGATCAAGAAATCTCATGCTGAAGTTGACTGAAGCTGAAATTTTGCTATTTCAATAGCAGAGGTTCTAATGGCTAAAAACCATTTTTGGTCGCTAAAGGCCTCAATTCTAGTTGTTAAAAGCCTACACCAATTATCCACATATCGCAAACAATTTTGGGCAAGAACTGTATGGATTCTTTTGAAAAAGAATTAAACATTACTAATCTTTTCAGTAATCCCACAACTTACTCTATATGGAAGATGATAAAAAGAAATAATTGGTTCAGTTAAGTCCTAAAAGATTTTAAGTTAGGGAGAAGGCATATAGCCCTCTAAAAAATAAGGGGAAAAGTCTAGGGAAATTCGCCGCCTGGTTGAGAAATGTTTTAGACTAATTTTCAAATTACTCCATATTGTGTTGACAAAACGTAAGAAGATGGTGTCTAATATTGTCTTTTTAAAATCTTTTCACTAGATTTCTCTTTTAGTTCCTTTTTTAGCCATTTAAAGTTTAATAAAGATAGAATAACTTAATAATACCGCAAACTTAAACTTAATATAAAGCACTAGTTTATTGCACGTGTATCTCATACATCGATACACATTTTTTAATGTAATATAAGCAACACTAATATTGGTATATAATAAGTAACACAAAATTTCATTTGAAACATACAAGCTCAGACTTGATTGTAAATACAATTTGAGTTTGTCAAATAACAAAAGTAAATTTAGCTAGAAAATTAAGCTTGATATGTCAATATACCACAGGCCAATATTAATGTGATGTATAATTTTGGTCCATGAATTCGCCTAGCATATTTATTTCATATATTTGATACATTAATCTATAATAGCAATAAATATAAATATAGTTATTGTGGGATTCAATCCCTATGAATGTCACTGTTTAAAAGAGAATTAGAAAAGTGCAAACCACCACAAAAGACATTTGAATAGAAAAATCAAAATATTTAAATATGTCAATACTCATTCATCTTGATTGAAGCTATGCAATGTCATAAAAATTTAAAGGCACGTTGGTTTCTCGACTCATGCCAAAAAAATAGATTGAACCTTTACTCGCATAATTTTTTTCTTCTTCAAAGGCATCAAATTTGTAACACTTTTTCTTTTAGCCGAAAGGTTTCCTAAATAGTTATATAAAACTTTATTTGCAAAACAAAATAAGTGATCCACTTTAGTTAAGAGTGGTGCTACAAAGAACAAAAAAAAAGACTTGTTTTTATCTTCTTTATAGTGCAAAATTTGCACATCTCGTGATGCTAAATTCTCAGGCTCGTTGCACTGCAAAAATTAGTGCATCCAAAAGAATAAGAAAAATCTTTATACTCAACCAAACCGTTATATCAAAGAAGTAAATTTTACATAAAAGTAACTTCATACTGAAATATAATATTGTGCTTGTTATTAGTAAAATTATGTTACGGCCAAACAAACTCGGCAATATTTATAAACTTGAAATATAAATAGCTACAATAGTTAATCAAAACTTCAAGTACTATATGAATCATCTCTATGAACTGAATGATCAGGGAAACAAAGAAAAAGAGCATAAACTATTCATATATTCTTACCATAAATTTGATCAATAAATAATTTAGCAATAAAATTATTGCAATTGTCATAACAATTCTATTGTATGAGCTTGGAAAAAAAATAACATTTATTCAAGAAACGATGTAGAATTGTATAGAAAGGAAAAATATTAATATATCAAGCACTCTAAATTTAAGAAGTAATAGTAAGCCAAATTTAAATAAACACTACAAAAAGTAGGAAACTTACCTCTTTCAATTTTCTGTTGGTCTTTTTACATTTTAAAATTGTGTAGTCTTGGAGGAGTAGCTCATTCAATTTTTTAAGAGAACATGTTCCTTTACCAGTGACAACATACTATATAAAGGGGGTGTATAGATTTAATACAATGTAGAGGGGTGTAATCAATTTTCAAACTGATATTATAAATTGAGAGATTACAGTTTTCAAAGTGATTTTAATAAGAAAAAACTGTTGAGTTTTCAAAATTATGAATGTAAGCATCTAGACTATTTTTTTTTCCTTAAAAAATCACCTTTTAAATAGATTTAGCATATAATTTATGTTGAATTTGTTGCAAGTCTTTTCAAATTCTCCAATGGTTTGGAGCAGTTAAACTTCTTTCTCCAAATTTCATTTTTTAATCTTAATTTGAATGCACAATTACATCTTTATCCAAAAAATGTTCGAGTAAATTTTGATTGAAGGATAAAAGTGTCATTTAGCTTTATAATCACAGTTTCGTAATTTAACTTATTAACATGGAGGCTTCCCATATTAGTAATATTATATATATATATATATATATATATATATATATATATATATATATATATTACATCTTTATCAAAAAAATATTGGAGTAAATTTTGGTTGAAGGATTAAAGTGTCATTTAGCTTTATAAGGATACTTTTATAACTTAACTTAATAACTTGAAGGCTTCCTACATATAGTAATATTGTAACATCTCGTATTCTAAAATAAACTAAGGTTAAGCTAAGAAAAACAATAAGAATCAAATTTGGAAATAAGTAAGGAAATCTGGAAAATTTTCAAATTTCAAAAGTGAGTTTTGGTAATTTTCAAACGGCCATAACTTCCAGCTCAAGAGAAGTTTGGGTGAGTTCTTTATATGGATGGAAATCTCTTCGGAAGATCTTTCGAAGAATGCAAAGTTTACAAATTTTCAAGGTCGTATTAGGGAGATATGACTTTTGAAAGTTGGGCTGTTGAGCAGGGAAAATTCCAAATTCGGATTTGTTAAGCGTGTTTTGGTCTTTTCCTAAGGAAATCATTAATTTCGTTTTTGGGGTAATATGTTGGGGTCTAAACTGATCCCATTAAGTTTACACACTTATAAAATAAGCTAGGGCTTTGAAAGAAAGGAGAAAAGAGGAGAAGGGAGAAGAAGACACAAGAACGCCAAGAACTCGTTGTGTGGATTTCGTCGGGGGTGATCCCTAACAGGTATGTGAGATCATTCAGTGTTGGGTTCTTTCACCCACCCTCCAACTTGATTCATTACATCAATTTAGAGTTAATTGAAAGTAAATCTTGAAGTTCTTGATGAAGAGTTTGAAGATCTTGTTGGTTGATTTGTAGTTTATCTCTAGTAGTTTGGGTTGTTGTTTTCGGACTTCTTTCGGGTCTAAACTATTGGGTAATGAGTTAACTAGGGATCCTAAGTGTTTGGAGGTGGAATCCATGGTAGTTTGAGAAGGTTTAGATATGAAAAACGAAGAAGAAAGTCGGAAAACCCCGTGTGATAGGCACTGAGGCGCCGCGCCTCCAAAGCGCCTCAGAACAGAGTCTGTCCGGCAGGCTCAGGCGCGCCGCACCCGAGGACAACCTCTGTCCATCAGGCTCTGGCGTTCCGCGCCTCTTAGAGCGCCCCGACCCTCTGGAGACCTCGTTTTTTCCCTATCTTTCCGCACTAGTTCTTAAGTGATGTACCCTTTATTCCTAGTTGATTCCAACACTCTAAACTACATCGAAACATCATGAAATCATCCATAAACATGAGATCATGATCCTTGAATCCATAATTCAATTAAAGGGAAGCTAATATCAAAGTAAAAGAAGTTAAGAGTCAGTCTAAGAGTTAAAAAGCAAGTCAATAGAAGTTCTTAAAGTTTTCAAAGAGTCTTAAACAATCATTTTTACTTTGTTTTAGGACTCAAGTTTCAAGTTAAGTAAAGAGCAAGAGTTGAGTTCATTTCTCAAAAGCTATAAGGGAACTAAGTATTTCCTAAGAATCAAGTTTCAAGTTAAGTAAAGAGCAAGAGTTGAGTTCATCTCTCAAAAGCTATAAGGGAACTAAGTATTCCCTAAAGGTTAACAAATGTTTCACATTTGAATAAAAGGGAACTAGAAGTTCCAAAAGAGTTTTGAACAAAAAGGGAACATTGATTCCAAGAGGAGCTTCATAAAGCTAAAGGGTTTAACAAATTATCTTAACCCAAAGAAAATAAAGTTTCAATTAAAGTATGCGCTAAAGTACATTTTGGGAGTAGTATTGAGCACCGATGTGGGGACAAGAGTTCATATCAACTCAAGTCTCCATGTAAACCATGTAGCCACCATGGGAATTGATACGTCATACTTTTTAGATGATCATGTAAGGATAGCTAGTGGATCCACTAAGTTGAGTAAGGTCCTATACTGATGGCAAGGTGTAGGATGGTCCTTTTGCAATGTGAGGTAATACATTGTACCATTACTTAGGCTCTTAGTGAAGGTTGTCGATTTGAGAATCTCCCACCAAATTTATATTACTTTTATATACAAGTAAATTTGTGTTTGTTATTGCATTTCTTTAATGAACGGAGTTGTTTTACTGTTTTATAAGCTTTACTTATATCTCGCATGTGTTTTAAACTGTTTTATATGTATATCCTTTGAGTTAAGTATATTCTTGAGTTGAGCAGAGCCAAGGTAAGTTCACCTAATACTCTCAAGCTTAAGTCGCCATTTAGTTCTCCAACTCGCATACTCGTACATTTAATGTACTGATGTTAGTTGGCCTGCATCATTTTATGATGCAGACGCACGTACCTAGGATCAACACATATCGGTTCCAGAGTTAGTGGTGCGCCTCCTTGCATTCTGGAGGACATCCTTTTTCATTACTTTATTAGTTTAGCTTTTAGGATGTTGTGGGGTCTGTCCCAACATCCCTCTTCAGTCGGTTTAGAGTCTTCGTAGACTATAATATATCGTTTGGAGTTGTTTTTCAGTTTTGAGACTTAAGTGTCATTTTGGCCATAATTTATGATATGAAGTATTTTCTTTTAAACATGTATTATACTTGTTTAGTTGAGTTTAGTCTTCCACTGAGTTAAGTAAGTCAGGACAAGGGTTCGCTTGAGGGCCATCAACGGTCTTCGAGTGCCGGTCCCGCCCAGGGTGTAGCCTCGGAGCGTGACAAATATTTTATATATATATATATATATATATATATATATATATATATATATAGGAAGTTCAAAAGTCATGCACATTTTTATTAAAATGATACACTTTAACATTTAAATTAAATAATTAAATGCTTTTATAACATTTTAATTTATAGTAGAGGTAAATTTGTACTTCAACTTTTAACTTTTTTTGTTCCCTCTTATAATAATGCTAGGCATTATCTAAGAAGTTATACCAACAAAGTATACAGAAGCCTACCTTAAAGCCGATCATGAGTTCTCCAAATCCACCACACACGAGCTATCCATTTCAATAATGCCTCCGAACAGCCATGCTATCAAATTATCAATCACAATGTGAATACAGATATCTAGACATTAAAATCACAACAATTGGAAACAGACCCACAATCAAGTCAAAATGAGAATATGGGGCTCACAACGATCAAAATTGACTTTGTCAAAAGGTCCTAAATCGCTTACCGTACTTGTGCTCCAAAATGGGGCTCGATTCCATGTCAGGAACAACACAAAAAACGGCATGCAAATACAACATCAATGGAAAAAATACAAAAGAGAGATGACAGCCCCTTCAGGCGAAAATACCTCAAACGAAGAGGTCCAACACTTCCGAAACATTCCAACGTGTAGCCACGATCAACACGGACACCTAAAACTTTTGAATTGCCTCAATCGTAGTTCCCAAGATCAAGAAATCTCATGTTGAAGTCTACTGAAGCTGAGATTTTGGTATTTCAATAGCAGAGGTTCTAATTGCTAAAAGCCATTATTGGTCGCTAAAGGCCTAAGTTCTGGTTGTTAAAAGCCTACACCAGTTATCAACATATCGCAAACAATGTTGGGCACGAACTGTATGAAAATATTTAAAAAATGATAATTAAACATTACTAATATTTTTCAGTAATCCGACAACTTACTCTATATGAAAGATGATGAAAAGAAGGAATTGGTTCAGTTAAGCCCTAAAATTTTCTAAGTTGGGGAGAAGGAATTTAGCCCTCTAAAAAATAAGGGGAAAATTTAAGGGAATTTCTCCGTTTGGTTATGAAAATTTTTAGACTAATTTTCAAATTACTCCACACTGTGTCTATAAAACCTAGGAAAATGGTGTCTAATATTGTCTTTTTTAAATCTTTTCACTAGATTTCTATTTTGTTCCTTTTTTTGTAATTTAAATTTTTATAAAGATAGAATAACTTAATAATACCACATACTTAAACTTACTTGTGATAATATAAAGCACTAGTTTCTGAACACGTGCTATGCACGTGTATCCCATGCATTGATACACATTTTTTAAAGTAATATAAGCAACACTACTATTGGTATATAATAAGTTACACAAAATTTCATTGGAAACATACAAGCTCAGACATGATTGTAAATACAATATGAGTTTGTCAAATAACAAAACTAAATTTAGCTAGACAATTAAGCTTGATGTGTACATATACCACAAGCCAATAAAAATGTGATGTATAATTTTGGTATTCACATAGCATATTTATTTCATATATTTTTTATATTAATCTATAATAGCAATAAATATAAATTTAGTTATGGTCAGATTCAATCCCTAATGAATATCGCTGTTTAGAAGAGAAATAGAAAATTGCAAACCACAACAAAAAACATTTGAATAGAAAAATCAAAATATTTAAATATGTCAATACTCATGCATCTTGATTGAAGCTATGCAACGTCATAACAATTTAAAGGATCGTTGGTTTCTCCACTCATGCCAAAAAAATAGATTGAAGCGTTACTCTCATATATTTTTCTACTTCAAAGGCATCAAATTTGTAACACTTTTTCTTTTAGCCAAAAGGTTTCCAAAATAGTTATATAAAACTTTATTTGCAAAACAAAATAAGTGATCCACTTTAGTTAAGAGTGGTGCTACAAAGAACAAAAAAAAACTTGTTTTTATCTTCTTTATAATGCAAAGTTTGCACATCTCGTGATGCTAAATTCTCAGGCTCGTTAAACTGCAAAAAATAGTGCATCCAAAAGAATAAGAAAAGGCTTTATACAACCAAACTGTTATATCAAAGAAGTCAATGTAAAATAAAAGTAGCTTCATACTTAAACACAATATTGTGGTTTTCTTTAGTAAAATCATGTTATGGCTAAACAAATTCGGCAATATTAAAGAAATTTAAATATAAAATAGCTACAATAATTAATTAAAACTTCAAGTACAATACGGATCATCTCTATGAACTGAATGATCAGGGAAACAAAGAAAAAGAGTATAAAAGATTCATATATTCTTACCATGAAATTTGATCAATAAATAATTTAGCAATAAAATTATTGCAATTGTCATAACATTTCTACCGTATGAGTTTGGTAAAAAACAACATTTGTTCAAGAAACGATATCGAATTGTCTAGCAAGGGAAAATATTTATATAGCAAACACTCTAAAATTTAAGAAGTAATAGTAAGTCAATTTAAATAAACACTACAACAAGTAGGAAACTTACCACTTTAAATTTTATGTGGGTCTTTTTACATTTAAATTGTGTAGTCTTGGAGGTGTAGTTCATTCAATTTTGGAATAGAATATGTTCCTTTTTACCAATGACAACATATGATATAAACGGGGTGTATAGATTTAATAGAATGTAGAGAGGTGTAAATAATTTTCAAACTGATATTATAAATTGAAAGATTACAGTTTTCAAATTGATTTTAATAAGATGAAACTTTTGGTTTTCAAAATTATGAATGTAAGCATCTAGACTATGTTTATTTAACTTAAAAAATCATCTTTTAAATAGATATAGCATATAATTTATGTTGAATTTGTTGCAAGTCTTTTCAAATTCTCCAATGGTTTGGAGCAATAAAACTTCTTTCTCCAAATTTCATTTTTTTAATCTTAATTTGAATGCACAAATACATCTTTATCCAAAAAAATGTTGGAGTAAATTTTGATTCAAGGATAAAAGTGTCATTTAGCTTTATAGGGATACTTTCGTAATTTAACTTAATAACTTGGAGGCTTTCCACATATATATATATATATATATATATATATATATATATATATATATATATATATATATATATATATATATATATATATATATATATGATAATTAAATTAAATATACATATAGTTATTGATGATAAATATTTTTAAATTATATGTTTTAATTACGAATCATCTAAGGAAGTTCAAAAGTCATCCACATTTTTATTAAAAATGATACACTTTAACATTTAAATTAAATAATTAAATGCTTTTATAACATTTTTATTTATAGTAGGGGTAAAATTGTAATTCAACTTTTATCTTTTTTTGTTCCCTTATATAATAATACTAGAAATTATGTAAGATGTTATACCAACAAAGTATACAGAAGCCTACCTAAAAGCCGATCATGAGTGCTCCGAATCCACCAAACACGAGCTATCCATTTCAAAAAGGTGTCCAAACAACCAATCTATCAAATTATCAATCACAATGTTAATACAGATATCTAGACACTAAAATCATAACAATTGGAAAGAGACCCACAATCAAGTCAAAATGGGAATATGGGGCTCGCAACGTGAATCCCAAATTGACTCTGTCAAAAGGTCCAAAATCCCTTACCGTGCTTGTGCTCCAAAATGGGGCTCGATTCCATGTCAGGAACAACACCAAAAACGACATGCAAATATAACGTCAATGGAAAAAAATAAAAGAGAGATGACAGCCCCTTGGGGCGGAATGTACCTCAAACGGAGAGCTCCAACACTTCTAAAACATTCCAACGTGTAGCCACGATCAACACAGACCCCTAACACTTTTGAATTGCCTCAATCGTAGTTCTCAAGATCAAGAAATCTCATGTTGAAGTTGACTGAAGCTGAAATTTTGCTATTTCAATAGCAGAGGTTCTAATTGCTAAAAAACCATTTTTGGTTGCTAAAGGCCTAAGTTCTAGTTGTTAAAAGCCTACACCAGTTATAAACATATCGCAAACAATGTTCACGAACTGTATGAAAATATTTTAAAAAATATTTAAACATTACTAATCTTTTCAGTAATCCGACAACTTACTCTCTATGGAAGATGATGAAAAGAAGGAATTGGTTAAGTTAAGCCCTAAAATTTTGTAAGTTGGGGAGAAGGAATTTAGCCCTCTAAAAAATAAGGGGAAAAGTCGTGGTAATTTCGCCGCCAGTTTCTGAAAATTTATAGCCTAATTTTCAAATTACTCCATATTGTGTCGATAAAACCTAAGAAGATGGTGTCTAATATTGTCTTTTTAAAATCTTTTAACTAGATTTCTATTTTTGTTCCTTTTTTTGCCATTTAAATTTTTATCAAGATAGAATAACTTAATAATACTGCATACTTCAAATTAATTGTGATAATATGAAGCACTAGTGTCTGGACACGTGTTATGCACGCGTATCTCATGCATTGATACACATTTTTTAAAGTAATATAAGCAAAACTAATATTGATATATTAGTTACACAAAATTTCATTGGAAACATACAAGCTCAGACATGATTGAAAATACAATTTGAGTTTATCAAATAAGAAAACTAAATTTAGCTAGACAATTAAGCTTGATGTGTACATATAACACAAGCTATTAAAAATGTGATGTATAATTTTAGTCCATGCATTCGCATAGCATATTTATTTCATATATTTGATACATTAATCTATAATAGCAATAAATATAAATTTAGTTATTGTGGGATTTAGTCCCTAATAAATGTCAGTGTTTAAAAGAGAAATAGAAAATTGCAAACCACAACAAAAGACATTTGAATAGAAAAATCAAAATATTTAAATATGTCAATACTCATGCATCTTGATTGAAGCTATGCAACGTCATAACAATTTGAAGGCTCATTGGTTTCTCGACTCATAACAAAAAAATAGATTGAACCTTTACTCGCGTAAATTTTTCTACTTCAAAGGCATCAAATTTGTAACATTTTTTCTTTTAGTCAAAAGGTTTCCAAAATAGTAATATAAAACTTTGTTTGTAAAAGAAAATAATTGATCAACTTTAGTTCAGAGTGCACTGCAAAAAATAAGTGCATCCAAAAGAATAAGAAAAAGCTCTATACAAAATCAAACAGTTATATCAAAGAAGTCAATGTAAAATAAAAGTAGTTTCATACTGAAATACAATATTGTGCTTTTATTAGTAAAATCATGTTATGGCCAAACAAAGTCGGCAATATTTATAAAATTGAAATATAAAATAACTACAATAACTAACAAGTACAATATGGATCATCTCTATGAACTGAATGATCAGGGAAACAAAGAAAAAGAGTATAAAAGATTCTCATATTCTTACCATGAAATTTGATCAATAAATAATTTAGCAATAAAATTATTGCAATTGTCATAACATTTCTACCGTATGAGCTTGGCAAAAAACAACATTTATTCAAGAAACGATATCAAATTGTCTTGAAAGGGAAAATATTTATATAGCAAGCACTCTAAAATTTAAGAAGTAATAGTAAGCCAATTTAAACAAACACTACAAGAAGTAGCAAACTTACCTCTTTCAATTTTCTGTTAGTCTTTTTACATTTTAAAATTGTGTAGTCTTGGAGGTGTAGTTCTTTCAATTTTGGAAGAGAACATGTTCCTTTTTACCAGTGACAACATACGATATAAAGGGGGTGTATTGATTTAATACAATGTAGAGGGGTGTAATTAATTTTCAAACTGATATTATTAATTGAGAGATTACAGTTTTTAAAGTGATTTTAATAAGAAGAAAAATTTGGTTTTCAAAATTATGAATGTAAGCATCTAGACTATGGTTTTTTTTACTTAAAAAAAATCACCTTTTAAATGGATATAGCATATACTTTATGTTCAATTTGTTGCAAGGCTTTTTAAATTCTTCAATGGTTTGGAGCAATAAAACTTCTTTCTCCAAAATTCATTTTTTTAATCATAATTTGAATGCACAATTACATCTTTATCCAAAAAAATGTTGGAGTAAATTTTGATTGAAGAATAAAAGTGTCATTTAGCTTTATAAGGATACTTTCGTAATTTAACTTAATAACTTGGAGACTTCCACCCCCCACCCCCAATATATATATATATATATATATATATATATATATATATATATGATAATTAAATTAAATATACATATAGTTATAGATGATAAATATTTTTAAATTATATATTTTAATTGGAATTCATCTAAGGAAGTTCAAAAGTCATCCACTTTTTTATTAAAAATGATACACTTTAACATTTAAATTAAATAATAAATGCTTTTATAACATTTTTATTTATAGTAGGGGTAAAATTGTAATTCAACTTTTATCTTTTTTCCTTCCCTTATATAATAATACTAGGAATGATCTAAGATGTTATACCAACAAAGTATACAGAATCCTACCTAAAAGCCGATCATGAGTGCTCCGAATCCACCACACACGAGCTATCCATTTCAAAAAGGCGTCCAAACAACCAAGCTATCAAATTATCAATCACAATGTCAATACAGATATCTAGACACTAAAATCATAACAATTGGATAGAGAACCATAATCAAGTCAAAATGGGAATATGGGGCTCGCAACATGAATCCCAAATTGACTATGTCAAAAGGTCCAAAATCTCTTACCGAGCTTGTGCTCCAAAATGGGGCTCGATTCCATTGCAGGAACAACACAAAAAATGACATGCAAATACAAAATCAATGGAAAAAAACAAAAGAGAGATTACAGCCCCTTCGAGCGGAATGTACATCAAACGGAGAGCTCCAACACTTCTGAAACATTCCAACGTGTAGCCACGATTAACACACACCTCTAAAACTTTTGAATTGACTCAATCGTAGTTCTCAAGATCAAGAAATCTCATGTTGAAGTTGACTGAAGATGAAATTTTGCTATTTCAATAGCAGAGGTTCTAATTGCTAAAAAACCATTATTGGTTGCTAAAAGCTTATGTTCTAGTTGCTAAAAGCCTACACCAGTTAAAAACATATCGCAAACAATGTTCACGAACTGTATGAAAATATTTTAAAAAATAATTAAACATTACTAATATTTTTCAGTAATCCGTCAACTTACTCTATATGGAAGATGATGAAAAGAAGAAATTAGTTAATCCGTCAACTTACTCTATATGGAAGATGATGAAAAGAAGAAATTAGTTCAGTTAAGCCCTACACTTTTGTAAGTTGGGGAGAAGGAATTTAGCCCTCTAAAAAATAACGGCAAAAGTCGAGGCAATTTTGCCGCCTATTTCTGAAATTTTTAAGACTAATTTTAAAATTACTCCATAATGTGTCTATAAAACCTTGGAAGATGGTGTCTAATATTGTCTTTTTACAATCTTTTTCACTAGATTTCTATTTTTGTTCCTTTTTTTGCCATTTAAATTTTTTAAAATATAGAATAACTTAATAATACTGCATACTTAAAATTAATTGTGATAATATAAAGCGGTAGTTTCTGATCACGTGTTATGCACGTGTATCCCATGCATTGATACACATTTTTAAAGTAATATAAGCAACACTAATATTGATATATTAGTTACACAAACATGATTGTAAATACAATTTGAGTTTGTCAAATAACAAAACTAAATTTAGCTAGACAATCAAGCTTGAAGTGTACATATACCACAAGCCAATAAAAATGTGATGTATAATTTTGGTCCATGCATTCGCATAGCATATTTATTTCATATATTTGAAACATTAATCTATAATAGCAATAAATATGAATTTAGTTATTGTGGGATTCAGTCCCTAATAAATGTCATTGTTTAAAAGAGAAATAGAAAATTGCAAACCACAACAAAAGACATTTGAATAGAAAAATCAAAAATATTTAAATATGTCAATACTCATGCATCTTGATTGAAGCTATGCAAAAGCATAAAAATTTAAAGGCTCGTGGGTTTCTCGACTAAAGTCAAAAAAATATATTGAACCTTTTCTCGCATAAATTTTTCTTCTTCAAAGGCATCAAATTTGTAAAACTTTTCTTTTAGTCAAAAGGTTTCCAAAATAGTTATATCAAACTTTATTTGAAAAAGAAAAAAAGTGATCAACTTTAGTTAAGAGTGCTGCTACAAATAACAAAAAAAACTTGTTTTTATCTTCTTTATAGTGCAAAGTTTGCACATTTCGTGATGCTAAATTCTAAGGCTCGTTGCACTGCAAAAATTAGTGAATCCAAAAGAATAAGAAAAAACTTTATACTATATCAAACTGTTATATCAAAGAAGTCAATGTAAAATAAAAGTAGTTTCATACTGAAATACAATATTGTGCTTTTTATTAGTAAAATCATGTTATGGCCAAACAAAGTCGGCAACATTTATAAAATTGAAATATAAAATAACTACAATAACTAAATAAAACTTCAAGTACAATATGGATCATCTCTATGAACTGAATGATCAGGGAAACAAAGAAAAAGAGTATAAAAGATTCTTATATTCTTACCATGAAATTTGATCAATAAATAATTTAGCAATAAAATTATTGCAATTGTCATAACATTTCTACCGTATGAGCTTGGCAAAAAACAACATTTATTCAAGAAACGATATCAAATTGTCTTGAAAAGGAAAATATTTATATAGCAAGCAATCTAAAATTTAAGAAGTAATAGTAAGCCAATTTAAACAAACACTACAAGAAGTAGGAAACTTACCTCATTCAATTTTCTGTTGGTCTTTTTACATTTTAAAATTTTGTAGTCTTGGAGGTGTAGTTCATTCAATTTTGGAAGAGAACATGTTCCTTTTTACCAGTGACAACATACGATATAAAGGGGGTGTATAGATTAAATAGAATGTAGAGGGGTGTAATTAATTTTCAAACTGATATTATAAATTGAGAGATTACAGTTTTCGAAGTGATTTTAATAAGAAGAATCTTTTGGTTTTCAAAATTATGAATGTAAGCATCTAGATTATGTTTTTTTTTTACTTGAAAAAATCACCTTTTAAATGGATATAGCATATAATCTATGTTCAAATTGTTGCAAGTATTTTCAAATTCTCCAATGGTTTGTAGCAATAAAACTTCTTTCTCCAATTTTTTTTTTAATCTTAATTTGAATGCACAATTACATCTTTATCCAAAAAAATGTTGGAGTAAATTTTGATTGAAGGATAAAAGTGTCATTTAGCTTTATAATTGATGATAAATATTTTTAGATTATATATTTTAATTAGGAATTCTTCTAAGGAAGTTCAAAAGTCATCCACATTTTTATTAAAAATGATACACTTTAACATTTAAATTAAATAATTAAATGCTTTTATAACATTTTTATTTATAGTAAGGGTAAAATTGTAATTCAACTTTTATCTTTTTTCCTTCCCTTATATAATAATACTAGGAATGATCTAAGATTTTATACCAACAAAGTATACAGAATCCTACCTAAAAGCCGATCATGAGTGCTCCGAATCCACCACACACGAGCTATCCATTTCAAAAAGGCGTCCAAACAACCAAGCTATCAAATTATCAATCACAATGTCAATACAGATATCTAGACACTAAAATCATAACAATTGGATAGAGAACCACAATCAAGTCAAAATGGGAATATGGGGCTCGCAACATGAATCCCAAATTGACTATGTCAAAAGGTCCAAAATCCCTTACCGAGCTTGTGCTCCAAAATGGGGCTCGATTCCATTGCAGGAACAACACAAAAAATGACATGCAAATACAAAATCAATGGAAAAAAACAAAAGAGAGATTACAGCCCCTTCGAGCGGAATGTACATCAAACGGAGAGCTCCAACACTTCTGAAACATTCCAACGTGTAGCCACGATCAACACACACCTCTAACACTTTTGAATTGCCTCAATCGTAGTTCTCAAGATCAAGAAATCTCATGTTGAAGTTGACTGAAGCTGAAATTTTGCTATTTCAATAGCAGAGGTTCTAATTGCTAAAAAGCCATTTTTGGTTGCTAAAAGCCTAAGTTCTAGTTGCTAAAAGCCTACACCAGTTAAAAACATATCGCAAACAATGTTCACGAACTGTATGAAAATATTTTAAAAAATAATTAAACATTACTAATATTTTTCAGTAATCCGTCAACTTACTCTATATGGAAGATGATGAAAAGAAGAAATTGGTTCAGTTAAGCCCTAAACTTTTGTAAGTTGGGGAGAAGGAATTTAGCCCTCTAAAAAATAACGGCAAAAGTCGAGGCAATTTTGCCGCCTGTTTCTGAAATTTTTAAGACTAATTTTAAAATTACTCCATAATGTGTCGATAAAACCTTGGAAGATGGTGTCTAATATTGTCTTTTTACAATCTTTTTCACTAGATTTCTATTTTTGTTCCTTTTTTTGCCATTTAAATTTTTTAAAATATAGAATAACTTAATAATACTGCATACTTAAAATTAATTGTGATAATATAAAGCGGTAGTTTCTGATCACGTGTTATGCACGTGTATCCCATGCATTGATACACATTTTTAAAGTAATATAAGCAACACTAATATTGATATATTAGTTACACAAACATGATTGTAAATACAATTTGAGTTTGTCAAATAACAAAACTAAATTTAGCTAGACAATCAAGCTTGAAGTGTACATATACCACAAGCCAATAAAAATGTGATGTATAATTTTGGTCCATGCATTCGCATAGCATATTTATTTCATATATTTGAAACATTAATCTATAATAGCAATAAATATGAATTTAGTTATTGTGGGATTCAGTCCCTAATAAATGTCATTGTTTAAAAGAGAAATAGAAAATTGCAAACCACAACAAAAGACATTTGAATAGAAAAATCAAAAATATTTAAATATGTCAATACTCATGCATCTTGATTGAAGCTATGCAAAAGCATAAAAATTTAAAGGCTCGTGGGTTTCTCGACTAAAGTCAAAAAAATATATTGAACCTTTTCTCGCAGAAATTTTTCTTCTTCAAAGGCATCAAATTTGTAAAACTTTTCTTTTAGTCAAAAGATTTCCAAAATAGTTATATCAAACTTTATTTGAAAAAGAAAAAAAGTGATCAACTTTAGTTAAGAGTGGTGCTACAAATAACAAAAAAAACTTGTTTTTATCTTCTTTATAGTGCAAAGTTTGCACATTTCGTGATGCTAAATTCTAAGGCTCGTTGCACTGCAAAAATTAGTGAATCAAAAAGAATAAGAAAAAACTTTATACTATATCAAACTGTTATATCAAAGAAGTCAATGTAAAATAAAAGTAGTTTCATACTGAAATACAATATTGTGCTTTTTATTAGTAAAATCATGTTATGGCCAAACAAAGTCGGCAACATTTATAAAATTGAAATATAAAATAACTACAATAACTAAATAAAACTTCAAGTACAATATGGATCATCTCTATGAACTGAATGATCAGGGAAACAAAGAAAAAGAGTATAAAAGATTCTTATATTCTTACCATGAAATTTGATCAATAAATAATTTAGCAATAAAATTATTGCAATTGTCATAACATTTCTACCGTATGAGCTTGGCAAAAAACAACATTTATTCAAGAAACGATATCAAATTGTCTTGAAAAGGAAAATATTTATATAGCAAGCAATCTAAAATTTAAGAAGTAATAGTAAGCCAATTTAAACAAACACTACAAGAAGTAGGAAACTTACCTCATTCAATTTTCTGTTGGTCTTTTTACATTTTAAAATTTTGTAGTCTTGGAGGTGTAGTTCATTCAATTTTGGAAGAGAACATGTTCCTTTTTACCAGTGACAACATACGATATAAAGGGGGTGTATAGATTAAATAGAATGTAGAGGGGTGTAATTAATTTTCAAACTGATATTATAAATTGAGAGATTACAGTTTTCAAAGTGATTTTAATAAGAAGAATCTTTTGGTTTTCAAAATTATGAATGTAAGCATCTAGATTATGTTTTTTTTTTACTTGAAAAAATCACCTTTTAAATGGATATAGCATATAATCTATGTTCAAATTGTTGCAAGTATTTTCAAATTCTCCAATGGTTTGTAGCAATAAAACTTCTTTCTCCAATTTTTTTTTTAATCTTAATTTGAATGCACAATTACATCTTTATCCAAAAAAATGTTGGAGTAAATTTTGATTGAAGGATAAAAGTGTCATTTAGCTTTATAATAGATGATAAATATTTTTAGATTATATATTTTAATTAGGAATTCTTCTAAGGAAGTTCATAAGTCATCCACATTTTTATTAAAAATGATACACTTTAACATTTAAATTAAATAATTAAATGCTTTTATAACATTTTTATTTATAGTAAGGGTAAAATTGTAATTCAACTTTTATCTTTTTTCCTTCCCTTATATAATAATACTAGGAATGATCTAAGATTTTATACCAACAAAGTATACAGAATCCTACCTAAAAGCCGATCATGAGTGCTCCGAATCCACCACACACGAGCTATCCATTTCAAAAAGGCGTCCAAACAACCAAGCTATCAAATTATCAATCACAATGTCAATACAGATATCTAGACACTAAAATCATAACAATTGGATAGAGAACCACAATCAAGTCAAAATGGGAATATGGGGCTCGCAACATGAATCCCAAATTGACTATGTCAAAAGGTCCAAAATCCCTTACCGAGCTTGTGCTCCAAAATGGGGCTCGATTCCATTGCAGGAACAACACAAAAAATGACATGCAAATACAAAATCAATGGAAAAAAACAAAAGAGAGATTACAGCCCCTTCGAGCGGAATGTACATCAAACGGAGAGCTCCAACACTTCTGAAACATTCCAACGTGTAGCCACGATCAACACACACCTCTAACACTTTTGAATTGCCTCAATCGTAGTTCTCAAGATCAAGAAATCTCATGTTGAAGTTGACTGAAGCTGAAATTTTGCTATTTCAATAGCAGAGGTTCTAATTGCTAAAAAGCCATTTTTGTTTGCTAAAAGCCTAAGTTCTAGTTGCTAAAAGCCTACACCAGTTAAAAACATATCGCAAACAATGTTCACGAACTGTATGAAAATATTTTAAAAAATAATTAAACATTACTAATATTTTTCAGTAATCCATCAACTTACTCTATATGGAAGATGATGAAAAGAAGAAATTGGTTCAGTTAAGCCCTAAACTTTTGTAAGTTGGGGAGAAGGAATTTAGCCCTCTAATAAATAACGGCAAAAGTCGAGGTAATTTCGCCGCCTGTTTCTGAAATTTTTAAGACTAATTTTAAAATTACTCCATATTGTGTCGATAAAACCTTGGAAGATGGTGTCTAATATTGTCTTTTTACAATCTTTTTCACTAGATTTCTATTTTTGTTCCTTTTTTTTTGCCTTTTAAATTTTTATAAAGATAGAATAACTAAATAATACTGCATACTTAAAATTAATTGTGATAATATAAAGCGGTAGTTTCTGATCACGTGTTATGCACGTGTATCCCATGCATTGATACACATTTTTTAAAGTAATATAAGCAACACTAATATTGGTATATTAGTTACACAAACATGATTGGAAATACAATTTGAGTTTGTCAAATAACAAAACTAAATTTAGCTAGACAATCAAGCTTGATGTGTACATATACCACAAGCCAATAAAAATGTGATGTATAATTTTGGACCATGCATTCGCATAGCATATTTATTTCATATATTTGATACATTAATCTATAATAGCAATAAATATAAATTTAGTTATTGTGGGATTCAGTCCCTAATAAATGTCATTGTTTAAAAGAGAAATAGAAAATTGCAAACCTCAACAAAAGATATTTGAATAGAAAAATCAAAATATTTAACTATGTCAATACTCATGTATCTTGATTGAAGCTATGCAACGTCATAAAAATTTAAAGGCTCATTGGTTTCTCGACTCAAATCAAAAAAATAGATTGAACCTTTTCTCGCATAAATTTTTCTACTTCAAAGGCATCAAATTTGTAACACTTTTCTTTTAGTCAAAAGGTTTCCAAATTATTTATATCAAACTTTATTTGAAAAAGAAAATAAGTGATCAACTTTAGTTAAGAGTGGTGCTACAAAGAACAAAATAAACTTGTTTTTATCTTCTTTATAGTGCAAAGTTTGCACATTTTGTGGTGCTAAATTCTAAGGCTCGTTGCACTGCAAAAAATAGTGCATCCAAAAGAATAAGAAAAAACTTTATACTATATCAAACTGTTATATCAAAGAAGTCAATGTAAAATAAAAGTAGCTTCATACTGAAATACAATATTGTGCTTTTTATTAGTAAAATCATGTTATGGCCAAACAAAGTCGGCAATATTTATAAAATTGAAATATAAAATAACTACAATAACTAAATAAAACTTCAAGTACAATATGGATCATCTCTATGAACTGAATGATCAGGGAAACAAAGAAAAAGAGTATAAAAGATTCTTATATTCTTACCATGAAATTTAATCAATAAATAATTTAGCAATAAAATTATTGCAATTGTCATAACATTTCTACCGTATGAGCTTGGCAAACAACAACATTTATTCAAGAAAGGATATCAAATTGTCTTGAAAGGGAAAATATTTATATAGCAAACACTCTAAAATTTAAGAAGTAATAGTAAGCCAATTTAAACAAACACTACAAGAAGTAGGAAACTTACCTCATTCAATTTTCTGTTGGTCTTTTTACATTTTAAAATTTTGTAGTCTTGGAGGTGTAGTTCATTCAATTTTGGAAGAGAACATGTTCCTTTTTACCAGTGACAACATACGATATAAAGGGGGTGTATAGATTTAATAGAATGTAGAGGGGTGTAATTAATTTTCAAACTGATATTATAAATTGAGAGATTAGAGTTTTCAAAGTGATTTTAATAAGAAGAATCTTTTGGTTTTCAAAATTATGAATGTAAGCATCTAGATTATGTTTTTTATTTACTCGAAAAAATCACCTTTTAAATGGATATAGCATATAATCTATGTTCAATTTGGTGCAAGTCTTTTCAAATTTTCCAATGGTTTGGAGCAATAAAACTTCTTTCTCTAAAATTCATTTTTTTAATCTTAATTTGAATGCACAATTACATCTTTATCCAAAATAATGTTGGAGTAAATTTTGATAGAAGGATAAAAGTGTAATTTTGCTTTATAAGGATACTTTCGTAGTTTAACTTAATAACTTGGAAGGGCCCCCCCCACGCACACACGCACGCACGCACGCACGCGTGCGCGCACACACACACACATATATATATTTATGATAATTAAATTAAATATACATATAGTTATAGATGATAAATATTTTTAAATTATATATTTTAATTGGAATTCATCTAAGGAAGTTCAAAAGTCATCCACATTTCTATTAAAATGATACACTTTACCATTTAAATTAAATAATTTAATGCTTTTATAACATTTTTATTTATAGTAGAGGTAAAATCGTAATTCAACTTTTTTTCCCCTTATATAATATTACTAGGAATCATCTAAGATGTTATACTAACAAAGTATACAGAAGCCTACCGAAAAGCCGATCATGAGTGCTCAGAATCCACCCCCAACGAGCTGTCCATTTCAAAAAGGCGTCCAAACAACCAAGCTATCAAATTATCAATACCAATGTCAATACTTATATCTAGACACTGAAATCACCACAATTGGATAGAGACCCACAATCAAGTCAAAATGGGAATATGGGGCTCGCAACGTGAATCCCAAATTGACTCTCTCAAAAGGTCCTAAATCCCTTACCGAGCTTGTTCTCCAAAATGGAGCTCGATTCCATGTCAGGAACAACACAAAAAACGACATGCAAATACAACATAAATGAAAAAAAAAAAGAGAGATGACAGCCCCTTCAGGCGGAATGTACCTCAAACGGAGATCTCCAACACTTCTGAAACATTCCAACGTGTAGCTACGATCAACACAGACCCCTAAAACTTTTGAATTTCCTCAATCGTAGTTCTCAATATCAAGAAATCTCATGTTGAAGTTGATTGAAGCTGAAATTTTGATATTACAATAGCAGAGGTTCTAATTGCTAAAAACCCATTTTTGGTTGCTAAAGGCCTAAGTTCTAGTTGCTAAAGGCCTACACCAGTTATAAACATATCGCAAACAATGTTCACGAACTGTATGAAAATATTTTAAAAAATAATTAAACATTACTAATCTTTTCACTAATCCGACAATTTACTTTATATGGAAGATGATGAAAAGAAGGAATCGGTTCAGTTAAGCCCTAAAATATTGTAAGTTGGGGAGAAGGAATTTAGCGTTCTAAAAAATAAGGGGAAAATTCGAGGTAATTTCGCCGCCTGTTTCTGAATTTTTTTGACTAATTCTCAAATTACTCCATATTGTATCGATAAAACCTAGGATGATGGTGTCTAGTATTGTCTTTTTAAAATATTTGCATGTTATAAAACTTAAGAACTAAAGAACAATGACAAATGAAGAGAAGAAGAATATAAGACAATAGAAGAACAATATATGTTAACTTTCTTTCTTTCAAGTGTATCAACATTATTCTCAACACCACCATTTATTAGGATTACATTGAGGAATATCAAAGGGTGTCATAAACATTACATTAAGCCTTGAGAATTACTACCCATTATGGAGGAAATAAAGTTAGGAGTTATGCTCATCCATTTGACCACATTATCAACAACATTACTACCAATAAAGGATGAAATTAACCTAGGAGTTATGGTCATCCATTTGACTACATTATCAACAACATTACTACTCATAAAGAAAGGAATTAACCAAGGAGTTATGGTCATCCATTTAACCACAAAAATGATTTAAAACACTCCCCCTTGGATGACCATTGATAGATAATATGCCTCGTCAAAACCATACTAAGAAAAATCCCTGAGGGAAAAATCTTAGTGAAGGACAAAAGACTACGCATATCTTGTTATACGCTTTATTTGTTGCCGCGTTAAAAACCTTGCCGGGAAAACCCATTGTGATAAAACCTAGGCCAAGGGAAAAAGAGTGCAGCGCGTTGTTTACTCCCCCTGTTGCAAATATCATTAAATTTCTTGGAGACGACGCATTCCAATCTTGGATACCAACTTTTCAAATGTTGAGGATGGTAATGCTTTAGTGAAAAGATCCCCCAAATTATCAACTGAGCGAATTTGTTAAACATTTATTTCACCTTTCTTCTCAAGATCATGAGTGAAAAAGAATTTTGGTGAAATGTGTTTAGTTCTATCTCCTTTAATGTATCCTCCCTTTAGCTGAGCTATATATGTAGCATTGTCTTCGTACAATGTAGTTGGAATATCCTTTTTGAAAGGAAAACCACACATTTCTTAAATATGTTGAGTTATTGATCTCAACCAAACACAATCCCGACTTGCTTTATGGATGGCTATTATTTCTGCATGATTTGAAGAAGCAGTAGCTATTGTTTGCTTCATTGAACGCCAAGATATAGTTGTGCCTCCATATGTAAATAAATAGTCTGTCTGAGATCGAGCTTTATGTGGATAAAAAAAATATCCAACATCTGCATAACCAATCATTTCTGACTATTCATTAGAATAAAATAATCCCATATCAATGGTTCCTTGAAGATATCTGAGTACATGTTTGACTCCATTCCAATGTCTCTTTGTAGGGCCCGAGCTGAATCTTGCTAATAAACTTACTTCAAAACAAATATCTGTCGAGTATTATTAGCAAGATATATTAGTGCCCCAATAGCACTAAGATATGGAGTTTCTTCACCAAGAAGCTCTTCACCATTTTCTTGACGTCGAAATGGATCTTTATGTATGTCAAGCGATCTCAGAATCATCGGGGTACTCAATGGATGTGATTTATCCATGTAAAATCGCTTTAAAACCTTTTCTGTGTATGTTGATTGATGGAGAAATATTCCATTTTTCAAATGCTCAATCTGTCATACCAAGATCTTTCATTTCAAATTCTTTCGTTGAACACTTAACAACTTTTGAAAGCTCATTAGGAGTGCCAATGATATTTAAATCATCAACATACACAACTATTATAACAAAATCAGATCCAGACCTTTTTATAAAAACACAAGGACAGACAGGGTCATTTTTGTACCCTTCCTTTAGCAAAAATTGGCTAAGACGATTGTACCACATTCGTCCTAATTGTTTTAATTCATATAAGGATTTTTAAAGCCTTATCGAACAACTTTCTTGCGAATTTTTATGTGCCTATTGAATGCTTCAGGAACTTTCAAAAAAATATTGTGGTCCATTGAGCCATATAAATAGGCTGTGACAACATCCATTAGACGCATTTCAAGCTTTTCATGAACTTCTAGATTGATTAGATACCTGAAGGTAATTGCATCCACTACAGGAGAATATATCTCCACATAATCAATACCAGGCCTTTGCGAAAAACCTTGTGCTACAAGTCGTGCTTTATATCTTATGACTTCATCTTTTTCATTTCGTTTTCACACAAAAACCAATTTGTACCCCACTGGCTTGACACCTTCAGGTGTTAGGACTATTGGTCCAAAAACTTCACGTTTTTCAGGTGAAGTCAATTCTGCTTGAATTGCCTCCTTCCATTTTGGCCAATCATTTCTCTGTCTGTATTCATTGACAGATTTTGATTCAAAATCCTCACCTTGTTGCATTATTTCAACGGCAACATTATAGGCAAAAACATTATCCACCACAATATTATTTTGATTCCACCTTTTTCTCATTGAGACATAACTTATTGAGATTTCTTCATTCTCATTATTTTTAGTTGTTTGGACATTATCAGTGGTCTTGTCATTTGTTATGTCCCGGAGCTCTTCTTGAGCAATTTCCTCTACGATATGATCTTCATGATCATTTGTTCCTTTTCTTTTTCGAGGATTTTATCCTTTGAAACAATTGGCCTACCACGTTTTAAACGTGGTTTAGACTCATTTGCTTTAAAAACTTGTCCTATTGGGACATCAACTCGAACTGGAGCATTTGCAGCTGGAACATAAGATTTAGTAACCCTTGGAAGGTTAGTAAATGCATCTGGCAGTTGATTTGCAACATTTTACAAATAAATCATCTTTTTAACCTTTTGCTCACATTGATTTGTTCGAGGATCCAAATGACATAGAGATAATGAATTCCAATCTATCTCTTTTTCCAACTGTTTATGTTCTCCCCCTAATGTTGGGTATACTAATTCATCAAAATGACAATCAGCAAACTTTGCCGTAAGTATATCTCCTGTCATAGGTTCCAAATATTTAATAATAGAAGGAGATTCATACTCAACAAACACTACCAACCTTCTTTGGGGATCCATCTTTGTGCGTAGCAGTAGGGCAATTGGAACGTATACCGCGCACCCAAAAATTCTAAGATGAGAAATATTTGGCTCATGACCAAAAACCAACTGTAATGGAGAGAATTCATGATAACTAGTTGGCCTTATTCGCACCAATGCTGCTGCATGCAAAATAGCATGCCCCCATATTGAAACAGGCAACTTTTTCCTCATTAACAATAGTCTAGCTATCAATTGGAGACGCTTAATTAAAGATTATGCTAGACCAATTTGAGTATGAACATGAGCAACTGGATGTTCAATTGTTATCCCCGTGGACAAATAATAATCATTAAACGCCTGCAATGTAAACTCACCAGCATTATCAAGACGAATTGTCTTTATTGCATAATCTAGAAATTGTGCTCTTAATCTTATTATTTGAGCTGACAAACTCGCAAAAGTCATATTGTGAGTTGATAATAAGTACACATGTGACCATCTTGTTGATGCATCTATCAAGACCATATAATATTTAAATGACCCATATGGAGGGTGAATTGACCCACATATATCACCTTGTATACGTTCCAGAAATGCAGGGGATTCAATCCCAACCTTAGCTGTTGATGGTTTAATAACCAACTTTCCTTGAGAACAAGCAGCACAAGAGAATTTCTTTGATTGAAGAATTTTCTGATTCTTCAAAGTATGCCCATGTGAATTCTCAATAATTTTATGCATCATATTATAACCGGGATGACCCAACCGGTCATGCCAAATGATAAAATCATTAGCATTAGTAAACCCTTTGTTTACTATGACATGTGATTCAACCATACTAATATTTGTATGGTACAATCGAGAAGAAAATGCGGGTAATTTTTCATGCACATATTTTTGCCCCAATTTTATTGTAGTAATATAAAGGTATTCAATCTTTCCTTCATTGGCAGTCTCAACAAGATTGCCATTTTGGCGAATAACCTTGAAACTTAATAAGTTTCTTTGAGACTTACTACAATACAATGCATTTTCAATATTTAATATCGTTCCCCCAGGTAGTAGTAAGGCCGCTCTTTCAGAGCCCTCAATTAATTTTGCACTACCAGATATTGTATTAACATAAGCCTTTTTAATAATCAAATTAGAGAAATATTTCCTATCTCTTAAAATAGTGTGAGTTGTGGCACTATCAAGAAGACACATTTCTCCATTTTTCATCTTGAACCAATTGAAGATTGGGGAATTGTATTTATCTTCATAAAATAAAAGTACATCATAAGAAATATGAAAAATCAATAACTTTGCAAGAAGATAAAATTACTTATTTTTCTGAATGTAAAAATAACATAAGGAAAAACATAACAATTAAAAGCACAAAAATAAAACAACATAATTATGTTCCCCAATCAAATGATCAAACAATAGTTTTGATCTCCAAAGAAGTCTCCAACTTCCAAATGAGTAATATCATCAAGGTCATCAAAATCATCATCTTTTAAAGCCAAATTTTCTTCAATATTGTCATCATATTTTTGTGAAAGGCCATGCCTCGGCATCATTTTTACAAGTCAAGTGTGACTCCAACCGAGCATTAGAAGAAGATGCACCATTTTTATTTCCTTTTCTTTTCAAAGAATCTTGATAAAGCCTAACAAAATGCTCAGCTGCTCGGCATTCATTCTTCCAATGTCCTTTCATGCCACAACGATGACAATTGCCTCTTGAAGGATTGCTTTGAGAACCCATATTGTTCTCCCTTTTGTGGCGACCACCACCACGACGATTATTATATCGTCCTCTGCCATTGCCACGTCCACGCACATTAATTTGACCTTGATTTTTATTTTGTCTTCTTTCATACTGGTCATGTGCTTCAACCTCATTTGCTTTCGATAGCGGAGCAGTTCCGGTAGGATGGGCCTCATGGTTTTTCAATAAAAGAGTATTATGTTGCTCAGCCACAAGAAGGCATGAGATCAACTCAGGATACTTATTGAATCCCCTTTCACGATATTGCTGCTGTAATACCAAATTTGAGGCATGAAAAGTTGTGAGAGTTTTTTCTAACATGTCCTCATCGTTTATATCTTCCCCACATAATTTCAATTGGGAAGTAATTTTGTATACAACAGAATTATATTCACATATAGTTTTAAAATCTTGTAACCGTAAGTGAATCCATTCATAACGAGCCCTTGGCAATACCGTTGCCTTAAGGTGGTCATACCTTTCCTTCAAACTAGTCCACAATTCAAGTGGATATTTGACCGTAAGATTCAACCTTCAATCCTGCATCCAGATGATGACGAAGGAAAATCATTGCCTTCGCTTTGTCTTGACTCGATGTTGTATTACCCTTTGTAATAGTGGCACCAAGACCTCTAGCGTCAAGGTGAATTTTAGCGTCGAGTACCCATGACAAGTAATTATTTCCCGAAATGTCAAGTGCCATGAACTCAAGCTTTAATAAATTCGACATGATAACTATCATAGACAATAATTAAATTAGAGTAAAATAGACAATGAGTAAATAAGTAAGTAGCAAAACCTTTTTCTTTTATCAAAGTAAAATTAGCGTATAATCTAAATTAATATTATGCCTCACAAGTAACAAAAATAACTTTTAGCAAACTTGTTAGATAAAGTCTTTTCATTAAAAACAATAATCAATAATATAGATAATTTTAACATTAGATATAAATGGATACCTCACAAGAAATGTTGTTCAACCTTGAACCTTCGCGTTGATAACGTGTTATAAAACTTAAGACTAAAGAACAATGACAAGATGAAGAGAAGAAGAATATAAGATAATAGAAGAACAATATATGCTAATTTTCTTTCTTTCAAGTGTATCAACATTATTCTCAACACCACTATTTATAGGATTACATTGAGAAATACCAAAGGGTGTCATAAACATTACATTAAACCTTGAGAATTACTACACATTATGGAGGAAACAAAGTTAGGAGTTATGCTCATCCATTTGACCACATTATCAACAACATTACTACCAATAAAGGATGAAATTAACCTAGGAGTTATGGTCATCCATTTGATCATATTATCAACAACATTACTACTCATAAAGAAGGGAATTGACCAAGGAGTTATGGTCATCCATTTAACCACACAAATGATTTACAACATTTCACTAGATTTCTATTTTTGTTCCTTTTTTTTGCCAATTAAATTTTTATAAAGATAGAATAACTTAATAATACCTCATACTTAATATTAATTGTGATAATATAAAGCGCTAGTTTCTGAACACGTGTTATGCACGTGTATCCCATGCATTGATACACATTTTTTAAAGTAATATAAGCAACACTAATATTGGTATATTAGTTACACAAAATTTCATTGAAAACATACAAGCTCAAACATGATTGTAAATACAATTTGAGTTTGTCAAATAAGAAAACTAAATTTAGCTAGACAATTAAGCTTGATGTGTACATTACCATAAGCCAATAAAAATGTGATGTATAATTTTGGTCCATGCATTCGCATAACATATTTATTTCATATATTTGATACATTAATCTATAATATCAATAAATATAAAATTAGTTATTGTAGGATTCAGTCCCTAATAAATGTCACTATTTAAAAGAGAAATAGAAAATTGCAAACCACAACAAAAGACATTTGAAATAGAAAAATGAAAATATTTAAATATGTCAATACTCATGCATCTTGATTGAAGTTATGCAACGTCATAACAATTTAAAGGCTCGTTGGTTTCTCGACTCATGTCAAATAAATAGATTGAACCTTTACTCGCATAAATTTTTCTACTTCGAAGGCATAAAATTTGTAAAACTTTTTCTTTTAGTCAAAAGGTTTCCAAAATAGTTATATAAAACTTTTTTTGAAAAAGAAAATAAGTGATCAACTTTAGTTAAGAGTGGTGCTACAAAGAACAAAAAAAACTTGTTTTTATCTTCTTTATAGTGCAAAGTTTGCACATCTCGTGATGCTAAATTCTAAGGCTCGTTGCGCTGCAAAAATTAGTGCATCCAAAAGAATAAGAAAAAGCTTTATACTCAATCAAACTGTTATATCAAAGAAGTCAATGTAAAATAAAAGTAGCTTCATACTGAAATACAATATTGTGTTTTTTATTAGTAAAATCATGTTATGCCAAACAAAGTCGGCCATATTGATAAAATTTAAATATAAAATAACTACAATAACTAAATAAAACTTCTAGTACAATATGGATCATCTCTATGAATTGAATGATCAGGGAAACAAAGAAAAAGAGTATTAAAGATTCTTATATTCTTACCAAGAAATTTGATCAATAAATAATTTAGCAATAAAAATATTACAATTGTCATAACATTTCTACCGTATGAGCTTGGCAAAAAATAACATTTATTCAAGAAACGATATGAATAGTCTTGAAAGGGAAAATAGTAATAGTAGGAAACTTACCTCTTTCAATTTTCTGTTGGTCTTTTTACATTTTAAAATTGTGTAGTCTTGGAAGTGTAGTTCATTCAATTTTGGAAGAGAACATGTTCCTTTTTACCAGTGACAACATACGATATAAACGGGGTGTATAGATTTAATCGAATGTAGATGAGTGTAATTAATTTTCAAACTGACATAATAAATTGAGAGATTACAGTTTTCAATGTAATTTAAATAAGAAGAGACTTTTGGTTTTCAAAATATGAATGTAAGCATCTAGACTATGTTTTTTTTTACTTTAAAAAGTCACCTTTTAAATGGATATAACATATAATTTAAGTTGAATTTGTTGCAAGTCTTTTCAAATTCTCCAATGGTTTGGAGCAATAAAACTTCTTTCTCCAATTTTTATTTTTTTAATCTTAATTTGAATGCACAATTACATCTTTATCCAAAAAAATGTTGGAGTAAATTTTGATTGAAGGATAAAAGGGTCATTTAGCTTTATAAGGATACTTTCGTAATTTAACTTAATAACTTGGAGGCTCCCCACATATATATATATATATATATATATATATATATATATATATATATATATATATATATATATATGATAATTAAATTAAATATACAAATAGTTATAGATGATAAATATTTATAAATTATATAGTTTAATTAGGAATTAATCTAAGGAAGCTCAAAAGTCATCCACATTTTTATTAAAATGATATACTTTAACATTTAAATTAAATAATTAAATGCTTTTATAACATTTTTATTTATAGTAGGGGTAAAATTATAATTCAACTTTTATCTTTTTTTGTTCCCTTATATAATAATACTAGGAATTATCTAAGATTTTATACGAACAAAGTTTACAGAAGCCTACCTAAAAGCCGATCATGAGTGCTCCGAATCCACCACACTCGAGCTATCCATTTCAAAAAGGCGTCCAAACAACCAAGCTATCAAATTATCAATAACAATGCCAATACATATATCTAGACACTAAAATCAAACAATTGGATAGAGACCCACAATCAAGTCAAAATGGTTTATGGGGCTCGCAACGTGAATCCCAAATTGATCTGACAAAAGGTCCAAAATCCCTTACCGAGCTTGTGCTCCAAAAGAGAGATCGATTCCATGTCAGGAACAACACAAAAAACAACATGCAAGTACAACATCAATGGAAAAAAACAAAAGAGAGATGACAGCCCCTTCGAACGGAATGTACCTAAAATGGAGAGCTCCAACACTTCTGAAACATTCCAACGTGTAGTCACGATCAACACAGACCCCTAACACTTTTGAATTGCCTCAATCGTAGTTCTCAAGATCAAGAATTCTCATGTTGAAGTTGACTGAAGCTGAAATTTTGCTATTTCAATAGCAGAGGTTCTAATTGTTAAAAAGTCATTTTTGGTTGCTAAAGGCCTAAGTTCTAGTTGCTAAAAGCCTACACCTGTTATAAACATATCGCAAACAATGTTCACCAACTGTATGAAAATATTTAAAAAAATAATTAAACATTACTAATCTTTTCAGTAATCCGACAACTTACTCTATATGGAAGATGATAAAAAGAAGAAATTGGTTCAGTTAAGCCCTAAAATTTTGTAAGTTGGGGAGAAGGAATTTATCCCTCTAAAAAATAAGGGGAAAAGTCGAGGGAATTTCGCAGCCTTTTTCTGAAATTTTTAAGACTAATTTTAAAATTAATACATATTGTGTCGATAAAACCTAGGAAGATGGTGTCTAATATTGTCTTTTTTAAATCCTTTCACTAGATTTCTATTTTTGTTTCTTTTTTTGCCATTTATATTTTTATAAAGATAGAATAACTTAATAATACCGCATAATTAAAATTAATTGTGATAATATAAAGTGCTTGTTTCTGAACACCTGTTATGCACGTGTATCCCTGCATTGATACACATTTTTTGAAGTAATATAAGCAACACTAATATTGGTATATTAGTTACACAAAATTTCATTGAAAACATACAAGCTCAGACATGATTGTAAATACAATTTGAGTTTGTCAAATAAGAAAACTAAATTTAGCTAGACAATTAAGCTTGATGTGTACATTACCATAAGCCAATAAAAATGTGATGTATAATTTTGGTCCATGCATTCGCATAACATATTTATTTCATATATTTGATACATTAATCTATAATATCAATAATTATAAAATTAGTTATTGTAGGATTCAGTCCCTAATAAATGTCACTATTTAAAAGAGAAATAGAAAATTGCAAACCACAACAAAAGACATTTGAAATAGAAAAATGAAAATATTTAAATATGTCAATACTCATGCATCTTGATTGAAGTTATGCAACGTCATAACAATTTAAAGGCTCGTTGGTTTCTCGACTCATGTCAAATAAATAGATTGAACCTTTTAGTCGCATAAAGTTTTCTACTTTGAAGGCATAAAATTTGTAAAACTTTTTCTTTTAGTCAAAAGGTTTCCAAAATAGTTATATAAAACTTTTTTTGAAAAAGAAAATAAGTGATCAACTTTAGTTAAGAGTGGTGCTACAAAGAACAAAAAAAACTTGTTTTTATCTTCTTTATAGTGCAAAGTTTGCACATCTCGTGATGCTAAATTCTAAGGCTCGTTGCACTGCAAAAATTAGTGCATCCAAAAGAATAAGAAAAAGCTTTATACTCAATCAAACTGTTATATCAAAGAAGTCAATGTAAAATAAAAGTAGCTTCATACTGAAATACAATATTGTGTTTTTTATTAGTAAAATCATGTTATGCCAAACAAAGTCGGCAATATTGATAAAATTGAAATATAAAATAACTACAATAACTAAATAAAACTTCAAGTACAATATGGATCATCTCTATGAATTGAATGATCAGGGAAACAAAGAAAAAGAGTATTAAAGATTCTTATATTCTTACCAAGAAATTTGATCAATAAATAATTTAGCAATAAAAATATTACAATTGTCATAACATTTCTACCGTATGAGCTTGGCAAAAAATAACATTTATTCAAGAAACGATATGAATAGTCTTGAAAGGGAAAATAGTAATAGTAGGAAACTTACCTCTTTCAATTTTCTGTTGGTCTTTTTACATTTTAAAATTGTGTAGTCTTGGAAGTGTAGTTCATTCAATTTTGGAAGAGAACATGTTCCTTTTTACCAGTGACAACATACGATATAAACGGGGTGTATAGATTTAATCGAATGTAGATGAGTGTAATTAATTTTCAAACTGACATAATAAATTGAGAGATTACAGTTTTCAATGTAATTTAAATAAGAAGAGACTTTTGGTTTTCAAAATATGAATGTAAGCATCTAGACTATGTTTTTTTTTACTTTAAAAAGTCACCTTTTAAATGGATATAACATATAATTTAAGTTGAATTTGTTGCAAGTCTTTTCAAATTCTCCAATGGTTTGGAGCAATAAAACTTCTTTCTCCAATTTTTATTTTTTTAATCTTAATTTGAATGCACAATTACATCTTTATCCAAAAAAATGTTGGAGTAAATTTTGATTGAAGGATAAAAGTGTCATTTAGCTTTATAAGGATACTTTCGTAATTTAACTTAATAACTTGGAGGCTTCCCCCCCCCCCCCAGATATATATATATATATATATATATATATATATATATCTATGATAATTAAATTAAATAACAAATTTATAGATGATAAATATTTATAACAATTATAAGTTTAATTAGGAATTTAATCTAAGGAAAGCTCATAAAGTCATCCAATTTATTATATATGACTACTTTATACATTAAATTAAAATAATTAAATGCTTTTATTAACATTTTATTATAGTAGGGGTTAACTTTCTAAGTGCAACTTTCATCTTTTTTTGTCCACTTTATATAAAATACTAGCGAATTATCTAAGATTCGTCATACGAACAAAGTTTACCGACAGACCTACCTAAATAGTCCTGATCATGAGTGCTCCGAATCCACCCCATCCACGCGCGCTATCCATTCAAAAAAGGCGTCCAAAATACAAGCTATTCAACGAGCAATTAACAGAATGCCCAATACCATATATCTAGACCATTAAATCTAAAACAATTGGATAGAGACCCACAATCAAGTCAAAATGGTTTATGGGGCTCGCAACGTGAATCCCAAATTGATCTGACAAAAGGTCCAAAATCCCTTACCGAGCTTGTGCTCCAAAAGAGAGATCGATTCCATGTCAGGAACAACACAAAAAACAACAAGCAAGTACAACATCAATGGAAAAAAACAAAAGAGAGATGACAGCCCCTTCGAACGGAATGTACCTAAAATGGAGAGCTCCAACACTTCTGAAACATTCCAACGTGTAGTCACGATCAACACAGACCCCTAACACTTTTGAATTGCCTCAATCGTAGTTCTCAAGATCAAGAATTCTCATGTTGAAGTTGACTGAAGCTGAAATTTTGCTATTTCAATAGCAGAGGTTCTAATTGTTAAAAAGTCATTTTTGGTTGCTAAAGGCCTAAGTTCTAGTTGCTAAAAGCCTACACCTGTTATAAACATATCGCAAACAATGTTCACCAACTGTATGAAAATATTTAAAAAAATAATTAAACATTACTAATCTTTTCAGTAATCCGACAACTTACTCTATATGGAAGATGATAAAAAGAAGAAATTGGTTCAGTTAAGCCCTAAAATTTTGTAAGTTGGGGAGAAGGAATTTATCCCTCTAAAAAATAAGGGGAAAAGTCGAGGGAATTTCGCAGCCTTTTTCTGAAATTTTTAAGACTAATTTTAAAATTAATACATATTGTGTCGATAAAACCTAGGAAGATGGTGTCTAATATTGTCTTTTTTAAATCCTTTCACTAGATTTCTATTTTTGTTTCTTTTTTTGCCATTTATATTTTTATAAAGATAGAATAACTTAATAATACCGCATAATTAAAATTAATTGTGATAATATAAAGTGCTTGTTTCTGAACACCTGTTATGCACGTGTATTCCTGCATTGATACACATTTTTTGAAGTAATATAAGCAACACTAATATTGGTATATTAGTTACACAAAATTTCATTGAAAACATACAAGCTCAGACATGATTGTAAATACAATTTGAGTTTGTCAAATAAGAAAACTAAATTTAGCTAGACAATTAAGCTTGATGTGTACATTACCATAAGCCAATAAAAATGTGATGTATAATTTTGGTCCATGCATTCGCATAACATATTTATTTCATATATTTGATACATTAATCTATAATATCAATAAATATAAAATTAGTTATTGTAGGATTCAGTCCCTAATAAATGTCACTATTTAAAAGAGAAATAGAAAATTGCAAACCACAACAAAAGACATTTGAAATAGAAAAATGAAAATATTTAAATATGTCAATACTCATGCATCTTGATTGAAGTTATGCAACGTCATAACAATTTAAAGGCTCGTTGGTTTCTCGACTCATGTCAAATAAATAGATTGAACCTTTTAGTCGCATAAAGTTTTCTACTTCGAAGGCATAAAATTTGTAAAACTTTTTCTTTTAGTCAAAAGGTTTCCAAAATAGTTATATAAAACTTTTTTTGAAAAAGAAAATAAGTGATCAACTTTAGTTAAGAGTGGTGCTACAAAGAACAAAAAAAACTTGTTTTTATCTTCTTTATAGTGCAAAGTTTGCACATCTCGTGATGCTAAATTCTAAGGCTCGTTGCACTGCAAAAATTAGTGCATCCAAAAGAATAAGAAAAAGCTTTATACTCAATCAAACTGTTATATCAAAGAAGTCAATGTAAAATAAAAGTAGCTTCATACTGAAATACAATATTGTGTTTTTTATTAGTAAAATCATGTTATGCCAAACAAAGTCGGCAATATTGATAAAATTGAAATATAAAATAACTACAATAACTAAATAAAACTTCAAGTACAATATGGATCATCTCTATGAATTGAATGATCAGGGAAACAAAGAAAAAGAGTATTAAAGATTCTTATATTCTTACCAAGAAATTTGATCAATAAATAATTTAGCAATAAAAATATTACAATTGTCATAACATTTCTACCGTATGAGCTTGGCAAAAAATAACATTTATTCAAGAAACGATATGAATAGTCTTGAAAGGGAAAATAGTAATAGTAGGAAACTTACCTCTTTCAATTTTCTGTTGGTCTTTTTACATTTTAAAATTGTGTAGTCTTGGAAGTGTAGTTCATTCAATTTTGGAAGAGAACATGTTCCTTTTTACCAGTGACAACATACGATATAAACGGGGTGTATAGATTTAATCGAATGTAGATGAGTGTAATTAATTTTCAAACTGACATAATAAATTGAGAGATTACAGTTTTCAATGTAATTTAAATAAGAAGAGACTTTTGGTTTTCAAAATATGAATGTAAGCATCTAGACTATGTTTTTTTTTACTTTAAAAAGTCACCTTTTAAATGGATATAACATATAATTTAAGTTGAATTTGTTGCAAGTCTTTTCAAATTCTCCAATGGTTTGGAGCAATAAAACTTCTTTCTCCAATTTTTATTTTTTTAATCTTAATTTGAATGCACAATTACATCTTTATCCAAAAAAATGTTGGAGTAAATTTTGATTGAAGGATAAAAGGGTCATTTAGCTTTATAAGGATACTTTCGTAATTTAACTTAATAACTTGGAGGCTCCCCCCCCCCCCATATATATATATATATATATATATATATATATATATATATATATATATATATATATATATATATATATATATATATATATATATATATATGATAATTAAATTAAATATACAAATAGTTATAGATGATAAATATTTATAAATTATATAGTTTAATTAGGAATTAATCTAAGGAAGCTCAAAAGTCATCCACATTTTTATTAAAATGATATACTTTAACATTTAAATTAAATAATTAAATGCTTTTATAACATTTTTATTTATAGTAGGGGTAAAATTATAATTCAACTTTTATCTTTTTTTGTTCCCTTATATAATAATACTAGGAATCATCTAAGATGTTATACGAACAAAGTTTACAGAAGCCTACCTAAAAGCCGATCATGAGTGCTCCGAATCCACCACACTCGAGCTATCCATTTCAAAAAGGCGTCCAAACAACCAAGCTATCAAATTATCAATAACAATGCCAATACATATATCTAGACACTAAAATCATAACAATTGGATAGAGACCCACAATCAAGTCAAAATGGTTTATGGGGCTCGCAACGTGAATCCCAAATTGATCTGACAAAAGGTCCAAAATCCCTTACCGAGCTTGTGCTCCAAAAGAGAGATCGATTCCATGTCAGGAGCAACACAAAAAACAACATGCAAGTACAACATCAATGGAAAAAAAACAAAAGAGAGATGACAGCCCCTTCGAACGGAATGTACCTAAAACGGAGAGCTCCAACACTTCTGAAACATTCCAACGTGTAGTCACGATCAACACAGACCCCTAACACTTTTGAATTGCCTCAATCGTAGTTCTCAAGATCAAGAATTCTCATGTTGAAGTTGACTGAAGCTGAAATTTTGCTATTTCAATAGCAGAGGTTCTAATTGTTAAAAAGTCATTTTTGGTTGCTAAAAGCCTACACCTGTTATAAACATATCGCAAACAATGTTCACCAACTGTATGAAAATATTTTAAAAAATAATTAAACATTACTAATCTTTTCAGTAACCGACAACTTACTCTATATGGAAGATGATAAAAAGAAGAAATTGGTTCAGTTAAGCCCTAAAATTTTGTAAGTTGGGGAGAAGGAATTTATCCCTCTAAAAAATAAGGGGAAAAGTCGAGGGAATTTCGCAGCCTTTTTCTGAAATTTTTAAGACTAATTTTAAAATTAATACATATTGTGTCGATAAAACCTAGGAAGATGGTGTCTAATATTGTCTTTTTTAAATCCTTTCACTAGATTTCTATTTTTGTTCCTTTTTTTGCCATTTATATTTTTATAAAGATAGAATAACTTAATAATACCGCATAATTAAAATTAATTGTGATAATATAAAGTGCTTGTTTCTGAACACCTGTTATGCACGTGTATCCCTGCATTGATACACATTTTTTAAAGTAATATAAGCAACACTAATATTGGTATATTAGTTACACAAAATTTCATTGAAAACATACAAGCTCAGACATGATTGTAAATACAATTTGAGTTTGTCAAATAATAAAACAAAATTTAGCTTGACAATTAAGCTTGATGTGTACATATACCACAAGCCAATAAAATTGTGATGTATAATTTTGGTCCATGCATTCGCATAGTATATTTATTTCATTTATTTGATACATTAGTCTATAATAGCAATAAATATAAATTTAGTTTTGTGGGATTCAGTCCCTAATAAATGTCACTGTTTAATAGAGAAATAGAAAATTGCAAACCACAACAAAAGATATTTGAATAGAAAAATCAAAATATTTAAATATGTCAATACTCATGCATCTTGATTGAAGCTATGCAACGTCATCACAATTTAAAGGCTCGTTGGTTTCTCGACTCATGTCAAAAAAATAGATTGAACCTTTACTCGCATAAATTTTTCTACTTCAAAGGCATCAAATTTGTAACACTTTTTCTTTTACTCAAAAGGTTTCCAAAATAGTTATATAAAACTTTATTTGAAAAAGAAAATAAGTGATCAAATTTAGTTAAGACTGGTGCTACAAAGAACCAAAAAAACTTGTTTTTATCTTCTTTATAGTGCAAAGTTTGCACATCTCGTGATGCTAAATGCTAATGCTCGTTGCACTGCAAAAATTAGCGCATCCAAAAGAATAAGAAAAAGCTTTATACTCAATCAAACTGTTATATCAAAGAAGTCGATGTAAAATAAAAGTAGCTTCATACTGAAATACAATATTGTGCTTTTTATTAGTAAAATCATGTTATTGGCAAACAAAGTCGGCAATATTGATAAAGTTGAAATATAAACTAACTACAATAACTAAATAAAACTTCAAGTACAATATGGATCATCTCTATGAACTTAATGATCAGCAAAACAAAGAAAGAGAGTAAAAAAGATTCTTATATTTTTACCATGAAATTTGATCAATAAATAATTTAGCAATAAAATTATTGCAATTGTCATAACATTTCTACCGTATGAGCTTGGACAAAAACAACATTTATGCAAGAAACGATATCAAATTGTCTTGAAAGGGAAAATATTTATATAGCAAGCACTCTAAAATTTAAGAAGTAATAGTATGCCAATTTAAACAAACACTACAAGAAGTAGGAAACTTACCTCTTTCAATTTTTTGTTGGTCTTTTTACATTTTAAAATTGTGTAGTCTTGGAGGTGTACTTCATTCAATTTTGGAAGAGAACATGTTCCTTTTTACCAGTGACAACATACGATATAAAGGGGGTGTATAGATTTAATAGAATGTAGAGGGGTGTAATTAAATTTCAAACTGATATTATAAATTGAGAGATTACAGTTTTCAAAGTGATTTTAATAAGAAGAAACTTTTGGTTTTCAAAATTATGAATATAAGCATATAGACTATGTTTTTTTTCACTTAAAAAAAATCACCTTTTAAATGGATATAGCATATAATTTATGTTCAATTTGTTGCAAGTCTTTTCAAATTCTCCAATGATTTGGAGCAATAAAACTTCTTTCTCCAAATTTCATTTTTTTAATCTTAATTTGAATGCAAAATTACATCTTTATCCAAAAAATGTTGGAGTAAATTTCGATTGAAGGATAAAAGTGTCATTTAGCTTTATAAGGATACTTTCGTAATTTAACTTAATAACTTGGAGCCCCACATATATATATATATATATATATATATATATATATATATATATATATATATATATGAATGATTATAATTAAATTAAATATACATATAGTTATAGATGATAAATATTTTTAAATTATATATTTTAATTAGGAATTAATCTAAAGAAGTTCAAAGTCATCCACATTTTTATTAAAATGATACACTTTAACATTTAAATTAAATTATTAAATGCTTTTATAACATTTTTATTTATAGTAGGGGTAAATTTGTAATTCAACTTTTATCATTTTTTGTTCCCTTATATAATAATACTAGGAATTATCTAAGATGTTATACCAACAAAGTATACAGAATCTACCTAAAAGCCGATCATGAGTGCTCCGAATCCACCACACACGAGCTATCCATTTCAATAAGGCGTCCAAACAACTATGCTATCAAATTATCAATCACAATGTCAATAAAATATCTAGACACTAAAATCACAACAATTGGATAGAGACCCGCAATCAAGTCAAAATGGGAATATGGGGCTCGCAACGTGAATCCCAAATTGACTCTGTCAAAAGGTCAAAAATCCCTTACCGAGCTTGTGTTCCAAAATGGGGCTCGATTCCATGTCAGGAACAACACAAAAAATGACATGCAAATACAACATCAATGGGAAAAAAATAAAAGAGAGATGACAGCCCATTCGGGCGGAATATACCTCAAACGGAGAGCTCCAATACTTCTGAAACATTCCAACGTGTAGCCACGATCAACACAGACCCCTAACACTTTTGAATTGCCTCAATCGTAGTTCTCAAGATCAAGAAATCTCATGTTGAAGTTGACTGAAGCTGAAATTTTACTATTTCAATATCTGAGGTTCTAATTGATAATAAGCCATGTTTGGTTGCTAAAGGCCTAAGTTCTAGTTGCTAAAAGCCTACACTAGTTATAAACATATCGCACAATGTTGGGCACGAACTGTATGAAAATATTTAAAAAATAATTAAACATTACGAATCTTTTCAATAATCCAACAACTTATTCTATATGGAAGATGATTAAAAGAAGGAATTGGTTCAGTTAAGCCCTAAAATTTTGTAAGTTGGGGAGAAGGAATTTAGCCATCTAAAAAATAAGGGGAAAAGTCGATGGAATTTCGCCGCCTGGTTCTGAATTATTTTAGACTAATTTTCAAATTACTCCATATTGTGTCGATAAAACCTAGGAAGATGGTGTCCAATATTGTCTTTTTTAAATCTTTTCACTAGATTTCTATTTTTGTTCCTTTTTTTGCCATTTAAATTTTTATAAAGATGGAATAACTTAATAATACCGCATACTTAAAATTAATTATGATAATATAAAGCGATAGTTTCTCAAACACGTGTTATGCACGTGTATCCCATGCATTGATACACATTTTTTAAAGTAATATAAGCAACACTAATATTGGTATATTAGTTACACAAAATTTCATTGGAAACATACAAGCTCAGACGTGATTATAAATACAATTTGAGTTTGGTAAATAAGAAAACTAAATTTAGCTAGACAATTAAGCTTGATGTGTACATATACCACAAGCCAATAAAAATGTGATGTATAATTTTAGTCCATGTTTTCGCATAGCATATTTATTTCACATATTTGATACATTAATCTATAGTAGCAATAATTAAAAATTTAGTTATTGTGGGATTCAGTCCCTAATAAATGTCACTATTTAAAAGAGAAATAGAAAATTGCAAACCACAACAAAAGACATTTGAATAGAAAAATCAAACTATTTAAATATGATACTCATGCATCTTGATTGAAGCTATGCAACATCATAATAATTTAAAGGCTCGTTGGTTTCTCGACTCATGCAAAAAAAAACAGATTGAACCTTTACTCGCATATATTTTTCTACTTCAAAGGCATCAAATTTGTAACACTTTTTCTTTTACTCAAATGGTTTTCAAAATAGTTATATAAAACTTTATTTGAAAAAGAAAATAAGTGATCAACTTTAGTTAAGAGTGGTGCTACAAAGAACGAAAAAAACTTGTTTTTATCTTCTTTATAGTGTAAAGTTTGCACATCTCGTGATGCCAAATTCTAAGGTTCGTTGCACTGCAAAATTTAGTGCATCCAAAAGAATAAGAAAAAGCTTTATACTCAATGAAACTGGTATATCAAAGAAGTCAATGTAAAATAAAAGTAGCTTCATACTGAAATACAATATTGTGCTTTTTATTAGTAAAATCATGTTATTGGCAAACAAAGTCGGCAATATTGATAAAGTTGAAATATAAACTAACTACAATAAATAAATAAAACTTCAAGTACAATATGGATCATCTCTATGAACTTAATGATCAGCAAAACAAAGAAAGAGAGTAAAAAAGATTCTTATATTCTTACCATGAAATTTGATCAATAAATAATTTAACAATAAAATTATTGCAATTGTCATAACAGGTCTACCGTATGAGCTTGGACAAAAACAACATTTATGCAAGAAACGATATCACATTGTCTTGAAAGGGAAAATATTTATATAGCAAGCACTCTAAAATTTAAGAAGTAATAGTATGCCAATTTAAACAAACACTACAAGAAGTAGGAAACTTACCTCTTTCAATTTTCTGTTGGTCTTTTTACATTTTAAAATTGTGTAGTCTTGGAGGTGTAGTTCATTCAATTTTGGAAGAGAACATGTTCCTTTTTACCAGTGACAACATACGATATAAAGGGGGTGTATAGATTTAATAGAATGTAGAGGGGTGTAATTAATTTTCAAACTGATATTATAAATTGAGAGATTACAGTTTTCAAAGTGATTTTAATAAGAAGAAACTTTTGGTTTTCAAAACTATGAATGTAAGCATCTAGACTATGTTTTTTTTTACTTAAAAAAAATCACCTTTTAAATGGATATAGCTTATAATTTATGTTCAATTTGTTGCAAGTCTTTTCGAATTCTCCAATGATTTGGAGCAATAAAACTTCTTTCTCCAAATTTCATTTTTTTAATCTTAATTTGAATGCAAAATTACATCTTTATCCAAAAAAATATTGGAGTAAATTTTGATTGAAGGATAAAAGTGTCATTTAGCTTTATAAGGATACTTTCGTAATTTAACTTAATAACTTGGAGCCCCACATATATATATATATATATATATATATATATATATATATATATATATATATATATGAATGATTATAATTAAATTAAATATACATATAGTTATAGATGATAAATATTTTTAAATTATATATTTTAATTAGGAATTAATCTAAAGAAGTTCAAAGTCATCCACATTTTTATTAGAATGATACACTTTAACATTTAAATTAAATCATTAAAAGCTTTTATAACATTTTTATTTATAGTAGGGGTAAATTTGTAATTCAACTTTTATCATTTTTTGTTCCCTTATATAATAATACTAGGAATTCTCTAAGATGTTATACCAACAAAGTATACAGAATCCTACCTAAAAGCCGATCATGAGTGCTCCGAATCCACCACAAACGAGCTATCCATTTCAATAAGGCGTCCAAACAACTATGCTATCAAATTATCAATCACAATGTCAATAAAATATCTAAACACTAAAATCATAACAATTGGATAGAGACCCGCAATCAAGTCAAAATGGGAATATGGGGCTCGCAACGTGAATCCCAAATTGACTCTGTCAAAAGGTCAAAAATCCCTTACCGAGCTTGTGTTCCAAAATGGGGCTCGCTTCCATGTCAGGAACAACACAAAAAATGACATGCAAATACAACATCAATGGAAAAAAAATAAAAGAGAGATGACAGCCCATTCGGGCGGAATATACCTCAAACGGAGAGCTCCAACACTTCTGAAACATTCCAACGTGTAGCCACGATCAACACAGACCCCTAACACTTTTGAATTGCCTCAATCGTAGTTCTCAAGATCAAGAAATCTCATGTTGAAGTTGACTGAAGGTGAAATTTTACTATTTCAATAGCTGAGGTTCTAATTGCTAATAAGCCATGTTTGGTTGCTAAAGGCCTAAGTTCTAGTTTCTAAAAGCCTACACTAGTTATAAACATATCGCACAATGTTGGGCACGAACTGTATGAAAATATTTAAAAAATAATTAAACATTATGAATCTTTTCAGTAATCCGACAACTTATTCTATATGGAAGATGATGAAAAGAAGGAATTGGTTCAGTTAAGCCCTAAAATTTTGTAAGTTCGGGAGAAGGAATTTAGCCATCTAAAAAATAAGGGGAAAGTCGATGGAATTTTGCCGCCTGGTTCTGAATTATTTTAGACTAATTTTCAAATTACTCCATATTGTGTCGATAAAACCTAGGAAGATGGTGTCCAATATTGTCTTTTTTAAATCTTTTCACTAGATTTCTATTTTTGTTCCTTTTTTTGCCATTTAAATTTTTATAAAGATAGAATAACTTAATAATACCGCATAAAATTAATTATGATAATATAAAGCGATAGTTTCTGAAACACGTGTTATGCACGTGTATCCCATGCATTGATACACATTTTTTAAAGTAATATAAGCAACACTAATATTGGTATATTAGTTACACAAAATTTCATTGGAAACATACAAGCTCAGACGTGATTATAAATACAATTTGAGTTTGGTAAATAAGAAAACTAAATTTAGCTAGACAATTAAGCTTGATGTGTACATATACCATAAGCCAATAAAAATGTGATGTATAATTTTAGTCCATGTATTCGCATAGCATATTTATTTCACATATTTGATACATTAATCTATAGTAGCAATAAATAAAAATTTAGTTATTGTGGGATTCAGTCCCTAATAAATGTCACTATTTAAAAGAGAAATAGAAAATTGCAAACCACAACAAAAGACATTTGAATAGAAAAATCAAACTATTTAAATATGTCAATACTCATGCATCTTGATTGAAGCTATGCAACATCATAACAATTTAAAGGCTCGTTGGTTTCTCGACTCATGCAAAAAAAAAAACAGATTGAACCTTTACTCGCATATATTTTTCTACTTCAAAGGCATCAAATTTGTAACACTTTTTCTTTTACTCAAAAGGTTTTCAAAATAGTTATATAAAACTTTATTTGAAAAAGAAAATAAGTGATCAACTTTAGTTAAGAGTGCTGCTACAAAGAACGAAAAAAACTTGTTTTTATCTTCTTTATAGTGTAAAGTTTGCACATCTCGTGATGCCAAATTCTAAGGCTTGTTGCACTGCAAAATTTAGTGCATCCAAAAGAATAAGAAAAAGCTTTATACTCAATGAAACTGGTATATCAAAGAAGTCAATGTAAAATAAAAGTAGCTTCATACTGAAATACAATATTGTGCTTTTTATTAGTAAAATCATGTTATTGGCAAACAAAGTCGGCAATATTGATAAAGTTGAAATATAAACTAACTACAATAACTAAATAAAACTTCAAGTACAATATGGATCATCTCTATGAATTGAATGATCAGGGAAACAAAGAAAAAGAGTATAAAAGATTCTTATATTCTTACCATGAAATTTGATCAATAAATAATTTAGCAATAAATTTATTGCAATTGTCATAACATTTCTACCGTATGAGCTTGGACAAAAACAACATTTATGCAAGAAACGATATCAAATTGTCTTGAAAGGGAAAATATTTATATAGCAAGCACTCTAAAATTTAAGAAGTAATAGTATGCCAATTTAAACAAACACTACAAGAAGTAGGAAACTTACCTCTTTCAATTTTCTGTTGGTCTTTTTACATTTTAAAATTGTGTAGTCTTGGAGGTGTAGTTCATTCAATTTTGGAAGAGAACATGTTCCTTTTTACCAGTGACAACATACGATATAAAGGTGGTGTATAGATTTAATAGAATGTAGAGGGGTGTAATTAATTTTTAAACTGATATTATAAGTTGAGAGATTACAGTTTTCAAATTGATTTTAATAAGAAGAAACTTTTGGTTTTAAAAACTATGAATGTAAGCATCTAGACTATGTTTTTTTTTACTTAAAAAAAATCACCTTTTAAATGGATATAGCATATAATTTATGTTCAATTTGTTGAAAGTCTTTTCAAATTCTCCAATGATTTGGAGCAATAGAACTTCTTTCTCCAAATTTCATTTTTTTAATCTTAATTTGAATGCAAAATTACATCTTTATCCAAAAAAATGTTGGAGTAAATTTTGATTGAAGGATAAAAGTGTCATTTAGCTTTATAAGGATACTTTCGTAATTTAACTTAATAACTTGGAGCCCCACATATATATATATATATGAATGATTATAATTAAATTAAATATACATATAGTTATAGATGATAAATATTTTTAAATTATATATTTTAATTAGGAATTAATCTAAAGAAGTTCAAAGTCATCCACATTTTTATTAAAATGATACACTTTAACATTTAAATTAAATCATTAAATGCTTTTGTAACATTTTTATTAATAGTAGGGGTAAATTTGTAATTTAACTTTTATCATTTTTTGTTCCCTTATATAATAATACTAGGAATTATCTAAGATGTTATACCAACAAAGTATACAGAATCCTACCTAAAAGCCGATCATGAGTGCTCCGAATCCACCACACACGAGCTATCCATTTCAATAAGGCGTCCAAACAACTATGCTATCAAATTATCAATCACAATGTCAACAAAATATCTAGACACTAAAATCACAACAATTGGATAGAGACCCGCAATCAAGTCAAAATGGGAAAATGGGGCTCGCAACGTGAATCCCAAATTGACTCTGTCAAAAGGTCAAAAATCCCTTACCGAGCTTGTGTTCCAAAATGGGGCTCGATTCCATGTCAGGAACAACACAAAAAATGACATGCAAATACAACATCAATGGAAAAAAAATAAAAGAGAGATGACAGCCCATTCGGGCAGAATATACCTCAAACGGAGAGCTCCAACACTTCTGAAACATTCCAACGTGTAGCCACGATCAACACAGACCCCTAACACTTTTGAATTGCCTCAATCGTAGATCTCAAGATCAAGAAATCTCATGTTGAAGTTGACTGAAGCTGAAATTTTACTATTTCAATACCTGAGGTTCTAATTGCTAATAAGCCATGTTTGGTTGCTAAAGGCCTAAGTTCTAGTTGCTAAAAGCCTACACTAGTTATAAACATATCGCACAATGTTGGGCACGAACTGTATGAAAATATTTAAAAAATAATTAAACATTACGAATCTTTTCAGTAATCCGACAACTTATTCTATATGGAAGATGATAAAAAGAAGGAATTGGTTCAGTTAAGCCCTAAAATTTTGTAAGTTGGGGAGAAGGAATTTAGCCCTCTAAAAAATAAGGGGAAAAGTCGATGGAATTTCGCCGCCTGGTTCTGAATTTTTTTAGACTAATTTTCAAATTACTCCATATTGTGTCGATAAAACCTAGGAAGATGGTGTCTAATATTGTCTTTTTTAAATCTTTTCACTAGATTTCTATTTTTGTTCCTTTTTTTGCCATTTAAATTTTTATAAAGATAGAATAACTTAATAATACCGCATACTTAAAATTAATTATGATAATATAAAGCGATAGTTTCTGAAACACGTGTTATGCACGTGTATCCCATGCATTGATACACATTTTTTAAAGTAATATAAGCAACACTAATATTGGTATATTAGTTACACAAAATTTCATTGGAAACATACAAGCTCAGACATGATTATAAATACAATTTGAGTTTGTCAAATAAGAAAACTAAATTTAGCTAGACAATTAAGCTTGATGTGTACATATACCACAAGCCAATAAAAATGTGATGTATAATTTTAGTCCATGTATTCGCATAGCAAATTTATTTCATATATTTGATACATTAATCTATAGTAGCAATAAATAAAAATTTAGTTATTGTGGGATTCAGTCCCTAATAAATGTCACTGTTTAAAAGAGAAATAGAAAATTGCAAACCACAACAAAAGACATTTGAATAGAAAAATCAAACTATTTAAATATGCCAATACTCATGCATCTTGATTGAAGCTATGCAACATCATAACAATTTAAAGGCTCGTTGGTTTCTCGACTCATGCAAAAAAAAAAACAGATTGAACCTTTACTCGCATATATTTTTCTACTTCAAAGGCATCAAATTTGTAACACTTTTTCTTTTACTCAAAAGGTTTCCAAAATAGTTATATAAAACTTTATTTGAAAAAGAAAATAAGTGATCAACTTTAGTTAAGAGTGGTGCTACAAAGAACAAAAAAAACTTGTTTTTATCTTCTTTATAGTGTAAAGTTTGCACATCTCGTGATGCCAAAAATCTATGGCTCGTTGCACTGCAAAATTTAGTGCATCCAAAAGAATAAGAAAAAGCTTTATACTCAATCAAACTGTTATATCAAAGAAGTCAATGTAAAATAAAAGTAGCTTTATACTCAAATACAATATTGTTCTTTTTATTAGTAAAATCATGTTATGGCCAAACAAAGTCGGCAATATTTATAAAATTGAAATATAAAATAACTACAATAAATAAATAAAACTTCAAGTACAATATGGATCATCTCTATGAATTGAATGATCAGGGAAACAAAGAAAAAGAGTATAAAAGATTCTTATATTCTTACCATGAAATTTGATTCATAAATAATTTAGCAATAAAATTATTGCAATTGTCATAAAATTTCTACCGTATGAGCTTGGCAAAAAACAACGTTATTCAAGAAACGATATCAAATTGTCTTGAAAGGGAAAATATTTATACAGCAAGCACTCTAAAATTTAAGAAGTAATAGTAAGCCAATTTAAACAAACAGTACAAGAAGTAGGAAACTTACCTCTTTCAATTTTCTGTTGGTCTTTTTACATTTTAAAATTGTGTAATCTTGGCGGTGTAGTTCATTCAATTCTGGAAGAGAACATGTTCCTTTTTACCAGTGACAACATACGATATAAAGGGGGTGTATAGATTTAATAGAATGTAGAGGGGTGTAATTAATTTCCAAACTGATATTATAAATTGAGAGATTACAGTTTCAAAGTGATTTTAATAAGAAGAAACTTTTGGTTTTCAAAACTATGAATGTAAGCATCTAGACTATGTTTTTTTTTACTTAAAAAAAATCACCTTTTAAATGGATATAGCATATAATTTATGTTCAATTTGTTGCAAGTCTTTTCAAATTCTCCAATGATTTGGAGCAATAAAACTTCTTTCTCCAAATTTCATTTTTTTAATCTTAATTTGAATGCAAAATTACATCTTTATCCAAAAAAATGTTGGAGTAAATTTTGATTGAAGGATAAAAGTGTCATTTAGCTTTATAAGGATACTTTCGTAATTTAACTTAATAACTTGGAGCCCCACATATATATATATATATATATATATGAATGATTATAATTAAATTAAATATACATATAGTTATAGATGATAAATATTTTTAAATTATATATTTTAATTAGGAATTAATCTAAAGAAGTTCAAAGTCATCCACATTTTTATTAGAATGATACACTTTAACATTTAAATTAAATCATTAAATGCTTTTATAACATTTTATTTATAGTAGGGGTAAACTTGTAATTCAACTTTTATCATTGTTTGTTCCCTTATATAATAATACTAGGAATTATCTAAGATGTTATACCAACAAAGTATACTCAATCTACCTAAAAGCCGATCATGAGTGCTCCGAATCCACCACACACGAGCTATCCATTTCAATAAGGCGTCCAAACAACTATGCTATCAAATTATCAATCACAATGTCAATAAAATATCTAGACACTAAAATCACAACAATTGGATAGAGACCCGCAATCAAGTCAAAATGGGAATATGGGGCTCGCAACGTGAATCCCAAATTGATTCTGTCAAAAGGTCAAAAATCCCTTACCGAGCTTGTGTTCCAAAATGGGGCTCGATTCCATGTCAGGAACAACACAAAAAATGACATGCAAATACAACATCAATGGGAAAACAATAAAAGAGAGATGACAGCCCATTCGGGCGGAATATACCTCAAACGGAGAGCTCCAACACTTCTGAAACATTCCAACGTGTAGCCACGATCAACACAGACCCCTAACACTTTTCAATTGCCTCAATCGTAGTTCTCAAGATCAAGAAATCTCATGTTGAAGTTGACTGAAGCTAAAATTTTACTATTTCAATAGCTGAGGTTCTAATTGATAATAAGCCATGTTTGGTTGCTAAAGGCCTAAGTTCTAGTTGCTAAAAGCCTACACTAGTTATAAACATATCGCACAATGTTGCGCATTAACTGTATGAAAATATTTAAAAAATAATTAAACATTACGAATCTTTTCAGTAATCCGACAACTTATTCTATATGGAAGATGATGAAAAGAAGGAATTGGTTCAGTTAAGCCCTAAAATTTTGTAAGTTGGGGAGAAGGAATTTAGCCCTCTAAAAAATAAGGGGAAAAGTCGATGGAATTTCGCCGCCTGGTTCTGAATTTTTTTAGACTAATTTTCAAATTACTTCATATTGTGTCGATAAAACCTAGGAAGATGGTGTCCAATATTGTCTTTTTTAAATCTTTTCACTAGATTTATATTTTTGTTCTTTTTTTGACATTTAAATTTTTATAAAGATAGAATAACTTAATAATACCGCATACTTAAAATTAATTATGATAATATAAAGCGATAGTTTCTGAAACACGTGTTATGCACGTGTATCCCATGCATTGATACACATTTTTTAAAGTAATATAAGCAACACTAATATTGGTATATTAGTTACACAAAATTTCATTGGAAACATACAAGCTCAGAAATGATTATAAATACAATTTGAGTTTGTCAAATAAGAAAACTAAATTTAGCTAGACAATTAAGCTTGATGTGTACATATACCACAAGCCAATAAAAATGTGATGTATAATTTTAGTCCATGTATTCGCATAGCATATTTATTTCATATATTTGATACATTAATCTATAGTAGCAATAAATAAAAATTTAGTTATTGTGGGATTCAGTCCCTAATAAATGTCATTGTTTAAAAGAGAAATAGAAAATTGCAAACCACAACAAAAGACATTTGAATAGAAAAATCAAACTATTTAAATATGCCAATACTCATGCATCTTGATTGAAGCTATGCAACATCATAACAATTTAAAGGCTCGTTGGTTTCTCGACTCATGCAAAAAAAAATAGATTTAACCTTTACTCGCATATATTTTTCTACTTCAAAGGCATCAAATTTGTAACACTTTTTCTTTTACTCAAAAGGTTTCCAAAATACTTATATAAAACTTTATTTGAAAAAGAAAATAAGTGATCAACTTTAGTTAAGAGTGGTGCTACAAAGAACGAAAAAAACTTGTTTTTATCTTCTTTATAGTGTAAAGTTTGCACATCTCGTGATGCCAAATTCTAAGGCTCGTTGCACTGCAAAATTTAGTGCATCCAAAAGAATAAGAAAAAGCTTTATACTCAATCAAACTGTTATATCAAAGAAGTCAATGTAAAATAAAAGTAGCTTTATACTGAAATACAATATTGTGCTTTTTATTAGTAAAATCATGTTATGGCCAAACAAAGTCGGCAATATTTATAAAATTGAAATATAAAATAACTACAATAAATAAATAAAACTTCAAGTACAATATGGATCATCTCTATGAATTGAATGATCAGGGAAACAAAGAAAAAGAGTATAAAAGATTCTTATATTCTTACCATGAAATTTGATTCATAAATAATTTAGCAATAAAATTATTGCAATTGTCATAACATTTCTACCGTATGAGCTTGGCAAAAAACAACGTTATTCAAGAAACGATATCAAATTGTCTTGAAAGGGAAAATATTTATACAGCAAGCACTCTAAAATTTAAGAAGTAATAGTAAGCCAATTTAAACAAACAGTACAAGAAGTAGGAAACTTACCTCTTTCAATTTTCTGTTGGTCTTTTTACATTTTAAAATTGTGTAATCTTGGCGGTGTAGTTCATTCAATTCTGGAAGAGAACATGTTCCTTTTTACCAGTGACAACATACGATATAAAGGGGGTGTATATATTTAATAGAATGTAGAGGGTGTAATTAATTTCCAAACTGATATTATAAATTGAGAGATTACAATTTTCAAAGTGAATTTAATAAGAAAAAATTTTTGGTTTTCAAAATTATGAATGTAAGCTTCTAGACTATGTTTTTTTTTACTTAAAAAAATCACCTTTTAAATGGATATAGCATATAATTTATGTTGAATTTGTTGCAAGTCTTTTCAAATTCTTCAATGGTTTGGAGCAATAAAACTTCTTTCTCCAAATTTCATTTTTTAAATCTTAATTTGAATGCACAATTATATCTTTATCCAAAAAAATGTTGGAGTAAATTTCGATTGAAGGATAAAAGTGTCATTTAGCTTTATAAGGATACTTTCGTAATTTAACTTAATAACTTGGAGCCCCACATATATATATATATATATATATATATATATATATATATATATATATATATATATATGATTATGATTAAATTAAATATACATATAGTTATAGATGATAAATATTTTTAAATTATATATTTTAATTAGGAATTAATCTAAAGAAGTTCAAAAGTCATCGACATTTTTATTAAAATGATACACTTTAACATTTAAGTTAAATCATTAAATGCTTTTATAACATTTTTATTTATAGTAGGGGTAAATTTGTAATTCAACTTTTATCATTTTTTGTTCCCTTATATAATAATACTAGGAATTATCTAAGATGTTATACCAACAAAGTATACAGAAGCCTACCTAAAAGCCGATCATGAGTGCTCCGAATCCACCATACACGAGCTATCCATTTCAATAAGGCGTCCAAACAACTATGCTATCAAATTATCAATCACAATGTCAATAAAATATCTAGACACTAAAATCACAACAATTGGATAGAGACCTGCAATCAAGTCAAAATGGGAATATGGGGCTCGCAACGTGAATCCCAAATTGACTCTGTCAAAAGGTCAAAAATCCCTTACCGAGCCTGTGTTCCAAAATGGGGCTTGATTCCATGTCAGGAACAACACAAAAAATGACATGCAAATACAATATCAATGGAAAAAAAAACAAAAGAGAGATGACAGCCCCTTGGGGCGGAATGTACCTCAAACGGAGAGCTCCAACACTTCTGAAACATTCCAACGTGTAGCCACGATCAACACAGACCCCTAACACTTTTGAATTGCCTCAATCGTAGTTCTCAAGATCAAGAAATCTCATGTTGAAGTTGACTGAAGCTGAAATTTTGCTATTTCAATAGCAGAGGTTCTAATTGCTAGAAAGCCATTTTTGGTTGCTAAAGGCCTAAGTTCTAGTTGCTAAAAGCCTACACTAGTTATAAACATATCACAATCAATGTTGGGCACGAACTGTATGAAATAGTTAAAAAAATAATTAATCATTACTAATCTTTTCAGTAATCCGACAACTTACTCTATATGGAAGATGATGAAAAGAAGGAATTGGTTCAGTTAAGCCCTAAAATTTTGTAAGTTTGGGAGAAGGAATTTAGCCCTCTAAAAAATAAGAAGAAAACTTGAGGGAATTTCGCCGCTTGGTTTTGAAATTTTTAGACTAATTTTCAAATTACTCCATACTGGGTCGATAAAACCTAAGAAGATGGTGTCTAATATTGTCTTTTTAAAATCTTTTCACTAGATTTCTGTTTTTTTTTTCCTTTTTTTGCCATTTAAATTTTTATAAAGATACAAAAACTTAATAATACCGCATACTTAAACTTAATTGTAATAATATAAAGCGCTAGTTTCTGAACACGTGTTATGCACGTGTATCCCATGCATCGATACACATTTTTTAAAGTAATATAAGCAACACCAATATTTGTATATAATTCGTTACAATAAATACTCATTTTTGGAATTAAGTAGGGAAATTTGGAAAATTTCTAGCTTTCAAAATGTGAGTTTTAGTCATTTTCAAAAACGGTCATAACATCTAGCTCAGGAGGAGTTTGGATGATTTCTTAATATGTTTGGAAAGCCTTGGGAAGACCCCTACAAACCCGTCGAGTTTGCAAAAATCCGATGTTGTATAAGGGATATATGCCTTTCTGAAGTTGGGCTAAGGAAAATCCAATCCGGATTTTAGTAAGGACAAATTTGTCTTTCCACCCTAGTATTTCCTAATTCCTTTAAGGGTTATTACGGGTAAAAACAAAGTCCCAATTCAGTTTTACAAGATTAAGAACGCTTAGGGCTAGGCAGAAAAAGAGAAAAGGAGAAGAAGATCAAGAATCGTCCAAGAACGCCAAGATCGTGCGTCGATTTCATCGAGGGTAATCCCTATTGAGGTATGTGAGACCTTTTTGTGTTGGGTTCGTTCACCCACATACCAACATGTTTAATTCAGCAAGTTTTCTATTTAATCATGATAAATCTTGAAGTTCTTGATGAACAATTGGTGCATCTTGGTTGGTAAAGTTGTAGCGTACCTTTAGTTGTTTTGATACGTGTTTCTGGGTTGTGTTACTTGTCTAAACTATTGGGTATTGAGTACATTAGTCATTCTAAGTGTTTCGGGGAAGATCCATGGAAGGTTGGGAGGTTTAGAATTGAAATTCGGAGAAGAAAAGTCAGAGAACCCATTTCATAGGCCCTGGGGCATCTGTAACATCTCGTATTATAGAATTAACTAAGGTTAAGCTAAAAAAAACAAAAATAATCAAATTTGGAAATAGGTAAGGAAATCCAGATTTCAAAAGTGAGTTTTGGTCATTTTCAAAAGGCCATAACTTCCATATCAGTAAGAGTTTAGGTGAGTTCTTTATATGGATGGAAATCTTGTCCTAAGATCTTTGTAACGACGTCAAGTTTGTGACATTCCGAGGTTTTTTTAGGGAGATATGACTTTCGAAAGTTGGACTGTTGAGCAGAGGAAATTCCAAACCTGGATTTGTTAAGGGTGTTTTGGTCTTTTCCTAATTAATTATTATATTCGTTTTAAGGGTAATAAGTTGGGGTCTAAGCTGATCCCAATCAGTTTTCACATTTAGAAAATAATCTAGGGTTTTGAGAGAAAGGAGAAAAGAGGAGAAGGGAGAAGAAGACGCAAGAACACCAAGAATTTGTTCGTGGATTTCATCGGGGGTGATCCATAACAAGGTATGTGAGATCGTTCGGTGATGGGTCCTTTAACCAACACCCAAATTGTTTCAGTTCAGTAAAGTTTGAATTAGTGAATGATGAACATGGAATTCTTGATGAAACATTGTGAAATCTTTTTGGTTGATTTGTAGTTGATCTCTAGTACTTTGGGTTCTTATTTCCGAACTGTTTTCGGGTCTAAACTATTGGGTAATGAGATAATTACGGATTCTAAGTGTTTGGGGTGGAATCCATGGGAGTTTGGGAAAGTTTAGAGATGAAAAACGAAGAAGAAAGTCGGAAAACCCATCTGATAAGCACTGAGGCGCCGCGCCTCCAAAGCCCCTCAGGACAGAGTCTGTCCGTTGCACCGACCCCCTTGAGACCACATTGTTTCCCTATTTTTATGTACTAGTTCCCAAGTGATGTACCATTCATTCCTAGTTGATTTCAACACTCTAGATTACATCTAAACATCATGAAAGAATCCATAAACATGTTATCATGATCCTTGAATCATACTTCAATTCAAGGAAAGTTAAGATCAAAGTCAAGAAAGCTAAGAGCCAAGTCCAGAAGTTAAGAAGCAAGTCAAAGTAAAGTTATAAAGTTTTCTAAAGTCTTTCACAAACATTTTCACCTTGTTTAAAGGACATAAAGTCAAGTAAAGAAAGAGTAAAGAGTTTAGTTCATTTCTCAAAAGCTATAAGGGAACTAAGCATTCCCTAAGAGTTAAGTTTCAAGTAAGCAAAGAGTATTAACTTGAGTTAACTTCTCAAGAGTTATAAGGGAACTAAGTAGTCCCTAAGAGTTTAAGCAAAATGTTTTCAAACTTTTGAGAAGGAAGGGATTCTAGACTTCCACAGAGCCTATGGCTAGTTTGCAGATAGAAGTACTAGCTTTATAAAATGAAGCAAGCATGGAAACTATGATTTCCAAAAGAGCTTTTAAAACTATGCTTTGAGCGCTAATCTTAAACCACAGAATCAGTATGTTTTAAAAACATAAGAGTCAATATATATATATATATATATATTTGTGAGTAGTATTGAGCACCGATGTGGGGATGCGAGTTCAAATAACCTAAGTCTCCATGTAAACCATGTAGCCATCATGAATAGAAAAGGGTCATACTTTTTAGATGAACCCTCTTCATAGTTTACTAGTGGATCCATTAGGCAGTTCAGGTTCTATACTCCAGCAAGGTTAGGATGGCCGAACAGCATGGGACGAGTAACGCTGTATTATCACTATAGCTCTTAAGTGACGGTTGCAAGTTAGAGAATCGGCCACAGAGTAATGTATTTTCATATACATCAGTCATTGTATTTTCATATACATCAGTCGTTGTATTTTCATACACAGAGTAATGTATTTTGATATACATCAGTCATTGTATTTTCATACACGGAGTAATGTATTTTCATTTACATCAATCATTGTATTTTCATACACAGAGTAATGTATTTTCATATACATCTGTCATTGTATTTTAATACACAACAGTATTTTATTCTCATATACATCACTATTGAATTTTATATACATCTTAGACATTATTGTACACTTGTATGTACATAAACTCAGAGATTTAAGGTTAGCATTTCTTTATATTGCATTTATTTTAACTGGGTATATTGAATAAGAGTTAGTAGATCATGAGTTGAGAAGAGCGAAGGTAAGTATTCATTCTTACTACCTTTTCAAGCCTAAGTGTTGTTAGTTTTCCAACTCGCATACTCGCACATTCAATGTACTGATGCCAGTTGACCTACATCATTTTATGATGCAGACGCAGGTAACCAGGATCAGCACGTGGCGGTTCTTTGATCCAGATTGGCCTCTATAGTTAGTGGTGAGCCTCGTTGCATTCCGGAGGACATCCATTTCATTTCATTTCAGTAGTTTAGTTTTAGGATGTTGTGGGGTCTGTCCCAACATCCCTCTCCAGTCAGTTTAGAGGCTTCGTAGACAATAATATTTTAGTTAGGAGTTGTTTTTAATTTTTGAGACTTAAGTGCCATTTTGGCCAGATTTATGATATGAATTATTTTACTTTAAACATATCTTAATCTTATTTAAGTTGAGTTTAGTCTTTTGCTGAGTTAACTAAGATAGGCTAAGGGTTCGTTTGAGGGCCAACAATGGTCTTCGAGTGCCGATCCCACCAGCGTGTAGGCTCGGGGCGTGACAAACTTGGTATCAGAGCACAGAGTTCAAGAGTCCTAGGGAGTCTATGAAAATATGTCTGTAAAGTCTTAGTCATCACAGTGAAGCATGCCACATCTATGATTAGGAGGCTACAACATATAGAAATGTTTCACTTATTTCATTTTCATTCGTGCGAAGAGTTTATCTTTAAAGTCTCTCTCTAATTCGTGCTTACACATATTCTTTCTTATCATTATGACTCCAAAAAGAGCATTCAGAGGTCGACCACGAAGAAATATTGAGGAACAAGAGGTTCCAAATGCATCAAAGGTAAAACCTCAAGGAGAGGATACCAATGCTGAATTCCAGGAAGCTATCCGGATGTTAAGTCAAGTTGTGGATAACCAAGTCAGAAAACAGAGAGGATCTCGATAAGAAGAGCTGATACCTCAAGAGTTTGCGAGTTCCATAAGATGAATCCTCCTAGTTTCACCAAATCAAGCACTACTAAAGATCTCGAAAAAACTGTGTTGAATAATTGAAGAAGGTGTTTGAGGTAACGCATGTGGTGGATGCTGAGACGGTTGAATTGGCTGCATATCAATTGAAGGGTGTGGCCAGAACCTGGTTTGATCAATGGAAGGATGGTAGAGATGAGGATGCACCACATCCAAGTAGGGCTTTTTTCGAAGAAGCCTTCATGGGGAGGTTCTTTCCTCGCGAACTGAAGGAATCCAAGGTGAGAGAGTTCCTTACTCTGAAACAGGACTCCATAAGTATACATGAATATGGGATGAAGTTCACCCAGCTATCTCGCTATGCTCCGGAGATGGTGAAAGGCATGAGGAACAGAATGAGTCTGTTTATTGCAGTGTTGGGTCGCCCTTCAAGTAAGGAAGGTAGGGCTGCCATGTTGATAGGTGACATGGACATATACATGCTTATTGTCTATGTCCAACAAGTTGAAATGGAGAAGCTGAGGGATAGAGAGGAATATTGAAATAAGAAAACGAAGACTGTGAATGTTCTGGCCAAAGAAAGGGTGGTTCAAGTCGGCATCAATTTCAGAAATCAAAGGGGCATGCACCATCGTCTTCTAGTGCCCCTACGCCTAGAGACAGAGTTGAGAATCATGGTTAGAACTCCTGAGGTAGGCCTGCATATTCACAAGGTAGTGTCGCACAAGGAGGTAGTAAGCCTCCTGCCTGCGCCAAGTGTGGTAGGAATCACTCTGGAGTTTGTCGCGAAGGATCTGCAGGTTGTTTTAAGTGCGGTTAGACAGGACATTTCACGAAAGAATATCCAAAGAGTAGGCAAAGTGGTGGCAACGGGGGCAATAGGGCTCAGTCTTTATCAGTTGCTCCACCAGACAGAGCTACACCTAGGGGAGATGCTTCTGGTACAGGCGGAGGAACAAACCGCTTGTATGCTCTTAATAATCGCCCTGAACAACAGAATTGGCTAGATGTTGTCACTGGTATGATTCAAGTCTTTGATATTACGACTTATGCATTATTAGACCCAGGAGCTAGTTTATCTTTTGTAACTTCGTATGTTGCTATGAACTTTGAAATTTCTCCTGAGCAACTACTTACTGAACCATTCATGATGTCCACACCTATTGGTGAATCCATTCTAGCAGAAAGAGTCTATCGTGATTGTCATGTTTTCGTCAGTCACAAGAGTACCATGGCTGATTTAATAGAGTTAGACATGATAGATTTTGATGTCATTCTAGGTATGGACTGGATCCATGCCTGTTATGCATCAATAGATTAAAGAACTCGACTTGTCAAGTTCCAAATTCCAAATGAGCCATCATAGAGTGGGCTAATAGTTCAGCAGTGCCTAAGGTTCTTTTCATTTCATACCTTAAGGCGAGAAAGTTAGTTTCTAAGGGATGTATCTATCACTTACTCAGAGTTAATGAATCAAGTGTTGAGGTACCTTCCCTTTAGTCAGTTCCTATAATCAATGAGTTCCCCAAAGTCTTTCCCGATGATCTACCAGGACTCCCTCTTGAAAGAGACATAGACTTCGGCATAGATGTCATCCCAGATACTCGTCCTATCTCTATTCCAACATACAGAATGACACCAGCAGATTTAAAAGATCTAAAACAAAGATTGAAAGATTTGTTAGATAAAGGCTTTATTCAACCGAGTGTCTCACCTTGGGGCACTCCGTCTTGTTTGTTAGGAAGAAGGATAGGTCCCTTAGGATGTTTATAGATTATCGTTAGTTGGATAAGGTGACCATCAAGAATAAAAAAGATTTTTCCAAGATTGACCTCATATCAGCCTATCATTAGTTGAAGGTTAGGGAATGTGATATTCCCAAGACAACTTTTACAACAAGGTATGGGCATTATGAGTTTCTGGTTATGTCCTTTGATTTAATGAATGCACCAGCAATGTTTATGGATATTATGAATAAAGTCTTCAAACCTTATTTAGATTTGTTTGTCATTGTCTTTATTGATGACATACTGATTTATGAAAGGAATAAGGAAGATCATGCTAGTCGGTAAGGGTTGTTCTTCAGACGTTGAGAGATAAAGAGTTGTATGCCAAGTTCTCCAAGTGTGAGTTTTGACTTAAGTCTGTGGCATTTTTAGGCCACATTATTTCCGCCGAAGGTATTAGAGTTGACACACAGGAGATTGAAACAGTTCAGAGTTGTCCTAGACCCACGTCTCCCACAAATATAAGGAGTTTCTTGGACTTGGTAAGCTATAATTGGAGATCTGTTGAAGGATTCTCATCAATCTCTTCTCCTTTGACCAAGTTAACTCAGAAGATAGACAAGTTTAAATGGTCTGAAGCTTGTGAGAAAAGCTTTCGGGAGTTGAAAAAGAGATTGAATACCGCTCCGATTTTAACCTTACCAAAGGGTACTTAAGGCTTTGTGGTGTCTTGTGACGCATCAAGAGTTGGCTTGGGCTGTGTTTTAATGCAGAATGGCAAGGTTATAGCTTATGCCTCTAGAAAGTTAAAGGTTCATGAGAAGAATTATCCAACTCATGACTTAGAATTGGTTGTAGTAGTGTTTGCGTTGAAGATATGTTGTCACTATTTGTATGGAGTTCATGTGGATATATTCACTGATCATAAAAGCCTACAATATGTGTTAACTCAGAAAGAGCTCAATCTCATACACAGGAGGTGGTTGGAATTACTCAAAGATTATGACATGGGTATTCATTACAACCCAGGTAAGGCTAATGTTGTTGCTGATGCCTTAAGCAGGTTTTCAATGGGAAGCACTTCCCATGTCCAAGAAGAAAAGAAGGAGTTAGCAAAAGATGTGCACAGACTTACACGCTTGGGAGTCAGACTTATGGATTCCACAGAAGTAGGCATAGTGGTGACCAATGGGGCTGAATAATCACTAGTGTAAGAGGTGAAAGAGAAGCAAGACCAAGACCCTATTTTTCTTGATTTGAAGGCAAGTGTCCATAACAAAAGAGTATTGGCCTTCGAACAAGGGAAAGATGGTGTGCTAAAGTACCAAGGTAAATTCTATGTACCTAAGGTGGATGGACTCCAAAGAGGATCTTGGAAGAGGCTCATAGCTCTAGATATTCCATTCATCGGGGTTCCACCAAAATGTACCATGATTTGAGAGAGGTATATTGGTGTGAAGGCATGAAGAAAGACATTGTTGAGTTAGTTGCCAAGTGTTCAAATTGTCAGCAAGTGAAAGTGGAACACCAAAGGCCTGGAGCTTTAGCTCAGAATATAGAACTTCCGGAATAAAACTGGAAGATGATCAATATTAACTCATCACAGGCTTGCCAAGATCGCGAAGGCAACATGATTCTATTTGGGTGATTGTTGACAAAATGACAAAGTCAGCCCATTTCTTGCCCGTAAAGAATACCTATTCAACTGAGGATCATGCTAAGTTGTACCTTCAAGAAGTGGTAAGACTTCATAGGGTTCCAGTCTCCATTATTTCAGATAGAGGTGCACAATTCACTGCACAAATCTGGAAATCCTTCCAGAAAGGTTTGGGTTCAAAGGTGAATTTGAGTACTGCTTTCCATCCTCAGAAATATGGACAAGCCGAACGTACTATCTAGAACTTAGAAGATATGTTGAGATCTTGTGTGATCGACTTCAAGGGAAATTGGGATGATTGCCTACTTCTCACTGAGTTCGCTTACAACAATAGTTATCATTCGAGCATCCGAATGGCCCCAAAAGAGTGGGTAATGGGGCTTATGAGTTGGACCTACCCCAAGAGCTAGCAGTGGGACATTCGGTATTCCATATTTCTATGTTTAATAAGTGCTTGGGTGATCCTTCATTGATAATACCAACAGAGAATGTTCATATTAAGGATAACCTATCCTATGAGGAATTTCAGGTTTTGATTTTGGATCATCATGTTCGCAAGCTGAGGACAAAATAAGTTGCTTCAGTCAAGGTCCTTTGGAGGAACCAATTCGTTGAAGAAGATATTTGGAAAGCTGAGGAGGATATGAAGAGGAGGTATTGACATCTTTTTGAAACCGGAGAGAATGCTGATCAAGGTACTAAATTCTATTCTTAGCACTTTATAAGGCTATGTATAAACATGTTATTACTTGTGTTGGTTGTTGAGTGATGATAAGATGTTACTACCCTTAGCTTAGTGAAAGAGTTCTCATTCGAGGACGAATGTTACGAAAGGGTAGATATTGCAATATCTCATAACTTGAAAAATCTAAGCTAAGAAATCATTATATGGAATTAAGTAGGGAAATCTGGAAAATTTATAGCTTTCAAAAAAGTGAGTTTTGGTCATTTTCAAACGGCCATAACATCCAGATCAGGAGGAGTTTGGATGAGTTCCTTATATGTTTCGAAAGCCCTTGGGGAGACCTTTTCAACGCCGCCCAGTTTGTGAGAATCTGATGTTGTATGTGGGAGATATGACTTTCGAAAGTTGGGTTGTTGAGCTAAGGAAAATCCAATTTGGATTTTAGTAAAGGCAAAGTTGTCTTTCCACCCTAGTATTTCCTAATTCGTTTTAAGGGTTATTTAGGGGTAAAAATCAAGTCCCATTTCAGTTTAACAAAATTAAGAACGCTTAGGGCTTGGGATAAAAAGAGAGAAGGAGAGGAAGATCAAGAATCGCACAAGAATTCCAAGATCGTGCGTGGATTTTGTCGGGGGTGATCCCTATCGAGGTATGTAAGATATTTTTGTGTTGGGTTAGTTCACCCACATACCAACATGATTAATTCAGCAAGTTTTCTATTGAATCAATGATAAATCTTGATGTTCTTGATGAACAATTGGTGAATCTTGGTTGGTAAAGTTGTAGCGTACCTTTAGTTGTTTTGATTCATGTTTCCGGGTTATTTACGAGTCTAAACTATGTGGTATTGAGTACATTAGTCATTATAAGTGTTTGGCGGAAGATCCATGGAAGATTGGGAGGTTTAGAATTGGAAATCTGAGAAGAAAAGTCGGAGAACCTGTCTGATAGGCCCTGGGGCGCCGCGCCTACCAGAGCCCCTCAGGACAGACTTTGTCCGTCAGGTTCTGGCACGCCGCTCCGGCTAGAGCGCCTGAAGACATCCTCTGTCCGTCAGGCTCTAGCACCCCGCACCTCTCAGAGCGCCAAGACCCCTTGGAAACCCCGTTCTTTCCCAATCTTTTCGTACTAGTTCCTAATTGATATACCTTCAAATCCTAGTTGATTCTAACACTCTAAAGTACATCTAAACATCATGAAATCATACCTAAACATAATATCATGATCCTTGAATCAATAATTCAATCCAAGGGTAGCTAAGATCAAAGTCAAGGAAGTTAAGAGTCAAGTTTAAAAGTTAAAAAGCAAGTCAAAGTGATATTTCAAAGTTTTCAAAGAGTCTTAAACAATAATTTAAACTTGATTTAAGGCTCAAATTAAAACTCGAGCAAAGAGAAAAGGGTTGAGTTAAATTCTCAAAAGTTATAAGGGAACTAAGTATTCCCTAAGAGTTAAAGTTTCAAGTTAAGTAAAGAACAAGAGTTAAATTCATTTTTCTAAAGTTATAAGGGGGAATAAGTATTCCCTAAAGGTTGATAAATGTTTCACATTTAAGTTAAAGGGAACTAAGAAGTTCCAAAAGTTTTTTGAACTAAAGAGGGGAACATTGATTACAAGAGGAGCTTTTAAATCTAAAGAGTTCAGTAAATTATCTCAATCCAAAGGAAGAAAGTTTTATTTTAAGTATGAGGTAAAGAAAATTTTGGGAGTAGAATTGAGCACCGATGTGGGGATGAGAGTTCAAATAACTCAAGTCCCCATGTAAACCATGTAGTCATTATGGGTATTAACGTGTCATACTTTTTAGATGATCACGTGAGTTTATCTAGTGGATCCACTAGGTTGAGGATGTTTAATGCGACGGCAAAGTATATGATAGTTTTGGCGTATCACCACTTAGGCTCATAGTGGTGGTTGTCGGTTAGAGAAACTCCCATAAAAAGTATATTACTTTCATATATAAGTAAAGTTGAGTTTATTATTGTTTCTTCTATAATAAACTATGAGTTTACAGTATTTTACAAGTTATATATATATATATATATATATATATATATATATATATATATATATATATATATATATATATATATATATATATATATATATATATATATGAGTTGAGCAGAGCCAAGGTAAGTTTATCCGTACTCCATTTCAAGCCTTATAGTTGTGTTTAGCATTCCAACTCGCATACTCGTACATTCAATGTACTGATGCCTGTTGGCCTGCATCATTTTATGATTCATAGCGCTTCGTTGATCCAGATCGAGCTCCAGAGCATTTCGGAGGACATCCTCTTCATTTGCTTTACTAGATTAGTTGTTTTAAGGATGTTGTGGGGTCTGTTCCAACATTCATCTCAGCAATTTAGAGGCTTCGTAGACAGTTATAATTTTAGTTTGGAGTCTATTTTTCTTGTTGAGACTTAAGTTTCATTTCGTCCAGATTTTTATATGAAGTATTTCTTTGAACATTATTTCTCGATTAAGTTGAGTTGAGTTTTGCGCTGAGTTAAATAAGTCAGGGTTCGCTTGGGGGACATCAATGGTCTTCGAGTGCCGACCACGTCCAGGGTTTAGGCTCCGGGCATGACAGCAACGTCATAACAGTTTAAAGGCTCGTTGGTTTCTCGACTCATGCCAAAAAAAATAGATTGAATCTTTACTCGAATAAATTTTTCTACGCATCAAATTTGTAACACTTTTTCTTTTAGCCGAAAGGTTTCCAAAATAGTTATATATAACTTTATTTGTAAAACAAAATAAGTGATCAACATTAGTTAAGAGTGGTGCTACAAAGAAAAAAAACTTGTTTTTATCTTCTTTATAGTGCAAAGTTTGCACATCTCGTGATGCTAAATTCTATGGCTCGTTGCACTGCAAAAATTAGTGCATCCAAAAGAATAAGAAATTTTTTTATACTCAACCAAACTGTTATATCAAAGTAGTCAATGTTAAATAAAAGTAATTTCATACTAAACCACAATATTGTGCTTTTTATTAGTAAAATCATGTTATGGGCAAAAAATTCGGCAATATTTATAAAATTGAAATATAAAAAGGCTACAATAAATAATTAAAACATCAAGTACAATATGGATCATCTCTATGAACTGAATGATCAGGGAAACAAAGAAAAAGAGCATAACAGATTCATATATTCTTACCATTAAATTTGATCAATAAATAATTTAGCAATAAAATTATTATGACCTCGGAAAGAACAACATTTGTTCAAGAAACGATATAGAATTGTTTTGAAAGGGAAAATATTAATATAGCAAGCACTCTAACATTTAAGAAGTAATAGTAAGCCAAATATAAATAAACACTACATGAATTAGGAAACTTACCTCTTTCAATTTTTTGTTGGTCTTTTTACATTTTAAAATTGTGTAGTCCTGGAGGTGTAGTTCCTTCAATTTTTGAAGAGAACACGTTCCTTTTTACGAGTGATAACATACGATATAAAGGGGGTGTATAGATTTAATAGAATGTAGAGGGGTGTAATTAATTTTCAAACTGATATTCTAAATTGAGAGATTACAGTTTTCAAAATGATTTTAATAAGAAGAAACTTTTGGGTTCTCAAAATTTTGAATGTAAGCATCTAGACTATTTTTTCTTACTTAAAAAGATCACCTTTTAAATGGATATAGCATATTATTTATGTTGAATTTGTTGCAAATCTTTTAAAATTCTCCAATGGTTTGGAGTAGTAAAACTTCTTTCTCCAAATTTTATATTTTTAAACTTAATTTGAATGCACAATTACATCTTTATCCAAAATGTTCGAGTAAATTTAGATTGAAGGATAAAAGTGTCATGTAGCTTTATAAGGATACTTTCGTAATTTAACTTATTAACTTGGAGGCTTCCCACATTTAGTAATATCATATATATATATATATATATGATGAATTTTAATCTAAATTTTAATGCACAATTGCATCTTTATCCAAGAAAATGTTGGAGTAAATTTTGATTGAAGGATTAAAGTGTCATTTAGCTTTATAAGGATACTTTCATAATTTAACTTAATAACTTGGAGTCTTCCCACCCACCCACCCACCCCACCTCCCCCACCCACCCAACCCAACGCCCCAACCCCACCCACCCCCCACCACCCCACAGATATATATATATATATATATATATATATATATATATATATATATATATATATAAAACATCTCATAACTTGAATTAATTAAGGTTAAGCTAAGAAAAATAAGAATAATCAATTTTGAGAATAATAAGGAAATCTGGATAATTTCCAGCTTTCAAAAGTGAGTTTTTGTCATTATCAAACTTCCATAACTTCCAGCTCAGGAGGCGTCTGGGTGAATTCTTTATATGGTTGGAAATTCCTTGAGAAGATCTTTCCAACTCCGCTGAGTTTACACAAATCCAATATCGTATGAGAAAGAAATGTCTTTCGGAAGTTGGGTTGTTGGACTGAGGAAATTTCAATCCGGATTTTAGTAAGGGCAAAGTTGTCTTTTCACCCTAATATTTCCTAATTCGTTTTAAGGTTATATTAGGGGTAAAAACAAGTCCCAAGTTAGATTTTCAAATTTAAGAATGCTTAGGGTTTGGGAGAAAAGGAGAAAAGAAGAGGAAGACCAATAATCGTCCAAGAACGTCAAAGATCGTGCGTGGATTTCGTCGGGGGTGATCCCTTTGAGGTATGTGGGATATTTTGTTTTGGGTTACTTCACCCACGCATCAATTTGTTTAAGTTCATCGAAATTGTGGATTTATTTCATGTTAAGAGTTAAGTTCTTGAAAGAACGTTTGATTTCTTGTTGATTGGATTATTGGCTGTCATTGTTGATTAGATATTTGTTAATTCGAGTTATTGTGAGTTGAATTCAGTAGGTATTGATAGTAACAAAGGTACCAATTGTTAAGTGAAACATCTAGGATGTTTTGGAGAATTTAGAGATGGAAAATGAATTGAAAAATTCGTCAGACGCACCTGGGTAGGGGCAGGCGTGGCGCGCCTACAGTGCGCCAGAATCAGGCCTCAGTACACTAGGGCTGGCGTGGCGCACCACCAGTACGCCTGACCCGGCGCTTTTCATCCAGTTTTCATTGTTTAGCCCTTTTAAGTCCTTCCAAGGTACATTAACATCCCCCAATGATTTCTAATCACTTCAAATGATTTCTAAATACCTAGAAATCATCCAAGAACTCAGATTGAAACCTTTAATCCTTAATCCATTCAAGGAAAGTTAAGATCGAAGTCAAGAAAGTAAGAAGTCAAGTCTAAAGCGATGAAGTGAGTAAAAGTAAAGTTTTCAAAAGTTCTTAGAGGCTTACTTAAATGTTTTAACTTTGTTTTAAGGGTCAGGTTCGGGTTAAGGAAAAGAGTAAAGGTTGAGTTCATTTCTCAAAAAGGTATAAGGGAACTAAGTATTACCTAAGAGTTAAAGTTTCAAGTTAAGTAAAGAATAATAGTTGAGTTCAATTCTCTAAAGTTATAAAGGCGGACTAAGTATTCCCTAAAGGTTGATAAATGTTTTACATTTAAGTAAAAAAGGAACTAAGAAGTTCCAAAATAGTTTTGAACAAAATGAGGAACATTGATTCCAAAAAAGAGCTTTTTAAAGCGAAAGGGTTTAGTAAATTATCTCAACCCAAAGGGAGGAAGTTTTATTAAAAACATGAGCTAAAGTACATTTTGGGAGTAGTATTGAGCACCGATGTGGGGATGAGAGTTCAGATAACTGAAGTTTCCATGTAAACCATGTAGCCATCATGGGTATTAACGTGTCATTCTTTTGAGATGATGACGTAAGGTTATCTAGTGGATCCACTAGGTAGAGGATGTCCTATGCGACGGCAAAGTATAAGATAATTCTAGCAGCGTGGGCAAGACATTGTATCACCACTTAGGCTCATAGTTGTGGTTGTCGGTTAGAGAATCTCCCACAGAAAAATATATTACTTTCATATATAAGTAAAGTTGAGTTTATTATTGTTATATCTTTAATGAACTGAGAGTTACACTTTTTATCAGTTTTACACACACACACACATATTGCATATGTCCTTATTGATTTATATTGAGTTATTCTCTTATGAGTTAAACAGAGCCAAGGTGAGTTCATCCTTACTCCATTTCAAGCTTTATATTTGTGCTTAGGTTTCCAACTCGCATACTCGTACATTCAATATACTGATACCAGTTGGCCTGCATCATTTTATGATGATGATGCAGGTAACCAGAATCAGCACGCAGCACACTGTTGATCTAGTTGAACACTCCACAGTCATTTGGTGAGCCTCCTTGCATTCCAGAGGACATCCCTTTATTTGATTTTCTAGCTTAGTTATTAGGATGTTGTGGGGTCTGTCCTAACATCCATCTCAGTCAGTTTAGAGACTTCATAGACGATGTAGTAGTCCAGTTTTGGAGTCTCCTTTACTTTATATTTCATATGGTCAAGTGTTGAGATTTGAATGCCATGTTTGGCAAAGACAGTTATCTAAGTAATTTGATGAGAATGTTCTAAATTCTTTATCTGAGATGAGTAAGTCTTCCACTGAGTTAAGTAAGTCAGGACAAGGGTTCGCTTGGGGTCCAGCAATGGTCTTTGAGTGCCCGCCACGTCCAGGGTGTAGGCTCCGAGCGTGAAAAACATGATATCAGATCACATAGTTCAAGAGTCATAGGGAGTCTACGAAGCCGTGTCTGTAGAGTCATAGTCATCGGTGTGAAGTATGCCACATATATGATTAAGAGGCTACAACATTTAGGAATGTTTCCCTTCTTTCATATTCTTTTCGTGCGAAGAGTTTATCTCTAAAAGTCTCTCTCTAATTCGTTCTTACGCGTATTTTTCAGATCATCATGCCTCTACGAAGATCAGTTAGAGGTCGACCATCCCGGAGAAATATTTATGAATAAGAGGTCCCCAATGCACCGTATGTGCAACCCCAAGGAAAAGTTACAAATACTGAATTCCGGAAAGCTATCTGGAAGTTAAGTCAAGTTGTAAACAACCAGGTCGGGCAACAGAGAGGAGCTCAAAAAAAAGGTGATGACACCTTGAGACTTCGCGAGTTTTTGAGAATGAATCCTCCTAGTTTCACCGGATCACGCACTACTAAGGATCCGCAAAACTTCATGGAAGAGTTTAAGAAGGTATTTGAGGTGATGCATGTGGTGAATGCTGAGAGGGTCGAATTAGTTGCCTATTAATTGAAGGTTGTGGCTAGAACCTGATTTGATTAATGAAAGGATGGTAGAGTTGAGGGTGCACCACATCCAAGTTGGGCTTGCTTCGAAGAAGCCTTCTTGGGGAGGTTCTTTTCTTGAGAGCTGAAGGAAGTGAGGGTACGAGAGTTTCTCACTTTGAAACACGACTCCATGAGTGTTCATGAGTATGGGTTGAAGTTCACCCAATTGTCTCTCTATGCTATGGAGATGGTAAAGGACATGAGGAGTAGAATAAGTCTGTTTGTTGCCGGGTTGGGTCGTTCTTCAAGTAAAGAAGGTAGGGATACTATGTTGATAGGTGACATGGACATATCCAGGCTGATGGTATATGTGCAACAAGTTGAAGAGGAGAAGCTTAAGGACATAGAGGATTGCCGAAACAAGAAACCAAAGACTAGGAATGAGTCTGGCCAACAAAAAGGTGGTTCAAGTCGACCACAATTTCAGAAGCCAAAGGGACATGCACCATCATCTGCTAGTGCACCTGCACCCAAAAAACAAGGTGAGTATAGTGGCCAGAATTCGCAGTACTTCAAGGCTAGACGGACTCAGTCTCAAGGTAGTGTGGTGCAAGGAGGAAGTAGGTCTCCTACATGTACTAAGTGTGGTAGACACCACCCAGGAAATTGTCATGACGGCCAGACAGGTTGTTACAAGTGTGGTCAAGAGGTTCAATTCATGATAGAGTTCCCCAAGAATAAGCAAGGTGGTCTAAATCCGGGCAATAGAGCCCAATCTTCATCCTCCACTAGACAGGGTTGTACCTAGAAGAGCCACTTCTAGACCGGTGGAAGGGCAAACCCCCTCTATACAATCACTAGCCTCCAAGAGCAAGAGAACTCTCCAGATGTTGTCACGGGTATGATCAGAGTCTTTACTTTTGATGTTTACGCATTTTTAGACCCAGGAGCATGTTTATCCTTTGTAACTCCCAATGTTCCAAATCAGTTTGAGATTTTTCCTCAAAAACTTCTTGAATTCTTCTGTGTTTCTACACCTTTTGGGTAGGCTATTCTAGAGGAAAGAGTCTATCATTATTGTCCTATTACCATCAATCACAAGAACATCATGGCTGATCTAGTAGAACTGGACATGGTAGATTTTGATGACATTCTAGATATGGACTGGCTCCATCCCTATTATGCATCAATAGATTGCAGAACTAGAGTTGTCAAGTTTCAAATTCCAAATGAGTTAGTCATAAAGTGGTCCAGTAGTTCAGCAGTGTCAAAGGTTCATTTCATTTCTTAACTTAAGGCGAGGAAGTTAGTCTTTAAGAAATGCATTTATCACTTAGTACGAGTTAATGACTCAAGTGTTTAGGTTCCTTCCCTTCAGTCAGTTCCTATAGTCAGTGAGTTTCCAGAAGTCTTTACTGATGATCTACCCGGAGTCCCTCCCGAAAGAGAGATAGACTTCAGCATAGACATCATCCCAGCTACTCATCCTATCTCTATTCTTCCATAAACAATGGCACCAATACAGTTAAAAGATATAAAAGAGCAATTGAAAGATCTGTTAGATAAAGGTTTCATTCGACAAAGTGTCTCACCTTGGAGCGCTCCGGTCTTATTTGTAAGAAAAAAAGATGGGTCTCTTAGGATGTGTATAGATTACCGCTAATTGAATAAGGTGACCATCAAGAATAAATATCCTCTTCCAAGGATAAATGCTCTCTTCGATCAACTTCAGGGTGCTTGTTGCATTTCCAAGATTGACCTCAGATCAGGCTATCATCAGTTGAAAGTAAGGAAATGTGATATTCCCAAGACAACTTTTAAGAACAGGTATGGGCATTATGAATTCATAGTCATGTACTTTGGTTTGACAAATGCACCTACAACGTTCTTGGATCTTATGAACAGAGTCTTCAAACCTTATTTAGATTTATTTGTCATCGTCTTTATTGATGACATACTGATTTATTCAAAGAATGAAGAAGATCATGCTAGTCACCTTTGAAGGATAAGGAACTACATGTCAGTTCTCTAAGTGCGAGTTTTGGCTTCAGTCTGTGGCATTCCTAGGCCACATTGTTTCTCTGAAGGGATTAGAGTTGACACTCAGAATATTAAAGTAGTTCAAAGTTGGACTAGACCCAGATCTCCAATAGATATAAGGAGTTTATTGGGCTTGGATGGCTATTATAGGAGATTCGTTGAAGGATTCTCATCTATCTCTTCTTCTTTGACCAAGCTAACTCAGAAGATGGTCAGTTTCAATGGTCTGAATCTTGTAAGAAGAGCTTTCAGGAGTTGAAAAAGAGACTGACTACTGCTTTGGTTTTGACCTTACCAGAGGGTACCCAAGGCTTTGTGGTGTATTGTGATGCATCAAGAGTTGGATTGGGTTGTGTATTGATGTAGAATGGCAAGGTCATAGCTTATACCTCTAGACAGTTGAAGGTTCATGAGAAGAATTATCCAACTTATGACTTAGAATTGGCTGAAATAGTGTTTTCTTTGAAGATAGGGCGTCACTATTTGTATGGTGTTCATGTTGATATATTCACTAATCACAAGAGTCTCCAATATGTGTTCACCCCGAAAGAGCTCAACCTGAGACAGAGAAGGTGGTTGGAATTAATCAAGGATTATGACATGATTATTCTTTACCACCCAGTTAAAGCTAATGTGGTTGTTGATGCCTTAAGCAGGTTGTCCATGGGAAGTATTTCCTATGTTGAGAGGAGAAGAGAGAGTTAGCTAAGTATGTGCACAGACTTGCACGTTTGGGAGTCCGACTTATGGATTCAACAGAAGGAGGCATAGTGGTGACTAATGGGGATGAGTCATCCTTAGTGTCAGAGGTGAAAGAGAAACAAGACCAAGACCATATCTTGCTTGATTTGAAGGCAAGTGTCCATAACCAAAGAGTATTGGCTTTTGAACAAGGGGGAGATTGTGTGCTGAAGTACCAAAGCAGATTATGTGTACCTAAGGTGGATGGACTCCAAGAGAGGATCTTGGAGGAGGCTCATAGCTCCAGATATTCCATTCATCCGGGTTCCACCAAGATGTACCGCAACTTGAGAGATGTATATTGGCGGGAAGACATAAAGAATGATATTGCTGAGATTGTTAACAAGTGTTCAAATTCTTAGCAAGTAAAAGTGGAACACAAAAGACCTGGAGGTTTAGCTCAGAATATAGAAGTTCCAAAATGGAAAAGGGAGATGATTAATATCGACTTCGTCACAGCTTGCCAAGATCGCAAAGGCAACATGATTCTATTTGGGTTATTGTCGACAAGATGACAAAGTCAACCCATTTCTTGCTGGTAAGGACTAATTATTCGGCCGAACATTATGCTAAGTTGTAAATTCAAGAAGTGGTAATACTTCATGGAGTTCCAGTAACCATTATTTTAGATAGAGGTGCACAATTTACTGCACAATTCTGGAAATCTTTCCAAAAAGGTTTAGGTTCAAAGGTGAATTGGAGTACGGCTTTTCATCCTCAGACAAATGCAAAAGCAGAGTGTACTATCCAGACTTTAGAGTATATGTTGAGGTCTTGTGTGATCGACTTCAAGGGAAATTGGGATAATCACATACCTCTTATTGAGTTTGCTTACAACAATAGTTATCATTCGAGCATTCAAATGGCTCCATATGAAGCTCTTTATGGGAGAAGGTGCAGATCTCCTATTGGGTGGTTTGAAGTTGGAGAAGCAGGGTTGATAGGACCAGATCTGGTTCACCAAGCTATGGAGAAGGTGAAGGATTCAAGAGAGGTTTAAGACAACACAAAGTCACCAAAAGTCCTACACAGATGTTAGGAGAAGGCCATTAGAGTTTGAGGTGGACGATTGGGTGTATCTTAAGGTTTGACCCATGATAGGAGTTATGATGTTGGTAAGAAGGGAAAACTTATTCCCTGGTATATTGGACCTTATAGAATCTCCAACAGAGTGGGCAGTGTGACTTATGAGTTGGAGCTACCCCAAAAGTTAGCAACGGTTCATCTGGTATTCCATATTTCTATGTTGAAGAAGTGCTTGGGTGATCCTTCATTGATAGTACCAACAGAGAATGTGGGGATTAAGGATAACATATCCCTTGAAGAGGTTCCGGTTCAGATTTTTGGATCGTTAAGTGCACAGGTTGAGGAGAAAGGAAGTTGCTTTAGTCAAGGTCCTTTGGAGGAACCAATTCGTTGAAGAAGCGACTTGTGAAGCTGAGGAGGATATGAAGAAGAGATATCCACATTTCTTTGAATCCGGAGGGAATGCAGATCAAGATACTAAATTCTCTTCTTAGCACTTTATAAGGCTATGTATAAGCACGTTGTTACTTTCTTTTGTTTATTGAGTGCTGAATCATGTTACTAACCTTAGCTTAGTGAAAGAATTCTCATTTGAGGAATAAGTAAGAAAATCTGGAAAATTTCCAACTTGCAAAAGTGAGTTTTTGTCATTTTCAAACGCCCATAACTTCCAGCTCAGGAATAGTCTGGGTGAGTTTTTTATATGGTTGGAACGACCTTGAGAATATATTTACAACGCTGCCAAGTTTGCACAAATCTGATGTTGTATGAGGGAGAAATCTCTTTCGAAAGTTTGGCTGTTGGACTGAGGAAAGTCCAATCCGGATTTTAGTAAGGACAAAGTTGTCTTTTCACCCTAGTATTTCCTAATTGGTTTTAAGGTTATATTAGGGGTAAAAACAAGTCCCAAATTAGATTTTCAAATTTAAGAATGCTTAGGGTTTGGGAGAAAAGGAGAAAAAAAGAGGAAGACCAATAATCGTCCAAGAACGTCAAGGATCGTGCGTGGATTTCGTCGGGGGTGATCCTTTGAGGTATGTGGGATATTTTGTTTTGGGTTACTTCACCCACACATCAATTTGTTTAAGTTCATCAAAATTATGGATTTATTTCATGTTAGGAGTTAAGTTCTTGAAAGAACGTTTTGATTTCTTCTTGATTGGATTATTGGCTGTCATTGTTAATTAGATATTTGTTAATTAGAGTTATTGTGAGTTGAATTCAGTAGTTATTGATAGTAACAATGGTACCAATTGTTAAGTGAAACATCTAGGATGTTTTGGAGAATTTAGAGATGGAAAATGAATTGAAAAATTCGTCAGACGCACCTGGGTAGGGGCAGGCGTGGCGCACCTACAGCTTGCCAAAATCAGGCCTCAGTACACTAGGGCTGGCGCGGCGCACCACCAGTACGCCTGACCCAGTGCTTTTCATCCAGTTTTCGTAGTTTAGCCCTTTTAAGTCCTTCCAAGGTACATTAACATCCCCCAATGATTTCTAATCACTTCAAATGATTTCTAAATACCTAGAAATCATCCAAGAACTCAGATTGAAACCTTGAACCCTTAATCCATTCAAGGAAAGTTAAGATCGAAGTAAAGAAAGTAAGAAGTCAAGTCTAAAGCGATGAAGTGAGTAAAAGTAAAGTTTTCAAAAGTTCTTAGAGGCTTACTTAAATGTTTTAACTTCGTTTTAAGGGTCAGGTTCGGGTTAAGGAAAAGAGTAAAGGTTTAGTTCATTTCTCAACAAGGTATAAGGGAACTAAGTATTACCTAAGAGTTAAAGTTTCAAGTTAAGTAAAGAATAAGAGTGAGTTCAATTCTCTAAAGTTATAAAGGCGGACTAAGTATTCCCTAAAGGTTGATAAATATTTTACATTTAAGTAAAAAAGGAACTAAGAAGTTCCAAAATAGTTTTGAACAAAATGGGGAACATTGATTCCAAAAAAGAGCTTTTTAAAGCGAAACTGTTCAGAAATTATCTCAACCCAAAGGGAGGAAGCTTTATTAAAAACATGAGCTAAAGTACATTTTGGGAGTAGTATTGAGCACCGATGTGGGGATGAGAGTTCACATAACTCAAGTTTCCATGTAAACCATGTAGCCATCATGGGTATTAATGTGTCATTCTTTTGAGATGATCACGTAAGGTTATCTAGTGGATCCACTAGGTAGAGGATGTCCTATGCGACGGCAAAGTATAAGATAATTCTAGCAGCGTGGGCAAGACATTGTATCACCACTTAGGCTCATAGTTGTGGTTGTCGGTTAGAGAATCTCCCACAGAAAAATATATTACTTTCATATATAAGTGTTGAGTTTATTATTGTTATATCTTTAATGAACTGAGAGTTATACTTTTTATCAGTTTTACACACACATACACACACACATATTGCATATATCCTTATTGATTTATATTGAGTTGTTATCTTATGAGTTGAGCAGAGCCAAGGTAAGTTCATCCTTACTCCATTTCAAGATTTATAGTTGTGCTTAGATTTCCAACTCGCATACTCTTACATTCAATGTACTAATTCCAGTTGTCCTGCATTGTTTTATGATGCAGACGCAGGTAACCTGGATCAGCACGCAGCACACCGTTGATGCAGTCATTTGGTGAGTCTCCTTGTATTCCGGAGGACATCCCTTTATATGCTTTTCTAGCTTAGTTATTAGGATGTTGTGGGGTCTGTCCCAACATCCATCTCAGTCAGTTAGAGGCTTCATAGATGATGTAGTCATCCAATTTTGGAGTCTACTTCACTTTATATTTCATATGTTCAGGTGTTGAGATTTTAATGCCATGTTTAGCAAAGACAGTTATCTATGTAATTTGATGAGAATGTTTTAAATTCTTTATTTGAGAAGAGTACGTCTTCTGCAAAGTTAAGTTAAGGGTTCACTCGGGGCCAGCAATTGTCTTCGAGTGCCGGCCACGTCCATGTGTAGGCTCCATGCATGACAATATATATATATATATATATATATATATATATATATATATATATATATGATAATTAAATTAAATTTACATATAGTTATAGATGATAAATATTTTCAAAATATATATTATAATTAGGAATTAATCTAAAAAAGTTCAAAAGTGATGCACATTTTTATTAAAATGATACACTTTAATATCATATAAATATATAAAAGAGAACCATAAGCCCGCCTACATGGCGCCACCACAAACCAGGATTCCCTTTTAATTTATTTTATTTCTAAAACTATCCTTCTCGTTATATGAAAAGTTGTGACTTTTATGAAAAATGGCAACTTTTGTGAAGAGTTGTCGCTTTTATGAAAAATTATTCCTTTTATGAAAGGTCATAACCTTTTCGAAGGGTTGTAATTTTTCCAAAGAGATATAACATTTCCGAAAAATTGTGAATTTTGTGAAAAGTTATGACTTTTATGAAGTGTTGTCACTTTTATGAACAATTGTGACTTTTATGAAAGGTTTTAACCTTTTCAAAGTGTTGTAACTTTACCAAAGAGTTGTAACCTTTCTGGTAAGATACAATAATAATTTGTTCACACTACCCTTTGTTGTCTATAAATAGTCGACTTTCCTCTCCTACCTTTTAAGTTTTACTTAGGTTATAATTTTTATTCAATAGACCTTTAAATTTTTATATTTGAACTTCTATATATTTTAACCTTAATTTTGTCATGATCATTTGTAGGCTGCAAATTTTGTTCGATAGTAACTTATGATTTGAGAATTGTTAAACTTCATCATAATTGCAGATTCTTTGAATGCAAAACAAGATAAAGAATAAGGACATGCAAAGCGAAGAACCAGATTGTAAGTAAGGAAAGTCCTGAAGGGATCAAGATTGTTGGCATTTCGAAATCATGTGAGTAATCATATAGTTCTGCACTTTCCATTTTTCTTACACTTTGACTGCAATTAATTTGATTTGTATGGACAAGTGTATTATTTTGTCTTGATTTCTTCACTCTTTTTGTTGATTTGAACTGATGGTGTATCAAAAACAACCTTCCTATCCTCCAAGATAGGAGTAGGCTCTGTGTCCACACTATTCTTCTCATATCTCACCTATAAGATTACAATGGAATAATCATTTGTATGTGGAACGTTTTCAATTTTAGTAATTTCAAGTACCTTTATTAGAAAATAAATATTGTTAATAATATTAATATGGACTAGCATATGATATTTCAAGTTTTTTACTTCCATATTATTTTAATGGAGCCAACGAACACATATCATGTGATCTGTATCATAAATAAGGTGTATAAAATCACTTTGTTTTAATATAATTATTTTGCGTTCCATTCACTGCTATAAATTAAGTTGATATAACATAATTTTGTATAGTTATAATATAAAGGAGAGGGTTATCTGCGTAGGAGATTGATTGATATCAACGATAAAATGGACAATTACACAGTGTAAATTATATATGTTCAGATCTGTCTTAAGATGTAGAGTCAAATAAATTTTGTGTTTACTGTATTTAACAAAATTGCATTGTTGTGAAATGTATACAAGTTCCTACTTTTCAATATTCTTAACAACATTCGAAAGAAAGCATTTGACCCTGGATTTTAAGCATTACTCTTGAAATCATATTTGTTTAGTTATCTTAAAATTGACCTAACGTATTTTAGGTCCTTCAGATTTTCAAATAACCTTAGGTATAGGTACCACGGTCTTTTGATAGAGTGTTTAAGAATAGTATTGGATAGAGTGTATAATTAATGTTGACATTAGTTATCCTAAGATTTTTCTTATCTATTGCTATCTTATTTTCCAAGTCACTGCTCAATCCTTCCTTTCCAGATTGATTGAAAGTAGCAAGGAAAGACGTGGAAAAACTTTTTTTGCTCAACATGAAACTAAGCAAAGAGAAAGAGTAGTAAAGGAAATACGAGTAACAGTCTCATTTCAAAATGAATCAAGGAAGAAATTCTTTTAATATTGCAATTACACTTTCTAAATTTCATCATGAGACCTCTTTATATATGACATTATCTTTGTTAAGAAAAATTGGTGGTTTGGTATATTAAGGGTGGTTTATTTTTAATCATGCTTATCCATAAATTGACAGTCATTGTATTGTTGATACCATAGTTTTTCTATATATTTGATAATACTTGATAGGAAATATAATTTTCTACAAATTAGTTATGAACCTATAATATTGTGTATGTTGTATATAACTATACATGTACTGAATTTTCTTATTACATCATAACAAATGACTCCCAAGTGTCTTCTAATTTGTGTTCTACAATATAGAAGAATGATTTTTAAAGAGTTGGTAACACTTAGTTTATTTAGTTTTTTCATAAAGAAAGATATTTTGAGTACATATAATTTTCTTTACAGGATGATGTCCAACTCATGATTTCCTGAGCTTAGAAACTAAACATCTTCTATCGATTGATCTAAATTTATTCCTGATAGGCTGATAGTTTTTTGCTTTTAATACTATAAGAAAACAAGACACATATTTTCGCTTTATTTAATCAATCTCTTTTGTATCGTGATGGCTCTCTTATTAGATGGAAGGGGACCTATAAATTCAGAAAGATCTTAAAATTTACAACAATTATATTGATGAACTTATTAGCCACACTCATAATGAAATTTCTTTATAAGTACTACAACACTGAAAAAATACAGTACTTTTTGCTTATTACATATACATATTAGGGAGAAAAGAAAATAAAAAATTTCCAAATTCCCATGAAGAGTACACTAAAAATTCTTTCATATCTTTTAGTATTGGAGCTATTCAACCATATGTTATGTTATTTTATTGTGATCCACAATAAATACTTGAAGTTAAATATGGGAGTTGATTTAATCGAAAGATTGTGTATGTCTATAATTTATTTATAACCTTTTAACTCATACATTAGATATGATAACTTAGAATTTCCTATTAACCGTAGGAAAGAGTTCATAACATATATATATATATATATATATATATATATATATATATATATATATATATATATTACGAGAATTATATGGTCATAGAATGTTGCTTGAATACTCATTTGCAATGAAAATGTAGAGGAGAAATTACATACTTTGTGTGACAAAAAGATATCAACTAAATAAATAATGAATATTAGGAAGAAGATATATCGCTTAAAAAAGTAATGGTGTGAATTAGATCAAACAAAATTTTTTGAAGCAACTGAAACTTCTCATAATACATATTTTAAAGGTTCATGTTTCACAGAACTAACATATATTTTCATTAAGTTTTGGCTAGAAATATGTTCCCGTAAATTCAATAGTAATTCTTTTGCTTTTATGTTGCATTAAACATTTTGATTATCTCTTCCCAAATAGTTATTTTTAATACAATTTCTTTTCTAAAATTTTTCTTCAGAATGTCAACATTATAAAACTAAATTTATGTTTTTCCTTATTATCTTTGGTTATAACAAAAGATTAAGACATACGCTTAGCCCGCACGATGCCCGAGTAGATTACCTAGTTTAAATTAAATAATCAAATGCTTTTATAACATTTTAATTTATGGTAGGGATAAAATTGTAATTCAACTTTTAACTTTTTTTGTTCCCTCTTATAATAATATTAGGGATTATCTAAGAAGTTATACCAACAAAGTATACAGAATCCTACCTTAAAACCGATCACGAGTGCTCCAAATCCAGCCCACACGAGCTATCCATTTCAAAAGGCCTCCGAACCTCCAAGCTATCAAATTATCAATCACAATGTCAATGCAAATATCTTGACACTAAACTCACAAAAAATGGAAAAAGACCCACAATCAAGTCAAAATGGGAATATGGGGCTCGCAACGTGAATCCCAAAGTGACTCTGTCAAAAGATCCTAAATTCCTTACCGAGCTTGTGCTCCAAAATGGGGCTCAATTCCATGTCAAGAACAACACAAAAAATGACATGAAAATACAACATCAATGGAAAAAAAAAGAGAGATGACAGCCCCTTCGGGCGAAATATACCTCAAAGGGAGAGCTCCAACACTTCTGAAACATTCCAACGTGTAGCCACGATCAACACGGACCCCTAACACTTTTGAATTGCCTCAATCTTAGTTTCAAAGATCAAGAAATCTCATCTTGAAGTTGACTGAAGATGAAATTTTGCTATTTCAATTGCAGAGGTTCTAATTGCTAAAAGTCATTTTTGGTCGCTAAAGGCCTAAGTTCTAGTTGCTAAAAGCCTACACCAGTTATCAGCATACCACAAACAATGTTGGGCACGAACTATATGAAAATATTTTAAAAAGTAATTAAACATTACTAATCTTTTCACTAATCCGACAACTTACTCTATATGGAAGATGATGAAATGACAGGATTGGTTCGACTAAGCCCTAAAATTTTGTAAGTTGGGGGAAGGAATTTAGTCCTCTAAAAATTAAGGGGAAAAGTCGAGGGAATTTCGACGCCTGGTTCTGAAATTTTATAGACTAATTTTCAAATTACTCCATATTGTGTCGATAAAACCTAAGAAGATGGTGTCTAATATTGTCTTTTTAAAATCTTTTCACTAGATTTCTAATTTTGTTCCTTTTTTTGTCATTTAAATTTTTATAAAGATAGAATAACTTAATAATACCGCATACTTAAACTTAATTGTGATAATATAAAGCACTAGTTTCTGAACGTGTGCTATGCACGTGTATCCCATGCATTGATACACATTTTTTAAAGTAATATAAGCAACACTAATATTGGTATATAATAAGTTACACAAAATTTCATTGGAAACATACAAGCTGATTGTAAATATAATTTGAGTTTTTCAAATAACAAAACTAAATTTATATAGACAATTAAGCTTGATACGTACATATACCACGAGCCAATAAAAATGTGATGTATAATTTTGGTACATGCATTCGCATAGCATATTTCTTTCATATATTTGATACATTAATCTATAATAGCAGTAAATATAAATTTAGTTATTGTGAGATTCAATCCCTAATGAATGTCACTGTTTAAAAGAGAAATAGAAAATTGCAACCACAAAAAAAGACATTTGAATTGAAAAATCAAAATATTTCAATATGTCAATTCTTGTGCATCTTGATTGGAGCTATGCAACGTCATAATGATTAAAGGCTCGTTGATTTCTCGACTCATGCCAAAAAAAATAGATTGAACCTTTACTCGCATAAATTTTTATACTTCAAAGGCATCAAATTTGTAACAATTTTTCTTTTTGTCAAAAGGTTTCCAAAATAGTTATATAAAACTTTATTTGGAAAACAAAATAAGTGATCAACTTTAATTAAGAGTGGTGCTACAAAGAACAAAAACAACTTGTTTTTATCTTCTTTATAGTGAAAAGTTTGCACATCTCGTGATGCTAAATTTTAAGGCTCATTGCACGGCAAAAATTAGTGCATCCAAAAGAATAAGAAAATGCTTTATACTCAACCAAACTGTTATATCAAAGAAGTCAATGTTAAATAAAAGTAGCTTCATACTGAAAAACAATATTGTGCTTTTTATTAGTAAAATCATGTTATGGCCAAACAAACTTTGCAATATTTATAAAATTGAAATATAAAATAGCTACAATAATTAATTAAAACTTCAAGTACAATATGGATAATCTCTATGAACTGAATGATCATGAAACAAAGAAAAAAAGCATAAAAGATTCATATATTCTTACCATGAAATTTGATCAATAAATAATTTAGCAATAAAATTATTACAATTTTCACAATATTTTTATCGTATGAGCTTGGCAAAAAATAACATTTATTCAAGAAACGATATAGAATTATCTAGAAAGGAAAAATATTTATATAGCAAGTACTCCAAAATTTAAGGAGTAATAGTGAGCTAATATAAATAAATACTACAAGAAGTAGAAAACTTACCTCTTTCAATTTTCTGTTTGTCTTTTTACATTTTAAAATTGTGTAGTCTTGGAGGTGTATTTCATTCAATTTTAGAAGAGAATATGTTCCTTTTTACCAATGACAACATACTATATAAAGGGGTGTATAGATTTAATTGAATGTAGAGGGGTGTAATTAATTTTCAAACTGATATTGTAAATTGAGAGAATACAATTTTGAAAGTGATTTTAATAAGAGAAACTTTTGGATTTAAAAATTATGAATGTAAGCATCTAGACTATTTTTGTTTACTAAAAAAAAATTACCTTTTAATTGTATATAACATATAATTTATGTTGAATTTGTTACAAGTCTTTTCAAATTATCCAATGGTTTGGAGCAGTAAAACTTCTTCACCAAATTTCATTTTTTTAATCTTAATTTGAATGCACAAGTACATCTTTATCCAAAAAAATATTGGCGTAAATTTTGATTGAAGGATAAAAGTGTCATTTATCTTTATAGGAATACTTACGTAATTTAACTTAATAACTTGGAGGCTTCCCACACATATATATATAATTAAATATATTATACATATAGGTATAGATGATAAATATTTTAAAATTATATATTTTTATTAGGAATTAATCTGAGGAAGTTCAAAAGACATCCACATTTTATTAAAATGATACCCTTTAACATTTAAATTAAATAATTAAATGCTTTCATAACATTTTAATTTATAGTAGGGGTAAAATTTAATTCAACTTTTAACTTTTTTTTGTTCCCTTATATAAAAATACTAGGGATTATCTAAGATATTATACAAATAAAGTATACAGAAGCCTACCTAAAAGTCGATCACGAGTGCTCCGAATCCATCTCACACGAGCTATCCATTTCAAAAAGGCGTCCAAACCGCCAAGCTATCAAATTATCAATCACAATGTCAATACAGATATTTAGACACTAAAATCACAACAATTGGATAGACACTAAAATCACAACAATTGCAAATACATCAATGGGAAAAACAAGAGATGGCAGCCCCTTCGTACGATATATACCTTAAACTGGGAGCTCCAACACTTCTGAAAAATTCCTACGTGTAGCCACACTCAACACGGACCCCTAACACTTTTGAATTTCCTCAATTGTAGTTCCAAAGATCAAGAAATCTCATCTTGAAATTGACTGAAGCTGGAAATTTACTATTTCAATAGCAGAGGTTCTAATTGCTAAAACCCATTTTTTGTCGCTAAATGCCTAAGTTCTTGTTGCTAAAAGCCTACACCATTTATCAACATATCGCAAACAATGTTGGGCACGAACTATGTGAATTTTCTTTTAAAAATAATTCAACATTACTACTCTTTTTTCAGTAATTCCACAATTCACTTTATATTGAAGATGATGAAAAGAATGAATTGGTTCAGTTAAGCACTAAAATTTTGTAAGTTGAGGAGAAGCAATTTATCACTCTAAAAACTAAGGGGGAAAGTCGAGGGAATTTCGCCGCCTGGTTCTGAAATTTTTTAGACTAATTTTCAAATTACTCCATATTGTGTTGACAAAACCTAAGAAGATGGTGTCTAATATTGTCTTTTTTAAATCTTTTCACTAGATTTCTAATTTTGTTCCTTTTTTTGCAATTTAAATTTTTATAAAGATAGAATAACTTAATAATACCGCATACTTAAACTTAATTGTGATAATATAAAGAACTAGTATCTGAACACGTGCTATGCACGTGTATCCCATGCATCGATACACGTTTTTAAAAGTAGTATAAATAACAGTAATATTGGTATATAATAAGTTACACAAAATTTCATTTGAAACATAAAAGCTCAGACATGATTGTAAATACAATTTGAGTTAGTCAAAAAACAAAACTATAATTTTGGTCCATGCATTCGCACAACATATTTATTTCATAAATTTGATACAATAATCTATAATAGCAATAAATATAAATTTAGTTATTGTGGGATTCAATCCCTAATGAATGTCACTGTTTAAAAGACTAATAGAAATTCGCAAACAACAACAAAAACATTTGAACAGAGAAATTAAAATATTTAAATATGTCAATACTCATGCATGTTGATTGAAGCTATGCAACTTCTAACAATTTAATGGCTCGTTGGTTTCTCGACTCATGCCAAAAAGTAGTAAATTTCTACTTCAAAGGCATCAAATTTGTAACACTTTTTTTAGCTAAAAGGTTTTCAAAATAGTTATATAAAACTTTATTTGGAAAACAAAATAAGTGATCAACTTTAGTTAAGAGTGGTGCTACAAAGAACAAAAACAACTTGTTTTTATCTTCTTTATAGTGAAAAGTTTACACATCTCGTGATGCTAAATTCTCAGGCTCGTTGCACTGCAAAAATTAGTGCATCCAAAAGAATAAGAAAAAGTTTTATACTCAACCAAATTGTTATATCAGAGAAGTCAATGTTAAATAAAAGTAGCTTCATATTGAAACACAATATTGTTCTTTTTATTAGTGAAATCATATTATGGCCAAACAAACTCGACAATATTTATAAAATTGAAATATAAAATAGCTGCAATAATTAATTAAAACTTCAAGTACAATATGGATCTTCTCTATGAGCTGGATGATTAGGGAAACAAAGAAAAAGATCATAAACGATTCATATATTCTTACCATGAAATTTGATCAAGAAATAATTTAGCAATAAAATTATTGCAATTGTCATAACATTTCTACCGTATGAGCTTGGCAAAAAACAACATTTATCCAAGAAACGATATAGAATTCTCTAGAAAGGGAAAATATTTATATAGCAAGCACTCTAAAATTTAAGACGTAATAGTAAGCCAAATTTAAATAAACACTACAAAAAGTAGGAAACTTACTTCTTTCAATTTTTTGTTGGTCTTTTTACATTTTAAAATTGTGTAGTCTTGGAGTATTAGTTCATTCTATTTTGGATGAGAACATGTTCCTTTTTACCAGTGACAACATACGATATAAAGGGGGGGTATAGATTTAATAGAATGTAGAAGGATGTAATTAATTTCCAAACTGATATTATAAATTGAGAGATTATAGTTTTCAAAGTGATTTTAATAAGAAAAAACTTTTAGGTGTTCGAAATTATGAATGTAAACACACCTTTTAAATGTTTGTAGCATATAATTTATGTTGAATTTGTTGCAAGTCTTTTCAAATTTTCCAATGGTTTGGAGCAGTAAAACTTCTTTCTCCAAATTTCATTTTTTTTGAATCTTAATTTGAATTCACAATTACATATTTATCCAACAAAAAGTTTGTGTAAATTTTGATTGAAGGATAAAAATGTTATTTAGCTTTATAAGATACTTTCGTAATTTAACTTATTAACTTGGAGGCTTCCCACATATATTAATACTAGTTTCCGAAACGTGCGTTGCACGTTTGTCCCATAAAATTATTGTAAAATTGAATCATTATATAAAAAATGTTGAACTTATAAATATTAGTTTTACCAATTTATATTTTATTTATTAAATAAAATTCATAATAATCGAATATTACACTGACCGTCAAGCAAGAAATATGGGGAAAATAATAATATTACTATAGCATCTAATAATATGAATATATATCTATATGATTTATCATTAATAATATCTCATTACGCTCCATATAATAAGTATACAAATATGTATCTACTTAAAGAAACTATATCAGTAAGGAAAGGATAAAATAAAAAAAATTATAAAATTACATTTAAAAACGAATATAAAAGTCATTTAGTAATTTCAGCACTGACAAAAATAGACTTATAACATTCATAATTTAGTAGATGATTAAATTAAGGGCAAAGGGCAATAATCACATATTTTTAAGGCAAAATTACCATTTGTTCTTTCTATGTTTATAATTACAAAAATCCATCAAATTGATACAATAATATAAGCGCTAATACATTAATTTGATGCGTGAGATACATTAATCGTTAAGTAAGATACATTACATTTTATACATGATATACTAATCTGATGTATATTTTATACATGATAAATATCAGATGCGCGAGATACATTAATCTGATGCGCGCGATACATTAATTTGATACGCGAGATACATTAATTTGATGCGCTGATACATTAATCTGATGCGTGAAAATGAGGGATTTTGGGAATTTATTGTAATGACCCGTTAGACTATTTTGAGTACTAGTCCTCTCTCTTTCATAAAGGATACTTTACGTAAATTTTTAATGGAAATTTTAAGTTACTGGTTCTACTACGGTTATTTAATTAGTGAGTAAATTTAAAATATTTAATTTTAATAATAATTAGTTAATGGGCCAAGTCCATAATTCATTTAATACCTACACCACTTAATCTATTTATTAAATTAGTTAGTGGGGTTAACATTTCCATATCACAATGTGATGAGAGTAATTAGAGAACGGGGAAGTTACGGAGAGCCGCCGATAAAAGGCCTAAAGGTCTGATTTGGGAAAAATCCATCAGGTATAAAATAACAGACGCATCCATATTTCATATTATGTTAGTCTATACGTATTTTTTTAGTTCATGTGATTGATTATTATTATTATTATTATTATATAATGAAAACAATTAATTTGTAAAATAAACAAAATAGGAGGAGAAAGTTTTTGATTGGTATATGCAGTTAACTATCTGGAAGGTTTGAATTAGTTCAAACGAAATAATAGTTAATGTTGGTTTCTATATAAAAACGTTACTAGAGAATTACGTGATTGACCATTAATAACCTAATGATAGAGTATTTATGAAGTTTATGTGATAAAGATAAGTCGAACGGAAAATTTTAATTCTGCAAATTGTTTTCAGTCACTATTTTGGTTCGATTTCTTTTTATTGTTTTTATTATCACATTATAATTACAAGTTTTGATATATTGAGATAGGTAATTAAATATTAGGTGGTACTGTATTTTGTGAATATCATTAGACTTGTGATATTTTGAGAAATTAAGAGTTAACCCTAGGCTTGAAAATTAGAGAAAAGTTGAAAGAGTTGACATGTCAATTGACATCAACTATGATTTTTGGTCTATGTAAGACACATAGTGAAATAGATGTTGATTTTGATATCTTATTGTGATCATTAATGTGAATAGATTGTTTTGAGTTGGAAGTTCAATGAAAGGAAAGACTCATATCCCGAAGTGATTGTACGACTATTTGAGGCAAGTGATTTCTATACCTTTGTTAAGTGTATGAAATTCGTGTATTTTCTTGTGGTATGCATTTGAGAGTAATGAGACTTGGTGAAGGGTTGACTTTTCCACCTTGATTAATTCTAATGATAAAAAAAAGGGATAATAAAAGACAATGTGATAAATTATTTGTGTGATGGGTTGAGAATGGTACGAGTAACGGTGTTATAAAGACAAAGTTTATTACTATAGAATGTGGATTGTAATCCGAGAATGGAAAACATATGGGCATTAGCTGATATAATATTGACTTGATTTATTAGGTGTGATTCTATTCTTTACTGAACCCGTATAATTGTGATAATTGAGGTGAATATATGTCATAGCGACATTTGATTTATTGAGATGTTGCATCATCACTTTTATTTGATATCATATTGTACATATGCATTGACATGATCTTGAGTATGAGTAAATGTCTAACACGTGGAGATCGTCCGTGTTGAGATCAAGTTATGATTATTTGGGCACGTGGAGATTGTCCGTGCAATGGAGAGGTTATGATTATAATTTGGTCACTTGGAGATCGTTCGTGTGAAATTTATTTGATTTATGATAGTCGTTTGAGATTGTCCGTGCAGACCGTCGAGATCGTCTGTGTCGGTATATGGACTTGCGAGTCCCCCATGGGTCATGAACTCTCGATGTATTTCCAAGGAGTATCATGTATATATGCTTGAGAGAGTACTTGGTATTTTGAGGCATATCATTTCATGGCGTCATATTGCATTGCATCTCATGACATCCTTCATTCTTTATGATTATGTATTTTATTGGTGGTTGGAAAGTACTTGATATTTGGTTACCTCTATATGAGGAACTTGATCTTGTGTGTTGCTAATATTGTGAGTTTCTTTTGTGGAGGCTGTAATTGACGAATATTGAGCTTGTTGTTAAGAATATGGGATTGTTAGAATGTTGTTGTTGAGATATGTTCTTGTGATTGGTGAACTGTTAGGTTGGGCTAGTTTTATTAAGGTTGTAGTGGTGGAGGTTCGGTTGGGGTGTAAGGAGTACCCATATTTTATCCCCTTAACCTATTTTTAGAGGTTTACTTGCTGAGTACCGTGTGGTTTGTTACTCACCCCTTGCTTCTACAATTTTTTTGTAGGTTATTAGGCTGGACCTTTGTGATATTTTCTCTTCTCCTTGTCTAAGGCTTCTTATGGAGATTTGTGAGGTAGTTGCTTGTCATTTTACCGGACCTTCTTACTCATATTTATGATCTGTTCTACTCTAGGAACAATGTCATATGAGACTTGTAATTTCTTTTGAATCAATTGTAATACTATAGAGGCTTGTACACGTGACAACCATATTTTTGGGGGTGTTTTGAATTGATTCGGAAATTTCTGCATTTTATTGTAATGGTTGAGTTTTAGGTTGTCTTGTCTTGGTGGGATAAGACGAGTGCCATCACGTCCATTTTTGAGTCGTGACAACATGGTATCAGAGCCCCAGGTTCATAGGTCTCACGTGTGTACAAGTCGAGTCTAAGTAGAGTCTTGATGATCGATACGGAGACATTTTGTACATATCTTCGAGAGGCTATAGTGACTTTTAAGAAAAATCTTCATTTCTTGAATCTCAATCGTGCATCATTTTTCCGTTCTAAGTTTTATTGCTTCATTCCATTCTCTCTTACTTATAGTGATGAGTTGTGTGTGGTTCCTTAAGTTAGAAATTTGTGTATCATGCATGGATTGGAGGTTAGACCTGATACTAAGATGAAAGTGATAGATTTATGAAAAGATATGTGATCAAATTTGAATGCTGAATTTTAAAGGGTTAAGTTAGGTGTTGGCTCGACGAAAATTCTTAGGTATTCTAAATGATGAGGTTGAACAATGGTCTGAAGGACTTCATAAATGTATTATACTTTTCAGGTTAGTAACCCAGTTGTGGGGATTAGTATTTGTGTGCTATGGGCAATATTTGGAGTGATTTGACAATTGGAAGTGGAAGGATTAAAAGGATGGCTAGATAATGAATAATGTAACCTTGGAAAATACAATTGGTATAGTTGTTATAACATATATGGGTTTCTTAGTGAATTATGTTGTGTCAATCAAGGTTAAAATCTTTCATAAATTGAGTATATATCAAAAAACATACTAATTCTCACTTGTTTAGAGTTAGAGAATGTGTTACTCTTGTTATCGATCAGATCTACGAAGGAATATGTATCCCTTTAGATGAGAACCCGAACCAATTCGGTAGTGTATTATATATAGTTACTTAATGGGCAGAAATGTGTGAGCTAATTGAGCATAATCTTCTCAAGGAGTATGATGTATTCTAGTGGTGGATTCAGGCTTTCACTATGTGGTACTAGTGTTATATGAAAATTGATACGTCGATTGTTAAGTGCAAGAGACTAACTACCTAATGAGTTATCTAATATATCACATGCTCATATAATAAGGTTTGGTGTTGAATTCATATTTGAGAAACCAACTAGCTTGTTAGTACAGAGGGATGAGTTAAGCATTATTTATAGAGAAGCTTTTAGTGATGGATCTTTGGTATGGTATTGTTGTGTTTAGATTGTGAAAGGTATTTTGAGGATTTTAAAATGAGTGTTGATTTCACCGTAAGTTCCATGGAGGTGGATCAACATTAGGATGACAAGGTTATAGGTAAAGAAAGTCTCAAAGAGTATACTTGTGTGAACGTAATTCAGAACTTTAGTGAGAATGTGCATATAAAATTACATTAGTTTTTTTTGGATTTGATTGGTATAACTTGGTTTAAGGTATCATGTCAATGATAAGGTTGACTTTGAGATGATGACAGTAGATACAGAGTATACCAGTATTAAAAGTTCATGATGGATTATGACAAGGATACAGACATATGAAAATGATTTGTTTCCACTTAAATAAATTTCGTATGGTAATAATGACTTGAGAGTATCTAATGTTGTGATTTTCTAGTATTTTGTGAGTAACGTGATTGTATGAAAAGTTTTAAGAGATGCAGGGACACCACTCGAATAGAACATAAAGGGATTAGAGTCATAATAAGAAAAAATTGTGGGATAAAGTGTAGCTTTCGGAAAGAGGTGAAGACAAATATATTTTTACTCTGATTGTAAGGGCTAAGGAGGTATCTTTAGAGGGGTTGAGAATTGAATCCAGAGACACGTGGTTCTTTCTATTTTGTTATGATTATGGTGATAGTGTTACATGTAGTTCATATCAGTTAAAAATTGTTGGATAAGATTTGTGATTAAAAACAAACAAAGTTTACAGACGTTTGACTCGGGTGTGGTGACAAGTTCTTTCATGATTTTGAGTTGGTAACTAGTACAATTAATTTTTTTTAATGAAGGATACGGTAATATTAATGGATAGGCGGTCAATTATAGGCTAATATACATGGATTCATAAAGATCTTTAATGTATGAGTTAATGTTGATAGATAATGGGATTGTGTTACATGGTTGAGATCAAAATTTAAGGTTTTAATGGTGAGTTTCTGTTTGTGGTAGTATGTTTTTTTCAAGGTGTGGATTAATAAGGTATGAAATGACCGATCACGATGAATATTAAGCATTTGGAAGGACTGTTATATGTTTTGAGTCATAAAGGGTGTTATTTTGATTTTCAAAGGACCTAAGGAAGGGTTTCATGTAAAGTTCTTATTTTGAGTATAAGGTAAAAATGTAAGGTGTTATTTGTCAAGGGATAAGATGGTAAGCGAGTTAGAAAAAGAAACAATAGTCTCGTGTATTAAGAGTTCAAGGTATATAAAATAAGTGTCATGGAAAGAATTTAAGAGATGTGAATGAATAAGACTCTCATATAGACTCTTGGTCGAAGTTGAAGGATGTATAAATTTTCATATATAAGTTCTGATATGACTATGGATGTAATTTATTCGTTGTAGACTTACTAGGGAGTTATCAACAATTTTTATGAAGATTTATTTTTGAATTGGTTGAAAAACAGTGAGGTGTGTAAGATTATGTGAAATTGTGTGAGGCTAAATTGTTCATATTATGGTAGGTGACTTATGAATACACAACAATATAGACCCACAGTTATACATGGTTATTGAGAATTTTGAAGGGATTGAAATTACTATTTTTATGAGACAACCTAGACTGTTATGATGAGTTACATAGGCATTTGATAGCGAGCAAAGGATATGAGCTTATAGTATATAGAATTATTGGAGTGAAAAAGTATTTTCTTGAGTTTTGGCATGACATATATAATGATTTGAATGGTAGTTAAAACTTGGTATGTAAAAGATTGTTTGCAGTCGACATTGTGATTGATTAAATAGTCTTATCTCGATGAGAGAGTACTATTAGATTTGAAATTAGTGCTATCAGTGTTAGGTGTGACTCATATTTGTCTTGTAATGCTTAAGTGGAAAGAGAGAGAGCCATATTTTAAAATTTTTAGAGGATACAATGTGTTTCTTAAGAAGACTTTGATACTAGTGACAGTTTGAAAGTAAGGTGAATGATTGGTGTAGTTCTGATGGATTTTGGTATTAAGAGTGTTAGCTTCAATGGAGTAATGTGAGAAGTATGAGGGATTTGATGAATCAAGTATTTGTAATATTGTAACAGAGATGAGATTGGTTGACTATGGATGAAAAAAAATTTGAGAGATGAAGTTAGATGAATGGAATTTTATATTTGGAGTATGATTCACTACTTATACTACACGTGTTTTCACATCTATGGGTTGACTCCTAGTGGTGGATCGGTTGTACCGATCCTGCGATTGTCCTCCTGATAGGGTGACATCCTTGGAAAAAGTTAGTCAATTCAGTTATGATAGATTTTGTGTTGTTGAGATAGTTGAAGTATACCAGTAGCTCTACACGCACAATCTTGATTATGAGAACTTATATAAGAGCTACAATATATGAAAACTTATAATTGTCTAAAGGTGTTGGTGGATATTCTGTATTTGGAGTTTATCTAAGTTTGATTCTGCCTTCATGAGAAACCCGATATCTAAATATCAGATTTTCATAACTTAAGCTCGTGGAAAAAATAGTGTTGTGAACAAAAAATCTTGATAAGATCTGTGACGGTTTGTGCATTATAAATTTTTGGTGGTTTGTTAAAGTTCATTTCTGATTGTAGTTGGTATTGATTCAAAATTTTGTTGTGGTTATGTGAGAAAAGATTAATAATGGTGATTGTCTTATGTTCAAGAGGGTTTCAATTTAAATTGGGTTCATGAGTTAGTTTATGACTTGATAATCACTCTAGATTTATAGATCCTTAAAGTTTAATTCGAACGTTCAGTTCTTAGTAGTCGATCTCGATGAAATGGTATTTAGAATGTGCTCACTAGGAAAGATAAACATTGACTCTGGAAATCATACCACATGCTTTTGGTAAGGTTGGTTTTCCTTCTTTCTTCTTCTTATGTTCGAGGACGAACATGATTTTTAGTGATGGATAATGTAATGACCCGTTAGACTATTTTGAGTACTAGTCCTCTCTCTTTCATAAAGGATACTTTCCGTAAATTTTTAATGGAAATTTTAATTTACTTGTTCAACTATGGTTATTTAATTAGTGAATAAATTTAAAATATTTAATTTTAATAATAATTAGTTAATGGGACAAGTCTATAATTCATATAATACCTATACCACTTAATCTATTTATTAAATTAGTTAGTGGGGTTAACATTTCGATATCACAATGTGATGAGAGTAATTAGAGAACGGGGAAGTTACGGAGAGCCGCCAATAAAAGACCTAAAGGTCTGATTTGGGAAAAATCCTTCAGGTACAAAATAACAGAGGCATCCATATTTCATATTATGTTAGTGTATACATATTTTTTTTTTTAGTTCATGTGATTAATTATTATTATATTATGAAAATAAATAATTTGTAAAATAAATAAAATGGAAGGAGGAGAAAGTTTTTGATTGGTATATGCAGTTAACTATCTGGAAGGTTTGAATTGGTTCAAATTAAATAATAGTTAATGTTGTTTTCTTGTTATATAAAAATGTTACTAGAGAATTACGTGATTGACCATTAATAACCTAATGATAGAGTATTTATGAAGTTTATGTGATATAGATAAGTCGAACGGAAAATTTTAATTCTTCAAATTGTTTTCAGTCACTACTTTGGTTCGATTTCTTTTTATTGTTTTATTATCACATTATAATTACAAGTTTTAATATATTGAGATAGGTAATTAAATATTAGGTGGTACTGTATTTTGTGAATATCATTAGACTTGTGATATTTTGAGAAATTAAGAGTTAACCCTAGGCTTGAAAATTGGAGAAAAGTTGAAAGAGTTGACATGTCAATTGACATCAACTATGATTTTTGGTCTATGTAAGACACATAGTGAAATAGATGTTGTTGATTTTGAAATCTTATTGTGATCATTAATGTGAATAGACTGCTTTGATTTGGAAGTTCAACGAAAGGAAAGACTCAAGTCCCGAAGTGATTGTCCGACTATTTGAGGCAAGTGATTTCTATACCTTTGTTAAGTGTATGAAATTCGTGTATTTTCTTGTGGTATGCATTTGAGAGTAATGAGACTTGGTGAAGGGTTGACTTTTTCACCTTGATTAATTCTAATGATAAAAAAAAGGGATAATAAAAGACAATGTGATAAATTATTTGTGTGATGGGTTGAGAATGGTACGAGTAACGGTGTTATAAAGACAAAGTTTATTACTATAGAATGTGGATTGTAATCCGACAATGACAAAGCATATGGGCATTAGATGATATATTATTGACTTGATTTATTAGGTGTGATTCTGTTCTTTACTGAACCCGTATAATTGTGATAATTGAGGTGAATATATGTCATAGAGACATTTGATTTATTGAGATGTTGCATCATCCCTTTTATTTGATATCATATTGTGCACATGCATTGACATGAGATTGAGTATGAGTAAATGTCTAACACGTGGAGATCGTCTGTGTTGAGATCAAGGTATGATTATTTGGACACGTAAAGATCGTCCGTGCGATGAAGAGGTTATGATTATAATTGGGCACGACGAGATCGTCGGTGCGAAATTTATTTGATTTATGATAGTGCATTGAGATCGTCCACACAAACACGTGGAGATCGTCGTCTCGATATATGGACCACGCGAGTCCCCCATGGGTCATACACTGTCGATGTATTTCCAAGGAGTATCATGTATATACGGTTGAGAGAGTACTTGGTATTTTTAGGCATTACATTTCATGGCGTCATATTGTATTGCATCTCATGACATCCTTCATTCTTTATGATTATGTATTTTATTGGTGGTTGAAAAATACTTGATATTTGGTTACCTCTATTTGAAGAACTTGATCTTGTGTGTTGCTGATATTGTGAGTGCCTTTTGTGGAGGCTGTAATTGAAGAATATTGAGCTTGTTGTTAAGAATATGGGATTGTTAGAATGTTGTTGTTGAGACATGTGCTTGTGATTGGTGAACTGTTAGGTTAGACTAGTTTTATGCAGGTTGTAGTGGTGGAGGTTCGGTTGGGGTGTAAGGAGTATCTGTATTTTATCCCCTTAACTTGTGTTTAGAGGTTTACTTGTTGAGTACCGTGTGGTTTGATAATTACCCCTTGCTTCTACAATTTTTTTGTAGGTTATTAGCCTGGACCTTTGTGATATTTTCTCTTCTCCTTGTCTGAGTCTTCTTATGGAGATTTGTGAGGTAGTTGCTTGTCATTTCAGCGGACCTTCTTACTCCTATTTATGATCTGTTCTACTCTAGGAACAATGTCATATGAGACTTGTAATTTCTTTTGAATCAATTGCAATACTATAGAGGCTTGTACACGTGACAACCAGATTTTTGGAGTGTTTTGAATTGATTCTGAAATTTCTACGTTTTATTGTAATGGTTGATTTTTAGGATGACTTGTCTTGGTGGGATAAGACGAGTGTCATCACGTCCATTTTTGGGTCGTGACATTTGTAAAACTAATATGGGATTATGGTAATAAGAGAACTTAAAGGTGGAATTTCAGTCATTTATCCTTAAATTAAAGAACTATAAATCGGTAAAGAATACAAAAAAAATTAAACAGATAAGAACAAATACAACATTCATATCCTTCTTAAGACATTAATTATAAATATATATATATATATATATATATATATATATATATATATATATATATATATATAGTAAAAAGAAATACATAAGGAGTAGAGTTCTTGATGATACCTTCTCCCGTAACCAAAGAAACTCATCTAAAATGATAAAGATAAAGCTATGATACAAAATATCATTATAATTAGGATAAAAAAATATTAATATTTTAAAAAAAAAGTACATTAAAATTGCCTAATGATTTACATCAACAAGAGGCAAGTGGTAAAGAAAAATTACTTTTTCATGATACACTTATATAGCTAAAGATTTATAGGATAAGATGAAAAGGTGAAGAATTGTTTAAGTTAATTTTTAGAAGTTAGTGATCTTAGACATGGGGAAGAGGAAAAGTTGTTGTTTTTACTAATAATTCAATATATTTAATTATACTATTTATAGAGAAAGGATAACAAATCTAATCCATGTAACCACACTAATTATAAAGAAAGAATAGAGAATTTTCATTAAAAAAAAAGTAATTCCTAACAATTTTCTATGAAATAATTTCTAACAATTTTCTATGAAATGTTTTTGTCTTACAAAGTTTGACTTTATACCTTCTTATTTTTAGTATTTGGTATAATATAATATAATTATTACTTAGTATTTAAATAATTAGAATTTGAAACATTGTGTCTAGATTTGAATATTAAATTAATTATATATTAATATTTAATTTAGTTTACGAATAAAATAAGAGCCAAATGGTAATTCAACTTTTAAGTTAGGAGCTTCCCACTTATAATAATACTAGTTTCTGAACACGTGCTATGCACGTGTATCCCATGCATCGATACACATTTTTTAAAGTAATATACGTAACACTAATATTGGTAAAAATAAGTTATACAAAATTTCATTTGAAACATACAAGCTAAGACGTGATTGTAAATACAATTTGAGTTTGTCAAATAACAAAATAAAATTTAGCTAGACAATTAAGCTTGATGTGTACATATACCACAAGCCAATAAAAATGTGATGTATAATTTTGGTCCATGCATTCACATAGCATATATATTTTATATATTTGATACAATAATCTATACTAGCAATAAATACAAATTTACTTATTGTGGGATTCAATCAATAATAAATGTCATTGTTTAAAAGAGAAATGGAAAATTGCAAACCACAACAAAAGACATTTGAATAGAAAAATCAAAATATTTAAATATGTCAATACTCATGCATCTTGATTGAAGCTATGCAATGGCATAACAATTTAAAGGCTCATTGATTTCTCGAATCATGCCAAAAAAATAGATTGAACCTTTACTCGCATAAATTTTTCTACTTCAAAGGCATCAAATTTGTAAAACATTTTCTTTTAGCCAAAAGGTTTCCAAAATAGTTATAGAAAACTTTATTTGCAAAACAAAATAAGTGATCAATTTTATTTAAGAGTGGTGCTACAAAGAACAAAAAAAACTTGTTTTTACCTTCTTTATAGTGCAAAGTTTGCACATCTCGTGATGCTAAATTCTCAGGCTTGTTGCATTGCAAAAATTAATGCATTCAAAAGAATAAGAAAATGCTTTACATTCAACCAAACTGTTATATCAAAGAAGTCAATGTTAAATAAAAGTAGCTTCATACTGAAACACAATATTGTGCTTTTTATTAGTAAAAATATTTTATGGCCAAAAAAACTCGGCAATATTTATAAAATTGAAATATGAAATAGCTACAATAATTAATTAAAACTTCAAGTAAAATGTGGATCATCTCTATGAACTGAATGATCAGGGAAACAAAGAAAATGAGCATAAAAAATTCATACATTCTCACCATGAAATTTGACCAATAAATAATTTATTAATAAAATTATTGCAATTGTCACAACATTACTACCGTATGAGAACATGTTCCTTTATGCATTGACAACACACGATATAAAGGGGGTGATAGATTTAATAGAATGTAGAGGGGTGTAATTAATTTTCGAATTGATATTATAAATTGAGAGATTACAGTTTTCGAAGTGATTTTAATAAGAAGAAACTTTTGAGTTTTCAAAATTATGAATGTAAGCAGCTAGACTACGTTTTTTTTACTTAAAAAATCACATTTTGAATGGATATAATATATAGTTTATGTTGAATTTGTTGCAAGTCTTTTCAAATTCTTCAATGGATTAGAGCAGTAAAACTTCTTTATCCAAATTTCATTTTTTTAAATCTTAATTTGAATGCACAATTAAATTTTTATCCAAAACAATGTTGGAATAAATTTCGATTGAAGGATAAAAGTGTCATTTAGCTTTATAAGGATACTTTCGTAATATAACTTATTAACTTGGAGGCTTCTCACATGTAGTAATATTATATTACATTATATTGTTTATATATATGATGGTGACAATTAAATTTAATATACATATAATTATAGATGAAGGATATTTTTTAATTAGATATTTTAATTACGAATTAATCTAAGGAAGTGCAAAAGTCATCCACATTTTTATTAAAATGATACAATTTAACATTTAAATTAAATAATTAATTTCTTTTATAACATTTTAATTTATAGTAGGGGTAAAATTGTATTTTAACATTTAGCTTTTTTTGTTCCCTCTTATAATAATAATAATAATAATAATAATTATATATATATATATATATATATATATATATATATATATTATATATATATATATATATATATATATGATAATTAAATTAAATATACATATAGTTATAGATGATAATTATTTTTAAATAGATTTTGTTCCCTCTTATAATAATATATGATATGATATGATGACATGATACTATAAAAAATAAAAAGCAACGGAAAAAATAAATATCTAAATAAAGAAAATATAAAATGTGGAACAATCTCACAAAACTCATTAAGATAATTCATTTGATGCTGAAATTGTTAAATACTCCCCCTGTCCCAATTTATATAAAACTTTTCATTTTTCGAGAGTCAAATAACTTATGTTTGATCGAAAATTTGCACAATTTTTTAAAATAAAATTTATATATTTGTAAACTATGTAAGAATAAATATAATTCACGATAATTGACAATTCAAAATACTTAAAAGTTATATGGAAAATTCACAGTAAAACATAGACTTGTTTGAATCTTAAAATTCGAGCGGTGTCAAATAGATTGGACGCATGGAGTATCACTTAATAAATGAAAATGTAAAAAAAGTAATTTAAAAATACTAATATAATTTATTTAAATTCAAAACTCTTTGTACTATGAAAATAGAAGACAATCATGTGCGCATCTATTTTGTAAAATATCATTACTTTTCCTTTCATAGCATAACAAATTTGTAGGTCAGACACACGATATTGCTAAGCCCTCATTTATTTTCACTTAATGAAAATCTTAATGCTAAATTATTCATAGTTTTAATCATTAAGGGTCTGTTTGTTAGGATATATACTATTAACCACGTATTAAGAAATAATATTTATTAGGGCATAAATATTTGCTCAATTTCAATAGATCATATATTCGTTTATGGTGTCTATTTACTTATATAGTAGATAATTTAGTGTGTAGAGTTTTAGCTTATACACAGAGGATTAAATCATCGATTCTTATAAGTATAAAGTTTTTGGTTCACAATCTAGGATGGAAATTGGACATGCCATCGGGTACGATTGTAGCACAAGATTATATGTATTTTATCTTGATTATGGGAACGGTATAGTTCCAACTTCTTGTGCTAGTAAATTTTGTATGTATTGAACGGGACCGAGTAGAGATAGTTGTTTTAGACTGACTGACAACAACTTATTCTCTAAACTATTATATGTACTTATATTCTTAATCCTTATATAACTATTATGATCTGTATATATTAATTATCATTTTGATTTATTAAAAGGTGAGATTCTGAGATCAGTCAATATGCATGGTAAGTTGGATGATAATAATATATGTTAGTGAAATAATAAATTTTTGATGAAATCCATGTCTCGTTATAGAGATTGATTGATATGCCTTTTTGAGAAACTTATAAGTTTTCATCGTGTCAAATCTTGCAAGTGGATTTATGAATCCGACACATGAAATAAGTTAAGCAGTGCTCTAAAAGAAATTAATCAATAAGTTAAATTCTTTAGTAATTTAATTTATTGATTAGTATCTGAAATCTTAACATTGGGAATTACATAAGTGTTTAATGGGGAATTACAAAATATAAATAGAGGAGTGTAATTACGAATTTCTAGTGGAGTGTTTGTAGTTTATTATGGTAAGAATAATTCAAATTAATTATTTGGAATTATATCCAAAATAGGAAGCCTCGGTAATTAATTCTGTGGTCCCTATAATGCCCATATTTAACTAGAACTCAGAATCCTATTTCTATGCAAAAAGGAAGAATAATATGGGTTTTTCTAGTCTTCTAGAAAAACTAGGTTTTCTAGTCCTTTTTGGATTAGGAAGAAATCTCTATAAATAGGGATTCTCCTACCTAGAAAGTAGACGATTATTTTTCTATTAGATACTTGCCCACCCAAGTATTGAGAGAGTTCAAATGTGACTTGGGATTACTATATAAGACCATATCTATTGTTTATCTTGTAGATTCGCTTGATGGTCCGCCTATCTTGTAGATTCGCTTGAAGGTAGCGCTTCAAAAGGTATTTATCGAATTAAATTTTAGTATGTTTATGTGTTCTAGCATGATATATGTTTTAGGATAAACAGTATTGCTTATTTATTATTCATGTAAGCAGTAAAGATCCTGATATGCTTCCGTTGTGTATATATGTTTTCCAACACTGTTTGGTATGAAGGAAAATATTTTCTAAAAAATGTTTTTCAATTTTCTCATGTTTTGTTGGCTTAAATGTTATAAACAAATGTTTTCCAAATCAATACATTTTCCTCATATTTAAAAAAATGACTTACCTCAGAAAAAATATGAAAAACATTTTCCAAAATTCTTTTTAAATCTCACACCTCAACTTTTACTCCTAACTCAAGTCGGTTGGTACCAATATGCTAATTCAAAATTTGACTCCCAATTCTCAATTTGGGACTAGACTCACGACCGTTATTTGAGATCCAACGCTCGGGTCCCAAATTAGATCAGGGAAGAATATGAATTTAGTGTCAGGTTTCTAGTTAAGTATTCATGGTCGAATCTTGAGTCAGGTGTCGGCATGGTATTCTAAGTTGGGTGTCACGCCCCAGCTACCCTCGAGACGTGAATACGGAACCTAAGACCACAAGTTATCTCAAGCTAACCCTGTTGACATGATCATGAACATACTAAAGATAAACTGAAACTGATGCGGAAGCTATAGTCATAAATAAAATGAAAATATGGGGAATATATATATACTATAACTGAGATATATAAAGACTGATGAGTTTAATACATGGCAGATATTAACTCAACTGTAAGATAAATATAACTATCTCTTAAAATAGCCTCTAATTGACTAGAAATACATGGACAGACCCAAATTAAGTCTAGCAAAACTGAAACTAAAGGACTAAAAATACTGAAAGGAAACTCAGGATTGTTGTCCTTGGAGAATGAGAACTCGCCACTGATTCTGCTAAACTGAAGAGTGAGAACCAATCTATGCATGATCTGGATGATGAGAACCTTAGCCTACATCACGAGAAGTTGTAGTGCACATATGCGTTAGTACTTGAAAGGTACTGAGCATGCATAATAAAGTAAAGCTGATATAACTTATAACTGCACATAGCAATAAGGCAATTAAATAATCTGAACATGATATAGATGCTGAAATACTGAACATGTCTAATCTGAATGCAATGACCAAGTTATAACATGCTGAGACTGAAATACTAAAACATAGTCAATGCAATGGAATCTGACTGAACTGTGGGAGCTATTAATAATCGATATAAAACCACATGAGCTAAATGTGGAGTTTGATGTATACGCCCCATCGAGAAGACCCAATATACCCTGCCAGAGGTATAGATGCATGCTGGCGTGATCACTAAAATGATGCCCACAGAGAGGACTTACAACATACGTGGCTAGTAGTTCTGGGACTATTTGGGTACACCAAACCTAGTCCAACTCGGTATTATGCTACTCCCAATGATTAGTAATTACCACATTATGACTGAATTTTTGTAAATATTGGATAGCTCAAATTTGAATATGCAAATTGAGAATGCAACAATTAATATGATAATGATGCATTCAGATACTGAGGCCTGCATATCAGAAATAACTGAAATATCTGACATAGCATTTGTAATTCATGACCTAAAGATATACATAGCTAGGGTTCTGAAATTTATGAAATAAACTGACTAGTAACATGGTGATCTGATTTGGAACATATAATTAACTAATTCATGATAATCTGCTGAAGTTCTAGAACCTTTAGGTCTAATTATGATAAGAGAATCAAAAATCTGACTAAAATCTAGGGAACCAATGGGTGTAAGGAACCCACTCGTTAAATCCCACATGCATGGTGACGAATTCCAGGGAGAAGTCCTTAGATATTTGGGTTGGAACTAATGGAACTAGGGTTCTTGACCTTTTTGCCTCGGTTGCTACTAATTTTCAATGTTTTGATTAATGACTTGAGTTAGGTAAGTTCTAGTTATGTTTATAGGCTTAAACAGAGTAAAAACTCATGATTTATGGTCTAAACAACGTAGCGTAGGGGCCAAATGAACAAGGAAAAGACCAAAAGAACCCTAAATTAAAAGTTGTTGGAATCACCGACGGAGCTGACTGACGGTCCGTACTGGTTGACCATTGTTCCCGACTGAGGAATGAAAGTCGGTTGTTCTATCAACGGAGCTGATTGATTGACCGTAAGTTGTTTGATGGTCCATAATGGTCAAGTATCGTTCGCGACTGAGGATTGCAAGTCAGCTGGCTCATCGATGGAGCTGACTGATGGACCGTAAGTCGATTGACGGTCCGTACTAGTCGACCTTCATTCACGACTGAGGAGTGAATGTTGATTGACCTATTGATGGAGCTGACTGTTGGACCGTAAATTGACTGACGGTACGTAGTTAGCTCCATCGGTGGCACCTGCATCTTCTAAAATCTACATTTTGGGTCTGTTTTAGTTACGGGGTGGTACATTGGGTGTTAAAGTCCCATTACGAGTTGAGAGTCAAGTTCTGTACTTAGGTTATGTTCTAGTCTTGGGTCCCCAATAGATTACTGGCATTGAGTGTTGAAGTCAAATGACAATTCAAAAATTGATTCCTTTGTTAGGTGTTAGGCTCGGGTCTTGCATAAGGTATTGGTGTTGGGAATTGGTTAAAAGTTGGGTCATGAGTTGGTAATTTGGGTTCGATCTCAAGGACAAATCCTGGATCATTTGTCAGGTTCAGGTATCAAGTTTGGGTCCTGATTCAATTGTCGAATCCCAGGTAGGGAAGCAGGGTCAAATCTTAGTTTAGAAGTTATTCCAAGGTCAAGATGTAGGAACTGAGATTTGAAATTTGAGGTCATGATTGAGTATCAAGTAATATGTTAAGTTTAGGTCCCCCGTTAGGCTTCGTAATCACGTTGTCGTGTGGAAGTCGGAGCCCAATTAAGATGTCGGGATTTGGTTTGGGTGTTAAGTCCAGGTTATGGAGTTAGAACGTTATTCATAAGTAGAGTGTGGGGGTTGGATCCCATTAGAAGGTCAAGGTCATGTGATGACGCTCAAATGTACTTCGTAAAACCAATTAAAATATACAGTGGTCTTCGTTCATAAAAATACCCAGCTACAGTCAGGGTCGATTCCCACAAAGAATGGTATATTGTAGAAAATTCTATCAAGTTATTTGGATTGTAAAATCATTCATTTGTAATATTAAAAACAAGTGGGTGGATGATTCCGCCCATTTAATAAAAGTATTTTGTTATCAATGGTTACAATTAAACTAAAAGTTTTTAAAATTAAAGAAGTAGCAATTAATGTAGGGGTGCGGGGATTTTAAATTAATGTCACATAGGGGTAATTATTTGTCTCTACAGTGATGAACATTCATGAATAGGCTAAGTCATATTTAATGATGCTAATCTTCTTTTGATCTCATAGCATCCTTGTATAGCTTCTCCATTTGGTCGCATTTATATGCTATAATAAACAACTCAATACCATACTCTATTCTCTCACTTTCCATGCTGAAATAGAGAAAATAGATCAAAACCATAACCTCTATTTTCAATCAAGTTACATACATTATACATAAATTGACAGTATCAGAATAATTACCCACTCCAATCGATCTCTTTCGAGCATCAATCGGAGATCAGAAGTAGAAATTAAGTTTGAAACCTTAAATCATAAATTAACCTAAAGCCAATTAGCCCAAATTCACGTACGAACTACAACAAAATAGAGCATAACAGAATACCCACAACATTAAATTAACATCCAACCCCATAATTGCACCCCTATATCTTGGGGTTTTAGCCATCAATCACAAAAAGTAAAAAGTTATGCCTTTCATGAATGTATCCATGAGTAACATAAAATTAAGCAATCACAAGCAAATCCTGTTTGGATTACACTTCCATTTGTCATTTTAAAGAACAAAAGTTGAAAACCCCCAAAACTAGAAAATCTTCTTCACAAGGTAAATTGTTGTTTTCCTCTCACTTTTTCATACACCAAAACCTATTTTAACTTCCGTGAACTCTGAACTTTAGACTCCCTAATTTATCTCCTATTTGGACTATTTATTTTTCTCTCTAAATTTGGCCCAAAACTCACTGCATGACCCATTGTACGACGTTAGACGGGCTAGCCGATCATGTTAAGTGAATCTCCCTTTGCTCTTCAACTAGCCTTTTCTTGCTCTAGGCTTCAAGTTCTTGAACCTCCGTCAGTGAGCTCGTTCATTTATGCCTTTCACATTTGATGTATCACTGAGCACAACTTTAGTTCACCTTTTAAGCCTTCTACTATTCACCTTGACTATTGCTTTCGCCGATGGTCAACATATTCACCCTATCTCATTTGGTGCGTTGTCTTTCCATTTGGAGTCCGCTGACCTTCCTCAATAGATGCAAGTGTTGTGCATTGCCAATTTGGGTGAGGTCATGCCCGTTAGGCGATCTCTCTTTCTTGTTTGGCGATCATCATTGTATAGTTTGCACTTCTTTTTACATTTTTTACCATTCTTTCAAACATTCATCCTTCCCTTGTCCTTTATCCTTTGTAGGTGCAAATCATCAAAATATCATTAGAATAGAACATAATTAGGCATTGAGGACACTAAATGTGGAGTTAATTAGGCCTCAAATGAGTGCAAACTCATCAACACCCTCAACTTATACTTTTGCTTGTCTGCAAGTAAATGAAGACATAATTAGTTCAATATGTGTATGATACAAGTGTTATTATAAAAGTATTCTCAACAACATTCTACACTTAATCGTGATCAAAAAGTTTCAAATGATGACTAGTCGGTCGAAACATAAGCTCAAGCTCAATGTAGCTTTTTCTCTAATGCAAGACCATTTTTCAACAAATGTATTCAAGTGCCCTCACATCAGGAACGATTCCATGCTCTCAAAAACAAATCAACAAAGAAATAAAGAATCAGTCAAGCTTCATCCAATAGGTTTGCCTATATTTTCCAATCATCACACAACATAATTCATGCAAAATATCAAGGGTATTTCAAGCTTGTAACGGGGTTGATCGTTAAGGTATGGTCAATTTGACTTAGTCGCTTCACCTTTTAAAAGCATTGTTTCAATCATCTTCACTTCTTCTCAAGTTTTTTTCATTCTTTTTCATTTGGAAACTTAAACTTTAAATTTTTACTCACTTTATTTTGAATCCACTTTATTTCATCAACTTCTCTTTTTCATTTCCATTTTATAATAATTTTCATCATAATATTTCTCCTTTTTTTCTAAATAAGGAGGGGTTGCTTCTTTTTGTAACAAATTACTAAGTTAAGTCTTATTTCATCTTTCTTTGACCTTTACTTGTCTTTCATTTTTCCTTTCTTTCCATATCCCTAACTTAGGATTTTGACCTAAGTTGGATATTCAAACATAATAGTGCTTCAAAAAGGATTTTGTGTGAAAAGGTAGGGACAATTTGGCTCAAGAGGTTTCATTTTGGTTTTGTCAACAAATGGTTTAGACTCAAATAGTGCAAAAACGGATGCACACCATCACATGGTAGTCATAAAGGGTATGAAAATTTGAGTTCCCTTTTATAATTGCTACCCAAGATCACCACTTACAGTTACCAAGGTTTAGACAACTAGAATAATAAGAAAATTTCTAGGATTCCACACACATGTTTTCAAGTAAAATCTCACCAAACATAGCACTTTGAATACACTCATTTAGCATACCCCCAAAAGATCAAAAGCATAGATATGATGTTCATTGAAAGGATCACATCACAACAGAGCTAATCAACATAAGATTCAAAGAGATTGCTAAAAGTGCATCTACATCAATTTCATTCTTGCAACACCAACATTATACATCATGTTCGTCATGAGTACTATTCAAGACATCGATTGAATAGATGCGATTGTCTAATAATACCAATGAAAACTCAAGAATTTCACAATTTTCAAAACTCATGGGGTAATTGCAAAATTGAGAAAAAAAATGAAAAATGCAGTAAGAGATAAACCAAAAACATATGAATTGGTCTAATATAAACAAAACAAAAATACTACAATCATCCAAAACATAAAAATAAGAAAATACAAATCCAAAAGGAGAATATTGACATAAATTCCCTCACCCACCAAAAATTAATGTGTTGTGTCGTTAGTGAAAAAGTGATACATATGGGAGAAAGAGTAGAACTGTCCCCCTGACATGTTATGCTTGTGAGTTCTCTCATGTGGAGCCTCTGGCAGGGTATAGCATTAGATGAGTCATCACTTCCAGACAATAGTATCATATGAGGCAACAACGTGGCATCTCTGTACATCAAACCATTGGGAGGAATAGTGGAGTCTAAAGAGACTCCACTGGTACCAACTGTTGAAGTATCTCGAAAGGATCTCCCCTGGGTGTCCAAGAAAAACATCTCCTTAGTGTCCTGCAAGTCCGTGAATATTTGTGCAATACTATACTCATCCTACTCTCTCCTCACCTTAGCCTGATCCATCTCCTCGACCAAATCATCATCGGTAACACCCTCACTAACAACTCTCCTATCTATGTTACACTGCTACACACTCGGAGAAGGCTCACTTTTAGTCATCATCGGTTGCATAGAGGCAGGTGCATCAAGAAGGGGAACATCTCCCCACAACATCAATTTTTTAGTAGATCTCATCTAAACTACGGTCGCTTGCAAGGTAGGAAACTCGCCTATCATGGTGTCAATAACACCAAAACTACCTTTGGCCTACTCTCTGGCTCTAATCTAGTAATGTGGTTGTCCAACCTCACATTGTGGGCCTCAATAAACCTTTCACATCTAGTCACCCACTCCATCAAAAGGGCCCTCGCCTACTCAATTACCCTATGAATCAGTATGAGAATGCTCTTCTCAACCCTAGACACTCTAACATAAGTAGATTGGGCAAGACTGTCCATTTGATAAATCAAGGTCTATCAAGGTGTACGGGGAGTAGGAACTGGGCAGGTATGGTGATACACTCAAATTACACCTCCCTAAATAAGTATAAGCAGTTGTTGTCAAATAAAAAACTCAACTTGCAAGTTGGGGTCGATTCCACAAGGAATATGACTCAGACTTAAACTTAACCCACTATTATATTTATTTAGTCAAACTGTTTTCAAGAGAAGTATGTAAAGGACGGGGGGTTTAAGCAAGTAACTGATTGTTGATTAAGTGAGAAGTAGACAAGACTCTGTTATCAATATAAGAGAGAAACTAGGGTATATGTCTTCCCCATAAGCTCTTAACGTAGTAATCCTAATAATAGTAATCCTTTCCTAGTGTTTTACATGTAAACTTGGCAAGATAGGTATCCCTAAGAGATTGGTCCTCCAAGTAGAGAATTTCACCTCGCATATTTGTCCGACTATGGATGATTCTTACTAACCATTACCTTTACCCTAGATTAGACATCACATCAATGAATAACTTAGATTTCACACTCACACCAGTTAACATTATACTATTAGATAATATCCAGAAAATCTTTGTTGTTAATTTTTTTCTCATTAACTACCTCCTTGGTCCGACAAGTAGCAACAATGCAAGTTCTAACATTGCGAATTGTTAAAAAGACTTTTAAGCGAAAAAATTAACAATAAATGCATAAACACTATTCAAGAATTACATAATTATTATTGATACTTCTTTGATTGCCCATGGTTCCCACAACCCTAGATGTGGATTTAGCTACTCATGCTTGAAAGAACACAATTCATAATTGAATAAAAAATTTATGAACTTACAAGTAGAATTGGTGAAATCGAAATCTTTAACTGAAAATCACATTGAAAATTGTATCAAATGAATTCTGGAAATCAAATTGCTAAAGTTTGCAAGTTAACTCCTAAAAACACCAAAAACTAGAAGTTAACAATAATGTATAACCCCTAAAATGAGGATTACAACTACTATATATAGAAAAAAATCCAAAATAAAACAGGAACAAATTAAGGAAATAAGTGGCAGGACGCGGTTTAAAAGTACGCTTCGATCTATGAATCATGGGTCAACCTACGGTCAGTAGGTCCCCTCCGTGGCTAAACACTTAGACAATCTTCATCAGGTACTAGAACCTTCAACTTTTTGATCATCAATGACGGACGTGCAGGACGGATCATGGGTCGACCTATGGTCCATCGTCTTGCTCCATGGTTCCACATTTGTCACATTTATCTGTTCTTCCACTTACGATGCATCACCTACGGTCCGTCCATGCATTTCGTGGACTGAAACTGAAGCTTAAACCACCAGAAAAGGACCTAGGACTGCAAATCCACAGTCTGTCATTGGGTGGTCACTTATGCACTTTTCAACTCACATCATCATCAACCATATCTAAGCCTATTTCCTGCAAAACTTACACATAAAACATTATTTATAATAAAAATAGCCCAAGACACACCAAATTCTAAGTGAAACGCATCAAAATTATTGTAAATCATGGTATATCAACACACTCAGCTCAAACTTTTTGTTTGTTCTCAAGCGACACATTAACACTCTAAACGACTCTTATGTAAAAGTAGATATAAAAACTCAAGCAATCATATGGACTTTTCAATCAATTGCATATCCTTAGTGTCATTTAGACTCAAGCTAACTCATGCGAATCAAAACATGACATAGATCAACCAATAGAAACCACAACATACACTTTTCACAATCACCAAGGTATCAATTTTCCAACAATGTAACTAGTTCCCAAACTTCAAAACAAATCCTTTTTCACACACAATAGACATGAAGATTGAGTTTGACAATTCGTTCAACACTCATAATCAGAAGTGATTTCATGTACAATTAGTGCTCAATACCATAGGTTTGCCCTTATTTTCACGGCTTAGACTCACCAAACTAGTCGCTAGGATCACTATAGGAGTTTCTTAGCTTGTAATGTTGGATCAAGATCAGGTAGGATACATTTGGGTACTTTTTAGTGATTTTATGCCCTCATTGACATTACATTGGGTGTTTACCTCTTTTCTCCACCAATTCTTGACATCTTTTTATTCTTCTGCTCTTTCCCTCGATTCTCTTTCACATAGATGTGACTTTTGACTATTTAGGTCATATTTTTCACGTTTCTTCATTTTATTTTACTACATTTTTCTTTGTTTATTTAAGCATTTTTGTCACATATTTTTCTATCTTTTTCTTTTATTTTTCTCTTTTCACCACAAAACTCTTTCCATACCTTTTTTCTTTAGATTTCCTTTTTCATAGACAACCTTAACTTATATATTTTGCATGAGTTGAGGTGCACAATATATGATGTCAGAGCAGGGCCAAGATCAAGGTAACTTTTGAATTAGCCGCCCTCAACTTAAGATTTTGGACTAAGTCAAGGTGCACATGTCCAAGGAGGGACTGGTGCCAAAAAAATCATTATAGGGAAAGTGAGTTAGGTTTATTGGAAGAAGTTGTCTACATTAGGCTCAAACATTTGGATCAAAGGAAATATTTGTTTCTTTTGGTTGAATCATTAAGGCTTGAGTGGAATTATTTGAACAAGGTCCATGATATTTTCCCAACTTCTAGCCTAGATTATCTTAGCAGGACCAATAGGGCAAATTATAGATTAACATATACTGTATGAACATTCAAACTTTTTTCACACACATGGCACATTATTTCATTTTCAAATTATTTGAATACCCGATTCAAATTTTTGCTTAAGTTGATACGCTAAAATTTACTTCTCGAAAAGAAGTATAAGCGGTCGTATCAAGTAAAGAACCCAACTATGAGGCTGAGGTCGATCCCACGAGGAAAATGATTTAGACTTAACTTTAACCTACTATTACTTTTATTTAGTCAAGTCCTTTCCGAAAACAAATAACAAAAAGGGGGGTTTTGAATAACAAATGTAATTAACTAATTCTACATAAACAGTTGACACGTTCAAAGATTTGATTTTTATCAAGTAATTTAAAGTAACTAGGGCTTAAGTGTTCCCCATAGGTCCATAACTCGGTATATCTAACGATAACAATCCTTTCATAATATCCTGCATGCAAAGTGGTAAGCTATGTATTCCTAATTCCTTGGTCCGGCAACTAGGAAATTTCACTCCGCACCTTGGTACGGCTACGTATGTATGCTTTACTAAACCTTACCTTTACCTCATATTAAGCATCATAATTGATATTTGGCTTAGTTGTTACTTCGCACCAAACAACACTAGCTTATTAGATAGTATACACTAAATCTACGTCGATAATTCTTTTCTTATTATCTACCTCCTTCGTCCGACAAGTAGCAATAAGGCGAGTTCTAACGTTGGCCACCCGTTAAAAAGACTTCTAAACGAAAGAATTATCAATACATGCAAGACATTATTCGAGAATTGTTGTTTTAGTTAGATTTTACCTTGTTATTTACCCATGGTTCACACAACCCTAGTTATGGAGTTTAATTACCCATGTTAATAATAACACAAGTCATATTGATAATATAAGAATTCATGCACTTACTTTGATGAGAATGAGGAAAATCCATAAATTCACTTGAATAAATCACAAAAACACTAACAACCGATTCCGGAAAAGTATGATAAAATCCCAAAATCAAGAGTTCAATACTTAAACAATAAAACTGAAAAATATCCAAAAGTCTAACCTCAAAAACGAGGTTTTTCAAACTATTTATAATAAACAAAACCTAATAAAAGAGGAAAATCTATTTAAGAAAAATCTTCCCAAAACGCGTCTGAGTCGACGACCCTTGTGACGGACCATCGTGGCCACGACGGACCATCGTGGCTTCCGTCGTTCCATACTTAGCACAAATCTCTGCTGCTTTCTTCATCAACTCTCTATTACCCTCGATGGACAGGTATGACAGACCGTTGTAAGCATGATGGTCCGTCGAGGGGATCCATTCCACGACACTTAGAATCTTCTGAAGTTGGGTAGTGGGAATACTCTCTGTTAGTATTGACGAATGTGCAGGACGGACCGTCGTGGCTATGACGGTCCGTCGTGAGCTTCCGTAGTCCCACAGTTGGTCAGAATTCCCCAACTTCCTTCAGCATCCATTTTCTTCTCACGATGGGTGCCACCTACGGACCGTCACAGTCACGACGGACCGTCATAGGCTCCGTAGGTGGTCACTTCTACAATTTCATCTCAAATTCTCCGCGTTCTACTTTGGACAGATTTCCTGTAAATAAAGAGAAAACTATATCAAAAATCAATACAAAAAGGCTTCAGACACACACAAAACTTAAGGAAAAAGCATTGAAAGTACAGAGAAACCACGGTACATCAACACCCTCAACTTAAATTCGTTGTTTGTCCTCAAGCGACGCACTATGACTCACTACCAAATCTTTGTACAAGAGTATCCGTATTTTAGCTTTCGCAATCATTTGGCTATCAATCCCGATTATTCTCATTATGGTCATGCATGCTATCACTATTAGGCTTGAATTATGTGGATCAGACCATGACACAGACTCACTACACACTGACACCTATCCTCTTCGATTTCTCACCAAGGTGCTAATTTTTCCGGTATTGCAACTAGTGTCCTCACTTCAAAATAACATCCTCATTTTTTACACAATGACTTCAGTTTGAGTATAAGGATTACTTTTCAACACTCGCTCTCAGAACAACTTCACAACTCATTTATACATATTGCCAGAGGCTTGCCCTTATTTTCACTGCTTTAAGTTCGCCATAACAACTCTTAGGATCATGATAGGACTTTCTTAGCTTGTAACATAGGGTCAGGGTCAGGTAGGGTATATTTAGGCATACTTTAGTGACTTGTTGTCCTCCTTGACATATCGGCTAAGCGTACTACCTTTTTATCGTTTTATCTCGCCCTATTTCTCAATTTTCTTTCACCTTGCTATTCTTCCTTTCTTCTCCTTATGTGTAAGTGACTCTTCTCTTTTCTTGTGTTTATTTTATTTTTATTTTTTTATTTTATTTTATTTTTATTTTATTTTTTAGTCACCTTTGTTTTGTTCTTTCTTCCTCTTTATTCTTTCAACCCCACTTTCCAGAGTATTTCTCATAGCAGCCACCCTCAACTTATGATTTTTCCATGAGTCAAGGTTCACAATACCCAAGATTGGGTCAGGGCCACGACAAGGTTCTTTTCTGCATTAGCCACCCTCAACTTATGGTTTTGGCATAAGCTGAGGTACACATGTCCAAGGAGGGACAATGGCCAACACATTGTTCCCAGAGAAGATCAGTTAAGGTGAAAAAGAAAGACCTATTTTAAGCTCAAATCATTTGGATCAATAAGGGATTAACTTCATTTGGTTTTCTGTTATTTTAGGCTCAAGATTGACTATTTCGAACAAGGGCCTATGATCCTTTCCTAATTGTTTATTACGGCTTACTTTTAGCAGGACTAACTAGGCAAGTTCTAGCTCAGTACCAATGGTGCACCATTCGACTTTTCCTCACACTCACTTGACATCTCATTACTCTCCAGATCATGCAGTAGTGTATCTCTATGTCATGCTTAGAGCCACACATTTATCAATTACTGTGCCTAGTCATGCATCATTTTCATTACATCAGGATATCATTTCTGTTTTAGCCATCATGCTTCAGAGTTATACTATGTACACAAGATATAAACATGCCGGTTCAACAATAAAAGTAATCAGTCTCTTGGGGGAAAAGAACACAGGCAAGAAAACCCCAAGAGAGGATCGTGAGTTGGGCTACTCATATTTCACCCTAGCACTCACTTTCCATTTACCCCACCCCCAACAAAAAATTTGCAATTGTCCCCAATGCATAAAAAAAATATGAAATAGAGTGGTAGGTGAAGCAAACCTGAGGGGCAAAGCGCCGGTGATCAACAAGCCGGCAGGTCCGGTTTCCCAGAACCCGCTCCCTCTGAAGTAGGGACACCATCAGTAGTGTCCTCAGCAACGAAAACACTGTCAGTGGTGCTCCTCTCAACCTCTGCAACTCTGGAACTAGATGCTCCAGCAGCCACCTCCATAACCCTCAACGTACGGGCCTCCTCATCAATAAGCGAGGCTCTCCTCGCAGCCTCCATCTCGTGGCGCTCCCTCTTCCGAGACCGGGACTCATCCTCATCTCTAGTCCGGTGCCTCTTGGCACGCTCTTGGGATGGAGGTGGTCGCACATCAGTAGTGGCGAATAGAGCAGCCATCACCGTGTTCTCAGCAGCTTCTGCAGAAGGGGACTCAAACTCAGGCACCCGAGCCTCTTGTATAGCATCCAAGTCAGCTCGTAGACTTGCCACGGCAGCCTGGAGAGATGTCACGTCAACAGTAGGGGCTGGTCGGGCAAGAACCCATAGCTCAAAAGCATCCAGGCGCTGGTTGACCTCCCTTACCTTCTGCTCGGTGTACTAGGCCATCTTCCTCTCAAGACACTCCTCCGCCTCAGCAATAGACTTCTGCATCCAAGGATGGATATGGTGCAGAAGTGTGGTCATCTGGGCCTCAAGTTTCTGGACCCTAGCAAGTGGGACCAGAGAAGTCTGTGGAGTCGAACGAGAGGAGCTAGGGGTTGTGCTACCACCCGGGATAGACTCGACCGGAGTGGTGTCGGTAGGCTCAGAAGTGGCCTAGTTAGTAGCTTGGGCTTCCTCAACTGTTGCCGCTAGGGTCTCTTCAAGCGGCTGCACCTCCGGACGAGGCCCTCTGTGGGGAGCTAACTCATTGGCCTCGTCCTGAATGAGGCCGATATCTAATATCCGGTGGGGTCTTAAGCACATCAATGTGCCACATGGGCACTCCAGCTGACCTGCACAAAGAAAAAACCATGCAGGGGAAAGGGTAAGTAGTAGTGACCTTGAAGGCCCTCTCGTGCATGACCGCCTGAAGAAGCCAAGCGAAGTCCACCTCGAACCCCGCTATCGTCGCCGCCATCAGAACTGTGCGATCCCATGTGACAATATTGTCTGCAGCAGTGGGGGAAAGGCAGTGGAGGACTATCAACCACAAAAACTTGACCGTGAAGGTCAGGTTAGCCTTCTTAATGGCTCCCTTCGGCTCAAGTACCCAGTCAGCAGCCTCTCCATCAACGGACAAGTACTGGGCAATCCACCTCTTAGTGGTCTCTCTCAACCCTGGCTCACGCATGAACCATCCATCTTTAATCAGTTTCCACCGGTAGTCGAACTCGGCGGTGAGAGGAGTCCGGGTGGCATCAACATCCTCGCCGTATAGATAGCGGCGGATGGCTGGCAAGGAGATGTCTACCTGCTTGCCGTGGACTCTGATGTGATCTAGCGGGGCATGTTTGGCGGGGGCAGCCCGCCTGTTTATCTGGGATGGAGAGTCGCCATATACGAGGCGTAGAACTCTCTGACCAACTCCTCACTGCATCGGCCTACATCACGAGCCGTCCATTCTAGCTGGTGCCTTGTGAAGAGGGCCTGGATTTACGGCATGGTGGGGATACTCCCCGTAAGGACCCGCCTCTCCAGTGTAAGGGTCCGGGTCATGACCCCCTTATCATTCGGCAGCTTGACGTCGGTGTACACCTAAAACTGCCCCTCAACACACCACCGGTTGGGCTGGTCGGCAACCGGGGCGGGGACTCCAGTCTGTGGTGCTAGAGTGGAATCAGTACTATCGGCCTCATCAGACGAGGCGGACTGGGATGCGGTGGCTGGAGTAGAAGCCTCCTCAGACCCGGAGACTTCTTCTGAACCTGACACTTCCTCAAAACCAGAAGCATCCCTGGAGTGTGCAGCAGCCCCAGAAGGCGTGCCGATCAGTATGCGCTCCTCTTCAGACTGGGAGACAGTGACTACGCCGGGCGCCACCATCGAGGGGGTGGCTCTGGTGGTACGTGCAGACCGTGTAGGAGTGACAGGCATGTATTCGGGGTCACGCTCATCGTCATAGCCAATGACCAGTCGGGCAGATGGAGCGAAGGACTTTGAATGCCCTCGTGAGTACACGCGATCTTACTTTGGTGCCATTAGTGTTAGTACCTGAAAAGAATAACAATTAGTACCAGTAGAAGCAAACAAGACATGCATAGAAGAAAACAAAAACGTAAAACCAAAACTGAAATGACAGTACTGTAGTTGTTGTGCTGCGCGACGGACCCATTGACAGTCCGTCGTAAGCATGACGGACCGTCATGGGGGTCCATCATGAAACACTCAGGAAAATATTTTGAGACTCTCAGAAAGAAAGTCTCTGACAACCATGATGGTTGTGCAGGATGGACCGTCGAGGGCACGACAGTCTGTCATAGAGGTCCGTCGATGGACACTCAGAAAAAACTTTGAGACCCTCAGAAATAGGGTCTCTAACAACCATGACGGTTGTGCTGGATGGACCGTCGAGGGCACGACGGTCCGTTGTAGAGGTCCGTCGATGGACACTTAAAAACAACTTTGAGACACTCAAAAACAGGGTCTTTGACAACCATGACGGTTGTGCAGGACGGACCGTCGAGAGCATGACGGTCCATCGTAGAGGTCCGTTGAGGGACACTTAGAAAAAACTTTGAGACCCTCAAAAACAGGGTCTCTGACAACCATGACAGTTGTGCAGGACCGAACGTCGAGGGTAATACGGTCCGTCGTAAAGGTCCGTTGAGGGACACTTGGAAGAAATTTTGAGACTCTCAGAAAGAAAGTCTCGGACAACCACGACGGTTGTGCAGGACGGACCGTCGAGGGCATGACGGTCCATCGTAGAGGTTCGTTGAGGGACACTTGGAAACCAAAAATGGGGGATTGGTGGGACAGACCCTACGACGGTCCATCGTGGGAACGACGGTCCGTCGACGGGGTCTAGTTTTGTCCTTTAGTGACAGAATTGAGCATGCCTCAATCGTCCCCTAAATTGCTAATATGAAGTATACTTATCAACCCACAATTCCTAACCAATTTACCCAGCATTCTAGCATTGCTAAGGCAATAATTTCTCGAGTTTTAGCATGCAATTTTGGAAAACTATCAAACTAGGTCAGAAATAATTATCAGAAACATACACCCCCCATTAGATTTGGTTAACACCACACCCCATTCTTTTTACAATATTAAGGGTCTAACGGCACTTAGGATTATCGCTGTGAGTTTTTAGCATGCAATAGGGGTCAAATTTCGAAGACCCACACATTTAGAAACATGTATTTAGCATGGGAAAACAAAAATGAACTGTAGATGATTTAGAGATCAGAACCACATACCTGATACGTGGAGAAGATGAAAGAGGAGTAAGGCACAACACTCGATGATCAGCACACGAACACAGGACTACGATCGGCAGATAACTTGAAGAACTAGGGAGTTTGTGAGAGGAAAGAGTTTGGGGATTATGGGAAGGGATGGGAAATCTGAAGTTTGGGGAGAGGATGAGAGTACTAGGGAGTTGAAGAGGGAATAAATGGAGGAAATGAGGGAAAGAAACGGTTTGAATGAAGAGGTGGGAAGTTAAAAGGTTTAAAAACTTTTAATATTCGCCGGTCGGGGTGGGGCTGGTTTACGGGTTTTGATGCGATGAGTCCGCGTCGACGGTCCGTCCCAGGCACAACGGTCTGTCGCGGGGGTCCGCCATGGGTGCCCTAACTTAGAAAAATTTAAAAACATACCTGGGCCTGACGGATGCTTGCGACGGTCCATCGCAAGCGTGACGGTCCGTCGATGGGTCCGTCAATGGGTGCTGCAGACCAATTTTCTGCAGATTTTCTGGTGATGTGATACCTGCAAATTTAACACCCATTAAGCTATTCTTTTTGTATTTTCTGGACATTTTTTTTTGGACACGGACCCTAAACTACGCTCTAGCCAACACTTCTAACAAAAAGAAAAGCAAAGAAAATGCAACTATTACTAGAAAGTCATGAAAAAACTATAGTTGGCTTAGAGGATACATATTGGGTTGCCTCCCAACCAGCGCTTGATTTAACGTCGCGGCACGACGAAGGACACTTGATTACTCAGACTTCATCAAGATGGTATGCCTCGATCACTTCATTCACTGTTTCAGCATGCCCCAGATAAATTTTGATTCGCTGTCCGTTCACCTTAAACCGCACACCCTCCTTGTTCTCCAACTCAACCGCTCCGTGAGGGAATAGTTGGGTGATCAAGTAAGGGCCAGTCCTTTGGACTTGAGTTTGCCCGGAAACAAGCGCAACCTAGAATTGAATAAAAGCACCAAACCCCCAATCATAAAATCGCGTTTCTCAATCTTTTGGTCATGGTACTTCTTCATCCTTTCTTTGTAGAGGGCTGAACATTCATAAGCTTTTAGGCGAAATTCATCGAGCTCATTCAACCCATTTAACCTCTGTTCTGCAGCCTCATTCCAATCCATTTTCAACTTCTTCATTGCCGACATTGCTTTATGCTCTAATTCAACCGGTAAGTGACAAGCCTTCCCATATACAAGTTGGTATGAGGACATACCTATGGGAGTCTTGTATGCTGTCCGGTAGGCCCAAAGAGCATCATCAAGCCTCCTTGACCAATCCGTTCTACTAGCATTCACCATTTTCGTCAAAATCTGCTTAATCTCCCTATTTGACACCTCAACTTGCCCACTAGTTTGAGGATGGTAAGGAGTGGCCACATTATGGCGAACCCCATATTTCTCCAATAATCCCTTACACAATTTGTTGCAAAAGTGGGATCCCCCATCACTAATAATAGCCCTTGGGGTGCCAAATTGGGAAAATATATTCTTTTTCAAGAACGCGGTGACACTCTTCCCTTCATTATTTGCGAGTACGATAGCTTCCACCCATTTAGACACATAATCAACCGCTACTAGAATGTACTTCATCTCATGAGAACTCACAAAAGGGCCCATAAAGTCAATACCCCACACATCAAATAACTCAATCACAAGAATCTTATTTAAAGGGAGCTCTTGCTTTCTTGATATGCCGCCATCTCTTTGGCATCTATCACATGCCTTGGCGAACTCATGAGCATCTTGATGAATAGTTGGCCAATAGTATTCACATTGCAAGATCTTGTGAGCGGTCCGGATACCACTATGATGTCCACCTACGGGTGAAGAGTGGCATGCCTCCAAAATACTCAACATCTCAACTTCTGGCACACAACGCCGAATAAGTCCATCGCCACAACTCCTATACAAGTATGTTTCATCCCAAAAGAACTTTTTAACATCATGCATGAACTTTTTCCTTTGATGAAAGGACAAGTCCGGTGGGACAATATCACTAGCCAGATAATTCACAAAATCTGCGAACCATGGAATCAAGTCTTGGGAGGCAGCCAATACATGCTCATCAGGGAAAGTATCATCACATGCAGCCTTTTCACCTAACTCCCTCATTGCTTCATCTTCTAATCAGGACAAGTGATCAACAACTTGATTTTGGGTCCCTTTTCTGTCTTTCACCTCAAAGTCAAATTCTTGCAGTAGTAATACCCAACGAATCAATCTTGGTTTTGCATCCTTATTTGCCATCAAATATCTTAAAGCAGAATGATCAGTATGCACTATAACTCTAGTTCCTAGCAAATAGGAGCGAAATTTCTCGAAAGCAAAGACTATTGCAAGGAGCTCTTGCTCAGTCACGGTGTAGTTCTTTTGGGCTTCGTTGAGGGCTTTACTAGCATAGTAAATGGGGTGAAGGATTTTATCCCTTTGTTGACCCAAAACCACACCAAGAGCAACCCCGCTCGCATCACACATCACCTCAAACGGCTTACTCCAATCCGGCGAAATGATGATAGGTGCAGACACCAATTTTTCCTTTAGCTCACCAAATGCCTTGAGATAGGATTCATCAAAATAAAACTTACACTCTTTCTCAAGCAGCTTGCACACGGGATGTGCAATCTTTGAAAAATCCTTGATAAACCTCCGGTAAAAATCGGCATGCCCTAGAAAGATTCTCACACCTTTTACAGATATGGGTGGAGGAAGTTTCTCTATCACCTCGACTTTAGCTCGATCAACCTCTATACCCTTCTCTGAAATGCGATGACCCAATACAATACATTCTTTCACCATAAAGTGACATTTTTCCCAATTAAGCACAAGGTTGCAGTATTCACACCTCTTAAGAACCTCGAACAAATTACTCAAACACCGCTCAAAGGAGTCACCAACCACTAAAAAATCATCCATAAACACCTCAATAGTTTCCTCCACCATATCAGAGAATATCGACATCACACATCTCTGAAATGTGGCCGGTGCATTACATAACCCGAACGGCATTCTCTTGAACGCAAAGGTCCCATATGGACAAGTAAAGGTGGTTTTCTCTTGATCCTCCGGTGCAATAGAAATCTGATTATCACCCGAATAACCATCAAGAAAACAGTACCACCCCTTTCCTGCAAGTCTGTCCAACATCTGATCCATGAAGGGCATCGGAAAATGGTCCTTCTAGGTCCATGCATTTAATTTCCGGTAAGCCATACATACCCTCCATCCAGTCACTCGTCTCATTGGAACAAGCTCATTCTTTTCATTGGGGACCACAGTCATTCCCCCTTTCTTAGGTACATACTGAACAGGACATATCCAACTACTATCGGTGATTGGATATATCACTCCAGCATCCAACCACTTAATGATTTTTTTCTTCACCACCTCTTACATATGTGAATTTAAACGTCTTTGGTGCTCAATACTTGGCTTATGATCGGGCATGAGTTGGATTTTATGCAAACAAATACCGGGCGGAATCTCAATAATATCCGCAATAGTCTACCCAATAGCTCTTTTGAACCTTTTTAACACTTTCACCAAACTCTCAACTTGTTGTACATTCAGATCTGATGCAATGATTAGCGGCAAAGTGTCACCATTTCCTAAGAATACATACCTCAGATGAGGTGGTAGAAATTTCAGTTCTAATTTTGGAGCCTTCTCTATAGATGGTTTCGCGGGTGGATACTCGCAATTCTTCATATCTAACTCATACTTCTTTGGTTTAAACCGAACATCACCTCGATCAAGTGCCGCGACCAATGACCCATACTTTTCAATGCAATCGCTATCAAAATTCATGATCACTGCCGCTAGTGCTTCTACACCCAGACGTTCTTCTATTTGTACCTCATATGACTTTTCGACCCTGTAAGATATGGCAGATACCGATTGGTGATCACCACTCTGCCTCATGGATATACAAATGTTGAAAGTAACTTCTTCATTGTTCAACCGAAATTTCATCTGCCATTTTTCCATGTCAACCAAGGCTCTACCTGAAGCAAGGAATGGCCTCCCAAGAATAATAGGCACCTCAAAATAGACCTCACAATCAAGAATCACAAAATTGGCTGGAAATATAAATGACTCCACCTTTACTAATACATCGTGGAGTATCCCAATAGGCCTCTTCACCGTTCGATCGGTCATCAATAGCCGCATCGTAGTGGGCTTTGGGTTACCCAAACCCAATTTATTGTAAATAGAAAGAGGCATAAGATTTATGCTTGCCCCAAGATCACATAATGCCTTTGCAAAGTGTAATAACCCGATTGTACATGGAATAGTGAAAGCACCCGGATCTTCTTTCTTTTGCACTAGAGACCTTGTAGCAATAGCACTACAATGCTGCATTCTATCATCATCCTCAAAACTGATCGATCTTTTCTTGGTCACCATATCTTTCATGAACTTGGCATAACCGGGCATTTGTTCAAGAGCTTCTATCAAAGGGACATTGATGGAAAGCTGTTTCAACATATTAATAAAACGCCGGTATTTACCATCCTCGATATTTTTCACTAACATTTGTGGGAATGGAGGTGGTGGTCTAGGCATGGGGGTCACCTTTTGGGGTACCTCAGCTTCTTTCTCCGTTTTATCTCCTAACTCACCACTAACCTCCACTACCTCATCATCTCGACTTATTACCTTTTCGACACCAGCTGGCCTTGGTGGGTCAATGGTTTGCTTACCACCTCGAGTTGTGATAGCCATACAATGTCCATCATTTTTCGGATTTTGGACAGTGTTGCTAGGAAGAGTGCCCGGTTGACGTGGGTTCACAGTCGAGGACAGTTGGGCTATTTGAAACTCGAGATTCTTGATCGAGATTGCATGTGCATCAACTTTCTGCCCAATACTTGCTAAGTCACTCTTCAACTCTTTAGTGTGCTCATCACTAGCGTCGAACCTCCTCATTATTTTCTGCAACATATCCTCAACTTGCGCCATACTACCTCCACCATCCCTAGGAGTAACTTCACGATTTTTAGGTGGAACATAGGGCCCACTCCTATCATTTCTGTTACCATAGTTACCCCAGTTAAAGTTGTTTTCATGATTATAATTCCCATCTCGGACATAATGACCCTCTCAGTTGTAATTACCATAGTTCCGACCTTGGTTTCCTTGACCTTGGCGCTAATTCTCCTGATTGGAGCCTTGAGGGTTTGGTCGGAAACCCCCCGTCTGCTCAGGTAAAACATAAGAGTCCTCCTCATAATAATACTCATCATCCGACGGTGATGCTTTAGACAAGTAGTTCACCGCATTTACCTTTTCTGCACCCCACTGAAATATTTTAACACCAACCCAAGCTCACTTATCATCTGAGCCATCTCTTCACGAATCTCGTTTGTGGCTGGGTTGTGTGTGGATTGCACTGCAAAGGTGTTTCTACCTGTATCTGACTTCCTAGTACTCCATGCTTTATTATTTCGGGAGATTTTCTCCAACTTCTCAGCGATATCAGCATAAGGACACTCCCCATAAGAACCACCCGCTATCGTATCCAGTACTGCCTTATTATTATCATCCTGTCCCCGATAGAAGTATTCTTTCAGTGACTCATCATCGATGCGGTGATTGGGGGCACTCCTCAAGAACGATATGAACCTATACCAAGAACTACTGACTGATTCACCCGGTAGAGCCACAAAGTTGTTCACCCTATCTTTGTGGTTTAGCTTCTTAGATATCGGGTAATAGCGTGCTAAGAACACATCCCTCAGTTGATTCCAAGTGTAGATTGAGTTATAGGGTACCTCAGTAAACCATATAGCAGCCTCTCCCGTCAGTGAGAGAGGAAACACTCTTAACCCAATTACATCCATATTCAAATCAGGTCTCCGTACACAACTCTTACACACCGACCTTACTTTTGTGATGTGAGCATGTGGATCTTCAGAAGGTAACCCCTAAAACCAACCTCTAGCGGTGAGCATTTGCATCAGGCTACTAGTTACCACGAATATATGGCCGTGTGGTAGGGGTGGCAATACAAGTGGCCCGTCTGAATCAGTAATGTTTTCATATCCCCTATAGTACTCTTGGGGACGTGGAGCGGGATGTTGTCCCCTTAGTTCATCTTCCCCACGATTTTCAGGTAATAACCGACCATGAGCATCAACCGGAGCTGGCATGTCCTGGTTGGGATCATCATCGTTAATACCCAAGTTTCGATTCATCCTGTGTAGTGTACGCTCCAATTCGTGGTTGTGTGGAAGGGTTCTCTTCTACTCCGCGTAACTGGCATACACGGAAGTTAGATATGTAAGAGACAAAAACAACAAGAAAACGTAAAATAAGGAAAATATTGACTAAACTTTAGTAATAAGTTTTAAGTTAATCTAAAAGCCATTTTCCCCGGCAGCGGCGCTAAAATTTGATATGCTCAAATTTACTTCTCGAAAAGAAGTATAAGTGGTCGTATCAAGTAAAGAACCCAACTATGAGGTTGAGGTCGATCCCACGAGGAAAATGATTTAGACTTAACTTTAACCTACTATTACTTTTATTTAGTCATGTTCTTTCCGAAAACAAATAACAAAAAGGGGGGTTTTGAATAACAAATGTAATTAACTAATTCTACATAAACAGTTGACACGTTCAAAGATTTTATTTTTATCAAGTAATTTAAAGTAACTAGGGCTTAAGTGTTCCCCATAGGTCCATAACTCGGTATATCTAACGATAACAATCCTTTCCTAATATCTTGTATGCAAAGTGGTAAGCTATGTATTCCTAATTTCTTGGTCCGTCAACTAGGAAATTTCACTCCGCACCTTTGTCCGGCTACGTGTGTATGCTTTACTAAACCTTACCTTTAACTCATATTAAGCATCATAATCGATATTTGGCTTAGTTGTTACTTCGTACCAACCAACACTAGCTTATTAGATAGTATACACTAAATTTACGTCGATAATTCTTTTCTTATTATATAGCTCCTTGTTCCGGCAAGTAGCAATAAGGCGAGTTCTAACGTTGTACACCCTTTAAAAATACTTCTAAACGAAAGAATTATCAATACATGCAAGACATTATTCGAGAATTGTTGTTTTAGTTAGATTTTACCTTGTTATTTACCCATGGTTTACACAACCCTAGTTATGGAGTTTAGTTACCCATGTTAATAATCACATAATTCATATGATAATATAAGAATTCATGCACGTACTTTGATGAGAATGAAGAAAATCCAGAAATTCACTTGAATAAATCACAAAAACACTAACAATCGATTCCGGAAAAGTATGATAAAATCCCAAAATAAAGAGTTCAATACTTAAACAATAAAACTAAAAAATATCCAACAGTCTAACCCCAAAAACGAGGCTTTTTGAACTATTTATAATAAACAAAACCTAATAAAAGAAGAAAATCTATCTAAGGAAAATCTGCCCAAAACGCGTTTGAGTCGACGACCCTTGTGACGGACTATCGTGGCCATGATGGATCGTCGTGGATTCCGTTGTTCCCTACTTAGCACAAATCTCTGCTGCTTTCTTCATCAACTCTCTGTTATCAACTCTCTGTTACCCTCGACGGACAGATATGACGGACCATTGTAAGCACGACGGTCCGTCGAGGAGTCCCGTTCCACGACACTTAGAATCTTCTGAAGTTGGGTACTGGGACTACTCTCTGTTAGTATTGATGAATGTGCAGGACGGACCGTCGTGGCTATGACGGTCCGTCGTGAGCTCCTGTAGTCCCATACTTAGTCAGAATTCCCCAACTTCCTTCAGCAGCCATTTTCTTCTCATGATGGGTGCCACCTATGGACTGTCACAGTCACGACGGACCGTCGTAGGCTCCGTAGGTACCTGGTCACTTCTGCAATTTCATCTCAAATTCTCCGCGTTCTCCTTTGGACAGATTTCCTCCAAATAAAGAGAAAACTACATCAAAAATCAATACAAAAAGGCTTTAGACACACACTAAACTTAAGGAAAAAGCATTGAAAGTACTGTGAAACCACGGTACATCATAAGCCATGAGGTAAAACTGGTTTCTTATCATGTCATATTGAGGTCCAGCACACTCAACTCATGAAGCCTAAAGATATAGCACATTTCAAACTTTTTGGATGGGTATAAATTTGTCTTCATGCTTTTTATGTCATTTTGCTTTCATTCTTCTACTTCTACACATACAATCCTAAACATGCATGTTCAACAAAAAGTAAAACAGTCTCTTGGGGAAAAGAACACATGCAAGAAAACCCCAAAATAGGATTATGAGTTGGGTTACTCTAACTTCACCTTTCACTCACAATTCGTTTACCCCTCTAACAAAATAATGTGTAATTGCCCCAATGCAAAAACAATCAAAATTAAAACATAGGGTGAAGCAAACTTGTGGCGTATATGCGCTAAAAACCTCTCAAGAAGCAGATAGGTCAGGTTTCTTGGAGCCCGCTGGATCAACACTAAGGACGGCATTAGTATATCCCTCACCAACTAACGTAGCACCATCAGAAGTTCTTGGAATTCCAGATGTGCCAACATCTAACTCACAGGTTCGCTGTTGTCTCCTTTTCTAATCAAGAATAGACACTTGTGGGCCTCCTTAAAAAGCTAGCGCTCCTTGTTCCTCAATTGAAGAGCCTCCTCGATATCAATATTGTGGTTGGAGTAGTGGAGCTTCCCAGTAGCACAAGAAGAATTTGGTGGCGGTATAGTATCGCCAAAAAGAGCCGTCATGACCACCTCATACTCTAGTACCGGGGAAGATTCTGGCTCAGTCTTAGTGGGGGCTTGGAGTGCAGAAATATCAGCGCAGAGGTTAGCCAACTCCTTCTGGAAGCTGGTCACATCGATGGTCGGGGTTGACCTTTCTAAATCTCACAACTCTAAAACATCCAAGCGCTTATGAATGACCAGAACCATCTGTTCCATCATTTGCTCTGTTCTTACCTCAGACTCCGTAATTGAGTGTTGCATACATGACTTCATATGCTAAAGTAAAGTTTCCATCGGTGTCTCCAACTTTTGGACTCAAGCTAGAATAACCACAATGGACCTTGAAGAGAGAATGGCTTAGGATGATCTAAGTATCGGACTAGTGGCCGAAGAGTGTGTAGCCTGGTCCTTTACTATAGTGTCGGGAATGGTTGTGTCATCAGTCCGCATCTACACAACATCTGCAACATGATGATCACCAAAAGGCGGTACCTTAACATGTGGCTCTCTTTGAGGTGCAACAAGGTTGGAATCAGCCTGAATGAGGCCAATGTCCAGAGTCTTGATCGCATCAAGCAACCGGTCACATTTACAAATGGGAATAGAAGCATCCTTGTAGAGTTGGAAAATCAAACACTGCAAAGGCAGGGTAGTGGTGTCCTTAAAGACTCTTTGGTGGATCTATTCGATCAAAATGTGGGCGACATCAATCTCCAAACCTGCCATAATGGTTTTCATCATCACATGATGCTCCCATGTAACAACATTGTCCACCTGAGTTGAGGACAATTTGTTCTAAACCAACAACCAGAAGAAATTCGCAGCGAACCTCAATGTAGTCTTCCTACTACCCACACTAGGAGTACAAACCTACTTAGAGCGCTCCTCATCCGCAACAATATGACTATCCAACCACCTCAATAGTGTCTCTCGTTGCTCAATAATATGATAGCCAACCACCTCAACAGTGTCTCCCGTTGCTCGGGATCGCTCTGAAATGCCTCACTCTGGATGATGCCCATCTGTTAGTAATAATCCGTGGTATTTATATGCATAGTGTGGGTAGGACCATATAATAACATGTGAATGATGTCCTTTGAGATATTGACCATATATTTTGGTAGTTTGTCATCCATAGGGTTGTGATAAGTCAATTTTATTCGTATCAAAACCATTGAACAATGGTCAAAACATCCAATTTAGACCTATTAACCAATTTATGTGGTTTGAACTTATAACACACTCACATACTATCATTCTAAGGGGATTTCTAACTACATGCAACATTCAAATAGGAATTTAACAACCCAAGGTCAAGTTGCAACTTCGTGATTTCATAGTTTAAACAATGAACATAAAATTTAAAGTTAGGGTGGAATCATTTACCTTATAAGTAATCAAAGTGGGTGAGTGTGTTAGTACAATGAAGTTCTTGAACCTTTTTGCTAGCCTTTGACACCAAGACCAGACCTTGGAATTGTTTAGGGAGGAGATAGAAGTGATTAGGGAGAAAAGAGGGAGATATGTGAGATGGAGGATTAATATGGGAAATAAGGGAGTGATTTGGGGGTGTTTAAGAACGAATATGAGGTTCTTGAATGATTGTAACAGTTAAGGAGAAAATATGGTACGGGGAAATGTTTCGAAAATGAAGAGTTTCAATAAAAAGGGGTTCGGGTAAGTGCAGGCGAAAACCCTAGGTTTGACCCACGAGACCCCGTTATCGGTCCGTGGGTCGACCTACGGACAGTGGGTTGGGTCCGTAGGTTACTCTGACACTTAGAAAGATTAGAAAATGTACTTGGGGTCTAAGAACTCCATCCACGGTCCATGGTTTGACCAATGGACCTTTGATGGGGTCTGTAGACCATTGCACAACTATTTGCTGCTAATTTTTCTTTTTGTTCTTGCACACATAGAAACTATTAGGACTTTATTTCTAAATATTTTTGAACAATTTTTATACACTGACCCTAATCTATATGTAGCCGAAACTAAATAAATAAACATCAATTTAAAGATCTACAAAAATAAAAAATAAAGAAGAAAACTCCTATATCAAAAAGAAAAACATATAGTTGTATATATTGTACATCTTAGATTGCCTCCCAAGATGCACTTGATTTGACGTCGTGGCATAACGTAGACACCTTGATAACTCAGACTTATCAAGATAAGAGGCCTCAATCACTTCTTGCACACTCGCCGATTTCCCCAAGTAGACTTTAATCTTCTGTCTGTTCACTTTGAACCTTGTTCCTTCATTGTTCTCGAGCTCGGCCGCCTGTGGAAAACTTAAGTGATTCTGCATGGCCCAGTCCATTTGGACTCGATTTTGCCAGGAAACAGCCTTACCTTGAGTTGAATAAGAGCACCAAATCACCAACAACAAATTCACACTTTTCAATCTTTTGATCATGATACGTTTCATCTCTCTTTATACAAGGATAGACTTTCATATGCATTTAGGAAAAACTCATAAATATCATTCATATCGATTAGACTTTGACTCAATGCGGCGCCCCAATACAAATTCAAGTTCTGTAGCACCCACATTGCTTTGTGCTCTAGGTCTATAATTAAATGACATGACTTCCCATATACAAGTTGTTAGAAGGACATACCTACAAGAGTCTTTAATGCGTTGCGATAGGGCCATAGAGCACATTAAGCCTTCTTCACCAATAAGTTATCTTGGTGTTCACAGTCTTTTCAAGTATTCACTTTATCTCTCTATTCGACACCTCAACTTTCCCACTATACTGTGGATGGTACAAAGTGGTTACATTGTGACAAACTCCATATTTCTCTAGTAACACCTTGAACTACTTATTACAACAATGAGAACCTCCATCATTTATAATCGCCATAGGTTTACCAAATCTGGAGAAGATACTCTTTTTTAGGAATGCGGTGACACTCTTTCCCTCATTGTTTGAAAGACAAATTGATTCCACCCACTTCGATACATAGTCAATTGCAACAAGAATATATTTCATCCCTGTGAACTCACAAATGGCACCATGAAGTCAAGACCAAAAACATTAAATAACTCAATCACCAATATCGGTTTCATATGTAATTCTTACTTCTTTGAAATTCCTCTTTCTCTTTGGCACCGATCACAAGACTTGGCGAAATCATGAGTATCTTAGTGGATGGTAGGCCTGTAATACACAGTGCAAGATTTTATGAGCATACTGAATACCACTATGATGACCACGAACAGGTGATCCATGAAACACCTCTAGTATACTCATCATCTTAACCTCAGGCACACAACGACGAATAATACCATCAGTACAAATATGAAACAAGGTTCATCCCAAAAGAACTTCTTCACCTCAAACATAAATTTTTTCCTTTGGTGGAATGACAAATCCGATGGAACTAAATCGATTGACAAATAGTTAGCGAAATATGTGAACCAAGGGATAAGATCAAATAAGCAACACATACATGTTCATTTAGGAATGCATTATTAATTTCAGCCTCATCTACTAACTTGAGCATTGCTTCCTCCTTTAATCTAGACAAATGGTTGGCAACCTAATGTTTTGTCCCCTTTCTATCCTACACCTCAAAATAAAACTCTTGCAGCAACAATACCTATCTAATCAACCTCGGTTTTGCATTCTTTTTAGCTATCAAATACGTCCATGCAAAATGGTTAGTATGCCCAATAACCTTAGTACCAAGCGAGTTGGATTGAAATTTATCAAATGTGAAAACCACTACCAGGAGTTCCTGTTTAGTCAGAGTATAGTTCTTTTAAGCTTTGTTGTCATAGTAAATTGCGTCTGTCCTAATACCACACCAAGCACTACCCACTTTCATCACACATTATTTCAAATGTTTGCCCTCGATACGGTGAAATAATGATAGGTGTTGATACTAAACTTTATTTCAACTCTCCCAATTCTCTGTGACAAGCATCATCAAAATTAAATTTACACTTCTTTTCGAGTAGTTTGCCCAATAGTTGCAATTTAGAGAGATCTTTGATAAATGTCACAACCCAAAACCGTCGTGATTGGCACCCACACTTACAAGCCGGTGGAAGAATCACTAATAATATCTCACTAAAGCATTTATTCTAAAACTAAGCCATTTTAGTAACGAAAGCAAGTTGAATGACTAAAGATGAAGTTCCATTACTAAAACAAAAGATCTAATAACTAAAATTTGCGGAACTTAAACTTAGAATCTGAAAGTCAATGTACCAAAACTATTAAATGATACCAAGTCTAGACAAGGAATGCTAATGAACTATTCAACTATGTAAGAAAAATGGTCCAAGAGAAATGGTGGACTTAGACTAAAGATAACTCCATGGTATCCCGAAAGTTGCGGCTCACCCTTGAAGTCGATATGATAATCTCTAATCTCCTAGGCGAAGTCTGCAAATAGCCACTTGAAGACTCCCTATACTCAACAAAAATAAGAGCAAGTGCAGGATCAGTACAGAACCACCATGTAATATTAGGATCACGTGGCTATCCTACTAGTGCAATATATAACAAGTCGAACAATAGTATAATCACATGCATATACATCAATATAAACAATGTTATAAACATGAAAACTCGACAAAAATATCATATGCTTAACTTATAATTGGTCCTCTCACGTAACCTAAACTCAAACAGTTAGCTTGCTGAAACGTGGAAATTCGATCCAAAGTACGCCAGAACGTGGCAATCCAATCCAAAGTGATGCTGAAACGTGGCAATCGATCCAGTTAGCTTGCTGAAACGTAGCAATCCAATCTACAATCACCCATAACAATCATAAATACATCATCAAGATCATACATTTACATCATGATTTCATGGGTACATCATTCGTCTATTACGATTACAAAAAATGTGATCAATAATGCAACATTCATATACATACAAGTATCATAATGAAGCAAGAACATGCATACACCACACAATTATAAAATCACAACCATCACCTTCCTTGAAACAAGCTTGAAACCCAAAGAAACTTTATCCTTCCCTTTTTAGATTCGTTTCGCTTGTTCTTGGTCTACAAATAATCACAATAAGACGAAAATCAACAAAAAAATTGCTAATTACCCAGAATACTAACAATTCTATGAACCCTAGATCAAACCTATGATCCCGACTTAGTAAAATTAGGGTTAATTACACCATAGAATCTATTAAGATATCCTTCCCCATCAATATTGACCCATACTAGTACGTTCTACAAATCGAAAAGTGAGTTCGAGGAGTGAAAACTTACCTTAAGCTTCAAGAATGTGAAATACGAGTTGGAATAGCCCAGGGATCGCTCTTTAGCTCTAAAAGTTGAAAGGTGTCAAATAAGGTCATTTTGGGGGTTTTGTTTATGACTTATTTCGCGTATGTCCCTCTATAGCAGCGTCCCTACAGGGACACAAATCCCGCTGCAGCGCCAGCTTTTGAACCAGTGAGCTCTGTTGAAAAATCCCAAAAATCTTATAACTTCAATCCCCGTCTCGTCTCCTACAGCGGTACCCATCCTGTTGTAGCGTCATCGCTATAGCGGCATAATTCCCATTACAACGGCAGATTTTGGAATAGTGAGCTACCTAGGAGAATTTAATTCCCCTCTTTTACAACACACCCTCAACTTAATACGCTTGGAAAATACCCTTAACGCAAAGATCGATTCCCCGAGATATTCTTATCCAAATTCAATTCCGTAAAGTCATACGGATTTCTTAACAAGTTATCTAATCAATTATGTAATCAAATTCATATTACTCCACCCAATTGTTTTCCCTACACCTTGATGACTCTGAGTTCCTCCAAATCTGGACAAGGCTGGAAAAATCCTAATACTTCAAAAAAGTTTTTCACCCCCAATTTTTCCCTCGTTGACATTTCTATAAAGACGGAACTCGGTCGTTACAATAAACCTCAGATAAAAATTTACATGCCCAAGAAATATTCTAAATATGTAATAATTTTTTTTAAAAAAATCATTTTTCTTAGTTGTAAATTATTCTTAAATATATTTTTTTCATAAATGATACTTTTGATTATTTTTTTTCAATTAGTAGTTTTAAGTAAGATTCTATCAAATTCAATGTTGAAAAATATCATTTGACGATCATTATATGAATTGTTCACATATATAAATAATAAGTTGACAAATTTTAGATAAAACTACGAGTTAGAACTATAAAACTTAATTCAAGAAGTTGATAACTTGATAAACCGACTCTAATATGCTTGTTGTAATACTTGAAAATCTAAGAAGAAAGAAAAATTAAAATAAGAATTTGCAATAAATTTTGTTCAATACTTTAAACTATTAATTTTTCTTTTTGATAGAGTATTACACTAATTTGTCAAAGATTTAATGAAAAAGAGTACAAAAAGATAAAACGTAAGAAGGCAATAATATTTTCTTATATTTTACTATTTGAAAAGAATTGAAGAGAATAAAATAATTGTTGGGTATGTAGCAAGAATTAATGGAAAATGGAAGGAAGATGAAAAGAGATGAACTTGAAAAGTTGGGAACTTGAATAGTTGGGAACTTGAAAAGTCCTCTTTTGCTTTAGTGAAAAGGCATTTGTCCCTCATCGGTGGTGGAAAGAAAAATAGGAGAGTTTATATATAAGAACACTCTTATAAAATTGTTAAAAGGGTTGAAAAGTGGGACCGCCCTCGCGCCGTCGCTGTCGCTCGCTCGGCTTGGCTTCGTTTTTGGAAAATGATCGATTGAGAGATTATTTTTTGGACAAAGTTTGTTATAATTAATTAATTAATTATTTGTTTAATTAATTAAATGGACAAAGCATTTTCAATTAATTAGTTTATAATAGAAACGTTTCAATTATTTAGTTGAGATTAACCCGACCCGATTCGGATCCGCGCAAACTATATTATTTAAATCTTTCCTGCTTTTATTTGAATTTCCCATCGTTTGGAAATGTCTGTTCTGAAAGTTGCAACTTTCAGGAACAGTCAGGACCATTTGAAAGGTTGCAAACTTTCATTAATGGTCGTGTGAATTCTGAAAGGGTTGCAACCTTTCAAAACTTGTTCCTCTTGCCTATAAATACCATTTATTCTTTAGAATTTTTCTGATTTCTTCTTCTTCTTCTCCATAAAAATTTCTTCGTGTACTTTATTGATGTTCAGTGGTTCGTTGACACCAGAGTTTTTTGTATCTACACGCTGGTGATTGAGATCATTTTATCCTGGGAGGACATATTCCAAATCAAACCTCGGATACTAGAGGGGAATAATTTCCTTAAGGGGACACTCTAAATTCAGTGGACTTGATCTTTTTCTGTTCAAAATTTTTTAGATTCTGGTACGTTATATATTTTAGTTTTTCTTAATTAATTTATGTTCATCTTTCGTACTGATTCAGCAAACTTTGGTTACTTTGTGTTTGTGCAAAGTTTTATCAGAATCAGTAATTCTGTTTTACAAACAAAGTTTGACAACAATGTTAAGGAAATTATTTATTTTATATTAATATGTGTTTCTGGTGGAGACAAAAATCTTTGTGATTTTATACTCCTTGAAGTCTGCAATTATAAGTTATTGCTCACTAAGATTGTATCGATTTTTGTTTATCAGAAATGGAAAACAACAATGTTACGGTGGTGGTTGTTGCACCAACCCGGACTGTTGTACCACAAGCAGAGAAACAAGGTAAATTCACTGGTGTGAATTTCAAAGGATGGCAGCAACGAGTATTTTCGGGCTTACCACTCTTGGTCTGTAGATATTTACCAGCGAAGAAATTCCGGTGCCTGCTGCTGATATGCCAGACAGAGAAAAATTCATGATTATTGAAGCATGGAAACAGATAGACTTCCTATGTAAAGGCTACATTTTGAGTGCTTTAGAGATGACTTATATAATGTCTATATTGCAATGACAACTTCAAAAGAGTTGTGGGATGCACTTGAGAAGAAATATAAGACAGAAGATGCATGCTTGAAAAAGTTTGTGGTCGCAAAGTCTTTAGACTATAAAATAGTAGATAGTAAAACTGTTGGATCACAAGTGCAGGAACTTAAACTTATTCTCCATGATCTGACTGTCGAGGATAAGGTAGTAAAAGAATCTTTTCAAATGGCTGCAATCATCGAGAAGTTGTCTCCTTTCTGGAACGACTTCAAGAATTATCTAAAGTACAAGCATAAATAAATGAAGCTTGAGGATCTTATGATTCGGCTCAAGATTGAGCAAGATAACAAATACACTGAAAAGAAGTCTCGTAAGAGTTCAAAAATCATTGGAGTTAATATTGATAAAGAAGATCCTACCAAAGACAAAAAGAGAAAGAAGTCCAATGGATAGAAGTCATAACAGGCCAAGAAGAAATTCAAAGGCAACTATTACAATTGTGGTAAGGCTGGTCATAGGTCTTCTGACTGTCGTGCTCCAAGAAAGGAAAAAGACAAAGGCAAAGGAAAAAGTCAAGCAAACATCGTGGAAGTGATGGAAGATGCAGATGAATTGTGTGCAATGATCTCGGAGTTTAACTTAATTGAAAATCCCAAGGAGTGGTTTCTCGACTCAAGTGCCACTCGACATATTTGCTCTGCGAAAAAATTCTTTGCAACATACACTGATGCTGAGTACGATAAAGATTTGTTCATGTGAAACATAGCAACATCAAGGATTGTAAAAACTGGGAAAGTAATGTTGAAAATGACATCCGTCAAGGTGTAGACTTTGAACAGTGTTTTGCATGTTCCTACTATTTGTAAGAATTTAGTTTCTGTTGCACTACTCGTTAAGAACGAGTTTAAGTGTGTCCTAGTTAGTGATAAAATTGTAATAAGTAAGAATCAGATGTTCATAGGAAAGAGCTACCTCAATGAGGGCCTTTTCAAACTGAATGTAATGGTTGTTGACAGTATTAATAAGAATTCTATTTCTGTTTAGTTATTGGAGTCAAATGATTTATGGCATACCCGTTTGGGACATGTAAATTACAAAGCATTGCGAAAATTGATTACTTTAGAAGTATTGCCTGATTTTAAATGCGATAAATCGAAATGTGAAATTTGTGTGGAAAGTAAGTTTGTTAAACATTCTTAAAGTCTGTTGAAATAAATTCAAAACCTTTAGACTTAATTCACACAGATATATGCGATATGAAGTCGACACCATCTCGTGGTGGGAAAAAGTATTTTATAATCTTTATTGACAATTGTAATCGATTTTGTCTTGTATATTTTCTATATAGTAAGGATGAAGCAATTAATGCATTGAAGCAATACAAAATGAAGTTGAGAACCAATTGAATCTAAACATAAAAATTATTCGAAGTGATAGGGGTGAAGAATATGAATCTCCTTTTGCAGAGATATGTTTGGAATATGGTATTATTCATCAAACTACTGCACCCTATACACCACATTCAAGTATTTTGGCAGAACAGAAGAACAGAACACTAAAGGAAATGATGAATGCCTTAATGATCAATTCTGGTTCACCGCGAAACCTTTGGTGGGAAGTCATCCTTACGGCAAATAAGATACTCAATAGGGTACCCCGTAACAAAACACAATTAATTCCATATGAGTTGTGGAAAGGAAGGAAACCCAATTTGAAATATTTCAAGGTGTGGGGGTGTTTAGATAAGGTAGAGGTTCCTTTACCCAAAAGAGTGAAAATTAGACGTAAAACGGTAGATTGTGTATTTATTGGATATGCTGTAAACAGTAAGGCCTGCCGGTTTTTGGTTCACAAATCTGATAATCTTGAGATTCATGTTAATACGATAATTGAGTCAGATAATGCATAGTTCTTTGAAAACATTTATCCGTATAAACTGAATGTGAGTCGACAATTGAAAGACCTAAACAACCACGAGAAGAATCAACGAAAAATACACTACCTAGTGAGGATCCTAGGCGTAGCACTCGCCAACGGAAAGCCACTTCTTTCAGACCAGATTTTGTGGAACTGTTGCTTGAAACGAGCCTCAAACATTTAAAGCAGCTATGTCTTCGTCTGAGTCAACTTATTGAAAAAAGTGTCAATAGTGAGATCGAATAAATTTTAAGTAATCATACTTGGGAATTGGTTGATCTTCCTCTAGGAAATAAACCTTTAGGATCAAAATGGATCTTTAGAAGGAAAATGAAAGTTGATGGAACTGTTCACAAATATAATGCTAGACTTGTAGTCAAAGAATACAGACAAAAAGAGTCTGGACTATTTCGACACATACTCTCTAGTAACAAGGATAACATCAATTAGGATGTTAATATCACTAGCGGTAGTGTATGATCTTAAAATCCATCAAATGGATGTAAAGACATCCTTTTTAAATGGAGAGTTGGAGGAAGAAATTTACATGGAACAACCTGAAGGGTTTATAGTTTCTGATAAAGAAGAGAAACTGTGCAGACTTGTGAAGTCGCTTTATGGGCTCAAGCAAGCACCCAAACAATGGCATGCTAAATTTGACCAAACAATGTTGGCAAATGGATTCAAGATTAACGAATGTGATAAGTTTGTTGACATTAAAATCATTCTGAATCATGAAGTCATTGTTTGTCTGTATGTTGATGACATGTTAATAATGAGTAAAGATATTGACGATATAAATGTTACAAAGCGCATGCTGTCTAGAAAGTTCGATATGAAAGACTTAGGAGTTGCTGATTTGATCTTAGGGATCAGGATTCTCAAAACTCCTCAGAGACTAGAATTATCTCAATATCATTATATTGAAAGAGTATTGGATAAGTTCATGTACTTGAATTTCGATGTTGTCAAAACTCCAATGATTTAAGCTTTACATTTCAAAATAAACAAGGTAAAAATGACTCTCAATTGGAATATGCCAGAGTATTGGAAAGTTTGATGTATATTATGAATTGTACGCGACCAGATATAGCATGTGCTATTAGCAAACTGAGTCGGTTCACTAGTAATCTAAATAAAACAGGACAAGGAGGAGGCGATCAACCATCCACTCTCGAGATTCATATTGATCAATAGATCTCTGCGTCCTGCCAGTTCACTAAGTAGACTCACTCTACCGAGGGGCCACAAAGGCTAGAAATCTTCCTGCCAAAAACAAGGGACCTACTTCTCATCCTAGGAGTTAGCAGGTATGAAAGAGTCCCCTCTCTGTCTGTCTCTCCGAGTTTCTACTACTAAGTAGAACTTATGCTATTCAATCATAGAATCGATTCCGATCAAGCTAAAAAAAAGTAAGCCCTATATATGTTTATTATTAGTAAAGCGCTAAGGCCCTATCTATAGTAAGGGGCCCTTTCTTGCTCGTTTGCTTCATTTCAGATCAATTCTTCGCTGCAATCTCTTCGATCCACCCCCTCGGTGAAAAACCGTAATACGTTCTGAGGAATTTCTACCAGCAGACTTCCTGTACTCAAAGTGAATTGTGCTATGAAATGGGGATCTTTCCTTTGCCTATCGTATGTATCGGCTTGGCTTCATCCCAAACCAAGGAGGTATTCTGGCGGACGCATGCGTGTAGGAAGGCCGACGACTACATAATCTAAAAGACTATGACTACAAGACAGGTCGGAGGCGACTCGCTCCTATTCTCGTTGGGATTGGATATAGATGGGAAATCTATAGATCGTACTAGTTCACCAAGCCTCTCATCGAGAAGAAAAAAGAAAATAGGACAATAGCTGACTAAACCTCTAAGCTCTTTTTCTGTAAAGATCCTTTTCTTAAAGGGACATTTACGCACTCATTTCAGATCATAGAGGTTGGGCTTCAGTTGAAGAACCTTCTCCCTCCCTTCCACCGATGAAACTACTCTTGCAAAGTCATTCGTATAACCTTCTTTCCAGTCGAATAGATTATATGAAAGCAAAGCCAAGAGGCGATAGTGGCATCGGTCTTCTCGTTCCATGAGGAAAAGGTCCTCACTGGATGGCAATGAAACGTGTGTTGGGGTATCTGAAACATACACAACACTATGCTTTGCATTATAATAAATATCCTGCTGGGATTGAAGGATTTAGTGATGCAAATTGGATTACCGGGTCGAATGAAGTAAAATCCACAAGTGGTTATGTGTTTACACTTGGTGGAGGAGCAGTCTCTTGGAAATCATCCAAACATACATGTATCGCTCGCTCCACAATGGAATCTAAATTTATTGCTTTAGATAAGGCTGGTGAGGAAGCTGAATGGCTCCGGAATAACCTAGAGGATATTTCATTTTGGCCCAAACCTGTGGGGACCTATTTGCATACATTACGATAGTCAAATAGCAATAGGTAGGGCAGGGAGTGTCGTGTCCAACGGTAAGTCCCGTCATATATGACGGAGACATAACATCGTAAGTCAATTGCTCTCTAGTGGAATTATCATAATTGACTATGTGAGTAAAGTTATAATGTGTCGGATCCACTAACGAAAGGCCTAGTGAGAGAGACAGTTGAAAGATCATCTAAGGGAATGAGTTTACGGCTTATGACAAGTCAGCATGGCGGTAACTCTATCTAGCAGACTGGATATCCCAAGAGCTATATTCAAGGAGAAAATCAAAGTTGTGACTGACGGTTCGACATTGTCAATCAACTCAATTCATTCTCATGATGAAGATAATGTTCAGGAACAAGTTTAAGACTTTAAGGCTTGTTAATGAGTTAATAAAGCTTAAGGTTCTTAATGATTTGCTAAGTTTGACAGATTTGACTAAGTAGTGTATCTACGAGATGATACGGTTAGAAATCACATATGTGAGTGTGAAGTGTAAGCCGCTTCAAAGAGAATTATGTCAAAAGCCTATTCTCTATACACTTATGAAACCAGGAGGTGTTCATTGTTGAACACAACCGTAAGATCCATATACAGTAAAGGGTTAATTGTATGACATATAGTTGTCTAGGTATACACCAAATCTCGACGGTTCAAAGATATCGCATCTACCTAATGATCGAGTATATCCGACATATGTTCACTACGGAAAGTCCAAGGGGAAACCTACTTATCCAGATGCAATTAATCCTTGCCTGTAAAGTACACATTTGTTCGTGCATTCCTATGTTAGAACCATTCCCAATTAATGTGGGGGATTGTTGGGTATGTAGCAAGAATTAATGGGAAATAAAGGGAAGATGAAAAGAGAAGAACTTGAAAAGTTGGGAACTTGAATAGTTGGAAACATGAATAGTCCTCTTAGGCCTTAGTGAAAAGGCATTTGTCCCTCATCAGTGGGAAAAAGAAAAATAGGAGAGTTTAAATATAAGAACACTCCTATTAATTATTAAAAGGGTTGGAAAGAGGTACCCCCCTCGCGCCATCGTCGTTGCTCGCTCGGCTCGGCTTCGGCTTTGGAAAATGATCGATCGAGAGATTATTTTTTGGACAAAGTTTGTTTGAATTATTTATTAAATTAAATTAAATTAAATTAAATGGGCAAAACATTTTGAATTAATTAGTTGATAACAGAAACGTTTCAATTATTTATTTACGATTAACCGAAACGTTTCAATTTTTTAGTTGAGTAACCTGACCCGCCTCAGATCCGCGTGACCCATTTTATTTAAATTTTTCCCACTTTTATTTGAATTTTCCACCGTTTGGAAATGTTGTTCTGAAAGGTTGCAATTTCAGGAACAACCAGGACCATTTGAAAGGTTGCAAATTTTCTTTAATGGTTGTGGATTCTAAAAGGGTTGCAACCTTTCAGAACATGTTCCTTTTGCCTATAAATATCATTTATTCTTAGAAATTTTTCTGATTTCTTCTTCTTCTTCTGCACAAAAATTTCTTGTGTACTTTACTATTGTTGAGAGGTCCGCTTACACCAGAATTTTTAGTATCTACACGCTGGTGATTGAGACCATTTTATCCTGGGAGGACATATTCCAAATCAAACCTCGAATACTAAAGGGGAATAATTTCCTTAAGGGGACACTGTGAATTCAGTGGACTTGATCTTTTTTTTGTTAAAATTTTTCCAAATTCTGGTACGTTACATATTTTAGTTTTTCTTAATTAATTTATGTTCATTTTTCGTACTGATTCAGCAAACTTTGATTACTTTGTGTTTCTGCAAAGTTTTGTCAGAATCAGTAATTCTGTTTTTCAAACACATATTGACAACAATAATATAGATATAGTGATTTTTCTTGGGGTGAATAAATAGATTGTAAATATCTATTGATATGGTCTTCAATTTCAGTGAATTTCTATTGTTCCTTATTCTAGTTTCTAGTGTGTCCTATCATGCTTCTAATAACATAAAAAATGTTCATAAACTTATCACAAAATCTCCCTCCCATGCGCTAGAGATGAAGGATTGACATGTAAGTACAGTTGTAAAATCACATTAAATTAATATTTGGTAAACTAATAATATTTTTAAAATAATATTTTTTTTGGTTTCGATGTAAGTTGAGGTAAAAAGTCAACTATTATATTAAGATAATAAGATAATATATTTAGACCTGTATTTACATATATGATCACATTAATATTATAAATCAACAATTTTTCAAAAGTTCATAGACATCTAACACAATTTAGTGAACTATGATTTATTGTTTTTTTGTTTTTTTTTGTTAAATTTTAAATTTGTTGAAGCTCAGCTCTAACTTTTCTTATTGCATTCAAAAGTTTCAGTGTTGCCACAACTACAAATCTTTTTGAGTGCATGTGAAATGATCTCTTTTGTACTAACATAATCTTTACGTATTTGATTTATCATTATTGATTTGGTGACAGCTTTTACATGAAAAGTCATTTTTGGATATGATTTCAAGAAATTTTCCTATGTTGCTTATCTAATTTATTATCTCACTATCCTACATTGAATGCTTTTAGAATCTGTAAAGATTCAATAATTTTGATAAATTGTTGTACTTTATTATAATAAATGTACTTCTTTAATGTGAATTCAATAAATATGATACTAGTAAGGTCAATGATTTTGATGTAATCAAAATTAGCTTTCATCAAATCTCAAAACACCAATTAATTAATAAATAATAATTTATCGATTAAATAATATCTATACAAAATAATAATATTCATATTTCATTTATATTGATTTAGTGAGTTTTTACTGTATATGTCAGATATAAAATTGACATCTTAATAACTCAAAATTGTCTTACATATTTTAAGCCAAAAAATATTAGCGCAACATAGCCAATTATTATGTAAAGAGACATGAATTACTAGGAATTAATCTCCCTATTTAAGGAGCACAACCTCTTTCCTCTCTAAAATTATGTGGCGATCTTAAATATAGTTTTTTATCATACGAATGTTTATTTTCAAAAGAAAGTGCATAACTCAAATTATATTTTATCATGTATCATTATCAAAAATTAAGTATAAAGTACTGATTTGTTGAGTTTTACTACAACATTAACTTTTTTTTTAGATTTGTACACATCAATTTAAATATGTATACAAATTTGTTATCTTTGTTAATTGGCTATCTAGTTTCAATATTGGGAGCACAACCTCAATTCTCCCTAAATCACACATATTTGCAATCGGGTAAAATAATTAATTATACAATATAGGCTTCCAAATTACTCCTATATAACAGTAGTTTAACCTTTTGCCAACGTAGCAATATAATCTTTACAAAAATCAAACAAAATTATAAATCGGTAAATAGAAATTAAATGATAAACGCACAATTGGTTATTTATTTTATTTTAATTCCTTAATTTTCTTTCTTATATTATTTGGCTTCCACAAATATCTCAATCATTAGGTAATGATTTTATCTCATAACCTCAAAAGAACGTATTGTAGAAAAAAACTTTTTATTTCCTATTAAATTCATTTCTGTGGCTGGAAGAAACCATGCTTCAATTTTAATTGAACATAACGGAAGATGGGATGTAACATACATGTAAGATGTTTTAAAATTAGTTTAAAATTTTTTAATATCAATTTTACAAAAAATTTAACATAGTCTCAGGCATTGAAATGACACATATATAGTTTGATTCAAAAATAAGTCGTCTGAATGTTTGAATATACTAAATTTGTTGTTGAATTTCATGTAAATCATATGTTGTATAATTGTTTTGAATCTGAAATCATATGTTGATCTGAATAAATAAATAAATTATTTTTTGTATAATTGTTTAAATTGAAAATTGAAAATGATTTTTATATGATCGTATTATGCATATAACAAAAAACAAAATTAATAACAAATAGATAGAAACTTCTAATTATTTTGATTAAACATGATTGTTTTTGTAAATGGATGGTTAGTTCATGGTTTATTTGATGCTATAGATAATATATTATGTATTTGTAAATGGGAAAAGACATAGATACCTCCCTAAACTTGTCTCGAATATTCAATTACTATCACAATGACCTGTTACACATTTTTACTATTCAAAAGTCAATTAATTATTATCCTGAGATGTGTAACATCACTCTCACATTATGTGATGTATTTCAGTCACTGCTACATAAGCGCTACATCTGCGCCATGTCAAAAATTATAATTTTTTGGTTTCTTTTCTTTATTAATTAATTTTATTGTGTTAACTATTTTTTACTCTAATTTAGGCAAATTAATAATTTTACTTCTTTATTAATTATATCTTCTTCATCACTAAATTCCACTCATTTCATCGGAAAAATCATATCCAACCACCTTCACTATTTATTTTTTTCTTCACCACCACTAGATCACCTTCAATTCTTCTTCTTCTTTGTAACACAACCCCAAATATCACCACCACCATTATTAATATCGAATTTTATTCTTCAGTATCTTCAATTGTCTCTTTTAATTTTTGTCACCCATCACCATCAAATCCATAAAACTGTTATCACCACCAAATCAAAAAATTGATTAACAACCAAAATTTCTTTTACAATTCAAATAAGTTAAAAAGATAGAAACAATCAACCAATACTTTTCTAGATAAAATACAATTATTCACTAACAAATCGATTATAATTAACCTAATTGTGAATTAAAAAAATTGTGCTTCAACATTGTGATAAAAAAGTTATGAAGATAAAGAATGAAGAAGAAGAGGACGGTGGGTGGGGTTTGAAGAAGAAGAGGTGTGGGGTGGGTGTGGGTGTGGGTGTAGAAAAGACGATTCTAACTTTTCTTATTTACTTTAATTTCAAAATGATGTGCCTATTTTTTTTTTCAACGTCAGTTTTAGGGGGTAAGAAGTATCACTTTGAGTAGTATAGATGTGTAATATGTCACTATGATAGTTTAAGCGTCTAACTGAATTTTTAGGAAAAGTTGAAGGAGGAATTTATGGCTTTTTGCATTTGTAAATATGTATTAGGAAACAATGTTAAGCACAAACATACACATTGTGTTATTAAGGAACTTATACAAATTATCAGGCATTTTTTATTCATTTGTGGTGCAAATGATGGTGTATGTCAAAAATTGTGGTATCAGAAGCCTATGCTCAATTAGAAGCACGATTCTGGAGTTCTTGTCTACCCGCCATGACCTCAACTTCAAACACCGGTCTTAACCTTTCTCTTTCCTCTCTTCACCAACTCATAGCCATCTATTCCATTAAGTCGAAACCCTCCAAGTAATTAGTTTGGAGAACACAAATCATCTAACTTATGCAAACACTTAAAGTCACAAATATAATCAAAGATGAAGCCCCACAAGAAATAATTGTTGTCGAGAAAGAAGACACCACTCCTAATCCTAAATTCATTGAATGAGAAGAGTGTAATGTTCTAGTTAGGAGTTGGCTCTCAGGAACAATGACGGAAGAGTCGATGTTTCTAATCATAGGGTGTTCGAAGGCTAAACACATGTGGGTCTATCATTTGAGGTTACTTACCTACAAACAAGCAACAATAAAGAATTTCAACTGAAGAAACAACTTAATACCATAAAATTAGGATCTAAATCAATAGATGAATACATAAAGGAATTCAAAGGAATATGGGATGGTCTTATATCTATACACAAACGCTTGGACGAAGATAACAATTTTGCTTGAGGCGTTGGAAGTAAATACAAAGAAAAAACACAATATCCTACATTCACACAATTTTGTGACGCTCTTAGAGGAGGTTTCAACATGAGAGAAGATACAGATGACCAAGTTAAGAACATACACCTCGACTCCAATATAGCTTTTGTGGCACAACAGAGTCAAAGAAGAGGTTGTGGTGAATATAATAGAGGAAGAGGACGAGAACAACAACATCAACAACAATGTGGAAGAGGTTTTGGCATAAGCTCCTCTCAACATCAATTTGGTGGTTCATCCAACATGGACAGCCAACCAAATGAGATCGGTTAGATAGATCCAGGGCAAATTTGTGGCAGAAATAACCATATAACTCTATCTTGCTTCTATAAATGGAATATTTCTTCTCAGGCACAACAAGAAATATGGCAAGCACTCGCAACAATGTCATTTGGTGAAATCGTATAGTGCAATCAATTGATATTCTTGAAAATACTGTTGAATCCATCCCATTTTTTGGTCAACTTTAGCTATTCAATTGGTACAAGTAATTGTTAAAAAGGAATAGTGATAAGAGTTGAAAATTAAGACTTGGTAGTTGGCAAATTGGTAAGATTTGCAACCCAGTTTTGACTTTGCTATATTTACCTATGTCATTAGTGACATAGGCATGGTTTTATCCTTCTATAAATAGAGCATTCTTGCTCATTTGTAGAATACACAAGTTAGAGAGAAAAACCATTTTGAGAGCAAAGTGAGGTATTCCATAGACTATACAAGAAAATAGTCTGTGAAGAAAAATAGAGTGTGAGCGATATTTTAGTAAGACGGAAACCAAAAGAGTGTTGTTCCTTTTGAGTGTGTAGTAGTCACTTTGAGTATTGTATTCGTGACTACACAGTGTAAAATTCCTTACTATAGTGATATCAGTTGCTCCTCTTGGCCGTGGTTTTTTCCCTTATTTAGAAGGGTTTTCCACGTAAAAATTTTGGTGTCGTTATTTTCCCATTTTATTTCCATTACTTTTACCATATATATTTTTGGGCTTGTCCGCGTTTTCCCAATAAACTGGTATCAGAGCCAAGGTTTTATCTGAGTATGCTCTGTGGTTGCAGCACAGTCTGAACTTCCACATCAGAAAAGATTTACTTTGATTTGCGATAACTATATTTTTTGGGAAAAACAATGGAAGCCAACACATGTAGAATGGTTACTTTGAATGGTGTTAATTATGCCATTTGGAAGGGAAAATGGAAGATCTGCTTTATGTTAAGAATTTTTACAAACCAGTATTTACCACTGTAAAGCCTGATAATAAAACAGATGAAGAGTGGAATCTGTTACACAAACAGGTTTGTGGATTCATTAGGCAATGGGTCAACGATAATGTGTTGAACCATATTTCTGGGGAAACACATGCTCGAACCCTATGGGAGCATCTTGAATGTTTGTATGCTCAGAAGACTGGCAACAACAAAATATTCTTAATAAAGCAGATGTTGAGTTTGAAGTATCATGATGGTTCTCCGATGACAGACCATCTGAATAATTTTCAGGGGATCATGAACCAATTATCTGCTATGGGCATCAAATTTGATGAAGAAATTCAAGGCTTGCTTCTACTTGGTTCCCTACCAGACTCTTGGGAAACATTTAGAACGTCATTGTCAAATTCTGCTCCGGATAGTGTGATCTCTATGGATTCCGCAAACAGTAGTGTCTTGAATGAAAAGATGAGAAGAAAAACTCAAGTTTCCTCTTCGTCGGATGTCCTGATAACTGGCCCCAGGGGGAGAAACAAAACTCGTGGTTCTCAGAATAGAGAACAAAATAAGAGCAAATCCAGAGGCAGACTTAAGGATATTGAGTGCTATCATTGTGGTATGAAAGGGCACACGAAGAAGTTCTGCAGGAAGTTGAAGAGGGAGAACAAAAACAAAGAGGAAACTAAAGAAGATGGCAATGAAAATTGCCTAGCCACCGTTACCACCGAAGATCTTGTTACTGTCCTTGATGCGAACATGATAAATATTGCTTGTGATGAGTCAAGCTGGGTTGTGGACACTGGTGACGCATCTCATGTGACATCAATGAAGGATTTTTTCTCTTTCGATACTACTGGTAATTTTGGAACCTTGAGTATGGGTAATGAGACTGTTTCTAGGGTGGTTGGTATTGGTACAATTTGTTTGGAAACTAGTGTTGGAACTAAACTAGTTTTGAACAATGTGAAACATGCTCCTGATGTTCGTCTGCACCTAATTTCTGTTGGTGTTTTAGATGATGAAGGATATGTTAGTACCAACGGTGATGGAAAATGGAAGCTCATCAAGGGTTCCTTGGTTGTGGCTCATGGTAACAAACGTCGTGGTCTATACTGGACTACGGCCTCTGCTTGTGTTGATATGGTGAATGCGGTTGAGAGCGATAGCTCTTCAACTTTATGGCACAAGAGGCTTAGCCACATCAGTGAGAAAGGACTTAATGTTCTAGCCAAGAAAAAATTATTATCAAATTTCCAAAGTGCTAAATTAGAAAAGTGTGATCACTTCTTGTCTGGTAAACAAAATAGAGTTTCCTTTAAGTCCTACCTCCCTTCGAGAAAGACAGAGTTGCTTGAGTTGGTGCACTCTGATTTATGTGGTCCAATGAAGACAAAGACATTGGGTGGTGCACTTTACTTTGTCACTTTCATTGATGATTGCTCGAGAAAACTTTGGGTCTATGTCTTGAAGACTAAAGACCAAGTGTTAGGTGTCTTTAAGTAGTTTCAGGCTTCAGTTGAAAGAGAAACTGGAAAGAAACTGAAATGCATTCGTACTGATAATGGTGGTGAATATTGTGGACCATTTGACGAATACTGCAAGCATCAAGGTCTTAGACACCAGAAGACTCCTCCCAAGACTCCTCAGCTTAATGGTTTGGCTGAGAGGATGAACATAACCTTGATGGAAAGAGTTAGATGTTTGCTTTCTGAAGCAAAGTTGCCGAACTCATTTTCGGGTGAGGCTTTATTGACCGTTGCACATGTTATTAATCTATCTCCTGTTGTTGCTTTGCAAAGTGATGTACCAAATAGTGTTTGGTTTGGAAAAGATGTTTCCTATGACCATTTGAGAGTATTTGGTTGCAAAGCTTTTGTACATGTGCCAAAAGATGAGAGGTCAAAGTTAGATGCCAAGACAAGGCAATGCATCTTCATTGGATATGGCCTAGATGAATTTGGTTACAGGCTATATGATCCAATTGAAAAGAAACTTGTGAGAAGCCTTGATATTATTTTCATGGAGAATCAATCAATTGAAGATATTGACAAAGCGGAGAAGGTAGAATCTTCAAGTTTTGATGGTATAATTCATCATGATGACGTTTCTCACACAAGTGTGCATGATGTTGTTGGGCTTGATAATCATAGTGACGCCCAGAATCATGTATCAAATCAACATGTCGATGTTGATAATAACAATGATATTGTTATTGATGATCCTGTTGCTCATGAAGTTGTGGCTGAATCAAATATTCCACTTCGGAGGTCCACAAGACAGCGGTTTCCTTCCTCCCGTTATTCATCCAACGAGTATGTGTTACTCACTGACGGGGGAGAACCTGAATGTTATGAGGAGGCCATAGAAGATGAGCACAAGGATCAATGGATTGAAGCCATGCAAGATGAAATGAAGTCTTTGCATGAGAACCACACTTATGAGTTGGTAAAATTGCCCAAGGGCATGAGAACTTTGAAGAACACGTGGGTCTTCAAAGTTAAAGTTGAAGAACACAACTTGAAGCCCAGGTACAAAGCTAGATTGGTTGTTAAGGGATTTGGTCAAAGGAAGGGTATTGACTTTGACAAAATATTTTCTCCTGTTGTGAAAATGTCCTCGATTCGCACAGTTCTAGGTTTGGCTGCTAGTCTTAATTTAGAGATTGAGCAGATGGATGTGAAGACGGCTTTCCTTCACGGTGATCTAGAAGAAGAGATTTATATGGAACAACCTGAGGGCTTCAAAGTAGAAGGTAAAGAAAATTTTGTGTGCAAACTCAAAAAGAGTCTTTATGGCCTAAAACAAGCTCCTAGACAGTGGTACAAGAAGTTTGAATCTGTTATGGGGGAGCAAGGCTGTAAGAAGACTTCTTCAGATCATTGTGTATTTGTACAAAAATTTTCTGACAATGATTTTATCATCCTTTTGTTGTATGTGGATGATATGTTGATTGTGGGCAAGAATACTTCCAAGATTGACGAGTTGAAGAAAGAGTTGTGTAAGTCTTTTTCTATGAAAGACTTGGGTCATGCCAAGCAAATTTTGGGCATGAGAATTACTCGTCTTAGAGATAAAAGGAAGATTTATTTGTCCAAGAAGAAGTACATTGAACGTGTACTGGAGCGCTTCAATATGAAGAATGCTAAGCCTGTTAGTATACCTCTTGCTGGTCATATGAAGTTGAGCAATAAGATGTGTCCTACAGCTAGGGAGGAAAAAGAGAACATGTCCAAAGTTCCATATTCCTCCGTCGTCGGAAGTCTAATGTATACAATGGTGTGCACTAGACCTGATATTGCTCACGCAGTTGGTGTTGTGAGCAGATTTCTCGAAAATCCGGGAAAAGAGCATTGGGAAGCTGTGAAGTGGATACTCAGGTATTTTAGAGGAAGCTCGGATGAATGTTTGTGTTTTGGAGCATCAAATCCAATCTTGAAAGGCTATACAGATTCTGATATGGCAGGTGACCTTGATAATAGAAAATCCACTACTGGATATTTATTGACTTTTTCAGGGAGAGCTATATCATGGCAGTCAAAGTTGCAGAAGTGTGTTGCACTATCTACAACTGAAGCTGAGTATATTGCGGCTACTGAAGCCGGCAAGGAGATGATATGGCTGAAGCGATTTCTTCAAGAGCTTGGTTTGAATCAGATGGAGTATATTGTCTATTGTGACAGCCAAAGTGCAATATACTTGAGCAAGAACTCCATGTACCATGCAAGAACAAAACACATCGACGTCAGATATCATTGGATTCATGAGGAAGTGGAGAGTGAATTATTTTACGTCAAAAAGATCCACACAAGTGAAAATCCTGCAGATATGCTGACCAAGACGATACCGAAAGACAAGTTTGATTTATGCAAAGAACTTGTGGGTATAAGCTCTCTCTAAAGAAGATGAAGATACCTTCTTCCAGTAAATGGGACTGGGGGGGAGATTTGTTGAATCCATCCCATTTTTTGGTCAACTTTAGCTATTCAATTGGTACAAGTAATTGTTAAAAAGGAATAGTGATAAGAGTTGAAAATTAAGACTTGGTAGTTGGCAAATTGGTAAGATTTGCAACCCATTTTTGACTTTGCTATATTTACCTATGTCATTAGTGACATAGGCATGGTTTTATCCTTCTATAAATAGAGCATTCTTGCTCATTTGTAGAATACACCAAGTTAGAGAGAAAAACCATTTTGAGAGCAAAGTGAGGTATTCCATAGACTATACAAGAAAATAGTCTGTGAAGAAAAATAGAGTGTGAGTGATATTTTAGTAAGATGGAAACCAAAAGAGTGTTGTTCCTTTTGAGTGTGTAGTAGTCACTTTGAGTATTGTATTCGTGACTACACAGTGTAAAATTCCTTACTATAGTGATATCAGTTGCTCCTCTTGGCCGTGGTTTTTTCCCTTATTTAGAAGGGTTTTCCACGTAAAAATTTTGGTGTCGTTATTTTCCCATTTTATTTCCATTACTTTTACCATATATATTTTTGTGCTTGCCCGCGTTTTCCCAACAAATCCTTCCCCGTTTTAGAGGTTCAAATTTGTTATGGTAAGTAATGGTGACAAATAATTTATAACACACGAAGGAGATAAATATATTGAAAATAATCTTCATCTAAAGGACGTCTTTGTTGTGCCTAAACTTAAAAAAAATAATCCTATTTCGGTTAGTAAATTTGCGACAAAACCTAAAATTTACGGAGAGGGGTTTTATTATTAAGGACATCATATGGATACAATTTTCGCAAAAGAGAATAATAAAAAGGACTTGCATGCCTTGGAAGGAAACTTACATGTTGCCTTGATAGCTAAAAAGACCGAGAAGAATTCAGACATTAGGACATCCACATTCAAGAATTCTTTGTTTCTTACATAGTAATAAATGATTGTTGTCCAAAGTCGGAACAAAGAATTTTCAGTTTTTTCAAGTTGTAAAATAGGAAAGAGCTGTAAATTACCTTTTCAAGTATCAAATAAAAGGGCACTTGAGCCACTCTTATTCTCTATCTCTCTGAGCTGAGCGCACGTTAGGGTGCACTAACTTGCACCTCGCCAGAAATGGGATGAGGACGACCACGGAAATACTGGATGGAATATCTACTAGTTCTAATGGAGGGAAATAAAAACAAGCTACCATAGCTGAGATATAGCTGAGCACGCCAGAGGGAATGGTGATGGTGGCTTCAGATATGGACAAAGGAAAGCACGGAAGGGAAGAAGAATGGTTGGAGTTACGCATCAACGAGGTTCTGGTGGGGATATACAAAAAATAAATAAATTGAAGTCAATGGAACAGTAAACTGGGGGGAAAGTGTGGGTAATGCACAAAGGAAGTTAAATGTCCCAGTGGCAGCACCTGAGAAGCCTTGGGCGAACCTGTTTTCCACAAATCGATTGGGTGCGAGGGGTATGAATCTAAATTATATAGCTCCAATAATTGTTGAGGCGGAGAAGATAGTTGAAATTCTGCCGAAAGATGTAGCTGAGGATGATATGAAATTGGCACCATCGGTGGTTGTATACGTTGTAAGAGTAACACCATCTATTGAAGCTATGGATAGGCTTATTGTAGCTCACGAGTCTGTCTCTACTAAACTAGTGGTGTTATACCACTCTGATGGGTATTTTGTAGTCAGAATTTCAAATGAAAAGGAAAGGGATAAGGTGTTGTGTGCAGGTCCTCGTTATTTGCTCCAAAGGCCTGTTATAATGAAGCCTTGGCTCCCAGAATTTAATTTTAATGAGGAAATCCTAACCACTATGCTGGAATTCTGTGGTACTATGCAAAATAGGCAGTAGTTTGGGAAAACCACTCTATGCTGATGAATGTACAACGCAAGCAAGTCGAATTTCATTTGCGAGAATTCTTATCGAAATGGATGTGACTAGACCTCTTCCTAAGATGATTAAGCTTCGTGATCCTATGGGGAGAGTGTTGGAGCAACAAGTTTGGTACGAGTGGAAGCTGATATTTTGTCAAAAATGTTTACAAGTGGATCATTCCCGTGAAGACAAGCCAAAAGTAATCCCACCAAAGAAAGGACAAGGACAGGAGCAGAGAAAAGAACGGAGGCAAACAAAAATGGGAGATAAGAACCAGGAAAAGCAAACAGAACAACAGCCAGAACCTAGTCATGAAGTGGGAGCACAAAAAGGAAATGCAAATACACCGGAGCAAGTCAACTGGCAAATTGTGAGATACAGATCTCGCTAGCAAAATAATGGCACTGCAATCTTCATGGACTAATACAACTGAACAGGGAGAGGCCTGTATGTTCGAAACTGGATAGCACAGTGGAGCAAGAGAGGTAGTTAGTATTGAACATGAACCCCAAAATAAAATATGTTAGTCACTTGATAGGAGATGAGGTTGTTTCTCAAGAGGAATAAGGCTAGTATGATAGCAATTAGTGAACATAGAGTAAGAGAAGATAGAGTTAGTAGTATTATTACTAAATTAATGTCAAGCTTGGAGTGATGCACAAATTCTGCTAACAATGTGAGAGGAATCATTTGGGTGGTTTTGAATCCAGGTACAATTAATTTCAACAAAGTAGAAAGCTCAGCAGAACACATTCATGGGCAGGTTGAGATGCAAGGGAGCAAAATGAAGTTTCCATTTACAGCAGTGTATGTTTAGGATCCCTCTCTGGACAGTAATACAACAACTGAGCACACACATCATTGAATCATATATGGTTGATCATGGGAGATTTTTAATTCCATTTTGACAGTAGAGGACAGAACTATTGGTAGTAAAGTACAAAGCGCATAAACAAGGAATTTTCAAATGCATCACTGATTGTAATTTAACTGAGCTGGTCACAGTTGGAAGGAAATTCACCTGGACAAATGGACATGTGTTTAGTAGAATTGATAGAGCACTGGTTTATACTGAGTGGGTACTGCATATGACAATAGTAAAAGTGTTGTTCATGGATCCACTATTTTCAGATCATTCTCCTCTGAGTATAAATGTAGAGGAACACAGGGATGCAAAGAAAAGACCCTTTAAATGTTTTTAACTGTTTAGCACAACATCCAGATTTCAAGACTAAGGTCAATGCAAGCTGGAAAATTAAAGGGAAAGGTATGCAAGGGGTCTGGCATAATCTAATGAAGGTGAGAAGGGAAATGAAGCAACTAAATCAAAGAGAGTACATGAGAACTATACATATACCTCAATGTATGATTGATGAATAAAAGGAGCTTAGGGCACAATTGAATAAATGGAGCATGGTTGAAGAGACAATCTACAAACAGAAATCCAGAGTGAAGAGGCTGAAGCTAGGGGATTCCAACACATCTTATTTTTATGCTAATATGATGATTAGGAAGGCCCAGAATCAAATAACAGTGCTTACCAAGGAAGATGGTATAATCATCAGGGATCCAGAAGTAATCACTAGAGAATCAGTGAGGTTTCATCACAACCTGCTAGGACAAGCTAACCCTCTCATGCCAGCTACCCAAACAACAATATTAAGGGATGGACCTGTATTATCAAGAACTCAACAGCTGGATTTAATCAAACCTTTTACAAAATAGGATGTTCTGATGGCACTTAAAAGTATTGAGGATAACAAAGCACAAGGTGGAGATGGATTCAACTCTTATTTTTTCAAGCAATCTTGGCCTATTATAGGTGAGGAGGTAACTACTGTTGTCCCTCAGTTCTTTAGCACAAACCAGATGTATGCTCCTGAAACAAGACTTTAGCTACTCTCATTCCTAAAGTTCAACACCCTAGTTCCATTAAAGAATATAGACTTATTTCGTGTTGTACAACAAAGTATAAAATCATATCCAAAATGTTCACACAACTCCTAGGAGTAATGGACTTTCTAGTGGATCCAAGTCAGGCTGATTTTGTTCCTGGTAGAATGTTAACAGACAATGTTATTTTAAGTCATGAGTTGATTATGGGGTATGGGAGGAAAGGTATCTCACCTAGGTGTATGTTCAAAATTGCTATGCAAAAGGCCTATGACACTTTAGAGTGGCATTTTCTTGAGGAAGTGTTGGTTGGTATGCAGATTCCTACAATGTTTATTACATGGATTATGAAGTGTGTCAGGACTCATAGAAAATCAATCGAAAAGTTGTGTGTATTTTGGTGGAGTCTCAGAACCAATTCAACAGAGGATACTGCAGTACACACAGGTTTCACCAAGGAACTCTTCCTTTCAAGTATCCGGGGATTCCACTCAGTTTAAAGAAGCTATCTATTAGTCAATGCCAACCTTTAATAGATAAGATGGTGGGGAGGATAAACACATAGACAGTAAAGTTCCTTTCGTATGCATGAAGGCTTCAGCTGGTACAATGTGTTTTAACATAAGATTTTTGGTCACAGATCTTTCTCATTCCTAAAAAGATCTTACAAACAGTAGAAAGAATGTGTAAGAGATTTTTTATGTAGAGGAGATGTACAAAGCAAAGGCAAAGCACTCATTGCATAGATACACTCTGCTGGCCCAAGGTTGTTGGTGGTTTAAATGATACTGATGTGTACATATGGAACAAAGAAGCTATACTCAAAAACTTATGGAATCTGGCAGAAAAAAGGACAAGTTATGGATTGTTTGGATTCATACTTACTATACTAAAGGCAGGAGACTATGGGAAGTAACAGGGAAACAAGCTTCTTGGATGGTGAGGAAGATCATGCAAGCAGACCATTGGATTTCTGAGGCTGGAATATCAATGAAGGAAATTATGGAGGCAGAATATTTCACCATTGAAGGCATGTATAAGAAGCTTAGGGGGATTTCATCAAAGTGCCGTGGAGAAGATTGACTTGCAACTATCAAGGGAATCCAAAATGGATTTTTATTCTTTACTTGACCATACATAGGAGGTTATATACCATTGATAGGCTGGACAAATGGGGGATACACACGGACCAAATATGTGCACTGTGTAAGCAAGAGCTAGAGACACATCAACACCTCTTTTTCTCATGCTATATGGCTGCTAAGATATGGAGTAAATTACTACAGTGCCTCTGCAATACTAGGAACATTGCAGGGTGGACTGAAGAAGTGAAGTGGGCTATTTCACATGCCTCAAGAAGAAGTGAAGTGGGCTATTGCAGGGTGGACTGAAGAAGTGATTATCAGGAGCATTATTCAAGAAATTCATTGTAGAAGTTGTATGAAACCGAATCTGGCTGGATTCGTTCGTAATTTCAATTATTATCCATATAATAGTAGTTTAGTGGTAAGGGTTGTAGAACGGACTCTGAGATTGGGACAACGTCCATATCTAGAACTTCAAAACTCTTTGTACATATTGATATAACTGGTAATAAAGCTTACAGTTACCAAAAAAAAATTAAAAGGGCACTTGAGCCATTAGCGAAAATACATAGTGTTTTATGAGAACCAACTTATGTGGCATCACCTCAAGAAATAAAATACTATGCTATTTTTGTTGATGATTGCACTAGATTTACTCTTCAAAGAACAAATATGTCTCTCTATTTTTTTTAATTTTAAAAAATTAGTAGAAAATCAGTTCTTTACAAAAAATCAAAGTATTTCAAAGTGATGGTGGAGATGAAGTTAATAGTTTTGAGTTTGTGACCTAGTTGTGTAAAAACGACATACAACGACAAGTTTCTTGCAGGGGCGGAGCTATATCTTAGCAACGGTGGTCAAATTAACTACCTACGTCGGAAATTTTCTGCGAGTATATATATGTTAAATATCGTGATTTTTTAATATATACGAATTGTTCAATAACCTTGACATATTAAATTAAGATCTCAATGGTTAAGATTGTTCAAAGTCGCCTCAAGGGACTAGGTTTGAGCCTAGACTAAGACACCCTGTCTTTTTTTAGTTTTTTAGTTTTGTTTGTTAAGAGGAGAAAAGTAATGTTCCAATATTTATAATCTAACCAACAATATTTATTTTTTTACTTGTACTAAAGTATGAACACTCTTAACAAAAATCATGGCTCCGCCACTGGTTTCTTGTCCATATATACCTGAACAAAATGGAGTTGTTGAAGGAAAACATAGACATATTGTTTAAACTGACCTGACTTTGATTTTTTATGCAAACTTGTTGTTGTTCTTATGTGTTGAAGCCTTTATGATTGTTTTCTTCCTAATTAACAAAATGACTACAACTACATTGAATATAGATTCACTGTTCTCAAAGCTACGTAGACACTCACCTAATTATAACTCCCTTAAAGTTTTTGGGTGTCTATGATTTCCGTATCTCAAAGGACAATAAAAACAAATCCAACCAAATCATTCCCTGTTCATAGGTTACACTATTCCAAAATGGTTACGTATGCTACATCCTCATATGAGAAAAGTTTTTATTTCGAGACAAGTCATTTCTTATGAATTAAATTTACCTTATGTACTATTTACTAGAGTTGATCTCTCTACAGAATTTGATGCTTCACATTTTATTACCTTTCAAGAATATTTGGGTAAAAATATTCTTCAATGTGAATATGCATCTCATTCAGATGACTTTGTAAAAAATGCATACATAGCTAACTATATTTGTTGGGTACAGTAACTATCTCTGTTGGTTGCATTAACTCATAGTATTTAATTTATTTACCTCTTGTTATTAGTTTGAATAAGCCTCTGTGTGGAGCACGTTTAGGAGTGGTTATAGTTCCTATTATCTAGCATTAGTTAGTTGTAGATCATGAGAAAGTGGTGGCCACACTTTAGCATAAATATGTTGAATAGTATGTATATAATAGCTTGTTGTTAGACTTAATGAAAATCCTATTTTGACCTTCTCATCTTAAACTTTATATGGTATAGAACTCCCACAAGCTCCATCAAGTTAGATTCATTTCATTCTTCTTAATGTTTCTCATATATGGCTCCCGTCACTGATGCTACTGCTACCATCAATTCTACGGTTTTTGCCACCACTCATGCAGTACAATTTGACCCTGTTGCTCAATTACCTGATAAACTACAAGGCACTCTCAAATTTTCAACATCGAAAACACAACTTGTGATGCTTCTAAATGGCATCAACTCCTGGGACATCTTGATGCAACAAAAACTGCTCCATCACCTACTATTACCCAAAGTGAATTTACTATTCTAAACCCCAATTATCAATTCTCTTAGGAACTATTGATCCAACAAGCAATTAGGGCATCGGCGATCCTACAATTGCTCCAACTGTTGCAGTAGCACCATTTTCTACCAAAGTATCGACACTCTTTCACACAACTTACGCCAACAAAATCCATACTCTCATCTTTAGCTTGCGTGGTCAATTATAGAGTACCAAAAAGGTGTTATGCAATCTGTGTTTCAAACAGTACTACTGATTTCCACAAACTTTGCAAAAATACGAAGTTACCAAAGTTTAAATGAACCAGAAAAAAAGAAAAATTAACTGATAAAACTAAAATCTTTAAAAACATATCAGAATCTGAAAGAACAGAATAAAAAGAAGATCAAACCCATTGAATGCACAGTATCCCCTTAAGGAAATTATTCCCCTCTAGTATCTGAGGTTCGATTTGGAATATTTCCTCCCAAGATATAAAATGATCTCAATCACTAGATGTACTGACACACAAAACTCTGGTGTCAGCAGGCCACTCAACAGTAGTAAAGAGGACAAATGAAATTTGTGTAGAAGAAGAAGAATTCAAAAAATTTCGTAAGTAAAAAGTTTGAAGAATTAATGGTATTTATAGGCAAGAGTAATTGGTTCGAAAAGGTTGCAACCTTTCAGAATCTACATGAACATTCATGAAAGTTTGCAATCTTTCAAACGGTCATGGTTGTTTTTGAAAGTTCCAACCTTTCGGAAGAGTCATCTCCAACGGCGGGAAATTCAAATAAAATGGGAAAGTATTTTAAATAAAATGGATCACGCGGATTCGAGTCGGGTCGTAATATTTTGGTAAATTAACTAAATAGAAACCTCTTGTCCATTTTATTTAAATAAATAAATAAATAAATAAATAATTAAAATAAAACTTTGTCCAAAATATAATCTCTCTATCGATTATTTTTCAAAGCCAAAGCCAAGCCGAACAAACGACGATGATGGCGCGATGGAGGTCCCTCTTTCCAACTCTTTTATCAACTAATAGAAGTGTTTCTCTATTTAAAGACTTTTATTTTTCTTTCCACCACCAATGAGAGAGAAATTCCTTTTTACTAAAGCGTGAAAGAACTTTTCAAGTTTCTCTCTTTTCATCTTCCCTCAATTTTACATTAGCTCTTGCTATATATCCAACAATCCCTCACATGAATGGGGAATGGTTATGACATAAGGAATGCACGCCGAGTGTGTACTTTACAAGCAAGGATTAATTGCATCTGGATAAGTAGGTTTCCCATTGGACTTTTCATAGTGACCATATGTCGGATATACTCTATCAATCAGTAGATGTGATATCATTGAACCGTTGAGCTTTGATGTATACCTAGAAAATCATATGTCACATAATTAACCCTTTACCGTTTATAGTTCTTACGATTCTGTTCGCTTCAACCATTAACACCTCCTGATTTCATGAGTGTATAGAGAATAGACTTTTGACGAAAAATCTCTTTGAAGCGGCTTACACTTCACACTCACATAGGTGATTTCTAACTATGTCATCTCGTATATACACTATTTGGTCAAATCTTCCAAACTTTACAAATCATTAAAAACTTTAATTTTTATCTACTTCATTAACAAGTCTTAATGTTTTAACCTCGTTCATGAACATTGTCTTCATTACGAGAATGAATTGAGTTGATTGAAAATTTTGAACCGACAATCACAACTTTGTTTTTCTCCTTGAATCTAGCTCTTGGGATCTCTAGTCTGCAAGATAGAGTTACTGCCATGATGACTTGTCCTAAGTGGTAAACTCATTCCTTTAGATGATCTTTCAACTGCCTCTCTTACTAGGCCTTTTGCTAGTGGATCTTACACATTATCGCTTGACTTCACATAGTAAATTGTGATAATTCAAATAGAGAGCAATTATCTTACAATGTTATGTCTCCGCCATATATAACAACACTTCTCTTTGTACATGACGCTCCCTGCCCTACGTATTGTTTGTTGACTATCACAATGTATGCAAATAGGTCTCACAGGTTATGGCTAAATAGGAATATCCTCTAAGAAATTCTACAACTATTTATCTTTTTCACCGGCCTAATCTAAAGAAATAAATTTAGATTCCATTGTAGAGCGAGCGATACATGTCTGTTTGGACGATTTCCAAGAGATTGCTCTATCACAAAGTGTAAACACATAACCGCTTGTGGATTTTACTTTATTTGACCTGGTGATCCAATTTGCATCACTATATCCTCCAATCACGACAAGAATTTATTATAATGCAAATCATAGTGTTGTGTATGTTTCAGATATCCCAACACAGATTTCATTGCCATCTAGTGAGTTTGATTAGGATTATTAGTAAACCAACTCAGTTTTCTAATAGTACATGTTATATCTGGTCACGTACAATTCATAATATACATCAAACTTCTCAACACTCTGGCATATTCCAATCGAGAGTCACTTTTACCTTCATTCTTTTGAAATGTAAAGCTTAAATCAATTGGAGTTTTGACATTGTTGAAATTCAAGTTTTTGAACTTATCTAATACTCTTTCAATATAATGATATTGAGATAATGCTAGTCCCTGAGGAGTTTTGAGAATCCTGACCCCTAAGAGCAAATCAACAACTCCTAAGTCCTTCATATAGAACTTGTTGGACAACATGCACCTAATAACATTTATATCATCGATATCATTACTCATTATTAACATGTCATCAACATAGAGACAAACAATGACTTCATAATTCAGAATGTTTTAAATGTAAACACATTTTTCACATTCATTAATCTTGAATCCATTTGTCAACGTTGTTTGGTCAAATTTTGCATGCCATTATTTGGGTGCTTGCTTGAGCCCATAAAGTGACTTCACAAGTCTGCACACTTTCTCTTATTTACCAAGAACTACAAATCTTCAGGGTTTTTCATTGTAAATTTCTTCCTCCAACTCTCCATTTAAGAAGCTTGTCTTTACATTCATTGGGTGGATTTTAAGATCATACATTGTCGCTAGTGCTATTAACATCCTAATTGATGTTATCCTTGTTACTATAGGGTATGTATCAAAGTAGTCAAAACCTTCTTTTTGTTTGTATCCTTCGACTACAAGTCTAGCCTTATATTTGTCAATAGTCCCTTCATCTTTCATTTTCCTTTTAAAGATCCTCTTTGATCCTAAAGGTTTATTTCCTGGAGAAAGATCAACCAATTCCCAAGTATGATTACTTAAAATTGATTCGATCTCACTATTTGATACTTCTTTTCAATAAGTTGACTCAGATGAAGACATAACTACTTTAAATGTTTGAGGCTCATTTTCAAGCAAGAATGCCACACAATCTAGTCCGAAAGAAGTGTATTTTCATTGGTGATTACTACACCTAGGTTCCTCATTAGGTAGTGTATTTTTCGTTGATTCTTCCTATGGTCGTTTAGGTCTTTCACTTGTCGACTCACATTCACTTTTATAGGGATAAATGTGTTTGAAGAACTCAGTGTTATCTGACTCAATTACCGTATTAACATGAAATTTAGGATTATCAAATTTGTGAACCAAAAACCATAAGACCTTATTCTTCATAGTATATCCAATAATACACAATCCACTGTTTTTGGTCCAATTTTCGCCCTCATGGATAAAGGAACCTCTACCTTGGCTAAAAAACCCCACACTTTGAAATATTTAAATTTGGGTTTCCTTTCTTTCCATAAATCATATGGAATCAATTTAATTTTACTACGGGGTACCCTATTGAGTATCTTGTTAGCCGTAAGGATAATTCAACCCCCCCCCCCCACAGGTTTTACGGTGAACCTATAATACTCCGAAAGTCTAAAGCCTAATCTAGATCCTAACTTGATAGTCTAAGATTTGTAAAACTGTTTTTAAGTCAACTATAATGTATATAAGTCATTTAAGAAGTTTTAGAATCAAAACGTCATGGAACGTCCATGACGTCCAGAAACTAGTTCAAGAGGTGCTAGTGTGCCTTAGCCTATTTGACTAAGTTTTAAGAGTCGGAAAATGATGAAATTTGGTGGTAAGGTATCTAACACATAGTAGAGTTAGTTTATAGTCGAAACATACGGGTACGATTCCCCAAGGACAAACCAAGGTCCCTTGAGAAGGACCCTTGCAATTTGGCAAAATGCTTCCAAAAGGAAAGTGTCTACCAACGAGTTGCAGGTGACGAGCCGTTGGTGAATCGACGGGGTGTCGATGCCTCCGTCGATAATACTTAGACAAGTTCATGGGAAGTCATTTTGGATAAATCTCTAACTAAAACCACGAACGTGCAGCACGTAGGCCACACTTCGACTAACCTACGGCCCGTCAGTCGGGGTCTCGTAGGTCAGGTATGTGTTGGACTGTTTATTTTACTTAATTTATTTAATAATTTAAGAGATTATTTATTTAATTAAGGGTTAATTTAGGTTCAATTAAGTTAATTAAAGACCTCTATATAAAGACTTAACCTAATTAAACTAGACCTAACTCTCATAATTTCCCAAAAACCCAATTATTCTTCCTTCTCTCTTCTATCTCTCTCACAAAGAAACTCCATAGAATACCTAGAAAAGGACGGTTCTAGGGATGCAAATAATTAAGTTTTCTCCATCAAACTTCATCAATTATTAAGGTATGGCATTCCTTTCACCTTTGGGATCTCTTTCCCCAAAGGGTTCCTCCAAATTGATTTCAAAAATATGAAATTCAAGTGGGTTTACTTCCAATACGAAATTCATCATGTGAATTGCTTTGTCCATGATTAATTTTGGTTATTATGAGTAGATTAACATTTACTATGATGGAATTATACTACTTCTTGATGCATTTACCTAGTTTGTGGAAAGATGACATTTTCCCCTTAATCCTAGGTTGTGATCTTGAATTGAATTGTGTAGTATTAATACAATTGACTTGGTTAATGTGTGAATTACTATTATATGTTTTTATTATGCCAATTTATGAGTAGATTTTAATATATTGTAATCCAATTATGCTATTTCTTGAGTAATTAATCTAGATTGTGAAGTAGATTATGAATTTGACCTAAGTCTCTAATCCTAGGCTATGACCTAGTGATGAATTGTTGTGTAGTGATTCAATTGACTTTACTATGATGTTGGTTATTATGGTGTGATTATAATAAACCCATTTTTGGGTTGAATTGAATGGTTGATGGTAAGACCTTGATGATGGCTTATGAAGGAGATTGGGGTAAGTCTTGTGATCTCAATTCTTTACTTCAATTATGATTACTTGTGATTAAGTGATGATGTTGTATTGAAGTATACCTTATGTTAAGATTGATAGGGGTTTGTATGATGTTGAAGTGGAATGTCTTGAACTATGGTTTATGAGTTGTTGGCTAAGATGTAAATGTTATAAGGATGACTTACTAACGTGCCTTATCATGATGTGATTATGTAAATGTGCTAACCTCACATGTATGAATCGTAATGGAAGGAAAATCCTCATGCTATTCTTATTGAGCTATGATAATGATTATATAAGGGATATACCCTATGACCTACATTAAGCTATGATGATTAATAAAGGCATTAAAGACATTTCAAAAGGGACTCTAGCTTAGCACCGAGTGAACTAGAGTGAGGAGTGTCCCTTCCAACATAGGGAATGTAGGATCACTAATGTACTCATGAGATTGGAGACTATAATTCATGTAGCATAAAGAGGGTTCCAACTACATATCCAAGTTCTTGAACTATGTTGCACCCATAGGAATACTAGCAAGTGGATCCACATAGAAGATATGTTCATGTTTTGTTACTACCTTGGCAAGTAGCCCGCCTTCTTTCGGTGTAAGGTTCTATGACACCGGATTCCACATTAGCTCATGCGTTCTATGTTGGTTAAGGAAATATGTTCCCAAAAGGTAAAATAATGTAATGAATGAACTCTAACTAGGATGACCTAAGGGGTTTCGCTTAGTCTAGGTAGGGGTATGAGACTCTACCTATACATTGCACTAGTTAGCCTTGAGGTAAGTCCTAGAAGGATGTTCTTATGTATGTATATGCTTATAAATGTAAATGATATGTATATGATGATCTTACATGTTAATGAAACTATGTGATGTTGGTTTGACTTATGAACATGTGTTTGGTCTTTATTATTAAAGTATGATCTTATATACTCTTAATGATATGCTATGTGAAGTTAGACATTGTTTATGGTTCTTGTTTGGTTTACTTGATTGAGTAAGGTTATGGATCTTTGCTTAGTAATTGCACAGTGGGCTTAATGAAAGTTCATGAGTAATGGTCTTGCTTTGGTTATGACGTTATGAACTCTTATACCTGCTTGTTGATGTTAAACTTGATGATAAAGTTGTCTTGATTATGTGCTCAATTATGTGGATATGCATGTTGACTTGACTAGACTTAGTATCGTTGGTCTTGTGATGTACATGATATTGACTTGATAAATACGTATTATTGACTTGTATTGGTTCTTGAATGTGCATAAGGTCTTTAAAGTAAATGACAAGCTTTAATGAAATGTCCCTTTTTAGCATGATTTTATGTTGTGTGTGCATATGATTTCATACTTAGTACAAGTGATGTGCTAACCCTATTTTCTCCCTTTTCCCCAACATTTTAGGTTCCTATCGTTGAAGGGCTTCTGACGAAATTTGAAGAAGACTTGGATCATCATTCTCCATGTTGGGTAGGTCCTCACCACTTCGTGGACAATGCCATCTTATAGCTTTGGATATTGATTAGTCTTAAAGACAATATGTTCATTTTCTTTCATTTGAGTACTAAAGATTGTATAGCCTATATGTGGCTTTTATTGTATTAATGTATGGGCTATGTCCAAAGTAGAAGACTATGTAATCTTCTTATACGAAGGGTCTGTATACTCGATATGAATTTATATTCTGTGTATGTGAAAGGTAAAAGTTTTAAATTTTCCGCATCTTTAACCTATGAATGTAATGATGTAAGCTAATAGGCTAGTCGTAGTCCTCTTCGAGGATGACAACGTCGATTACGTCTAGGGGGTGCTCCCTGGATGTGACAAACTTGGTATCAGAGCATGAGGTTGAATATATTTAGAGTCGATGTCTCACTTAACCACGTCTATATAGATTTTTATTCATAATTATGAAGCGCGCCACACTTATGAATAGGAAACTACATGATGCTTAGAAAATTCTCCATTTCTTGAAAATCCAATATCGTGCCTCGAGAGTCTTGACTTTATTTTTCCTTATCATCTAATCCTTTTATTGTGATTATAGGCAATGAATAATCGAAGAACAGCCGCTCGAAGACTTGATGAAGAGTTGCCATTGCGGGAGTTCCTCCCCGAGGCAATGAAGTCCCTCCTCTTGAAGAAGTTGCTAATGATGATCAATCTCGGGTCAATCCTCCACCTTTGACTGATGGGGACATAAGGGCAGCCTTTCTCAAAATGGCCCAAGCCATGACTACACAAGCACAAGTCGTCATTACTCAAGCACAACCCATGACAACCCAAGCTAACCGGGAGGTTTTACCCCAGAAAACCAACATGTTGGCACCATGGCCTCCCGTTTGAGGGATTTTTCACAAGGATGAAACCCCTACGGGTCCAAAGTTGAGGAAGACCCCCAAGAGTTCATTGATGAAACCTACAAGATCCTCTATGCTATGGGGTTGACTACTAGTGAGAAGGCCAAGTTAGCCACTTACCAACTCAAAGATGTGGCCCAAACTTGGTACGTCCAATGGAGAGACAATGGCCTTTAAGGGGTGGACCGGTGACATGGGAGATTTTCAAGAAGGCTTTTCTTGATAGGTTCTTTCCTAGGGAGAATAGGGAAGCCAAGGTGAAAGAATTCATCAACCTTCGTCAAGGAGGTATGAGCGTACTTGACTAATCTTTGAAATTTACTAAATTGTCAAAGTATGCTACTTCTTTGGTTTCCGACCCTAGAGATGAAATGAGTCACTTTCTGATGGGAGTGTCGGATGACTTGAAGGAAGAATATCGTTCGGTTATGCTACATGATAATATGAACATCTATCGTCTCATGGTTCATGCTTAACAAGTGGAAGAGACAAGGGTTAAGAGGAAGAATACGGATGCCAAAAAGGCAATGTCTTATGATGGTGGTTCATCAAAGGGTAGTCTTGATATCCAAGACAAACCTAGGGTCAATAAGAGGTTTTTAAATCAAGTTCCTACCAAATTACCCAAGGCTCGTGATGATAGAGTGTCTAACCCTAAGTCTCAAAAGGAAAGAGGTACTAGCTAACCAAACAATAAGCCAACTTATGGAACGTGTGGCAAGAAGCATTATGGTGATTGCTTTGTTGGGACGGACAATTGCTTTGGGTGTGGCAAGAGTGAACATAAGGTTAGGGATTGCCCAAATTTGAAGGGGCAAGACAAAGGTAGCGGGAAAGCTCAAGCTAGTGGTTCTAATATGGATCCTTCAAAGAAGAATCACTTTTATGCACTTCGCTCTAAGGTGAAAAAGAGAGTTCTCCCGATGTGGTGACCGGTATGTTAAAAGTCTTCTCTATTGATGTATATGCTTTACTTGATACGGGTGCTACATTATCTTTTGTTACTCCCTTGATAGCTAGAAAGTTTGATATTTTTTCTCGATATTCTAAATTAACCTTTCATGGTAACTACCCGGTAGGTGAGTCAGTGGTTGCAAAGAGGGTATATAGAAATTGTCCAATAATATTGCCTAATAGAGTTACTTATGTTGAGTTAGTAGAACTTGATATGGTTGATTTTGATGTAATTTTGGGGATGGATTGGTTGCATGATTGTTTTGATTCCATTGATTGTACAACTAGAATTTTCAAGTTCAATTTTCCAAATGAACCCGTTTTAGAGTGGAAGGGGGGAAATTCTATTCCTAGAGGTCGTCTTATCTCTTGTCTTCAGACTTGTAAAATGATCTCAAAAGGGTGTCTATATCACATTGTAAGAGTCAAAGATCTAGACTCCGAAAATCCTCCAATTGAGTTAGTCCCCGTAGTAAGGGAATTTCCAAAGGTCTTTCCTAATGATCTTGCCAGAATCCCTCCCGAGTGGGAAATTGATTTTTGTATGACTTGCTACCGGATACCAATCCCATTTCAATTACTCCTTATCGGATGACTCTGGTCGAATTGAAAGAGTTGAAGTCTCAACTCAAAGATTTTCTAGACAAAGGCTTCATTAGACCTAGTATTTCTCCATGGGGTGCTCCGGTTTTGTTTGTGAAAAAGAAGGATGGGTCCCTTAGAATGTGAATTGACTATCACCAACTCAATAAAGTCACTATTAAGAACAAGTATCCTCTCCCTCGGATTGACGACTTGTTTGATCAACTCCAAGGGGCAAGCTACTTTTCTAAGATCGACTTGAAATCAGGGTATCACCAACTTAGGGTGAGAGGTGAGGATATACCAAAAACGGCATTTTGAACAAGATATATTCACTATTAGTTCTTAGTAATATCCTTTGATCTCACTAATGCCCCGACGGCATTTATGGATCTCATGAATAGGGTGTTTTGAAGTTACCTAGATTCATTTGTCATTGTTTTCATTGACGACATCTTGGTATATTCAAAAAATGAGGGTGAACACATGGACCATTTGAGGGTGGTGTTACAAGTGCTTAACGAGAACCAAATATTTGTCAAGTATAGCAAATGTGAGTTTTGGTTGAGGTCGGTGGTGTTTCTTGGTCATATCATCTCTAGTGAGGGAGTTGAGGTTGATCTAAGGAAAACCAAGGCGGTGAAAAATTGGCCTAGGCCATTGACTCCAACCGACATTAGACGTTTCTTGGGTCTAGCGGGTTATATAGGAAGTTTGTGGATGGTTTTGCGTCCATTGCATCTCCCTTGACTACTTTGACCCAAAAGAGTGTGAAATTTGAGTGGTCGGAGACATGTGAAAGAAACTTCCAAATCTTGTAAGATAGGCTTATTTTTGCTCCGATGTTGACTTTATCGGAGGGTACCAAGGGCTTCATTGTGTATTGTGATGCATCCTGAGTGCGCTTGGGGTGTGTGCTTATGCAACATGGGAAAGTAGTAGCCTATGCCTCTAGACAACTTAAGGTGCATGAGAAGAATTATCCAACTCATGATATTGAGTTAGCGGTCGTGGTATTTGCCTTGAAAATACGGAGACATTATTTGCATGGTGTTCATGTTGATGTGTATACCGACCACAAGAGTCTTTAATATGTATTTACTTAAAAGTAGTTAAATCTCCAACAAAGAAGGTGGTTGGAATTGTTGAAAGATTACGACATGAGTGTTCTCTACCACCCCGACAAGGCCAATGTGGTTGCGAATTCTCTAAGTCGTATGACCATGGGTAGTGTGTCTCATGTAGAAGAAGCCAAGAAAGACCTAGTGAAAGATGTTCATAGGTTGGCTCATTTGGGTGTTAGATTGGAAGATACTCCAAATGGTAGTTTCCTGGTCCATCATAACTCTGAATCGTCTTTGGTAGTTGAGGTGAAGTCCAAACAACACCTTGATAAACCATTGATGGAGTTGAAGGAGTCGGTTATTGGTAGGCTTAATGAGTCATTCTCCTCGGGGGGGGGGGGGGTGATGTCTTGAGGTATCAAGGAAGGTTGTGTGTTCCCAATATAGCTGGCTTGAGGAACCGGATTCTTGAGGAAGCTCATGGGTCCCATTACTCCATTCATCCGGGTTCTACAAAGATGTATCATAACCTTAGAGAAGTGTTTTGGTGGGAAGGCTTAATGAAGGACATAGCGGAATTTGTTGCAAATTGTCAAAATTGCCAAGTGGTGAAAGCCGAACACCAAAAGTCGGGTGGCTTGCTTCAAGAAATCCAAGTTCCTACTTTGAAGTGGAAAGACATTAATATGGATTTTGTGGTAGGTTTGCCTCGAACACAAAAGCGATATGACTCCATATGGGTGGTTGTGGATATGTTGACCAAATCCGCTCATTTCATTCCCGTCAAGTCTACATACTCGGCAGAGGATTATGCAAGGATCTTCATAGAGGAGATTGTGTGCCTCCATGGTATTCTGTTATCCATCATATCGGATAGGGGTGCACAATTCCCATCTATGTTTTGGAGGTCACTCTAAAAAGGGTTGGTTACCAAGGTGAAGTTAAGCACCGTTTTTCATCCTCAAATGTATGGCCAAATGGATCGTACTATTCAAACCCTTGAAGATATGCTTAGAGCTTGTATAATTGATTTCAAGGGAAATTGGGATAAGCACTTGACTTTGTTTGAGTTTTCTTACCACAATAATTACCATTCATCTATATTTATGGCTCCTTATGAAGCCTTGTATGGTAGAAGATGTAGATCTCGAATTGGATGGTTTGAAGTGGTCGTGTCTTCGCTTTTGGGACCCAAGTTAATTTATAAAACTTTGGAAAAAGTTCATATTATAAGAAATCGCTTGAAAACAGCCTATAGCCGGCAAAAGTCTTATGTCGACCATAGGAGAAGAGCATTAGAGTTTGAAGAAGGTGATAAGGTGTATCTAAAAAATTCGCCTACGAAAGGGGTGGTGAGATTTGGCAAGAAAGGGAAGTTGTGTCCTCGTTATGTGGGTCCCTATGAAATTTTGCAAAAGATTGGTAAGGTTGCTTATGAGTTGAGGTTACCTAGTGAATTGGCTTCGGTTCATCCGGTGTTCCATGTTTCCATGCTTATGAAGTGTATTGGTGATCCCAAGTCCATTCTTCCTATTGAAAGTATAGGTGTTCAAGAGAACTTCTCCTATGAGGAGGTTTCGGTTGAAATCCTTGATACACAAGTAAAGAAGTTAAGGAACAAAGAGGTGGCTTCGGTAAAGGTGTTATGGAAGAATCACCAAGTTGAGGGTGCAACATGGGAGGCCTAGGAGGCATGAAGTCCCGTTACCCTCATCTATTTGATAACTAAGGTTAATTGTTCCTATTTGTAGTGAAAATAATGAGTTTATTTAAAATTACCTTGATTTTTGGTGAAGTTGTGCAAAAAGGTGTATGTTACAGTGAATTGCATGTCTGAAAATGAAAATGTTGCTTTTTACTGGTTTTGAGTTTATGTTGTGCATTTTGGTATATTGTGCCTTCATGAATTGTATTGAGCATGTTGACATGTGTGGAACAAAGCCTTGGCATAACGAATAAGCATGGAATGAATGTTGAACTCTTATGAGTTGAAAATGATGTTTTGAGTTGCATTGTGTAAAAGGTCATGTGTTATGATGATTCTGATTGTGATTCATGTTTTGATATGTTGTTGTTGGTTGGGCTTCTAGTCTTGAGTCTATTCCTTCTTTTTAAAGAATTTTCGTGTCATTCGGGGACAAATGTGATATTCTAAATTTCTAAAGCCTAATCTAGAACCTAACACGAAAGTCTAAGAGTTGTAACAGTGTTTTTAAGTCAATTATAATATATATAAGTCATTTAGGAAGTTTTACAATGAAAACGTCATGGAACGTCCATGACGTCCGGAAACTAGTTCAAGAGGTGCTAGTGTGCCTTAGCCTATTTGACTAAGTTTTAAGAGTCGGAAAATGATGAAATTTGGTGGTAAGGTGTCTAACACGAAGTATAGTTAGTTTATATTTGAAACATACGGGTACGACTCCCCAAGGGCCAAGCAAGGACCCTTGAGGAGGACCTTTGCAATTTGGCAAAAAGCTGTCAAAAGGCAGTGTCTACCAACGAGTTGCAGGAAATGAGCCATTGGTGAATCGACGGGGCGTCGATGCCTCTGTCGATGAAGACTTAGAAAATTTCATGGGAAGTCTTTTTGGACAAATCTCTTACCAAAACCACGGACATGCAGCACGGAGCCCACACTGCCCGTCGACTGACCTACGGCCCGTCAGTCGGGGTCTCGTAGGTCAGGTTTGTGTTGGACTGTTTTATTTTACTTAATTCATTTAATTAGTTAAGAGGTTAGTTAGTTAATTACGGGTTAAGGGAGGTTCAATTAAGTTAATTAAGGACCTCTATATAAAGACTTACCCTAATTAAACTAGACCTAACTCTTATAATTTCTCAAAAACCCAATTGTTCTTCCTTCTCTCTTCTTTATCTCTCCCAAAAACTCCATAGAATACCAAGCAAATGAAGGTTATAGGGCTGCAAAGGATCAAGTTTTCTCCATCAAACTTCATCAATTAGTAAGGTATAAGATTCCTTTCACCTTTGGGATCTCTTTCCCCAAAGGGTTCCTCCAAATTGATTTCAAAAATATGAAATTCAATTGGCTTTACTTCCAATACGAAATTGATCTTGTGAATTTCTTTGTTTATGATTACTTTTGGTTATTATGAGTAGACTAACATGTATTATGATGGAATTATACTACTTCTTGATGCATTTACCTAGTTTGTGGAAAGATGACATTTTCCCCTTAATCCTAGGTTGTGATCTTGAATTGAATTGTGTAGTATTGATACAATTGACTTGGTTAATGTGTGAATTGCTATTATATATTTTTATTGTGCCAATTTATGAGTAGATTGTGATATATTGTAATCCAATTATGCTACTTCTTGAGTAATTAACCTAGATTGTGAAGTAGATTATGAATTTGACCTAAGTCTCTAATCCTAGGCTATGACCTAGTGATGAATTGTTGTGTAGTGATTCAATTGACTTTACTATGATGTTGGTTATTATGGTGTGATTATATTAAACCCATTGTTGGGTTGAATTGAATGGTTGATGGTAAGACCTTGATGATGGCTTATGAAGGAGATTGGGGTAAGTCTTGTGATCTCAATTCTTTACTTCAATTATGATTACTTGTGATTAAGTGATGATGTTGTATTGAAGTATATCTTAAGTTAAGATTGATAGGGTTGGTATGATATTGAAGTGGAATGTCTTGAACTATGGTTTGTGAGTTGTTGGCTAAGATGTAAATGTTATAAGGATGATGATAACTTACTAATGTGCCTTATCATGATGTGATTATGTAAATGTGCTAACCTCACATGTATGAATTGTAATGAAAGGACAATACTCATTCAATTCTTATTGAGCTATTATGATGATTATATAAGGGATATACCATATGACATACATTAAGCTATTGTGATTAATAAAGGCATTAAAGACATTTCAAAAGGGACTCTACCTTAGCACCGAGTGAACTAGAGTTAGGAGTGTCCCTTCCTACATAGGGAAGGTAGGATCACTAACGAGGTATGTAGTTCCTAGCTCTCTTGGTAATGGTTCTCCTAAACTGAAAACTGATTTAAAGACCTTTAAAGTGGATGTGGAAGATTTATTTCTTGATAAATATTTTTTGGAGAATCAGAGTGCCATATTGATAACTGCTATGCATTTTGTGGATGGGATTACTTCCTGACGCTGAAAATGGAAAATCTATTGGGGGATTCAATGGTCAACATATTTTGAGTCAATTTCCATTTGTTGTTGTTGCTAATTTTCTTATGCTTATTGTAACCGTTTTGGTAACTACAGTGGATCTTTGTGTATGGGATGGGGGAATAGGTTTCGGGTGCATGGCTCTTACATGTTATATAGAGAAAGTGGACGAACTACTACTTCTGGGATGTACTGACACATCTCTTATTTGCGTATTCAGATCGTATGAGTAGAGTGTGGGATCCCGAACAACTAAGGAGTGTAAAGTCCTACTGGTTCAAGGGGTTCTCTGTTGTCAACAACTGCAATGCATTAACATGTCCTTTAATTGCATATTCACTAGTCCTCGCTGAATATTATGCAATTACATATGATGTTTTCTTGTCCAACTTCCAGCAAGCATCAGCCTTGCATCTTCGCTATACCAATGCTATTTTTGGCATGGTACATGTGTGGGAGGTAAAAGTATTAAGGAGTGTATATAAGGTGAAGGTTTTACAATCTGCTAGTTACACATTTTATGAAGTTATTGAGAAAGTAGAGTCGACTGCACGCCATAGATTACGTCATGTCTTAGGTAATGCGTTAGCTTTTGTTATCCTCTTGAACAAATGTGTGATTGCATGGAAATTTATAATCCGGAAGAGTTTTATGTAAATAAGAAAGAACATGGTTGTAATTGGTTGTTATTAGTTCTAGTGGATAGAGTTGGTGGAAGGATAGCTTTTACAACTGTTGCTCAGTACTCCGAGGTGAATAATTCTGGATTCGATGAGTGTGGGCATGTTGCGAAGAGCATCTTTATCATATTTCAAGTGCTCTTGGACCTCCTTTTGATCCTAGTAGCAACCTTGATGAAATTCTCAGCATCCCGTTATCTGACACTACTACCTACATTTTGGTCACTTATGGGAATATTTTATTTGATAGAAAATGGATTAATTCTAACAACAATGCAATGATAAGGGCATTGCTGCTCCTATTAGCCATTTGAATGAAGTGCTTCTAGAAAATATGATAATAATCCTTAATGTGGCTGCCGGTAGTGCTTCGACAAGTTTGGGTGATATCATTAGGTGTATTACTCTTTCTGCAATTTTGGGTGATATCATTAGGTGTATTGCTCTTTTGGGATACATCTCACATTAGTACACATCTTTGTCATGTTAATCAGCGGCTAAGCAAGACTGATGCAACCATGTCTATAGTACTCCAAGCTGCCAATCAAGTTGCTTCATTGTTGCTTATCAATCTAACTGTACTATTGTTATGCATGGGCCGAGGTCAGTTATACCAAAACAGCCCAATATAATATTAAGGGGTTACGTGTGGGATCCAAGTTAATAAATGGCACATTCCAGGGAAAATAGGCTTAAGGAAATTGTTGAGTTAAAGAGTCTGATTCCTCTCATCTCCATTCTATGATTCTAATCTTCTCATCTCTTTTCTATAGTCTATCAATCCCTAGTTCTTACGTTCAATATTTCTATATTTCTGCTTGGGCTTTTGCTAATTGAGTTATTGCATTCAGTTTCTGGATTTGTAATTGAACTCTAGTCTTATTATAATAGTTGAGAAGTTGGTTATTGTTACATTCAAATTGAGTTCATTACACATATGACCACAACGAGAATGTTCTCCAAGACTATTGCAAGAATTGCGTCCATCCACCAACACAGTCTCTACTTTTAGCGGATATATATATATATATATATATATATATATATATATATATATAATATATATATTGAGTTCATTACACATATGACCAAAACGAAAATGTTCTCCAGGACTATTGCAAGAATTGTGTCCATCCACCAACACAGTCTCTACTTTCATCGGAGAGTTATACATATATATATATAAATATATATATATTACTAAAAGTGGAAACAAAATAAATCGAAAGTTGAAATACCATTTCGCCCCTACACTAGATTAAAATATTATAAATATTTAGTTAGTTACATGTTTAAATATTAGTGATAATCAATTATTACATTGAGTAAATTGAGAGTTCATGTGTTCGAAGGAGGATTGTTTACTCTTCCAGATTTTAATGGAGATTCATTGCATATATTTAATACTCTTAAAGTTGCTCTCTTTTATCTATTTTGGCCCTTTAAAACCTTCAAATAGTATTTAATTTAAGACTTTAAGATGTCTTTTGGTATTCCAGTTTTTTTATCAATATAAATTCATCTAAATTGTTTCATGAAACTCACATCCAAAATTATATTTTTAATTTTATAGTTAAAGTAGTGAAGTCATCAACATCTTAAGTATATGATATATCTATCTTAGTCTGATTATATATATCACTTTACGAAAATAAAGTGATTTTTCTCTTTGATTCATGCTTTAGTTTGACTCAATGGAGAAGACTTTTGAATTTTGATTGCATATGAGAGAAGGCGTCGACAAAAATTTGGAAAATTATGTACGATTTTGTGTTTCTTTTTTCATTTATATATGTTATGATTAAAGTCTTAAGAAGGCTGCAAATGTTATTTTTTTTCTTCTATGTTTATTTATTTTTTGATACTTCTCTATTAGTCTTCTTTAATTTAATTTTCTATAAATTATTATCAAAATATTTATTTGAGATTGTTGCATTTTAATACACATTACTCGCATAATTTCATTGAATTTTGATCGCCCTAACTATTTATAACATATTGCATGAGACACACGTGCGTTGCACGTGTATACTAGTTTCTCGACACGTGCTACACACGTGTCTCTCATGCAATATGTTATAATTTTGTTAGGACGATTAAAATTCAATGAAAATATGTGTGTAATGAGGACTACAATGCAACAATCTTAAATAAATGTAATGATAATAATTTATAGAAAATTAAGTTAAAGAACACTAATAGAGAAATATCAAAAAAATAAACATAGAAGAAAAAAATAACATACGCAGCCTTCTTAAGACTTTAATCATAACATTATATAAATGAAAATAGAAATACAACATCGGTGCATAATTTTCCAAGTTTTTGTCGACACCTTCACTCATATCCAATCAAAATTTAAAAGTCTTCTCCATTCAGTCAAACTAAAGCATGAATCAAATAGAAAAATCACTTTATTTTCGTAAAGTGATATATAATCAGATTCAGGTAGATATATCATATACTTTAGATGTTGATGACTTCACTACTTTAACTATAAAATGAAAAGGATAATTTTGATGTAAGTTTCATGAAACAAAAAAGATGAACTGATATAGATAAAAACAGTGGAATTCCAAAATACATCTTAAGGTCTTAAATTAAATATTATATGAAGGTTTCAAAGTGTCAAAATAGATAAAATAGAACAACTTTAAGAATATTAAAAATATGCAATGAACCTTCATTAAAATCTTGAAGAGTAACCAATCCTTCCTTTGAACACATGAACTCTCCATTTACTCAATGTAATAATTGATCTCCCTAATATTTAAACATGTAATTAACTAAATATTTATAATATTTTAATCTACGTTGGAGGCCTTCCTATTAATGGGTCCTTTTATGACGAAGTTATACTTTCGGCCTAAAGAGCTGACTCATGCAATGACCAAGGGAAGTCATTTTTCCCTGGAAGCTGCTTTTACTTGTTTTGCCGTTTTACCGACTTACAAAAGGGTGTCATTGATGAAGTTCACTTTTGTGATTGGACAAAGTTCTGGTTTCGAGGGCCAAGAAAATTGAGCCTTCCCTAGAGACATCTAAGAACCAGAAAAAGCTGAGGATGAATCAGATCATTCACGGAACATTTGACATGAGTTCTTCTTACCAGTGATTAGTTATAAGCATATCTACTTTGTGAATTAAATAAGAGCAAGAGATTGACCAGTGATTTTAGTAGCTTAATACTTCCTGTGGTTCGTAAAGTTGTTGGATCCTAGTCATGAACTAAAATAGGGAGTTTTACTGCAGCAAGTGCTTGGTTTATTAGCAAATGTTTACTTGTGTGGTAAACTGCAAATATAATTGAGGCACTAAAAGTTGATTTTTATTCAATTTCATGGGTTGAAAACTAGTAAACCAGTAGTTGTTATTCGGGGTGGCAAAAGATCTACAACAAATAAACAGATCTAGATTCTACTAATGTAGGAGGTGAGGTTCTGTTGATACGAACTCTGACATGGTGCATGACTTTAATGTTGTTGTGTTGATGCAATCTCAAATATTAGCATTCTGGTAAGTGTTATGTGAATGTCCACCAGGAGCCAATACACTAGGGTCTTTTACATTTTTAGAAGCCTCTGCATGCGATCTATAAAAAGAATTAGAATACGGCCCATCTATAACCTATGTTGTCAAAGATTTTGATGCAAATCAGGACTTTGTGGTGTAGAGGGAATCACCAAAGTCGGACATATACTGCTCATTCCATTCATTTGAGTACAAAGGTTACCTTTGTAGACATGCTATTGTGGTTCTTCAAATGTTTGGTGTCGTCAGATTCCTTCCAAGTCTATATTGCAACGCTGAAGAAATGCTGCCACGATCAGGCATTCCATCAGCGAAGGACTGGATGACATGCAAGATAAGGTCTATTGTTATAAGGATTTGTGTCAACGAGCAATAATATTTTGTGAAGAAGGATCCTTGACTCATGAGAGCTACACCATTGTTGTTGGTTCAATTAATGAAGCTTTACAAGTTAAAACAATATCAAGGAAACACTCTTGGCGCTAATATTGAATCAGGTAGTAGTGTAACCCTTGCTATCCAAGTTGATGATGTATGTCAAGGAAACAGTCTATATTGACATACATCATCATCAACATCGACATCATCAACTTCGATAGCAAGGGTTGCAGTACTATCTAATTTAAGATTAGCTACAAGACTATTTCCTTAAGCATTGTTTTAATGCTTCTTTAATGGTACCAACAACAATGTTGTAGCTCTTCTGAATCAATGCTACCTCTTCATCCAATATTATTGCTCATTCACACAAATCATTATAACGACAGACCTTAGCGTGCACTTCATACAACATGTCGCTGATGGAATGCCTGATCATGGCAGTATTGGTCCAGCATTACAATACATACTTACAAGGAAATCAAAAACACCAGACATTTGAAGAACCACAATAGCATGTCTACAAAGGTAACCTTTGCAAATGAATGACATGAGCAGTATATGTATGACTTTGGTGAATCCCGATCCACCACAAAGTTCTGATTTGCATCAAAATGTTTGAAATCATATATTATAGATGTGCCATCTTCTGATTCGTTTTTAGATTGCATTAAGAAGTATCTAATACCATAAGTTGTAAATATAGTACTACCATTGAACAATCTATAAGTGTTGCTGATCGAAGAAGGGTACATGGAACAATTTTTTCTTCACATTTCCTACTTATGCCTCTAGGAAATGTGGACAATGTATTGGGACTGCAGTGGTTGAGAACCATAGGCAAAATCTTGTTTGATTTAAAAAACAAATCTGTTGAATTTGTGTACCAGGGGAAGAAACATGTCTTAAGAGGTGCTGACACTCAGCTTTAGGACAGTCCAATGATGTATAAGCTACTATAGGTACTGACATTGCAAGACCCTTGTCTAGACTACAACGCAATATTGCTGTATCTTTTGAAATGCCTACTTCACTGCCACTACATAAGGGGTCATTTGATCACATAACTCCTCTTAAGGAAGCATTTAATATTGTTAGTAAGATAATCTACAAATATCATGGAGTTAAAAAAATCATTATTGATAAATTAGTACAAATGTTGGATCAAGGTGTGATACAACATAGTGGAAAAGGGCATGGGACTTGAACGATTTGTTTTGGTTATAGAGACATTACTTAAATGATCATTAAAGATAAAGTTTCAATTCCTATAATAGAGGATCTCTTAGATGAATTGGGGTGGGTGGGTGGGGCTGCTCAAGTGTTCTCCAAACTTGACTTGAGACAAAGATACCACCGATTGAGAATAGCTGAAGGTGATTCTCATAAGACTGCACTGAAAACTCATCAAGGCAACTACAAATTTTTAGTCATGCCTTTTGAATTGAACAATGATCCATCATCCTTCCAAGTTCCCATGAATGTTGTGTTCAAACCTCGTTTTAGGAAGTCAATTTTGATATTCTTTGATGACATGCTGATTTATAATAGGAATATGGTTGCTCATCTTGGTCATGTGAAAGATATGTTAGCTTTACTGAAACCGTTCCAATGGTGTGCTAAAATGTCAAAATGTGCATTTCGTGTAGCTAAGGTAGAGTATTTGGGATATTATTTTTAGTGTTGGAAGGTGTTTCAAGTGATCCAAAGATAATCTTGGTTGTAGAGGATTGGCCTATGCCTATATGTATCAAATAACTCAGAGGGTTTCTAGGATTTACATAGGGTTTTGATTTCATTTGTAGACCATTGCATGACTTGCTAAAAAAGAAAGGCTTTGTATGGAATTATGAGTTTACTGCAACATTCAACTTGAAGCAAGCCCCAGTGGATAGGTGCTTGCCTTCTAGAGAGGCTATCATGCAGTTGATCAAGTTTCATGTAGAGAGGGCATAACAACGAGTGAGGGATCTAGCAAATAAAAATAGATTATACAAGGCTTTCACTATTCGAAAATGGGTATATGTAGAATTATAGCCTTACAAACTACTTTTTGTAGCTATTAAGGCCTTTAATAAGCTTGAAACGAAGTATTTTGGGCCTTACCCTATTAATGTTGAGGTTGGTGCTTTGGTCTATATGTTACTCATTATATGAGTCTCAACTTAATAGGTGTCATGAGTTACCATTGGTTATTACACATCCTCTAGTGTATAACTTATCCATTCCTTATTTTCATTCTCTTGAGACTGTGTATGAAAAAACATTAGTGAAGAAGGGAAACAAAGTTGTTAGATAGGTCTTAGTCAAATGGACAGGTATCCTCGAAGATCAAGCTACATGGGAGTTTCCTCTCTGAGTTGTAACACAAGATTCCTTCTTTTAACCCTAGAGATCAAGGGTGCTCGCGTCAGGGGGATTGTTGCAAGTAAATGGAAATTAAATTAGATAAATAATTGATTAGTTGAGGTGGCAAAAGTGGTTAAGAATATGTTGGTTTGTTAGGAGTTAGTTGTTATAGTGAAGTTAGTTGCAACAATTGTTAGTTGATTAATTTTTAGTCATTACATATATACAAGTTGTATGAGAATCCAAAATTCATGCTTAATAAAATAACTCCTCTCTCTTTTTGAATACAGTACTCTTAGCTAGTATTCCCAGATTTATTTTTCCGGCTACGCATATTCATTTTGCTCCAGATTCTATTTCTTCGATAAGCAATTTCACTGTTTTGTGCCTCATAGATTAAGAAAAAAAGACATAGCCTAAAGACACAAAACGATGAGGATATTGAGTCTGCGTGCTCCGCCAAATCCTCAGACGCCCTCTCGAATCGAACAATACCATCACATAACTTAGGTTAAGAGGAAAATTCTCAAATTTACTTCAAAACTCAAAAAAATAACTCCAAATCAATTTTGGGCTCCAATCCTCACCCAAGTGAACTGAACTTACCTGAACGCACCAGAATCATATGAGTAGACAAGAACTACACCAAAACCATTGTATAGAGCAACCACAGGACTATGACAGATGCAACCCAACTCCCAAATCAAACAACGAACCTTATGCTCCACATCTAGCACCATATACTGATCAAGAGCATTTTTCGGTCCTTAGTCGTCCTAAACATCTAACAACTGCACCACAAGAACATCAAGAAACAATAATCGTCAAAACAAGGAACTCAGTCCAAGGCAAGGACCAAAGTCTACATTTTGATCTCAAAGACCAACAAATCCAACTGAAACACAACCTTTTGAAGCTTAACACGCTAATCCCAAGGACCCCATCATGTGAACGACAAGTTTGCAAAGAGACCAGGTCCAAGAAAGTACTCCTAGAAAATGAACTTTGGAAAAATTGACACCACGAGTCAACAAGCTACTATGCTACCGCGAATCTAAACCAACCACCCAGTCTGAGTGAAACCAAGCCAACATGCGCCGTATTGACACAATTAACTGGTTGATAGTGGACCAAGGGTACCAAATCCTAACAATGAACTACACAAGACACGAACCATGAGAAAGAAAACCATGCATCCTGAACTATAACCAACTCATAGATTTCATGAATTTCCTCAACACCATTTTGAAGATGAGCCTTCTTAGAAAATTTCCATTTCCCAAGAGAGCTAAGAACTAACACTACCTGTGAACATCAGCATTCAGACTCTAAATCATACACTAGCCTCAAGAGATATCAACACAACAATAAAGAACCAACATTACAACTAATCCAGGAGCAACAAGGGATCACACCTCCAACTTCCATCCAGACATAACCAAACCCCAAGACCACAAGAAGCGAACAAATCCAAACGGAGCCGACCAAGCGAAAACACAACTCCACAATCAAGAAAAGACTAAAGAAAATGGATAAAGCAACCAAAAAACAGACTAAAGGAGGCTAACTACTCAACACACACCTCCGAAAACTAGAAATATCCCAACTACTACACAAAAGGGATGGAACACAACTAAGCTAACTAGGCCCTACAACACACAAAACTCAAATCGGGCAAAGCTTATCTAGCCACCTATCAAACAAGTATTGGCATCACAAGTAAAACACATAACAAGGGTGGCAAAAAGGAAACAAACAATCCAACCAACCACGCTAAGCCCAACTCTCCTACTAAATCAAGAGAAGATGGAATAAAAAGAGGCAAGCTAAATATCCAGAAAATAATATCCAAAATTACATGAAATATATACTATGTGTTAGAAAATTAAGATTTATCTCGAAACTCTTAGATTGAAGATATTTTGTATTAGATATGTTAGAAAAGTAAGGTTTTCCTAGAAACTCCTAGGTTGGAGATATTTTGTATTAGATAAGTTAGAAAAGTAAAAATTATCTAGAAACTCCTAGGTTGGAGATATTTTGTAGTAGATATGTTAGTCTTGATTTAAAATGCGTGGTGGTTAGTGAGACACATAGGTACATAGTTTCGTGTGAGATATTTTGCTTATTTTGTAGTTGTAATTCTCAAACTTCATCTATAAATACACCATATATGTAATGAAACATCTAGTGAACAAAATAATAATTTGAACTCAAGAAAACTTAAGCCTTTTTCTTCACTTTCAGATTTTCTGTAGCAATTTACAGTTGCTATTTCCTACTGTTTACACCTTCTAGACCTGAAGTTCTTCTTCTTTTTCGTTGTAAAATGGTATTAGAGCCTATTTCCTAAGGAATTTGAACCAAATTTTGTTTGTTTCGCTCATCTACTTTCTGTTCTTTCTTGAATTTGCTTGCTGAAAAAATTCATAGCACCTAAAAATCAACCAACGACAGGTCCTCTGACTTTTACCAGAGAAAATTATCACATATGGGCCATCAAAAAATGAAGGCTTATCAAAAGTCTCTCAACTTATGGGAAGTTGTTGAGCTTGGAGAACCTGTTGTCCAGCTATTGAAGTTAATTCAACTCTCAATGAAATTAAGAAGTTTGATGAGTTGGTGACTAGATCCCACGAGCTCTCACCTGCATACATTCAAGTCTTACGGACGTGATGTTTACATGGATTATGGCTTGTGAAACAACAAAAGAGGCTTGTGATAAGTTAAAGGAGGAGTTTGAAGACAACATTACAGATAAGTCTATTAGACTCTTAGCACTAAAGAGAGAGTTTGAGCTTTTGAAGATGAAAGACTCAGATAGTATGAAAGAATACTCTTCAAAGCTTATGGAGATTGTGAACCAAATAAGAATACTTGGTGAAACTTTTCAAGATTAGAAAGTTGTATAGAAGATCATGGTCAGCCTTCCAAACAAGTTTGAATAAAAAAATTCAGCTATTGAGGAATCTTGTGACTTGGCTACTCTTACAATAGTCGAACTAATCTCCAAATTGCAAGTTCAAGAGCAATGGGTCACTATGAGAAGTGAAGGGGAAGATGACTTTCAAGCAAGGTACAAATTCAAACATCAAAAGGAAAGAAAAATAGTCTAGTTGGATAAATATGGAGAGGTAAAATCTGGTTGAACCAAGGTGATTTTTTGATAAAAGGAAAATGTCCACCTTGTGGTATTTGTAAGAAGACAAACCACATAGAGAAGAATTGTTTGAAGAATTCAAAGAGGTATCCAATTCAATGTAGATATTGTAAGAATTATGGTTACATTGAGAAGTATTGTAGGAAAAAGCAAAATCAAAATGGTCAGTCTTCCCATCTAGTGAATTTCGCATATGATCACCAAGTTGGAAAATCAGAGAAGGAGGTTTTCATGGCCTCACATACATCACATATTGACCAATGTAAATGGTATGTTGATAGCGCGTGCACAAGGCACATGGCGATTGTCTAAAATCTGTTTGTTACCTTGGACAGATTTTATAGAACCAAAGTGAAGCTTGGAAATAGCGTATTGGTGGAAGATCACGGTTGAAGGTCAGTAAAATTTCCCGTTGACAAAGGTATGAAAATTATTAATGAGGTTCCTTATTTGCCAAATTTGAATAAAAAATCGTTAAGTGTTGCCCAATTGCTTCATAAAAATTATTCTCTTAATTTTAAGGACAAACAATGTGTCATTTATGATCCTAAAGGATGTGAAGTAGCTAAATTAGCATGATTGATAATTCTTTTCCAATTTCATTATATTTTATTGATACTTTCTCTTTTAATGTTGAATTGAGCGATACTTGACTTTGGCACAAAAGGTTCGGTCATTATAATCTTAGCTCACTTGTGTATGTGCAATCAAAGGGTATGGTGCTTGAAGTACGCAAAATTGACATGTGTAGAGATGTTTGGGAGTTATGCCAATTTGGTAAAATGCATAGATGATCCTTTCCTAAAGGAGGTCTTTGGAGAGCCAAGGAAAAGCTAGAGTTGGTTCATACAGATTTATGTGGACCAGGGAGGACGACTTCTTTGAGTGGAAACAAGTACTTTTTTCTCTTTGTAGATGATCTGACTTGAATGACATGGGTCTACTTTATTAATAGCTAATATCAAGTGTAATATTTTTCAAAGAATTCAAAGCTATGGTAGAAAGGGAGAGTAGTTGTAAATTGAAGTACATTAGATCCGGTAATGGAACTAAATATACATCGTATCAGTTCAACAAGTATTGTAATGATTTGGGTATCCAACAAATTCCAGTTAGATACACTCCACAACAGAACGGGGTTTCTGAGAGGAAGAACAGAACTGTGATAGAGATGGTGAGATGCATGTTGGCAGAAAAGAAGATGCCTAAATACTTTTGGGATGAAGCAATCAATACCGCTGTCTATTTACTAAATAGATATAGCAAGGAAGAACTGTGTGTTTTGTTGGGCTATAATACAGTTGCAAAAGGAAACAAAGTGTACAATGTTAGTAGTAAGAAGGTGTTTGTTAGTAGAGATCTTGTAGTGGATGAGTCTAGCCACTATGATTGGGATCGAGATACTATTGTGAAGAACCAAGGTGGGAGTACTTCAGCTGCAACTACAAATCAGCAAAAATGTGATACTCCCTATAGTCCTATTGCTGGAACAAAAAATAATTTAGATGTTGAATCGGCTACGGACTCTCCTGTTTTGCAGACCAAATTAAATCACTAGCAGAAGTTATGAGCAATACCATTTTGCTCTTGTTGAACCATCCTCATTTGATCAAGCAGCAAACCACAAAGTGTGGATTTCAGCAATGGAGGAGGAACTTGCCATGATTAATAAAAATGATACTTGGGAGTTGGTTGGTAGGCCAGAAGAGAAGAATGTTATTGTTGTCAAATGGGCCTATCAGACAAAGTTCAATCCAAATGGCTCCATCTTCAAGCATAAATCTAGATTTGTAGTTAAAGACTATTCTCATCAGCCTGGAGTGGACTTTGGATAAACATTTGCTCATGTTGCGCGACATAAGACATTAAGGTTTCTAGTTGCTCTCGCAACACAATACAAGTGGAAAATATTCCATTTGGATGTAAAATCTGCATTTCTCAACAGATTTCTTGAGGAAGACATTTATGTTGAACAACATGAAGATTATACAGTTGCAGGTGAAGAAGACAAGGTGTACAAGATTAAAAAGGCTCTATATGGTCTTAAGCAATCCCTAAGATCTTGGTATAGTTGGATGGATTCTCATTTATTGTCTCCAGTCTTCAACATAAGCCTAAAAGAGCCTAGTATTTCAAAAGGAAAGCGGATGGTATGTTGATTATGATATCAGTTTATGTCGATGATTTGATGATTATAGGTGAAAATCCTCTAGCGGTTCAAGAAGTTGAAAATGAGATGCTAAAAGTTTTTGAGATGTTCGATCTAGGAGAAATGAAGTTTTTCCTGGGAATGGAGATATGTCAATCTTGTGAAGATTTTTCTTATCCAAAAAGAGGTATTCGTTGAATCTGTTAAAAAGGTTCAAGCTTGACAAGTGCAAATTTGTTGCAACTCCACTTGTTGTGAATGAAAAATTAATGAAGGATGATGGTGAAGAGAGGGAAAATCCAAAAGTTTGTAGAAGTCTAATTGGAAGTTTATTGTAGATAACAACTTCTAGGCCAGACATAATGGTCGATGTCAGTTTTTTTATCTCGATATATTCAAATTCACAACACTAAGCATTTTGGAGCCGCTAAAAAGGTGTTAAGGTACATTAGAGGGACGATTAATTACAGAATCTTGAAAAGCAATGTGGAGAATGGATCTCTTATTGGATATTCATATAGTTATTGGGGTTGGTGTTTGGATTATTACAAAAGCACTTCTAGTTATTGTTTTTCGTTTCATTCACGCATTTTTTCTTGGAGCACAAAGAAGCAAGATATTGTAGCACAATATTTGGTAGAAGCCGAGTATGTGTCTGTTGTGTCTGCTACAAATCAAGCAATTTGGTTAAGAAAGATCTTGTTGGAATTGAACTTGTTGCCAAAAGAATCAACAGTGATCTATGTGGACAATAAATCAGACATTGTGATGACTGAAAATCGGGGGTAGCATGGAAGAACAAAGCATATCAACATAAGGTTTCATGCTTTAAGATATGCCGATAAGAATGGTAAGTTAAGTTGGTGCATTGCATCAGTGAAGAGCACCAGTCCTATATTCTGACCAAGGCTCTTTCCACTAAGAAGTTTGAGTTCCAAAGGTTGTTGCGTGGAGTTTCAATGAAAAATCTTAAGGAGGAGTGTTAGAAAATTAAGATTTGTCTAGAAGCTTCTAGATTGGAGATATTTTGTATCAGATATGTTAGAAAAGTATGATTTGTCTAGAAAATCCTAGGTTGGAGATCTTTTATATTAGATATGTTAGTCTTGATTTAAAATGAGTGGTGGTTAGTGAGCCACATAGGTACATAGTTTAGTGTGAGATATTTTGCTTATTATGTGGTTGTAATTCTCATACTTTATCTATAAATACACCATAAGTAATGAAACATCTAGTGAAAAAAATTGAACTCAAGAGAACTTGAGCTTCCTTCTACACTTTCAAAAGATTTGTAGCAATTTACAACTGCTATTTCCTATTGTTTACACCTTGTAGACCTGAAGTTCTTCTTCCTTTTTGTTGTAACAATAGGCATTATCTAAGAAGTTTTACCAACAAAGTATACAGAAGCCGACCTTAAAGCCGATCATGAGTGCTCCGAATCCACCACACACGAGCTATTCATTTCCAAAAAGCATCCAAACCGCCAAGCTATAAAATTATCTATCACAATGTCAATACAGATATCTAGCCACTAAAATCACAACACTTGAAAACAGACCCACAATCAAGTCAAAATGGGAGTATGGGGCTCGCAACGTGAATCCCAAATTGACTATGTCAAAAGGTCCTAAACCCCTTACTGAGCTTGTACTCCAAAATGGGGCTCGATTCCATGTGAGGAACAACACAAAAAATGACATGAAAATACAACATAAATGGGAAAAAAACAAAAGAGAGATGCCAGCCCCTTCAGGCGGAATATACCTCAAACGGAGAGCTCCAACACTTCTGAAACATTCCAACGTGTAGCCACGATCAACAAGGACCCCTAACACTTTTGAATTGCCTCAATTGTAGTTCCCAAGATTAAGAAATCTCATGTTGAAGTTGACTGAAGCTTAAATTTTGCTATAGCAGAGGTTCTAATTGCTAAAAGCCATTTTTGGTCGCTAAAGTCCCAAATTCTAGTTGCTAAAAGCATACACCAGTTATCCACATATCGTAAACAATTTTTGGCACAAACTGTATGAAATTTTTTAAAAAAAGAATTAAAAATTACTAATCTTTTCTGTAATCCGGCAACTTACTCTATATGGAAGATGATGAAAAGAAGGAATTGGTTCAGTTAAGCCCTAAAAAATTTTAAGTTGGGAAGAAGGAATTTAGCCCTCTAATTAATAAGGGGGAAAATCGAGGGAATTTCGCAAATATTTTGGATTAATTTTCAAATTACTCCATATTGTGTCGATAAAACCTAAAAAGATGGTGTCTAATATTGTCTTTTTTACATCTTTTCACTAGATTTCTATTTATTTATTTTTTGCCATTTAATATTTTTTAAAGATAGAATATCTTAATAATACCGCATACTTAAAATTAATTGTGATAATATAAAGCACTAGTTTCTGAACACGTGCTATGCACGTGTATCCCATGCATCGATACACATTTTTCAAAGTAATATAACTAACACTAATATTGATATATAATAAGTTACATAAAACTTTATTTGAAACATACAAGCTCAGACATGATTGTTAATACAATTTGAGTTTGTCAAATAACAAAACTAAATTTAGCAAGACAATTAAGCTTGATGTGTACGTATACCACAAGCCAATAAAAATGTGATGTATAATTTTGGTCCATGCATTCACATAGCATATTTATTTCATATATTTGTTATATTAATCTATAATAGAAATAAATATAAATATACTTATTGTAGGATTCAATCACTAATGAATGTCGCTGTTTAAAAGAGAAATAGAAAATTGCAAACCACAACAAAAGACATTTGAATAGAAAAATCAAAATATTTAAATATGTCAATACTCATGCATCTTGATTGAAGCTATGCAACGATATAACAATTTAAATGCTCATTGGTTTCTCGACTCATCCCTAAAAAAAGATTGAACCTTTACTCGCATAAATTTTTCTACTTCAAAGTTATCAAATTTGCAACACCTTTTCTTTTAGCCAAAAAGTTTCCAAAATAGTTATATAAAACTTTATTTGCAAAAAAAAAAAAAATAAGTGATCAACTTTAGTTAAGAGTGGTGCTACAAAGAACAAAAAAAACTTGTTTTATCTTCTTTATAGTGCAAAATTTGCACATCTCATTATGCTAAATTCTCAGGCTTGTTACACTGCAAAAATTAGTGCATTCAAAAGAAAAAGAAAACGATTTATACTCAACCAAACTGTTATATCAAATAAGTCAATGTTAAATAAAAGTAGCTTCATACTAAAACACAATATTGTGATTTTTATTAGTAAAATCATGTTATGGCCAAACAAACTCGACAATATTTATAAAATTGAAATATAACATTTCAATAATTAATTAAAACTTCAAGTATAATATGGATCATCTCTATGAACAGAATGATCAGGGATACAAAGAAAAAGAGCATTAAAGATTCATATATTCTTACCATGAAATTTGATCAATAAATAATAGAACAATAAAATTATTGCAATTGTCACAACATTACTACCGTATGAGCTTGGATAAAAACAACATTTATTCATCAAACGATATATAATTGTCTAGAAAGGGAAAATATTTATATAGCAAGAACTCTAAAATTTAAGAAGTAACAGTTAGCCAAATTTAAATAAACACTACAAGAAGTAGGAAACTTACTTCTTTGAATTTTCTATTGGCCTTTTTACATTTTAAAATTGTGTAGTCTTGGAGGTAGTTCTCATAAGTTTGGAAGAGAACATGTTCCTTTATGCATTGACAACATACGATATAAATGGGGTGTATAGATTTAACAGAATGTAGAGGGGTGTAATTATTTTCCAAACTGATATTATAAATTGAGAGATTACAGTTTTCAAAGTGATTTTAATAAGAAACTTTTGGTTTTTCAAAATTATGAATGTAAGCAGCTAGACTACGTTTTTTTTACTTAAAAAATCACCTTTTAAATGGAAAAAGCATATAATTTATGTTGAATTTGTTGCAAGTCTTTTCAAATTCTTCAATGGTTTGGACAGTAAAACTTCTTTCTCCAAATTTCATTTTTTTAAATCTTAATTTGAATGCACAATTACATTTTATCCAAAAAAATGTCGGAGTAAATTTTGATTGAAGGATATATATATATATATATATATATATATATATGATATAATGATGATAATTAAATTAAATATCCATATAATTATAGATGATAAATATTTTTTAATTAGATATTTTAATTAGGAATTAATCTAACGAAGTGCAAAAGTCATCCACATTTTTATTAAATGATACAATTTAACATTAAAATTAAATAACTAAATTCTTTTATAACATTTTAATTTATAGTAGGGGTAAAATTATAATTCAACTTTTAACTTTTTTTGTTCCCTCTTATAATAATATATGATATGATGATATATGATAATATGATATGATACTACAAAAACAAAAAGCAACAGAAAAACTAAATATCTAAATAAATGAAATATAAAATGTAGAAAAACTCACAAAAATCATTAAAATAATTCATTTGATGCTCAAATTGTTAAATACTCCCCTGTCTCAATTTATGTGAAATTTTTCATTTTCGAGAGTCGAATAACTTAAGTTTGATCGGAAGTTTGCAAATAGAATATGTAATTTTATTAAAATGAAATTTATATATTTGTAAACTATGTAAGAATTAATATACTTCACGATAATTCACAATTCAAAATACTTAAAAGATATATGAAAAATTCACAGTGAAACATAGACTTGTTTGAATCTCGAATTCCGAATGGTGTCACATAGAATTGGACAGAGGGAGTATCACTTATTCGATGAAAATGTAAAAAAAGTAATGCAAAAATATTAATATAATTTGTTTAAATTCAAAACTCTTTGTACTATGAAAATAGAAGACAATCATGTGCGCATATATTTTGTAAAATATAATTACTTTTCCTTTCATATCTTTAACGAAATTTATAGTTCAGACATACGATATTAATACGCCCTCATTTATTTGCACTTAACGAAAATCTTAATGCTAAATTATTCATAGTTTTAATCATTACGGGTCTGTTTGGTATGAAACAAATTATTTTCTAAAAAATATTTTCCAATTTTCTCATGTTTGGTTGGCTTAAATGTTATATAAAATATTTTTCAAATCAATTCATATTCCTCAGATTTAAGAAAATGACTTACCTCAGAAAAAATATGTTAAGCATTTTCCAAAATTCTTTTTAAGTCTCACACCTCAACTTTCACTCCTAACTCAAGTCGCGGGTAAAAATATGCTAATTCAAAATTTGACTCCCAATTCTCGATTTGAGACTTCACTCTCGGCCTTGATTCGAGATCCAACGCTCGCGTCCCAAATTAGATCAGGGAAGAACATGAATTTAGTGTGAGGTTTCTAGTTAAGTATTCATGGTCGAATCTTGAGTCAGGTGTCGGGGTGGTATTCTAAGTTGGGTGTCACGCCCCAGCTACCCCCGAGACGAAAACACGGGACCTAGGACCACAAGTAATCTCAAGCTAAACCTGCTGGCATGATCATGAACATACTAAAGATAAACTGAATAATAGACTGATGCGGAAGCTATAGTCATAAATAAAATGAAAAGATGGGGAATACTCATATACTATAACTGAGATATATGAATACTAATGTGTTTAATACATGGATGATATTAACTCAACTCTAATATGAATCTAACTATCTCTTAAAATAGCCTTAACAGACTAAAAAATACTCAGACATGCCCCATCTAAGTCTAGCAAAACTAAAACTAAAGGACTAAATCTTCGAAGAATGAGAGTTCACCACTAAATCTGCTAAACTGAAGAGTGGGAACCGATCTAAGCGTGATCTCGATGTTGAGAACCTTAACCTACATCACGAGAAGATGTAGTGCACATATGTGTCACTACTTGAAAGGTAGTGAGAATGCAGGATAGTGTAAAGCTGAAATAACTTATTACTGAACAAAGCAATAAAGAAATGAAATAATTTGACCATGATACATATGTTTAAATACTGAATAAGACTAATCTGAATTAAATGACCAAGTTATAACATGATGAGACTAAAATACTGAAACATAGTCAATGCAATGTAGTCTAACTGAATTGTGGGAGCTAATAATAACTGATAATAAAATCACACAAGCTAAACATGGAGTCCTATGTATAGGCCCCATCGAGAAAGCCCAACATACCCTGCCACAGGTATAGAGGCATGCTGGCCTGATCACTAAAATGATGCCCACGGAGGGGACTTACAACCTATGTGGCTTGTAGTTCTGGGACTATTTGGGTACGCCGAACCCTAGTCCAACTTGGTATTATGTTACTACGAATGTATTAAGTAATTACCACATTATGACTGAATTTTTGTAAGTATTGGATAACTCAAAAATGAACATTCAAACTAAGAATGCAACAATTAATCTGATAATGATTCATTCAAATACTGAGGCATGCATATCAGAAATATCTGACCTAGCATTTGTAATTCAAGAACTAAAGAAATACATAGCTATGGTTCTGAAATTCATGGAATAAACTGAGTAATAACTTGGTAATATGATTTCAAACATATAATAAACTAATTCATGATAATCTCCTGAAGTTGTGGAACCCCTAGGTCTAATTATGATTTGGTAATCAAGAATCTGAGTGAAATCTCAGGACCCAATAGGTGAAAGGAACCCACTCGTGAAATCTCACAAACCCAGTGACAATTCCAAGGAGAAGTCCTTAGATTTTTGGGTTGGAACTAATGGAACCTTGATGTTTTCTTGAACTAGGGTTCTTGACCTTTTTCTCCTCTCTTGCTTCTAATTTTCTATGTTTTGATTAATGACTTCACATAGGTAAGTTCAAGTTATTTTTCTAGACTTAAACATACTAAAAACTCATGATTTAGGTCTAGCGTAGGGGCCAAATGAACAAGGAAAAGACCAAAAGACCCCTAACTTAAAAGTTGTCAGAATCACCAACGGAGTCGATTGACGGTCCGTAGTAGTCGACCATCGTTCACTACTGAGGATTGAAATTCGGCTGGCCCATAGACGAAGCTAACTGATGGATCATAAGTTGACTGTGGATCCGTACTGATTGACCCTCATTCGCGATTGAGGACTGAAATTCGGCTGGCCCATCGATGGAGCTGACTCATGGACCATAAGTCGACAGACGGTCCCTACTGGTTGACTATCGTTCAATACTGAGGACTGAAAATTTAGTGGCCCATCGACGGAGCAAACTGACGGTACGCAGTTGGCTCTGCCGGTGGCACCTGCAACTTTTGAAAATTTGCATATTTGGTCTTTTTTGGATACAAATTGTTTCGTTATCTCCTCCTTGAGACCATTTGTCCTTGAATGAAGAATAAAATAGTTGAGTATGGAGGGAAGGAGCTGCAATCCTTACTACTGAGAATTGTGAACTGATTTTCTGACTGAACTGAGTTCCAAGAATATGCAAATACGCTGAAAATGCCAGTACAAACTGAAGGAACATGATACTAAGAATAAATCTACGCATGAATGACTCAAAAAGACTGAAGAAGAACTATTACTTCAAGCTGGAGTGTAATCATAAAGAAAGAGGTTAGGATACTTAGCTTTCATTCCTTCTGCAACCTGAGTAGCTCCCTCTACGGACTGGCTCCTCCACAAAATATTTACTGAATCAACTTCTTTGTTTCTCAACCTTCTAACTTGACAGTCAAAAATCTCAACTGGTACGTCCTTATAACAAAGACTATCTTTCACAGCCACACTCTATAATGGCACTACGGAGGCTGGATCACCCACACACTTCTTCAAAAGTGAGATGTGGAAGACCGAATGCACTGCTGCTAGTTATGCTGGAAACTCTAAATCATATGCCACTTTTTCAAACCTTTTCAAGATCTTGAAGGGCCTACATATCTAGGAATGAGCTTCCATTTCTTGTAAAATCTCATCACCCCCATCATAGGTGACACTTTCAAGAAAACTCAATCATCAACTTGGAACTCTAGTTCCCTTCTCCTTAAATATACATAAGACTTCTGAAGACTCTGAGTTGTCTTAAGTCTATCTCTAATGAGTTGCAGTTATTCCATAGCATAATGGACTGAATCTGGTCCTATAAAGGTTGCTTTACCTACTTCAAACCAACCAAAAGTAGATCTACATTTATTCCCATACAGTGCCTCATAATGGGCCATCTGAATGTTGGAATGTTAACTATTATTTTAGGTGAAATCAATAAGAGGAATGTGATCATCCCAACTACCCTTGAAATTGATCACACAAGCTCTCAATATATCCTCTAGGGTCTGAATGGTACGATGTGCTTGTCCATCCGTCTGCGGATTAAATTTTGTGCTATGGTTAACCTGAGTACTTAGACCTTTCTGAAATGACTTCCAGAAATGAGAGGTAAACTAAGGACCTCTATCAAAGATAATAGATAAAGGAACCCCGTGCCACCTGACTATCTCATTAATGTAAATCTTGGTGTAATCCTCTGCCGAATCTGTAGTCTTGACTGCAAAAAAGTGTGAAGACTTAGTCATCTTATCAACTATCACACAAATAGAGTTATGCTGTCAGCGAGTACGAGGAAATAATGAAATTCATATTGATAAATTCCCACTTCCAAGTATGATTGTCGATCTCTTGATACATACCCCTTGGTTACTAATGTTCTACCTTAACTTGCTGGCAATTGGGGTACTTACTCACAAAACCTGCTACATCCCTCTTCATGTCATTCCACCAAAAGACTTCATGTAGATCGTGGTACATCTTATTGGCTCCTGGATGAATAGAATATCTGGAGTTGTGGGCTTCTGCAAGAATATGTTGTCTCAACTCATCCACATCAGTAACACACAACATACCCTGGTAGCGAAGTACATTGTCTCCCCCTTAGGATAAAACCTCCACTCTATGATTTTGGACCGCATCCTTAAGTTAAAGCAAGATTGGGTCACTGTCTTGACTTTTCTTAAGATCTACTACCATAGAAGATTCTGACCCATTCTTAATTATGACACCATTACTTGATATACTCATGAGGCGAACTCCCAAGCGAGCAATCTTGTGAACATCCTTCGCTAGTTCCTTCCTTTCTTCCTCAACATGAGCTACACTAACCATAGATAGTGTGCTAAGAGAATCCTTTACTACATTCGCCTTACAAGGATGGTAATACACACTCATATCATAATCCTTGAGGAACTCAAGCCACCTTCTCTGGCGGAGATTCAACTCTTTTTAAGTGAATACCTACTAGAGGCTCTTATGGTTTGTGAACACATCTACATGAACACTATACAAGTAGTGTATCCAAATCTTGAGTGCAAACACAACTGTTGCAAGCTCGTCGTCGTTAGTCGGATAATTCTTCTTATGCACATTAAGCTGTACAAAAGCATAAGTTATAACCTTATCTTGATGCATCAACACACAACCTAGGACAACTTTGGATGCATCGTAATAGATCACATAACCATCTAAACCCTCTGGTAGAGTCAACATAGGAGTTGTAGTCAACCTAGTTTTCAATTGTGCGAAGCTTTTCACACAATCATATGACCACCGAAACTTAACCATCTTCTAAGTCAATCTAGTCAATGGTGAGGCTATGGATTAGTATCCTTTCACAAACTTTTTGTAATAACCTTCTAGACCCAAGAAACTCCTGATATCTGTAGGGGAGGTAGGTCTAGGCCATTGTTTCAGTGCTTCTATTTTCTAAGAATCCACTCAGAACTCTTTACTAGATATTATAGGCTCCAGAAAACTGACTAAGTGTAAACCAAAGTCGCACTTGTCAAAATTTTGCAAATAACTGGCGATCCTTGAGAGTTTGTAGAACAACTCTGAAATGAATCGCATGTTCTTCCTCATTCCTAGAGTAAATGAGGATATCATCAATAAAGATGATAACAAACAAGTCCAAGTACTGCTTGAACACCTTGTTCATCAAATACATGAAAGCTGCAAGAGTACTGGTTAGTCCAAATAATATGATTGCAAATTCATAATGACCATAACGAGTTCAGAATGCTATTTTTGGAATGTCACTATCTCTGGCTCAAAGCTGATGATAACCGAATCTGAGGTCTATATTTGAGAAATGGCTAGCACTCTGAAGTTGGTCAAACAAGTCATCAATCACGTGGATGGGATACTTACTCTTGATTGTGACCTTGTTCAGCTACCTATACTCAATGCACACACTGAGAAAACCATATTTCTTCTTTACGAACAACAATGGCGCACCCCATGAAGTGATAGATTGGGTGTTAAGGAGGATATAAATTCCAAAGTTGATTTCCCTTTCGGGAGGAACTCTGGGAAGATCTTCTGGAAAAAATTTGGGAAATTCATTGGCTACAGGAACTAACTCAAGAGTTGGGGTTTTAGAGATAGAATCTTTAACCTAAAATAGATGATATAGATAAACCTTAGAGGTCATCTTTCTAACCATAAGGTAAGAAATGGATATACCCATAGGCTCTAAGATACTGCCCTTCAATTCTAAGATTGGTTCGTTTGGAAACTGAAAACAAATAATCCTAGTTGTACAATTGATTGAGGCACAACAGGAATATAACCAATCCATGCCTAGAATGACATTTAAGTCTACCATTTCTAACTCGATGAAATCTACTGATGTGACTTTCTGAGACACCGTGATAGGGAAATTTATGTATACCCATCAAGCTATAACTGGGTCACCAACTGGAGTAGAGATTGAGAAAGGATTTGAGAGAGTTTATGGAATAACACTGAATTGGAATGTTATATAAGGAGTTACAAAAGAGAGGGTAGCCCCTGGATGTAACAATGCATAAACATCAAGGAAAAAGACTCGTAACATACCAGTGACTAAATCAGGAGAACCTTCCTGATCTTGGCGAGCTTGAAGAGCATACAACCTGTTTTGGTGCTGACCGCCACCTATACCAGATGATTTCCCCTGATGATTTGGGCCACTCGCTTATGCTGCTGAAGTTGTAGACTGATATCGACCATTACTATCTCATTGACCCTATCTATAAAGACAATCCCTCAACTTGTGACCAGATTGATCGGATCCAAAGCATTTTTCCTTTCCTGCAAGGCACTCGGTCGGATGGTTTCTTACAACACTTAGGGCAAGTGGGGTATGTCTTGGTGACTAGAACAACTCCCTGAGACTTAGAGTGTGGTGCCCTGCCTTTCTGATCATACATGTTCTGGGTGGATGACACATAGGTGATGAAGGTGCTAGAGTCAAAGACTTTTGCTGAAATTGCAAGAGATTTCCACCACTCAACTTCTGCTGAGAGTAGTAATAGTTTTTGGTTCTAGCCTTCTTGTTCTCCTTAGTCTGTTATCTATGCTTATCACCCTCAACCTGCTGAGCATGAGTTATGAGCATAGATATTTTCATAGCTCCCGACAACATATAATTATAGTACTCTGTTTTCACCAAATCTAACACTTCATACAAGAATTGTTTTTATTTGAGCCCTGGAGTCAACAACTATTTGAGGAGCATACCTGGAGAGTTGGTTGAAATTGAGCCCATACTCTTGGACTTTTATGTTACCCTGCATTAAGTTCATGAATTCCTGGGCCCTTGCTTCTCTCAACTCTATTAGGAAAAACCTATCAAGAAAGGTCTCACTAAAACATTCCAAAATAATAGGGGATGCATCTGCACCCTTGTTCTTCTTCCGTTGAGTGTACCAAATATGAGCCACATATTACGGCTGGTATGATGCCAACTCAACCCGATCATTCCTAGTGACTGCATCACCTCAAAGATCTTTTTGATCTCATCCAAGAAATTTTGGGGATCCTCACTAGTATGCGATCCTAAGAACTTAGGCAGATCAATCCTCACAAAGTCACGGACCCTAGCTGTTGTTTATCCATCATTTGCATTCACTTGAGCGTGAACCCGCTGAATGTTCTAGTTAGTGACACTTTGAGCCAACATTTGAATGACATTCATGAATTCAACATTGGAGACTTCCTGATATGGGACTGGAGGAGTTGTGTTAGCTTTCCTAGAATTCACATTCTTGGCGTTAGGTCTACGAAGAGGCATGATCACTAAAACGTAGAACATCAAATTAGAATGGAATTAGATCATACCTTACGCACGATAAGAGTAATAAAAAAATCAAGATTTTTCCTAAAACATTTTGTGGACTCCATCTCATTAGATGTGGTTCGCTTCAAACCCATGAAAGGGAATCTACTTAGTGCAACTTTTCAGACATCCTAGGAAACTTAAACCAACCTAGTTCTATGATGGAAAGTTTGTCATGCCCCGAGCTACCCCCGAGACGTGAACACGGGATAAAGTACCATAAGTGATCCCAAGTTAACCCTGCTAGCATGATCTTGAGCATACTAAATATAAATTGAATAGTAGACTAATGCAGAAAATATAGTCATAAATAAAATAAAAAGTTGGGGAATACCCATATACTATAATTGAGATATATGAAAATTGATGAGTTTAATACAAGGAATATATTAACTCAATTCTAAGATGAATCTAACTATATCCAAAAATAACCTTTAACTGACTAGAAATGCAAGGATAGGCCCCAGCTAAGTCTACCAAACTTAAACTAAAGGACTAAAAATACTAAAAGGAAACTCAGAATTGTTGTTCTCGGAGAATGAGGAATCACCACTAATTCTACTAAACTGAAGATCAAGAACCGATCTAAGCGTAATCTGGATGCCAAAACCTTAACCTACATCACAAGAAGATGTAGCACACGTATGCGACAGTACTTGAAAGGTACTAAGCATGCATAATAGAGTAAAGCTGAAATAAATTATAACTGAACATAGCAATAAAACAATTAAATAATCTAAACATGATATAGGTTCTGAAATATTGAACATGTCTAATCTGAATGCAATGACCAAGATATAACTTGATGAGACTGAAATAAAGAAACATGGTTAATGCAATGGAGTCTGACTGAACTGTAGGAACTACTAATAATCGATAATAAAACCACACGAGCTAAATGTGGAGTCCGATGTATACGCCCCATCAAGAGGACCCAATATACCTATGAGAGATATAGATGCATATTGTCGTGATCACTTAATGATGCCCACGGAGGGGACTTACAACTATGTAGTTGTTATTTCTGGGACTATTTGGGTACGCTGAACCCTAGTCCTACTCGGTATTATGATACTCCAATGGATTAAGTAATTAACACATTATGACTGAATTTTTGTAAATATTTGATAACTAAAAAGTGAATATGCAAACTAAGAGTGCAATAATTTGTCTGAAAATGATGCAGTCAAATATTGAGACATTTATATCTGAAATAACTAAAATATCCAACCTAACATTTGTATTTTAAGAACTAAGGAAATAGATATCTAGGGTTCTAAAGTTAATGTAATAAACTAAGTAATAACATGGGAATTTGATTTGGAACATATAATTAAGTAATTCATGATAATCTACTGAAGTTCTAGAATCCCTAGGTCTAATCATGATAAGAAATCAAGAATCTGACTGAAATCTAGGGACCCAATGGTTTAAAGGAACCCACTAGTTAAATGCAACATACCTCGTGACGAATTCCACGGAGAAATCCTTAGATTTTGGGTTTGGAATTGATGGAACCATGTTGCGTTCTTGAACTAGGGTTATTGATCTTTTTCTCCTCTCTTGCTTCTAATGTTTTATGTTTTTATTAATGACTTGACCTATGTAAGTTTACTTATGTTTCTAGGATTAAATTGACTAAAACCTCATGATTTAGGGTCTAAACGATGCAGCGTAGGGTCCAAATGAACAAAGAAAAGACCAAAAGACCCCTCACTTGAAAACTGTCAAAATCACTGACGGAGGTGACTGACGGCCTGTACTGGTTGACCGTCGTTCCCGACTATGGAATAAAAGTCGTTAGTTCCATCGACGGAGCTGATTGGTCGACCGTAAGTCAATTGACGGTACGTACTGGTCGATTGTCGTTCGCGACTGAGGACTAAAAGTCAGTTGGCCCATCGATGAAGCTGACTAACAAACTGTAAGTCGACTGACGGTCCGTACTGGTCGATCTTCATTCTCGACTGATGACTGAAAGTTGACTGTCCTATCAATGGAGCTGACTGTTCGACCAAAAGTAGACTGACGGTCCGTAGTTAGCTCCATTAGTGGCACCTGCAACTTCTAAAAATCTACATTTTGGTCTGTTTTGGATACGGGGATGTACATTGGGTTTTGGAGTTTGGTTACGGGTTGAGAGTCGAGGTCTGGTCTTAGTTTAGGTTTCAGTCTTGGGTCCCCAATTGATTATTGAGGTCGGGTGTTGAAGTCAAATCACTATTCTAAAATTGATTCCTATGTTAGGTGTTACGTGTTAGGCTCGGGTCTTGCATAGGGTATTGGTGTTGGGCATTGGTTAAAAAGTTGGGTCCTGAGATGGAAATTTGTGTCAGATCTCAAGGCCAGATCCTGGATCGCTCGTCAGGTTCAGCTATCAAGTTTGTGTCGTGATTCAAAAGTCAAATACTAGGTAGGGAGTCAGGGTCAAATCTTAGTTTAGAATTTATTCCAAGGTCAAGAGTTAGGAAACGAGAGTTGAAAGTTGAGGTCATGATTGGGTCTCATGTCATATGTTATGTTTAGGTCCCACTTCAATGGTTAGGTCCTCCATTAGGTTTTGTGATCACGTTGTCGTTTGGAAGTCAGAGCTCGATTAAGATTTCGGTGTTTTGGTTTGGGTGTCACGTCCAGGTTATTGAGTTAGAATTGGAGTCATAAATAGAGTGAGGGGGTTGAATCCCAACAGACGATCAAGGTCATGTGATGACGCTCAAATGTACTTTGTAAAACCAATTAAAAGATACAGTGGTCCTCGTTCATAAAAATACCCAACTACAGTTGGGGTCGATTCCCACAGATAATGGTATATTGTATAAAATTCTATCAAGTTATTTGGATTGTAAAATCATTCATTTGTAATAGTAAAGATAAGTGTGTGGATGATTCCGCCCATTTAATAAAAGGATTTGGTTTTCAATGGTTACAATTAAATTAAAAGTTTCTAAAATTAAAGAAGTAACAATTAATATAGGGGTGCGGGGATTTTAAATTAATTTCACGTAGGGGTAATTGTCGTTCTCTATAGCGATGAACATTCATGAATAGGCTAAGTCATATTTAATGATGCTAATCTTCTTCCGATCTCATAGCATCCTTGTATAGCATCTTCATTCGGTCTCATCTATATGCTATAATAAACAACCCAATACCATACTCTATTCTATCTTTATATGCTGAAATAGAGAAAATAGATCAGAACCATAACCTCTATTTTCAATCAAGTTACATTCATCATACATAAATTGATAGTACCAGCATAATTACCCACTCCAATCGATATCTTTCGAGAGTAACATAAAATTAAGCAATCACAAGCAAATCCTCTTTGGATTACACTTCCATTTGTCATTTTAAAGAACAAAAGTTGAAAACCCCAAAAACTAGAAAGTCTTCATTCACACGGTAAAGTGTTGTTTTCCTCTCACTTCTCATACACCAAAAACTATTTTAACTTTCGTGAACTCTCAACTCCAGACTCCCTAATTTATCTCTCATTTGGGCTATTTATGTTTTTCTCTAAATCTGGCCCAAAACTCACCACATGACCCATTGTTCGACATTAGACGGGCTCGCCAATCATGTTGGGTGAATATCCCTTTGCTCTTCAACTCACCTTTTCTTGCTCTAGACTTCAAGTGCTTGAACCTCCATGAGTAATCTCGTTCGATTCTTCCTTTCACATTCAATGTATTACTGAGCACGACCTTAGTTCACCTTTTAAGCCTTCTACTATTCACCTTACTTGTTGCTTTCGACGATGATCAACATATTCACCCTTTCTCATTTGGTGCATCGTCTTTCCATTTGGAGTCCTCTGACCTTCCTCAATAGATGCAAGTGTTGTGCACTGTCAATTTGGGTGAGGTCATGCCCAATATGCGATCTCTCTTTCTAGTTTGGCGATTACCAATGTATAGTTTGCACTTTTTTTATATTTTTTTCCATTCTTTAAGACATTCATCCTTCCCTTGTCCTTTATCCTTTGTAGGTGCAAATCATCAAAATATCAGTAGAATAGGACATAGTTAGGCATTGAGGACACTAAATGTTGAGTTAATTTGGCCTCAAATGAGTGCAAATTTACTACTCATTAACACCCTCAACTTAAACTTTTGCTTGCTTACAAGTAACTGAAGACACAGTTAGTTCAATAAGGGTATGATACAAGTCTCATTATAAAAGTATACTCAACAACATTCTACACTTAATCGTGATCAAAAAGTTTCAAATGATGACTAGCCGGTCGAAACATAAGCTCAAGCTCAATGTAGCTTTTCCTCTAATGCAAGACCATGTTTCAACAAATGTATTCAAGTGCACTCACATCAGGAACGATTCCATGCTCTCAAAAACAAATCAACAAAGAAATAAGGAATCAGCCAAGCTTCATCCAATAGGTTTGCCTCTATTTTCCAATCATCACACAACATAATTCATGCAAAATATCAAGGGTATTTCAAGCTTGTAACGGGGGTGAGGGTTAAGGTATTGTCAATTTGACTTAGTCGCTTCACTTTTTAAAAGCATTGTTTCAATCATCTTCACCACTTCTCAAGTTTTTTTCATTCTTTTTCATTTGGAAACTCAAAATTTAAATTTTTGACTCACTTTATTTGGAATCCACTTTATTTCATCAACTTCTCTTTTCATTTCCATTTTATAAAAAAATTCATCATAATATTTGTCTTTTTTAAAAAAAACATAAGGAAGTGTTCCTTCTTTTTGTAACAAACTATTAAGTTAAGTCGTATTTCATCTTTCTTTGACCTTTACTTGTCTTTCATTTTTCCTATCTTTTCATATCCCTCACTTAGGCTTTTGACCTAAGTTGGATATTCAAACATAAAAGTGCTTCAAAAAGGATATTGTGTGAGAAGGTAGGGACAATTTGGATCAAGATGTTTCATTTTGGTTGTCAACAAATGGTTTAGACTTAAATGGTGCCAAAACATATGCACACCATCACATGGTAGTCATAAAGGTATGAAAGTTTGGGTTCCCTGTTAGAATTGCTACCCAAGATCACCACTTACAATTACCAAGGTTTAGACAACTAGAATAATAGGAAAAAATCTAAAATTACACACACATGTTTTCAAGTAAAATCTTACCAAACATAGCACTTCGAATACACTCATTTACCATACCCCGAAAATATCACAAGCATAAGTTTGATGTTCATTGAAAGGATCACATCACAACATAGCTAATCAACAAGTGATTCAAAGAGATCGCTCAAAAGTGCATCCATATAACCTTACATTCTTGCAACACCTACATTATACATCATGTTCCTCATGAGTACTATTCAAGACATTGATATAGAATAGAATCTATCCTCTAATTATTATCAATGAAAACTCAAGAATTTCACAATTTTTAGAACTCATGGGGTAATTGTATAATTGAGAAAAAAATGAAAGATGCCTTATGAGATAAACCAAAAACAAATGAATTAGTCTAATATAAACAAAAGTAAAATACTACAGTCATCCAAAACATAAAAATAACAAAATACAAATCTAAAAGAGAATATTGACACAAATTCCTTCACCCACCAAAATAAATGTGTTGTGTCGTTAGTGAAAAAGTAATATGTATGGGAGAAAGAGTAAAAATGTTCCACTGACAGGTAATGCTTGTGAGTGCTCTCATTTGGAGACTCTGGCAGGTATAGCATTAGATGAGTCATCACTGTCCGGCAATAGTATCACATGAGGCAACAATGTGGCATATGTGTACGTCACACCAATGGGATGAATAGTGGAGTCTGAAGAGACTCCACTGGTACCAACTGTTGAAGTCTCCCAAAAGGATCTCTCCTGGGTGGCGTTGAAAAACATCTCCTTAGTGTCCTGCAACTCCGTGAATGTTTGTGCAATACTATACTCATCCTACTGTCTCCTCACCTTAGCATGATCCATCTCCTCGACCAAATCGTCATCGATAACACCCTCAGTAACAACTATCCTATCTATTTTACTCTACTACGCACTCGGACAAGGCTCACTTTTGGTCATCATCGGTGGAATAGAGGCAGGTGCATCAAGTATGGGATCATCTCCCCACAACATCAAATTTTCAATAGATCTCATCTAGACTACGGTCGCTTGCAAGGTAGGAAGCTCGCCTCTCATAGTGTCAATCACACCGAAACTACCTTTAGCCTGCTCTCTGGACTCTAATATAGTAATGAGGTTGTCCAACCTCACATTGTGGGCCTCAATAAACCTCTCACATCTAGTCGCCCACTCCCTCAAAAGGGCCCTCGCCCGCTCAATTACCCTATCAATCAGTATGAAAATGTTCCTCTCAACCCTAGCCACTCTAACATCCGTAGATTGGGCAAGACTGTCCATTTGATAAATCAAGGTCTGGGTCAAGGTGTACGGGGAGTAGGAACTGGTGCAGGTATAGTGATACACTAAAATTACACCTCCATAAATAAGTATAAGCAGTTGTTGTCAAATAAAGAGTCCAACTTGTTGGTTGGGGTCGATCCCACGAGGAATATGACTTAGACTTAAACTTAACCCACTATTATATTTGTTTAGTCAAACTATTTTCAAGACAAGTATGTAAAGGAGGGGGGTTTAAGCAAGTAACTGATTCTTGATTAAGTGATAAGTGGACAAGATTCAAACTTTGAGTTATCAATATAAGAGAGAAACTAGGGTATATGTGTTCCCCATAAGCTCTTAATGCACTAATCCTAATAATAGTAATCCTTTCCTAGTGTTTTACATGTAAAGTTGGTAAGTTAGGTATCCTAAGAGATTAGTCCTCCAAGTAGATAATTTCACCTCGCACATTGGTCCGACTATGGGTGTATTCTTTACTAACCCTTACCTTTACCCCAGATTAGACATCACATCAATGTATGACTTAGTATTCACACTCGCACCAATTAACATTACACTATTAGATAGTATCCACAAAATCTTTGTTGTTAATTTTTTTCTCATTAACTACCTCCTTGGTCCGGCAAGTAGCAACGATGCAATTTCTAACGTTGCGCATTCTTAAAAATACTCTTAAGCAAAAGAATTAACAATAAATGCATAAACATTATTCAAGAATTACTTAATTATTATTCATACTTCTTTGATTTCTCATGGTTCCCACAACCCTAGATGTGGATTTAGCTACTCATGCTTGAAAGAACACAATTCATAATTGAGTAAAAAAAATTCATGAACTTACAAGTAGAATTGTTGAAACTCAAAATCTTCAATTGAAATTCAAAGAGAAAATTGTATCAAATGAATTTCGGAAATCAAATTGCTAAAGTTTGCAAGTTAACTCCTAAAAACACCAAAAATTAGAAGTTAACAATAATGTATAACCCCTAAAATGAGAATTACAACTCCTATTTATAGAAAACAAATCCTAAATAAAACAGTAAACAAATTAAGGAAATAATTGGCCAGACACGGTTTAAAAGGACGTTTCGGTCTACGGATGGTGGATCAGCCTACGGTCAGTAGGTCCCTTCCGTGGCTAAACACTTAGACAATCTTCATCAGGTACTAGAACCTTCAACTTTCTGATCATCAATGACAGACGTGCAGGACGGATCATGGGTTGACCTATGGTCCATCGTCTTGCTCCATGCTTCCACATTTGTCATATTTCCATGTTCTTCTGCTTATGATGCATCACCTATGGTCCGTGGACTGGTACGGTCCATCCTGGAATTCCGTGGACTGAAACTGAAATTGAAACCACAAGAAAAGGACCTAGGACTGCAAATCCACAGTCCGTGGGTGGTTCCGTAGGTGGTCAGTCATGCACTTTTCAGCTCGTATCTTCATCAACCACATCCAAGCCTATTTCCTGCAAAAACAAATTACATAAACATTATTTCTAATAAAAAAATAGCCCAAGACACGCACAAATTCTAAGTGAAATGCATCAAAATTACTGTAAAATCATGGTATATCAACACACTTAACTTAAACTTGTAGTTTGTCCTCAAGCACCACATTAACACTCTAAATGACACTTATGTAAAAGCACACATACAAACTCAAGAAATCATATGGCCTTTTCAATCAATTCCATCTCTTTAGCATCATTTAGACTCAACAAGCTAACTCATGCGGATCAGAACATGACATAGATCAACCAATAGAAACAACATCATACACTTTTCACAATCACCAAGGTATCAATTTTCCAACAATGCAACTAGTTCCGTCACTTCAAAAGAAATCCTTTTTTAAACACAATAGACATGCAGTTTAAGTTTAACAATTCATTGAACACTCATACTCAGAATTGATTTCATGTACAATTAGTGCTCAATACCATAGGCTTGCCCTTATTTTCACGGTTTAGATTCACCAAACTAGTTGTGGGGATCACTCTAGGAGTTTCTTAGCTTGTAACGTAGGTTCAGGGTCAAGTAGGATACATTTGGGTACTTTTTAGTGATTTTTCCCTCATTGACATTACATTGGGTGTTTAGCTCTTTTCTCCACCAATTCTTGCCATCTTTTTAATATTCTGCTCTTTCCCTCGATTCTCATTCACATAGATGTGACTTTGACTATTTAGCTCATACTTTTCACTTCTCTTCATTTTCTTTTACTACATTTTTCTTTGTTTCTTTCAGAATTTTTGTCTCATATTTTTCTATCTTTTTGAATTAGCCACCCTCAACTTAGGATATTAGTCTAAGTCAAGGTGCACATGTCCAAGGAGGGACTAGGGCAAAAAAAATCATTTTAGGGAAGGTGAGTTAGGTTTATTGTAAGAAGTTGTTTACATTAGGCTCAAACATTTGGATCAAAGGGAATATTTGTTTGTTTTGGCTGAATTATTTAGGCTTGAGGGGAATTATTTGAACAAGGGTCATGATCTTTTCCCAACTTTTAGCCTAGATTATCTTAGAATGACCAACGGGGCACGTTCTAGATTGATACCTATTGTATGAACATTCAAACTTTTTTCACACACATGGCACATTATTTCATTATCAGATTATTTGATTACACTATTCTAATTTTTTGCTTAAGTCATATGGTCAAATCGATTTGTTATCATGTCATATTGAGATCCTGCACATTCAACTCATCAAGCCTAATGATCTAGCACATTTAAAACTTTTTGGATGGGTATAAATTTGTCTTCATGATTTTTATGTCATTTTGCTTTCATTCTTCTACCTATTTGTACATATACAATCTTAAACATGTATGTTCAACAAAAAGTAAAACAGTCTCTTGGAGGAATATAACACATGCAAGAAAATCCCAAAAGAGGATTATGAGTTGGGTTACTCGAACTTCACCTTATCACTCACAATATATTTACCCAACCTCTAACAAAATAAGGTGTAAATGACCCAGTGCAAAAACAATCAAAATTAAAATATAGGGTGAAGCAAACTTGTGTAGTATATGCACCGAAAACCTCTCAAGAAGCGGATAGTTTGGGTTTCTCAGAGCCAGCTAGATAAACATTAAGGACGCCATTAGTAGGCCCTCACCAACTAACGTAGAACCATAAGAAGTTCAAGGAATTCCTGATGGGCCAACATCTAACTCACAGATTTGCAGTTGTCTCCTCTCCTTGTCAAGAATAGACACCCGTTGGGCCTCCTCAAACTGCTGGCGCTCCTTATTCCTCAATTGAAGAGCCTCCTCAGTATAGACAGTGTGGTTGGATTAGTGGCGCTTCCCAGTAGCACAAGAAGAATTTGGTGGTGGTATAGTATCGCCGAAAAGAGCAGACATGACCATCTCATCCTTCGGTACCGCAAGGGAAGACTTAGGCTCAGTTTTAGTGAGGGATAGAAGTGCAGAAACATCAACCAGAGGCTATCCAACTCCCTCTCAAAGGTGGTCGCATCGATGGTCTGGGTTGGGCTCATTAACACTCACAACTCTAAAACATCCAAGCACTTATGAACGGCCTGAACCGTCTATTCCATCATTTTCTCCATTCTTACCTCAGACTCTGCAGTTGAGTGTTGCATACATTGCTACTTATTCTAAAGTAAAGTGGTCATCTGTGCTCCAACTTTTGGACTCGGGCTAGAGAAACCACAATAGACCTTGAAGAGGGAATGGCTCGGGATGAGCTAGGGTTCTGACTAGTGGCCGAAGAGGGTGTATCCTGGTCCTCTGCTATAGGGGGGGGAAATAGTTGTGTCATCATTCGGCATCTACTCAACATTTGTAGCATGATCATCAACAAAAGGCGGTACCTTAACCTGTGGCTCTCTTGACGTGCAACAAGGATGGCATTATCTTGAATGAGGCCAATGTCTAGAGTCTTATTCGCATCAAGCAATTGGTCACATTTCAAAATGGGAATAGAAGCATCCCTGTAGAGTTGGAAAATCACACACTGCAAAGGTAGGGTAATGGTGTCCTTGAAGACCCTTTGGTAGATCTCTTCGATCAAAAATGTGGGCGACATGAATCTCCAAACTTACCATAATTGTTGCCAGCATCACTGGCCGCTTCCATGTAACAACATTGTCAACCTAAGTTGAGGACAATTTTTCTAAACCAACAGCCAGAAGAAATTCGCAAGGAACCTCAATGTAGTCTTCCTAATACACACACTAAGAGTACCAACCCACTTAATGCTCTCTCCATCCGCAACAATATGATTAGCCAACCACCTCAATAGTGTCTCTCGTTGCTCATCAATATGACTAGCCAACCACCTCAACATTGTCTCCCGTTGCTCAGCATCACTCTGAAACGCCTGGCTTTGGATGATGCCCATCCGTTAGTCATAATCTGCGGTATTTATAGGCAGAGTGTGGGAAGGACCATATAATAACCTGCGAATAGTGACCTTTGAGATATTGACTGGAACCCTCACACTAAGGTGGAGAGAAGTAGAGGTTGAACAGCGGGCTTGACCTGTTTGGAGATTGAATTTTGGACGGTGGAAGAATATGAGGCATAGAACTCTCTGGTATTCACCTCACTGTAGGTCCCGAGGCTCCATTCCATCCACTTGAATTTGTGTCTCCCAAAGAGCTCCTGAATATCCGGTGCAGTATGGAGGCTGCCGGTAAGGACCCTACGCTCCTCAGTAATAGTCTGAGTCATCCTTTGGTGTTCGTTCAATATTGTGCCTTTTCATATATATGATTTTGGCAAGATATACACCATTTGTCCAGATCATCGGCCTTGGGAGAGGCTCAACTCGGGTAGGTATTGCACTGTCGCTTGAGTAGGTGGCATTTGCTAAAACAGCGGTATTGCTGCTAGGACTAGAGCCGGACTGTGACTCTGAGCTAGCGTGTGCTCCAATTTGCATGGTCCCCTCCTCAGACTATAGGTAGTTACCTCGTCGGAGCTAACGTGTTGGCCTCTGTTCCTAGTAGTGTGGGGCCGTGGGAGAGATCCTGGTGGAAGGTGGGACATATTCCATATCATTGTGCGCCTTTATTATACGTCAGGAAGGGGCACTGACTTGGACTTGCCCCCCCCCCCCCGTGCGTAGGTAACAACTTTCTTTGGAGCCATGGTACCTGTGAAAGCTTAGTTAGTACAAAATCAAGGCAATAAAACATATGGATGAATTTTAGAACAAGATTCAGAGCACGGGGAAAACTAAAAAAAAAATAAGCAGTAGTTGAACCTGTGACCCACAGTGGGTACCTACGGTCCGTCGATGCAGTGACGGCCCGTGGGTTGCCTCGGTAGGTTAAAGTACCCAAGATTGAGTCTGTAATGTGGGAACCATACATGTGCAGAATTGTTCGTCGATAGGACGACAGACCATAGTCCACATAGTGGTTCTACATTTAAAAAATATTATGTGTGCCACTAGTCTACGGACCTCGACCTATGGTCCGTGGGTTTGAGTCGTGGGTCAACTCTGTGCCAGGGTTTTAGACATTAAACTCACAGTCAATGCAATATTTAAATAAAAACACCATCGAACTAGGCCACATGTGTTTCACCATATATTTTGGTAGTTTGTCATCCTAGGGTTGTGATAAGTCAATTTTATTCTTATTTACATAAAACCATTGAATAACCGTCAAAACATCCAATTTAGACATATTAAATGATTTATATGGTTCGAATTTATGACACACTCACATATTATCATTCCAAAAGTATTTCTAAATACAATTCAACATTCAAATAGGAGATTAACAACCCAAGGTAAAGTTGCAACTTCGTGATTTCATAGTTTAAACAATGAAAACAAAATTCAAAAGTTAGGGTGGAATCATTTACCATACAAGTAATCGAAGTGGGTGAGTGTGTTAGTGCAATTAAAGCCTTGAACCTTTTTGCTATGCTTTGACACCTAGACCAGACCTTGGAATCGTTGTGGAAAGATATGGAAGTTATTATGGAGAGAAGAGGGAGATATGTGAGATAGAGTATTAATATGGGAAATAAGGGAGTGATTTGAGGGTGATTAATGGAAGAATATGGGGTGCTTAAACGGTTGTAACGGTTAAGAAGAAAATATGGTAGGGGAAATGTTTTGAAAATGAAGAGTTTTAATAAAAAGAGGTTCGAGTAAGTCCAGGCGAAAACTCTAGGTTGGACCACGAGACCCCGTCGTCGGTCCGTGGGTCGACCTACAGACAGTGGGTTGTGTCCTTAGGTTTCTCTAACACTTAGAAAGATTAGAAAACGTATTTGGTATCTAAGAACTCCATCTACGGTCCATGGTTTAACCAACGGATCGATGTTGTCCGTAGACCACTGCACAACTATTTGCTGATGATTTTTTTTTCATTCTTGCACACATAGCAACTATTAGGACTTTCTTTCTAAAATTTTTTGAACACTTTTTAGACACTGAACCTAATCTACATCTAGCCGACACTAAATAAATAAACATCAATTTAAAGAGCTACAAAAATAAAAAATAAAGAAGAAAACTCATATATCAAAAAGAAAAACCTATAGTTGGATAGATTGTACATCTTAGATTGCCTCCCAAGCAGCAGTTGATTTAATGTCGTGGCCCGACGCACACACCTTGATTACTCAGACTTCATCAAGATAAGAGGCCTCAATCACTTCTATCACACTCACCCGATTCCCCCAAGTAGACTTTAATCCTCTGTCCGTTCACTTTGAACCTTATTCCTTCCTTGTTCTCGAGCTCGACCGCCCCTGGAAAACTTAAATGAATCTGAATGGCCTGGTCCATTTGGACTCGAGTTTTCCAGGAAACAACCTCAACCTTGAGTTGAATAAGAGCACCTAATCACCAATAACAAATTCACACTTCTCAATCGTTTGATCATGGTACTTTTTCATCTTCTCTTTATACAAGGCTAGACTTTCATATGCATTCACGCAAAACTCATCAAGCTCATTCATATCCATTGGCCCTTGACTTGATGCGAAGCCCCAATCAAATTCAACTTCTGTAGCAGCCACATTGCTTTGTGCTCTAGCTCTATAGTCAAATGAAATGACTTTCCATGTACAAGTTGTTAGGAGGACATACCTATAGGAGTCTTGAATGCGGTGTGATAGGCCCATAGAGAACATTAAGCCTTCTTGACCAATCAGTTATCTTGGCGTTCAGTCTTTCCTAGTATTCACTTTATCTCTCTATTCGACACCTCAACTTTCCCACTATACTATGGATGGTACGGAGTGGCTTCATTGTGACAAACTCAATATTTTTATAGTAACACCTTGAGCTACTTATTACAACAATAAGAACCTCCATCACTGATAATCGCCCTAGGTGTACCATATATAGAGAAGATACTCTTTTTTGGGAATGTGGTGAAACTCTTTCCCACATTGTTTGAAAGCAAAATTGATTCCACCCATTTCGATACAAAGTCAATTGCAATAAAAATATACTTCATCACATGTGAACTCACAAATGGCCCCATGAAGTCAAGACCCCAAACATCAAATAACTCAATCACCAATATCGGGTTCATAGGTAATTCTTGCTTTTTTAAAATTCCTCCTCTTTGGCACCGATCACAAGACTTGGAAAAATCATGAGTATCTTAGTGGATGGTAGGCCAGTAATACCACACTGCAAGATTTTATGAGCATCCAGAATATAACTATGGTGCCCACCAGCATGTGATGAATGAAACACCTCTAGTATACTCATCATCTCAACCTCGGGCACACAACGACGAATAATACCATCAGCACAAATATGAAACAAGTAATGCTCATTCCAAAAGAACTTCTTCACATCAAATATAAACTTTTTCCTTTGGTGGAATGACAAATTCGATGGAACCAAATTGCTTGCCAAATAGTTAGCGAAATCTGTGAACCAAGGGATAAGATCATAAGAAGCAACGAATACCTGTTCATCTAGGTATGCATCATTAATTTTAGCCTCATCTCCTAACTTGAGCATTGCTTCCTCCCCTCATCTGGACAAATGGTCGGCAACCTAATGTTTTGTCCCCTTTCTATCCTGCACCTCAAAGTCAAACTCTTGCAGCAACAATACCTATTTAATCAACCTCGGTTTTGCATCCTTTTTAGCTATTAGATAACTCAATGTAAAATGGTCAGTATGCACTATGACCTTAGTACCAAGCGAGTAGGATCAAAATTTATCATATGCGAAAACCACAACCAGGAGTTCCAATTTAGTCACATTATAGTTCTTTTAAGCTTTGTCGTCATAGTAAATCGGATGAAGATCTTCTTTCACTTCTGTCCCAATACCACATCAAGCACTACCTCACTTGCATCACACATTACTTCAAACTTTTACCCCTTATCCGATGAAATAATGATAGGTGTTGATACTAAACTTTCTTTCAAGTCTCCCAATTTTCTGTGACAAGAATCATCAAAATCAAATTTACACTCTTTTTTGAGTAGTTTGTACAATAATTGCAATTTTAGAGAAATCTTTGATAAATGTCGTGACCCAGAACCATCGTGATTGGCACCCACACTTACAAGCCGGTGGGAGAGTCACTACTACTATCCAACTAAAGCATTTATTCTAAAACTAAGGCATTTAAGTAACGGAAGCAAGTTAAATGACAAAAAACAAAGTTCCATTACTATAACAAAAGATCTAATAATTAAAAGTTGCGGAACTTAAACTTAGAATCTGAAAGTCAATGTACCAAAACTATTAAATGATACCAAGAATAGACAAGGAATGCTAATGAACTATCCAACTATGTAAGAAAAATGGTCTATGTCCGAAAATGGTGGACTTAAACTAAAGAAAATTCCATGGTATCCCGGAAGGTGTGACTCACCCTTGAAGTCGATACGATAATCTCTACTCTCCTAGGCGAGGTCTCTAACTAGCCGCTTGAAGACGCCCTATACTCAACAAAAAAAAAGAGCAACTGCAGAATCAGTACACAACCACTCTGTAGTAGTAGGATCACACAGCTATCTCACTAGTGCAATATATAACAAGTCGAACGATAGTATAATCACATGCACATACATCAACATAAACAATATTATCAACATGAAAACTCGATAAAACATTTTAGATGCTTAACACATAACTGGTCCTCTCACGTAACCTAAACTCAAATAGTTAGCTTGCCGGAACGTGGCAATCCGATCCCAAGTATGCTGAAACGTGGCAATCCGATCCAAAGTGATGCCAAAACGTGGCACCCAATCCAGTTAGCTTGCCGGAACGTGGAATTGCGATCCCTGATCACACATGACAATCATAAATACATCATCAAGATGATACATTCACATCATGATTTCATGGTTACGTCATTCGTCTATCACAATTACAACAAATGTGATAAAAAAATGCAACATTCATATACATACAAGTATCATAATGAAACAATAACATACATACACCACACAATCATGAAATCACAACCATCACCTACCTCGAAACAAGCTTGAAACCTTAAGAAACTTGATCCTTCCCTTTTCAAATTCAATTTGCTTGTTCTTGGTCTACAAATAATCACAATACGTGTGAAATCAATAAAAAAATTCTAATTACCCGGAATACTAACAATTCTATGAACCCTAGAGCAAACCCATGATTCCAACTTAGTCAAATTAGGGTTAATTACACTATAGAATCTATCGAGATATCCTTTCCCATCAACATTGACTCATTCTAGTACGTTCTACGCATCAAAAAGTGAGTTCTGGGAGTGAAATTTTACTACACGTTACCCTATTGAGTATCTTATTAGCCGTAAGGATGGCTTTGCCCCACAGGTTTCACGGTGAATAAGAACTAATTATCAAGGAATTCATCATTTATTTTAATGTTTTGTTCTTTCGTTCCACCAAACCATTTGACTCTAGTGTATATGGTATAGTAGTTTGATAAATAATACCATATTCCAAACATATCTCTGCAAAAGGAGATTCGTATTCTCTTACCCTATTACTTTGAATCATTTTTTATCTTTAGATTTACTTGATTTTCTACTTCATTTTTGTATTGCTTAAATATATCAATTGCTTCATCTTTAATATGAAGAAAACATATATAAAAAATCAAGTGCAATCGTCAAAAAAAGTTATAAAATATTTTTTCCCACCGCAAGATGGTATTGACTTCATATCGCATATATCTGTGTGAATTAAGTTTGAAGTTTTAGAATTCGTATCAATAGAATTATAAGGATGTCTAACAAACTTACATTCCACAAAAATTTCACATTTCGATTCATCACATTTGAAATGAGGCAATACTTCTAAAGTAATCAATTCTCGCAAGGCTTTATAATTTACATGTCCAAAACGGGCATGCCATAAATCATTTGACTCCAATAAGTAAACAAAAGCAAAAATTTTAGGAACACTGTCAACAACCATTACATTATGTTTGACGAGGCTCTCAGTGAGGTAGCCCTTTCCTAAGAACATATCATTCTTACTTATTACAACTTTGTCACTAACTAGGAAACGTCACTAGTTAGGACACACTTAAACCCGTTCTTAACGAGTGCGGCGGAAACTTTCTTTCTAATAGTAGAAATGCGCAGAACATTATTCAAAGTCAACACCTTGCCGGATGTAATTTTTGACATTACTTTTCCACTTTCTGCAATTCTTTTCGTTGTTGTGTTCCCCATGAAAAAACCTTCATCGAACTCACCAGGAGTATACGTTGCAATACTTCTTTTGCAGAGAAAATATGTCGAGTGGCACCTGAGTCGAGAAACAACTCCTTGGGGTTTTCAACTAACTTGCACTCTGAGATCATTGCACAGAGCTCATCTGCATGTTCCATCTCTTCCACGATGTTTGCTTAGCTTTTGCCTTTGTCCTTGTCCTTTCTTGGAGCATGACAGTAAGAAGACTTGTGAACAGCCTTACATCAATTGTTGTTAGAAATATGCATCAGAACTGCATCAGTCCAAATTGTCTGTATTGTAGGGTAATTATTTACTAGGGTAGTTATTTACTGTTTAGTAGTTAAATTATATCTTATCCTTATCCTTATCTTTATCCTTAGTTTTTAATCTTATCCTTAGGAGTTGGTTCACTTGTAAACTCCTATAATTATCTGTGTTATAATGAAGTAAGTAGTTTTGCTTTTCATAAATTTTTCTCTGTTCGTTTATCAAACTAATGTTCCTACTTGTTCAATAACAAAAGAAGATAAGATTGTTATGTTTTTCCTCTCTAAAAACTAACAATTGGTATCAGAGCATTTATTTCTTGAGGGATCCTTGGGTGTTTTGATTGTAATCAACAAGACAAGTTTATCAATCATGGAAGCAGAATCAAGTTTTTCTGTAATGGCACCACCTGTTTTTAATGGTGATAACTATCAGATTTGGGCGGTAAAGATGGAAACATATCTAGATGCCATGGATATGTGGGAGGCAGTCGAAGAGGATAATGAAGTTCCTCTGTTGCCTAACAATCCTACTATGGCCCAGATCAAAAACCATAAAGACAGGAAAACCAAAAATCAAAGGCAAAGGCCTGTTTATTTTCAGCAGTATCTTCTTCAATCTTCACTCGAATTATGTCTCTAAAGTCAGCAAAATCCATCTGGGATTATCTCAAGGCAGAATACGAAGGGGATGAAAGGATCAGAGGTATGCAAGTGCTAAATCTTATAAGAGATTTCGAGATACAGAAGATGAAAGAAACTAAAACCATCAAAGATTACTCTGAAAGGCTCTTGAACATAGCAAACAGGGTAAGATTACTTGGTTCCGTGTTTAATGATTCACGTATTGTTGAAAAGATTTTGGTAACTGTGCCAGAAAGATTTGAAGCAACCATAACTACTTTGGAAAACACGAAGGATCTGTCCAAGATCACCTTCGCAGAGTTTTTAAATGCTTTGCAGGCACAAGAACAACGAAGAGTCATGAGAGAAGAAGGAAATACAGAGGGAGCATTGTTTGCCAAGCCTCAAGATGGAGGCAAAAACAAAAAGAAGAAGAACAAGAAGAATGGTGAAGGCATTTCAACAAGTACTACCAAAGGAAAAACTGGACACTCAAAGAAAAGTTATCCTCCTTGTAAGCATTGTAACAAGAAAGGTCATCCACCATATAAATGTTGGAGAAGGCCTGATGCTAAATGTAGTAAATGCAATTAACTTGGGCATGAAGCTGTAATTTGCAAGAACAATAGTCAGCAACAAGAAGCAGAGGCTAAAATTGTTGAGGGTGAGGAGGAAGATCAACTCTTTGTTGCTACATGTTTTTCAAGTAGATCATCTAGTGAGTGTTGGCTGATTGATAGTGGATGCACTAATCACATGACAAATGACATGTCTCTCTTCAAGTAATTGAAGCCTACGACCATTACTAAAGTCAGAATAGGTAATGGCGACCATCTTCCTGTAAGAGGGAAAGGAACCATTGCTATTCCAAGTAATTCAGGTACTAAAACAATTTCTGATGTGCTTTATGTACCTGACATAGATCAAAACTTGCTTAGTGTTGGTCAATTGATGGAAAAAGGCTACAAGTTAAATTTTGAAGATAATCATTGCTTGATCAAGGATGCCTCAGATCAAGAAATGTTTAAAGTAAGAATGAGAGGCAAAAGTTTCTCATTAGATCCATTTGAGGAGGAGCATGTTGTTTTTTCAGCAAAAGAAAGTGTTGCAGAAGTATGGCACAAGAGACTCGGACACTATCACTATGAAGGGTTGGTTAAAATGCAAAAAATGAAAATAGTTAAGGACTTTCCTGTTTTAGAAGTACATTCTTCAAATTGTCTTGCGTGTCAATATGGAAAATAAAACAGACTTCCATTTTCAAAGACAACTTGGAGAGCCTCGAACAAATTGCAACTAATTCATACTGATATAACAGGACCACAAAGGACTCCTTCACTAAAAGGTAGTCTTTACTATATCATTTTTGTAGATGATCTAACCCGCATGTGCTGGATTTATTTTCTCAAGCATAAGTCAGAGGCTTCTAATTTTTTTCGGAAGTTCAAAGCAAAAGTAGAAAATGAAGCCAACTGTAAAATTCAGTCCGTAAGAACAGATAATGGAAAGGAATACACTTCTTACCAGTTTGACATGTTATGTGAGGAAGCAGGGATTCATCATCAGCTTACTACTCCCTATACTCCACAACAAAATGGAGTAAGCGAGAGAAGAAACAGATACATTATGGAGATGACCAGATGCATGTTGCACGAGAAGAACTTGCCAAAGAAATTTTGGGCAGAGGCAGCAAATACATCAGTTTTTCTTCAAAATAGGCTTCCCACAAAGGCAGTGAAAGACCGAACTCCATTTGAAGCTTGGTATGGATTTAAACCATCATTAAATTTTCTTAAAGTGTTTGGTTGTCTCTGTTTTTCCTACATTCCTCAGGTTAAACGAGATAAACTAGATAAAAAATCTGTTCCAGGCATTTTTATTGGATATAGTTCAGTTTCAAAGGCATATAAAGTCTTCCAACCACAAACTGAAAATATAATCTTTAGTAGAGATGTGAATTTTATAGAAAATGAAGAGTGGTGTTGGGAAGACTCGAAGAAATTTGTCGTTAACATTTCTGACAAAGCAAAAAAGTCTCCTACCCAGTTTTTTGAGAAGAAAATATCACTCTCACGGCAGGATGAAATGGTGGATCATTTACCAGTCAAAGGTACTCGACAACTCAGTGATATATCAGAGATGCAATGTAGCAGTATGTGAACCTGCTGGGTACAATGAAGCTAAAAATGATGAAAAATGGGTTGCTGCAATGAAAGAAGAGTTGTTTATGATTGAGAAAAACATGACTTGGGAGCTTGTTGATCAACCTGAAGACAGAAAGATAATTGGGTTGAAATGGGTCTTTAGAACCAAGCTAAATATCGATGGTTCAGTGAATAAGCATAAAGCAAGACTTGTAGTTAAGGGGTATGCTCAAATTTTTGGTGTGAATTATTTTGATACATTTGCACCAGTAGCTAGGCTTGACACGATCAGGTTACTTCTTGCTCTTGCTGCACAGTTGGGTTGGAAAGTGTATCAGATGGATGTCAAATCAGCATTCCTTAATGGCTTTCTACAGGAAGAAATTTATGTTGAGCAACCTGAAGGGTTTGTGAAGAAAGGAAATGAGGACAAAGTCTATAGGTTAAGAAAGGCACTTTATGGACTTAAACAGGCACCAAGGGCCTGGTATGGTCGAATAGATGGCCATTTACTTGGCTTAGGCTTTGAAAAGAGTCTATCAGAATCTACTATTTATGTTAAACATCATGGCATTGATATTCTTGTTGTGTCTATATATGTGGATGATGTACTAATTACAGGAAGCAATACAAGGCATATCGAAGATTTCAAGCAAGAAATGATGCAAGCCTTTGAGATGACTGATCTTGGTCTAATGTCTTATTTTCTTGGTATGGAAATCAAGCAGGGACAAGATGAAGTTTTCATTTGCCAGAAGAAATATGCTAAGGAAATTCTCAAGAAATTCAACATGGAAGATTGCAAGGAGATGAATACTCCTATGAACCAAAAAGAGAAACTAAGCAAGAATGACGGAGCAGAGAAAGTGGAGGAAACGTACTTCAGAGGCTTAGTCAGTTGTTTGATGTATCTCACAGCTACAAGACCTGATATTTTGTATGCTGTAAGCATTCTATCGAGGTTCATGCATTGTGCTAGTGAGGTGCATCTAAAAGCAGCAAAACGAGTTGTTAGATACATCAAAGAAACCATCAATTATGGTGTCAAGTTTCAGAAAAAAATAGATCTGAAACTACTTGGGTATTCTGATAGTGATTGGGCTGGATCCGCAGATGACATGAAGAGCACATCTGGATATTGTTTCAGTCTTGGCTCAGGAATGTTTTCGTGGTGCTCAAAGAAGCAGGACGTTGTGGCTCAATCCACTGCAGAGGCGGAATTTGTGGCTGCAACAACAGAAGTAAATCAAGCATTGTGGTTGAGGAAAATTTTTGGTGATCTGCACATGAATCAGACAAAGGGAACTGAAGTATTTATGGACAATCAATCTGCAATAGCAATTTCTCATAATCCTGTATTTCATGGGAAAACAAAACACTTCAACATCAAGCTTTTCTTCTTGAGGGAAGTGCAAAATAATGGTGACGTGATTCTCCTCTATTGCAAAACTGAAGAGCAGCTGGCTGATATCTTCACCAAACCATTATCAGGAAATAAATTTCAACTTCTCAGTCAAAAACTTGGAGTTTGCAGCTCTTAAAGCAAGGAGGAGTGTTAGAAATATGCATCAGAACTGCATCAGTCCAAATTGTCTGTATTGTAGGGTAATTATTTAATAGGGTAGTTATTTACTGTTTCGTAGTTAAATTCTATCTTATCCTTATCCTTATCATTATCCTTATCCTTAGTTTTTAATCTTATCCTTAGGAGTTGGTTCACTTGTAAACTCCTATAAATATCTGTGTTATAATGAAGTAAGTAGTTTTGCTTTTCATAAATTTTTCTTTGTTCGTTTATCAAACTAATGTTCCTACTTGTTCAATAACAAAAGAAGATAAGATTGTTATGTTTTTCCTCTCTAAAAACTAACAATTGTAACAGTTTCCCTAGAATTTTTTCTTGACCTGTTACGACTTCTGTCAGTTGGACTTCTTTCTCTTCTTGCCATTGCTAGGAGCTTCTTCAACAATATTAACTCTCATCATTGTAGAATTCCCACGAGACTTCTTTTCGATGGTATTTTTATCTTCTTGGATCTTGAGACGAATCATAAGATCTTCAAGCTTCATTTCCTTAAATTTTTGCTTTAAATAATTCTTGAATTCGTTCGACGGAGGAGGTAACTTCTTGATCACTGTAGCCACCTAAAAAGCTTCATTTACTACCTTATCCTCAGTAATCATATCATGGAAAATAATTTGAAATTCATGCACTTGTGATCCAACAGTTTTATCTGACATTTTATAGTCTAAAAACTTTGCGACCACAATCTTTTTCAAGCATGCATTTTCTGTCTTATATTTCTTAAGTGCATTCCACAATTCTTTCGAAGTTGTAATTGCACTATAGACATTATAGACATTATATAAGTCATCCTCTAAAGAACTCAGAATGTAAACCCTTACATAGGAAGTCTACTTGTTTCCATGCTTCAAGAATAATGATTTTTTTCTCTGTCTGACATATCAGCAGCAGGCACTAGAGTTTCTTCATTGGTAAATTTCTGCAGACCAAGAGTGGTAAGATAGAAAATACCCATTGCTGTCATCCTTTGAAATTCACATCAGAGAATTTTCCTGATTTTTCTGTTGGTGGTACATCAGTTCGGGTTGGTGCAACAACAACCACCATAACATTATCTTTTTCCATTTCAGAATCTGTAATAAATAAAAATCGATATAAATGATCGTTAAGAAATTACTTAAATTGCAAACTTAATAGGAGTATAAAATCACAAAGGTTTTTATCTTCACCAAAAACACAGATTAAAAAAGCAAATAATTTCCTGAAGATTGTTAGACAATCTGTGTTTAAAATAATACTACTAATTTCAACAAACTTTGTAGAAACACAAAGTTATCAATTTTTAAATGAACCAATGAAGAACAGAAATTAATTAACAAAACTAAAATCTGTAAAAACGTATCAGAATCAGAAATAAAATGGAAAGAAGATCAAGCCCATTGAATGCACATCGTCCCTTAAGGAAATTATTTCCCTCTAGTATCCGAGGTTTGATAGAAAATACCCATTGCTGTCATCCTTTGAAATTCACATCAGAGAATTTTCCTGATTTTTCTGCTGGTGGTACATCAGTTCGGGTTGGTGCAACAACAACCACCGTAACATTATCTTTTTCCATTCAGAATCTGTAATAAATAAAAATCGATATAAATGATCGTTAAGCAATTACTTAAATTGCAAATTTAATAGGAGTATAAAATCACAAAGGTTTTTATCTTCACCAAAAACACAGATTAGAAAAGCAGATAATTTCCTGAAGATTGTTAGACAATCTGTGTTTAAAACAATACTACTAATTTCAACAAACTTTGCAGAAACACAAAGTTATCAATGTTTAAATGAACCAATAAAGAACAGAAATTAATTAACAAAACTAAAATCTGTAAAAACGTATCATAATCAGAAAAAAAAAACAGAATGGGAAGAAGATCAAGCACATTGAATGCACATCGTCCCTTAAGGAAATTATTTTCCTCTAGTATCCGAGGTTTGATTTCTAAATATCTCCTCCCAGGATAAAATGATCTCAATCACCAGTGTATTGATACCCAAAACTTTGGTGTCAGCGAATCACTCAGCGGTAGTAAAGTACACAAATGAAATTTGTGCAGCAGAAGAAGAAATCAGAAATTTTTGTAAGTAAAATGTCTGATGAATTATTGGTATTTAAGGCCAAGAGGAATTGGTTCCGAAAGGTTGCAACCTTTCAGAATCCACACGATATTCATGAAAGTTACAACGTTTCAAACGGTCATGACTGTTTCTGAAAGTTGCAACCTTTCTGAACAATCATCTCCAACGGCAGGAAATTCAAATAAAATGGGAAAGTATTTTAACTAAAATGGGTCGCGCGAATCTGAGTTGTGTCGGAAATGTTATGGCCATTTAATTTAATTAATTAATTAATTAAATAATTAACTAAATAATTAAAACAAAACTTTGTCCAAAAAATAATCACTCGATCATTTTCCAAAGCCGATGCCGAAGCTGAGTGGCGACGACGACGACGGTGCAAGGGGGGTCCCTCTTTCCAACCCCTTTAACAACTAATAGAAGTGTTTCTCTGTTTAATGAGGGAGAAATGTCTTTTTTACTAAAGCATAAGAGAACTTTTCAAATTCCTCTCTTTTCATCTTCCCTCCATTTCCCATTAACTCTTTTCTATATACCCAACAAAAGACTCACAAAATTATTGCAGAATACTAACAGGGAATACTAACATGAGGTTCATTCTCTCTATGATGTTCTCTATGTTGCTGGTTCACCTATCAATGACGATGAACTTATTGTCAAAATTCTAAGTGGACTTTGCCCTGAGTATAGTGAACTCTCTGCTTGCAATATGTGCAATCTTCTTTGAGCTTTGAAGAAATATTTCAAAATCTAACAGAACATGAAATTTTCCTAATACTTAAAGATTTGGAAAAACCCTCCTCTATGATCACAACTGCTATTTCCCAGAAACCCAACACGCCTCTGCAATTCAACAGGTTTAATCCTCGCTTCAGCAATCAGCCATGAAAACCATCTCAGTCTCTGCAATGGAATTCCAACAATCAGCAATCGAACTCCAACAATCAGCAAAATAGGAAACAATATAAGCAATTTTTCAAATGTCAATTGTGCCAAAAGTTTTGTCACACGGCAGATGTTTGTCTCTCAAAGTCGCACAAACATTTTGAAGCTAAGGCTAACTTTGCATCGAGCTTGCAATCATCTGGAAACTCTTGAATTCTAGACTCACCATGTCACTACTGAACCCCACAACCTTGAAGAGTATACATGAACTGAAGAAATTTCTATGGGTGATGGTAAAACTATTCCCACCACTCATACTGCTTTTTGTTGCCAAGTTTGTCAAGATAAGCTCATATCTATTGAATTATTTCCTTTTACTTTTTTTGTGAATGACTTTCATACTCTGAAGCCACTGGTACAAGCCCAAAACAAAAATAGACTGTATGAGTGGCCATATCTGCAATCCAGGAAACCATCCACTAACCTTGCCTCAATAGTAATCTGGTTACATAGAAAAATAATAAGAAAAGCTTGCAACTCTTAATTGTCTTCTAATCAATTATTTTCTTCAACTATTTTTGCTTCGATGCTCACATATTGTTATGAATGGGCCGGAGCTAGTTATACCAAAACAACCCAATAAAATGTTAAGGGGTTATGTGTGGGATCCAAGTTAATAAATAGAACATTCCACGAAAAATAGGCTTAAGCAAATTGTTAAGTAAAGAGTCTGATTCCCCTCATCTCCATACTATGAGTCCAAGCTTCTCATCTCTCTTCTAGTGTTTATCAATCCCTAGTTCTTATGTTCAATATTTCTATATTTCTTTTGGGCTTTTGCTAATTGAATTGTTGCATTTAGTTTCTGGATTTGTAATTGAACTCTAGTTTTATAATAATAGTTGAGAAGTTGGTTATTGTTAGATTTAAATTGAGTTAATTACATTGGTGTTTTCTTGGTTCGTACTCCAAAAGGTAATTGTGGTATTAGATTGATTCAGTGGTGGCAACGACCTAGTGGGTTTGATTCTTCGAGCCAAGAAGGACTGGCTACCTCTTCCTTACTTCTAACTTGATGGTGAAGCTTTTACTTTGTTGCAACCTAATAAGAAATTCTTAGTTTGGATACATTTTACGAAAAAATTGCTTGTGCGATTTCCTCAACGAACCTTCACAGCTTCGGTGAGTATGACAGATACTTCACGAGCCTATTTTGACTATGTGTGCTATGCAATATTTGTTCCTCTGGTAACCTCTGTCTCTGCAGTTGTTGATCTAAGTCATGTCACACAATCATCTGACTTAGAAGATGCCTTTACAAGTGGGAACACGGAGGCAGACCATATGCTTAAGAAATTGCCTGAGAAGTATACCAATGTGGATTTCTTGTCATTGGTTACAGGAAGTAATGCTGAGATTGCGACTCTTGAAGGCCTGGGAACTCTTCAAATTGGGAATGCAAAATCAGTTGGAGCAGAGTTGGTACATGAACCTTTTTCCATTACCAAAGGCATGTGTTCAATTTCACACACAACTGTGTAGCTCTGACATTCCTGAACCTTATGATACACTACAAAAAATCGCTTAAATTATGGGGATCAAAATACAATTTGGCGGCAGTAAACAACCCCCGTAATGCAGTGTTACGGCGGTTTTAAAAACCTACCCAATCTTCTTCGCCACTACCTGTTTGGGGCGGTTTGTTAGCCAGACGCCAGTATATATTAGTGGAGGTTAATTCGTCTATGTGGCAGGGGTTAAAACGCCTTCAACTCATTTATTTAGTGGGGGTCGTATGTTTGATAATTGTGTCAGTATTACTTATGTAGCAGCAGTTATAACCTCCGTTAATATATATATATATATATATATATATATATATATATATTAAAATAGCAATTGTTACTCCAATTGCTGATTCATGTGATATCTATAATAAGATAATAAATTGAAGCATCAACTTACTATTCATGTTGCAATATATTATTTAATACCTTCACAGAAACATAAAATTAACAATATTAGTCTCAAAACCTTCTTAAAGTATATCTACTCTAATCATCATTAAATACACAACACTCTAGTATCATCATTAGTCTCTAAGACTAACTTTGAACCCACCATCTACTCCAACCATAAATCATAATATATCTGCTACATCCATTCAATCAAGTACGATATTGAATTTATCTATACAATTCAAAGAAATTTAAAAGGTTGTCCTTAGATTATTATCCCCAGATGATCTTCTCACATCCATGGGTGAAATGAATTTGCTAGCTGCATTACTAGGCTACAAAACAATTTAAAATCAAATTTAATTAATAATCAGAACCACAACAAAACCTTAAGTAACGATCACTTAGCTTCCATCAACAATCAACAACAGACTCAAAACTCACTGGTCATTTATCCACACTTTTAGTCAAATTACTAACAACTTGTGCAAATGAACAAATACTATTCAGAATTTATCATTTTGAGGGAATACATAATTTATTTACCAATAACACAAGCACTGAAAACATTCATGAAATTTTAGTATTTGAGGATATTTGTGTACTCTGTACACTGATCAAGTAAGTTGATCATTACTGCGACTTAACCTCTTTTCAACAACACTAAATGATACTACAGACATGCATAAAATTAAGGTCTGGAAATGTTTTGAACTGACTGTTCTCGATTATGTCTTTATAATTTAAGTAGAAACGGTGAAACCAAAATAATTTGGTAGTGAAAAGAGGACTCTATATGCCAATTATCAGCTAAGGCAAGTTGCTATCAACAGAAGGTTGAGGGTAAAGTTCATGCTCAATTGCATATCCCCTTCGGGTATCACAAGACTTATATCTTTGTTTAGTAAAGAAATTAATCGTCTAACTCATACTTATGAAATCAAAGAGGAAGTATAGCGAAAATTCTCAAGTACTAATAAAACATCGCAAACTGTTATAAAGAACTTCAAACAATACCATTAGCCAACTAAGAAATCAAAACATTTACTGAGTTATAAAGAACTACTTACAGAGCAAACTATCATCATATTCACACAATCTCTTTACTTTTAGAAGTATAAATAACTCTCTTGAGATTGCTCCTTGAAATTCCTGCAACATATACAGTGTTGGTTCATAATTTTTCACATTTTAATATGAAGCATAAAACACATTTTAATACTCTTAGCTACAGAAAGCTTACATGCAATATATAGCTTTGAGTTACATATATATGTATAGCTACAAAAAGCTTACATACATTTTTTCTTTACTTCCCTGGCTTGATTAATCTCAACTTCAACAACTAAGCTCAAAGACTTCGAGGATAAAATGACAAGAGTGCCACAGAGGAGATCTCATGCTAACATGCTTATCTAAATAGCAACTCTAGCAAAAAGTTTAATAAGTACTTAAGTTAGTTACTCAGTTTGTCAGGCGTACTCTTTTCTCAGATGCCCATGGTAAGATGCTTAGTAAACTCTCCTACTTTATGTTGCACTGACAAACCTTCCTTAAAATTCATCGACATCACTAATAATGGATAAACCACACATGAGTAAGTGTACAAGGCTACAAGTTGTTAGTAATTAAGATCACACATAAGGTGAAATAATTTAATTGATAGACATAATGTGATGTGATGGCTTAAACATAGACAATTAATCATAGTGTCTACCAATAATATATGAAGTAATAAACTGAAAATTGAAGAACAAACTAATTTCACTAAGCTGAAAATTTACCTGTGTTCAAGCATAGCCAAGCTACGATTTCAAATCTAAGATAGATTTCAAAACCTTGTTCAAATTTTCAGCCTCAACAGTTTATTTTTGTTGCAACAAGGTTATCTGGCAATCCTGAGAATGAGACCATCTTTTTAGAAGATGATACAAGGAAAAAGGGGGAAAAGGTAAAAACATTTGGATTGACACTGACACCCTGAAAGATAACATTATGCAGATGTTACTCCTCATGTAAAAAAAAAAAAAGATACTTTTTTTACCTTCCATTTCTTATTCAAACCATTAAACAAATCTTGATCTTCTAAACTGTCCATTGGCTCAATTAACCTCCTCTCAATGGCATAACTGAGCCATGTATCACCAAGAGTGACAAACGCAGCTGCCAGAGCAGATTCAGGATTAATTTTTTCTTTCTGTAAAGGTATACAAAGATCATGATAAAATTCTTGCAGGCTTTGAAGAAACTCAGAAATCCTACACATCAATGAGAAAATAGACTTCATATTTCAGACGTACAATTTTGTCATCATATCAATAATAATTGGATCAATATACTACATTTCAAATAACACAAGTCCAGTGAACTATGATTTCTTTAGTCGATGTGTAATAATGAACAAAGTAATGTTTGGATCATATAAGATGTAAAGAAACATAACATCTAATTAAAATTAATAGTCCTAACTGTCAAATTGTGCTACATTTAGCACATATATCGCAGAATTTGTGTTACCCAGATGCTATGCATAAAGAGTATTAAGAAGAAGAAGAGAGTTAATTTTCTATATTCCTTTTTCTTATGTTTTCAATATATACATGTTGACTATATATATAACACATAACCGACTCTACTAGGACCACATAATGACAGCTCACTAATAACAGTTCATTAATTCCACTAACAATCAATCTAACAAACTAACTAATTGTAGTTAATTTCAATACTCCCCCTCAAGCTGGAGGGTGAAATATATCAAGAACTCCCAGCTTGGATAATAAGAAACTGTGTTGAGCCACTCCTAATCCTTTTGTCAATAAATCTACAAGCTGAAACTTAGTTGACACATGAACTGGATGTATGAGACCTTCCTTCACCTTCTCCCTAACAAAATGGCAATCAATCTCAATGTGTTTTGTGCGTTCATGAAATATAGGATTTGCTGCAATCTGCATTGCTGCCTTGCTATCACAATAGAGATGTACAGGAGTTGACACTTTCACACACAAGTCTTTCAGCAATCCAATCACCCAAATGACTTCAGCAACTGCAGCAGCCATGCTGCGATATTCTGCTTTTGCTGAACTACGACTGACTGTTTGTTGCTTCTTGGACTTCCAAGAAATCAATGAAGTCCCTAACTGCAAAACAAAGCCTGTGACTGATCTTCTTGTATTGGGACAAGCGGCCCAATCTGAATCACAATGCACCACCAGATTATCTATAGGACCCCTTTTTAGAAAAATTCCCAATCCTGGTGATCCTTTTACATATCTCACCACCCTCAATGCAGCCAGCCAATGTGATTGTTTAGGATGCTGCATGAACTGAGTTAGCAACTGAACAGTAAAACAAATGTCTGGCCTGGTAATTGTTAAGTAAATCAACTTCCCAATAAGCTTTTGATATTTACATATATCTTCAAACAATGGATCATTAACTCCTGTACATCTATCATGCTCCACTGAGTTAAGCTTGACATTGGGATCTAGTGGTGTGTGCATGGGTTTGGATCCTGCTAACCCTACATCTGATATAAGCTCCAATGCATACTTCCTCTGATTCATCAAAATCCCATGTTGAGACCTTAGAATTTCTATTCCTAAGAAGTATTTCAACTCCCCTAGGTCTTTGACCTTGAATTGACTGTGTAAGTATTGTTTTGCATCATTAATAAGACTGTGGCTGCTCCCTTTAGTAGTATATCATCCACATAAATCAGTAATACCACGATATCATCTCCACACTGCTTAGTGAATAGAGAATGGTCATGTGAACTCTATTTATAGCCTGCATCAAGTAAGGCATTGGTCAATTAAATGTTCCACTGTCTAGAGGCTTGTTTGAGTCCATATAGCGACTTCAAAAGTTTACACACTCTAGTCTCCCCCTTACTATGAAACCCTTGAGGCAAAGACATATACACCTCCTCATAAAGATCTCCTTGCAAGAATGCATTGCTCACATCCATCTGAAAAAGGCTCCAATCCTTAGAAGCTGCCACACTTATAACTATTCTAACTGTCCCCATCTTTGCCACTGGGGAAAAAGTTTCATGGTAATCCAAGCCTTCCTTTTGAGTATAACTTTTAGCTACTAATCGAGCCTTGTACTTGTCAATTTCTCCATTAGCCTTGAGCTTGACTTTATACACCCATTTGGACCCTATAGGTTGTTTGCCATATGGCAAAGACACCAACTCCCATGTCTGATTTTCCTCCAAGGCATTAATTTCTTGTTGCATTGCATTAACCCATTCTGGATGTTGGGATGCTTCTTGAAAAGATCTTGGTTCGTGAATGGCTGAAAAAGAACTCAAATAGGCCTGATATTTGTTAGACAAGTGTGAATATCCAATATAGTTGGCAATAGAATATGTACAATTTGTTGCAGGCTTGGAAGGAGTAACATAATCCTTGAGCCAAATTTGAGGTTTGACATTTCTAGGAGGCCTTCCTGGAATCACAGAAGATAGATCTATCTGCTCCTCATGGTGCTCAGCTGTATGAACAACTTCGTTGTTCTCTGCAGGTTCTATTTCTGCAGGTTCTGTTCCTACTGGAACTGGTTCTGCAACCTCTTGTGTTACTCTAACAGGAACTAATACACTCTCTGAATCAACATTATTTTCAGGAACTATCTCATTAGAAGTCCCAAGTGGAATGACAGTGAACAGGTGAACAGGTCTTCAGTATCACAATATGGTCCTTCCTTAAAAGGAAATATTGTCTCCTTGAATATCACATCTCTACTGACAAACAAAATGCCAGTTTTATACTCATACAACTTGTAGCCCTTTTGATTTTCACAATAACCTATCATGACTGCCATTCTAGCTCTCTCTTGAAACTTGTCACCTCTAGGAAGCATACTAGCAAAGCAAAGACATCCAAATACTCTTAGATGATCAATCTTTGGTTTCTTCCCAAATAACATTTCATAAGGTGATTTGCCATTCAACAACAATGAAGGGAGTTTGTTTATGAGATATACAACAGTTCTCACACATTCCCTCCAGAATCTAATGGGGATACCACTTTGAAACTTCAATGCTCTAGCCACCTCTAAAATATGTTTGTGTTTCCTTTCCACAATCCCATTTTGTTGGAGAGTGTAAGCACAACTGGTCTGATGAAAGATGCCTTTAGACTTAAACAAATTATCACATTGAGAATTAACAAACTCTCGACCATTATCAGATCTGAACATTTTAACAGATACACCAAACTGATTTTTTATTAATGACAAAAAAGTCTGCAATACATGAAACACTTCACTTTTGGATTGAATCAAGCAAATCCAAGTATACCTGCTATGATCATCTACCAAAGTAACAAATGAATGTTTCATGTCATATGTAGATTTCTTATAAGGTCCCCAGACATCTAAATGAACCAAATCAAATGAAGCTAGAGCCTTGGTAGAATGAACAGGAAATTTAAGTCGATATTGTTTAGCTAATGGGAAAATATCACAGTGGGCAAATATCACAGTGGTCGTGAATATGAGAATATATTTTCTTAGGGAAGGACTCAATATGCGGCATGGCTGCACCAGAGGGATGTCCTAGCCTGTAATGCCATAAAGTGTCTTCTGCGCTGTTAGTGATTTTAGCTGAACTGTTAACTGATGTATTAACTGTGCTTGGTATACAGGCTTTGAGTATGTATAAACCTTCTCGTTCTCTACCAATCCCCAAGACCTTGCCATTGGAGAGAGCCTGAAATATGCAGAAATCAGGAAGGAATGTAACAACACAAGATAGCTCTCTGGTATGTTTGGAAACTGAGAGTAAATTGAATTTAAAGTCAGGAACATGCAACACATTGCGTATAGCTCGGTCTCCCATAACTAGTGTATCTCCTTCATTGCTGATTTTGGATTTACCACCTGTTGTAACTTGAACTTTGCAATCATCTTGCAAGCCTTTGAGTAAAGTAAGAAGCTCTTTAAATGGAGTAATGTGATGTGTAGCACCTGTGTCAATTATCCACTCATGACCTAAAGCAGTAGATAGGAAAGCAGTGATACCTGCTAGATTTGATGAGTATTCATGTGTTCCTTCTTTCCCAAGCATTTTCCGCATTTCTTCATATTGTTGGTCACTGAAGAAATGACCCTTAGATGATGATGGCTCTGCTGTGTGAGAGTTGTTAGCTTGAGGCCTCACGCTTGATGAATCTCCCTTAGCTGCAGATCTAGGAGGTCTATATCCACCCGAACTGTGTTGACCTCGACCTTGAGGCCTGTATCCAGTTGCATGATTCTGATTGTTTCCAAAAAAGTTGGATCCCTTGCCTTGAATACCTCCGTTAGGCCTAAACTGTCCTGCTCCATCATTGTTATTGTCCCTCCTTTTACTCTGAAAACCAGGAGGATAACCCACCAATCTATAGCAATTGTCCTTTTTGTGATTTCTATACCCACAGTACTCACAAAAGAGGTCAAATCTCTGAGGACCATTGGAATTATCCGATTCCTTCTTAAAAGATGGTCTATAGGATTGTGATTTCCCTGCTAGAAGGGTTAGCACCTCCTTCTTATCGTCGACAACACCTAAAGTCCTTTGGCTTTCCTCCTGTGATACTATTGCATAAGCTTCATTTACTGTAATAATTGGAGTCCTAGCTAGAATGGCACTTCGAATTTGACTATAACTTTCATTCAATCCCATAAGAAACTGCAGCAGTCGTTGAGATCTTAAATGTTCTAAGTAAACTCGTGATTCTCCACAATCGCAATGAGGTAATGGTGCTATGATGTCTAACTCATGCCATGCATCTTTCAATTTTGAATAATAAGTAGTTACAGGATCCATACCTTGCCTTAAGGTTGCAATTTCAGTCCAGAGATGATAAATTCTCGTCAGATTCGATCGATCAAACCGCTCCTTGAATTCAATCCAGACTTGCTTAGCATGTGATGCATATAGGATTGTTGGCATTAGCTCAGCTGCTACTGTACAACCAATCCATGAAAGTACAATCGCGTTGCATTTTTCCCACAATTCAGCTAATTCTTCTCTGTATTGATGCTTTGCACATGTTCCATCAATGAACCCTAACTTACCTTTTCCTCGAAGTGCAAGCTTCGTCGATCGACTCCACAATGTGTAATTCTCCGGTCCCGTAAGTTTGATTGGAAGTATAACTGCACCTGGTGTATCCGAAGCTTGAAGAAACAGCAGATGATGATGATCTACCACAACCACAGGTGCTTCTGCAGATCCAGTTTCTTCAGAAACGGCCATGGTGACTTTTGAAACAGAAGAGAGAAAAAAAATCACAGTGAACTACAACTAAAACAATGATCGATGCTCTGATACCATGTCAAATTGTGCTACATTTAGCACATATATCACAGAATTTGTGTTACCCAGATGCTATGCATATAGAGTATTAAGAAGAAAAAGAGAGTTAATTTTCTATATTCCTTTTTCTTATGTTTTCAATGTATACATGTTGACTATATATATAACACATAACCGACTCTACTAGGACCACATAATGACAGCTCACTAATAACAGTTCATTAATTCCACTAACAATCAATCTAACAAACTAACTAATTGTAGTTAATTTCAATACTAACAACAGTAGAGCAACAACAGAATTGAGATATTATTGAAATCGGGGAGAAAATTGAATTACCACATAAAACTCTTGCTCTTGCATTCCCAATTGTCATACTAAGTTCATGTCCACTTGCATTTTCATAACTACAAATAAACACATGCACGCACACACACAGAGTGAGCGGAGGTAGGTAAATACAATTTTCAGTTCATAAAGAAGCTAGCTAACAAAAGAAAACAGGGGGAAAGGATTGTTGAATTTACTCATTTTTTTAATAAAAAAAACTCATTTTTGTGGCCCTAAATCATAATTCAGTTTTCCAAATTATGCAGAGTCCTCAAACTCGTACCATAATTCCAAAAAATGTAAGTAGTGTTGCATATTTAAAACTTGCACACCGCGGAAGTTTCGAGAACCACAAAAAAACTCCTCAAAAAGTGCAATATTCATACCTGCCGATGCTTCAATAGCATCTGTCAGGAACCCTCGGCACCGCAATCTGAAATTTTGTCCATGAATAGCGCTACTGGAAAGGATTGATATTGTAAAATTTTGTAAGGTTTGATGAAATAGCTTAGTAGCTTACAATGAAATAGGCATATGGAGAGGGCGGCGGAGTCAAGGTCGGAGAAAGATGATGGAGTCGAGGTCGGAGAACGACGCCGTAATCGAGGTCGGAGAACGACGCCAGAATCGAGGTCGGAGAACGATGGCTAAGAACGACGACGGAGAAAGAATTTTGTAGATCGCCATGGAGAAGAAGCACAGAACTGGAGGACTCCTAGTTTTTGAGAAAAAGATTAAGAAAAATGTTAACAAGTTTAATCGAAGTGGGTAGGGAAATTGCATTGAACTTACGGAGGTCAGATAAACTGCCACAATATGACCTCCGTGATTAAACCCCCACAAATCAAACTTTTTTTTGTAGTGATAGATTGTTCAAAGATGTTATTATGCAAACCAAGGTCCATACTTCGGTGTTAAATGATACGAAAGGATCTCATAATGTGGAAGAGGAAAATTCACTAGATAATGTACATTTGTTTGACACATCTCCTCAAAAGGATGCATCTGGTACTCTGGCTCTTTTTTTCTAAGACAGGAACTATGATGTCGAATACACGGTTTGAAAATTACTGACATAGTATATCCAATTGCGACTGGGGTACCACTGTTAGTTACTCTTTTTGGTAGTGAAGTTATGATTCCGAATGGACATCTCAAACAAGCTATGCCAACGAGGTATGTAGTTCCTAGCTCTCTTGGTAATGGTTCTCCTAAATTAAAAATTGATTTAAAGACATTTAAAGTGGGTACGAAAGATTTATTTCTTGATAAATATTTTTTGGAGAATCAGAGTGCCATATTAACAACTGGTATGCATTTTGTGGCTGGGATTGCTTCCTGCCGCTGAAAATGGAAAATCTATTGGGGGATTCAATGGTCAACATATTTTGAGTCAATTTCCATTTGTTCCTGTTGTTAATTTTCTTATGCTTATTGTAACCGTTCTGGTAACTACAGTGGATCTTTGTGTATGAGATGGGGGAATAGGTTTCGGGTGCGTGGCTCTTACATGTTATATAGAGAAAGTAGAGGAACTACTACTTCTAGGATGTACTGACACATCTCTTATTTGCGTATTCAAATTGTATGAGTAGAGTGTGGGATCCCGAACAACTAAGGAGTGTAAAGTCCTACTGGTTAAAGGGGTTCTATGTTTTCAACAACTGCAATGCATTAATATGTCCTTTAATTGCATATTCACTAGTCTTTGCTGAATATTATACAATTACACATGATGTTTTCTTGTCCAACTTCCAGCAAGCATCAGCCTTGCATCTTCGCTGTATATATACCACTGCTATTTTTGTCATGGTACATGTGTGGTAGGTAAAAGTATTAAGGAGTGTATATAAGGTGAAAGGTTCTACAATCTGCTGGTTACACACTTTATGAAGTTATTGAGAAAGTAGAGTCGACTGCACGCCAATAATTACGTCATGTCTTGGGTAATGCGTTAGCTTTTGTTATCCTCTTGAACAAATGTGTGATTGCAGGGAAATTTATAATCCGGAAGAGTTTTATTGTAAATAAGAAAGAACATGGTTGTAATTGGTTGTTATCAGTTCTAGTGGATAGAGTTGGTGGAAGCATAGCTTTCACAACTGTTGCTCAGTACTCCGAGGTGAATAATTCTAGATTCGATGAGTGTGGGCATATTGCGAAGACCATCATTATAATATTTCAAGTGCTCTTGGACCTCCTTTTGATCCTAGTAGCAACCTTGATGAAATTCTCAGCATCCCGTTATCTGACACTACTACCTACATTTTGGTCACTTGTGGGAATATTTTATTTGATAGAAAATGGATCAATTCTAAGGAAGAATGCAATGAGAAGGGCATTACTGCTCCTATTAGCCATTTGAGTGAAGTGCTGCTAGAAAATATGATAATAATCCATAATGTGGCTGCCAGTAGTGCTTCGACAAGTTTGGGTTATATCATTAGGTGTATTACTCTTTCGACAATTTTGGGTGATATCAATAGGTGTATTGCTCTTTTGGGATACATCTCACATTAGTACACATCTTTGTCATGTTAATCAGCGGCTAAACAAGACTGATGCAACATGTCTATAATACTCCAGGCTGCCAATCAAGTTGTTTCATTGTTGCTTACCAATCTAACTGTACTAGTGGATGCTCATGCTTACTCGAACCTTGAGGACAAGGTTCTTTTTAGAATGCATGGGCCAAGGTCAGTTATACCAAAACAGCCCAATATAATATTAAGGGGTTACGTGTGGGATCCAAGTTAATAAATAGCACATTCCAGGGAAAATAGGCCTAAGCAAATTGTTGAGTTAAAGAGTGATTCCTCTCATCTCCATTCTATGATTCTAATCTTCTCATCTCCTTTCTATAGTATATCAATCCCTAGTTCTTACGTTCAATATTTCTATATTTCTGTCTGAGCTTTTGCTAATTGAGTTGTTGCATTCAGTTTCTTGATTTGTAATTGAACTCTAGTCTTATTATAATAGTTGAGAAGTTGGTTATTGTTACATTCAAATTGAGTTCATTACACAGATGACCATAACAAGAATGTTATCCAGGACTATTACAAGAATTGCGTCCATCCACCAACACGGTCTCTACTTTAATCTGAGAGTTGTTATTTTATATATATACATATATGTATATATACATATATGTATATATACATATATGTATATATACATATATGTATATATACATATATATATATATATACTAGTTTTCGAGCACGTGCGTTGCACGTGTATTCAGGGGCGTCTCAACCATAAGGTCACTAAAGCAATCACTTTCATGTATTGATAAATTTGAAGAAAAAAAATTGTATAGAAAATATGATTAAGAAATTAAATTGAATATTGTTTAGTTGATTGTAGTATTTTTTTTAGATTCTTATGTGGCTAGTTAATTGTAATATCCTTTCTAGTTTCGCGTGTGACTATCTATTTTATTGTCTAGCTCATTTATACTATGAAGATTATCATGAACCAACAGTATTGTGTTCTTTTACTTCTCTTTATTCTCCTTTCACTATCTTTTATTCTTTCATTATTGAATATTGTGAAGTCTCTCAAATGTTTAAACATTCTACATTATGTAAAATCTATTGTTGTGTGTTTATAAAAATATCAAATTTGTTTTTGGCGTCTTATTCAAATTTAAAGCACTAAATTTTAATATTAGTTATCAACTTATCAAATTCATCGCAATAATATTTTATTATCATCATATTTTTAAAAATCAAGTTTTATTATATTAACTTTATATTACATAGTTTTCATTGAAAATTTACATTATTTACATTCTTACTTCATAATGTCTATATATATCCTGTTTCTCGAGACCTCGTTTGTAAGAATACCATCAATAAAAGATTATCCGACATACACTTTGATCTTATGGCTGAATATCATGATCTGAGGCTTTTGTTCCTCTTGTATTAAGCACTGCAGCTACCTTTTTTTTGTTTCAATTGGGATAAAACAAACAACAAAAAATTAAATCTCAAAAGCAAACAAAATAGACCAAATATAAAAGAATAAATACATAATAGAATTTATAAGCAAAACATAATATATGTGTGCATATTTAGATTTTCTTTCATTCAACATCACTTCAACCTTGAAAAATGGCAACATATATCAAATGAAACAAAAAGCAAAAGAGTAATATCGTAAATTAAACAATCAAGAGATACATAATAATGAAATGTGACTAATTTTTTTTAAAAAAATCTCTTGTTTTTCATTATTCCTCCCACCTTAATAATGAAGCTGATGAAAATTCTTTCATATCATCAACATTTCCATGGTTCATTTATCTCAACAAAACAAGCAAAATTAAAAAAATAACTAAGATTACTTCATGACAAAGTTTACAGAAAAGTACCTTCTCATGAAGCACACAAGTGTATTTATAGTAGTAAATATATAATGTCATAAAAAAACTCAAAAGTCATGCTGAAACAAAAAGTCATACAAATAACTCTTGGGTTCTTCACCATACATGCACTTGCAATTAATTTGTGATTAGATTCTTCATCATACATGCACTTGCATTTAATTTGTAATTATTTATTTTGGCTAATTCATTATACAATATAATTAATAATTATTTGATTTTCATTCTAATAAATAACTCATAATCTAAAAATAATTAAAATATTGTTACTTAATATTTAATTAATTATGTTTGTAAAACATTTTAATTAACAATAAGGGCAAAATTGTAATTCAACTTTGAAGATAAAACCTTCTCACTTATAATAATATATGATATACATATTATTACTAAAAGTGGAAACACAAAAAATTGAAAGTTGAAATACCATTTTGCCCCTACACTAGATTAAAATATTATACATATTTAGTTAGTTACATGTTTAAATATTAGTGATAATCAATTATTACATTGAGTAAATTGACAGTTCATGTATTCAATGGAGGATTGTTTACTCTTTCATATTTTAATGGAGGTTCATTCATATATTTAATATTCTTAAAGTTGTTCTCTTTTATCCATTTGGGCCCTTTAAAACCTTCTAATAGTATTTAATTTAAGACTTTAAGATGTCTTTTGGTATTCCACTATTTTTATCAATATAAATTCATCTCAATTGTTTCATGAAACTTACATCCAAAATTATCCTTTTCATTTTATAGTTAAAGTAGTGAAGCCATCAACATCTTAAGTATACAATATATCTACCATAGTCTGATTATATATATCACTTTATGAAAATACTATTTGAAGGTTTCAAAGTGTCAAAATAGATAAAAAAGAACAACTTTAAGAATATTAAATATATGCAATGAACCTCCATTAAAATCTAGAAGAGTAACCAATCCTTCCTTTGAACACATGAACTCTCCATTTACTCAATGTAATAATTGATCATCACTAATATTTAAATATGTAATTAACTAAATATTTATAATATTTTAATCTACCGTTGGAGGCCTTCCTATTCATGGGTCCTTTTATGATGAAGTTATACTTTCGGCCTAAGGAGTTAACTCATGCAAATGACCAAGGGAAGTCATTTTTCCCTGGAAGCTGCTCTTACTTGTTTTGCCGTTTTACCGACTTATAAAAGGTGTCATTGATGAAGTTCACTTTTGTGATTGGAGAAAGTTCTGGTTTCGAGGGCCAAAAAAATTTGAGCCTTCCCTAGAGACATCTAAGAAGCAGAAAAAGCTGAGGATGAATCAGATCATTCACGGAACATTTGACATGAGTTCTTCTTACCACAAACTGAAGATTAAAAATACCCCTTTCGTCGAGTTAGGCGTGGAAGAATCACTCAAAGATGAGACTTAATTGACGGCTTTCTTTAATGTTGGCTCTGCAAATTTTTGCTTCCCAAAAAGAAACTGCTGATTGTGTTCATGCTAGTGCCTTCAAAGTATCAAAATCGATGACTTATGGAGAGAGTTTCTTTGGTGGTTCCGGTCTTGGCAAGCATCTATCACGGCGTCAGGGATATCTCCACCTCCTCAAGCTTAGGGGCCTGCAATATACTACTTCACTTTTTTTATCACTCTTTTATATATCTATTGTCACCTGTATTCGATGCTAGCTTTCACGCTTACTAGGCAGAAGGTGTCATGTATTTTCCTAGCTATCTAATAAAAGGTAATACTCCCATACGTTAACTCTTACGCTTGCTTTAGCTAATATGAATTACAATAGTAGGATCATAGCTTAGTGAACCATAAGTCTCGAAATGATTAAGATCAATTTTAATCGTTTTCCCTACATGTCCAGTGAGTAGTTATAAGCAGATCTACTTTGTGAATTAAATAAGAGCAAGAGATTGACCAGTGAGTTTAGTAGCTTAATACTTTATGTGGTTCGTAAAGTTGTTGGATCCTAGTCATGAACTAAAATAGGGAGTTTAACTGCAGCAAGTGCTTGGTTTATTATCAAATGTTTACTTGTGTGGTAAACTGCATGTATAATTGAGGCACTGAAAGTTGATTTTTATTCGATTTCATGGGTTGAAAACTAGTAAATCAGCAGTTGTTATTCAGGGTGGTAAAAGATCTACAGCAAATAAACAGATCTAGATTCTTCTAATGTAGGAGGTGACTGTTGATAGGAACTCCGACAGGTGCATGACTGTAATGTCGTTGTGTTGATGCAATCTCAAATATTAGCATTCTAGTAACTGTTTATGTGAATGTCCACCAGGAGCCAATACACTAAGGTCTTTTACATTTTTAGATGCCTCTGCATGCCATCTATAAAAAGAATTAGAAGACGGCACATCTATAACATATGTTGTCAAAGATTTTGATGCAAATCAGGACTTTGTGGTGTAGGGGGATGCACCAAAGTCGGACATATACTGCTCATGTCATTCATTTGAGTACAAAGGTTATCTTTGTAGACATGCTATTGTGGTTCTTCAAATGTTTGGTGTCTTCAGATTCCTTCCAAGTCTATATTACAATGCTGAACAAATGCTGCCACGATCAGGCATTCCATCAGCGAAGGACTGGATGACATGCAAGATAAGGTCTATCATTATAAGGATTTGTGTCAACGAGCAATAATATTTGGTGAAGAAGGATCCTTGACTCATGAGAGCTACAACATTGTTGTTGGTACAATTAATGAAGCTTTACAAGTTAAAACAATGTCAATGAAACACTCTTGGCGCTAATATTGAATCAGGTAGTAGTGCAACCCTTGCTATCCAAGTTGATGATGTATGTCAAGTAACCACTCTATATTGACATACATCATCATCAACATCGACATCATCAACTTCGATAGCAAGGGTTGCACTACTATCTGATTTAAGATTAGCTGCAAGACTATTACCTTAAGCATTGTTTTAACACTTCTTTAATGATACCAACAACAATGTTGTAGCTCTTCTGAATCAATGATCCCTCTTCATCCAATATTATTGCTCTTTCACAAAAATCTTTATAACGACAGACCTTAGCGTGCGCTTCATACAACCTTTCGCTGATGGAATGCCTGATCGTGGCAGAATTGGTCTAGCATGACAATATATACTTAGAAGGAATATAAAAAACACCAGACATTTGAAGAACCACAATAGAATGTCTACAAAAGTAACCTTTGTACTCAAATGAATGACGAGCAGTATATGTCTGACTTTGGTGCATCCCGCCCACCACAAAGTTCTGATTTGCATCAACTTTGAAACCATATACTATAGATGTGCCATCTTCTAATTCGTTTTTAGATGGGATTCCGAAGTATCTAAGACCATAAGCTGTAAATATATTACTACCATTGAACAATCTATAAGTGTTGCTGATGGAAGAAGGGTACATGGAACAATTTTTTCTTCACATTTCCTACTTATGCCTAGGAAATGTGGACATTGTATTAGTCCAGTGGTTGAGGACCATAGGCAGAATCTTGTTTGATCTAAAAAACAAATCTGTTGAATTTGTGTACCAAGAAACATATCCTAAGAGGTGCTGGCACTCAGCTTAAGGACAGTCCAATGATGTACAAGCTACTAAAGGTACTGAGATTGCAAGACCCTTGTCTAGACTACAGAGCAATATTGTTGTATCTTTTGAAATGCCTACTTCGCTGCCACTACATAAGGGGTCATTTGATCACATAACTCCTCTTAAGCATAAGTCACAAAATCTAGCAAGCAGGAAATACAATATAATTATTGTCTTGTCTATACTAAGCCAAGTAAATTACAACAAGAGCAAATTATACATCGATAAGGAAAAAAACAACCCTTGAAGATATTTATCTATGGATAGTTTCCAAACAAAAACCAGAAAAAAACAAGAACACTAACACGTTAGCAATATATATTGATTCACAAAGGACAAGGACAGTTTTCAGTGAGAATAATGTGGTGACTCGAAAAGTTTTCCATTGAAAGATCATAAAAAGAGATGACAGGATTAAATGCAACATTTAAATCTCATAAGCATTGTCCAAAGATCAATTCAACTATCAAGAAATTACAGATGGATGACTTCACTAACTCCATAAATAAGACATGTCATTTATGTAACAACTAAGTTTAATATTTATTATTGAAAAATCAATTCAGCTTTCAAAATAACACATACAGACAACTTCGCTACGAAAAAATCCAAATCAAAATCATTTCAGAAAGCAACCTCCCTTCAAAATGAATATACACATAGTAAGAATTAAAGAAACATATTCGTAAAAAAACAAAGAAATTGAAACTAATTAGTAACCTAGGCACTAGCAAAGAACAAAGTGAGGTAGATACTGAAATTGGGGAACTGATAGTAATGTTAAAGTTGTTGCCAAATCTGAGACTTATCTCAAGTTGAAGCCATTTGTTGCTGCAATACTCCATCGATCTCTTTCAATCCTTTCTCTACCGACTTCACCCCCAATATTCACTAACGATTTCAACTACAATGATAGGAGCAAGTAATATTTTTTTTTCGAGATTTGACGGAAATGAGTTTTTCCATCTGATAATAGGAAGATCAAGGTAATAACTGTAAGAAAAAAAAATATATGCAGAATGTAAAAATATAAATTTCCAACTAGCATGATGATGTAGAGAGGAAGTGAGAAACAAAGATAGAGAGAATGGGTTACATTGTAGAAGTAAAAGGAGAAAGAATCACCATTAGAAGCTCTTTATAAAAAAATCACTAGTAGAAGATAAACACTCAACTCTCATGAACTATGTTTTCGTGATTTCTTTTATACTTGAAATAAATTAGTTTACAAATGTAATTGAACAAAATAATGACGTCCTAAAAACATTTGAGTAATTGTCATACAACACTCACTACAAATTACTACTATCAAAGTCGTCCAAACACACTTGGATAAAGTTTTAATGATTAATGTAGGTTAAATATGGATAAACAAGGCACTTGAACAAAAAATAAGAGCTACTATACCTTTTCTAAAACAGTGTATTTATACTACATATTAACAATCCTCCAAGAACAATAAAACATTCATTAAGATCAATAAATGAGAGAGATAATAGTCATTACCACGAATCCGACTTGATTCTGGCAATAATAGGTGAAGTTTTTGTAGAGTCCCACAGATCATCTCTTTTCCTACTAACAAAGAGATCATATACCATATGCTTAAAAGTTGTATTCACAAAGAGAAGGAAGCAATATTCTCATTACAAACTGGAAAATCAATTGAATCACCACTTCAAAACTTATTTTGATAAGGTTTACTCAATAGCCACTCCATTCTAACATGTTGATGAATAAGAAGATCATGAACAAACAGGACATCTCAGAAATAAAAAAGAAAAAAATGACACAAGATAAGTAATGCTGTCATTTTTAATGTAAAAAATAGAGCATGTACTGACAAAAGATAGTGCATGAAATACAAGAAAAAAAATACATCACAATTGTATTGTTGTATTAGAAAAACTATTGCTGATCAAAGAAGACAATTTACAGCTTGGCGTAGTAAGTTTGAGAGTTCAGAAGCAAATGTCATACGGTTAAATACTATCATATTAATGTTTCTACAATCTGTTCTTTTATAGTGAACAATGTGATTAATAGAATACATTGAGCATATTCTAACACTTTCTGTAAGTTTAATAAAGGCCTTAGGTAACAAAGAATACCTTTTTTTCTTGGGGTGAAATTTCAGTGAAGCATAAATTCAAACATGAAGGTGTTCCTAGTTTTTCATACCTATGGGTACTAAGTTTCATTTTGAAAACTAGCTAAAAACATATATAAACTAAACCAGTCTATTAAACACCACACTTGATTCACAAGCCAAAAATCATTCACCAATTGAGATTGAGATTGAAATTAAATCGCTCAAAGTTTCAAGCTAATAGAGAGAGGCACGTATGTTACTCCAAAGTTATATCAACTCTTCATAGATAAAATAAATCATGATTCAATAAAGAAGGGAAAAGAAAAAAAAAATGACCTCAAATTGGTAATCATAATTTGTGGGGGAATTTTGTTGGATGTGAAGACTGAGTCCTAGCAAAATCAACACTCTAAAATCTCATATATGGGTAAATTAATGGAAAAATACATAAAAGACTTAGAGACTTACGGTGCCGATAGAGATATCTCTAAGAATTGTTCATCAATTGTTTTATAAGGGTTTTAACCATGAGAAGGAGTAGACTTTGCCAGATGAAAAAAGAGTGAATCAAATTGTGCTTTGGAGAGAACGAAGAGACATAGAGCTCTTGATTTCTTGTAGAGAAGGTAAGAAATAGCTCTCCGCCTTGATGGGTTAAAAATTATAAAGGGGAAAATTATTTGAATAAGCGTGGAATATCAGAAAATGGATGTGTTGCAGCAGCTCACTTGTTGCAACGGTGAAAAAATAATTGTTACCATTGAGCTTGTATTGCTACACTTATTTAACCGTTGCACAAAAACTGTTGCAATAGTATATCTATGGCAACAGATGCATAACCCTTGTAAAAACCGTTGCAGTAGGATAGCTATTGCAGCAGTTCCAGAACTGTTGCAGAAAAAATAGTTGCAATAGCCTTTATTTCTAGTAGTGAATGGAACTGAATATACTTCGTACCAGTTCAGTAAGCATTGTAATGATTTGGGTATCCAACAAAAATTCCAGTTAGATATACTACACAATAGAACGGGGTTTCTGATAGGAAGAAAAGAACTGTGATGGAGATGGTGAGATGCATGTTGGCACAAAAGAAGATGCCTAAATACTTTTGGGCTGAAGCAGTCAATATCGCTGTCTATTTACTAGATAGATTACCAACTAAAGAAATCCAAGACATGACACCATTTGAAGCATGGAAGGGTATCAAGCCGTCTGCAAGACACTTGAAGGTATTTGGTTCGGTATGCTATGCACATGTTCCTGATGCTAAAAAAGGCAAATTATATAGAAAGGGAGAACTGTGTGTTTTGTTGGGCTATAATACAGTTGCCAAAGGATACAAAGTGTACAATGTTAGTAGTAAGAAGGTATTTGTTAGTAGAGATCTTGTAGTGGATGAGTCTAGCCACTATGATTGGGATCGAGATACTATTGTGAAGAACCAAGGTGGGAGTACTTTAGCTGCAACGAAAAATCAGCAAAAATGTGATACTCCCTCTAGTCCTATTGCTGGAACAAAAAACAATTCAGATGTTGAATCGACTACAGACTCTCAACAGATTGCTTGAGGAAGACATTTATGTTGAACAACTTGAAGATTTTACAGTTGCGGTGAAGAAGACAAGGTGTACAAGCTTAAAAGGCTCTCTATGGTCTTAAACAATCCCCAAGAGCTTGGCATCATTAGGTATTGAATCCCAAAATAACTAAATTTATATTTATTGCTATTATAGATTAAGGAATCAAATATATGAAATAAATATGCTATGCGAATGCATGGACCAAATTATACATCACATTTTTATTGGCTTGTGGTATATGTACATATCAAGCTTAATTGTCTAGCTAAATTTAGTTTTGTTATTTGACAAACTCAAATTGTATTTACAATCATGTCTGAGCTTGTATGTTTCAAATGAAAATTTGTTTAACTTATTATATATCAATATTAGTGTTGCTTATATTACTTTAAAAATTGTTTATCGATGCATGGGATACACGTGCATAGCACGTGTTCAGAAACTAGTGCTTTATATTATCACAATTAAGTTTAAGTATGTGGTATTATTAAGTTATTCTATCTTTATAAAAATTTAAATGGCAAAAAAATGAACAAAAATAGAAATCTAGTGAAATGATTTAAAAAAGACAATATTAGACACCATCTTCTTAGGTTATATCGATACAGTATGGAGTAATTTGAAAATTAGTCTAAAAAATTTCAGAACCAGGCGGCAAAATTCGCTCGACTTTTCTCCTTATTTTTTAGAGGGCTATATTGCTTCTCTATAACTTACAAAATTTTAGGGCTTAACTAAACCAATTCCTTCTTTTCTTCATCTTCCATATAGAATAAGTTGTCGGATTACTGAAAAGATTAGTAATGTTTAATTATTTTAAGAAATATTTTCATACATTTCGTGCCCAACATACGTTGATAACTGGTGTAGGCATTTAGCAACTAGAACTTAGGCCTTTAGCGACCAAAAAGGGCTTTTAGCAATTAGTTTCTCTTCAAAAGATAGATAGATGATCTTTTCGATTAACTTCAAGGTGCTTCTTCTTTTTCCAAGATTAACCTCAGATCAGGCTATCATCAGTTGAATGTAACGGAATGTGATATTCCCAAGACAACTTTTAGAACAAGGTATATGAATTTCTGATTATGTCCTTTGGTTTGACAAACGCACCTGTAGCGTTCATGGATCTTATGAACAGAGTTTTCAGACCTTATTTAGATTTGTTTGTCATCGTCTTCATTGATGACATATGTTGACACCCAATTTTGGCCCTCCCCAATATAAATTAATCATATCGAGCTTCCTAAATTCCAAACGATTTAAAATAATTAGTTTCATAAAATTTCAAGAAAAAAAATATAAAATAATATATCTATATCTATATCTATATCTATATCTATCTATCTATCTATATATATATATATATTGTTTTGCAAGTTATAATTTTAAACCACAATCAAATCACACCCCTATCCGAAGGAATTTGGGTTTTTCTTAGGGTTTTTGGTTTCGATTTTGCATCTGGAAAATTCTTGATGTTCACTGGAAGAGACCTTCCAATCAGAGTGACAATGCACCAAGAGCTTTGAAAATTATGTCCGTGTAAGTTCTTACTTATGGATGTGAAGAGTTCCACATTCATGGCGAAGAGGTTGCAAGCCTCCTTTTCATACTCGATTATTTGTCACTTGTTCAGAACCAAAGATTATCTAACATAATAGATTCCATTTTGAACCGATTGAGTCAAACTACAAGTAGCCTGATTTCCAAATGGAGGGTTATGTAGGCAGGCTCATTATTGAAAACTCGGTTGTACTCCAATATTCTGTCATAAATCTTATTCCCGAGCATATCGATCTCTTCATAATTCAATTTCAGAGTAGCTTTTGAATTCTTTCAAAATCGTGCGTTAACGCAAACTTATCGAACTACAGTGGCCTGAATTCTCATATAACCTGAGATATATAGGAAACCCGTGTCTAGGGTTCGGCCATAATTTCTAAAGTCCGTACAAAATCCCTTTCCTAAAGATGAATAATGTGGTCGGTCAAAATTGGCTTAGTCAATTTCATTTTCCTCGAATTTCTTGCATCATTCCAAATAAATTGAGGGACAGTTGTTGACACCCAATTTTGACCCTCCCCAATATAAATTAATCATATCGAACTTCCTAAATTCCAAACGATTTAAAATAATTAGTTTAATAAAATTTCAAGAAAAAAAACATAAAATAATATATATATATATATATATATATATATATATTGTTTTGCAAGTTATAATTTTAAATAGTTTTGTCATGTTTTTGTAATTTTTAGATGATATATATGTTTTACATAATTATGTATATGATTAGTTTATTTTATAAATATTTGAAAATCGTCTCAAAAGATTTTATTTTAACTAAATAGTTGGTTAATTAGTTTAATTATTCGATGGCATAGATTAGGTTAATTAGTTTATAATTAAGTCGATTATTTTATTTCGTTAAGATTGTGAAACTCTTTAATTAATTTGTAAAAATTATGCAAATCACATAGTGTAAAACACAAATTATATCCTATCCCTACTCTTTCACAAATTACAAAAATCCCATCTTTTTAGTAACTTTAGGATACATTCTTTTTTTCGTGTGTACATTATATTGGATGCAACATTATCAGTTTGTTGCGTGAAGTAAGGAACTAGTAACTGAAAATTTAATTTCATTCTCTCCAAATACGCTGACGTAATCAAGTCACCCAAAATGTGCCTAAATTTGTTATTTTAAATATTCAATTTTAGTCTATATCAAACACTAAAATAATTAGAAAGTACAAATTTTGAATAGTTTATTCCCGTTCGTACAACAAAAGTTACAGAAACGTGGTTCATCATTTTGAATTTCAAATCCGCCGTTGTAGATGATTGGACAAACGATTTATAATTTCGAATCATCAATTCGATAATAAATCGTTGAGTAATTTAATTTATCATGGTTCTAAACCTTAATTTAATTTTTGTAATTTAATTTATCATCGTTGAATAACTTAATTTAACTTATTCCAAACCCCACTGTTCTGGATACATTAAGTTTCACATTCAAGCACACGTTTCTATTCCTAATTTCACTCCCTTAATCCCTCCCTATTTCACTCCCTTTAACCTCTTCCTATTTTCACTCCCTCAATCTTTACTTCCTTCATTTTTATTTTCAGATTTATTCTCTCTCCATAAGATTTTCCAAGAACTAAGTAAGTTTTCGCTCCACAATTTTTTTCGAAGAACTAGCAGATCTCCTCCCTTTCCACATTTACAAAATGTATAAGAAAAAGGTGAAAGAGATGATATATCCTCATTGTTCCTTGCAACATAGTCGTTTCCAGTGATCCTCTTTTGCTGATGAAATCATTTTCCATTGTTGATAGTGAAACAAAGATACAGAAGTTGGTATAGAGCAAAGATAAAAGCGTAGGGGAATTTCTTGGTCTTTCGTTTTTTTTTGCTTTTGGTATAGAGCAAAGATAAAAGTGTAGGGGTATTTCTTGGTCTTTTGTTTTTTTTGCTTTCAACAGATCAATTTTTTTTTCTATTTTTTGTAGTTCATCGTTTATAATACATATGATTTCATATTTAATGTATCTAATTGATTTTGTTTCTTAAACTAATGTATAATGCCTTAGTTGATTTTCAATGTATCTCGTTTATTTTGATTCTTAAATTAGTCTTTGTTAGTGCTATCACTGACTTGATACAGTATCTTGTCACAATAACTTTTGATTTATGCAATGTATCATATTCATATTTAAGGTGTTGATACATAATTTTAATGTTGTTGAATATTCTATTAGCTTTATCATATTCAATACAAATGTTGTTGATACATAAACACTACCTAATATATCATCTACATGTATCAAGTTCTTTAATATATCATCAATCTTAGTCAAATTTAAAAGGCTATTAGCGACAAATCTGTTGTGTGTACTGTATCTGCACTATTTAATATTTCTTCGGTCTTACCCAATTTAGAATGCGATGTATATTTACATTTACCTAGTAATAATCTTGATACTAACTCATAATGTTCTATAATTGCAGCACTATGTATCAGATCAAACAATAGGTATATAATACATATTCATTTTTTGCCAAACTACAATTACATGTATATGATACTTAATAACTACCACACAATAGTGTATCGATAAAAAAATATTTACTTCTCAAATGTATCTAATAGGATTACAACATTTAGCAATTTACTAAATATTTTAGGAATAGTAATGTATCATGATCAATATATCATTTTTCCACAACGTTCACAAGGTATCTCGTCAAGTTGAAATCTACCACAATTACATATTTTTCGCTTAAGGCAAACAATGTATTTTCTTCCAGCACCAAACTAACACATAGCTATACAAATTTGTAACCATGGAAGAAAATACATTGTTTGCCTTAAGCGAAAAATATGTAATTGTGGTAGATTTCAACTTGACGAGATACCTTGTGAACGTTGTGGAAAAATGATATATTGATCATGATACATTACTATTCCTAAAATATTTAGTAAATTGCTAAATGTTGTAATCCTATTAGATACATTTGAGAAGTAAATATTTTTTTATCAATACACTATTGTGTGGTAGTTATTAAGTATCATATACATGTAATTGTAGTTTGGCAAAAAATGAATATGTATTATATACCTGTTGTTTGATCTGATACATAGTGCTGCAATTATAGAACATTATGAGTTAGTATCAAGATTATTACTAGGTAAATGTAAATATACATCGCATTCTAAATTGGGTAAGACCGAAGAAATATTAAATAGTGCAGATACAGTACACACAACAGATTTGTCGCTAATAGCCTTTTAAATTTGACTAAGATTGATGATATATTAAAGAACTTGATACATGTAGATGATACATTAGGTAGTGTTTATGTATCAACAACATTTGTATTGAATATGATAAAGCTAATAGAATATTCAACAACATTAAAATTATGTATCAACACCTTAAATATGAATATGATACATTGCATAAATCAAAAGTTATTGTGACAAGATATTGTATCAAGTCAGTGATAGCACTAACAAAGACTAATTTAAGAATCAAAATAAACGAGATACATTGAAAATCAACTAAGGCATTATACATTAGTTTAAGAAACAAAATCAATTAGATACATTAAATATGAAATCATATGTATTATAAACGATGAACTACAAAAAATAGAAAAAAAAAACAATTGATCTGTTGAAAGCAAAAAAAACAAAAGACCAAGAAATACCCCTACACTTTTATCTTTGCTCTATACCAAAAGCAAAAAAAACAACAAAAGACCAAGAAATACCCCTACACTTTTATCTTTGCTCTATACCAACTTCTGTATCTTTGTTTCACTATCAACAATGGAAAATGATTTCATCAGCAAAAGAGGATCACTGGAAACGACTATGTTGCAAGGAACAATGAGGATATATCATCTCTTTCACCTTTTTCTTATACATTTTGTAAATGTGGAAAGGGAGGAGATCTGCTAGTTCTTCGAAAAAAATTGTGGAGCGAAAACTTACTTAGTTCTTGGAAAATCTTATGGAGAGAGAATAAATCTGAAAATAAAAATGAAGGAAGTAAAGATTGAGGGAGTGAAAATAGGAAGAGGTTAAAGGGAGTGAAATAGGGAGGGATTAAGGGAGTGAAATTAGGAATAGAAACGTGTGCTTGAATGTGAAACTTAATGTATCCAGAACAGTGGGGTTTGGAAGGAAAAAAGGGATTTTGGAGATATTTTAAAATAGTAGAGAATAATGAAAATTATAAAAAATAAAGGTGTGTATTTAAGTAATTTATCCTAATTTATATTAATCAATTACCCAATTCCTTAAACCCATTTAGAGAGGCCAACTTTGGGCCTTTGTCTTCACAAATCCCTGCAGCCCATTCTAATACAATTCCCAAACCCAATCCCATTTCCCTTTAATTTCCAGGAATAACTCGACCCAGCCCATCTCCCTAGCCGCTCCGACCCGGCCCAAATTTCCATTTCAAAAAGAAACCCGAAGAACCCATCAGCTCAATCAAAAAATAACCCACCCATGTACGTTTCTTCTTCTTCTTCAACGGGGACGAAACCCAGAACCTCAAATCGACCCAGAATCGTGACCCGAGCCCTCTCTCGTGTCGTCCTTTCAAAGAATCTTCCAGGTGTCTTCATCTCTGCGCTTCCATCGTCCTTTGCTCGAATCGGACGGTCCCCTCTTTAAATTCGTTGGAAACTGTACAAAATTTGATACAATGGACAGCTCCTCAACCCGTTCCTTTCAGGGAATTCAAATTTTAAATTGGGAATTCACTGAAAATCCCTCCCAAATTCCCCCCCGAAAAAAGAGCCCTAAATCCCCCCCCCCCCCCCGATATAATCACTTGCTTCTTTCACTGTAAAGGGAGTTTTTTTTTTCTTTTCATGAAGGAAAATTTTTAGGGAAAGTTTGAAAATAGAAAGAACAAACAGAGAGATTGAAAAAAAAACAGAGGAAATTTTGGTGGGAGAAAACTTGGTTTGGAGAGAATAGTTGAAATTTGAGAGAAATACAGTAACTACTAGCTATAAACATTTATATACAAACATTTGGGAATAGGCCTCAGAGGAAGAGAGAGCGGGTATTCCGGGTTCGATCGAGTCTTTCGCTTGTTTCTCTGTCATGCGAGTCCATCAGAGTAGTCGCTTGTGGTCGTGAAAGTTCGCCGTCCCAAGCTCGTCAGCTGTTCCAGTTCCTGCACTGAAAAAGGTAATATTCTCTCCATAGTTTTCACTTGGTTATCATATATTTACTATGTATCTCACTACTTTCTGGTTGTGTCACTCTTATTTGTGGTTGAACATGGATGATCTCAAGATGCTGTATATTGTTTCTGGAATGATTCAATCTTAATGTCAATTCGAGCTTTCGCGATTTTGCACTTAGTGTTATGGTTTCTCTGCTTCTCGGATCGAACTTGCTTGTTATTGTTCTTCTTGTATTCTTAATTAAATATTGTCAAATCCATTTCTTACTGCATAGCACTTTGTTGTAACAGTCTGTTGAGTCATGAAGTTGTTATTCTTTTCAAGGTTCTGCTTGTTTTGAAGTTATTTGTGAGCTTTTAACGTCAAATGAGCGTGAAATCGGGTTTTGTCGTTTTGTGTTTTGTAGTGTCGCTTCTTCATCCTCGGGTTTCAATCCGTTGTTGGTTATTCCTCTTCTCGTTTCGATCAGTAGTGCCCTTTCTTTCAAAATAGCATCAGAATATCGAAGTTAACTAAACTAGCATTTACATGTTGGTTTATTGATTGTTTGTTGATATAAGAGTGGTTCGTTTTCGTCATTTTCGTGTCCCATGTTTGCTTTACTTCCTAACATGGCGTAGTTTTAACCCTTTCCTAATGGTCGGATATCAATCCTTAGTGTATCATACTTACCGCCTCGATTTAAGCTAAGTCATCACGTTGGTAGTAGTTTTTCTTGTGAACATTTGCTATTTATGTACTTAAATGGTGATGTTTGAACGAAGTTCTCCTCTTTGTTCCCATGTCTAATTTTAGTAAAACAGTGGCATATTTAACTATCTCTGTTTACTGTTTTGCTTTTGCTTAAAGTGTTTAATTTTGTTTTAGATGTGGATTCATTATCATCCTTGTTTCGCTTCCGGTTGCATCTTAATATTCATGATATATTATTCCTTTTTGTGTGTCATGGGCTGCCTACACGATTTATTTGTTCTCCATATGCATTTCATTTATTTATTTTTGGTTTGTTTTGTTTTGTTTTACTTTTTTTTTAGGAAAAGTACATTCCCAGTGATTTGTTTTTGTCTAAATGGTTAATTGTTCATTGTTGTTGACCAACAGATATGTATGCTTTCCTCTTTTTTTTTTTTTTTTGAAAGTTAAGTCCTTTGACAGTAGCCTTCCATGTTGTTTAGATTGATTTAGCTTGCCTCTTCATGAATCAAAATCATGTTTGGATTATTTCTTTACTTCGAATGCTAATTCTCCTCTTTCTCGTTTTGTTGTATGAACCTCCCTCCGAGTCCGTTTGGATTCCCCTCCTTGCATCTCGAGTTGGTTCAACAACCCAACTCTCATATTGAGTCGGCCGTTCATAGAGAAGTAGGCGTGCAGGTCGAAAGCAGCAAAACACTGCTGGAAATTAATTTTTTCAGCTCCGGAAAGTTGAACAACAAATTGATATACCGGCTGTATACACTGGTATACAGTCGGAATATATGATATACAGTTGAAAAAAGTGCCAATATGGCAAATATGCAGAAATATGAAGATCTGGATAAAACTACAGGTTTGGGAATCCCGATGTCAGAAATATACGCGATGTATACGTCAATATACACTTGGTGTATATCATGGCAAAAAAAAATAAAAATAGAAGAGGGCCAAAAGCCTTGGGATTTTTCAGCAGGCCCAACAGGTCAAAAATGGGCAAGACCCCATTTGGGTCACTTTAGAATTAGGACAGGTCACAAAATTTGGGCCAAATTTTATACTCTCTTCCCTTTTCTTATTTATGTTGTTTTGTTTTGACTAAACTTTGTTTATCCTATAGTTTTAATTTAATTAAATTCCCAAGATTGCCATTTCTCTTATATTTTAAAAATATATATAAAGTAAAATTATTTTTTTACAAGTCACTTAGCTTTTATCCTAGTCTTATTAACCCTTTTATGTCATTCCCCCCTTTAAATGATTTCCCTTTTTTCTAAAATAAATAGTAACATATAAACGAATAGTAATTAATTAGATAATAATAATAAAAATTTGAATTTCCTTTATTTTAGTCAATATTCGAAAAAATTATTTTAAAAAAGGTCATTTGGTCAAATCGCCAGTCAACCGCGAGTTAGCGGTCATTCCGAGGGCCTAACACCTTCTCGGAATGTATATTTGGACTTCGAACCCTTTTCAATCGATTTTTATCTGTTTTTAAATCCTTTGAAAAATAATTATAAGTTTTTTTCTTATTTTTTACTAAAAAATCAAGTGGCGGCTCTGTTAATTTAGAAAGTCGGTTTTTCTTAAATCATAAGATTAATCGATTTTTCAAAATTTAGTCTTTTTTTTCTTTTACTATATATATTTATATAAAACAACATACTGATTTATTCAAGGAATGAAAAAGATCATGCTAATCACCTTAGCATCATTCTTCAATCTTTGAGAGATGAAGAGCTATATGCCAAGTTCTCCAAGTGCGAGTTTTGGCTTAAGTCGATGGCATTCTTAGACCATATTATTTCTGGTGAAGGGATTAGGGTTGACACAGAAAAGATTGAAGCGGTTCAGAGTTGGCCTAGACCCACATCTCTAACAGATATAAGGAGTTTCTTGGGGTTAGCTAACTATTATAGGAGATTTGTTGAAGGATTCTCATCTATCTCTTCTCCTTTGACCAAGCTAACTCAGAAGATGGTCAAGTTTCAATGGTATGAAGCTTGTGATAAAAGCTTTTAGGAGTTGAAAAAGAGACAGACCACCGTTCCGGTTTTGACATTACCTGAGGGTACTCAAGGCTTTGTGGTGTATTGTGATGCATCAAGAGTTAGCTTGAGATGTCTGTTGATGTAGAATGGCAAGGTTATAGCTTATGTCTCTAGACAGTTATAGGTTTCATGATAAGAATTACCCAACTCATGACTTAGAATTGGATGCAGTAGTGTTTGCTTTGAAGATATGACATCACTATTTGAATGGTGTTCATGTTGATATATTCACTGATCACAAGAGCCTCCGATATGTGTTCACCCAGAAAGGAGCTCAACCTCAGCCAGAGAAGGTGGTTGGAATTACTCAAGGATTATGACATGAGTATTGTATACCACCCAGGTAAGGATAATGTGGTTTCTGATGCCTTAAGCAGGTTATCTATGGAAAGTACTTCCCATGTTGAAGAAGAGAAGAGGGAGTTAGCTAAAGTGTGCACACACTTGCACGTTTATGAGTTCGACTTATGGATTCCACAGAAGGAGGTATAGTGGTGAAAAAATGGGGTTGAGTCGTCCTTAGTTTCTGAGGTGAAAGAAAAGCAAGACAAGACCCTATTTTTCTTGATTTGAAGGCAAGTGTCCATAACCAAAGAGTATTAGCTTTTGAACAAAGGGAGATGGTGTACTGAAGTACCAAGGCAGATTATGTGTACCTAAGGTGGATGGACTCCAAGAGGGGATCTTGGACGAGGCTCATAGCTCCAGATATTCCATTCATCCAGGTTCCACCAAGATGTACCGTAATTTGAGAGAGGTATATTGGTCTGAAGGCATGAAGAAAGATATTGTTGAGTTTGTTACCAAGTGTTCAAATTATTAGCAAGTGAAAGTGGAGCACCAAAGGCATGGAGGTTTAGCTCAGAATATAGAACTTCCGGAATGGAAGTGGGAGATGATTAATATGAACTTCATCACAGGCTTGCCAAGATCTCGATAACAATATGTCTATTTGGGAGATTGTTGACAGAATGACAAAGTCAGCCCATTTCTTGGCGGTAAAGACTACTTATTCGGCTGAGGATTATGCTAAGTTGTACCTTCAATAAGTGGTAAGACTTCATGGAGTTCCAGTCTCCATTATTTCAGATAGAGGTGCTCAGTTTACTGCACAGTTCTGAAAATCTTTCCAGAAAGGTTTGGGTTCAAAGGTGAACTTAAGCACTGCTCTTCATTCTTAGACGGATGGACAAGCAGAGCGTCCTATCCAGACCTTAGAAGATATGATGAGAGATTGTGTGATCGACTTCAAAGGGAATTGGAATGATCACATACCTCTCATTAGGTTCGCTTACAACAACAGTTACCATTCAAGCATCCAAATGACTCCTTATGAAGCTCTTTATGGGAGAAGATGCAGATCACCTATTGGGTTGTTCGAAGTTGGTGAAGCATGGTTGATAGGGACAGATCTAGTTCACCAGGCTACAGAAAAGGTGAAGGTAATTCAAGAAATATTGAAGATGGCACAAAGTCACCAAAAGTCCGACACAGATGTTAGGAGAAGGCCATTAGAGTTTGAGGTGGATGATTAGGTGTATCTTAAGGTTTCACCCCATGAAGGGTGTTATGAGTTTTGGTAAGAAGGGAAACTTAGTCTCCGGTATATTGGTCCTTACAAAAAGCTCCAAAAGAGTGGGTAATGTAGCTTTTGAGTTGGAGCTACCCAAGAGTTAGCAACGGTTCATCCGGTATTCCACATTTCTATGTTGAAGAAATGCTAGGGTGATCCTTCATTGATAGTACCAACAGAGAATGTTGAGATTAAGGATAACCAATCCTATGAGGAACTTCTATTTCAGATTTTGGATCGTTAAGTTCGCAAGATGAGGACAAAAGAAGTTTCGTTAGTCAATGTCTTTTGGAGGAACCAATTCGTTGAAAAAGCGACTTTGAGAAGCTGAGGAGGATATGAAGAGGAGGTATCAACATCTTTTTGAAATCGGAGAGAATGCAGATCAAGGTAATAAATTCTTTTCTTAGCACTTTATAATGCTATATATAAGCATGTTATTATTTGTGTTGTTTGTTGAGTGTTGAAATGATGTTACTATCCTTAGCTTAGTGAAACGGTTCTCATTCTAGGATGAATGTCCTAAGGGAGAGATATTGTAACATCTCGTAACTTGAAACATCTAAGAATAAGCTAAGAACAAAGAATAATCATTTTTGGAATTAAGTAGGGAAATCTGGAAATTTCCAGCTTTCAAAAAGTGAGTTTTGGTCACTTTCAAACGGTCATAACTTCCAGCTCAAGAGGAGTTTGGATTAGTTAGTAATTTGTTTGGAAAGAACTTGGGAAGACCTTTCCAACAACGCTGAGTTTGCGAGAATGCGATGTCGTATGAGGGAGATATGCCTTTCGGGAGTTGGGCTGAGGAAAATCCAATCCGATTTTAGTAAGGGTAAAGTTGTCTTTCCACCCTAGTATTTCCTAATTCGTTTAAAGGTTTATTTAGGGGTAAAAAACAAGTCCCAATTCAGTTTAAAAAGATTAAGAACGGTTAGGGCTTGGGAGAAAAAGAGAAAAGGAGAGGAAGATCAAGAATCGTCCAAGAACGCCAAGATCGTGTGTGGATTTCGCCGGGGATGATCCCTATCGAGGTATGTGAGACCTTTTTGTGTTGGGTTCGTTCACCCACATACAAACATGTTTAATTCAGCAAATTTTCTATTGAATCAATGATAAATCTTGAAGTTCTTGATGAACATTGGTGGATCTTGGTTGGTAAAGTTGTAGCGTACCTTTAGTTGTTTTGATTTATGTTTTCGGGTTGTTTTACCAGTCTAAAATATTGGGTATTGAGTAAATTAGTCATTCTAAGTGTTTTGGGGGAAGATCCATGGAAGATTGGGAAGGTTAGAATTGAAAATCGAAGAAGAAAAGTCAGAGAACCCGATAGGCCCTGGGCCGCCGCGCCTACCAGAGCCCATTAGGACAGACTCTATCTGTCAGGCTCTGGCGCGCTGTTCTAGGCAGAGCGCCTGAGGACAACCTCTGTCTGCCAGGCTCTGGCACCTCGCGCTCTCAAAGCGCCAAGACCCCTTGGAGACCCCACTCTTTCCCTATCTTTACGTACTAGTGCCTAATTTATGTACCTTCCATTCCTAGTTGATTCCTACTCTCTAAAGTACATCTAAACATCATGAAATAATCCCTAAACATGAGATCATGATCCTTGAATCCATAGTTCAATTCAAGGGAAGCTAAGATTAAAGTCAAACAAGTTAAGAGTCAAAGTTAAGAAGCAAGTCAAAGAGAGTTCTTAAAGTTTTCAAAGAGTCTTACACAATATTTTTAACCTTGATTTATGGATCAAGTTACAAGTCAAGCAAAGAGAAAAGTGTTGAGTTAAATTCTCAAAATCTATAAGAGAACTATGTATTCCCTAAGAGTTAAAGTTTCAAGTTAAGTAAGGAGCAAGAGTTGAGTTCATTTCTCTAAAGTTATAAGGGGAACAAAGTATTCTCTGAAGGTTGATAAATGTTTCACATTTAAGTTAAAAGGGAACTAAGAAGTTCCAAAAGAGTTTTCAAGAGGGGAACATTGATTCCAATAGGAGCTTTCAAAGCTAAAGGGTTCAGTAAATTATCTCAACCCAAAGGAAGGAAGTTTTATTTAAAGTATGAGCTAAAGCAAATTTTGGGAGTAGTATTGAGCACCGATGTGGGGATGAGAGTTCAGATAACTCAAGTCCCCATGTAAACCATGTAGCCATAATAGGTATTAACGTGTCATACTTTTTAGATGATCACGGAGTTTAGCCAGTGGATCCACTAGGTTGAGGATGTTCTATGCGATGGCAAAGTATATGACAGTTTTGGCAGTGTGGACGAGACACTGTATCACCACTTAGGCTCATAGTGGTGGTTGTCGGTTAGACAAACTCCCACAGAAACTATATTACTTTCATATATAAGTAAGTTGAGTTTATTATTTTTTAATCTTTAATGAGCTAAGAGTTTACACTATTTTACCAGTTATATATATATATATATATATATATATATATATATATATATATATATATATGTTCTTATTGCTTTATATTGAGTTGTTATCTTATGAGTTGAGCAGAGCCAAAGTAAGTTCATCCTTACTCCATTTCAAGCCTTATAGTTGTGTTTAGCATTCCAACTCGCATACTCGTACATTCAATGTACTGATTCCAGTTGGCCTGCATCGTTTTATGATGCAGAGGCAGGTAACTAGGATCAGCACGCAGCGCTTCGTTGATCCAGATTGAGCTACAGAGTCAGTGGTGAGCCTCCTTGCATTCCGGAGGACATCCTCTTCATTTGCTTTACTAGTTTAGTTGTTTTTAGGATGTTATGGGGTCTTTCCCAACATCCATCTCACTAGTTTAGAGACTTCGTAGACAGTTAGTAGTTTAGTTTGGAGTCTATTTTTCTTGTTGAGACTTAAGTGTCATTTTGGCCAGATTGTTATATGAAGTATTTCATTGAACATGCTTTATTTCTCGATTGAGTTGAGTTGAGTTTTCCGCTGAGTTAAGTAAGACAAACCAAGGGTTCCTTTGGGGGCCAGCAATGGTCTTCGAGTGTCAGCCACGTCCAGGGTGTAGTCTCCGGGCGCGACAACAACGTCATAAAAATTTTAAGGCTCGTTGGTTTCTCAACTCATGCCAAAAAAATAGATTTAACCTTTACTGAATAAATTTTTCTACTTCAAAGGCATCAAATTTTTAGAACTTTTTCTTTTAGCCGAAGTTTCCAAAATAGTTATATAAAACTTTATTTGCACAACAAAATAAGTGATCAACTTTAGTTAAGAGTGGTGCTACAAAGAACATTTTTTTTTTATCTTGTTTATAGTGCAAAGTTTACACATCTCGTGATGCTAAATTCTCAGGCACGTTGCACTGCAAAAATCAGTGCATCCAAATGAATAAGAAAAAACTTTATACTCAACCAAACTATTATCAAAGTAGTCAATGTTATATAAAAGTAACTTCACATTGAAACACAATATTGTGCTTTTTATTAGTAAAATCATGTTATGGACAAACAAACTTAGCAATATTTATAAAATCGAAATATAAAATAGCTACAATAATTAATTGAAACATCAAGTACAATATGGATCATCTCTATGAACTGAATGATCAGGGAAACAAAAAAAAAGAACATAAAAGATTCATTTATTCTTACCATGAAATTTGATCAATATATAATTTAACAATAAAATTATTGAAATTGTCATAACATTTCTACCGTATGACCTTGGAAAAAAACAATATTTATTCAAGAATCAATATAGAATTGTCTAGAAAGGGAAAATATTAATATAGCAATCACTCTAAAATTAAAGTAATGATAAGCCAAATTTAAATAAACACTACATGAAGTAGGAAACTTACCTCTTTCAATTTTGTGTTGGTCTTTTTACATTTTAAAATTGTCTAGTCTTGGAGGAGTAGTTCATTCAATTTTGGAAGAGAACATGTTTCTTTTTACCAGTGACAACATACGATATAAAGGAGGTGTATAAATTTAATAGAATGTAGAGGGGTGTAATTAATTTTCAAATTGATATTATAAATTGAGAGATTACAGTTTTCAAAGTAATTAAAAAAAGAACAAACTTTTGGGTTTTCAAAATTAAGAATGGAAGCATCTAGACTATGTTTTTTTTTACTTTAAAAAATCACCTTTTAAATGGATATAACATATAATTTATGTTGAATTTGTTGCAAGTCTTTTCAAATTCTCCAATGGTTTGGAGCAGTAAAACTTCTTTCTCCAAATTTTATTTTTTTAAGGATACTTACTTATTAACTTGGAGGCTTGCCCCCCCCCCCCCACATGATGATAATTACATTAAATATACATATTGTTATAGATGATAAATATTTTTAAATTATATATTTTAATTAGGATTTAATCAAAGGAAGTTCGAAAGTCATCCTACATTTTTATTAAAATGATACACTTTAACATTTAAATTAAATAATTAAATGCTTTCATAACATTTTAATTTACAGTAGGCGTAAAATTGTAATTCAACTTTTAACTTTTTTTGCTCCCTCTTATAATAATAATAGGCATCATCTTAGAAGTTATACCAACCAAGTATACAGAAGCCTACCTTAAAGCTGATCACGAGTGCTCCAAATCCACCCCACAGGAGCTATCCATTTCAAAAAGGCCTCCGAACCGCCAAACTATCAAATTATCAATCACAATGCCAATACAAATATCTAGACACTAAAATCACAACAATTGGAAACAGACCCACAATCAAGTCAAAATGAGAATATGGGGCTCGCAACGTATATCCCAAATTGACTCTATTAAAAGGTTCTAAATCTCTTACCGAGCTTGTTCTCCAAAATGGGGGTCGATTCCATGTCAGGAACAACACAAAAAACGTCATACAAATACAACATCAATTGAAAAATACAAAAGAGAGATGGCAGCCCCTTCGGGCGAAATATACCTCAAACGGAGATCTCCATTACTTCTGAAGCATTCCAACGTGTAGCCACAATCAACACGGACCCCTAAAACTTTTGAATTGACTCAATCATAGTTCCCAAGATCAAGAAATCTCATGTTGAAGTTGACTGAAGCTGAAATTTTGCTATTTCAATAGTAGTGGTTCTAATTGCTAAAAGCCATTTTTGATCGCTAAAGGCCTTAGTTCTAGTTGCTAAAAGCCTACACCAGTTATCAAAATATCGCAAACAATGTTGGGCACAAACTATATGAAAATATTTTAAAAAATAATTAAACATTACTAATCTTTTCAGTAATCCGACAACCTACTCTATATGGAAGATGATGAAAAAAAGGAATTGGTTCAGCTAAGCCCTAAAATTTTGTAAGTTGGGGAGAAGAATTTAACCCTCTAAAAAATAAGGAGAAAAGTCCAGGGAATTTCGCCGCCTGGTTCTGTAAATATTTAGACTAATTTTCAAATTACTCCATACTATGTCGATAAAATCTAAGAAGATGGTGTCTAATATTGTTTTCTTAAATCTTTTCACTAGATTTCTCTTTTTGTTCCTTCTTTTGCCATTTAAATTTTTTATAAAGATAGAATAACTTAATAATACCGCATACTTAAACTTAATTGTGATAATATAAAGCACTAGTTTCTAAACACGTGCTATGCACGTGTATCTCATGCATTGATACACATTTTTTAAAGTAATATAAGCAAAACTAATATTGCTATATAATAAGTTACACAAAATTTCATTGGGAACGTACAAGCTCAGACATGATTGTAAATACAATTTGAGTTAGTCAAATAACAAAATTAAATTTAGCTAGACAATTAAGCTTGATATGTACATATACCACAAGCCAATAAAAATGTGATGTATAATTTTGGTCCATGCATTCGCATAGCATATTTATTTCATATATTTGATACATTAATCTATAATAACAATAAATATCAATTTATTTATTGTGGGATTCAATCCCTAATGAATGTCAATGTTTTAAAGATAAATAGAAAATTACAAACCACAACAGAAGACATTTGAATAGAAAAATTAAAATATTTAAATATGTCAATAGTAATATATCTTGATTGAAGCTATGCTACATCATAACAATTTAAAGGCTCGTTGGTTTCTCGACTTATGCCAAATAAATAGATTGAACCTTTACTCGCATAAATTTTTCTACTTCAAAGACATCAAATTTTTTACACTTTTTCTTTTAGCCAAAAGGTTTCCAAAATAGCTATATAAAACTTTATTTGCAAAAAAAAATAAGTGATCAACTTTAGTTAAGAGTGGTGCTACAAAGAACAAAAAAACTTGTTTTTATCATCTTTATAGTGCAAAGTTTGCACATCTCGTGATGCTAAATTCTCAGGCTCGTTACACTGCAAAAATTAGTGCATCCAAAAGAATAAGAAAAAGCTTTATACTCAACCAAATTGTAATATCAAAGAAGTCAATGTAAAATAAAAGTAGCTTCATACTGAAACATAATATTGCGCTTTTTATTAGTAAAATCATGTTATGGCCAAACAAACTTGAAAATATTTATAAAATTAAAATATAAAATAGCTACAATAATTAAGTAAAACTTCAAGTACAATATGGATCATCTCTATGAACTGAATGATCAGGAAAACAGAGAAAAAGAGCATAAAAGATTCATATATTCTTACAATGAAATTTGATCAATAAATAATTTAGCAATAAAATTATTGCAACTGTCATAACATTTCTACCTTATGAACTTTGCAAAAACAATATTTATTCAAGAAACGATATTGAATTATTGCAACTGTCATAACATTTCTACCTTATGAACTTTGCAAAAAACAATATTTATTCAAGAAATGATATTGAATTGTCTAGAAAGGGAAAATGTTATATAGCAAGCACTCTAAAATTTAAGAAGTAATAGTAATCCAATTTAAATAAACACTACAAGAAGTAGGAAACTTACCACTTTCAATTTCATGTTGGTCTTTTTACATTTTAAAATTGTTTAGTCTTGGAGGTGTCTTTCATTCAATTTTGGAAGAGAACATGTTTCTTTTTACCAATGACAACATACGATATAAAGGGGGTGTATAGATTTAATAGAATGTAAAGGGGTGTAATTAATTTTCAAACTGATATTATCAATTGGGAGATTACAGTTTTCAAAGTGATTTTAATAAGAAGAAACTTTTGAATTTCAAATTATGAATGTAAGCATCTAGACTATGTTTCTTTTTACTTAAAAAAATCACCTTTTAAATGGATATAGTATATAATTTATGTTGAATTTGTTGTAAGTCTTTTCAAATTCTCCAATGGTTTGGAGCAGTAAAACTTCTTTCTCCAATTTTCATTTTTTAATCTTAATTTGAATGCACAATTATATATTTATCCAAAAACAATGTTGGAGTAAATTCTGATTGAAGGATAAAAGTGTCATTTAGCTTTATAAGGATACTTTCGTAATTTAACTTATTATCTTGGAGGAGCCCCCCCCCTCCCCCCGTATATATATATATATATATATATATATATATATATATATATATATATATATATATATATATATATATATATATGATTTTTCTAATCTAAATTTGAATGCACAATTACATCTTTATCTAAAACAATGTTGGAGTAAATTTTGATTGAAGGATAAAAGTATCATTAAGCTTTATAAGGATACTTTCGTAATTTAACTTAATAACTTGGAAGCTTCCCACATATAATAATATTAAATTATATGGGCGTGCGGGCGTGCGGGCGTGCGGGCGTGCGTGTGCATGCGTGTGTGTCTGTGCGTCCGGGCGGCTGGGCGTGCGGGGCGTGCGTGCATGCTCGGGCGCGTGTCCGTGCGTGTGCGTGTGGGTGCGGGTGCGTGTGTGTGTGGGCGCGTGCAAGCTACTTCTCCAATACTTTTTCTTTCCTCAATGCCTTCGAACCTTTTCAATCTATCAATTATATATGAATAATTTGTAAGTTAACGAGTCTATAAACACTCATATTATTTATGTCTAGCCTAGATCCAAAACCTTCACCCTATTCTACAATCAATTTACGAAAGTTTAAGTCTAAGGGTAAACTCCTCAAATTAGCATAACTTTAATGACATTCAATTATCAAATTCCGTACACTTCCAAACATAACATAATAATTGTCAAATTCCATCCAGTTATTAGCATCCCACGGCTAATAACTGAAGATGCCAATTTGTCTCCCAAAAGTCACAATGATCAATTTGTATTATTAACCCATCGGCAATTCATATTCAACAATTATATTATTCCCTCAAAGTTCAACTACATCATGACTTAGTTCCTAACTATTCCAATTCAATTTATCCAATTTCCTTTTACAACCGACATGGTACTAATAATAAAGCTAATATGACATAACTAATAATAAAACTAATAAGACATAACTCAATATTGTAATAACTCCATGAATAATTACAACCTCAGGTCATATTACTCAATACATTAGCCGCATACGTTCATTAAATAAGGGAGTCAGAAAGGAACCATATTCCAATTTCTCATAATTTATCCCATATCTCTAATCATTGGCTTAACATTATCCCTTAATTAATTTACCATACTAATAAATAACAATTTAACACATTCAATGGTAAGCCATGTCGTACAAAAACATCTTTTTCCAAATCTCTTTTTCAACCTACCACTATATAGTTAAGGGTTATATATTTACCAAGCCTTAATTATATAAACACCAAGCGACAATTATATGTAAACAAAATTAGAAGAGTAACTTAGAGTACCTGACACCACAATCAACTTTTCTGCCAGAGCTTTTGTTTTTTTTTCCACGCTTTTTTCTGTTCTTCCACAACTTATCTTTTACCCTAATATAATTTATGATTAACTATAAGAGCAGTACAAGTGGTCCAATACTAATTTTAATGTTATCTTCTTTAACCATCAACTAAATTAATTATTAAAACGTCCTCACTAAATTCATAAATGTAGTTACAAATTGTCCAAATACTCATTAAGAATATATCAGAAAGTATTTTATGGATTAAATAGTTCTAAAACTCAAAATGACCAAATGGGTCGTTACATTAGATACCAATTTACTCATCGTTCGTCCTCGAACGATAAAAAGAAAGACGAGGTGCAAATGATAGATGTCTAAACTATTCCTTCAAAATATTAGTACTCAATGTCTCATATCAAAAGTATCAAACCAGCCAATTGGAGAGCTACACCTCCTCCCATACAATGTCTCAAATGGGGCCATCTCAATACTCTAATGATAACTATTGTTGTATGTAAGCTCAACAAACAACAAAACTATTCCCAAGTGAACTCTTCAACTGGACGATTCCTCTACTAGACATTACCACAACTATCTACATAAATATTTTCTAACATAACCATGATAAAATCTTTAATCAGTATTGGTTACAACCAGAACTGAACCTGAAGCAACTACCACACACTCGTAATTCATCAACCATCACAGGTGTCACGACCGGGGAGCACCCCCTAGAAGTAACATGGCGTACTTGACCTCTCGGAGGTCTTATACAAGCCCATAGTTATCATTCATCGCATTGACATAGTAAATTTAGCGGAAAATTTAAAACTTTTCATAGCACATCATATGCTAGATACTTTACTTCATATATATATAAAATATCATATTACATACTTAGACCTTAAGTATCTTTGCCATCTTAGACTCAAAAACATTATAGTACATTAGGGACACCACCCTTAAGACATAATACATAAGTATATAATTCATAACACTTTACGGTAAACATAAGTAGGAGATCCTTGAACTTAAGGATTCCTTTCATTGAGCTTGGAAATCATCTATCAAGCTCTTCACCATTCAAGACATACTTTAAGCATCCATAACCTACACTTTGTGTAAAAAGTAGAGAAGAATGGGATTAGTACAAGAATGCACTAAGTATGACAACCATGCATTTAAAAGGGACATTTTCTTGAAATCATACTTCATGCCTTTTTGAGTAAATCTTCATAGAACCTTTATCCAATAACATTTATATCATTCACATACTTCATATAAACATATTAAAAGGCCAAATTTTTCATAAGACCACATATAGAATTTATTACATTTTCAAGTCACATTACAGTGAGCTATTCCTACTTTACAGTGAACATTCCTTTCTTTTATTCATTAACCTCCCAAGTAACCCTCTAGTGATACTTGGTGCAATGCATCACCTTAAGGTCGCAAGGAAACATACACACAACCTACATAAGACAACACATACCATCATATATAGTACAATATAAACATATTTAAGTCAATACCATAGGACCATTACAGTAAGCTACATTCAGCTTGCACATATACCAACTTCACTTTAAATCAATGCATTATAAGACCTTATTCATAATCCTTCTCTAAGTCTACTAGTGCAATGTCTATGTGAAGCCCCATAATCTCACACATACTTAGTAAACCAATCATAGGACCACAAGCCTTACCATCCAATTCATACATCTACAAGTAAGTGAAGACAATTTCATTCATATCAACACAAGACCTTCATCATATAGTCAATAAGATCAACATCATGCATATAGACTCATACTATGCACATATTCATAAGAAGTATACCAATACTACAAAGTCATGCATAAAGAACATATACATAGTGACATGCATTAGAACACCTTCCTTGGACTTTCCTCAAGAGTCACTTGTGCAATGTTTAGGTGAAGTCCCATACCCCCACCTACACTAAGCAACTACCCTTAGGTTGTCCTAGTTAGGGTCCTTACTTTACTTCCATTGTCCATTTTACTTTAGGGAAACTATAGCCTTAACCGACTCTAAGACCATGGGTGCTAAACAAGGAATTTGGTGTCATCCCCTCACACCAAAAAAAGGGCATCTTACTTACCAAAGTAAGACATATCATGCTAGCATATTAGGTGATATCACTTGCTAGATCCTATGTGGAAAGCATAGTTTATGGAACTTAGGGGCTATCATGGAAATATCACTCTACACCCTTTTTGGTTTATGAGTCTATCCACCCCGTGAGGACCGTAGTGGACCCTTTTCGCGTTCCCTCTATAGGAAGGTGCCACCCCCTCACCTACAAGTTCAATCGGTGCTAAGCTAAGTTCCCTTTATTGAAAAACAACCTTTATTATCATTTCTTTATAAAACATAGGCTTAGGAGAGTCATACCCTCATATGCTTAACTCATAGGTTGTAGATGAGAGTTTATCAACCTAAATCATGTGAGAAATCCTTTCACATTGTCATAGTATATGTATTAGCACTATCTAGTTAAGGATACACTTGAGCACATCTTTCAAGGATCCTCTATTGACTAGATCATCATTCATGTGTGTGTGTGTATATATATGTTATCAAACCTTTCACATAACACATTAAGACCACACATGACCATACATTCATATTCATGAACATAGAAACCAAACCTAGGAACTATCCTATCAAGGTACACATGTGCAATGCATAGACAAGGTCTCATATCCTTGCCCATACTAGTACACCTATCAAGTCATTCTAGTAAGGAATACATAACATACTTCACATACATATATTTTACATGCATAGTAGTAGACACTAGTGAATATGAGAACAACGTTTCATTAGACACTATGAACATTTACTACATTGTAAGCATGCATAATATGTGAGTGTGTGTATACATTGCTCAACATGATCACATAATGGCTATCAACAACACATTGAGGCAACCACCTCTTATGACCACAACACTCTTCCAAGCATATACCATATATCACACAATAACACAGGAGGCAAGACAATCTTCACATTATAATCAAGACTCCTAACTTTAGCTATTTACATATTCACATAGGGTTACATGGGTAGGGGTCATCAATCCTTAACACTTCATTAATGACATCACCTACACATGATCTTAGCATAACCATTTACATGTTTATAACAATAATAACATAAACTAGATTCACAACTATAATAGAAGACTAGGAACAAGTTACACATAAGGTGATCATTATAATCACTCATTCATATATTCATTAATTTGACTTCAAGGCCATGGTCAACCCATAAGTGGACCATACCACACAATGCCATACAAGGCTTCATCAACATTACTATAGATAAATAGAGAAGTAGAAGAGTAGAGCAATTCTTACCAATCCTTTAGCCTTTGGTCATCATTGACCATTACTACTCTTTCATCAATAATTCAAGTATAGGGCATTATCTAAAGTACCATAATCATAAAAGAAACCATATACAAGTCGCTACAAGATCATATCTCAATCTAATACAATACATCACATAGATCTTTAACCCAATTCGCTTGCATCGATCATCAATAACAATTTATCAATAATATACATGTAGGGCAATATCTAAAAAGATCATTACTCAAACGAAATCATGCTTTATCTACCCTAACATTTAGATCATGTCATATACATTACAATATTCACTTTATAGGCTAGAAGAGTCTAAATCAATCTTTACCAATTCCATGATTATCTATTCATACTAGATCAATTATAACTAATTATCATCACATTATACATATAGGCAGTAGTTAAGGGGAATTAACCATGATCGAGTCATATAACAATCATCCCAACATCAAGGTCACAAGTTACTACTTGATAGACTAGAAAGACTTAGATAAACTCATATCAATCCTTCTTCACTTTGATCATACATGATTTATAATTACAAGTCAATCATAATATAACCTTAAAACAATAGCTACAATCATCATCACCTATTCGAATTCAACATTAAATCATAAAAAGGGCAATGTTACAGTGAATTATGGAAATCTAAGCTAAGCATGTTCAAATCTTCATACATTGATCCACATGGACCCTTCATCATCAATTCCTCATTAATTCACGTAAATAACATTAGATATAGACAATTCAATGTAAGAGAATCGCAATTCAACCACTAACAAGCTATGATCACAATGCCCATGCAAGGGCTAAATCGATTTAGGAAAGGAACATAGGTTCATCATGCAATTGGATTAAAATCACGTTCAAACCAAAACATTAACATCAATTCATCATGATTTCACCATTTAAAATGTTTTTGGAAAGAACCCATGGCTAGATTGAAGAAGAAGAACTTTGATCATAAAATCTCTTTTGGAATTTTGAGATTAACTCTTTAGATGGAAGGATAACTAGAGATGAAGGATCACCATAACTTTATATTCATGAAGACCTTTAAAACTTGATGAATAAACCATAGGAATCCATGCACCAAGCTGTTCTTGAGCTTCACCAACAATGGAGGTTTCTAGGGAGAAGAATATTTTAGAGGGAAAGTCTATTTTGTGTAGAAGGGATTGTGAATGAGTTGTTCACATGTTTGATCCCTTAAATACACCCAAAAATCACTAAATAAACCTACTAGGGTCAGGTTAGGACGTTGGGTGAATTTCCTATTCACCCCTTTAATAAAACAGTGCGCAGGCAGTGATGCACCAGCCTGCTTTGACGGACCCAATGACGGGGCGTTGGTCCATCGACGGGCCATTCCTTGCCATCCGTAGATTAGGAATGAGGCTGTAATTTGGACAAGACTTCCCCAGGCTAAATTACCATCGATGCCTCCCCATCGACGGGGCATCAGTCAACCTACGGGGCGTTGTTTTGGCTCGTCGATTGACACTGCCAAGGCAGTGTCTCGACAGCCTTGGGTCCTTCTTGTGGGCCCTTTTGCGGGGCCCTTTAGAAGTTGTAACCGTACGTTTCCAACATAAATACAACCCTTGACAAGTTGTAGACCTTCCACATCAGTTTCACCCAAAACAAATACACTTAACATGTCCAAACAGGCTAGGCCCCATCAAGACATACACATGCATGTCTCAAGGCTATCTTTCAAACGTCTTGGTGTTCTTGGACGTTTGACCTCCAAACTTCATGAAAATCCATATAATACCATTAAAAATTATTTCATGACTTCATAAGCTCATGAAATACAAATATAAGCGCGTATAGACATATGAGGCACATAGGTGACTCGTCATCGAACATCTTAGTCGTCCCTTGATGTTTGACTTCCAAATCACGTCAAATTTTATCCACTGCCTCTAAACCATATTATGAGACATTTTAGAACCTTAGAACCTTAGGAAAAACATGTTAGGCTCTAGACGCCCTAAATCATTTTTGGTGTCTTACAATATCCCCCACTTGGGAACATTTGTCCTCGAATGACACTTAGAACACTTTAATCACAACAAGGACTTCAATGCATCATAGAGCAGTTAATCATATTCATAACATCATCACATAGAAGTTAATGCACCAAATTTACAAGGAACACAACTTCACATCATTTTAGCATTTAATGCACACAAGCAAACAAAACTTTTATTCACTAACTCTTTAATGCATCAAACACAAAGGAGCTTATCATGCTTATAGGAGGAACATCCTTCTCCATATCATAACATGGTCATTACACTTCAATTTATTAAGAGATCATCTTGCAACCATCTTTAGGTGACACTTAGGCAGTTTCAACCACGCTAAACAACAAGTAGGCACTCATTAAAGCACAAAGACTTTAGTTAATTGAATCCACAAAGATCTTTATTAGTTATACCTAGTGCTATGAGGTCATACTCAACCATACCATGCTTAGTGGTGTCCATGGAGGAATGTCCTTCTCCTCAACACACTTTCATGTATCATGAGTTCAAACCTAAGCAAAGTACAAGGTCAATTTCCTTTAAAAATGAGAATTCTCAACTTTTAAACAAGGGCATGCCCATGTTTTCTTCCTAGTGAAGTCTAAATTGTAAGTCACACCAAGTACATCACCACAAATAGGAAGCCATTTCACAAAATGTCAATTTCTAACATAGTATTCACCTTCACAGCAAGCATCATTTGGGGAAAACAATACAAATCATAGGCACACACATGAACACTTAGCTAAACATGCTTTCATCTTTCAAGAGTGAGCCTACAATCATGCTTCCCAAACCATAAAAGTCACATAATTTTCAAGAGACTCAACATATTTCATGTTAAAGAGACTCAACTTTTCATTACAAGGCTAAACATTACACCTCACAAGTGACTACAACCATGTTTCTTATCTTACCTCATGAAGTCAAATTCACAATGTGCATGCTAAGATGCACTATAAACATGAGAAAACATGGATTTTATCAAATTTCCCATTCATGCACTTTGGAATCTTCACAATATCTTTAAGGTAATGTCAATCAATACATACCAAACATATAAAGTTCATGCAATTCATACTTTATGCAAAACTATATTCATGAACAAGCCTACTAAGAATTAATTAGTTTCAAGTTCAAGCAAAAATAAAAGGTCAATGTAGAAAATATCTACAACCTTACTACTCCATCACCATTCCCCACTTAGGCTAAATCCAATTAAGAGAAACTTAACCCAACCTTAAGAGGATCTTAACTTAACAACCTTCATTTTTCATCACTTAAAATGATTACCACTTTAGAAGGAATTACAGTAAGTCAATCAAGGTATTCTAAAATTCATCTCCTAGGCAATTTATCCCCAATCATCATGTTAGGTCATAACATTAAATCATATAAGATTTTCATACCATACAATAGACACCAGGGTCATGCAACATTAGGGGAAAACAGTAGAGGAGACTTAACCTTAAGGACTCTTTCTTTTCTTTCAACATTAAAGTAAGGTAACTTTTAGGTCAATCAAACCCACATCATCACCCTACAAGGATAAGAATACTACCCTCAATTCTAGGGGAAACATCAATTGCACAACATCAAGGGACTCACAACACAATAAGAAGTTAAAACAAATCTTCACCTCATCATTCCATAAGACTCTCATTCTTCATTCCAATTAGCAAATATCCTTTTTTACATCCATTATCATGTTCATATGCATCAATTCTGTACACATTTCAACAACTTCCAGTCAAGGAACAATTTAGTCGATTTCCCAAAAATCTTATAGTAAGTTGCCTAGCATTACAGTGAACATGCTTCAAAATTTCAAAAATGTAATATTTAGGCAATTGATGGGGAAAACATGACAATATAACATGCTTTTTCACATAAATTTCATATATAGCCATAATTGACATCACATCATCAAAACATGCCAAAAATTCACCTTCACACGTACTCATTTAACCATAAAACCAAGATAAGCATTTAAACTCACCTTTTCTCCCTCAATCATAGAGAACAATCTCATCCAAGAAATCATATCTAAAAAGACCACCGGACAAGAAAACATAAGAGAGAGATCTTATAGAGTTAAGTTCTATGGGACGATATGAGAATGATGAAGAAGGGAAACTCTATCGTCCTATAGCCTCTCGTACCATTTGATATTTCGCGACTCACCACCAATGATACAAGACTCTACTAGACATGGCAATATGAGACTTCTTATACCCTAAACCACTTTTAAATACCTCATGCTCTGAAACCACGTTTGTCACGACCAGGGAGCACCCCCTAGAAGTAATATGGCATACTAGACCTCTCGGAGGTCTTATACAATCCCATAGTTATCATTCCTCATTGACATAGTAAATTTAACGGAAAATTTAAAACTTTTCATAGCACATCATATGCTAGAAACTTTACTTCATATATATATATATATATATATATATAAAATATTATATTACTACTTAGACCTTAAGTCTCTTTGCCATCTAAGACTCAACAACATTATAGTACATTACGGACACAACCATTAAGACATAATACATAAGTATATATTTCATAACACTTTACAGTAAACATAAGTAGGAGATCCTTGAACTTAAGGATTCCTTTCATTGAGCTTGGAAATCATCTATCAAGCTCTTCACCATTCAAGAAATTCTTTAAGTATCCATAACCTACACTTTGTGTAAAAAGTAGAGAAGAATGGGATTAGTACAAGAATGCACTAAGTATGACAACCATGCAAAAATCATGCATTTAAAAGGGACATTTTCTTGAAATCATACTTCATGCCTTTTTGAGTAAATCTTCATCAAACCTTTATACAATAGAATTTATATCATTCACATACTTCATATAAACATATTCAAAAGCCAAACATTTCATAAGATCACATATAGAATTTATTACATTTTCAAGTCACATTGCAGTGAGCTATTCCTACTTTACAGTGAACATTCCTTTCTTTTATTCATTAACCTCCCAAGTAACCCTCTAGTGATACTTGGTGCAATGCATCACCTTAAGGTCACAAGGAAACATACACACAACCTACATAAGGCAACACATACCGTCATAGAAGTATAGTACAACATAGACATATTTAAGCCAATACCATAGGACCATTACAGTAAGCTACATTCAACTTGCACATATACCAACTTCACTTTACATCAATGCATTATAAGACCTTACTCATAATCCTACTCTAAGTCTACTAGTGCAATGTCTATGTGAAGCCCCATAACCTCACACATACTTAGTAAACCTATCATAGGACCACAAGACTTACCATCCAATTCATACATCAACAAGTATGTGAAGACAACTTCATTCATGTCAACACAAGACCTTCATCATATAGTCAATAAGATCAACATCATGCATATAGACTCATACTATTCTCATCTTTACAACAAGTAGACCAATACTACAAAGTCATGCATAAAGAACATATATATAGTGACATGCAATAGATCACCTTCCTAGGACTTCCCTCAATAGTCACTTGTGAAATGTATAGGTGAAGTCCCATATCGCCACCTACACTAAGCAACTACCCTTAGGTTGTCCTAGTTAGGGTCCTTACTTTACTTTCATTGTCCATTTTACTTTAGGGAAACTATATCCTTAACCGACACTAAGACCATGGGAGCTAAACATGAAATTTGGTGTCATCCCTCACACCAAAAAGAGGGCATCTTACTTTTCAAGGTAAAACATATATCATGCTAGCATATTAGGTGATATCACTTTCTAGATCCTATGTGGCAAGCATAGTTTATGGAATTTGGGGGCTATCATGGAAATATCACTCTACACCCTTTTTGGGTTATGAGGCTATCCACCCCGTGAGGACCGTAGTGGACCCTTTTCGCCTTCCCTCTATAGGAAGGTGCCACCCCCTCATCTACAAGTTCAGTCGGTGCTAAGCTAAGTTCCCTTTATTGAAAAACAACCTTTATTATCATTTCTTTATAAAACATAGGCTTAGGAGAGTCATCCCCCCATATGCTTAACTCATAGGTCATAAATGAGAGTTCGTCAACCTAAATCGTGTGAGAAATCCTTTCACATGGTCATAGCATATGTATTAGCACTATCTAGTTAAGGATACACTTGAGCACATCTTTCAAGACTCCTCTATTGACTAGATCATCATTCATGTGTATATATATATATATATATATACATATATATATATATATATATATATATATATATATATATATATATATATATATATATATATATATATATATATATATATATATGTGATCAAACCTTTCACATAACACATTAAGACCACACATGACCATACATTCATATTCATGCACATAGAAACCAAACCCTGGAATTATCCTATAAAGGTACACATGTGCAATGCATAGACAAGGTCCCATACCCTTGACCATACTAGTACACCTATCAAGTCATCCTAGTAAGGAATACATAATATACACTTCACATACACATACTTTACATGCATAGTAGTAGACACCAGTGAATATGAGAACAACCTTTCATTAGACACTATGAACATTTGCTATATTGTAAGCATGCATAATGTGTGAGTGTGTGTATACATTGGTCAACATGATCACATAGTGGCTATCAACAACACATTGAGGCATCCACCCTCTTATGACCACAATACTCTTCCAAGCATATACCATATATCACACAATAACATAGGAGGCAAGACAATCTTCACATTATAATCAAGACTCCTAACTTTAGCTATTTACACATTCACATAGGGTTACATGGGTAGGGGTCATCAATCCTTAACACTTTATTAATGGAAGCACCTACACATGATCTTAGCATAACCATTTATATGCTCATAACAATAATAACATAACCTAGATTCACAAATATAATAGAAGACTAGGCACACGTTACACATAAGGTGATCATTATAGCCACTCATTCATATATTCATTAATTTTTCTTCAAGGCCATGGTCAACACATATATAATGACAATAAAGTAAACACCGCCACCATAAGTGGACCATACCACAAAATGCCATACAAGTCTTCATCAACATTACTATAGATAAATAGAGAAGTAGAAGAGTAGAGCAATTCTTACCAATCCTTTAGCCTTTGGTCATAATTGACAATTACTACTCTTTCATCAATAATTCAAGTATAGGGCATTAGCTAAAGTACCATAATCATAAAAGAAACCATATACAAGTCGCTACAAGATCATATTACAATCTAATACAATACATCACATATATTCTAGAAAGTAGAAGAACATAGATCTTTAAACCAATTCGCTTGCATCGATCATCAGTAACCATTTATCAACAATACACATGCAGGGCAGTAGCTAAAGAGATCATTACTCAAACGAAATCATTCTTTATCTACCCTAACATTTAGATCATGTCATATACATTATAGTATTCACTTTATAGGCTAGAAGAGTCTAAATCAATCTTTACCAATTCCACGATTATCTATTCATACTAGATCAATTATACCTAATTATCATCACATTATACATATAGGCAGTAGTTAAGGGCAATTAACCATGATCGAGTCATATAACAATCATCCCAACATCAAGATCACAAGTTACTACTTGATAGACTAGAAAGACTTAGATAAACTCATATCAATCCTTCTTCACTTTGATCATACATGATTTATAATTACAAGTCAATCATAATATCAACTTAAAACAGTAGCTATAATCATCATCACCTATTCGAATTCAACATTAAATCATAAAAAGGGCAATGTTACACTGAATCATGGAAATCTAAGCTAAGCATGTACAAATATTCATACATTGATCCACATGTATCACATCATCAATTCATCATCAATTCACGTAAATAACATTAGATAATTCAACGTAAGAGAATCGCAATTCATTCATTAACAAGCCGTGATCACAATGCCCATGCAAGGGCTAAATCGATTTAGGGAAGGAACGTGGGTTCATCATGCAATTGGATTAAAATCACATTCAAACCAATAGATTAACATCAATTCATCATGTTTTAACCATTTAAACCATTTTTGGAAAGAACCCATGGCTAGATTGAAGAAGAAGAACTTTGATCATAAAATCTCTTTTGGAATTTTGAGATTAACTCTGTAGATGGAAGGATAAATAGAGATGAAGGATCACCATACCTTTAAATTCATTAAAACCTTTAAAACTTGATGAAGAAACCATAGAAATCCATGCTCCAAGCTGTTCTTGAGCTTCACCAACAATGGAGGTTTCTAGGGAGAAGATTGTTTTGGAGGGAAAGTCTATTTTGTGTAGAAGGGATTGAAAATTGGTTGTTCACGTGTTTGATCCCTTAAATACACCCAAAAATCACTAAATAAACCTATTAGGGTCAGGTTAGGATGTGGGGTAAATTTCCCATTCACCCCTCATAAAATAGTGCGCAGGCAGTGATGCACCAGCCTGCATCGACGGACCCAACGACGGGGCGTTGGTCCATCGACGGGCCGTTCTTTGCCATCCGTCGATTGGGTATGAGGCTTTCATTTGGCCAAGAATTCACCAAGCTAAGTGACCATCGACTCATCCCTATTGACGGATCGTCAGTCAACCTAGGGGGCGTCGTTTTGGCTCGTCGATTGACACTGCCAAGGCAGTGTCTCGAAAACCTTGGGTCCTTCTTGTGGGCCCTTTTACGGGGCCCTTTAGAAGTTGTACCCAGACGTTTCCATTTTAAATACAACCCTTGACAAGTTGTATACCTTCCACATCAGTTTCACCCAAAACAAATACATGTAACATGTCCAAACAGGCTAGGCCCCATCAAGACATACACATGCATGTCTCAAGGATATCTTACGAACGTTTTGGACGTTCTTGGACGTTTGACTTCCAAACTTCAAGAAACTACATATAATACCATTTAACATCATTATAAATCATTTTAAGACTTCATAAGATCATGACATACAAATATAAGCACATATAGACACATGAGGCACATAGGTGACTAGTTGTCGAACGTCTTAGTTGTCCTTGACGTTTGACTTCCAAATCACCTCAAACTTTATCCACTACCTCTAAACCATACTATAAGTCATTTTAGGACCTTATAAACTTAATTCAAACATGTTAGACTCTAGAATCCCTAACTCATTTTGGGGGTCTTACAATAGGTACTTATTAAGATTACATCTTCACAACATAATATTTCCTCGAGCATAAGCTATAAAAATATGATCTTTAGACATCAAGGAGAATCAAACTCAACTATGTAACTAATCAAGTACCCACCATCGATTGATATACCCAAGCATAAAGAACCTCTAACAACAGTGTCAAAGTTCTAGATTAATAGCTATTATAGACAAACTTTAAGAATGACAAAACTAGACCCAGTAGTCTCAACATTCAATCAAACATATCCGAAACATGATACTAATGATGAGATAACTTTTAAGTCTATCGAACAACTGTAAATTTTCATGGTAGCTCTTTTATAAATTCTCATATGCAAATATGTGCGTGTCGAATCACTAGTATACTTTAACTGTCCCAAATAGCACCAATTTTTATTCATAACTAAAATGAAAAAATCATCCTAAACATCTTATCTTACTAAGAGAACCACCGCAAGATCCGTACACCCGATTCACTACTAGGAATTAACCCACAAAAGTAAAAATATGTGTGAGCATAGCTAGTGAATCATATCCAAATCATTATCGGAATGAAGTAAGTGGTCATATAGAATGTACGGAAGCAGAGTCAAATATTACAAGATACTCCTTCCATAATGCCCATATCAAACATTTTCATTCATCTAACTCTATCTCTTTGATTTATAGCCACTAACAATCAACCAGTCCGGTCCTTATTACAATCATACTCATATTCGATTTATCAAAAGCCTACACATTTCTCATAATTATTGAAGCCAACATTCTGAACACTAACAAACATCATAACTACACCATCCATCTACCTTACTTGCAACCACCATTAGTATGAAAGTACTCTTACCAAATACATGTTTAAACTATGGCTATCTCTTTTTCTACTTAAGCATGAATACGAGTCTGAAACAAGGCTAATAACACTAATTTCAAATGCGATAGTACCTTTCCATCGTGATAAAACTATTAAATCACACCCATAGTCAACTCCACACCACTTCCACATACCATGCTTTAGCTACCATTCTAAACCATCACATAACTCATGTCAACACTTAGGGAAATTCTTGGTAACTCAAATTATTTAGTATACTATAAGCTCATAACCTCTATTCACCATCAAATGTCTATGTAATGCATCTTAACATTCTATGTAGTCCCATCAATAGAGCAGTATTAACCCAACTCTAAATGCTTAATAACTATGTAGAATTAGATCTTACCTTGTACATCATTCTTTAGTCATCTATCATAATTTGAGTAATCTAACCCCACATAAACACTAAATTTTTCATACCTCACCATTTTTCACCCAAACCAAAGTCAATATTTATAATAAAAGTAAATGATAAACTCCTAGTAAGTTTATGTTGAACTAGTCTCACACTTCACAGTCATATCTAAGCTTATAAGAGAAAATTCATACAACATTCAACTTTGAACCATGGGTCTATATGACAGGTTTGATTACTTCACCTTTCTTAAGTTCTACCCATGACACCAATTTCAAATCCATTGAAATCTTCAATACACCATATTGTTGTTCATTTTGATAACTCGCTTAGCAATCTTATTCCTTAACTGATAATCTATAATATTTTACCTTATACTCTAATCGAACACTTTAAAGTGTAATCCTTCCTTCGATCCTTTAATAATCAAACGTAACAAATTTTCCAACCCGAACTATGCATAAGTCCTTCCATATGTTTAATATTTGATGTAAATAATATATTATTATTTTATTTTATTTTTACCTCACAAATTCATACCTTGCCACCACAAAAGTAGATTCACAATGAAAAGCTTTAATGGTAAACCGAACCATGTAACTCAATCTCCTCATCTATCAACATGACTGATACCTTGAAGATTTTTATGAACTAAAATATCTTAACTTATCGTTGATCACCTCTTTATCAATCTTATCATATCCTTCGTTGAAAATTCGACCGTAGTTATTAACCAATTTGATAAACCCGTGACACTAAAACCATGACCATATTAAAATATATGAAATCACATGTCTCTGAACCCGATTCTCAGCCTCCAAAAGATACCTCTTTATCCCTTGCAATTAGAGAAAATATTCTTGTTCTCACGTCTTTCTGAAGATTGCATTATATCCCACAATTCCTTTTTTATTTTATATTTTTCCATTATGACTTTAAATCTTTTAAATTCAATTCAAGTGGTGTCCCCACATCTCCTTCAACTTTTCATACAACCACATTATTCATTTAATAGTGAAAAACCACAACACTAGATGCTCGCAATTCGTTAGTACCGTATAAAACTCGTTTAACCAACAATCCTTATTATATAATTTCCTCTCAATCACAATCCATGACCAACCCCTTACCATCATTACAAACTCTAATCGCCTCCATTGTCTTAAATTAAGATTCCTCTTATTAAATATTATATTAAAACACCTCATAATACACAATATAAATATAATGCCTCTACAATTTTAATGCAAGCACCACCCAAACGCAACTGTTGTTCGGAACAAAATAAAATGATCTTGCGGACATCCGAATCCAATCTCCACCATTCAAATAAACCACCAAGATGTCAGGAACACGTAGTTCAAATTTTAGCCCAATCCAACAGTTAGTTAATTGAGAAAAATGATCTGAATGTTGCTGGTCGGAGAAAAGGTATGCAACAAAATAAATATTTTTCTTCTCTCTTCTCTCTTCTCTCTTGTTGAAAGCTCTCTCAAAACCTCTATTATGTCCTAATGTCTTTCAAGGAGAATACTAATGAGTAGTTCAATTTTTTTTCTTAAGACCATCCTCTATTTAAACAATTGTGTTTTTTCTTACAAAGTCAAAATCAACTACAAATAGGATTACAATTCCAATTCTTTTCCTAATAGAATTGCAAACCAAATAAAGAGAATAATTTCAATCCTTTTTCAAGTAGGATTAGGACTAGTGTCCAACTCTTAAGCAAATACTAAATTCGATATCAGAACTAGTGAAACACTTTTAAGACTTTGTTGCCACTAAAACTGATTTTAAATGAGAATTTTCGATACTAGTACAACAAACATAAATCATATAGGTCATATATCACTTTCTCTTTTTACCACCATGCTTAGCTAGACCTTTTCATCATCAAGAAGTGAACCTTTTCCTCGACATGACACCTTAAACTCAGGTATACCAATCAAATTTAGGGACTAACTCAATTTTATAAGCATTTTTTTACTAAAATCTTCAATTTAGTTCACCCAAGTATACTCAATAGAACTTTCTTTCCCTATAAGTTTGTCATCCTAGTTTCAGTCTACATTTTGAAGCTAAAGATAAAATCGGCAGTCCTCATTTAGAACCCTCAAGATACATTTCCCAATCCAAATGCACTAGTACCATACCAAAGATCCACCACTATAATACATCATACCTACCGAGAAGATCATATCCAAATAGGTCACACATTTCTACCATTAAATAAATCAAAATATTATTAAATTCATTCTTAGATCAGGTCGATGACAAAAATAACACACATTATAACTTTAACCAAGCACACATCGATATTTTTGTAGTAGTTGTATCATGACCTTTTTTTTATATACACTTAATCTATAAAATTGTAGTAGAGATTCTGCCCTCAATTGACTCAACAAAATTTCGTTATTCACTAAGCAATCTATATATCTTATGAGAACTTTACTGACTATATTTTTCAAAGTAATGATATTCATTACCTAGCCGTTCCTTATGAACTTTTTGAATGTTGTCACCTTGACAAAGTCATCTCGCTTTACCCCATCTACCTCATATCCATTAAGATCCGGAGAATATACTTATCCATGAAGAATCCAGAAAATGCTACCCATAAAGAATAGGGGTTTCAACTTTAAGAACTTAATAAAAACACCATACTAGTCACTAGTAATTACATGTCTATAGTGAATCATGGAAACATATCTATTTTTAAGGACGCATACTCTCTTGTTGGTGTTGGTGTTTCCAATTCTACAACTCTAATACTAATCATATGCGAAATAGAGTGAAGAAGGTCAGATACCAATTTGTATCACCTAGATATCAATTGGACTCAAGTAGTAGCACGAAAGAACGAAGGAATGAAGTTTTATTAAAGTCTTATAGCCTCTCGAAGAAAAGTAAAGACATCCCCATACCGTTTCGACTTGGATAAGGAGAACGTTAACCACGTGAATTAGAAGTTATATAGCTGTGGAATTATTGTTTTTATCGACAAGCAACCAGTACAAAAAGTTTCCTTTTATAAAGGAGTTCAAAACTAAGTGAAAGAAGGAAAACTAATTCCTATTTAAGGAAATCTATTTAAGGAAATTGTATTTTCTTATTTATTTAAGGAAATTGTGCTTTCTTATTCATTTAAGAAAATTACGTAGAAAGTTTTTTTTCCAAGACGAGTCAAACGAGGAATTCTACGTGAAAAAGGATTTCGAGTTAAACAAGGAATTGAAGATGCGGCGAAGACAAGTTCGAGTTGAACTAGGAGTTCCACACAAAGTAGAATTTCTAGTTGAAATAGGTTTTGAGTTCAAGTCCAAATCTATAAATAGGACGATAGTTTCGCTTGAGAAAAATTGCGCACTTACATAGAGAGAAGATCAAAACACGATCAAGAATTTGAGAGAGTTTTGAGAGTTACTTACGAGTGATGCCAATATGTGAGGAAATCATTGTAAGATTGTAATTAAGAGTTTTGATTACAATCGAGAGTGTGTGTAGGATTAGTCTAACAAGTTTGAGAAACTTGACGGACGTTAAAAGATATAAAACCGGGTTTTTTTTTGTCCTTAGGTAGCTAGAAATTAGAGTTTATAATTTCTTAGCTAGGAATTAGAGTTTATAATTCCTCAAGGAATTAGAGTTTATAATTCCTTAGGTTACATAGGCTTGTAATCTATTGTTGATGTTCAAAGTTGATTGAAGTGGAGTTAAATCCTACAGAGGTGTAGGTCGTGGTTTTTACGCTTATGAGTTGGGGTTTTCCACGATAAAATATTCTGTCATTATTTTATTTGCTTCACAAAACGTAACTACTGTATTCTGCAAAGGAACATATAGAATAAACCTGTTCCTAAGGCGAATTTGGGGGTCAGAATTCCAACAATGACTTTAACACTTATGCTCAATATTTCTATATTTCTTTTTGGGCTTTTGTTGCATTTAGTTTCTGGATTTGTAATTGAACTCTTTTATAATAATAGTTGAGAAGTTGGTTATTGTTACATTTAAATGACATTGGTGCTTTCTTGGTTCGTACTCCAAAAGGTAATTGTGGTATTATATAGATTCAGTGGTGGCAACAACCTAGTGGGTTGGATTCTTCGGGCAAAGCAATATTTCACCTGCCTTGGCTTCTCCAATAAGGATTGTCTACCTCTTCCTTACTTCTACCTTGATGGTGAAGCTTTTACTTGGTTGCAACGTAGCAAGAAATTCTTAGTTTGGATACATTTTACGGAAAAATTGCTTGTGTGATTTCCTCAACGAACCTTCACAGCTTCGGTGAGTATGACACATACTTCACGAGCCTATTTTGACTATGTGTGCTATGCAATATTTTTTCTTCCGGTAACCTCTGTATCTACAGTTTTTGATCTAAGTCATATCACACAATCATCTGACTTAGAAGATGGCTTTACAAGTGGGAACAAGGAGGCAGACCATATGCTCAAGAAGTTCCCTGAGAAGTATACCAATGTGGATTTCTTGGCATTGGTTACCGGAAGTAATGCTGAGATTGCGACATTTGAAGGCCTGGGAGCTCTTTAAATTGGGAATGCAAAATCAGTTGGAGAAGATTTGGTACATGAACCTTCTTCCATTACCAAAGGCAGGTGTTCGATGAAACTTCACACAAAACTGTGTAGCTCTGACATTCCTGAACCTTATGATAGATTAAGCAAAGATGTTATAATGCAAACCAAGGTCCCTACTTCGGTGTTAAATGATACGAAAGGATCTATTAATGTGGAAGAGGAAAATTCAATAGATAATGTAGATTTGTTTGACACATCTCCTCAAAAGGATGCATCTGGTACTCTGGCTCTTTTTTTCTAAGACAGGGACTATGATGTCGAATACACGGTTTGCAAATTACTGACATAGTATATCAAATTGTGACTGGGGTACCACTATTAGTTCCTCTTTTTGGTCGTGAAGTTATGATGCAGAATGGACATCTCAAACAAGCTATGCCAACGAGGTATGTAGTTCCTAGCTCTCTTGGTAATGGTTCTCCTAAACTAAAAACTGATTAAAAAACCTTCAAAGTGGGTACGGAAGATTATTTCTTGATAAATATTTTTTGGAGAATCAGAGTGCCATATTGACAACTGATATGCAGTTTGTGACTGGGATTGCTTCCTGCCGCTGAAAATGGCAAATCTATTGGGGGATTCAATGGTCAACATATTTTGAGTCAATTTCCGTTTGTTCCTGTTGCTAATTTTCTTATGCCTATTGTAACCGTTCTGGTAACTACTCCGAGGTGAATAATTCTAGATTCGATGAGTGTGGGCATGTTGCGAAGATCATCTTTATGATATTTCAAGTGCTCTTGGACCTCCTTTTGATCCTAGTAGCAACCTTGATGAAATTCTTAACATCCCATTATCTGACACTACTACCTACATTTTGGTCACTTATGGGAATATTTTATTTGATAGAAAATGCATTAATTCTAAGGAAGAATGCAATGAGAAGGGCATTACTGCTCCTATTATCCATTTGAGTGAAGTGCTGCTAGAAAATATGATAATAATCCATAGTGTGGCTGCCAGTAGTGCTTCGACAAGTTTGGGTTATATCATTAGGTGTATTACTCTTTCGACAATTTTAGGTGATATCATTAGGTGTATTGCTCTTTTGGGATACATCTCACATTAGTACACATCTTTGTAATGTTATTAGGAAGCTAAATAAGACTGATGCAACACGTCTATAATAATCCAGGCTGCCAATCAAGTTGCTTCATTGTTGCTTACCAATCTAACTGTACTAGTGGATGCTCATGCTTACTCGAACCTTCAGGACAAGGTTCTTTTTGGAGTCAGGGTATTGTTATGCATGGGCCGAGGTCAGTTATACCAAACAGCCCAATATAAAAGGGGTTACGTGCGGGATTCAAGTTAATAAATAGCACATTCCAGGAAAATAGGCTTAAGCAAATTGGTGAGTTAAAGAGTTTGATTCCTCTCATATCCGTCCAATGATTCTAATCTTCTTATCTCCTTTCTATAGTCTATCAATCCCTAGTTCTTACGTTCAATATTTCTATATTTCTATTTGGGCTTTCGCTAATTGAGTTGTTGCATTCAGTTTCTGGATTTGTAATTAAACTCTAGTCTTATTATAATAGTTGAGAAGTTGGTTATTGTTACATTCAAATTGAGTTCATTACACATATGACCATAACGAGAATGTTCTCCAGGACTATTGCGAGAATTGTGTCCATCCACCAACACGGTCTCTACTTCCATCGGAGGGTTATATATATATATACATATATATATATATATATATATATATATATATATATATATATATACATATATATACACACACACACACACACATATATATACATATATATGTATCTATATATATATGTATATCATATATTACTAAAAGTGAAAAAAAAAAATTGAAAGTTGAAATACCATTTTGCCCCTACACTAGATTAAAATATTATAAATATTTAGTTAGTTACATGTTTAAATGTTAGTGATAATCAATTATTACATTGAGTAAATTGAGAGTTCATCTGTTCAAAGGAGGATTGTTTACTCTTCCAGATTTTAATGGAGGTTCACTGCATATATTTAATATTTTTAAAGTTGTTCTCTTTTATCTATTTTGGCCCTTTAGAACCGTCAAATAATATTTAATTTAATACTTTAAGATGTTTTTTTGTATTCCATTATTTTTATCAATATAAATTCATCCAAATTGTTTCATGAAACTCACATCCAAAATTATCCTTTTCATTTTATAGTTAAAGTAGTGAATCCATTAACATCTTAAGTATATGATATATCTACCTTAATCTGATTATATATATCACTTTATAAAAATAAAGTGATTTTTCTCTTTGATTTATGCTTTAGTTTGACTCATTGGAGAAGACTTTTGAATTTTGATTGGATATGAGAGAAGGTGTCGACAAAAATTTGGAAAATTATGTACGATTTGTGTTTCTTTTTTCATTTATTTATGTTATGATTAAAGTCTTAAGAAGTCTGCGAATGTTATTTTTTTCTTCTATGTTTTTTTTTTTGATATTTCTCTATTAGTCTTGTTTAATTTAATTTTCTATAAATTATTATCATAATATTTATTTGAGATTGTTGCATTTTAGTACACATTACTCGCATAATTTCATTGAATTTTAATCGCCCTAACCTATTTATAACATATTGCATGAGACACACGTGCGTACCACGTGTATACTAGTTTCTCGACACGTGCTACACACGTGTGTCTCATGCAATATGTTATAAATCCATTTGGATTAAAATTCAATGAAAATATGTGTGTAATGAGTACTAAAATGCAACCTTAAATAAATGTTATGATAATAATTTATAGAAAATTAAATTAAAGAAGACTAATACAGAAATATCAAAAAGATAAACATTGAAGAAAAAAATAACATACGCAACATTCTTAAGACTTTAATCATAACATTATATAAATGAAAAAAGAAACACAAAATCGTACATAATTTTCCAAATTTTTGTCGACACCTTCTCTCATATCCAATCAAAATTCAAAAGTCTTCTCCAATTAGTCAAACTAAAGCATGAATCAAAGAGAAAAATCACTTTATTTTTATAATGTGATATATATAATCAGACTAAGGTAGATATATCATATACTTAAGATGTTGATGGCTTCACTACTTTAACTATAAAATGAAAAGGATAACTTTGGATGTGAGTTTCATGAAACAAAAAAGATGAACTTATATAGATAAAAATAGTAGAATTCCGAAAGACATCTTAAGGTCTTAAATTAAATACTATTTGAAGGTTTCAAAGTGTCAAAATAGATAAAAGAAAACAACTTTAAGAATATTAAATATATGCAATGAACGTCCATTAAAATCTACAAGAGTAACCAATCCTTCATTTGAACACATGAACTCTCCATTTACTCAATTTAATAATTGATCATCACTAATATCTAAACATGTAATTAACTAAATATTTATAATATTTTAATCTACCGTTGAAGGCCTTCCTATTCATATGTCCTTTTATGATGAAGTTATACTTTCGGCCTAAGGAGTTGACTCATGCAAATGACCAAGGGAAGTCATTTTTCCCTGGAAGCTGCTCTTACTTGTTTTGCCATTTTATCGACTTATAAAAGGTGTCATTGATGAAGTTCACTTTTGTGATTGGACAAAGTTCTGGTTTCGAGGGTCAAGAAAATTTGAGCATTCCCTAGAGATATCTAAGAACCAGAAAAAGCTGAGGATGAATCAGATCATTCATGGAACATTTGACATGAGTTCTTCTTACCACAAACTGAAGAGGAAAAATACCCCTTTCGTCGAGTTAAGCGTGGAAGAATCACTCAAAGATGAGACTTAATTGGCGGCTTTCCTTGAATGTTGGCTCTGCAAATTTTTGCTTCCCAACAAGAAGATGGTGATTGTGTTCATGCTAGTGCATTCAAAGTATCAAAATCAATGACTTATGGAGAGAGTTTCTTTGGAGGTTCCGATCCTGGCAAGCATCTATCATGGCCTCAGGGAGATCTCCACCTCCTCAAGTTTAGGGGCCTGCAATATACTACTTCACTTTTTTTTATCACTCTTTTATACATCTATTTTCACCTGTATTCGATGCTAGCTTTCACGCTTACTAGGCAGAAGGTGTCGTGTATTTTCTTAACTATCTAATAAAAGGTAATACTCCTATTCCTTAACTCTTAAGCTTGCTTTAGTTGATATGAATTACAATAGTAGGATCATACCTTAGTGAGCCATAAGTCTAGAAATGATTAAGATCAATTTTAATCGTTTTCCCTACATGTCCAGTGAGTAGTTATAAGCAGATCTACTTTGTGAATTAAATAAGAGCAAGAGATTGACCAGTGAGTTTAGTAGCTTAATACTTCATGTGGTTCGTAAAGTTGTTGGATCCTAGTCATGAACTAAAATAGGGAGCTTTACTGCAGCAAGTGCTTGGTTTATTAGCAAATGTTTACTTGTGTGGTAAACTGCATATATAATTGAGGCACTGAAAGTTGATTTTTATTCGATTTCATGGGTTGAAAACTAGTAAATCAGCAGTTGTTATTCGGGGTGGCAAAAGATATACAACAAATAAACAGATCTAGATTCTGCTAATGTAGGAGGTGAGGTTCTGTTGATACGAACTCCGACATGGTGCATGACTGTAATGTCGTTGTGTTGATGCAATCTCAAATATTAGCATTCTGGTAACTGTTATGTGAATGTCCACCAGGAACCAATACACTAAGGTCTTTTACATTTTTAGAAGCCTCTGCATGCCATCTATAAAAAGAATTAGAAGACGGCACATCTATAATATATGTTGTCAAAGATTTTGATGCAAATCAGGACTTTGTGGTGAATAGGGATGCACCAAAGTCGGACATATACTGCTCATACCATTCATTTGAGTACAAAGGTTACCTTTGCAGACATGCTATTGTGGTTCTTCAAATGTTTGGTGTCTTCAGATTTCTTCCAAGTCTATATTGCAACGCTGAACAAATGCTTCCACGATCAGGCATTCCATCAGCGAAGGACTGGATGACATGCAAGATAAGGTCTATCGTTACAAGGATTTGTGTCAACGAGCAATAATATTTGGTGAACAAGGATCCTTGACGCATGAGAGCTACAAAATTGTTGTTGGTACAATTAATGAAGCTTTATAAGTTAAAACAATGTCAAGGAAACAATCTTGGTGCTAATCTTGAATCAGGTAGTAGTGCAACCCTTGCTATCCAAGTTGATGATGTATGTCAAGGAAACACTCTATATTGACATACATCATCATCATCATCGACATCATCAACTTCTATAGCAAGGGTTGCACTACTATCTGATTTAAGATTAGATGCAAGAGTATTTCCTTAAGCATTGGTTTAACACTTCTTTAATGGTACCAATAGCAATGTTTTAGCTCTTCTGAATCAATGCTCCCTCTTCATCCAATATTATTGCTCGTTCACACAAATCACTATAACGACAGACCTTAGCGTGCGCTTCATACAACCTTTCACTGATGGAATGCCTGATCGTGGTAGTAGTGGTCCAGTATGACAATATATACTTAGAAGGAATATCAAAAAGACCAGACATTTGAAGAACCACAATAGCGTGTCTACAAAGGTAACCTTTGTACTCATATGAATGACATGAGCAGTATATGTCTGACTTTGGTGCATCCCGCCCACCACAAAGTTCTGATTTACATCAAAATCTTTGAAACCATATATTATAGATGTGCCATCTTATAATTCTTTTTTAGATGGGATTCAAAAGTATCTAACACCATAAGCTGTAAATATATTACTACCATTGAACAATCTTTAAGTGTTGCTGATGGAAGAAGGGTACATGGAACAATTTTTTCTCCACATTTCCTACTTATGCCTCTAGGAAATGTGGACATTGTATTAGTGCAGTGGTTGAGGACCGTCGGCAGAATCTTGTTTGATTTAAAAAACAAGTTTGTTGAATTTGTGTACCAGGGGAAGAAACATGTCCTAAGAGGTGTTGGCACTCAGCTTAAGGACAGTCCAATGATATACAAGCTACTAAAGGTAATTGGTGCATCGGCATATATGCTATACATTATATGTGTCTCAACTTAAGAGGTCTCATGAGTTACCATTGGTTATTACACATCCTCTAGTGTTTAACTTATCCATTCCTTATTTTCATTCTCTTGAGATTGTGTTGGAAAAAACATTAGTGAAGAAGGGAAACAAGGTTGTTAGATAGGTCTTAGTCAAATGGACAGGTATCTTCGAAGATCAAACTACACGGGAGTTTCCTTTCTGAGTTATAAGACAAGATTCCTTCTTTTAACCCTAGAGATCAAGGGTGCTCACGTCAGGGGGATTGTCGCAAGTAAATGGAAATTAAATTAGCTAAATAATTGGTTAGTTGAGGTGGCAAAAGTAGTTAAGAATATGTTGGTTTGTTAGGAGTTAGTTGTTATAGTGAAGTTAGTTGCAACAATTGTTAGTTGATTCATTTTTAGTCATTACATAAGTTGTATGAGAATCCCAAATTCATGCTAAATAAATAACTCTTCTCTCTCTTTCTGTATACAATTCTCTTAGCTATTATTCTCAGATTTGTTTTCTGGCTCAGTATATTCATTTTGCTCCAGATTCTATTTCTTGTATTGGTCAATTTCACTGTTTAGTGCCTCATATATTAAGAAAAAGACATAGCCTAAAGACACAAAAATACGAGAATATTAAGTCTGCATGCTCCGCCAAACCCTCAGACGCCCTCTCGAATCAAATAATACCCTTACATAACTTAGGTTAAGAGGAAAATCCTCAAATTCACTTCAAAACTCAAAACTCCTCCAAATCAATTTTGGGCTTCAACCCTCGCCCAACTGAACCGAACTTGCCTGAAAGCACCAGAATCATATGAGTAGACAAGAACTACACCAAAACCATAGAATAGAGCAAGCACAGGACCATGTCAGATGCAACCCAATGCTCCACATCTAACACCTTATAATGATCAAGAGCATTTTTCGGTCCTTAGTCGTCCTAAACATCTAAAAACTGCACCACAAGCTCCACAAGAACATCATGCAACAGTAATCGTAAAAACAAGGAACTCAGTCCAAGGCAAAGCCCAAAGTCTATATTTTGATCTCAAAGACCAATAAATCCAGCTGAAACACAACCTTTTGAAGCTTAACATGCTAATCCAAAGGACCCCCCATCATGTGAACGACAAGTTTGAACAGAGACCAGCTCCAAAAAAATACTCCAAGAAAAGTAACTTCGGAAAAATCGACACCACGAGTCAACAAGCTACCCTGCTACCGCGAATCTTAACCAGCCACCCAGTTCGAGGGAAACCAAGCCGACATGCGGCGTATTGACACAATTAACTGGTTGATAGTGGACCAAGGGTACCAAATCCTAATAATGAACTACGCAAGACACAAACCATGAGAAAGAAAACTATGCATCCTGAACTATAACCAACTCATAGATTTCATGAATTTCCTTAAACCCATTTTGAAGATGAACCTTCTTAGAAAATTTCCTTTTCCCAACAGAGCTAAGAACTGAAACTACATGTGAACACCACCATTTAGACTCTAAATCATACACTTGCCTCAAGAGATATCAACAAAACAATAAAGAACCAATATTACAACTAATCCAGGCGCAACAAGGGATCACACCTCCAACTTCCATCTAGCCATAACCAAACCCCAAGACCCCAAGAAGCAGAAAAATCCAAAAGGAGCCGAGCAAGTGAAAACACAACTCCACAATCGAGAAAAGACTAAAGAAAATGGAGAAAGCAAGCACAAAAACCAGACTAAAGAAGGCTAGCTACCCAACACACACCTCCAATAACTACAAATATCCAACTAAACTAACTAGGCCCTACAACACACAAAACTCAAATCAGGCAAAGCTTGTCTAGCCACCTATCAAACAAGTATTGGCATCACAACTAAAACACACAACAAGGGTGCCAAAAAGGAAACAAATAATCCCAACACCCACGCTAAGCCCAACTCTCATACTGAATCAAGAGAAGATGGAATAAAAAGAGGCAAGCTAAATATCCAGAAAATAAAATCCAAAATTACATGAAATATATACTAGGTGTTAGAAAATTAAGATTTATCTCGAAACTCCAAGATTGGAGATATTTTGCATAAGATATGTTAGAAAAGTAAGATTTGTCTAGAAACTCCTAGGTTGGAGATATTTTGTATTAGATATGTTAGAAAAGTAAAAATTATCTAGAAACTCCTAGGTTGGAGATATTTTGTAGTAGATATGTTATTCTTGATTTAAAATGAACGGTGGTTAGTAAGACACATAGGTACATAGTTTTGTGTGAGATATTTTGCTTATTTTTGTTGGACAAAATGATAATCACACCCAGGATAATGTCCAAACTAAATAGCAATAGGAAGAGAGTAACAACGACATCAAATATTAAAATGGGTAAATATGATACCCGAATAAGTAATACAATAATATTGATGAAAAACTTGGTAGTGTCAAAAGACTACTACTCAACACACTTTTATTTCTTACAACTCACAATAATATTATTTGCACACTATTTTCTCACAAACTAAGAAGTAGTTTGTGGATTACTCTCTCTACTCTCTATTGCTTCTCTATTTTTTGGTGTGTCTTCAAGTGTTCAATTACTACTCTATTTATAGAGTTTTTTGAACACTTGTTTACATCATTAATGACATAATGTGATAGTCAATTTCAACAAAACATTGGCTGCCTAACTCTACCAAACTAATACCAAACTTATACCAAACTTTGACTACCTACTTCCACAAATGTGGCTACCAACTTTCACATTGGTGGCTACCAAGTTTCACATTTGTGGCTAGTAATTTCAACAAGTATGATTGCAAAATTAATTGCTGCCAAGATTTATTTCCACAAATCTCTCCCTTAATTTTGATTTTTCTTCTTTACTCCAAGGCTTGATCTCAATCTCTAAAAATCTTCAACTTGAGAGGCTTTGTAAAAATATCCGCAACATGATCATGAGATTTCACATACTTGAGCTCTACCTCTTTCTTGGTAATTCGGATAAAGTGATACTTTGTGTCTATGTGCTTGCTTCGATCATGATACACTGGATTCTTTGCTAGTGCTTGCGCAGATTTGTTATCAACACAAATCATTGTGGCTTCAATTTGTGACAAATTGAGTTCCTTCAATAACCGTCTCAACCAAATAGCATGACATGTATATGATGTCGCCACATATTCAGCTTCACAAGTCGAGAGAGTAACAATTGATTGTTTATTTGAACTCCAAGAAATAACACAATCACCCAAGAAAAAAACACAAAACCAGATGTGCTTTTTCTATCATCAACATCTCCCGCATAATCACTATCACAATATGCCACAAGATTAAAATTATCGGAAGAAGAATAAAATAGCCCAAGGTCGATTGTAACTTTTAGGTAGCGAAGAATTCTTTTAGCGACCTTCAAGTGAGTGGAGGTAGGAGCTTCCATGAATCGACTTACTACTCCAACTGCAAAGACTATATCTGGTCTCGTACATGTCAGGTACCTCAGACTTTCTACGAGACTTTTGAACAAAGTGGAATCCACTTCTTCTCCATCGTCAAACTTTGACAATTTTGTTCCACTTTCCATTGGGGTGTTCACAGGGTTGCAATCAAACATGTTGAACTTCTTCAAAATCTCCTTTGTATAACATTCTTGAGATATGAAGATGCCTTCCTCCATTTGCTTGACTTCTAGGCCCAAGTAATATGACATGAGCCCTATGTCCGTCATCGCAAACTCAAGGGACATAGCTTTCTTGAAAGCTTCAAATAAAACTGGGTTGTTACCCGTTAGAATGAGATCATCAACATAAAGACAAACAAGCAGAATATATCTATTAGTATGAACTTTAATATAAAGAGCATATTCATGGAGACAACGAGTAAACCCATTGTCTTGAAAGTATTTGTCAATGCGACTATTCCAAGCTCGTGGAGCTTGCTTCAACCCATATAAGGCTTTCTTCAACCTTAACACCTTATCTTCATGATTTTTAACCACAAACCCAATGGTTGCTCAACATAGACTTCTTCTTCAATATATCCATTCAAGAATGCCGATTTGATATCTAGTTGATGGATCTTCCACTTCATTTGCGCCGCTAAAGAGATCAATAGACGGATTGTCTCCATGCGGGCAACAGGCGCATAAACTTGTTCATAGTCGATGCCATGCCTTTGTTTGTAGCCTTTAGCTACAAGTCTTGCCTTGTATCTTTCTACTTCTCCATGGGCATTTTTCTTCATCTTGTATACCCATTTGACTCCAATTGCTCGATGGTCCTTTGGAAGAGTTGTAAACTCCCAAGTGTTGTTCTTCTCTATTGATTGGATGTGTTCCTCCATGGCTTTTCTCCACCTTTTGTCAGTAACAGCTTCATCAAAATTCATTGATTCACTATCATAAAAAAGACAACACAAAAATCAAAATTAGTAATTTCTTGTGTCATCATAGAGTTCTTGAATGTTCCTCATCCTATGTGGTCTTTCACTTGAACTCTCTTGAGAAGATGGAGATGCAATATTTGCTGGTGAAGGAGGCGGGGTTGCATCATGTGCCATGGTCTCCTGTTCTTCTTCATCTCCGAAGTATGGAAGAAAATCATATGTTTTTTCTTCTGGAGCCTCCCAGTTCCATGATGCTTCTTCATCAAATTCAACATCACGACTCACCACCACCTTGTTATTGCTTAGATTGTACAATTTGTAGCCTTTTGAACTTGCGTCATAGCCAACAAACACATACTTGCCACTCCGATCGTCAAGTTTAGCTCTCCCTTGATGTGGAACATGAGCATAGGCTATGCTCCCAAAGATTCTCAAGTTCTTAACACTTGGCTTTCTTCCGCTCCATGCTTCTTGAGGTGTTTGATCTCGTACATTTTTTAATGGAGACCTGTTGCTCAAATAAAGTGCACAAGAAACAGCCTCGGCCCAAAATTATTTTGGTAGATGTTTAGCTTTCAACATACATCTAACCATATTAAGAATTGTTCTATTCTTTCTTTCTGCAACTCCATTTTGTTGTGGCGAGTAATGTACCATTAGAGGGCGACGATTTCCATGAGATTGACAAAAGTCATTAAATTCTTTTGAAGTGAATTCGCCTCTTCTATCAGACCTTAATGCTTTTATTTCATAGCCACTTTCTTTTTCTACAAGTTCTTTGAAATTTTTAAAGGCAACAAAAACTTCAGATTTTTGCTTCAAGAAGTATACCCAAGTCTTTCTACTGAAATCATCAATAAAGAGCAAGAAATATTTTCTTTTACCAAAAGAAGGTGAATCGATTGGACCACACACATCGGTGTGAACAAGTTGGAGTGGCTTACTTGTTCTTGATGTAGTCTCCTTTGGGAAACTCCTCCTTGCATGTTTTCCAAGAAGACAAGCTTCACACAATTGATTTGGATGGTTAATTGGTGGTATCCCATCAACCATGTTCTTGTATCCTATTGATTTGAGCGCTTCAAAGTTCAAGTGCCCAAATCTCATATGCCAACACCATGAGTCATCTTGCACATTAGCCTTCAAACACTTTGCATCGATAGTTTGAAGATTCAAAGGAAACAACCTATTCTTTGCCATATGAACTTAAGTAATTAAGTTGTTACTTGAATCTCTTAGCCAAAGATGCATATTTTTCATATGAATATCATATACTTTTTCAAGAAGTTGACCCAAACTCAAAATATTACTTTTCAATTTTGGCACATAATAAACATTGGTAATCAATTTATGACCACCATCTTTACAGGATATCAGAATCGTACCTATCCCTTCAATTTGGATCTTTGAGGTATCGCCAAAAGACATATTACCTTTCACGGTCTTCTTTATCTCCACAAATTTATCTTTCTGGCCACACATATGATTGCTTGCTCTATTTTCAAGATACCATGAGCTGCAATCATCTTTGTCTTCTTCTTTGAGTGTTAATAACAGTGTTGACTCATCTTCATCTTTGTTGTTGTCAACAAGATTAACTTTTTCTTCAACATTACTACGACATTCCCAAGAGTAATGTCCCATTTTATGACAGTTATAACACTCAATTTTAGATTTGTCATACCTGATTTCATTTGTACCTTGATAGGCTCCACGTCCTCTGCCTCCTCGTTGACCACGACCACGACCTCTGAATGACTGGTGACCTTTATCTTCATTGTTGAAATAATTGGTGTAACTTCTTCCTCTTCCACGACCTCCACGGCCTCTCCCCATTGTCCATTTCCTTTGTAACTTTTCTCACTTTCAAATCCTTTGAAGGATGCATGAGTTTTAAGAAGTTGCTCTAGTGGCTCTTCTTTTCTCTTTTTCATTTTCTCTTCATGGGCTAGTAAAGAACCTTCCAGTTGTTCTACCGTTATAAAGTCTAGATCTTTAGACTCCTCAATAGCACACACCACATAATCAAATTTAGGTGTTAAAGAACGAAGGATCTTTTCTACCACACGTACATCATCTACTTCCTCTCTGTATCTTCTTAGTTGATTTACAACAGCCATCAATCTTGAGCAGAAATCCGAAATGGATTCGGATTCTTTCATTTTTAAACTTCAAACTCAGCCCTTAGAGTTTGAAGTTTTATCTTCTTTACTTTATCAACTCATTGGAGAGAATTTTGTAAAATCTCCCACGCCTCTTTTGAGGTGGTTGCATCAGCCACCTTCTCAACAATGCCATCATCCAAACATTGATGGATAAGAGTGAGGGCCTGTTGATCTTTCTTTCTTGTCTTTAACAAGACCTCCTTTTCATTTGAGGGCAAAGTTTCCTCATTTGTGGGTTTTGTATACCCTTTGTCTACAATATCCCAAACATCTTGAGAGCCAAGAATAGCTTTCATTCGTAGACACCATTTTTCATAATTTTCTCTTGTGAGATGGGAGTATTGAAAGGACAACGGATTATTATTTGTCATGGCTCTGATACCACGTTATTGGACAAAATAATAATCACACCCAGGATAATGTCCAAACTAAATAGCAATAGGAAGAGAGTAACAACGACACCAAATATTAAAATGGGTAAATATGAAATCCGAATAAGTAATACAATAATATTGATGAAAAACTTGGTAGTGTCAAAAGACTACTACTCAACACTCTTTTATTTCTTACAACTCACAATAATATTATTTGCACACTATTTTCTCACAAACTAAGAAGTAGTTTGTGGATTACTCTCTCTATCTGTATTGCTTCTCTATTTTTTGGTGTGTCTTCAAGTGTTCAATTACTACTCTATTTATAGAATTTTTTGAACACTTATTTACATCATTAATGACATAATGTGATAGTCAATTTCAACAAAAAATTGGCTGCCTAACTCTACCAAACTAATACCAAACTTATACCAAACTTTGACTACCTACTTCCACAAATGTGCTACCAACTTTCACATTGGTGGCTACCAATTTTCACATTTGTGGCTAGTAATTTTCAACAAGTATGGCTGCAAAATTAATTGCTGCCAAGATTTATTTCCACAATTTTGTAGTTGTAATTCTCAAACTTTATCTATAAATACACCATATGTGATGAAACATCTAGTGAAAATAATAATAATTTGAACTCAAGAAAACTTAAGGCTTTTTCTTCACTTCAAATTTTCTGTAGCAATTTGGAGCTGCTATTTCCTACTGTTTACACCTTATAGACCTGAAGTTTTTCTTCCTTTTAGTTGTAAAATGGTATTAGAGCCTATTTCCTAAGGAATATGAATCAAATTTTGTTTGTTTCGCTCATCTACTTTCTGTTCTTTCTTGAATTTGCTCGCTGAATAAAATTCATGGTACCTGAAAATCAACCAACGACATGTCCTCTTACTTTTACCGGAGAAAATTATCACATATGGGCCATCACAAAATGAATGCTTATCAAAAGGCTCTCAACTTATGAGAAGTTTTTGAGCTTGGAGAACCTGTTGTCCAGCTATTGAAGTTAATTGAACTCTCAATGAAATTACGAAGTATGATGAGTTGGTGTTAGATCCCACGAGCTCTCACCTGCATACATTCAACTGTTACGGACATGATGTTTACATGGATTATGACTTGTAAAACAACCAAAGAAGCTTTTGATAAGTTAAAGGAGGAGTTTGAAGGAAACATTAGAGTTAAGTCTGTTAGACTCTTAGCATTGAAGAGAGAGTTTGAGCGTTTGAAGATAAAAGACTCAAATAGTATGAAAGAATACTCTTCAAAGCTGATGAAGATTATAAACCAGATAAGAATACTTGGTGAAACCTTTTCAGATTAGAAAGTTGTAGAGAAGATCTTGGTCAGCCTTCCAGACAAGCTTGAATAAAAAATCTCAGCAATTGAGGAATCTTTTGACTTGACCACTCTTACAATAATCGAACTAATCTCCAAATAGCAAGATCAAGAGCAATGGGTCACTATGAGAAGTGAAGGGCAGATGCCTTTCAAGCAAGGTACTAATTCAAACATCAAAAGGAAAGCAAAATAGTCTAGTTATATAAATCTGGAGAGGTAAAATCTGGTGGAAACCAAGGTGATTTGTTGATAAATGGAAAATGTCCACCTTGTGGCATTTGTAAGAAGACAAACCACGTAGAGAAGAATTATTTGAAGATTTCAAAGAGGTCTCCAATTCAATGTTGATATTTTAAGAATTATGGTTACATTGAGAAGTATTGTTGGTAAAAGCAAAATCAAAATTGTCAATCTTCCCATCTAGTGAATTTCGCATATGATCACCAAGTTGGAAAATCAGAGAAGGAGGTTTTCATGGCCTCACACACATCACACATAGACCAATGTAAATGGTACGTTGATAGCGCGTGCACAAGGCACATGGAGATTGTTTAATATCTGTTTGTTACCTTGGACAAATTTTATAGAACCAAAGTGAAGCTTGGAAATAACGTATTGGTAGAAGATCACGGCAGAAGGTCAGTATTATTTCCTGTTGACAAAGGTACGAAAATTATTAATGAGGTTCTTTATGTGTCAAATTTGAATAAGAAATTGTTAAGTGTTGCTCAATTGCTTCAATTATAATCTTAGCTCACTTGTGTATGTGCAATCAAATGGTATGGTGCTTGAAGTACGCAAAATTGACATGTGTAGAGATGTTTGTGAGTTATGCCAATTTGGTAAAATGCATAGACGATCCTTTCCTAAAGGAAGTCTTTGGAGAGCTAAGGAAAAGCTAGAGTTTGTTCATGCAGATTTATGTGGACCAGTGAGGACGACTTCTTTGAGTGGAAACAAGTACTTTTTTCTCTTTGTAGATGATCTGACTCGAATGACATGGGTCTACTTTCTTAGTAGCTAATATCAAGTGTAGTCTTTTTTCAAAGAATTCAAAGCTATGGTAGAAAGGGAGAGTGGTTGTAAATTGAAGTACATTAGATCCGATAATGGAACTTAATATACTTTGTATCAGTTCAGCAAGTAGTGTAATGATTTGGGTGTCCAACAAAAATTCTAGTTAGATACACTACACAACAGAACGGGGTTTCTGAGAGGAAGAACAGAAAGTGATGGAGATGGTGAGATGCATGTTGGCAGAAAAGAAGATGCCTAAATACTTTTGGGCTGAAGCAGTCAATACCGCTGTATATTTACTAAGTAGATTACCAACTAGAGCAATCCAAGACATGACACCATTTGAAGCATGGAAGGGTATCAAGCCGTCGGAAAGACACTTGAAGGTATTTGGTTTTGTATGCTATGCACATGTTCCCTGATACTATTGTGAAGAACCAAGGTGGGAGTACTTCAGCTGCAACTACAAATCAGCATAATATTTGATACTCCCTCTAGTCCTATTGCTGGAACAAAAAATAATTCATCTGTTGAATCGACTACAGAGTCTCCTGTTTTGAAGACCAAATCACTAGCAGAAGTTATGAGGAATACCATTTTGGTCTTGTTGAACCATCCTCATTTGAAGAAGCAGCAAACCACATGTGGATTTCAGCAATGGAGGAGGAACTTGCCATGATTAATAAAAATGATACTTGGGAGTTGGTTGATAGGCCAGAAGTGAAGAATGTTATCGGTGCCAAATGGGCCTATCGAATAAAGTTCAATCCAGATGGATCCATCTTCAAGCATAAAGATAGATTTGTAGTTAAAGGCTATTATCAGCAGCCTGGAATGGACATTGGATAAACGTTTGCTCATGTTGCGACGCATAAGATAATAAGGTTTCTAGTCGCTCTCGCAACACAATACAAGTGGAAAATCTTCCATTTGGATGTAAATCTGCATTTCTCAACACATTGCTTGAGGATGACATTTATGTTGAACAACATGATGATTTTACAGTTGCAGGTGAAGAATACAAGGTGTACAAGCTTAAAAAGGCTCTCTATGGTCTTAAACAATACCCAAGAGCTTGGTATAGTAGGATGGATTCTCATTTGCTGTCTCCAGTCTTCAACATAAACCTAAATGAGCCTACTTTGTACTTCAAAAGGAAAACGGATGGGATGTTGATTATGATATAAGTTTATGTCGATGATTTGATGATTATAGGTGAAAATCCTCTAGTGGTTCAAGAAGTTAAAAATGAGATGCTAAAAGTTTTTGAGATGTTAGATGTAGGAGACATGAAGTTTTTCCTGGGAATGGAGATATCTCAATCTTGTGAAGATTATTCTTATCCCAAAAGAGGTATGCGTTGACTCTGTTAAAAAGGTTCAAGCTTGACAAGTGCAAAGTTCTTGCAACTCCACTTGTTGTGAATGGAAATTAACGAAGGATGATGGTGAAGAGAGGAATCCAAAAGTTTATAGAAGTCTAATTGGAAGTTTATTGTAGCTACAACTTCTAGGCCATACATAATGTTCGATGTCAGTTTTTTAATCTTGATATATGCAAATTCCCAACACTAAGCATTTTGGAGCCGCTAAAAAGGTGTTAAGGTACATTAGAGGGACGATTAATTATGGAATCTGGAAAAGAAATGTGGAGAATGGATCTCTTATTGGATATTCATATAGTTATGGGGGTTGGTGTTTGGATTATTACAAAAGAACTTCTAGTTATTGATTTTCATTTCATTCACACATTTTTTCTTGGAGCACAAAGAAGCAAGATACTATAGCACAATCTTTGGTAGAAGCCGAGTATGTGGCTGCTCGTCTGCTACAAATTAAGCAATCTGGTTAAGAAATATCTTGTTGGAATTGAATTTGTTGCCAAAAGAATCAATAGTGATCTATGTGGACAATAAATCAGCCATTGCGATGGCTGAAAATCCGGGGCAGCATGGAAGAACAAAGAATATCAACATAAGGTTTCATTCTTTAAGAGATGCCAATAAGAATGGTGAAGTTAAGTTGGTGCATTGCATCAGTGAAGATCACCAGGCTGATATTCTGACCAAGGCTTTTTCTACTAAGAAGTTTGAATTTCAAAGGTTGTTGCAGGGAGCTTCAATGAAAAATCTTAAGGAGGAGTGTTAGAAAATTAAGATTTGTCTAGAAGCTCCTAGATTTGAGATATTTTGTATCAGATATGTTAGAAGAGTATGATTTGTCTAGAAAATCCTAGGTTGAAGAAATTTTGTATTAGATATGTTAGAAAAAACAGAATTGTCTAGGAAATCCTAGGTTGGAGATATTTTGTAGTAGATATACATTCACCCCCAGGTTGGGAATTCGTTATACTTAGTCTTGATTTAAAATAAGTGGTGGTCAGTGAGCCACATAGGTACATAGTTTGGTGTGAGATGTTTGCTTATTATGTGGTTGTAATTCTCATACTTTATCTATAAATACACCATAAGTAAAGAAACATCTAGTGAAAAAAATTGAATTCAAGAAAACTTAAGCTTTCTTCTACACTTTTAGATTTTCTGTAGCAATTTACAGCTGTTATTTCCAATTGTTTACACCTTGTAGACCTGAAGTTCTTCTTCCTTTTGTTGTAACACTAGGCATTATCTAAGAAGTTATACCAACAAAGTATACAGAAGCCTACCTTAAAGACGATCGCGAGTGCTCCGAATCCACCACACACGAGCTATCCATTTTCAAAGGCCGCCAAACCTCCAAGCTATCAAATTATCAATCACAATGTCAATACAAATATTTAGACACTAAAATCAAAATAATTGGAAACAGACCCACAATCAAGTCAAAATGGGAATATAGGACTCGCAACGTGATTCCCAAATAGACTCTGTCAAAAGGTCCTAAATTCCTTACCGAGCTTGTGCTCCAAAATGGGGCTCAATTCCATGTCAGGAACAACTCAAAAAATGACATGCAAATACAACATCAATGGGAAAAAAACAAAAGAGAGATGACAACCCCTGCAGGCAGAATATACCTCAAACGGAGAGCTCCAACACTTCTGAAACATTCCAATGTGTATCCACGATAACACGTACCCCTAACATTTTTGAATTGCCTCAATCGTAGTCCCCAAGATCAAGAAATCTCATGTTGAAGTTGACTGAAGCTGAAATTTTGCTATTTCAATAGCAGAGGTTCTAATTGCTAAAAGCCATTTTTGGTCGCTAAAGGCCTAAATTATAGTTGCTAAAAGCCTACACCAATTAGCCACATATCTCAAACAATTTTGGGCAAGAACTGTACGAAATCTTTTTAAAAAAGAATTAAAAGTTACTAATCTTTTCAGTAATCTGACAACTTACTATATATGGAAGATGATGAAAAAAAGGAATTGATTTAGTTAAGCCCTAAAAAATTTTAAGTTGGGGAGAAGGAATTCAACCTTCTAAAAAGTAGGGGGAAAAGTCGAGGGAATTTTGCCGCCTGGTTGAGAAATTCTTTAGACTAATTTTAAAATTACTCCATATTGTGTCGATAAAACCTAAGAAGATGGTGTCTAATATTGTCTTTTTTAAATCTTTTCACTAGATTTCTATTTTTGTTCCTTTTTTTGCCATTTAAATTTTTATAAAGATAGAATAACTTAATAATACCGCATAATTAAACTTAATTGTGATAATATAAAGCATTAGTTTAAGAACACGTGCTATGCACGTGTATCCCATGCATTGATACACATTTTTTAAAGTAATATAAGCGACACTAATATTGGTATATAATAAGTTACACAAAATTTCATTTGAAACATACAAGCTCAGACATAATTGTAAATACAATTTGAGTTTGTCAAATAACAAAACTAAATTTAGCTAGACAATTAAGATTGATGTGTACATACACCACAAGCCAATAAAAATGTGCTGTATAATTTTGGTCCATGCATTCGCATAGCATATTTATTTCATATATTTGATACATTAATCGATAATAGCATTAAATATAAATTAGTTATTGTGGGATTCAATCCCTAATGAATGTCACTGTTTAAAAGAGAAATAGAAATAGAAAATTGCAAACCACAACAAAACATATTTGAATAGAAAAATCAAAATATTTAAATATGTCAATACTCATGCATCTTGATTGAAGCTATGCAACGTCATAACAATTTAAAGGCTCGTTGGTTTCTCGAACAAAAAATAGATTCAACCTTTACTCGCACAAATTTTTCTACTTCAAAGGCATCAAATTTGTAACACTTTTTCTTTTAGCCAAAAGGTTTCCAAAATAGTTATATAAATTTTTTTTGCAAAATAAATTAAGTGATCAACTTTAGTTAAGAGTGGTGCTACAAAGAACCAAAATGAACTTGCTTTTATCTTCTTTATAGTGCAAATTTTGCACATCTCGTGATGCTAAATTCTCAGGCTCGTTGCACTGCAAAAATTAGTGCATCCAAAAGAATAAGAAAAAACTTTATACTCAACCAAACTGTCAAATCAAAAGAAGTCAATGTAAATTAAAAGTAGCTCTGAAATAGAATATTGTGTTATTTAATTAGTAAAATCATGTTATGGCCAAACAAACTCGGCAATATTTAAAATTGAAATATAAAATAGCTACAATAATTAATTAAAACTTCAAGTATAATATGGATCATCTCTATGAACTGAATGATCAGGGAAACAAAGAAAAAGAGCATAAAAGATTCATATATTCTTACCATGAAATTTGATCAATAAATAATTTAGCAATAAACTTATTGCAATTGTCATAACATTTCTACCGTATGAGCTTGGAAAAAAATAACATTTATTCAAGAAACGATATAGAATTGTCTAGAAAGGGAAAATATTAATATAGCAAGCACTCTAAAATTTAACAAGTAATTAGTAAGCCAAACATAAATAAACACTACAAGAAGTAGGAAACTTACCTCTTTCAATTTTCCGTTGGTCCTTTTATATGTTAAAATTGTGTAGTCTTGGAGGAGTAGTTCATTCAATTTTGGAAGAGAACATGTTCCTTTTTACCAGTGACAACATACGATATAAAGGGGGTGTATAAATTTAAATAGAATGTAGAGGGGTGTAATTAATTTTCAAACTGATATTATAGATTGAGAGATTACAGTTTTCAAAGTTATTTTAATAAGAAGAAACTTTTGGGTTTTCAAAATTATGAATGTAAGCTTCTAGACTATGTATTTTTTTTACTTAAAAAAACCGCCTTTTAATTGGATATAGCATATAAATTATGTTGAATTTGTTGCAAGTCTTTTCAAATTCTCCAATGGTTTGGAGCAGTAAAACTTCCTTCTCCAAATTTCATATTTTTAATCTTAATTTGAATGCACAATTACATCTTTATCCAAAAAAATGTTGGAGTAAATTTTGATTGAAGGATTAAAGTGTCATTTAGCTTTATAAGGATACTTTCGTAATTTAACTTAATAACTTGGAGGCTTCCCACATATAGTAATATATATATATATATATATATATATATATGATGATAATTAAATTAAATATACATATAGTTATAGATGATAAATATTTTAAAATTATATATTATAATTAGGAATTAATCTAAGGAATTTAAAAAGTCATGCACATTTTTATTAAAATGATACACTTTAACATTTAAATTAAATAATTAAATACTTTTATAACAATTTAATTTATAGTAGGGGTAAAATTGCAATTCAACTTTTAACTTTTTTTGTTTCCTCTTATAATAATACTAGGCATTATGTAAGAAGTTATACCAACAAACTATACAGAAGCCTACCTTAAAGTCGATCACGAGTGCTCCGAATCCACTACACACGAGCTATCCATTTCAAAAAGTCTCCGAACTGCCAAGCTATCAAGTTATCAATTGCAAACAATGTTGGGCACGACCTGTATGAATTTTGGTTTAAAAAATAATTGAATATTACTAATATTTCCAGTGATCCGACAACTTATCCTATATGGAAGATGATGAAAAGAAGGAATTGGTTAAGTTAAGCCCTAAACTTTTGTAAGTTGGGAGAAGGAATTTAGCCCTCTAAAAAATAAGGGAAAAAGTCGAGGGAATTTCGCCGCTTTGTTCTGAAATTTTTTAGACTAATTTTCAAATTACTCCATACTGGGTCGTAGAAGATGGTATCTGATATTGTCTTTTTTAAATCTTTTCACTAGATTTCTGTTTTTTTTTCTTCCTTTTTTTGCCATTTAAATTTTTATAAAGATAGAATAACTTAATAATACCGCATTCTTAAACTTAATTGTGATAATATAAAGCGCTAGTTTTTGAACACGTGTTATGCACGTGTATCCCATGCATCGATACACATTTTTAAAGTAATATAAGCAACACTTATATTCGTATATAATAAGTTACACAAAATTTCATTTAAAACATACAAGCTTAGACATGATTGTAAATACAATTTGAATTTGTCAAATAACAAAGCTAAATTTAGCTAGACAATTAAGCTTGGTGTGTACATATACCACAAGCCAATAAAATGTGATGCATAATTTTGGTCCATGCATTCACATAGTATATTTATTTCATATATTTGATATTTTAATATATAATAGCAATAAATATAAATTTTCTTATTGTGGGATTCAATCCCTAATGAATATCACCGTTTAAAAGAGAAATAGAAAATTGCAAACCACAACAAAAGACATTTGAATAGAAAAATCAAAATACTTAAATATGTCAATACTCATGCATCTATGTCAGTACTCATGCATCTTGATTTAAGCTATGCAACTGTAACATGTCGTAACTTGAAACATCTAAGAATAACCTAAAAAACCAAGAATAATCATTTTTGGAATTAAGTAGGGAAATATGGAAAATTTCAAGCTTTCAAAATGTAAGTTTTGGTCATTTTCAAACGGCCATAACATTTACCTCAGGAGGAATTGGGATGAGTTCTTCATATGTTTGGAAATCCCATACAAAGACCATTCCAACGCAGCCGAGTTTGCAAAAATTCGATGTCATATGAGGGATATATGCCTTTCGGAAGTTGGACTGTTGAGCTAAGGAAAATCCAATCCGGATTTTAGTAAGGAAAAAGTTGTCTTTCCACCTTAGTATTTCCTAATTCGTTTTAAGGGTTATTTAGGGGTATAAACCAAGTCCCAATTCAATTTAACAAGATTAAGAACGCTTTGGGCTTGGGAGAAAAAAAGAAAAGGAGAGGAAGATCAAAAATCGTCCAAGAACGCCAAGATCGTACGTGAATTTCGTCGGGGGTGATCCCTATCAAGGTATGTGAGACATTTTTGTGTTGGGTTCGTTCACCCTCATACCCCGCTCTTTCCCTATTATTTCGTACTAGTTCCTAATTGATGTACCTTCCATTCCAGGTTGATTTCAACACTCTAAAGTACACCAAAACATCATGAAATCATCCGTAAACATGAGATCATGATCCTTCAATCCATAATTAAATTCAAGGGGAGTTAAGATCAAAGTAAAATAAGTTAAGAGTTAAGTTTAAAAGTTAAAAAGCAAGTCAAAGTGAGTTCTTAAATTTTTCAAAGAGTCTTAAACAATCATTTTAACTTTGATTTAAGACTCAAATTACAAGTCGAGCAAAGAGAAAAGAGTTGAGTTAAATTCTCAAAATCTATAAGGGAACTAAGTATTCCCTAAGAGTTAAATTTTCAAGTTACGTAAAAAGCAAGAGTTGAGTTCATTTCTCTAAAGTTATAAGGGGGACTAAGTATTCCCTAAAGGTTGATAAATGTTTCACATTTTAGTTAAAAGGGAACTAAGAAGTTCCAAAAAAGTTTTGAACTAAAGAGGGGAACATTGATTTCAAGAGGAGCTTTTAAAGCTAAAGGGTTCAGAAAACTATCTCAACCCAGAGGAAGGAAGTTTTATTTAAAGAATGAGGTAAAGCAAATTTTGGGAGTAGTATTGAGTACCGATGTGGGGATGAGAGTTCAGATAACTCAAGTCCCCACGTAAACCATGTAGCCATCATGGGTATTAACGTGTCATACTTTTTAGATAATCACGTGAGTTTAGCCAGTGGATCTACTAGGTTGCGGATGTTCAATGTGACGGCAAAGTATATGATAGTTTTGGTAGTGTGAACGAGACGTTGTATCACCACATAGGCTTATAGTGGTGGTTTTCGGTTAGACAAACTCCCACAGAAACTATGTACCTTCAAATATAAGGAAAGTTGAGTTTATTATTGTTTCATCTTTAATGAACTAAGAGTTTACACTGTTTTACCAGTTATATATATATATATATATATATATATATATATATTGCATATGTTCTTAGTACTTTATATTGAGTTGTTATCTTATAAGTTGAGCAGCGCCAAGGTAATTTCATCCTTACTCCATTTCAAGTCTTATAGTTCTGTTTAGTATTCCTACTCGCATACTCTTACATTCAATGTACTGATGCCAGTTGGCCTGCATTATTTTATGATGCAGACGCAAGTAACTAGGATCAGCACGCAACGCTTCGTTGATCCATATCGAGCTCCAGAGTCAGTGGTGAGCCTCCTTGCATTCCGGAGGACATCCTATTCATTTGCTTTACTAGTTTAGTTGTTTTCCGGATGTTGTGGGGTTTGTCCCAACATCTATCTCATTAGTTTAGAGGCTTCGTAGACAGTTAGTAGTTTAGTTTGGAGTCTATTTTTCTTGTTGAGACTTAAGTGCCATTTTGGCCAGACTGTTATATGAAGTATTTATTTGAACATGCTTTATATCTCGATTAAGTTGAGTTGAATTTTCCGTTGAGTTAATTAAGCCAGACCAAGGGTTTGCTTGGGGTCCAACAATGGTCTTCGAGTGCCGGCCACGTCCAGGGTGTAGAGTTCGGGCATGACAAACTTGGTATCAGAGCACAGTGTTCACGAGTCATAGGTCGTCTATGTAGCCGTGTCTGTAGAGTCTTAGTCAACGATGTGAAGCGTTCCAAATATATGATTAGGAGGCTACAACATTTAAGAATGTATCACTTCTTTCATATTCTTTTCGTGCATAGAGTTTATCTCTAAAAGTCTCTCTCTAATTCGTGTTTATGCATACTTTCAGATCATCATGACTCCATGAAGAGCATTCAGAGGTCGACCAGCCCGAATAAATGTTGATGAACAAGGGGTTCCTAATGCACCGGATGTGCAACCCCAAGAAGAGGTTACCAATGCCGAGTTCTGGGAAGCTATCCGAATGTTAAGTCAAGTGGTTACCAACCAAGTCGGGAAACAGAGAGAAGATCGACAAGAAGGGGCTCACACCTCGAGGGTTTGTGAGTTTCTGAGAATGAATCCTCCTAGCTTCACCGGATCAAGCACTACTGAGGATCCGGAGAACTTTGTGGAAGAGTTGAAGAAAGTGTTGAGGTAATACATGTGGTCGATGTTGAGAGGGTTGAATTAGTTACATACGAACTGAAGAGTGTGGATAGAACCTTATTTGACCAATGGAAGGATGGTAGAGTTGAGGGTGCACCACATCCAAGTTTGGCTTGCTTCGAAGAAGTCTTCTTGGGGAGTTTCTTTCCTCGAGAACTAAGGAAGCGAAGGTACGGGAGTTCCTAACTTTGAAACAGTACTCCATGAATGTTCATGTGTATGGGTTGAAGTTCACCCAACTGTCTCACTATGCTCCGGAGATGGTGAAAGATATGATGAGCAGAATGAGCTTGTTTGTTGCCGGTTTGGGTCGTGCTTCAAGCAAAGAGGGTATGGCTGCAATGTTGATTGGTGACATGGACATATCCAGGCTTATGGTCTATGTACAATAAGTTGAAGAGAAGAAGCTGAGGAATAGAGAGGAATATCGAAACAAGAAGGCGAAGACTGGAAATGAGTTTGGGCAACAAAAAGGTGGTTCGAATCGGTTACAATTTCACAAACAAAAGGGGCATGCACCACCATCCTCTAGTGCACCTGCGCCTAGAAACCTAGATGAGTATAGTGGCCATAATTTGCAGCACTTCAAGGCGAGGCTAGATCAGTCTCAAAGTAGTATGGCACAAGGAGGAAGTAGGGCTCCTACATGCACTAAGTGTGGTAGAAACCACCCAGGAGATTGTCGTAATGGCCACACATGCTTCTTCAAGTGTGGACAAGAGGGTTACTTTATGAGAGAGTGTCCAAAGAATAAGCAGGGTGGTGGAAATATGGAAAATAGAGCCTAATCTTTATCAGTTGCTCCACCAGATAGGGATGCACCTAGAGGAGCCACTTCTGGTACAGGCGTAGGGGCAAGACGCCTTTATGCAGTCACTAGCCGCCAAGAGCAAGAGAACTCTCAAGATGTTGTCACATGTATGATCAAAGTCTTTACTTTTGATATTTATGCTTTGTAAGACCCAGGAGCAAGTTTATCCTTTGTAACTCCTTATGTTGCAAATTAGTTTGAGATTCTTCCTGAAAAACTTTGTGAACACTTCTGTGTTTCTACACATGTTGGGGAGTCTATTCTAGCGAAAAAAGTCTATCGTGATTGTCTTGTTTCCATCAATTACAAGAGCACCATGGCTGATCTATTAGGGTTAGACATGGTAGATTTTGATGTCATTCTAGGTATGGACTAGCTCCATGCCTGTTATACATCAATAGATTGCAGAACTCGAGTTGTCAAGTTTCAAATTCCTAATGAATAAGTCATAGAGTGGACTAGTAGTTCAGCTGTGCCTAATATTCGTTTTATTTCGTACCTTAAGGCGAGGAAGTTAGTCTCTAAGGAGTGTATATATCACTTAGTCCGAGTGAACGACTCAAGTGTTGAGGTACCTTCCCTTCAGTCAGTTCCTATAGCAGTGAGTTTTCTGAAGTTCTTTCCTGATGATCTACCCGGAGTCCCTCCCAAAAGAGAGATAGACTTTGACATAAACATCATCCTAGATACTCATACTATCTCTATTCTGCCATACAGAATGGCACCAACAAATTTAACAGAGCTAAAAGAGAAATTGAAAGATCTTTTAGATAAAGGCTTCATTCGACTAAGGGTCTCACCTTGGGGCGCTTCAGTCTTGTTTGTAAGAAAGAAAGATGGATCCCTTAGGATGTGTATAGACTACCACCAATTGAATAAGGTCACCATTAAGAATAAATATCCTCTTCCAAGGATAGATAGATGATCTTTTCGACCAACTTCAAGGTGTTTCTTATTTTTCCAAGATTGAACTCAGATCAGGCTATCATCAGTTGAAAGTAAGGGAATGTGATATTCCTAAGACAACTTTTAAAACAAGGTATGGGCATTATGAATTTCTGGTTATGTCTTTTGGTTTGACAATTGGACCTGCAGCGTTCATGTATATTATGAACAGAGTCTTGAGACCTTATTTAGATCTGTTTGTCATCATCCGCATTGATGACATACTGATTTATTCAAGGAATGAAGAAGATCATGCTAGTCACGTTAGGATCTTTCTTCAGACTTTGAGAGATAAATAGCTATATGTCAAGTTCTCCAACTGCGAGTTTTGGCTTAAGTCGGTGGCATTCTTTGGCCATATTATTTCCGTTGAAGGGATTAGGGTTGACACACAAAAGATTAAAGCGGTTCAGAGTTGGCCTAGACCCACACCTCCAACAGATATAAGGAGTTTTTTGGGCTTGGCTGGCTATTATAGGAGATTTGTTGAAGGATTCTCATCTATCTCTTCTCTTTTGACGAAGCTAGCTCAAAAGACGGTCAAGTTTCAATGGTCTGAAGCTTGTGAGAAAAGCTTTCAGGAGTTGAAAAAGAGATTGACTACCGCTCCAGTTTTGATATTACTAGAGGGTACTCAAGGCTTTGTGGTGTATTGTGATGCATCAAGAGTTGTCTTGGGCTGTGTGTTGATGCAGAATGACAAGGTTATAACTTATGCCTCTAGACAGTTGGAGGTTCATGAGAAGAATTACCCAACTCATGACTTAGAATTGGATACAGTAGTGTTGCTTCGAATATATGGCATCACTATTTGTATGGTGTTTATGTTGATATATTCACTGATCACAAGAGCCCCCAATATGTGTTCACCAAGAAAGAGCTCAACCTCAAACAAAGAAGGTGGTTGGAATTACTCAAGGATTATGACATGAGTATTCTTTACCACCCAGGTAAGGATAATGTGTTTGTTGATTCCTTCAGTAGGTTATCTATGGGGAGTACTTCCCATGTTGAAGAAGAGAAGAGGGAGTTAGTTAAAGATGTGCACAAACTTGCATGTTTAGGAGTCTAACTTATGGATTCCACAGAAGGATGTATAGTGGTGACAAATGGGGCTGAGTCGTCCTTAGTGTCAGAGGTGAAAGAGAAGTAAGACCAAGACCCTATTTTGCTTGTTTGAAGGCAAGTGTCCATAGCCAAAGAGTATTGACTTTTGAACAAGGGGGAGATGGTGTGCTGAAGTACGAAGGCAGATAATGTGTACCTAAGGTGGATGGACTCCAAGAGAGGATCTTGGAGGAGGATCATAGCTCCAGACATTCCATTCATCCGGGTTCCGCCAAGATGTACCGCGATTTTAGAGAGGTATATTGGTGGTAAGGCATGAAGAAAGATATTAGTGAGTTTGTTGCCGAGTGTTAAAATTGTCAACAAGTGAAAGTGGAGCACCAAAGGCTTGAAGGTTTAGCTCATAATATAGAACTTACGAAATGAAAGTGGGAGATGATTAATATAGACTTCATCACAGGCTTTCTAAGATCTCGAAAGCGACATGATTCTATTTGGGTGATTGTTGCCAGAATGACAAAGTTAGGCCATTTCTTGCCGGTTAAGACTACTTATTCGGTCGAGGATTATTCTAAGTTATACCTTCAAGAAGTGGTAAGACTTCATGGAGTTATAGTCTCCATTATTTCAGATAGAGGTGCTCAGTTTACTTCACAATTTAGGAAATCTTTCCAGAAAGGTTTGGGTTCAAATGTGAACATAAGCAATGCTTTTCATCCTCAGACGGATGGACAAGTAGAGCATACTATCCAGAACTTAGAAGATATGCTGAGAGCTTGTGTGATCAACTTCAACGGTAAATGGGATGATCATATACTCTTATTGAGTTCACTTACAACAACAATTACCATTCGAGCATCCAAATGGCTCCTTATGAAGATCTTTATGGGAGAAGATGCAGATCTCATATTGGGTGGTTCGAAGTTAGTGAAGCAGGTTTGATAGGGCCATATCTAGTTCACCAAGGTATGGATAAGGTTAAAGTAATTCAAGAAAGATTGAAGACGACACAAAGTCGCCAAAAGTCCTACACAGATGTTAGGAGAAGGCCATTAGAGTTTGATGTGGATGATTGGGTCTATCTTAAGGTTTCACCCATGAAGGGTGTTATGAAGTTTGGTAAGAAGGGTAAACTTAGTCCCCCGGTATATTGGTCCTTACAGAATCTCCAAAAGAGTGGGTAATGTGGCTTATGAGTTGGAACTACCCCAAGAGTTAGCAGCAGTTCATCCGGTATTCCATATTTCTATATTGAAGAAGTGCTTGGGTGATCCTTCATTGATAGTACCAATAGAGAATGTTTACATTAAGGATAACCTATCCCATGAGGAAGTTCCGTTTCATATTTTGGATCGTCAAGTTCGCAAGTTGAGGACAAAAGAAGTTGCTTCAGTCAAGGTCCTATGGAGGAACCAATTCGTTAAAGAAGCGACTTGGGAAGCTGAGGAGGATATGAAGAGGAGGTATCCACATCTTTTTGAAACCGGAGCGAATGCAGATCAAGGTACTAAATTCTCTTCTTAGCACTTTATAAGGCTATGTATAAGCATGTTATTACTTGTGTTGGTTGTTGAGTGCTGAAATGATGTTACTACCCTTAGCTTAGTGAAAGAGTTCTCATTTGAGGACGAATGTTCTCAAGGAGGAGATATTGTAACATCTCGTAACTTGAAACATCTAAGAATAAGCTAAGAAACAAATAATAATCATTTTTGGAATTAGGTAGGGAAATTTGGAAAATTTCGAGCTTTCAAAAAGTGAGTTTTGGTCATTTTCAAACAGCCATAACTTCCAGCTCATGAAAAGTTTGGATGAGTTCATTATATGTCTGAAAAGCCCTTGGGAAGACCTTTCTAACGCCGCCAAGTTTGCAAGAATCCAATGTTGTATGAGGAAGATATGTCTTTCGGAAGTTGGTCTGTTAAGCTGACGAAAATCCAACCCGGATTTTAGTAAGGGCAAAGTTGTCTTTCCACCCTAGTATTTCCTAATTCGTTTTAAGGGTTATTTAGGGGTAAAATACAAGTCCCAATTCAGAACAAGATTAAGAACGCTTAGGGCTTTGGAGAAAAAGAGAAAAGGAGAGGAATATCAAGAATCGTCCAAGAACGCCAAGATCGTGCGTGGATTTCATCGGAGGTGATCCCTATCGAGGTATGTGAGACCTTTTTGTGTTGGGTTAGTTCAGCCACTTACCAACATGTTAATTCAACAAGTTTTCTATTGAATCAATGATAATTCTTGAAGTTCTTGATGAACAATTGGTGGATCTTGGTTGGTAATGTTGTAGCATACCTTTAGTTGTTTTGATTCATGTTTCCTGGTTGTTTTACAAGTCTAAACTATTGGGTATTGAGTACATTAGTCATTCTATGTGTTTGGGGGAAGATTGGGACGTTTAGAATTGAAAATCGGAGAAGGCCCTGGGGCGTCGCGCCTACCAGAGCCCCTCAGGAGAGACTCTGTTCAGGATCTGGCACCCCGCGCCTCTCAGAGCGCCAAGACCCCCTGGACACCAAGTTCTTTCCCTATATTTTTGTACTAGTTCATAATTGATGTACCTTCCATTCCTAGTTGATTCCAACACTCTAAAGTACATCTAAACATCATGAAAGCATCCCTAAACATGAGATCATAATCCTTGAATCCATAATTCAATTTAAGGGAAGCTAAGATCAAAGTCAAAGAAGTTAAGAGTCAAGTTTAAAAGTTAAGAAGCAAGTCAAAAGGAGATCGTAAATTTTTCAAAGATTCTTAAATAATCATTTTAACTTTGATTTAAGGCTCAAGTTACAAGTCCAACAAAGATAAAAGAGTTGAGTTAAATTCTCAAAAGCTATAAGGGAACTAAGTATCCTCTAAGAGTGAAAGTTTCAAGTTTAGTAAAGAGAAAGAGTTCAGTTCATTTGTCTAATGTTTTAAGGGGGACTAAGTATTCCCTAAAGGTTGATAAATGTTTCACATTTAAGATAAAAGGGAACTAAGAAGTTCCAAAAGATTTTTGAACTAAAGAGGGGAACATTGATTCCAAGAGGAGCTTTTAAAGCTAAAGGGTTCAGTAAATTATATCAACCCAAAGAAAGGAAGTTCTACTTAAAGTATGAGGTAAAGCAAATTTTGGGAGTAGTATTGAGCACCGATGTGGGGATTAGAGTACTATAACTCAAGTCCCCATGTAAACCATGTAACAATCATGGGTATTAACGCTTCATACTTTTTAGATGATCACGTGAGTTTAGCCAGTGGATCCACTAGGTTGAGGATTTTCTATGCGACGACAAAGTATAGGATAATTTTGGCAGCGCGGACGAGACGATGTATCACCACTTAGGCTCATACTGGTGGTTGTCGGTTAGAGAAACTCCCACAGAAACTATATTACTTTCATAAATAAGTAAAGTTGAGTTTATTATTGTTTCATCTTTAATGAACTAAGAGTTTACACTATTTTACCAGTTATATATATATATATATATATATATATATATATATATATATATATATATATATATATATATATATATATATATATATGTTCTTATTGCTTTATATTGAGTTGTTATCTTATGAGTTAAGCAGAGCCAAGGTAAGTTCATCCTTACTCCATTTCAAGCCTTATAGTTGTGTTTAGCATTCCAACTCGCATACTCGTACATTCAATGTAGTGATGCCAGTTCACCTTCCTTGTTTTATGATGCAGATGCAGGTAACTAGGATCAACACTCAACGCTTCTTTGATCCAGATCGAGCTCCAGAGACCGTGGTGAGCCTCCTTGCATTCCAGAGGACATCATCTTCATTTGGTTTACTAGTTTAGTTGTTTTTAGGATGTTGTGGGGTCTGTCCCAACATCCATAGCAGTAGTTTAGAGGCTTCGTAGACATTTAGTAGTTTAGTTTGAAGTCTATTTTTCTTATTGAGACTTAAGTGCCATTTTGGCCATATTGTTATATGAAGTATTTCTTTGAACATGCTTTATTTCTCGATTAAGTTGAGTTGAGTTTTCCGCTGAGTTAAGTAAGCTAGGCCAAGGATTCGCTTGGGGGCCAACAATGGTCTTCGAGTGCCGGCCACGTCTAGGGTGTAGGCTCTGGGCGTGACAGCAACGTCATAACAATTTAAAGGCTCGTTGGTTTCTCGACTCATGCCAAAAAAAATAGATTGAACCTTTACTCGAATAAATTTTTCTACTTCAAAGGCATCAAATTCGTAACACTTTTTCTTTTAGCCGAAAGGTTTCCAAAATAGTCATATTAAACTTTATTTGCAAAACAAAATAAGTGATGAACTTTAGTTAAAAGGGATGTTACAAAGAACAAAAAAAAAACTTGTTTTTATCTTCTTTATATTGCAAAGTTTGCACATCTTGTGATGCTAAATTCTCAGGCTCGTTGTAATTAAACTTTTAACTTTTTTTGTTCCCTCTTATAATAATACTAGACTTTATCTAAAATGTTATATTAACAAAGTATACAGAAGCCTACCTTAAAGTCGATCACGAGTTCTCAAATCCACCACACACGAGCTATCCATTTCAAAAAGGCCTCTGAACCTCCAACTATCAAATTATCAATCAAAATATCAATATAGATATCTAGACTCTAAAATCACAACAAGTGGAAACAGACCCACAATAAAGTCAAAATGGGAATATGGGGCTCGCAACGTAAATCCCAAATTGACTCTATCAAAAGGTCCTAAATCCTTTACCAAGCTTGTGCGTCAAAATGGGGCTCGATTCCTTGTCAGGAACAACACAAAAAACGGCATGCAAATACAACATCAATGGAAAAAAACAAAAGAGAGATACCAGCCCCTTCGGGCAAAATATACCTCAAACGGAGAGCTCCAACACTTCCGAAACATTCCAACGTGTAGCCACGATAAACACGGACCCCTAACACTTTTGAATTGTCTCAATAGTAGATCCCAAGATCAAGAAATCTCATGTTGAAGTTGACTGAAGCTGAAATTTTGCTATTTCAATGGCAGGTTGTAATTGCTAAAAGCAATTTTTGGTTGCTAAAGGCCTAAGTTCTAGTTGCTAAAAGCCTACACCAGTTATTTTACATATCGTAAACAATGTTTGGCACGAACTATATGAAAATAATTTAGAAAATAATTAAACATTACTAATCTCAACTTACTCTATATGGAAGATGATGAAAAGATGGAATTGGTTCAGTTAAGCCCTAAAATTTTGTAAGTTGGGGAGAAGGAATTTATCCCTCTAAGAAATAAGGGGAAAGGTATAGGGAATTTCGCCGCCTGGTTCTAAATTTTTTAGACTAATTTTTAAATTACTTCATACTGTGTCGATAAAAACTAAGAATATGGTGTCTAATATTGTCTTTATTAAATCTTTTCACCAGATTTCTATTTTTGTTCCTTTTTTTTTTGCCATTTAAATTTTTACAAATATAGAATAACTTAATAAAACCACATATTGTGCTTTTTATTAGTAAAATCATGCTATGGCCGAACAAACTCGGCAATATTTATTAAATTGAAATATAAAATAGCTACAATAATTAATAAAAACTTCAAGTACAATATGGATCATCTCTATGAACTGGATGATCAGGGAAACAAAGAAAAACAGCATAAATGATTCATATATTCTTGCTATGAAATTTGATCAATAAATAATTTAACAATAATATCATTGCAATTGTCATGACATTTTTACCATATGAGCTTGGCAAAAAACAACATTTATTCAAGAAACGATATAGAACTGTCTAGAAAGGGATATTTATATAGTAACCACTCTAAAATTTAAGAAGTAATAGTAAGCCAAATTTAAAAAAACACTACAAGAAGTAGGAAACTTACCTCTTTCAATTTTCTTTTGGTCTTTGTACATTTTAAAATTGTGTAGTCTTGGAGTAGTAGTTCATTCAATTTTGTAAGAGAACATGTTTCTTTTTACCAGTGACAACGTACGATATAAAGGGGCTGTATAGATTTAATAGAATGTAGAGTGGTGTAATTAATTTTCAAACTGATATTATAAATTGAGAGATTACAGTTTTCAAAGTGATTTTAATAAGAAGAAACTTTTGAGTTTTCAAAATTATGAATGTAAGTATCTAGACTATGTTTTTTTCTACTTAAAAAATCACCATTTAAATGGATATATCATATAATTTATGTTGAATTTGTTGCAAGTCTTTTCAAATTTTCAAATGCTTTAGAGCAGTAAAACTTCTTTCTCCAAAATTCATTTTTTTATTCTTAATTTGAATGCACAATTACATCTATATCAAAAAAAATGTTGGAGTAAATCTTGATTGAAGGATAAAAGTGTCATTTAGCTTTATTAGGATACTTTCGTAATTTAATTAATTAATTTGGAGGCTTCCCACCTATAGTAATATATATATATATATATATATATATATATATGTATATATATATATATATATATATATATATATATATATATATATATATATATATATATATATATATATATATATATATATATATATATATATATATATATATATATATATATATATATATAATGATAGATGATTTTTAATCTAAATTTGAATGCACCATTACATCTTTATCCAAAGAATGTTGGAGTAAATTCTGATTGAAGGATAAAAGTGTCATTTAGCTTTATAAGGATACTTTCGTAATTTAACTTAATAACTTGTAGGCTTTCCACATATAGTATAGTTATAGATGATAAATATTATTAAAATATATATTTTAATTAGGAATTAATCTAAGAAAGTTCAAAAGTCATCCACATTTTTATTAAAATGATACACTTTAACATTTAAATTAAATAATTAAATCCTTTATAACATTTTAATTTATAGTTGGGGTAAAATTGTAATTCAACTTTTAACATTTTTTGTTCCCTCTTATAAAAATACAAGGCATTGTCTAAGAAGTTATGCCAACAAAGTATATAAAAGGCTACCTTAAAGCCAATTACGAGTGCTCCAAATCCACCACACACGAGCTACACATTCAAAAAGGCGTCCAAACCGCCAAGCTATCAAATTAAAAATCACAATGTCAATACAGATATCTAGACACTAAAATCACAACAATCGGAAACAATCCCACAATCAAGTCAAAATGGGAATATGGGGCTCGTAACGTGAATCCCAAACTTACTCTGTCAAAAGGTCCTTAATCTCTTATCGAGCTTGTGCTCCAAAATGGGGCTCGATTCTATGTCAGGAACAACACAAAAAATGACATGCACATCAATGGAAAAAAAACAAAAGAGAGATGAAAACCCCTTCGACGAAATATACCTCAAATGGAGAGCTCCATTACTTCTGAAACATTCGAACATGTATAGACGATCAACACGGACCCCTAACACTTTTGAATTGCCTCAATTGTAGTTCCCAAGATCAAGAAATCTCATATTGAAGTTGACTGAAGCTGAAATTTTGCTATTTCAATAGCAGAGGTTCTAATTACTAAAAGTCATTTTTGGTCGCTAAAGGCCTAAATTCTAGTTGCTAAAAGCCTACACCATTTATCAACATATTGCAAACAATGTTGGGCACGAATTATATGAAATTTTTAAAAAAATAATAGAAAATTACTAATCTTTTCAGTAATCCAATAACTTACTCTAACTTACTCTATATGTAAGATGATGAAAAGAAGGAATTGGTTCAGTTAAGCCCTAAAATTTTGTAAGTTGGGGAGAAGGAATTTAGCCCTCTAAAAATAAGGGGAAAAGTCGAGGGAATTTCGCCGCCTGGTTCTGAAAATGTTTAGACTAATTTTGAAATTACTCCATATTGTGTCGTTAAAACCTAAGAAGATGGTGTCTAATATTGTCTTTTTTACATATTTTCACTAGATTTCTATTTTTGTTCCTTTTTTTGCCATTTAAATATTTATGAAGATAGACTAACTTAATAATACCGCATACTTAAACTTAATTGTGATAATATAGAGCACTAGTTTTTGAACACCTGCTATGCACGTGTATCCTATACATCAATACACATTTTTTAAAGTAATATAAGCAACACTAATATTGGTATATAATAAGTTACACAAAATTTCATTTAAAACATACAAGCTCAGACATGATTGTTAATACATCTTGAGTTAGTCAAATAACAAAACTAAATTTAGCTAGACAATTAAGTTTGATGTGTAAATACACAATAAGCCAATAAAATGTGATGTATAATTTTGGTCCATGCATTCGCATAGTATAATTATTTCATATATTTGATACATTAATCTATACTAGGAATAAATATAAATTTACTTATTGTGGGATTCAATTTCTAATGAATGTCACTGTTTACAAGAGAAATAGAAAATTGCAAACCACAACAAAAGACATTTGAATAGAAAAATCAAAATAATTAAATATATCAATACTCATGCATCTTTATTGAAGCTATGCAACGTCATAACAAATTAAATGCTCATTCATTTCTCGACTCATGCCAAAAAAAAATAGATTGAACCTTTTCTCGCATAAATTTTTCTACTTCAGAGGCAAAATATTTGTAACACTTTTTCTTTTAGCCAAAAGGTTTCCAAAATAGTTATATAAAACTTTATTTGCAAAATAAAATGAGCAACTTTAGTTAAGAGTGGTTCTACAAAGAACCAAAAAACCTTGTTTTTATCTTCTTGATAGTGCAAAGTTTGCACATCTCGTGATGCTAAATTGTCAGGCTCGTTGCACTGCAAAAATTAATGCATCCAAAAGAATAAGAAAAAACTTTATACTCAACCAAACTGTTATATCAAAAAAGTCAATGTTAAATAAAAGTAACTTCATAATGAAACACAATATTGTGCTCTTTATTAGTAAAATATGTTATGGCCAAACAAACTTGGCAATATTTATAAACTTGAAATTTAAAACAGCTACAATAATTAATTAAAACTTCAAGTACCATATAAATCATCTCTATGAACTGAATGATCAGGGAAACCAAGAAAAAGAGCATAAAAGATTCATATATTCTTACAATGAAATTTGATCAATAAATAATTGGCAAATAAAATTATTGCAACTGTCATAACATTTCTACCGTATGAGCTTGGCAAAACTCTAACATTTACTCAAGAAACGATATAGAATTGTCTGGAACGGTAAAATGTTTATATAGCAAGCACTCTAAAATTCAATAAGTAATAGTAAGCCAAATTTAAATAAACACTATAAGAAGTAGGAAACTTACCTCTTTCAATTCTCTGTTGGTCTTTTTACATTTTAAAATTGTGTCATCTTGGAGGAGTAGTTCCCTTAATTTTGGAAGAGAACCAGTTCCTTTTTAGCAGTGACAACATACGATATAAAGGGAATGTATAGATTTAATAGAATGTAGAGGGGTGTAATTAATTTTCAAACTGATTTTATAAATTTAGAGATTACAGTTTTGAAAGTGATTTTAATTAGAAGAAACTTTTGGGTTTTCAAAATTATGAATGTAAGCAACTAGACTATGCTTTTTTACTTAAACAAAAACCTTTTAAATTGATATATCATCTAATTTATGTTGAATTTGTTGCAAATCTTTTAAAATTTTCCAATGGTTTGGAGTAGTAAAACTTCTTTCTCCAAATTTGTTTTAATCTTAATTTGAATTCACAATTTCATCTTTATCCAAAAAAATGTTGGTAAATTTTGATTGAAGGATAAAATTGTCATTTAGCTTTATAAGGATACTTTCGGAATTTGACTTATTAATTTGGAGGCTTCCCACATATAGTAATATTATATATAATATATATATATATATATATATATATATATATATATATATATATATATATATATATATATATGATGTGATATGATATGATGATATGATGATAAATTAAATTAAATATACATATAGTTATAGATGATAAATATTTTACATTAGATTTTGTTCCCTCTTATAATAATATATGATATGATGATATGATACTACAAAAACAAAAGCAACGGAAAAAATAAATATCTAAATACAGAAAATATAAAATGTAGAACAATCTCACAAAACTCATTAAAATAATTCATTTGATGCTGAAATTGTTAAATACTCCCCCTGTCCCAATTTATGTGAAACTTTTCATTTTTCGAGAGTCGAGTAACTTAAGTTTGATCAGAAATTTGCACATAGAATCTTCAAATTTTTAAAAATTAAATGCATATATTTGTAAACTATGTAAGAATAAATATAATTCACGATAATTGAAAATTCAATATACTTAAAAGATATATGAAAAATTCACAGTAAAACATAGACTTGTTTGAATCTTGAAATCCGAGCGGTGTCAAATAGATTGGGACGCATGAGTATCACTTAATAGATGAAAATGTAAAAAAGGTAATGCAAAAATACTAATATAATTTATTTAAATTCAAAACTCTTTGTACTATGAAAATAGAAGACAATCATGTGAGCATCTATTTTGTAAAGTATCATTACTTTTCCTTTTATAGCATAACGAAATTTGTAGGTCAGACACACGATATTGCTAAGCCCTCATTTATTTGCACTTAATGAAAATCTTAATGCTAAATTATTCATATTTTTAATCATTAAGGGTTTGTTTTCTATGAAGGAAAATAATTTTAAAAAAATATTTTCCAATTTTCTCATGTTTGATTGGCTTAAATGTTATAAAAATGTTTTCCAAATCAATCCATTTTCCTTATATTTAAGAAAATGACTTACCTCAGAAATAATATGGAAAACATTTTCCAAAATTCTTTTTAAATCTCACACCTTAACTTTCACTCCTAACTCAAGTCGCAGGTACCTATACTAATTCAAAATTTGACTCCCGATTCTCAATTTTGGACTAGAATCTCGACCTTGATTCGAGATCCAACGCTCGGGTCCCAAATTAGATCAGGGAAGAATATGAATTTAGTGTCAGGTTTCTAGTTAAGTATTCATGGTCGAATCTTGAAATAGGTGTCAGCGTGGTATTCTAAGTTGGGTGTCACGCCCTAGCTACCCCCGAGACGCAAACACGAGACCTAGGACCACAAGTGATATCAAGGTAACCCTGCTGGCATGATCATGAACATACTAAAGATAAACTTATAATAGACTGATGCGGAAGCAATAGTCATAAATAAAATGAAAAAATGGGGAATATCAAAATACTATAACTGAGATATATAAATACTGATGAATTTAATACATGGCATATATTAATTCAACTCTAAGATAAATAGAAGTATCTCTTAAAATAGCCTCTAACTGACTAGAAATACTGGGACAGGCCCCAACTAACTCTAGCAAAACTGAAACTAAAGGACTAAAAATACTAAAAGGAAACTCAGGATTGTTGTCCTCGGAGAATGAAAACTCACCACTGATTCTGCTAAACTGAAGAGTGAGAACCGATCTACGCGTGATCTGGATGCTGATAACCTTAACCTACATAAGGAGAAGTTGTAGTGCACATCTGCGTCAGTACTTGAAAGGTACTGAGCATGCATGATAGAGTAAATCTGAAATAACTTATTAGTTAACAAAGTAATAAAGCAATGAAATAAGTTGACCATGATATAGATGTTGAAATATTAAACATGACTAATCTGAATGCAATGACCAAGTTATAACATGCTGAGACTGAAATACAGAAACATGGTCAATGCAATGGAGTCTGAATGAATTGTGGAGCTACTAATAACCGATAATAAAATCACACAAGCTAAATATAGAGTCCAATGTATACTCCCCATCGAGAAAGCCCAATATACCCTGCCAGAAGTATAGAGGCATGCTGTCGTGATCTTAAAATTATTTCCACTAAGGGGACTTACAACCTACGTGGCTAGTAGTTCTGGTACTATTTGGGTACGCCAAACCCTAGTCCAACTCGGTATTATGCTACTCCCAATGGATTAAGTAATTACCACATTATGACTGAATTTTTGTAAATATTGGATAGCTCAAATTTGAACATGCAAACTGAGAATGCAACAATTAATATGATAATGATGCATTCAAATACTGAGGCATGCATATCAGAAATAACTGAAATATCTGACCTATCATTTGTGATTCAAGAACTAACGAAATACATTGCTAGGGTTCTGAAATTCATGGAATAAACTGACTAATAACATGGTAATATTATTTGGAACATACAACTAACTAATTCATGATAATCCGCTGAAGTTCTAGAACCCCTAGGTCTAATTATGATAAGGGAATCAAGAATATGACTAAAATCTATGGACCTAATGGGTGAAAGAAACCCACTCGTGAAATCCCACATACATGGTGACGAATCCAAGGAGAAGTCTTTAGATTTTGGGGCTGGAACTAATGGAACTAGGGTTCTTGACCTTTTTCTCCACTTTTGCTTCTAATTTCTATGTTTTGATTAATGACTTGAGTTAGGTAAGTTCTAGTTATGTTTCTAGGCTTAAACAAACTAAGAACTCATGATTTAGGGTCTAAACGACATAGCGTAGGGGCCAAATGAACAAGGAAAAGACTAAAAGACCCCTAACTAAAAAGCTGTCGAAATCACCGATGGAGTTGATTGACAGATCGTAAGTCGACTGATGGTCCATAGTGGTCGACCGTCGTTCACTACTGAGGACTGAAAGTCTACTGGCCCATAGACGGAGTTGACTGATGGATCGTAAGTCAACTGTGGATCCATACTAATTGACCATCATTTGCGACTAAGGACTGAAAGTCAGCTGGACCATCGACAGAGCTGACTGATGGACCGTAAGTCGACAGACGGCCCCTACTGGTCAACTTTCGTTCATGACTGAGGACTAAAAATTCATTATCCCATCGATGGAGCTGACTGACGGTCCGTAGTTGGCTCCGTCGGTGACACTTGCAATTTATGAAAATTTGCATTTTTGGTCAGTTTTGGATACAGTGTGTTACATTATCTCCCCCTTGAGACCATTCGTCCTTGAATTAAGAATAAAACAGCTGATTATGGAGAGAAGAAGTTACAATCCTTACTACTAAGCATTGAGAACTGATTTTTAGGCTGAACTGAGTTTCAAGAACATGCAAATACGTTGAAAAAGCAAGTACAAGCTGAAGGAAAATGATAGTAAGACTAAATCTACGCATGAATGAATCAAAAAAACTGAAGAAGGACTATAACCTCAAGTTGGAGTGGAATCGGGAAGAAAAAGGTGAGGATACTTGGCTTTCATTCCTTTTGCTTCCTGAGTAGCTCCCTCTACGGACTGACTCCTCCACATAACCTTGAGTGAAGCGACTTCTTTGTTTCTCAACTTTCAAACTTGACGGTCAAAAATTTCAACTAGTAAATCCTCATAAGAAAGAATATCTTTCAAAGCCACACTCTCTAATGGCACTACGGAGGTTGGATCACCCATATACTTATTCAATAGTGAGATGTGGAAGGATGAATGCACTACTTCTAGTTATGCTTGCAACTCTAAATCATATTCCACTTTTTCAACCCTTTTCAAGGTCGTGTAAGGGCCTACATATCTAGGAATGAGCTTCCTTTTCTTGAAAATTCTCATAACCCCCTTCATATGTGACACTTTCAAGAAAACCCATAATCAACTTGGAACTCTAATTCCCTTCTCCTTACATCTGCATAAGACTTCTGAAGACTCTGTGTTGTCTTAAGTCTATCTCTAATGAGTTGCACTTTTTCCATAGCATAATGGACTGAATTTGGTCCTATCAAGGTTATTTCACCTACTTCAAACTAACCAAAAGGAGATCCACATATACGCCCATACAGTGCCACATAAGGGTCCATCTGAATGTTGGAATGGTAGCTATTATTGTAGGTGAACTCAATAAGAAGAATGTGATCATCCCAACCACCGTTGAAATCTATCACACAAGATCTCAATATATTCTTTAGGGTCTGAATGGTACGCTCTGCCTGTCCATCCGTTTGCGGATTAAATGTTGTGCTAAGGTTAACCTGAGTACCAAGACCTTTCTGAAATGACTTCCAGAAATGAGAGGTAAACTGAGGACCTCTATCTGAGATTATAGATAAAGGAGCCCCGTGCAACCTGACTATCTCATTAATGTAAATCTTGGCGTAATCCTCTGCCAAATTTGTAGTCTTGACTGCCAAAAACGTGAAGAATTAGTCATTTTATCAACTATCACCCAAATAGAGTCATGCTATCTGTGAGTATGAGGTATTAATGAAATTCATATTGATGACTTCCCACTTCTAAGTAGGAATGTCGATCTCTTGAGTCATACCCACTGGTTTCTGATGTTCTACCTTCACTTACTGGCAATTGGGGTACTTACTCACAAAATATGCTATATCCCTCTTCATGTCATTCCACCAAAAGACTTCATGCAGGTCGTGGTACATCTTAGTGGCGCCTGGATGAATAGAATATCTGGAGTTGTGGGCTTCTGCAAGAGTATGTTGTCTCAACTCACCCACATCAGGAACACACAATCTACCCTAGTAGCTAAGTACACCGTCTCCCCTTTAGGAGAAAACCTCGCTCTTTGATTGTGCACTGCACCCTTAAGTTAAATCAAGAATGGGTCTTGCCTTTCTTTAACCTCTACTACAAAAGAAGATTCTAACCCGTTCTAAATTATGATGCCATTATCTGATATGCTCATAAGGCGAACTCCAAAGTGAGCAAGCCTATGAATATCCTTCGCTAGTTCCTTTCTTTCTTCCTCAACATTTTCTAGACTACCCATAGATAGTATGCTAAGAGCATCCTTTACTACATTCGCCTTACTGGGATGGTAATGCACACTCATATCATATTCCTTGAAGAACTCAAGTCACCTACTCTAGCGGAGATTTAACTCTTTCTAAGTGAATACCTACTGGAGGCTCTTATGGTCTGTGAACACATATACATGAAAATTATACAAGTAGTGTCTCCAAATATTCAGTGCAAACACAACTGCTGCAAGCTCGAGGTCATTAGTCGGATAATTCTTCTTATGCACCTTAAGCTGTCTAAAAACATAAGTTATAACCTTCTCTCGCTGCATCAACACAAAACCTAGGACAACTTTGGATGTATCGCAATAGATCACATAACCATCTAAACCCTCTGGTAGAGTTAAGATAGGAGTTGTAGTCAACCTAGTTTCTATTCTGCAAAGCTTTTCTCACAATCATATGACCACAGAAACTTAACCATCTTCTAAGTCAATCTAGTCAATGGGGAGGCCATGGATTAGAATTCTTTCACAAACATTTTGTAATAACCTTCTAGACCCAAGAAACTCCTGATATATGTAGGGAATGTAGGTCTAGGACATTGTTTCACTGCTTCTATTTTCTATGAATCCACCCAGAACCCTTTACTTGATACTATATGCCCGAGAAAAGCGATTGAGTGTAAACCAAACTCGCACTTGTCAAAATACTACTGTAAATAACTGGCGATCCTTGAGAGTTTGCAGAACAACTCTCAAATAAATCGCATGTTCTTCCTCATTCCTGGAGTAAATGAGGATATCATCAATAAAGACGGTAACAAACAAGTTGAAGTACTGCTTGAACACCTTGTTCATCAAATCTATGAAAGCTGTAGGAGCATTGGTTAATCCAAATGACATAATTGCGAATTCATAATGACCATACCGAGTTTTGAAGGTTATTTTCGGAATGTCACTGTCTCTGACTCTAAGATGATGATAACCGAATTTGCGGTCTATCTTTGAGAAATGGCTAGCACCCTGAAGTTGGTCAAACAAGTCATCAATCACGTGGATGGGATACTTATTCTTGATTGTGACCTTGTTCAACTGCCTATAGTCAATGCAAATTTTGAGAAAACCATATGTCTTCTTCACGAACAACACTGGCGCACCCCATGAAGAGATACTAGGTCTGATGAAGCCCTTATCTAGAAGATCTTGTAACTGCTCTTTGAATTCCTTAAGATCAGCTAGAGCCATTTTGTAAGGAGGAATATAAATAGGTTAGGTGTCAGGGAGGAGATCAATTCCAAAGTTGATTTCTTTTTTGGGAGGAACTCCGGGAAGATCCTCTAGAAACACTTTGGGAAATCATTGACTACAGGAACTTACTCAAGAGTTGGGGTTTCAGAGCTAGAATCTTCAAAAAAATTAGATGATAGAGATAACCCTTAGAGATTATCTTTCTGACCTTAAGGTAAGAAATGAATCAACACATAAGATCTAAGCTCCTGACCTTCAATTCTAAGATTGGTTCATTTGCAAACTGAAAATGAACAATCCTATTTCTACAATTGATTGAGGCATAACAGGAATGTAACCAATTCATGCCTAGAATGACATTGACGTCTACCATTTCTAACTCGACGAGATCTGCAGATGTGACTTTCTGAGAGACCATGATAGGGAAATTTTTGTATACCCGTCAAGCTATAACTGGGTCACCGACTGGAGTAGAGGGTGCGAAAGGTTCTGAGAGAGTTTCTGGACTAACACTGAATTGGAATATTATATAAGGAGTTAAAAAAGAGAGAGTAACCCCTGGATGTAACTATTCATACACATATAGGTAAAAGACTCTTAAAGTACCAGTTACTACATCAAGAGAACTTTCCTGATCCTGGCGAGCGTGAAGAGCATACCACATGTTCTGGGTTTACCTTGCTGAGTTGGGCCACTCACTGGTGCTTCTGAAGTTGTAGACTGATCTCTACCATTAGTACCCCTTTTACCCTGTCTAGAAGGACAATCTCTCAACCTGTGACCAGATTGACCGCATCCAAAGCATCATTCCTTTCCTGCAAGGTAGATGGTCGGATGGTTTCATACAACACTTAGGGCAAGTGGGGTATGTCTTGGTGCCTAAAACAACTCCATGAGACTTAGAGTGTGGTGTCATACCCTTATAATCATAATTGTTTGTGTGGACGATTCATTTGCTGATGAAGGTGCTAGAGTCAAACACTTCAACTAAAATTGCAAGATATTTCCACTACTCGTCTCCTACTTAGAGTAGTAATAGTTTTTGGTTTAGCCTTCTTGTTCTCCTTGGCCTGTTCTTTATGCTTATCACCCTCAACCTATTGAGCATGAGTGATGAGCATAGATATTTTCATATATCCCGACAATATAGCCTTTCTGCACTCTGTTTTCACCAAATATGACACTCCATACAAGAAGTTTTTTTATCTGAGCCCTAGAGTTAGCAACCATTTGAGGATCAAACCTGGAGATTTGATTGAACTTGAGACTATACTCTTGGACTGTCATGTTACCCTGCCTTAAGTTCATGAACTCCTGGGCCCTTGCTTCTCTCAACTCTATCGGGAAAAACCTGTCCAGAAAGGTCTCACTAAAACATTCCCAAATAATAGGGGATGCATTTGCACCCATGTTCTCCTTCTGCTGAGTGTACCAGATATGAGCCATATCTTTTGGATGGTATGATGCCAACTCAACCCGAGTATTCCCACTGACCTGCATCACCTCAAAGATCTTCTTGATCTCATCAAAGAAGTTATGGGGATACTCACTAGTCTGCTATGAACTTAGGCGGATTTATCCTCACAATGTCACGAACCCTAGCTGTTGTTGATCCACCATTTGAATTCACAGAATCTTGAACCTGATGATTGTTCTAGTTGGTGACACTCTGAGCAAACATCTTAATGACATTCATGAATTTCGCATAGAGACTTCCTCGTATGGGACTGGAGGAGTTGTGTTAATATTCCTAGCATTCACATTTCTGGCGTTAACTCTATGAGGAGACATGATAACTGAAACGTAGAATATCTAATTAGAATGGATTTAGATCATACCTTACGCACGATAAGAGTAACAAGAAAATGAAGATTTTTCCTAAAACACTTTGTAGACTCCTTCTCATTAGATGTGGTGTGCTTCACACACATAAAAGGGATCTACTTAGTGAGGCTTTTCAGACATCCTAGGACACTCAAACAAACCTAGTTCTCTTATACCAAATTTGTCACACCCCGTGCTACCCTGGAGACGTCAATACGGGACTAAGGACCACAAGTGATCCCAACTTAACCCTACTAGCATGATCATGAGCATACTAAAGATAAACTGAATAATAGACTAATGCAGAAGTTACACTCATAAATAAAATGAAAAGATGGGGAATACCAATATACTATAATTGAGATATATGAAAACTGATGAGCTTAATACAAGGAAGATATTAACTCAATTCTAAGCTGAATCTAATTATATCCTAAAATAAACTCTAACTGACTAGAAATGCTAGGACAGGCCCCAACTAAGTCTAGAAAAATTTAAACTAAAGGACTAAAAATATTGAAAGGAAACTCGTGACTATTGTCTCGGAGAATGAGGACTCACCACTAATTCTGCTAAACTGAAGATCACGAACCGTCTAAGCGTAATCTGGATGTTGAGAACCTTAACCTATATCACGAGAAGATGTAGCGCACGTATGCGTCAGTACTTGAAAGGTACTGAGCATGCATGATACAGTAAAGCTGAAAATTATAATTGAACATAGCAATAAAGCAATTAAATAATCTAAACATGATATAGATACTGGAATACTGAACATGCCTAATCTTAATGCAATGACCAAGTTATAACATGTTGAGACTGAAATACTAAAACATGGTCAATGCAGTGGAGTCTGACTTAATTGTAGGAGCTTTTAATAACCGGAAATAAAACCGTATGAGCCATATGTGGAGTCCGATGTATACACCCCCATCGAGAGGACCCAATATACCATGCCAGAGGTATAGATGCATGCTAGCGTGATCACTAAAATGATGCTCACAAAAGGGACTTACAACTTATATAGCTATTAGTTCTAGGACTATTTGGGTACGCTAAACCCTATTCCAACTCGGTATTATTCTACTCCCAATGGATTAAGAAATTAACACATTATGACTGGATTTTTGTAAATATTTGATAGCTCAAAAGTGAATATGCAAATTGAGAATGTAACAATTTGTCTTAAAATTATGCATTCAAATACGGAGGCATCTATATCTAAAATAACTGATATATGTAACCTAACATTTGTAATTCAAGCACTAAGGAAATACATATATATGGTTCTAAAATTCATGCAATAAACTGAGTAATAACATGGGGATTTGATTTAGAACATATAATTAAGTAATTGATGATAATCTACTGAAGATCTAGAATCCCTAGGTCTAATCATGATAAAGAAATAAAGAATCTGATTGAAATATAGGGACACAATGGTCTAAAGGAACCCACTAGTGAAATCCAACACACCTGGTGACGAATTCCACGGAGAAATTATTAGATTTTGGGTCTGGAACTGATGGAACCTTGTTGCGTTCTTGAACTAGGGTTCTTAACCTTTTTCTCCTCCATTGCTTCTAATTTTCTATGTTTTGATAAATGACTTGACTTATGTAAGTTCTAGTTATATTTTTAGGATTAAATTGACTAAAACCTATGATTAAGGATCTAAACGATGTAGCGTAGGGGCCAAACAAACAAGGAAAAGACCAAAAGAACCTTGACTTAAAAGCTATCCAAATCACTGACGGAGCTGATTGATGGTCCGTAATGGTCAACTGTTGTTCTCGACTGAGGAATGAGAGTCGGTTGTCCCATCAACGAAGTTGATTGATTGATCGTCAGTTGATTCATGGTCTGTATTGGTCGACTATAATTATCTACTAAGGACTACAAGTCTGCTGGCCCATCGACGGAGCTGACTGATAGACCTTAAGTCGACTGACGATCCGTACTGGTCGACCGTCGTTCACGACTAAAGACTGAAAGTTGACTGACCTATTGATGGAGCTTACTATTGGACCGTAAGTCGACTGACGGTCCATAGTTAGCTCCGTTAGTGGCACCTGCTTTTTCTAAAAATCTATATTTTTGGTCTGTGTTTGTTATGGGGTAGTACATTGGGTGTTAGAGTCCTGTTACGGGTTGAGAATCAAGGTATAGTCTTAGGTTAGGTTCCAGTCTTGGGTACCCAATTGATTATTGGGGTCGGGTGTTGAAGTCAAATCACAATTCTAATATTGATTCCTTTCTGAGGTGTTAGGCTCGGGTTTTGCATAACGTCTTGGTGTTGGGCATTGGTTAAAAAGTTGGGTCCTGAGTTGGGAATTTGGGTCCGATCTCAAGGACAAATCTTGGATCATGTGTCAGTTCAGGTATCAAGTTTGGGTCCTGATTCAAATGTTGGATCCCAGGTAGGGAGTCAGTGTCAAATCTTAGTTTAGAAGTTATTCCAAGGTCAAGAGTTAAAATTTGTGGTCATGATTGGGTCTCAGGTCATATGTTAAGTTTAGGTCCCCCATTAGGTTTCGTGATCACGTTGTCGTGTGGAAGTCAGAGCCCAATTAAGATGTCGGGGTTTGGTTTGGGTGTCAAGTCCAGGTTATGGAGTTAGAATGTGAGTCATAAGTAGAGTGTTGGGGTTGGATCCCACAAGATTGTCAAGGTCATGTGATGTACCTCAAATGTACTTTATACCAATTAAAACATACAGTGGTCATTGTTCATAAAAATACCCTGCTACAGTCAGGGTCGATTCCCACAAAGAATGGTATATTGTAGAAAATTCTATCAAGTTATTTGGATTGTAAAATCATTCATTTGTAATAGTAAAAACAAGTGGGTGGATGATTCCGCCCATTTAATAAAAGGATTTGGTTAGCAATGGTTACAATTAAACTAAAAAGTTTGTAAAATTAAAGAAGTAACAATTAATGTAGGGGTATAGGGATTTTAAATTAACGTCATGTAGGGGTAATTGTCTTTCTCTATAGTGATGAACATTGATGAATAGGCTAAGTCATATTTAATGATGCTAATCTTCTTTCGTTCTCATAGCATCCTTGTATAGCTTCTAAGTTCGGTCTCATCTATATGCTATAATAAACAACTCAATACCATACTCTATTCTCACTTTCCATGCTGAAATAGAGAAAATAGATCGGAACCATAACCTCTATTTTCAATCAAGTTACAAACATCATACATAAATTGACAGTATCTGAATAATTACCCACTCCAATCGATATCTTTCGAGCATCAATTGGAGATCAGAAGTAGAAATTAAGTTTGAAACCTTAACGCATAAATTAACCTAATTCCAATTAGCCCAAATTCACGTATGAACTACAACAAAATAGAGCATAAAACAATACCCACAACATTAAATTAACACCCAACCCCATAATTACACCCCCATATTGGGGTTTTAGCCATCAATCACAAAAAGTAAAAAATTATACATTTCATGAAGGTATCCATGAGTAACATAAAATTAAGCAATCACAAGCAAATCATGTTTGGATTACACTTCCATTTGTCATTTTAAAGAACAAAAGTTGAAAACCGCAAAAACTAGAAAGTCTTCTTCACATGGTAAAGTGTTGTTTTCCTCTCACTTTTTGATACACCAAAAACTATTTTAACTTCCTTGAACTCTGAACTCCAGACTCCCTAATTATCTCTCATTTGGGCTATTTATTGTTTTCTCTAAATTTGTCTCAAAACTCACTACATGACGCAGTATGCGACGTTAGACGGGCTCTCCAATCAACATGGGTGAATCTCCCTTTGCTATTCAACTAGCCTTTGCTTGATCTTGGATTTAAGTTATTGAAACTCCGTCAGTGAGATCGTTCATTTCTTCCTTTCACATTTGATGTATCGCTGAGCACGACCTTAGTTCACCTTTTAAGCCTTCTACTATTCACCTTGACTGTAGCTTTCGCTAATGATCAACATATTCACCCTTTTTCATTTGGTGTGTTGTCTTTCCATTTGGAGTCCGCTGACCTTCCTCAATAGATGCAAGTGTTGTGCAATGCCAATGTGGGTGAGGTCATGCCCGTTAGGCGATCACTCTTTCTTGTTTGACGATCATCAAATATAGTTTACACTTCTTTTTACATGTTTTGCCATTCTTTCAAGCATTCATCCTTCCCTTGTCCTTTATCCTTTGTAGGTGAAAATCATCAAAATATCAGTAGAATAGAACATAATTAGGCATTAAGGACACTAAATGTGGAGTTAATTAGGACTGAAATGAGTGCAAATATACCACTCATCAACACCCTCAACTTATACTTTTGCTTGTCTGCAAGTAAATGAAGACACAATTAGTTCAATATGGGTATGATACAAGTGTCATTATAAAAGTATTCTCAACAACATTCTACACTTAATCGTGATAAAAAAAAAGTTTCAAATGATGACTAGCCGATCGAAACATAAGCTCAAGCTCAATGTAGCTTTTTCTCTAATGCAAGACCATGTTTCAAGAAATGTATTAAAGTGCCCTCACATCAGGAACGATTCTATGCTATCAAAAATAAATCAACAAAGAAATAAGAAATCAGTCAAGCTTCATCCAATAGGTTTGTCTATATTTTCCAATCATCACACAACCTAATTCATGCAAAATATCAAGGGTATTTGAAGCTTGTAACAGGGATGAGAGTTAACGTATGGTCAATTTGACTTAGTCGCTTCACCTTTTAAAAGCATTGTTTCAATCATCTTCACCTCTTCTCAAGTTTTTCTCATTCTTTTTCATTTGGAAACTCAAACTTTAAATTTTTACTCACTTTATTTGGAGTCCACTTTATTTCATCAACTTCTCTTTTTCATTTCCATTTTATGAAAACATTTCATCATAATATTTCTCCTTTTTATTCTAAATAAGGAGGGGTTCCTTATTTTTTATAACAAACTACGAAGTTAAGTTTTATTTCATCTTTCTTTGACCTTTACTTGTCTTTCATTTTCCCTTTGTTTCCATATCCCTAACTTAGGATTTTGACCTAAGTTGGATATTCAAACATAATAGTGCTTCAAAAAGGATTTTGTGTGTGAAGGTAGGGACAATTTGGCACAAGAGGTTTCATTTTGGTTTTGTCAACAAATGGTTTAGACTCAAATGGTGCCAAAACGGATGCACACCGTCACTTGGTAGTCATAAAGGGTATGAAATTTTGTGTTCCCTTTTATAATTGCTACCCAAGATCACCACTTACAATTACAAGGTTTAGACAACTAGAATAATAAGAAAAATTCTACGATTCCACACACATGTTTTCAAGTAAAATCTCACCAAACATAGAACTTTGAATACACTCATTTAGCATACCCCGAAAAGATCAAAAGCATACATATGATGTTCATTGAAAGGATCACATCACAATACATCTAATCAACAAAATATTCAAAGATATTGCTAAAAAGTGCATCTACATCAATTTCATTCTTGCAACACCACCATTATACATCATGTTTGTCATGAGTACTATTCAAGACATCGATATTGAATAGATTCGATCCTCTAATAATATCAATGAAAACTCAAGAATTTCACAATTTTCAAAACTCATGGGGTAATTGCAAAATTGAGAAAAAAATTAAAGATGTAGTAAGAGATAAACCAATAACATATGAATTGGTCTAATATAAACAAAAGTAAAATACTACAATCATCTAAAACATAAAAATAATAAAATACAAATCCAAAAGGAGAATATTGACACAAATTCCCTCACCCACCAAAAATAAATGTGTTGTGTCGTTAGTGAAAAAGGGATATATATGGGAGAAAGAGTAAAAATGTCCCCTGACAGGTTATGCTTGTGAGTGCTCTCATTTGGAGCCTCTAGCAGGGTATATCATTAGATGAGTCATCAGTTCCCGCAAATAGTATCATATGAGGCAACAATGTGGCATCTGTGTACGTCACACCATTGGGAGGAATAGTGGAGTCTAAAGAGACACCATTGGTACCAACTGTTGAAGTCTCCTAAAAGGATCTCTCCTAGTTGGCCAAGAAAAACATCTCCTTAGTATCCAGCAACTCCGTGAATGTTTGTGCAATACTATACTCATCCTACTCTCTCCTCAGTTTAGCCTGATCAATCTCCTCGATCAAATCATCATCACTAACACCCTCACTAACAACTCTCCTATCTATCTTATTCTGCTACGCACTTGGAGAAGGATCACTTTTTGTCATCATCGGTGGCATAGAGGTAGGTGCATCAAGTAGGGGAACATATCCCCACTACATCGAATTTTCAGTAGATCTCATCTAGACTACGGTTGCTTGGAAGGTAGGAAGCTCGCCTCTCATGGTGTCAATCACACCAAAACTACCTTTGGACTGCTCTCTGGGCTATAATCTAGTAATGAGGTTGTCCAACCTCACATTGTGGGCCTCAATCTACCTCTCACATTTAGTCACCCACTCCATCAAATGGCCCTCTCCCACTCAATTCCCCTATCAATCAGTATAAGACTATTCTTCTCAACTCTAGTCACTCTAACATCCGTAGATTAGGCAAGACTGTCCATTTGATAAATCAAGGTCTGGGTCAAGGTTGACGGGGAGTAGGAACTGGGGAAGGTATAGTGATACACTCAAATTACACCTCCCTAAATAAGTATAAGTGGTTGTTGTCAAATAAAGAACCCAACTTGCATGTTGGGGTCGATCCCACAAGGAATATGACTCAGACTTAAACTTAACCCACTATTATATTTATTTAGTCAAACTAATTTCAAGACAAGTATGTAAAGGAGGGGGGTTTTAAGCAAGTAATTGATTGCTGATTAAGTGATAAGTATACAAAACTAGGGTATATGTGCTCCCCATAAGCCCTCAACGCAGTAATCCTAATAATAGTAATCCTTTCCTAATGTTTTACATGTAAAGTTGGTAAGTTAGGTATCCCTAAGAGATTTATCCTCCAAGTAGAGAATTTCATCTCGCACATTGGTCCAACTATGGGTGTATTCTTTACTAACCCTTACCTTTACCCTAGATTAGACATCAGATCAATGTATGACTTAGTTTTCACACTTGCACCAATTAACATTAGACTATTAGATAGTATCCACAAAATCTTTGTTGTTAATTTTTTTCTCATTAACTACCTTCTTGGTCCGGCAAGTAGCAACGATGCAAGTTCAAACATTGGGAATTTTTGAAAAGACTTTTAAGTGAAAGAATTAACAATAAATGCATAAACACTATTCAAGAATTACTTAATTATTATTCATACTTCTTTGATTGCTCATGGTTCCCACAACCCTAGATGTGAATTTAGCTACTCATGCTTGAAACAACACAATTCATAATAGTAAAAAAAATTCATGAACTTACAAGTAGAATTGGTGAAACTCAAAATCTTTAACTAAAATTCAAAAAGAAAATTGTATCAAACAAATTCCGGAAATCAAATTGCTAAAGTTTGCAAGTTAACTCCTAAAAACACCAAAAACGAGAAGTTAACAATAATGTCTAACTCCTAAAATGAGATTACAACTACTATTCAAAACAAATCCTAAATAAAATAGGAAACAAATTAAGGAAATAAGTGGCAGGATGCGGTTTAAAAGTACGCTTCGATCTACGGACCATGGGTCAACCTACGGTCAGTAGGTCCCCTCTGTGGCTAAACACTTAGACAATATTCATCATGTACTAGAACCTTCAAGTTTTTGATCATCAATGACGGACGTGCAGACGGATCATGGGTCGACCTATGGTCCATCGTCTTGCTCCATGGTTCCACATTTGTCATATTTACCTGTTCTTCCACTTACATTGCATCCCCTACAGTTTTTCCTTGCATTCCGTGGACTGAAACTGAAACTTAAACCACTAGAAAAGGACCTAGGTTTGCAAATCCACAGCCTTTTCAATCAATTGCATCTCCTTAGTGTCATTTAGGCTCAACAAGATAACTCATGGGAATCAAACATGACATAGATCAACAAATAGAAACCACAACATACACTTTTCACAATCACCAAGGTATCAATTTTCCAACAATGTAACTAGTTCCCTATATTCAAAAGAAATCCTTTTTCACACACAATGACATGAAGTTGAGTTTAACAATTCATTCTACACTCATTCTCAGAAGTGATTACATGTACAATTAGTGCTCAATACCATAGGTTTGCCCTTATTTTCACGACTTAGACTCACATAACTATAGGAGTTTCTTAGCTTGTAATGTTGGCTCAAGGTCAGGTACGATACATTTGGGTACTTTTTAGTGATTTTCTGCCTTCCTTGACATTACATTGGGTGTTTACCTCTTTTCTCTTCCAATTCTTGACATCTTTTTATTTTTCTGCTTTTTCCCTCGATTCTCTTTCACATAGATGTGACTTTTGACTATTTAGCTCATATTTTTCACTTTTCTTCATTTTATTTTACTACATTTCTCTTTGTTTATTTCAGCATTTTTGTCACATATTATTCTATTTTTTTCTCTTTTCACCACAAAACTCTTTCCATACCTTTTTTATTTCGGTTTCCTTTTACCTAGCCAACCTCAACTTATATATTTTGCATGAGTTGACGTGCAAAATATATTATGTCAGACCAGGGCCAAGGTCAACGTAACTTTTGAATTAGCCGCCCTCAACTTAAGATTTTGGCCTAAGTCAAGGTGCACATGTCCATGGAGGGACAGGTGCCAAAAGAATCATTTTTTGGAAGGTGAGTTAGGTTTATTGGAAAAAGTTATCTACATTAGGCTCAAACATTTGGATCAAAGGAAATATTTTTTTCTTTTGGTTGAATCATTTAGGCTTGAGTGGAATTATTTGAACAAGGCCCATGATCTTTTCCCCACTTCTAGCCTAGATTATCTTAGTAGGACCAATGGGGCAAGTTCTATATTGGCATATACTATATGAACAGTCAAACTTTTTTCACACAGATGGTACATTATTTCATTATCATATTATTTGATTACTCGGTTCAAATTTTTGCTTAAGTCATGAGGTCAAATCGTTTTCTTATCATGTCATATTGAGGTCCAGCACATTCAACTCATCAAGCCTAAAGATGTAGCACATTTCAAGCTTTTTGGATGGGTATAAATTTGTCTTCATGCTTTTTACGTCATTTTGCTTTCATTCTTCTACTTACTTCTACACATACAATCTTAAACATGCATGTTCAACAAAAAGTAAAATAGTATTTTTGGGAAAAGAACACATGCAAGAAAACCCCAAAATAGGATTATGAGTTGGGTTACTCGAACTTCACCTTATCACTCATAATCCGTTTACCCAACCTATAACAAAATAAGGTGTACATGCCTCAATGCAAAAACAATCAAAATTAAAACATAGGGTGAAGCAAACTTGTGACGTATATGAGCTGAAAACCTCTCAAGAAGCGGATAGGTCGGGTTTTCAGATCCCGCTAGATCAACACTAAGGACGGCATTAGTAGATCCCTCACTAACTAATGTAGCACCATCAGAAGTTCTCGAAATTCCAGATGGGCCTACATCTAACTCACAGGTTTACTGTTGTCTCCTCTCCTAATCAAGAATAGACACATGTTGGGCCTCCTGAAATAGATAACGCTCCTTATTCCTCAATTGAAGAGCCTCCTCAGTATCAACAATGTGGTTGGAGTAGTGGCTCTTCCCAGTAGCACAAGAAGAATTTCGTGGTGGTATAGTATCGCCAAAAAGAGCCGTCATCACCACCTCACCCTCTAGTACCGCAAGGGAAGACTCTGGCTAAGTCTCAGTGGGGGCTAGAAGTGTATAAACATCAGCGCAGAGGCTACCCAACTCCCTCTGAAAGGTGGTCACATCGATTGTCAGGGTTGGCCTCTCTAAAACTCACAACTCTAAAACATCCAAGCGCTTATGAACGAACAGAACCGTCTGTTCCATCATTTGCTCCATTCTCACCTCAGACTCTGTAATTGAGTGTTGCATACATGGCTTCATATGCTAAAGTAAAGTGGACATCGGTGTCTCCAACTTTTTGACTCGGGCTAGAGGAACCACAATGGACCTTGAAGAGAGAATGACTTGGGATGATCTAGCGATCAAACTAGTGGACGAAGATGGTGTAGCCTGGTCCTTTGCTATAGGGTCGGGAATGGTGGTGTAATCAGTTCGCATCTACTCAACATCTGTTGGATGATCATCACAAAAAGGAGGTACCTTAACATTTGGCTCTCTTTGAGGTGCAACAAGGTTGGAATCATCCTGAATGAGGCCAATGTCCAAAGTCTTGTTCGCATCAAACAACTGGTCACATTTCGAAATGGGAATAGAAGCATGCTTGTGAGTTGGATAATCAGACACTGGCAGGGTAGTAGTGTCCTTGAAGACCCTTCGGTGGATCTAATCAATCAAAATGTGGGCGACATCAATCTCCAAACCCGCCATAATAGCTGCCATCATAACAGGACACTCCCATGTAACAACATTGTCTACCTGAGTTGAGGATAATTTGTTCTATACCAACAACCAGAAGAACTTCACAGCGAACCTCAATGTAGTCTTCCTACTCCCCACACTAGGAGTACAAACCCACTTAGCGCGCTCCCCATCCCAAAAAATAAGACTAGCCAACAACCTCAATAGTGTCTCTCGTTGCTCAACAATATGACTAGCCAAACACCTCAACAGTGTCTCCCGTTGCTCGGGATCGCTCTGAAATGCCTCGCTCTGGATGATGCCCATCCGTTAGTCATAATCTGCGGTATTTATATGCAGAGGGTGGGAAGGGACATATAATAACCTGCAAATGGTGACCTTTGAGATACTCACTAGAACCCCACACCAAGGTGGATAGAAGTAGAGGTTGAGTAGTGGGCTTGGCCTGTTTAGAGATTGAATTTCAGACATTGGCAGCATATGAGGCATAGAACTCTCTGGTCTTCACCTCAAAATAGGTCCTGAGGCTCCATTCCATCCACTTAAATTTGGGTCTCCCTAAGAGATCCTAAATAGTCGGTGCAGTATGGAGGATGTCGGTAAGGACCCTGCGTTCCTCAGTAATAGTCTGAGTCATCCTTCGATGTTTGTACATATATATATATATATATATATATATATATATATATATATATATATATATATATGTATGTATGTATGATTCTGACAATATATACACCATTTGTTTGGATCATCGGCCTTGGGAGAGACTCAACTCGGGTAGGTATTGCATTGTCTCCTGAGCTGGTGGCATTTTCTAAAGAAGCGGTACTTCCTCTAGGACTAGAGCTGGACTGTGACTCTGACCCAGCTGTGCTCAGATCTGTATGGCCCCCTCTTGAGACTGTAGGTAGTTACCTCGTCGGAGCTAACCTATTGGGCTTTGTTCCTTGTAGTGCGGGGACGTAGAAGAGACCCTGGTGGAAGGTGGGACATATTCCATATCGTTGTGCACCTTCATCATACGTCAGGATAGAGCGAATGACCTGGACTTACCCCCCCCCCCCGTGCATAGGTAATAGCTTGTTTTGGAGACATGGTACCTGTGAAAACTTAGTTAGTATAAAATCAAGGCAATAAAACATATGGATGAATTTTAGAACAAGATCCGTACCAAGGGGAAAACTAAAAAAAAAATCAAGCAGTAGATGAACTTGTGACCCACAGTAGGTACCTACGGTACGTCTATGGACGACGGCTCGTGGGTACCCTCCGTATGTCAAAGTACCCAATATTAAGCCTCTGATATAGGAACCATATATCTGTAGAATGGTCCGTCGTTCCATCGACGGACCATAGTCCACACACTGCTTCTACATTTCAAAAATATTATGTGTGCCACTGGTCTACGGGCCTTGACCAACGGTCCATGGGTTGGAGTCATGTGTCAGCTCTGTGCTAGGGTTTTAGACGTTAATCTCACAGTCAATGCAATATTTCAACAAACACACCATCGAACTAGGACACATGTATTTCACCATATATTTTGGTAGTTTGTCAACCCTAGGGTTGTGATAAGTCAATTTTATTCGTATCAAAACCATTGAACAACCGTCAAAACATCCAATTTAGACCTATTAACAGATTTATGTGATTTGAATTTACAACACACTCACCTACTATCATTCTAAGGATATTTATAACTATATCACAACATTCAAATATGATATTAACAACCCAAGGTCAAGTTGTAACATTGTGATTTCATAGTTTAAACAATGAACATAAAATTCGAAGTTAGGGTGGAATCATTTACCTTATAAGTAATCAAAGTGGGTGAGTGTGTTAGTGCAATGAAATTCTTGAACCTTTTTGCTAGACTTTGACACCGATACCAGACCTTGGAATCGTTAGGGAAGGAGATGGAAGTGAATAGGGAGAGAAGAGGGAGATATGTGAGATGGAGGATTAATATGGGAAATAAGGGAGTCATTTGGGGGTGATTAATGGAAGAATGTGGGGTGCTTCAACGGTTGTAACGGTTTAGGATAAAATATGGTAGGGTAAATATTTCGAAAAGAAAGAGTTCTCAGACGGAATCGACTGACTTCTAGTTGCAAGACAGGTCTCGCAGCTACTAAGCTTTCAAAAGGGCCCGGTTTCAATATTCGGTGGATGATGTTGTAGACGGAGCAGTGTTTTAATAAAAAGGTGTTCGGGTAAGTCCAGGCAAAAACCCTAGGTTTGACCCACGAGACGCCGTCGTCGGTCCGTGGTTCGACCTACGGACAGTGGGTTGAGTTCGTATGTTAATCTAACACTTAGAAAGATTAGAAAACGTACATTAGATCTAAGAACAACATCGACAGTCCATAGTTTGACCAATAGACCGTCGATGGGGTCTGTAGACCACTGCACAACTATTTGCTGATGATTTTTCTTTTCATTCTTGCACACATAGAATCTATTAGGACTTTTTTTATAATTTTTTTTTGAACACTTTTTAGACACTGACCCTAATCTATATCTAGCCGACACTATATAAATAAACATCAATTTAAAGAGCTACAAAAATAAAAAATGAAGAAGAAAACTCCTATATCAAAAAGAAAAACATATAGTTCTATATATTCTACATCTTAGATTGCCTCCCAATATAAACTTGATTTAACGTCATGGACTGACGCAGACACCTTGATTACTCAGAATTATCAACATAAGAGGCCTCAATCACTTTTTGCACACTCGTCGATTTCCCTAAGTAGACTTTAATCCTCTGTATGTTCACTTTGAACCTTGTTCCTTCATTGTTTAGCTCGACCGCCCATGGAAAACATAAGTGATTCTGAATGGCCCAGTCCATTTGGACTCGAGTTTGCCAGGAAACAGCCTTAACCTTGGGTTGAATAAGAGCACCAAATCACCAACACAAATTCACACTTTTCAATCCTTTGATCATGGTACATTTTCATCTTCTCTTTATACAAGGCTAAACTTTCATATGAATTTAGGCAAAACTGATCAAGCTCATTCATATAAATTAGGCTTTGACTCGATGCGGAGCCCCAATCCAAATTCAACTTCTGTAGCACCCACATTGCTTTGTGCTTTAGCTCTATAATCAAATTACATGACTTTTCATCTGCAAGTTGTTAGGAGGACATACCTATAGGAGTCTTTAATGCGGTACGATAGGGCCATAGAGCACATTGAGCCTTCTTCACCAATCAGTTATCTTGGCATTCACAATCTTTCCAAGTTTTCACTTTATCTCTCTATTCGACACCTCAACTTTCCCAATATACTGCGGATGGTACAAAGTGGTTACATTGTGACAAACTCCATATTTCTCTTGTAACACCATAAACTACTTATTAAACAATGAGAACCTCCAACACTGATAATCGCCCTAGGTGTACCATATCTGGAGAAGATACTCTTTTTTAGGAATGCGGTGACACTCTTTCTTTCATTGTTTGAAAAGGGAAATTGATTCCACCCATTTCGATACATAGTTAATTGCAACAAGAATATACATCATCCCATGTGAACTCACAAATGGCCCCATGAAGTCAAGACCCCGAACATTAAATAACTCATTCACCAATATCGGGTTCATATGTAATTCTTGCTTCTTTAAAATTCTTTTTTCTCTTTGGCACCGATCACAAGACTTGGTGAAATCATGAGTATCTTAGTGGATGGTAGGACAGTAATATACAGTGCAAGATTTTATGAGCATACTGAATACCACTATGATGACCACGAACACGTGATTGATGAAACACCTCTAGTATATTCATCATCTTAACCTCAGGCACACAACGACGAATAATACCATCAGCACAAATATGAAACAAGTAAGGCTCATCCCAAAAAAACTTCTTCACCTCAAACATAAACTTTTTCCTTTGGTGGAATGACAAATCCGATGGAACTAAATCGATTGACAAATAGTTAGCGAAATATGTGAACCAAGGGATAAGATCATAATAAGCAACACATACATGTTCATTTAGGAATGCATCATTAATTTCAGCCTCATCTACTAACTTGAGCATTACTTCCTCCTTTAATCTGGACAAATGGTCGGCAACCTAATGTTTTGTCCCCTTTCTATCCTGCACCTCAAAATCAAACTCTTGCAGCAACAATACCTATCTAATCAACCTCGGTTTTACATCCTTTTTTGGCTATCAAATACGTCAATGCAAAATGGTTAGTATGCCCAATAACCTTAGTACCAAGCGAGTTGGATTGAAATTTATCAAATGTGAAAACCACTACCAGGTGTTCTTGTTTAGTCACAGTATAGTTCTTTTAAGCTTTGTTGTCATAGTAAATTGGATGAAGAATCTTCTCTCGCGCCTGTCCGAATACCACATCAAGCACTACCCACTTTCATCACACATTATTTCAAATGTTTGCCCTCGATACGGTGAAATAATGATAGGTTTTGATACTAAACTTTCTTTCAACTCTCCCAATTCTCTGTGACAAGCATCATCAAAATTAAATTTACACTTCTTTTCGAGTAGTTTGCACTATAATTGCAATTTAGAGAAATCTTTGATAAATGTCACAATCCAAAACCATCGTGATTGGCACCCACACTTACAAGCCGGTGGGAGAATCACTAATACTATCTCACTAAAGCATTTATTCTAAAACTAAGCCATTTTAGTAACGAAAGCAAGTTGAATGACTAAAGATGAAGTTCTATTACTAAAACAAAAGATCTAATAACTAAAATTTGCGGAACTTAAACTTAGAATCTGAAAGTCAATGTACCAAAACTATTAAATGATACCAAGTCTAGACAGAATGCTAATGAACTATTCAACTATGTAAGAAAAATGGTCCAAGACTGGAAATGGTGGACTTAGACTAAAGACAACTCTATGGTATCCTGAAAGTTGCGGCTCACCCTTGAAGTCGATATGATAATCTCTAATCTCCAAGGCGAAGTCTGCAAATAGCCACTTGAAGACTCTCTATACTCAACAAAAATAAGAGCAAGTGCAGGATCAGTACAGAACCACCGCGTAATAGTAGGATCACGTGGCTATCCCACTAGTGCAATATATAACAAGTCGAACAATAGTATAATCACATGCATATACATCAACATAAACAATGTTATGAACATGAAAACTCGACAAAAATATCATATGCTTAACACATAATTGGTCCTCTCACGTAACCTAAACTCAAACAGTTAGCTTGCCAAAATGTGGCAATCCGATCCAAAGTACGCCTGAACGTGGCAATCCAATCCAAAGTGATGCTGAAACGTGGCAACCGATCCAGTTAGCTTGCCGAAACGTGGAAATCCAATCTACAATCACCCATAACAATCAAAAATACATCATCAAGATCATACATTTACATCATGATTTCATGGGTACATCATTCGTCTATTACGATTACAAAAAATGTGATTAATAATGCAACATTCATATACATTCAAGTATCATAATGAAGCAAGAACATGCATACACCACACAATCATGAAATCACAACCATCACCTACCTTGAAACAAGCTTCAAACCCAAAGAAACTTTATCCTTCCTTTTTAGATTCGTTTCGCCTGTTCTTGGTCTACAAATAATCACAATAAGATGGAAATCAACAAAAAATGCTAATTACCCAGAATACTAACAATTCTATGAACCCTAGATAAAACTCATGATCCCGACTTTGTAAAATTAGGGTTAATTATACCATAGAATATATTAAGATATCCTTCCCCATCAATATTGACCCATACTAGTACGTTCTACGGATTGAAAAGTGAGTTCGAGGAGTGAAAACTTACCTTAAGCTTCAAGAATGGTGAAATACAAGTTGGAATAGCCCAAGGGTCTCTCTTTAGATATAAAAGTTGAAAGGTGTCAAATAAGGTCATTTTGGGGTTTTTGTTTATGACTTATTTGGCGTATGTCCCTCTATAGTAGCGTCCCTACTGGGACACTAATCCCGCTGCAGCGCCAACTTTTGAACCAGTGAGCTCTGTTGAAAAATCCCAAAAATCTTATAACTTCAATCCCCGTCTCGTCTCCTACAGCGGTACCCATCACGTTGTAGCGACATCGCTATAGCGGCATAATTCCCGTTACAACGGTAGATTTTGCAACAGTGAGCTACCTAGGGGAATTTAATTCCCCTCTTTTACAACACACCCTCAAATAAATACGCTTAGAAACTACCCTTAACGCAAAGATCGATTCCCCGAGATCTTTTTATCCAAATTCGATTCCGTAATTACCCTTAACTCAATTATGTAATCAAATTCATATTACTCCACCAAATTGTTTTCCCTACACCTTGATGACTCTGAGTTCCTCCAAATCTGGACAAGGTTGGAAAAATCCTAATACTTCAAAAATGTTTTTCACCCCCAATTTTTCCCTCGTTGACATTTCTATAAAGACGGAACTCGGTCGTTACAATAAACCTCAGATAAAAACTTGCATGCCCAAGAAAGATTCTAAATATGTACTAATTTTTTTAAAAAAATTATTTTCTTAGATGTAAATTATTCTTAAATATATTTTTTTCATAAATGATACTTTTGATTATTTTTTTCAATTAGTAGTTTTAAGTAAGATTCTATCAAATTCAATGTTGAAAAACATCATTTGACAATCATTAAATGAATTGTTCACATATATAAATAATAAGTTGACAAATTTTAGATAAAACTACGAGTTAGAACTATAAAACTTAATTCAAGTAGTTGATTACTTGATAAACCGACTCTAATATGCTTGTTGTAATACTTGAAAATCTAAGAAGAAAGAAAAAGTAAAATAAGAATTTGCAATAAATTTTGTTCAATACTTTAAACTATTAATGTTTCTTTTTGATAGAGTATTACACTAATTTGTCAAAGATTTAATGAAAAAGAGTACAAAAAGATAAAACGTAAGAAGGCAATAATGTTTGCTTATATTTTTCTATTTGAAAAGAATTGAAGAGAATAAAATAATTGTTGGGTATGTAACAAGAATTAATGAGAAATGAAAGGAAGATGAAAAGAGATGAACTTGAAAAGTTGGGAACTTGAATAGTTGGGAACTTGAAAAGTCCTCTTTTGCTTTAGTGAAAAGGCATTTGTCCCTCATCGGTGGTGGAAAGAAAAATAGGAGAGTTTAAATATAAGAACATTCCTATAAATTGTTAAAAGGGTTGGAAAGAGAGACCCCCCTCGTGCCGTCGTTGTCGCTCGCTCGTCTTGGCTTCGGCTTTGGAAAATGATCGATTGAGAGATATTTTTTGGACAAAATTTGTTGTAATTATTTGTTTAATTAATTAAATGGCCAAAACTTTTTCAATTAATTAGTTGATAATAGAAACATTTCAATTATTTAGTTGAGATTAACCCGACCCGACTCGGATCCGCGCAAACTGTATTATTTAAATGTTTCCCGCTTTTATTTGAATTTCCCATCTTTTGGAAATGTCTGTTCTGAAAGTTGCAACTTTCAGGAACAGTCAGGACCATTTGAATGGTTGCAAACTTTCATTAATGGTCGTGTGGATTCTGAAAGGGTTGCAGCCTTTCAAAACTTGTTCCTCTTGCCTATAAATACCATTTATTCTTTAGAATTTTTCTGATTTCTTCTTCTTCTTCTTCTCCATAAAAATTTCTTCGTGTACTTTATTGATGTTCAGTGGTTCGTTGACACCAGAGTTTTTTGTATCTACACGCTGGTGATTGAGATCATTTTATCCTTGGAGGACATATTCCAAATCAAACCTCGGATACTAAAGGGGAATAATTTCCTTAAGGGGACACTCTGAAATCAGTGGACTTGATCTTTTTCTGTTCAATTTTTTCTAGATTCTGGTACGTTACATATATTAGTTTTTCTTAATTAATTTATGTTCATCTTTCGTACTGATTCAGCAAACTTTGGTTACTTTGTGTTTGTGCATAGTTTTATCAGAATCAGTAATTCTGTTTTTCAAACAAAGATTGACAACAATGTTAAGGAAATTATTTATTTTATATTAATATGTATTTCTGGTGGAGACAAAAATCTTTGTGACTTTATACTCCTTGAAGTCTGCAATTATAAGTTATTGCTCACTAAGATTGTATCGATTTTTGTTTATCAAAAATGGCAAACAACAATGTTATGGTGGTTGTTGTTGCACCAACCCGGACTGTTGTACAACAAGCAGAGAAACAAGGTAAATTCACTGGTGTGAATTTCAAAGGATGGCAGCAACGAGTATTTTTTGGCTTCCACTCTTTGTCTGTAGAAATTTGGTAGGCCAAAATACCACAGAGCAAGATTTTATGAGCATCCTGAATACCACTATGATGCCCATCAACAGGTGATGAATGAAAAACCTCTAGTATACTCATCATGTTAACCTCGGGCACACAACGACGAATAATACCATCAGCACAAATATGAAACAAGTAAGGCTCATCCCAAAAAAACTTCTTCACATCAAACATAAACTTTTTCCTTTGGTGGAAGGACAAATCCGATGAAACCAAATTGCTTGCCAAATAGTTAGCAAAATATGTGAACCAAGGGATAAGATCTTAATAAGCAACGAATACGTGTTCATCTAGGAATGCATCATTAATTTCAGACTCATCTCCTAAATTGAGCATTGCTTCCTCAAATGGTCGGCAACCTAATGTTTTGTCCCCTTTATATCCTGCACCTCAAAATCAAACTCTTGCAGCAACAATACCTATCTAATCAACCTCGGTTTTGCATCCTTTTTAGCTATCAAATACTTCAATGCAAAATGGTTAGTATGCACAATGACCTCAGAACCAAGCGAGTAGGATTAAAATTTATCAAATGTGAATACCGCAACCAGGAGTTCCTGTTTAGTCACAGTATAATTCTTTTAAGCTTTGTTGTCATAGTAAATTGGATGAAGAATCTTCTCTCTCCTCTGTCCCAATACCACATCAAGCACTACCCACTTTCATCACACATTACTTCAAACGTTTGCCCCCAATACGGTGAAATAATAATAGGTGTTGATACTAAACTTTCTTTCAACTCTCCCAATTCTTTGTGACAAGCATCATCAAAATCAAATTTACACTCCTTTTTGAGTAGTTTGCACAATAATTGCAATTTTAGATAAATCTTTGATAAATGTCACAACCCAAAACCATCGTGATTGGCACCCACATTTACAAGACGGTAGGAGAATCACTACTACTATCCAACTAAAATATTTATTCTAAAACTAAGGATTTTAAGTAACAGAAGCAAGTTAAATGGCAAAATGAAGTTCCATTACTAAAACAAAAGAACTAATAACTAAAATTTGCGGAACTTAAACTTAGAATCTGAAAGTCAATGTACCAAAACTATTAAATGATACCAAGTCTAGACAAGGAATGAGAATGAACTATTCAACTATGTAAGAAAAATGGTCTATGTCAAGAAATGGTGGACTCAGACTAAAGATAACTCTATGGTATACCAAAAGGTGAAGCTCACCCTTGAAGTCGATACGATAATCTCTAATCTGCTAGGTGAGGTCTGCAAATAGCCACTTGAAGACTCAATAAAAATAAGAGCAAGTTCAGAATCAGTACAGAACCACCGTGCACTAGTAGCATCACGCGGCTATCCCACTAGTGCAATATATAAAAATTCTAACAATAGTATAATCACATGCATACACATCAACATAAACAATATTATCAACATGAAAACTCAAAAAAACATTTCAGATGCTTAATGTAGGACCCCGAAAATGACTTAGGTTAACTATAGCCTAACATGTTGGAAATGGTGGTATAAGGTCCTAATATGGTCTATAATATGGTATAGAGGTATTATCTAAAGTATTAGGTGCATTGGAAGTCAAACGTCAAGGGACGACTAAGACGTTCGACGATTAAGTCACCTAAATGCCTCATATGTGGTTCTATGTGTTTATGTGTGAATAAGGAGGTTTTAAGGTCCTTAAATGAGTTATTATAGCATGTATAGGCAGTGTGTTAAGTTTCGTGGAGTTTAGAGGTCAAACGTCCAAAAACGTTCAAGAAATTTGAACATATGCCTTCAATCGACCTTGTGTGTCTAAGCATGTTTTGTCGAGTTTTACATGTTCGTTTTGGATGAAAATTATGTGAGAGGTGTTAAACTAATAGACTATCGTGTTTGGGTTTGAAACGTCCGGGCAAACATCCCCAAGGACCAACCAAGGGTCCTTGAGGAAGGACCCAAGACTTGGTGTCAAGGCTACCCAAGACAACCCAAACCACGGAGGCAGTCGACGCCCAGTGGGTCAATCGATGCCCTGTTGGTTGGGTTTCATCGACTAAGACTTAGACTAGGGAGGGAAGTAACCAAGTAACAGCCTCATTCCCAGACCACGAATCAATAGGACGGTCCATTGGTCAAGGGACGGTCCGTAGGTCCCCTCCGTTTGTGAAGCTGTTTTCCTGCGCAACTTTGCTGCTAAGCTAGGGGTGAATTTGTATATTCACCCCACTTCCAAATAAGAGTATTGGCGGTTTATTAAGGGTATATTGGGTATTTTAAATGTGTATATAAGTGTTTAACACATAGAATAATTCATTCTTCTAAAATCAAAACCGCAAAATCCCTTAAGAAATCCCAAAGACTCCATTGAAGTCCAAATCAAGGAACAGCTTGGAGGTGACGTTTTGAGTGGAAATTCTTCATCCAATTGAAGAATTATCATCATTGAGTTATGCATTTTGATCCTTGAAACTCGTTTCATCAAGGAGTACAACTTTCAAAGATGTTTTCAAAGTTTTCAAAAGAGGAATTGTCCAATTTCATGATTCTACCATGGGTTCTTGCATTAATGGTTTTTCAAACGTATATTATGGATTAGATTGATGTTGTATTGATGATTTTAACCTAAATTACCTATGAACCCATGTAATTGATGAACCTAAGATTTTGACTAAATTATGGGTTACTTGATATTGGCTTAATGTTGATGAATTCATGTGTAGTTTCTATGGGCTTTCTATTGATGTATGAATTGTGTTCAATTGTTATCAAATTGGTATTGGATTGTTGAACCTATATTGAATTGGTTTAGATTTCATTGATTTCTATAATTGTGTGTTGAATTGGTGTTCATGGCCATGGGTAAGGGCCTTATGATGTTGAATTGGGTGATTTGGTATTGGCTTCAAGTGTTGATGATGAAGTGGTGGTACGCTGCCCTATTTCTTCTTATTCAATGTTAGTTTTACTTCAATTATGTTATGATTGGTTTGGTCCACCTTTGGTGGCGGTGTTATGTGAATTGATGTGGCCTTGTCGGCGTTACTTTCTAGTATATTGATTATCATGGCCTTGTCAGCACTACTTGAACTTATATGGTTATTTGTGTAGTTGATTTGATGATGTGTGGTCATATCTACCTATATGTGAAAATATGTGTTAGACTATTGATACTATCTAGGTAATCATGTTATGCTTTGACTATGTGTTAAGTGTGTAGTCTTAGAGTTGATACATGGTTGTTCTTAAATTGGTTAGATGAGTCTAAAATGGTTATATTGATAATGTTAAGGTAATGAATAGATTTACTTAATAAGGTTAAGGGTCATGTTCAAGGGTCTAAAGAAAGATAGGCTATATGTGTTAAAATAGAACTATGTTGTGTCTTGTTTAGGTAGACTTGTGTTCCTTACTTGATGCTTATGTGAATATGTGATGTCTTGACTTAGGAACCTAAAGGGTCTTAGTCTTGAATAAATGAATATAGGTGAGACCTTAAATGATGATTAAAGGGTCATTTATGTGGAACCTTGAACCAAGTGGTAAGGTTATAAATCTGAAGTAGTTAGCCGTAATGGTATCCTTCATGTCATGAGTAATGGACTTAAGGTTGATTGGCTGGAACGACATCATATCATACCTTAGGAAAGTCGCGATGAACTTCTTGTCGCCATTGTGAGATAGCCCTAATGGACCTTGCTTTGGTAGGGTAAATGTGATTGGGTCATGAACATGATATGGGACCCATTTGTATGAACCTTAATGTGAATTGATCTATGAGAACTAAGGCTAGCACCGAGTGAGTATGGTTAAGGGAAGTAGTTCTAGTTAAGTATGAGACTAGAATATAAAGTACGCCCTTCATATTTCTTAACCATGTGCCTACATGGGATCTTTATGTTCTACAATTGGCAAGTAGAACACCTCATCGAAGTAGGATAGAACTTCGGATTCCATGATTTGCTACCATGGTCTATGTCAGTTATTGTCTATTCTCATCATATGGGATACCTATTAGCATTAGAGAAGTTATATGAAGTTTAGGTGGTGGTATGGGACGCTACTTAGACATTGCACAATAGGCTTTGAAGATGTTAATAAGAGTCCCTAGGTCTTGTCTAAGACCATTATTTGAATGTACTTTATGTGATGTATGTCTCTTAAATGAACTAATAAACTAATGACTTAATGATAATAAGTATGTAAATGAATAAGTACCTAACCTAAAGTAACTTAAAGACTCCTTAGCTAAAGTGTAAAGAGGGCATATGGGATGATCTCTTCATGTCTTATCTTTGGAAAGTCTTGAGAATGACTCTAGTTAGGGAAAAGGTTTGGTGTTGTGGACATGATCTAAGCCTTAGGTAGTCTTAAGGACTATTTAGGTAATCTTGAAGAGGTCAATCATGGACATTATCTTCTTGATTTACTTAAGTAGGTCTTTTGATAGCCTTTGGAAGGAGAATGTCATATCATCTATGTGTTAGTGTGTTTAGTGAGAATGATTCTATCCAAGGGAGTCTATAGGATCTCTTGAGTGTGTGTGTAAGGGATTGTATGGGCGGTTGCTTCACAACTCACTCAAGTGAGACTTAGAGTCACCTTTGGTAGAAGAATCTTACCTTGATGTTTAAGATGCTTTGTAGGTGTGTATGTCTCATTAGGAGTGATATTAAGTGTCGTTTAGGCACATCTAGAGAGGGTGTATGGGCGGTCTCTCTTTGTGTGACTTAAGTGAATCTCAGGATGACGTTAGTGAGAAGACTACATGCTAAAATAAGTTCAAAAAGAGAGGGCTTAGACTTCACTGTTATGATGTTTTAAAGAAAAGATGCATATTTCCAATAAAGTCCGTTTTCATGATTTTTATTCATAATGACATACTTAGTACATATGGTTGTACTAATTCCATGCTTTATTTTCTATCTCTATAGTTCTTGGTAGGTGAAGAGCTTTGGGAAGAAGACTTGGACAAGGAGATCGTTCAAGAAGAGTTGAAGTATGTCCTCCCTTGACTCGAGGGCATATATGTCATTTTATGTTTCTTTTATGAAGTTTGTAATAGACTATTAGTAGTATGTTTTCAATTCGTATGGGCCGTATCCCAAGTATTGTCGTGTCTTAAGATGATGATCCAGACTTAGTGTTTTCCTATTTCCATCTATGAAAGAGTTTATGACTTCTATATTGTTTTACAAAAGTTTTAATTCCGCACTACTTTTCTTTATGTATATACGATGAATGATATGATGGGATTGTATAAGACCTCTGAGAGGTCGAATACGCCAGTCGCATTCCAAGATTGCACCCTAACTTCTAGGGCATGGTTTCGGGATGTGACACTTAACACATAATTGGTCCTCTTACGTAACCTAAACCCAAACAGTTAGCTTGTCAAAACGTGTCAATCCGATCCCAAGTATGGCGGAACGTGGCAATCCAATCCTAAGTGATGCCGAAACGTGGAAGCCGATCCAGTTAGCTTGTCGGAACGTGGCAATCCGATCGGCAATCACACATAACAATCATAAATACATCATCAAGATCATATATTTACATCATATTTCATGGCTACATTATTCGTCTATTACGATTACAACAAATGTGATCAATAATGCAACATTCATATACATACAAGTATCATAATTAAGTAAGAACATGCATACACCACACAATCATGAAATCACAACAATCGCCTACCTCAAATTAAGTTTGAAACCCTAAGAAACGTTATCCTTCCCTTTTCAGATTCGTTCTGCTTGTTCTTGGTCTACAAATAATCACAATAAAACAGAAATCAACAAACAATTGCTAAATACCCCGAATACTAACAATTCTATAAACCCTAGATCAAACCCATAATCCCAACTTAGTCAAATTAGGGTTAATTACACCATATAATCTATCAAGATATCCTTCCTCATAAATATTGATCTATTCTAGTATGTTCTACGGATCGAAAAGTGAGTTCAAGGAGTGAAAACTATGATTTAGCTTCAAGAATGATGAAATACGAGTTGGAATAGCCCAGGGGTCGTTCTTTAGCTCTAAAAGTTGAAAGGTGTCAAATAAGATCAATTTGGGATTTTTTACGACTTATTTCGCGTATGTCCCTCTATAGCGACATCAATCCCTCAATAGCAGCGTCGCTACAGGGACACCAATCCCGCTGCAGCGCCAGCTTTTGAACCTGTGAGCTTCGTTGAAAAATCCCAAAAATCTTATAACTTCAATCCTCGTCTCATCTATTATAACGACACCCATCCCGTTGTAGTAGTGTCGCTATAGCGGCATAATTCTCACTACGACGGCAGGTTTTGGAATAGTGAGCTACCTAGGGGAATTTAATTCCCCTCTTTTACAACACACCCTCAACCCAATACACTCAGAAAATACCCTTAACGCTGAGATCGATTCCTCGAGATCTTTTTATCCGAATTTGATTCCGTAAAGTCATATGAATTGCTTAACGAGTTATCCAACCGATTATGTAATCAAATTCATATTTACTCCACCCGATTGCTACGAGTTTTCCCTACACCTTGATGACTCTGAGTTCCTCCAAATATGGGTAAGGTTGGGAAAATCTTAATACTTCGAAAAAGTTTTTCCAACCCCATTTTTCCCTCGTTGACATTTATATAACGACGGAACCCGGTCGTTACAATAAACCTCAGTTAAAAACTTGCATGCCCAAGAAATATTCTAAATATGTATTCATTTTTTAAAATAATAATAATAATTTTCTTAGATGTAAATTATTCTTAAATATATATATATATTTTCATAAATGATATTTTAGATTATTTTTTTTAATTAGTGGTTTTAGGTAAGATTCTATCAAATTCAATGTTGAAAAACATTCTTTGACAATCATTATATGAATTGTTCATATATATAAATAATAAGTTGACAAATTTTAGATAAAAATACGAGTTAGAACTATAAAACTTAATTCAAGAAGTTGATAACATGATAAACCAACTTTAATATGCTTGGTGTAAAACTTGAAAATCTAAGAAGAAAGAAAAACTAAAATAAGAATTTGCAATAAATTTTGTTCAATACTTTTAAACTATTAATTTTCATTTTTGATTGAGTATTACACTAATTTGTCAAAGATTTAAAGAAAAAGAGTAAAAAAAGATAAAATATAGGAAGGCAATAATGTTTTCTTATATTTTTCTATTTGAAAAGGATTGAAGAGAATAAAATAATATAGATATAGTGATTTTTCTTGGGGTGAATAAAATAGCTTGTAAATAGCTATTGATATGGTCTTCAATTTTAGTGAATTTCTATTGTTCCATATTCTAGTTTCTAGAGTATCCTATCATGCTTCTAATAACATAAAAAAAATATCTAAACTTATCACAAAATCCCCCTCCTCCCATGCGCTAGAGATGAAGGATTGACATGTAAGTACAGTAGTAAAATCACATTAAATTAATATTTGGTAAACTAATAATATTTTTAAAATAATTTTTTTTTGTTTCAGTGTAAGTTGAGGGAAAAAGTAATCTACTATGATAAGATAATAGAATAATATATTTAGACTTGTATTTACATATATGATCACATTAATATTATAAATTAACAATTTTTAAAAAGTACATACACATCTAACATAATTTAGTGAAATATGATTTATTTTGTTTTTTTTCTTCTTAAAATTTAAATGTGTTGAAGATCATCTCTACCTTTTCTTATTGCATTCAAAAGTTTCAGTGTTGCCACAACTACAAATCTTTGTTAGTGCATGTGACATGATCTCTTTTGTACTAACATAATCTTTACATATTTGATTTATCATTATTGATTTGGTGACCCCGTTACATGAAAAGTCATTTTTGGATATGGTTTCAAGAAATTTTCCTATGTTGCTTATCTAATTTATTATCTCACCATCCTACATTGAATGCTTTTAGTAAAGATTCAATAATTTTGAAAAATTGTTGTACTTTATTATAATAAATTTGTTTTTTTAATGTGAATTCAATAAATATGATACTAGTAAGGTCAATGATTTTGATGTAATCAAAATTAGCTTTCATCAAACCTCAAAACACCAATTAATTAATAAATAATAATTTATCGATTAAATAATATCTATACAAAATAATAATATTCATGTTTCATTTATATTGATTTAGTGAGTTTTTACTGTATATGACAGATACAAAATTGACATCTTAACAACTCAAAATTGTCTTACATATTTTAAGCCAAAAAATATTAGCGCAACATAGTCAATTATTATGTAAAGAGACATGAATTACGAGGAATTGATCTCCCTATTTTAAGGAGCACAACCTCTTTCCTCTCTAAAATTATGTGGCGATCTTAAATATTGTTATTTATCAGACGAATGTTTATATTCAAAAGAAAGTGCATAACTCAAATTATATTTTGTCATGTATCATTACAAAAATTAAACATAAAGTACTGCTTTGTTTAGTTTTACTGCAACATTAAGTTTTTATTTTATTTGTAACATCAATTTAAATAGGTATACTAATTTCTTATGTTTGTTAATTGGCTTTCTAGTGTCAATATTAGGAGCACAACCTCGATTCTCCCTAAATCACACATATTTGCAATCTGGTAAAAAAGTTAATTATACAATGTAGGCATCCAAATTACTCATATATAACAGTAGTTTAACCTTTTGTCAATGTCGCAATATAATCTGTACAAAAATCAAGCAAAATAAAAAATCGATAAATAGAAATTATAAGATAAATGTACAATTGGTTATTTATTTGTATTTTAATTCCTTCATTTTCTTTCTTTAATTATTTGGATTCCAGAAATATCTTAATCATTAGTTAATGATTTTCTCTCATAACCTCAAAAGAACGTATTTTTTTTAAAAAAACTTTTTATTTCCTATTAAATTCATTTCTATGGTTGGAAGTAACCATGTTTCAATTTTAATTGAACATAACGGAAGATGGGATGTAACATACATGTAAGATGTTTTAAAATTAGTTTAAAGTTTTTTAATATCAATTTTACAAAAAAAAAATTAATATAATTTCAGGCATGAAATGACACATATATAGTTCGATTAAAAAATAAGTCGTTCGAATGTTTGAAAATACCAAATTTGTTGTTGAATTTCATGTAAATCATATGTTGTATAATTGTTTTGAATCTTAAATCATATGTTGATCGGAATATATAAATAATTTTTTTGTATAATTGTTTAAATTGAAAATTGAATATAGTTTTTATATGATCGTATTATTCATATAACAAAAAACAAATTTAATAACAAATAGAAAACAACTTCTTAAAATTATTTTGATAAAACATGATTATTTTTTGTAAATGGATGGTTAGTTCATGGTTTATCTGATGCTATAGATAATATATTATGTATTTGTAAATGGGAAAAGACATAGATACCTCCCTAAACTTGTCTCGAATATTCAGCTACTATCACAATGACCTGTTACACATCTTTACTACTCAAAAGTAAATTTATTATTATCTTGAGACGTGTAACACCACTCTCACATTATGTGGTGTATTTCACTCGCTACCACATAAGCGCTACATCTGCGTCATGTCAAAATTATAATTTTTTGGTTTCTTTTCTTTATTAATTAATTTTCTTGGGCTAACTATATTTTACTCTAATTTATGCTAAATTAATAATTTTATTTCTTAAATAATTATATCTTTTTCATCACTAAATTCCACTCATTTCTTCGGAAAAATCATATCCAACCACCTTCACTATTTATTTTTTTCTTCACCACCACTAGATCACATTCAATTCTTCTTCTTTGTAACACAACCCAAAATATCACCACCACCATTATTAATATCGAATTTTATTCTTCAGTATCTTCAATTACCTCTTTTAATTTTTGTCACCCATCACCATCAAATCATAAAGTTGTTATCACCACCAAATCAAAAAATTGATTAACAACCAAAATTTCTTTAACAATTCAAATAAATTAAAAAGATAGAGACAATCAACAGTTACTTTTCTAGATAAATACAATTATTCACTAACAAATATATTAGAATTAACCTAAATGTGAATTAAAAAAATTGTGCTTCAAGATTGTGGTTAAAAAAAAGTGATGAAGATAAAGAATGAAGAAGAAGAGGACGGTGGGTGGGGTTTGAAGAAGAAGAGGGGTGGGGGTGGAAAAAACGATTCTAACTTTTCTTATTTACTTTAATTTCAAAATGATGTGCCTATTTTTTTTTTGCCAACGTCAGTTTTAGGGGGTAATAAGTATCACTTTTGAATAGTATAGATGTGTAATATGTCACTATGATAGTTTAAGCGTCTAACTAAATTTTCAGGAAAAGTTTAAAGGAGAAATTTATGGCTTTTTGCCTTTGTAAATATGTATTAGGAAACAATGTTAAGCACAAACATACACATTGTGTTATTAAGGAACTTATACAAATTAATAGGAATTTTTTATTTCTCTGTGGTGCAAATGATGTTGCATGTAAAAAATTGTGGTATCAGAAGCCTATGCTCAATTAGAAGCACGATTATGGAGTTCTTGTCTACCCGACGTGGCCTCAACTTCCAACACCGGTCTTAAACTTTCTCTTTCCTCTCTTCACCAACTCATAGCCATCTATTCCATTAAGTTGAAACCCTCTAAGTACTTAGTTTGGAGAACACAAATGGTCTAACTTATGCAAACACTTAAAGTCACAAATATAATCAAAGATGAAGCCCCACAAGAAATAATTGTTGTCGAGAAAGAAGACACCACTCCTAATCCTAAATTCATTGAATGAGAAGAGTGTAATGTTCTAGTTAGGAGTTGGCTCTCAGGAACAATGACGGAAGAGTCGATGTTTCTAATCATAGGGTGTTCGAAGGCTAAACACATGTGGGTCTATCATTAAAGGTTACTTACCTACAAGCAAGCAACAACAAAGAATTTCAATTGAAGAAACAACTTAATACAATAAAATTGGGATCTCAATTAATAGATGAATACATAAAGGAATTCAAAGGAATATGTGATGGTCTTATATTTATACACAAACCCTTGGACGAAGATAACAAGCTTATCAATTTTGCTTGAGGCGTTGGGAGTAAATACAAAACTTTTTCTTATTGTGATGCTAGGAAAATCGCAATATCCTACATTCACACAATTTTGTAACGCTCTTATAGGTTTCAACATGAGAGAAGATACAGATGACCAAGTTGAGAACATACGCCTCGACTCCAATACGGCATTTGTGGCACAACAGAGTCAAAGAAGAGGTTGTGGTGAATATAATAGAGGAAGAGGACGACGACAACAACAACAACAATGTGGAAGAGATTTTGGCAGAAGCTCCTCTCAACATCCTTTGGTGGTTCATCCAACATGGACAGCCAACCAAAGGAGATTGTTTAGATAGATCCAGGCCAAATTTGTGGCAGAAATAACCATACAACTTTATCTTGCTTCTATAAATGGAATTATTCTTCTCAGGCACAACAAGAAATATGGCAAGCACTCGAAACAATGTCATTTGGTGAAAAGACTGACGATAATCTCTACATGTACTCAAGTTCTAGAAATCGTATAGTGCAATCAACTGATATTCTTGAAAATCCTTCCCCGTTTTAGAGGTTCAAATTTTGTTATGGTAAGTAATGGTGACAAATAATTAATAACACACGACAGAGATAAATATATTGAAAATAATCTTCATCTAAAGGACATCTTTGTTGTGCCTAAACAAAAAAAATCCTATTTCGGTCAGTAAATTTGCGACAGAACGTAAAATTTACTGACATTATTAAGGACATGAGATGGATATAATTTTGGCAAAAGGGAATTAAAAAAAGGACTTGCATGCCTTGGAAGGAAACTTACATGTTGCCTTGATAGTTACAAAGACCGGTAAGATTTCAGACATTAGGACATCCACATTCAAGAATTCTTTGTTTCTTACATAGCAATAAATGATTGTTGTCCAAAGTTGGAACAAAGAATTTTCAGTTTTTTCAAGTTGTAAAATGGGAAAAAGCTGTAAATTACCTTTTCAAGTATCAAATAAAAGGGCACTTGAGCCACTCTTATTCTCTCTCTCTCTGAGCTGAGCGCACGTTAGAGTGCACTAAGTTGCATCTCGCCAGAAATGGGATGAGGATGACCACAGAAACTGGCACAGAAAGATCGAGCTGAGGAAATACTGGATGGAATTTCTACTAGTTCTAATGGAGGGAAATAAAAACAAGCTACCATAGCTGAGATACAGCTGAGCACACTAGAGGGAATGGTGATGGTGGCTTCAGATATGGACAAAGGAAACAACGGAAGGGAAGAAGAATGGTTGGAGTTACGCATCAACGAGGTTCTGGTGGGGATATACAAAAAAAAAAACAATTGAAGTCAATGGAACTGTAAACTGGGGGGAAAGTGTGGGTAATGCACAAAGGAAGTTAAATGTTCCAGCGGCGGCACCTGAGAAGCCTTGGGCGAACCAGTTCTCCACAAATCGACTGGCTGCGAGAGGTATGAGTCTAAATTATATAGCTCTAATAATTGTTGAGGTGGAGAAGATAGTTGAAATTCTGCCGAAAGATGTATCTGAGGATGATATGAAATTCGCACCATCGGTGGTTGTATACGTTGTAGGAGTAACACCATCTATTGGAACTAAGGATAGGCTTATTGTAGCTCACGAGTTTTTCTTTACTAAACTAGTGGTGTTATACCACTCTGATGGGTATTTTGTAGTCAGAATTGCAAATGAAAAGGAAAGGGACAAGGTGTTGTGTGCAGGTCCTCATTATTTGCTCAAAAGGCCTGTTATAATGAAGTCGTGGCTCCCAGAATTTAATTTCAATGAGGAAATCCTAACCACTATGCTGAAATCTGTGGTACTAAGCAAAATGTTGGGTGGTCTTGGGCCTTCTCAACCCAAAAGCTAGCTCAAAGGTTGAGGCTTTCCCTCACACTTATAAATTGACCACCAGCCCCTTCCACTTTCGATGTGGGATAACCCAACAATCTCCCCCTTCACACATCGGGCCTTGGGCTGGAGAGAGCGACAACCCAGTTTCTCCCGGTAGGCTGAGACTTGTTGACAACCTGGGCTCTGATACCAATGTTGGGTGGTCTTGGGCCTTCTCAACCCAAAAGCTAGCTCAAAGGTTGAGGCTTTCCCTCACACTTATAATTGACCACCAGCCCCTTCCACTTTCGATGTGGGATAACCCAACACAAAATAGGCAGTAGATTGGGAAAAACACTCTATGCTGATGAACGTACAACGCAAGCAAGTCGAATTTCATTTGCGAGAATTCTTATCAAAATGGATGTGACTAGACCTCTTCCTAAGATGATTAAGCTTCGTGATCCTACGGGGAGAGTGTTGGAGCAACAAATTTGGTACGAGTGGAAGCTGATATTTTGTCAAAAATGTTTACAAGTGGATCATTCCCGTGAAGACAAGCCAAAAGTAATCCCACCAAAGAAAGGACAGGAGCAAAGAAAATAATGGAGGCCAACAAAAATGGGAGATATGAACCAGGAGAAGCAAACAGAACAACAGCTAGAACCTAGTCATGAAGTGGGAGCACAAACAGAAAATGCAAATACACAGGAGCAAGACAACTGGAAAATTGTGAGATATAGATCTCTCTATCAAAAGAATGGCACTGCAATCTACATGGAATAATACAACTGAAAAGGGAGAGGCCTGTATGTTTGAAACTGGATAGCACAGTGGAGCAAGAGAGGAAGTTAGTATTGAACATGAACCCCAAAATAAAATATGTTAGTCACTTGGAATGTAAGAGGTTTTAATCATAAGGTTAAGCATAAGGAGATGAGGTTGTTTCTCAAGAGGAATAAGGTTAGTATGATAGCAATTAGTGAACATAGAGTAAGAGAAGATAGAGTTAGTAGTATTATTACTAAATTAATGTCAAGCTTGGAGTGGTGCACAAATTCTGCTAACAATGTGAGAGGAATCATTTGGGTGGTTTGGAATCCAGGTAAAATTAGTTTCAACAAAGTAGAAAGCTCAGCATAACCATTCATGGGCAGGCTTAGATGCAAGGGACCAAAATGAAGTTTCCATTTACAGCAGTGTATGTTTAGGATCCCTCTCTGGACAGTAATACAACAATTGAGCACACACAATATTGAATCATGGTTGATCATGGGAGATTTTAATTCCATTTTGACAGTAGAGGACAGACCTATTGGTAATCAAGTACAAAGCGCATAAACAAGGAATTTTCAAATGCATCACTGATTGTAATTTAACTGAGCTGACCACAGTTGAAAGGAAATTCACCTGGACAAATGGACATGTGTTTAGTAGAATTGATAGAGCACTGGTTAATACTGAGTGAGATGAAGGATAAGCAAAGTCACATTAAATAACAATGCTTACAAAGAAAGATGGTACAATCATCAGGGATCCAGAAGTAATCACTAGAGAATCTGTGAGGTTTTATCAGAACCTGCTAGGACAAGCCAACAATATTAAGGGATTTAGTTACGCTCATTCCTAAAGTTCAGCAATATTAAGAAAGATGGATTCAACTCTTATTTTTTCAAGCAATCTTGGCCTATTATAGGTGAGGAGGTAACTACTGTTGTCCTTCAGTTCTTTAGCACAAACCAGATGTATGCTCCTGTAAGCAGGACTTTAGTTACTCTCATTCCTAAAGTTCAACACCCTATTTCCATTAAAGAATATAGACCTATTTCGTGTTGTACAACAATGTATAAAATCGTATCCAAAATGCTCACATACAGACTCCTAGGAGTAATGGACTTTCTAGTGGATCCAAGTCAGACTGCTTTTGTTTCTCGTAGAATGTTAACATACAATGTTTTTTTAAGTTATGAGTTGATTAAGGGGTGTGGGAGGAAAGGTATCTCACCCAGGTGTATGTTCAAAATTGATATGCAAAAGGCCTATGACTCTTTAGAGTGGAATTTTCTTGAGGAAGTGCTGGTTGGTATGAAGTGTGTCGGCTATGGACTACTTTACAAGATTATTGAGATCATTGAGGAATAGGTCTGCCTTTAAATTTAATCTGAGATGTCAAAAGCAACAAATATTTTAGCTGAGCTTTTCAGATGACCTTCTATTATTTAGCAGACGAGACATACCATCAAATACACTTCTATTATTTAGAAAATCAATCAAAAAGTTGTATGTATTTTGGTGGAGCCCTAGAACCATTTCAACAGAGGGTATCTGGGGGTTCCACTCAGTTCAAAGAAGCTATCTATTAGACAATGACAACCTTTAATAGATAAGATGGTGGGGACGATAAAAAATGGACTGTAAAGTTCCTTTCATATGCAGGAAGTCTTCAGCTGGTACAATGTATTTTAACATCTATTCAAGCTTTTTGGTCACAGATCTTTCTCATTCCTAAAAAGATCTTACAAACAGTAGAAACAATGTGTAAGAGATTTTTATGTAGAGGAGATGTACAAAGAAAAGGCAAAGCACTCATTGCATAGATACACTCTGCTGGCCCAAGGTTGTTGGTGGTTTAAATGTTACTGATGTGTACATATGGAACAAAGCAGCTGTTAGTTTTGCTGAATGCCTCTCAAAGTGAGAATCTTTACATTATATCGAGAATAAATATTACAAATCCCTAAAGATCCGTCATTTCTATCCCTAAAGATCAGCTATTCTATCTCTACAAATCTGTTATTCAATCCCTCCAAATCCGCTATTCTATCACAATATTTATTCCTTTGATTCTACAACAAATCTATATGATCATGCTAATTTATATCACTATCTAATTACATTAATATATACAATTATTTATATTTCCATCATGCTAACATCCCCCCTCAAATTGATGCCGGTGGATCAAGAAGCATCAATTTGCCTACTAGAAACTGATGGCGTTGTCGTGCCATAGATTTTGTAAACGCATCAGCTATTTGAAGATCACTGGACACATGTGGAAGAGTAATGACTTCTTTATCTACAACTTCTCATATATAATGACAATCTACTTCGATGCGTTTGGTCCTCTCATGAAAAACTGGATTAGTAGCAATCTGAATAGCACTTGTATTATCAGCATGGAGAGGAGTAGGATGAGATTGAGGAAATGCAATCTCAGCAAGTAATCCACTAAGCCATACAACCTCGGAGCAAGCAGTACACATAGATCGATATTCAACCTCTGTTGAAGATTTTGACACACGATCTTGCTTTTTACTCTTCCACGATATCAATGACTCTCCAAGAAACATGCACCAACCAGTGACTGAACGACGAGTATCAGGATATCCTGCCCAGTCAGAATTACTAAAATCATTAAGACGAATAGGAGAACCACTTGGAAAGAACAATCCACGAGTAGATGTTCCTAGAAGATACCGAATGATGCGAAGAACAACCACCAAGTGGGGATGATGGGGATCTTGCATAAATTGGCTAAGTTGTTGCACCGCAAAAGATATATCAGGCCGAGTAATAGTAAGGTAATTTAGACTCCGAACTAATTGTCGAAACATAGTTGGGTCAGGAAGAAGATCGCTTTCCACACGACGATACTTCACATTCAATTCCAATGGAGTATCTACAGAGGAGGAATCTAACAGACCAGCCAAAGAAATTATATCCCGAGTATATTTGTGTTGATTTAGAAACACACGTTAAGCAACATTATGAACTTCCAAACCCAAAAAATATGTAAGAGTACCAAGATCTTTCTTATGAAAAGAATCTTTAAGCTACTGTTGGAGGCTAGTGATTAGTGACGAATCAGTTCCTGTGATGATAATGTCATTTACATACACCAAAAGAAGAACACAACTTGTAGATGTTTTCCGAAGAAACAAAGACGAGTCATATTTGCTCTGTTCAAAATAAAATTGTAGCAAAGTAGACCGGAACTTATCAAACCAAGCTCTTGGAGCTTGTTTTAATCCAAACAAAGACCGCTTCAACTTGCATACATCTGATGTAGGTGATGAGAACAAACCAGGTGGAGGTTTCATATAAATCTCTTCTTTGAGATCACCATGGAGAAAAGCATTTTTGACATCCATTTGGTAAAGAGACCAGTTTTGTGAAGCAGCAATGGCAATAATAGTTCGCACCGTAGTCATTTTTGCTACTGGTGCAAAAGTCTCCTCATAGTCCACCCCATACTCTTGTCTGTTATAAAGAACAACCAATCGAGCATTGTACCGATCAAGAGTTCCATCAGAAGTAATTTTAATTGAATAAACCCATTTACATCCAATAGGGCTGACATTTGAAGGACATGAAACAATGTCCCATGTGTCATTTTCTTTAAGAGCCAAAAGTTCCTCCTGCATTGCTTTTTGCCAACATTCAAGCTTGGAGGCTTGTGAGTAACCTGTTGGAATAGAGATAGTGGATAAAGTAGAAGAAAAACCATACCATTTAGGAGTTTGAGACACTCTAGTAGATCGTTAAGGAGGCTCAAGAGGAGCAGGCCTTGAAAAAATCTCAGTTTCTGGTTGTAGAGCAGTTTCAGGTGGCGGATCTGTTTTAGGATGGGGTAAAGTTGACCGACGTCCTTCATACACAAATCCTGGTTTGAACCGCTTAGAAGACAATGACAAATCCTCAAAAGTAGGAAGAAGAGGAGAAACAAAAGATAACTCAATATGAGTAGGAAAGAAATACTGATTCTCAAAGAAAATAACATTCCTAGAAACACGAAATTTGTTAGAACTTGGATCAGAAAAAATAAATCCTTTCTGCGAAGTAATATAGCCCATCAAAGCACATTTAATAGACTGAACAAAGAGTTTATTGCGTTGAGAAGGAGGAAGGTGCACAAAACAAACACAACCAAATGTATGAAAACTATAATAGCTAGGATGCTTGTGAAAAAGACGATAATATGGAGACTCAAGGTTTAACACTTTAGATGGAAGTCTATTAATCAAATAGACAACAGTAGACACAGCTTCAACCCAATATTTAGATGGAACAGAGGACTCAATCAATAAAGTACGAGTGACATCCAAAAGATGACGATTTTTACGCTCAGCAACCCCATTTTGTTGTGGTGTGTATGGGCAAGAGCGTTGTGATACAATTCCTTTCTCAAGCAACAAATTATTGAATTCATGAGACATATATTCTCCACCAGAATCAGATCTTAATATTTTGATGCATGTGGAAAATTGAGTCTCAACATAAGCCAAAAACTTCTTGAATATGGAAAATACTTCAGATTTAGATCGAAGAAAATACACCCATGTAAACCGACTATAGTCATCTATAAATGTCACAAAGTACTTGAAATAAGCATGAGAAATTGCTGGTGAAATTCCCCAAACATCACTATGAATGACATCAAAACACTTTGCAGCACGACTAAAAAAATTAGGAAAAGGAAGAGTTTTACTTTTGCCTAATTTATAAGTAGAACAATCAAAGGAAGCAACTGAAAATTGATTTTTATTTCTCAATAAACCAGAATTGGACAAATGAGACAACATAATAAAATTTTGATGTCCTAGACGTTTATGCCAAACCTCATTCTTAGTAGTGGTGGAAGCAAAAGCCAGAACAGGAGGAATAGAAAAAGTGTATAGGAAACAATCTTCCAACTTTAGTCCCCTTCGCGATTATCGTCCTCGACACCTGATCCTGCACAAGGCAACCATTACGAGAAAAGTTCACATTATAATTGTTATCTACCAATTGACCAACCGAAATAAGACTAGTGGAGAGCTTTGGTGATACAAAAACATTCTTGAAAGTTTCAGTAATATCCCCAACCTTGGTAATGGGTAAATTACTACCATTGGCAACCTGAATTTGTGTTGGACCATTATACTCACAGATGTTTTTGAGTATATCAGTTGAGTTGGTCATATGATTCGAAGCACCAGAATCAACAAGCCAAAATTTAGATATTACCTCATTACCTTATAGTCCCAAAGTTGAAAATGCTGACAAGATCATTTGTGGTACCATTTGAGGAGTAATAACTTGTCCTACCGAAGATGAGCTATTTGTAGTGGAATCATTTATCCCAACTTGGAAAGCCTTTGTCCTAAAGTTTTGAGGACGTGTGGGATACTCTTTGATAATGTGTCCTTGTTGTTTACAACAATTACAGAACTTCTTGCCACAATTGTGAGCAATATGGCCATATTTCTTGCAACTGTAGCATTGAGTTCTAGCCATAACCACGCCCTTTCCTTTCCCTTGATCTTGCAAATGCAACAGTGACAACATTTTCTTGATGAAAAGCATTTTGTGTGACGAGACTCTGCTCCTCATAAAGCAATTTCCTAAAAATAGACATCCAACGAGGGAGATGGATCATGGCGCATCAAGTTGGAGCGAACACTTTCAAAGTCAGATTATAATTTCATCAAAAATTGATCTCGCTTGCTTTGTTCATGAACTCCTTGAATGATGGAGAGAGATTCAGAAGGTATTTTAGCATAAAGATATCAGTAGATTCAGCCCATAAGTTCTGAAATCCAAAGAGATAATCTTGAATAGAGAGACCTCCTTGTGAATACATAGCAATACATAGCAATTTCATCACCCGAGCATCTTTGTCCTTTCATTGACCGAGATTTTAAGAATCGGTAGGAGTAGGATCGCTTTCATCTATATGTCCCCATAATTATTTTCCAGTGACAAATAGTTGGAATTGAATTCCCATGCGGAGTAATTTTTTCCCGTGAAACGAACATGGAAGGACTCAAACTGATATGACAACATGTTTTTGACAAGCTAACGAAGATAGAAATGCAATAATGCAAAATAGCCAGAATGAAAAGAGACTAAGATTCCAAGATGCCTTAACTTCCAAGATACTTAGGACTAATTGTTGACTAACAGTAAGCAGAACCAAAACTTCCAAAAAAAATTTTTGGATGGAATAATAGATGAAAGACATTAAGAATCAAAGCACTGAAAAAGGCTCTGATACCATGTCAGTTTTGTTGAATGCCTCTCAAAGTGAGAGTCTTTCCATTATATAGAGAGAATAAATATTACAAATCCCTAAAGATCCGTCATTCCTATCCCTAATGATCAGCAATTCTATCTCTACAAATCTGCTATTCAATCCCTCCAATCCGCTATTCTATCACAATATTTATTCATTTGATTCTACAATAAATCTATATGATCATGCTAATTTTTATCACTATCTAATTAAATTAATATATAGTTACATACAATTATTTAGATTTCCATCATGCTAACAACAGCTATAATAAAACACTTATGGAATCTGGAACAAAAAAGGATAAGTTATGGATTATTCGGGTTCATACTTACTATATTAAAGGCAGGAGAACATGGGAAGTTACAGGGAAACCAGCTTCTTGGATGGTGTGGAAGATCATCCATGCTAGCCATTGGATTTCTGAGGCTGGAATATAAATGACGGAAATCATGGAGGCAGAATATTTCACCATTAAAGGCATGTATAAGAAGCCTAGGGGGGATTTCATCAAAGTGCTGTGGAGAAGATTGACTTGCAACAATCAAAGGAATCCAAAATGGATTTTCATTCTTTACTTGACCATATATAGGAGGTTATATACAATGGGTAGGCTGGACAAATGGGGGATACACACGGACGAAATATGTGCACCGTGTAAGCAAGATCTAAAGATACAGAAGTATACTATGTCTGTCAAAAAAGGAACGTCAACACCTCTTTTTCTCATGCATTATGGCTTCTAGTATATGGAGTAAATTACTACAGTGGTTGCGCATTACTAGGAACACTCCAGGGTGGACTGAAGAAGTGGAGTGGGCTATTTCACATGCCTCAGGAAAGACAACGCAAAATGAAGTCAACGGAATGACTCTCGCAACAACAGTATACTATGTTTGTCAAGAGAGGAATTATAGAATTTTCCAAAAGAAAGAAACATCAACAGAGGTGATTATCAGGAGCATTATTCAAGAAATCCATTGTCGAAGTAGTATGCAACTGAAGCTGGCTGGATTCATTCGCAATTTCAGTAATTATCCATAGAATAGTAGTTTAGTAGTAAGGGTAGTGGAACGAACTCTGAGATTGGGACAATGTCCATATCCAGAACATCAAAACGCTTTGTACATATTGATATATCTGCTAATAAAGCTTACACTTACAAAAAAAAAACATAATAAAATGGCACTTGAGCCATTAGCAAAAATACATAGTGATGATTGCACTAGATTTACTCTTCAAAGAAGAAATTTGTCTCTCTATTTTTTTTTATAAATTTTAAAATATTAGTAGAAAATCAGTTCTTTACAACAACCAAAGTATTTCAAAGTGATTGCGGAGATGAATTTAATAGTTTTGAGTTTGTGACCTACTTGTCTAAAAATGACATACAACGACCAATTTCTTGTAGGGGCGGAGCTACATCTTAGCATGGGCGGTCAGATTAACAACTACGTCGGAAATTTTTTGCGAGTATATGTATGTTAAATATCGTGATTTTTAATATATACTAATTGTTGAATAACCTTTATTAAAGTAAGATCTCAATGGTTAAGATTTTTCAAAGTCGCCTGAAGGGCCCAAGTTTGAGCCTAGACTAAGACATCCTTTTTTTTTTTTTAAGTTTTGTTTGTTAAGAGAAGAAAAGTAACGTTCCATTCTCTATAATCTAACCAACAATGTTTATGTGTTGAAGCCTTTATGACTTTGCGTTTTAATGCAAACTTCTTGTTGTTCTTATGTGTTGAAGCCTTTATGACTGTATTCTTCCTAATTAATAAAATTACTATAACTACATCGAATATGGATTCACTGTTCTCAAAGCTACATAGACACTCACCTAACTATAACTCCCTGAAAGTTTTTGGGTGTCTATGCTTTCCATATTTCAAAGGACAATAAAAATAAATTCCAATCAAATCATTCCTTGTTCATAGGTTACACTATTCCAGAAGGGTTACATATGCTACATGATCATAAGAGAAAGGTTTTCTTTTTTTGAGACAAGTCATTTTTTATGAATTGTATTTACCTTATGTTCTATTTACTAGAATTGATCTCTCTACAGAATTTCATGCCTCACATTTTATAACCTTTCAAGAATTTTTGGGTAAAGATTTTTTCAATGTGAATATGCATCTCCTTCAGTAGACTTAGTAGAAAATGCATACAGAGTTAACTATATTTGTTGGTTACAGTAATTGTCAATGTTGGTTGAAATAACTTATAGTATTTATTTTATTTACCTCTTGTTATTAGTTTGAATAATTCTCTATGTTGAGCACGTTTAGGAGTAGTTATAGTTCCTATTATCTAGCATTAGTAAGTTGTAGATCATGTGCAAGTGGTGGCCTACACTTTAGCATCATTTGGTTGAAGATTATGGATGTAATAGCTTGTTGTTAGACTTAATGAAAATCGTATTTTGACCTTCTCATCTTAAACTTTATATGGTATAGAGCTCCCATAAGCTCCATCAAGTTCGATCCATTTCATTCTTCTTAATCTTTCTCATCTATGGCTCCCCTCACTATGGCTCCCATCACTAATGCTACTGCTACCAGCCATTCTACAGTTTTTTCCACCACTCATGTGGTACAATTTAACCCTGTGCTCACTTACTTGTGAAACTACAAGTTATTCCCAATTTTTCAACACCAAAAACACAATTTGTGATGCTTCTAAATAGCATCAACTCCTGGGACATCTTTATGCAACAAAAACTACTCCATCACCTACTATTAACCAAAATAAACTTATGATACTAAACCCCAATTATCAAGTTCTCTTAGGAACAATTGATCCAACAAGCAATTAGGGCAGGGTCGTTCCTACAATTGCTCCAACTGCTGCATTAGCACCATTTTCTACCAAAGTATCGACACTCTTTCACACAGAATATGTCAACAAAAGCCATACTTGCATCTTTAGCTTGCATGGTCAATTATAGAGTACCAAAAAGGTGTTAGGCAATCTTTGTTTATAACAGTACTACTGATTTCAACAAACTTTGCAAAAACACGAATTACCAAAGTTTAAATGAACCAGTGAAAACAAAAATTAACTAAGAAAACTAAAATCTGTAAAAAAATGCATCAGAATCTAAAAGAACAGAATGGAAAGAAGATCAAGCCCATTGAATGCACAGTCTTTCTTAAGGAAATTATTTCCCTCTAGTATCTGAGGTTTGATTTGGAATATTTCCTCCCAGGATATAAAATGATCTCAATCATTAGGTGTACTGATACCAAAAACTCTGGTGTTAGTGAGTCACTCAACGACAATAAAGTACTCGAATGAAATTTGTGCAGAAGAAGAAGAAATCAAAAAATTTCATAAGTTAAAAGTCAGAAGAATTAATGGTATTTATAGCCAAGAGGAACTGGTTCCAAAAGGTTGCAACCTTTCAGAATCCACACGACCATTCATGAAAGCTTGCAACCTTTCAAATGGTCATGGTTTTTCCTGAAAGTTGCAACCTTTCAGAACAGTCATCTCCAACGATGGGAAATTCAAATAAAACGAGAAATTATTTTAAATAAAATGGGTCGCACGTATCTGAGTCGGGTCGGAATAGTTTGGCTAATTAACTAAATAATTGAAACCTTTTGCCCATTTAATTTAATTAAATAAATAAATATTTAACTAAATAATTAAAACAAAACTCTATCCAAAATAGAATCTCTCGATCGATCATTTTTCAAAGTCGAAGCCGAGCCAAACGAGCGACGACAATGGCGCGAGGGGGGTCCCTCTTTCTAACAACAACTAATAGAAGTGTTTCTCTATCTAAAGACTTTTAGTTTTCTTTCCACCACCAATGAGAGAGAAATGCATTTTTAATATAGCATAAGACAACTTTTCAAGTTCCTCTCTTTTCATCTTCCCTCAATTTTCTATTAACTCTTGCTATATACCCAACAATCCCCCACATGAATGGGGAATGTTTATAATATAAGAATTGCACAGATGAGTGTGTACTTTACAAGCAAATATCAATTGAACCTGGATAAGTTGGTTCCGATTGGACTTTCTGTAGTGAACATATGTCGGATATACTCGATCAATTAGTAGATGCGATATCATTGAACCATCAAGTTTTGATGTATACCTACACAACCATATGTCAGACAATTAACTCTTTACTGTTTATGGTTCTTACGGTTCTGTTCGCTTCAGACATTAACACCTCATAATTTCAGGAGTGTATAGAGAATAGGCTTTTGAAAAAAAATCGATTTGAAGTGGCTTACACTTCATACTTTGGTCAAATCTATCAACTGAGCAAATCATTAAAAACTTTAATTTTTATTAACTTCATTGTTTTCATCACGAGAATGAATTGAGTTGATTGAAAATGTCGAACCGATAGTCACAACTTTGTTTTTCTCTTTGAATCTAGATCTTGGGATCTCCAGTCTGCAAGATAGAGTTACTGCCATGATGACTTATCTTAAGCGGTAAACACATTACTTTAGATGATCTTTCAACTGCCTCTCTTACTATGCCTTTCGTTAGTGGATCTGACCTATTATCGCTTGACTTCACATAATCAATTGTGAAAATTCCACAAGAGAGTTACGGTTTTATGTCTTCTCCATATATAACAAGAATTCTCATTTTACATGACGCTCCCTGCCATATCTATTGTTGCTTGGATATCACAATATATGAAAATAGGTCCCCAAAGGTTTGGGCCAGAATGGAATATCCTCTAAGAAATTACGGAGACATTCAACTTCTTCACTGACCTTATCTAAAGAAATAAATTAAGATTCCATTATAGAGCGAGCAATACATGTCTGTTTGGACGATTTCCAAGAGACTACCCTTTCACAAAGTGTAAACATATAACCACTTGTGGATTTTATTTCATTTGACTTCGTGATCCAATTTGAATCACTATATCCTTCAATCATGACAAGAATTTTTTGTAATGCAAAACATAGTGTTATGTATATTTCAGATACCCCAACACACGTTTCATTGCTTTCAAGCGAGTTTGATTAGGATTAATATTGAACCGACTCCGTTTTCTAATAGCACATGTTATATCTGGTCGTTTACAATTCATGATATACATCGAACTTCCCTACACTCTGGCATATTCCAATTGAGAGTCACTTTCACCTTCATACTTTTGAAATGTAAAGTTTAAATCAATTGGAGTTTTGACATTGTTGAAATTTAAGTATTTGAAGTTATCCAAAACTATTTCAATATAATGAGATTGAGATAATGCTAGTCCCCGAGGAGTTTTGAGAAAAATGACATTGAAGCTACTGTCATTAAGGTTGACAACAAGTCAGCAGTATCTATGGACAAAAATCCAGTGCAACATGGTCATAGCAAGTATATAAATGTGAATATTCACGCTATCAGGCAAGCAAATAAGGATGGCAAAGTTCAACTTGCTCATTGCAGCTCAAATCAGTAGATTGCAGACATCATGACCAAGGCTCTTCCTAAGGGGAAATTTGAAGTTCTAAGGGCTAAGTTTGGGGTATCAAAGAGTGTTTGAAAATAAGATATTTCTAAAAGGTTTTTGTATACTTGTTCTTTTGAAAATATTATGTTAAGTATGTAAAGGAAAGTTAGTCCTTGTTTTATGGAATATGTTTTCTACGAAAGTCAATAATGGTTGGATATGATGGTTCTCAACTAACTTTGGAAAACCTTATTTAGATATGTGTATATGCATTTTCAAAATCTGAACATGAATGAAAATTACCTCTGTTGAACCTTATCTTTTTCTCTAAAAGTTTCAAATTTTAACAATGTTGAGTTATTGACTTCCTTACTTATTACAAATAATGTTTTGTTCATGCAGATTAAGAAAACATGGGTGCATGATCCTGACTTAAAGGATATAATTTCCAAGATGATTCGAAGTTGTAGGTTAAACCTTTCAAGTCTTATACTTGGTGTAGTGAGAAATTGAGATGGAAAGAAAAACTTGTGGTGGGAAATGATATTTCCTTGAGAAATAGAGTTATGACATATTTATCTCAATGTGGCACTCAAGAATGAATGCCACTATTAGGACAATGCATCACTATTTCATTGGAAGGGCCTTATTCAAGACATTAGGAACTTCATTAGCATATGTGACATCTGTCAGAAGCATAAGTTTGATGTTGCAGCTTCACCTGGTTTATTATAATCATTACAGGCCCCTGAGGGTGTTTGGACAAATATCTGCCTTATTTTTTATTGAAGGACTTACAAGTCTAACGGAAAGGAAGTTGTTTTGGTGCTAGTAGATGGACTTAGCAAGTTCTGTCACTTCATAAGCCTACTACAACCTTACCTTGCTCAGGTTAATACTCAAAGCTTACAATGTGTTTAAGTTGCATGGCAGTAACTATAACAAGTGATAGAGATCCTGTTTTCATTAGTTATTTTGGTAGAAATTATTTACTCTACAAGGGGTCCAACTTAAAAAATATACTGGCTTACCATCCCCAAATTGATGGTCAAATAGAGGTGTTCAATAGAACATTGTGGACTAACTTTCGGTGTTTTTAATTTGATAGTCCTAAGGAGGGGTATGCGTATAACACTAGTTATCACACTACCATTAAGGGTACTCTTTACGAGGTTCTCTATGGTCAAAAACCACTTTTACGCCTTCCATATTTGGTTGGTGAGTTCTCTGTTCACATGGTGGATAGGTACTTGGCTGCTAGAGAGGCTATCAAGCAGTTGATCAAGTTTCGTATAGAGAGGACATACCAATGAATGAGGGATCTAGCAAATAAACATAGATCATACAAGGCTTTCACTATTGGAGAAAGGGTATATCTAGAATTATGGCCTTACAAACAAGTTTTTGTAGCTATTAGGCCCTTTAATAAGCTTGAAACGAAGTATTTTGGGCCTTACCCTATTAATGTTGAGATTGGTACTTCGGTCTATATGCCATACATTCAATGTGTCTCAACTTAAGTGGTATCATGAGTTACCATTTGTTATTACACATCCTCTAGTGTTTAACTTATCCATTCCTTATTTTCATTCTCTTGAGACTGTTGGAAAAAAATTAATGAAGAAGGGCAACAAAGTTGTTGGATAGGTCTTAGTCAAATGGACAAGTATCCTTGAAGATCAAGCTACATGGAAGTTTCCTCTTTGAGTTGTAACACAAGATTCCTTATTTTAACCCTAGAGGTCAAGCGTGCTCGCGTCAGGGGGATTTTTTCATGTAAATGGAAATTAAATAATCTAAATAATTTATTAGTTGATGTGGAAAAAGTGGTTAAGAATATGTTGGTTTGTTAGGAGTTAGTTGTTATAGTGAAGTTAGTTGCAACAATTGTGAGTTCATTCATTTTAGTCATAACATACATACAAGTTGTATGAGAATCCAAAATTCATGCCTAATGAAATAACTCTTCTCTCTCTTTCTGAATACAATTCTCTTAGCTATTATTCTCAGATTTATTTTTCCGACTTAGCATATTCATTTTTCTCTAGATTCTATTTCTTGGATCGGTCAATTTCATAGTTTTTTGCATCATAGATTAATAAAAAACATAGCCTAAAGACACAAAAAGATGAGGAAATTGAGTTCGCATGCTCCGCCAAACCCTCAGACGCCCTCTCGAATCAAACAATACCATTACATAACTTAGGTTAAGAGGAAATATCCTCAAATTCACTTCAAAACTCCAAAAACTCCTCCAAATCAATTTCGGGCTCCAACCCTCACCCAACTGAACTGAACTTGCCTGAAAGAACCAGAATCATCTGAATAGACCAGAACTACACCAAAATTATAGAATAGAGCAATCGCAGGACCATGACAGATGCAACCCAACTCCAAATCCAAAAATGAACCTTATGCTTCACATCAAACACCTTATAATGATGAATAGAATTTTTTCGGTCCTTAGTCGTCCTAAACATCTAACAATTGCAACACAAGCTCCACAAGAACATCGAGGAACAATAATCGTCAAAACAAGGAACTCAGTCCAACGCAAGGCCCAAAGTCTACATTTTGATTGCAAAGACCAACAAATATAGCTGAAACACAACCATTTGAAGCTTAACATTGTAATCCAAAGGAACACCATCATGTGAACGACAAGTTTGCATAGAGACCAGCTCTAAGAAAATACTCCAAGAAAATGAACTTTGGAAAAATCGACACCACGAGTCAACAAGCTACTCTGCTACCGCGAATCTAAACCAACCACCCAGTCCGGGGATACAAAGTTGACATGCGGCGTATTTACAAAGTTAACTGGTTGAAAGTGGACCAAAGGTACAAAATCCAAATAATGAACTACGCAAGCCATAAAGCATGAGAAAGAAAACTATGCATCCTATACTATAACCAACTCATATTTCATGAATTTCCTTAACCCCATTTTGAAAATGAGCCTTCCTAGCAAATTTCCATTTCCCAACAGAGCTAAGAACTGAAACTACGTGTGAACACCACCATTAAGACTTTAAATCATACAGCCTCAAAAGATATCAACACAACAATAAAGAACCAATATTACAATTAATCCAGGCGCAACAAGGGATCACATCTCCAAATTCCATCTAGCCATAACAAAACCCCAATACCACAAGAAGCAGACAAATCCAAAAGGAGCCGAGCAAGCGAAAACACAACTCCACAATCAACAAAATACTACGGAAAATGGACACAAAAACCAAAAACAACAGACTAAAGGAGGACAAACTACCTAACACACAGCTCCAAAAACTAGAAATATCCCAACTATTACACAAAAGGGATGGACGCCAACTAGGCTCTACAACACACAAAACTCAAATCGGGCAAAGTTTGCCTAGACACCTATGAAACAACTATTGGCATTACAACTAAAACACACCACAAGGAGGGAAAAAATGGAAACAAACAATCCCGACACCCACACTAAGCCCAACTCTCCTACCGAATCAACAGAAGTTGGTACAAAAAGATGTAAGCAAAATATCCAGAAAGTACAATCCAAAATTACATGAAATATATACTAGGGGTTAGAAAATTAAGATTTGTCTCGAAACTCCTAGATGGGAGATATTTTGTATTAGATATGTTAGAAAAGTAATATTTTACTAGAAACTCCTAGGTTTGAGATATTTTGTATTGGAAATGTTAGAAAAGTAAGAATTATGTAGAAACTCCTAGGTTGGAGATATTTTATAGTAGATATGTTAGTTTTGATTTAAAATGAGTGGTGGTTAGCGGCCACATAGGTACGTAGTTTGGTGTGAGATATTTTGCTTATTTTGTAGTTGTAATTCTTAAACTTTATCTATAAATACACCATGTGTAATGAAACATCTAGTAAAAACAATTGGAACTCAAGAAAACTTAAGCCTTTTTCTTCACTTTTAGATTTTCTGTAGCAATTTCCAACTGCTATTTCCTATTATTTACACCTTCTAGACCTGAAGTTCTTCTTCCTTTTCGTTGTAAGATTATATTAGAGCCTATTTCCTAAGGAATATTAATCAAATTTTGTTTGTTTGACTCATCTACTTTCTGTTCTTTCTTTAATTTGTTTGCTGAAAAATAAATCATGGCACCTTAAAATCAACCAACGACAGGTCCTCCGACTTTTACCGGAATTATCACATATGGGCCATCAAAATGAAGGCTTATCAAAAGGCTCGCAACATATGGGAAGTTATTGAGCTTGGAGAACCTGCTTTGCAGAGATTGAAGTTAATGCAACTCTTAATGACATTAAGAAGTATGATGAGTTGGTGATTAGATCCCACGAGCTCTCACCTACATGCATGTCTTATGGATGTGATATTTACAAGGATTATGACTTGTGAAACAGACAAAGAGGCTTGCGATAAGTTAAAGGAGGAGTTTGAAGGCAACATTAGAATAAAGTATTTTAGGCTCTTAGCATTGAAGAAAGAGTTTGAGCTTTTGAAGATGAAAAACTAAGATAGTGTGAAGAATACTCTTCAAAGATGATGGAGATTTTGAACCAGATAAGAATACTTGGTGAAACCTTTCTAGATCAGAAAGTTGTAGAGAAGATCTTGGTCAGCCTTCCAGACAAGTTTGAATAAAAAATCTCAGCTAATGATAAATCATGTGACTTGACTACTCTTACAATAGTCAAACTAATCTCCAAATTGCAAGACCAAGAGCAATGGGTCACTATAAGAAGTGAAGGGGAAGATGCCTTTCAAGCAAGGTATGAATTCAAACATAAAAAGGAAAGAAAAACAATTTAGTTGCATAAATCTGGAGAGATAAAATCTGGTGGAAACCAAGGAGATTTGTCGATAAAAGGAAAATGTCCACCTAATGGAACTTGTAAGAAGACAAACCACTTGGAGTAGAATTGTTGGTAGAATTCAAAGAGGTCTCTAATTCAATGTAAATATTGTAAGAAGTATGGTTACATTAAGAAGTATTGTAGGCCAAAGCAAAATAAAAATGGCCAGTGTTCCCATCTAGTGAATTTCACATATGATCACCAAGTTGGAAAATCAGAGAAGAAGATTTTCATGGCCTCGCACACATCACAAATTGACCAATGTAAATTGTATGTTTATAGCGCATGCACAATGCACATGGAGATTGTTCAAAATCTGTTTGTTACCTTGGAAAGATTTGATAGAACCAAATTGAAGCTTGGAAATAGCTCAATGGTGGAAGCTCACAGTAGAGGGTAAGTAAAATTTCCTATTTACAAAGGTACAAAAATCATTAATGATGTTATTTATGTGCCAAATTTGACTAAAAATTGTTAAGTGTTGCTCAATTGCTTCATAAAAATTAATCTCTTAATTTTAAGAACAAACAATATGTCATTTATGATCCTAAAGGATGTGAACTAGCTAAATTAGCATAATTGACAATTCCTTTCCAATTTCATGCTATTCTATTAATAATTTCTCTTCTAATGTCTAATTGAGTGATACTTAGCTTTGGCACAAAAGGTTTGGTCATTATAATCTTAGCTCGCTTGTATATATGCAATCAAAGGGTATGGCGCTTGAAGTACACAAAATTGACATGTGTAGAGATGTTTATGAGTCATTCCAATTTGGTAAAATGTATAGACGATCCTTTCCTAAAGAAAGTATTTGGAGAGATAAGGAAGATCTAGAGTTTGTTCATACAGATATATTTGGACCAATGAGGATGACTTCTTTGAGTGGAAACAAGTATTCTTTTCTCTTGGTAGATGATCTGACTCGAATGACATGCGTCTACTTTCTTAGTAGCTAATATAAAGTGTTTTCTGTTTTCAAATAATTCAAAGCTATGTTAGAAAGGGAGAGTGGCTGTAAATTGAAGTACATTAGATCCAATAATGGAACTGAATATATTTCGTATCAGTTCGGCAAGTATTGTAAAGATCTGGGTATCCAACAAAAATTCCAGTTAGATACACTACACAGAGAAGATGGTTTATGAGAGGAAGAACAGAACTGTGATGGAGATAGCGAGATGCATGTCGGCCGAATAGAAGATGCCTAAATACTTTTGGGATGAAGCAGTCAATACCGCTGTCTATTTACTAAAAAGATTACCAACTAGAGCAGTCCAAGACATGACATCATTTAAAGCATGGAAGGGTATCAAGCTCTTTGCAAGACACTTGAAGGTATTTGGTTTGGCATGCTATGCACATGTTCCCTATGCTAAGAGAGGCAAATTAGATAGCAAGGGAGAACTGTGTGTTCTGTTGGGCTATAAAACAGTTTGAAAAGGATACAAAGTGTATAAAGTTAGTAGTAAAAAGGTGTTTGTTTGTAGAGATCTTGTGGTGGATAAGTCTAGCCACTATGACTGAGATCGAGATACTCTTGAGAATAACCAAGGTGGGAGTACTTTAGCTGCAACTCCAAATCAGCAAAAATGTGATACTCCCTCTAGTCCTATTGCTGGACAAAAAAAAATTCAGATGTTAAATTGACTACAGTCTCTCCTGTTTTAAAGACCAAATCACTAGCAGAAGTTATGAGCAATACAATTTTGCTTTTGTTGAACCATCCTCATTTGAAGAAGCAAAAATCAACAAAGTGTGGATTTCAGCAATAGAGGAGGAACTTGCCATGATTAATAAAAATGATACTTGGGAGTTGTTCGATAGGACAAAAGAGAAGAATGTTATCGTTGTCAAATGGGTTGATCGAACAAAGTTCAATCCAGATGGCTCCATCTTCAAGCATAAAGCTAGACTTGTAGTTGAAGGCTATTCTCAGCAACTTGGAGTGGACTTTTGATAAACGTTTGCTCATGTTGCGCGGCATAAGATAGTAAGGTTTCTAGTCGCTCTCAGAACACAATACAAGTTGAAAATCTTTGATTTGGATGTAAAATCTGTATTTTTCAACAGATTGCTTGAGGAAGACATTTATGTTTAACAACCTGAAGATTTTACAGTTGCAATTGCAAGTGAAGAAGACAAGGTGTACAAGCTTAAAAGGGCTCTCTATGGTCTTAAACAATCCCCAAGAGCTTTGTATAGTAGGCTGAATTCTGATCTGTTGTCACCCTAAATGAGCCTACTTTGTACTTCAAAAGGAAAGCGGATGGGATGTTGATTATGATATTAGTTTATGTCGATGATTTGATGATTATACGTGAAAATCCTCTAATGGTTCAAGAAGTTAAAAATGAGATGCTAAAAGTTTTGAGATGTTCGATCTAGGAGAAATGAAGTTTTTCCTGGGAATGGAGATATCTCAATCTTGTGAAGATTTTTCTTATCCCAAAAGAGGTATGTGAAACAACCATAAAATGGATATGATAGGTAATGCTTAATGTGTCTAGAATGCCTATGATTATACCGGGTTCACACGGATTGATGCGCATAGAACCAGACCTCTAAACCCTTGCTACAGCCAAGCCAACTAACTTGGGGAGTTAGTTGATCTAGGAAAGGTTGGGTCCAGCCATGTAGGGCTCTCAAATACGAAGATTTACTCGAATGAGTCTTTACCGGACTTAAAAAGGGAAAATCTTAGGTTTGGAGGGTCTAGGGGTAAAATGGTATTTTTCTAGGCTAAGGGTAGTATCGTAATTACCCTAAATATATAATTAATTAATTAATTATAAGGTGGAGGGGCATTTTGGGAAGAGAGGGCCGAAAATTGGCTCTTGAAGTGAAGTCTTGCTCCACCCGGGTTCGAACCTAGGTGGAAGCAATGAATTAAAGTTGTTTTTATTTAAGTTGGTAAATTAATGTAATTAATTAATATTTATTATTTATTGGCTGATTTAAAATAAAAGGGAAGCCAGATTTTTATTAATAATTAACTAAACCTTATTTGACTAAGTCCTAAACTAGACTCCTAAGCCTAAGGTAACTCTCTCCTCTCATGTCTATATCACTTTCACGTTCAATCTCTCTTCTCCCATTCACGTTTCTCTCTGCCAAATAACATTCAAGAACATATCCCCTTGGGGCGCTCCAGTGTTGTTTGTGAAAAAGAAGGATGGAACCCTTAGAATGTGTATCGATTATCGGCAGCTCAACAAAGTCACTATAAAGAATAAGTATCCACTTCCCAGAATAGATGATTTGTTCGATCAGCTCCAAGGGTCTAGTTTCTTCTCTAGGATTGATGTTCGTTCAGGGTATCATCAGCTTAGGGTTAGGGATGGAGATATCCCAAAGACTGCCTTTCGTACCCGTTATGGTCATTATGAGTTCTTAGTTATGTCATTTGGTCTCATGAATGCAACTGCTGCAATTATGGATCTCATAAACAGGGTCTTCCGTGAATACCTTGACTATTTCATCATAGTTTTCATTGATGACATTCTCATCTACTCTAGGACCAAGGAAGAGCATGAACAACATTTGAGACTAACCTTGCATGTACTTAGACAACATCAGCTGTATGCCAAATTCAGCAAGTGTGAATTCTAGCTTAGATCAGTGACCTTCCTGGGTCATGTTGTGTCCAATCAGGGTGTGGAGGTGGACCCCAGAAAGACTGAGGCTGTTAAGAATTGGCCAAAACCTCTTACTCCCACTGACATCCGTAGCTTTCTGGGATTGGCTGGTTACTACCGCAGGTTCGTGGAGGGTTTTTCTTCCATGCTGCCCCACTGACAGCTTTGACTAAGAAGAAGGCCAAGTTCGAGTGGACGGAGACTTGTGAGAAGAGTTTCCAGGAGCTCAAGGACATTCTCACTTCAGCCCCGGTGCTTACTTTGCCTAAGTGTGGTGAGAATTACACTGTTTATTCTGATGCATCTAGGATTGGTTTGGGTCGTGTTCTTATACAGGTTGGTAAGGTGATAGCTTATGCGTCCAGACAACTCAAGGTTCATGAGAAGAATTATCCCACTCATGACCTGGAGTTGGCAGCTGTGGTGCTTGCACTGAAGCTGTGGAGGCACTACTTGTATGGAGTGCACGTGGATGTGTTCACAGACCACAAGAGTTTCCAGTACGTGTTCACGCAGAGGGAGTTGAATCTACGTCAGCGGAGATGGTTGGAGCTGTTGAAAGACTATGATATGAATATCCACTACCATACAGGTAAGGCTAATGTTGTAGCTGATGCTTTGAGCAGGATGAGCATGGGGAGTACAGCCCACGTTGAGGATGAGAAGAAGGAGTTGGTGAAATATGTACACAGACTGGCCACACTGGGTGTGCGGCTGATTGACTCTACTAGTGGGGGTGTTTCAGTTCATCCTAGTTCTGAATCATCCTTGGTAGTTGAAGTCAAGGAGGGTCAGCATCTCAATCCTATATTGATGGAGCTGAAGGACTCACTGTTGATAAAGATGAATGAGTCTTTTGCTTTGGGAGGTGACGGCGTACTTAGGTACCAGGACAGGTTGTGTGTACCAAATATGGATGATTTGCGGACCAGTATTGTTGCAGAGACCCATGGTTCCAGATATTCCATACATCCAGGTTCCACCAAGATGTATCATGATCTTAAGCAGATTTATTGGTGGGATGGCATGGAGAAGGACATTGCAGAATATGTGGCCAAGTGTCCTAATTGTCAGCAGGTTAAGGCAGAACATCTTAAGCATGGTGGTCTTACTCAGATTATTGAGGTTCCGACTTGGAAATGGGAGGCCATTAATATGGACTTCGTGGTTGGTCTTCCGAGGACTAGGAGACAGCATGACTCCATATGGGTTATTGTGGACAGGATGACTAAGTCTGCCTACTTTATCCCTGTGAAGTTTACTTATAGAGCCGAGGATTATGCGAGACTCTACATTGATCATATTGTGAGATGGCATGGGATTCCTTTGTCTATCATTTTAGATAGAGGAGCTCAGTTCACTTCACATTTCTAGAGATCCTTCGAGAAGAGCTTAGGCACGCAGGTAAAGATTAGTACTGCCTTTAATCCTCAGACTGATGGGCAGGCAGACGTACCATTCAGATATTGGAGGACATGTTGAGAGCGTGTGTGATTGACTTCAGGGTAGCTGGGATGACCATCTGCCTTTGATAGAGTTCTCTTATAATAATAACTATCACTCCAGCATTGGGATGACACCGTTTGAGGCACTGTATGGTAGGAGGTGTAGATCTCCAGTTGGGTGGTTCGAGGTTGGAGAGTCATCCATTTTGGGTCCAGATATCATTCATGAGGCCTTAGAGAAGGTCAGGGTGATTAGGGACAGGTTGGCTACTACTTACAGTCGGCAGAAGTCATATGTAGATAACAAAAAATGGCCCTTAGAGTTTGATGTTGGTGACCAGGTCTATTTGAAGATATCAGCTATGAAGGGGGTGATGAAGTTTGGCAGGAAGGGGAAGTTGAGTCCGAGGTATGTTAGGCCGTATGAGATCCTATAGCGTGTGGGTGAGGTGGCCTATGAGTTGGCATTGCCTGCGAAGCTATCTTCTGTCCATCCAGTCTTTCATGTATCCATGTTAAAGAAGTGCCTAGGTGATCCAACATCGATTCTACCTGTGGAAGGTTTTGGGGTTGATGAAGACTTGTCCTATGAGGAGGTGCCTGTTGAGATCTTAGATAGACAGTTCAAGCGGCTGAGGAACAAGGAGATTGCCACAGTGAAGGTATTGTGGAGGAATCATCTTGTTGAGGGTGCTACGTGGGAGGCCGAGGTCGATATGAGATCCCGCTACCCTTATCTTTTCATCTCTTGAGGTTAGACTTCCTACTCTTAAGTCTAAGTTTCCTTATCTCTCCATTCTTTGTTGCTATTGCTTGATTGTGTATAGTAACTATGTTATGATCTAACTGGCATTGTGTTAGATAGTTAGTAGTGCCATTCGGGGACGAATGTTCCTAAGGGGGGGGGGGATAATGTAACAACCCTAAAAATGGATATGATAAGTAATACTTAATGTGTCTAGAATGACTACGATTAGACCGAGTTCACACGGATTGATGCGCGTAGAACCAGACCTCTGAACCCTTTCTACAACAAATCCAACTCACTTGGGGAGTTAGTTGAGCTAGAAAAGGTTGGGTCCAGCCATGTAGGGCTCTCGAATAGTAAGATTTACTCGAATGAGTCTTTACCGAACTTAAAAAGGGAAAATCTTAGGTTTGGAGGGTCTACGGGTAAAATGGTCGTTTTCCAGGCTAAGGTTAGTATCGTAATTACCCTAAATATATAATTAATTATTTAATTAATAAGGTGGAGGGGAATTTTAGGGAGAGAGGGCCGAAAATTGGCTCTTGAAGTGAAGTCTTGCTCCACCCGGGTTCGAACCTAGGTGGAAGCAATGAATTAAAGTTGTTTTTATTTAAGTTGGTAAATTAATGTAATTAATTAATATTTATTATTTATTGACTGATTTAAAATAGAAGGGAAATCAGATTTTTATTAATAATTAACTAAACCTTATTTGACTAAGTCCTAAACTAGACTCCTAAGCCTAAGGTAACTCTCTCCTCTCACGTCTATATCACTTTCACGTTCAATCTCTCTTCTCCCATTCATGTTTCTGTCTGCCAAATAACATTCAAGAACAGAAAATTTACCAAGGTTCTTCACACTTGAAGAACTCACACAAAAATATAATAAAAACAAAAGTTAATCAATCACGTAGGCAAAGATAAGGTTTTCCGTCGAGTGGGGTGTTGAACTTTCGGTGTTGGACGTGTGTTTGGAGAAGTTTTTCGGCAGAGTCGAGGTTTGAACGTCAAAAAAAGGGATGGGTTCTCTTCTCTCTTGGTCCCTTTCCCAAGAGACCCCTTAAGGTTCAGACGAATCTATTCCGAAAACTAGGGTTGTTCCCAGTTGCATGTCCCTGTCACTAGCTTCCATTGAATCATAGGTTGGTTATGTTTGCTGGTAGAAAACTAGGAATGAAATGTGTTTTTGTGATGATTATATGTTTATATGTATGTTCGGAATTATGTGACTTATGTTGATGTTTTCCGAAAATGTAAATACGTGTGTTTGGATGTGTTGCCGTGGCTACTGGTTACGACTTAGGACTTGAAATGGCATGTTAATTCTTTGTATTTCATGTACACATGTTTATGTAAATCGTGATGTTCATATGAGATGAAATGTGGCTTATTTGGGTGATAATATCATGGCTAAACGAATCCATGAATATGCACCTAAAACGTTCTAAATGCACTACGAAATTCCCCTAAGAACTAACGTGTAATGTAATGAAAAAGAAGCTGAAAATATAACTCAAAATTTCCAGCACCTTGTTGATTAATTTCAGCCAAGTTAAGTGGTTTAAAATGTCATGAAAAGTGAAGAAAAAATAAGTGAGGTCACTAAAGGTCGAACCCGTGACCTCACCATGTTTAAAAACCATGAAATTTAGTGAGTTAAAAGTATTATGGTGAGGGGGATTCGAACCATGGTCTAGGCTGAAAAAAAATGTATGAAAATAAGAAATGAGAGGAGTGGGATTCGAATCCACAACCTCTTGGTCAAGCTTAAGGAAAGAATGAAAAGAAAAGAAATGTGAGGCGTGGGAATCGATCCCACAACCTCATGGTCAACTCGAGATAGTCAAGGAAAAATTAATAAAAAAATAAAAGAGGCTGTGGGGGTTCGATCCCACAACCCCTCGGCCAAGGAAGAGAATTTTCAAAGGATAGAAATAAAAAGGAAACGTTGATGTTGGAGCTCGATCTAGGGTCCCAATGTCATGTGGACTGAAATTAAATAAAAATAAAAATGTAAAGTGTTGTCCAAGGGATTCGAAACCGGGTTCCCTTGCCCAAATTCCGTATTGATACATAAGTCATACGTGAATTAAATATTCAAGAATAATGCTGCCGACTTAGATCGAAATCGAGATCTTGGCATACATATAAGTCTTGTACCACATAATCTTCAGAAGATATGAATCACTTAAACGAACTATGAATGAAGCCTCATGGCTTGTATGTATAGACCCATAAGTCTAAAATACGTTTAAAAATAAGTGAACCTATGATGTATGTAATGAAATGATGAAACCCTAGAAGGGTTAAGTAAGAGTGTGAAACACACTAAATGGCCAAGTGCATTGGCATATGATGAAATGAACATTCACGTAATAAGGGGTGAGTAATTATGAAGAGCAATATGCTAAAGTTAATGAATGTGGTGACAACATGATAAGAGGCTAATGTAAAATATGGGAGCAATCTCAAATGAGCCTAAGTAAATGTTACCAAAACGTACTCACCTATGAGAGTGTAAAGTTAATGAAGAGACCAGTCTCTATGAACACTCTAATGAGAGTATTGAGAATAATGTATACTTAATACTAATGATGAGATGAGAAATCATCTATTGAGGTATGATGTCCTCACACTCGAAGCCAGCTTCCATGACGTATGAGTTGAATGAAATGGAACTTTATACTGAGCATCAATAAATTAGCTATGAGCGGTGATGTCTTCTTTCGGGAAGGGCAGAGGTTCACGTAACTCTCATGAGATGAAACTGTCCGGCATGCCAGGTATGGGTCTCCTTATATCTCCTAGTCTTCGAACCTATACTGCCAATATAGGGATCTGGCGGGGTTCAATTCCCATGTACGCTAGCATATTTTTGGTCACTTTGGCCGGTGATTCCACCTCTTTCCAGTGTGGGGGAGACACTGGATTTCATGATGCTCACATGATCTATGTCGGTTAAAGTTAAAGTTCCCAATAAATGAATGAGGCCAGCCTCAAATGATACACATAATGAAATGAACGATACCAAAGGTGTTAGGATAGGAAAATCAAGAGGTGAGCTAGACTCAAGTAATAACACAAGGTTATTCTTGATCATTGCACAGCAAACCCGATGAGAGTCTTAAACTACATCTTAGGTATAGCTGGTGTTTACACTAGCTTATGAATGAATGAAATGAAGTACGTATGAATGAATGAAGCAGAATCTGTGTTTGCTAAAGAAGGCTCCCTAGTTGAGGTCCCATATGTTGAGCCCTCATTTTGGGAAGTCTTGATGTTAAGTCCATGATTCCAAGGTCTCATGGCATATGAATGAATGATATGAAAGATGTTATGTGCTATATGCAATATGATATGTGCTATGTGTAAGATGTTATGTGATGTGTGCAATATGATAAGTATGATGATGCATGTTACTCTCATGGCATGACTTTCCTAATCCAAATTTGGAAATCTCACTAACTTTCCTAATCCAAATTTGGAAAGCTCACTAACTTTCCTAATCCCAATTTGGCAAGTCCACTGACTTGACTTTCCATAATCATGTTGTTAGGAAAGAGCTATTCTTACTCATGCATGTCCTTGGTGTGTGCTTTCATATACCCATACTTAGTACAAGTGTGTACTAATCCCATACAACTCTATATTTTTAGGTGCAGACACAGGTGGACGCTAGAGCTTACAGGTTGACGTTGCAGCTATCCGGACGTGGAGCTTTCATCCATACTTGGTAGGCCCTCATAATTTCAAGGATGTCTACCGTTACTATCTAGCTTAGATGCAGGCTTTAGCTAGCGGAGTATGTTCCACTAGTGTTTCTTTCCATTTTTATTTCAGACATTGTATTGGTGGCATTTTGGCAATTATACATTTAATGCAGTATTGAACTATTTCATTCGGTTGATAATCTTAATGTTAGATGGTTGATTGTGAACATTATGAATGTAAGTAGAATGACCTTTATGCATGTTAAGAAACTAAAAGTTTCAAATTTTTCGCTAAAATTAACCTAGATGAAGTAAGAATGACATAAGTAGGCTTGTCTGCAACCTCTGAGAGGTCAACGACGCTGATCTCGTCTGGGGTCTAGATTCCGGGCGTGACAGTATGCCTTGAATTTGTTAAGAAGGTTCAAGCTTGACAAGTGAAAAGTTGTTGCAACTCCACTTGTTGTGAATGAAAAGTTAATGAAGGATGATGGTTAAGAGAGGGAAGATCCAAAAGTTTATAGAGGTCTTATTTGATGTCTATTGTATCTAACATCTTCTAGGCCAAACATAATGTTCGGTGTAAGTTTTTTATCTCGATATATGTAAATTCCCAACATTAAGCATTTTGGAGCCGTTAAAAGGGTGCTAAGGTAAATTAGAGGGACGATTAGTTATGGAATCTTGTATAGAAATGTGGAGAATGGATCTCTTATTAGATATTCATATAGTTATTGGGGTTAGTGTTTGGATTATTACTAAAGCACTTCTGGGTTTTTTCTCGTTTCATTCAGGCATTTTTTCTCGGAGCACAAAGAAGGAAGATATTGTATCACAATCTTCAGCAGAATCCGAGTATGTGACTGTTGCGTCTGCTAAAATCAAGCAATTTGGTTAAGAAAGATTTTATTGGAATTGAATTTGTTGCCAAAAGAACAAACAATGATCGATGTGGACAATAAATCAGCCATTGTGATGGCTGAAAATCCGGGGCAGCATGGAAGAACAAAGCATATCAACAAAAGGTTTCATGCTTTAATAGATGTCGATAAGAATGGTGAAGTTAAGTTTGTGCATTGCATCAATGAAGATCACCAGAACGATATTTTAGACCGAAGTCTCTTTCAACTAAGAAGTTTGAGTTTCAAAGGTTGTTGCAGGGAGTTTCCATGGAAACTCTTAAGGAGGAGTGTTAGAAAATTAAGATTTGTCTATAAGCTCCTAGATTGGAGATATTTTGTATAAGATATATTAGAAAAGTATGATTTGTCTAAATAAACTCCTACGTTGGAGATATTTTGTATTAGATATGTTAGAAAAGAAATAATTGTCTAGGAACTTCTAGGTTGGAGATATTTTGTAGTAGATACGTTAGTCTTGATTTAAAATGAGTGGTGGTTAGTGAGCCACATAGGTACATAGTTTGGTGTGAGATATTTTTCTTTTTATGTTGTTGTAATTATCACACTTTATCTATAAATACCCCATATGTAATGAAACATCTAATTAAAAAAAATTGAACTCAAGAAAACTTAAGCCTTCTTCTTCACTTTCAGATTTCTGTAGCAATTTACAGCTGCTATTTCCTATTGTTTACACCTTGTAGACATGAAGTTCTTATTCCTTTTAGTTGTAACACTAGGCATTATCTAAGAATTTATACCAAGAAAGTATACAGAAGCCTACCTTAATGCTGATCACAAGTGGTCCGGATCTACCACACACGAGCTATCCATTTCCAAAGGCCTCCAAACCACCAAGCTATCAAATTATCAATCATAATGTCATTATAGATATGTAGACACTAAAATCAAAACAATTGGAAACAAACCCACAATCAAGTAAAATGGGAGTATGGGACCAGCACCGTGATCCCAAAATTGAGTTTGTCAAAACGTCCATAATCCCTTACCGAGCTTGTGCTCCTTAACGGGGCTCAATTCCATGCCACGAACAACACAATAAACGGCATGCAAATGAAACATCAATGGAAATAAAGAAGAAAGAGAGACAACATCCCCTTCGGGAAAAATATACCTCAAACGGATATCTCCAACACTTCTAAAACATTTTAACGAGTAGCCAAGATCAACACGGACCCCTAAAACTTTTGAATTGCCCCAATAGAAGTTCCCAAGATTAAGGAATCTCATGTTGAAGTTGATTGAAGCTGAAATTTTGCTATTTCAATGGCAGAGGTTCTGATTGCTCAAAGCCAGTTTTGGTCGTTAAAGGCCTAAATTTTAGTTGGTAAAAGCCTACACCAGATATCAACATATCACAAACAATTTTGGGCACAACTGTATGATTTTTGTTTTAAAAATAAAATAAAAATTACTAACCTTTTCAGTAATCCGACAACTTACTCTATATGTAAGACGATGAAAAGAAGGAATTGGTTCAGTTAAACCCTAAAATTTTGTTAGTTTGGGCAGAAAGAATTCAGCCTTCTAAACAATAAGGGGAAAAGTAGAGGGAATTTCGCCGCCTGGTTCTTAAAATTTTTAGACTAATTTTCAAATTACTCCATATTGTGTTGATAAAACCTAAGAAGATGGTGTGTAATATTATCTTTTTTACATCGTTTCACTAGATTTCTATTTGTTCCTTTTTTTTGTCATTTAAATATTTAGAAATATAGAACAACTTAATAATACCGCATACTTAAAGTTAATTGAGATAATAAATAGCATACTACAAAAAACAAAAAGCAATGGAAAAACTGAATATCTAAATAAATAAAATACAAAATGTAGAACAAACTCACAAAACTAATTAAAGTAATTCATTTGATGTTCAAATTCTTAAATACTCCCCTAGTCCCAATTTATGTGGAACTTCTCATTTTTCGAGAGTCGAATAGCTTAACTCTAAAATGTAATTTATATATTTGTAAACTACATAAAAATAAATATAATTCATGATAATTGACAATTCAAAATACTTAAAAGAGATGAAAAATTCACAGTGAAACATAGAGTTACTGAATCTCAAAATCCGGACGGTGTCACATAGATTGGGACGGAGGGTGTATCACTTATTAGATGAGTGTAAAAAATGTAATGCAAAAAATATAATATAATTTATTTTAATTCAAAACTCTTTGTACTATGAAAATAGAAAACAATCATGTGCATCTATGTTGTAAAATATATTTACTTTTTGTTTCATAGCATAACTAATTTTGTAGGGTAGACACACGATATTACTAAGCCCTCATTTACTTTTACTTAATGAAAATCTTAATTTTAAATTATTCATATTTTTAATCATTAAGCTTTTTGGTATGAATTTTCCAATTTTCTCATGTTTGATTGGCTTAAATGTTATAAAAATGTTTTCCAAATCAATTAATTTTCCTCAGATTTAAGAAAATGTACCTCAGAAAGAATATGGAAAATATTTTTGAAAATTCTTTTTAAATCTGACACCTCAACTTTCACTCCTAACTCAAGTCGCGGGTACCGATTTTTTATGCTTATTCAAAATTTGAATCCCGATTCTCAATTTGGGATTAGACTCTCGACCTTGATTCGAGACCCAATGCTCGGGTCCCAAATTAGATCGGGGAAGAATCTGAATTTAGTGTCAAGTTTCTATTTAAGTATGCATGGTCGAATCTTGAGTCAGGTGTCGGGGTGGTGTACTAAGTTGGATTTCACGCCCCGAGCTACCCGTGAGACGCAAACATGGGACCTAGGACCACAAGTGATCCCAAGATAACCTTGCTAGTATGATCGTGAGCATACTAAATATAAACTGAATTATAGACTGATGCGAAAGCTAAAGTAATAAATAAAATGAAAAGATGGGGAATTCCCATAACTGAGATATATAAAAATTGATGAGTTTAATACAAGGAAGATAACTATATTCTAAGATGAATCTAACTATCTCTGAAAATTGCCTATAACTAACTAGAAATAATGAGACAGGCCTCAGCTAAGTCTAGCAAAACTGAAACTAAAGGACTAAAAACACTAAAAGAAACTCATGATTGTTGTCCTCGAAGAATCAGGCATCACCAGTAATTATGCTAAACTAAAGATTGGGGACCGATCTAAGCATGATCAAGATGCTTAGAACCTTAACCTACCTCACGAGAAGATGTAGCGAATGTATGCGTCAGGTACTTGAAAGGTACTAAGCATGCATGATAGAGTGAAGCTGAAATAACTTATTACTGAAAAAAGCAATAAATCAATGCAATAATTTGAACATGATATAGATGTAGAAAGACTGAACATGACTAATCTGAATGCAATGACCAAGTTATAACATGCTGAGAGTGAAATACTAAAATATTTGACTGAACTATGGGAGCTACTAAGAACCGATAATAAAACCACAAGTTAAATGTGGAGTCCGACGTATACGCTCCGTGGAGAGGACCCAATATACCCTGACAGAGGTATAGAGGCACGTTGGCGTGATCACTAAAATGATGCCCACGAAGGGGACTTACAACCTACGTGGCTAGTAGTTTTGCGACTATTTCGGTACGCCGAACCCTAGTCTAACTCGGTATTATGGTACTCCCAATGGATTAAGTTATTACCAAATTATTACTAATTTTTGTAAATATTGGATAGATCGAAACTGAACATCAAAAATGATAACGCAACAATTAATCTGATAATGATGCATTCAAATAATGAGGCATGTATATTATAAATAACTGAAATATTTTACCTAGCATTTTTAATTCAAGAACTAAAGAAATACATAGTTAGGGTTCTGAAATTCATGGAATAATTGAGTAATAACATGGTAATCTGATTTTGAACATATAATAAACTAATTCATGATAATCTACAGAAGTTATAGAACCCCTAGGTCTAATCATAATAAGGGAATCAAGAATCTGATTGAAATCTAGGGACCCAATGGGTAAATGGAACCCACTACTGATATCCCACATACATGGTGACGAATTCTATGGAGAAATCCTTATATTTCGGGGCAAGAACTAATGAAACCTTATGCATTCTTGAACTAGGGTTCTTGACATTTTTCTCCTCTCTTGCTTTTAATTTTCTATGTTTAATTAATGACTTGACTTAGGTAAGTTCTACTTATGTTTCTAGGCTTAAAATGACAAAAACTAATGATTTAGGGTGTAAATGATGCAGAGTAGGGGCCTAATTGACAAGGAAAAGACCAAAAGACCCCTGACTTGAAAGCTTTCTGAATCACTAACGGAGTCAACTGACGTACTTACGGTTCATCGCGGTCGACCGTCGTTCACTATTGTCCCATATGAACCGTAAGTCGACTGCTGGTCTGTACTAGTTAACCGTCATTCACGACAGAGGATTGAAATTTGGTTGGCCCATCAATAGAGGTGGCTAACGGACCGTAAGTAGGCTGACGGTCCCTACTGGTCAACGATCATTCACGACTGAGGATTGAAAGTTGACTGGACCATCTGTAACATTTCGAAAATTCAAGACGTTTCGTTAAGCCTAACATAGGTGTCGGGAAGTCTAGACACTGTTTTAAGGTTAGTTTAATGAATATAGGTCATTTAGGAAGGTTGGGAACCAAAATGTTAAAGAATGTCCACGACGTTCGAAAGTTGGTTCAAAGAGGTGCTAGTGTGCCTTGGCCTAATTGACTAGTTTTTAAGAGTCAGAATTTAACGAAATTTGGTAAAAATATGTGTAACACGTATTAGGGATGGTTCATGGTCGAAAAGTCCTGGTACGACTCCCCAAGGACCAACCAAGGGACTTGAGGAGGACCTTTGCAGGATTTTTCAACACTACCTGGGCAGTGTGCATCGACGGGACAACCCACGGTCCGTGGGTGTACCAACGGACCGTCGATGCCACCCTTGCCCCATACTTGGCCAAGTGTAGGTAGTATGCATCGATGGGGAAACCTACGGTCCGTGTGTAGACTGACGAACCGTCGATGCCTTCGTCGTCCCACACTTAGCCATGGGGAGGAAGCCCTCGGCTTTCTCTCACCGAGATGACAGATGTGCAGCACGGAGGGGGGCCATTTCGTCGACTCACAGACGGCCCACCGACGGGGTCTCGTCTATGAGGGCTGGTAATTTCTGCACGTTTTTATGTTAAGTCCATTAATTAGTTAGGGGGTTTACGCGGTTAATTAATGGATTAAAGGGGTCTAATTAAGTTAGTTAGTCACCCATATAAAGTCCCCAACCCCTTTAATCTAATTAGAACCCAAAAACAAATTACTCTATCTTCTCTCTTCTTTCTCTCTCTATTGGAAGACTCCATTGGAAGATAAGTCTAAGAGATGAATTGGGGGCTGGAAAAGGGTGGATTAATCTTCAAATTGTCACCAAAACATTAAGGTATGGTATCTCTTCACCTTTGAGGCATCTTTCCTCAAAGGGTTCATTCAAATTGATTTCAAAACTAAGAATTTCTAATGCGTTTCATCAAATTCCTAATTTGAAGTTATGAATTGAGTTGTTGATGTTTCCTTTAGGTTGTATTTAGTTTATTAACATGTATTTTAACTTGATTATGGTAATTGGTGATGGTCTTGCCTAAATTGAAGAACATGATCCCAAGTCCCTAACCCTAAGTTGTGATCTTGATTTATATTGTAGTTTAATCATTAAATTGACTTTGTTAAGGGTTGAATCACTTCTAGATGGTGCTGTTTATGTTGATTATGAATGGATTAGGATGATGTATAGTTTTTCATGCTAGTTCTTTATAGGTATTCTAGGTATGATGAATTGACTTAATCCTAAGCTTTGATCTACTATTGAATTATGATGTAGTGACTATTCTTGACTTGTGATTACATTGGTTATTGAGTTATGGTGATTTGATGACCTAATTGGGTTGAACTAAGGGTTGATGGTAATACTCTTGATGATGATGAATTGTGAAGAAGACTTGGTAATCTTGTGACTGTCACGACCAGAAAGCACCCCACTAGAAGTTAGGGAAAACCTTCGAATCGTGACCGGCGTACTCGACCCCTTTGGGGTCTCGTACAAGCCCTCTAACTCGCATTCATAACATAAAGCATGAAAAGTAGTGCGGAATTAAAACTTTTCACGATAATAATAATAAAAGGAGTCTTTTCATAAATACTAGGAAATCTTATCGTCACAAGCCAACTTAAAGACACGACTTAGAATCTTAGGGACACGGCCCTTTACAATAGAATAAATACATTTTTAAGTCTTAATAAGGAAACTAAGAAACATAAAAACTATGTCCTCGAATATATGAGGACATACCCAAGTCTTGAGAGATAGAATTCCCAAGCTTCAACTTCGATCCTCCAAAGGCTTCCAACCTATACTCATAAGGTATAAAAAGTATGGGGTTAGTACAACAATGTACTAAGTATGGCATATGCAAAAACATGCAAAAAGGGACATTTTAATAAAGATAGCTTTTTATGCAATTCAATTATAACCTTCATGAATCTAGAAGCAAACCCACATAAGAATCAACATTTAACACTTTATGGCTATCTTACCAAACTTAAAATAAACAAAAGGAACATTTCAATAACTTTGCTAAACTTGCAATAAAATTGAATAAAGCATCATAGTGAACATTTTGAATTCTTACCATGAAGACCTTACAGTGAAAGGCACGGTCCAAGTCATATGAACCCTTTTTCTTTGAAGTTGCCCTAACCCAAGGTTATTCTAAGACTCCCTAAGGTGAGCCAAGAAGGGACCCTCATTACACCTCCCTTTAAAGCACACCAAAGCGACCCTTAAAACTACCTAATCTTAGGCTTACTTCGTTAGAAATCAAATCCACGCCCTTGGCTAACATATGCAAAACACTCATGGAAATATAGGTCATACCAAGTGCAATGTGAGAGTAGCATCCCATACTACCACTCCCACTTAGTACTCCTAATGGATTACATTTACTCAAGTACTCCACAATAATCCTCCATAACACTACACCATAGTACTCATTCACACGGATTTCATGAAGGTACTCTTCTCCTATAGTAGGTATAGGTCACACCGAGTGCAATGTGGGAATAGCATCCCATACTACTACTCCCACTCAATGCTCCTACTTGGTAACTAATGTGGATTGAGCACTTCACGACATACATACACAATTTCAACAATACACAAGATAATTAGTTTCAAATCAATTCTTTTGTGGGAGTTAGCTTAACCGACAAAGACCATGAGAGCTAGACATGGAATCCCGATATTAACCCCTATCGGATGAGGGATCCTTACTTGCCTAGAGTAAGGTCATGCTTCTTAGCGTTTACATGGCTTTTTCCAATAGCTACACCTATGCGGGCACATAGTTAAGGGATAAGGAGATTGCTACTAAGTAACTCACTCTCTACTAACGAGGAGTACTCATCTCAAGAGGTACTTTAGATTACAACATCTCAACTAACGAAGTGCAATCCACCTCCCCTTCATATCCTCTCGGTGCTAGGCATAACTCCACACGGATTTCTCAACATAAAAGTCTATCATAGGAAGCTCACTAGGAAATGGAGAGGTTGTTACTAGACACTACATCTCAACTCACGAAGTGTGTCCACCTCACGATTCCCCTTTTTGCGCAACTTGACATATACAAATCGTAGACAGAGTGTGTGTGTACATTCTTGCACATCCTGCATATAAGCATCATTCATTTTCCTTCAAGTTCTATCTCATACTTTAATCTTGATTCATCAAGCTACACACTCTACATTACTTCTCATGTCATATACTTCATTTAGACATTAAACTAGGTCAAAAAATGCAATTCAAGCTACATCAAACCCAAACATAGCACCCCATTTCCAATATATCTTCATTTCACAATTCGACCTTCAAGGTCCACATACTCAAACCATGTACGTAACATCACGTCAATCAATTAGCCACCGTCCACCCATAAGGTGGACCTACCACTCAAATAGCAATTCCATAATAAGCATTATACAATGCGAGCAACTCATCAAAACAATTCAAACCCCTCATTACCCCATAAGCATTTTATCAAAATTTCCACCATATGAAGGCCCTTAGGGCAGTAGCTACACCAACATGACATACACAAGAAGACCCAATTCATACCTTACTCAAATCATGCTCACATAACCCATTTTCATGCCAAAAGTTGAAGTATGCATATACAAGAGTTTCATGGAGTTTTAACATCAAAACCATCTATTCAAACCAAGATAAATACATTTAAACCATTAGAACTTAGTTACAAGAAGACCCATAATAGAAATCAAAGTTTAGAAGAAGTTGAGTTTAAAACCCCTTTTGAAAACCATTTTGGAAGTTGGCTTCTTGAATGGAAAGGTATTCAAGAATGGATACCATACCTTTAGGAGAAAGAAACCCACGAATTTGATGAAGAAACAATTCCTAATCCGTCTTCCTATCCTTTCTTGACTTCTAGCTTCCAAGAGAGTTGAGAGAGTTTTGTTGAGAGAAAGAGAGAGTTGGATCTTGAAGAGAAAAGGGGGCTCTTCTCTAGGTTTAGGGTGTAAGAGAGTCTTATAAGGCTTGGGGTGTATTTACATAAAATACCCTAAGCTGGCAGCCTTTAAATCATGCACTGGCAGGCTTCGTCGACGAGACCTCCTCGACGGACCGTTACGGGGTTCCGTCGAGGAACACTTGGCTTCTAAATGGAGCCTGTCCCAATTTCACTCTCTGTCACCCACGACGCCCTGGCTCGACGGACCGTCCTGAGTACGACGGACCGTCGCCATGGCCGTCGTGAGCTACTGATGGGCAGACTTGTCCAAGTCCTGGGGCCCTTCATCTAGAGTCCTTGGGGTCCTAGGTGAGATCGTGCCCAGACGTCAAACCCCTAATCTAAGTCGTCTAGGTCTAGGGAACATCCGATGCATGTTTCAAGTAAAACGAACACATACAACTTATCCAAACTTGCCAAGACATACACGTACATTCTAAGGCATACCATCCGAACGTCGTGGACGTTTTTGGTTGATTGAACTCCCAACTTAACCAAACTTTGCACATTGCCTAAGGACACCAAACTAACTCCGTTTAACTTAAAATTAACTCAAGAAACAACCATGAGGCTCTAGTTCACCTTAGTTCATTTTGGGGCGTTATATTCTCCCCCACTTGGAATAACATTCGTCTTCGAATGACACTTAAATTTTAATAACAGCAAGGACTCACTTAGCATCATATAATACACTTAGATCATGATCAAAACATGAACAATCAAAGCATCCATTAGCTAGGAGCATCATTTCACACTTTCAACACTTATCAACACATACTACTTTTGCCAAACTTCACAAAGTCAAAACTCAACCTTAAACTTCTTTTATGGAGGAACTACCTTATCCAACATTAAACATGCTCATATACAACAATTTTGCACATAATTAAACTTAAATTAAGGCAAGGCAAATTTTTCTCAAATTGCAAATTTTTCACAGTGAATATTCACTGTAACATTGTCAAATATAGAAAACTTTCAAAATTCCACTCTTTGAGCAATTTATCAAGATCACATGATCATATGAACTATAAAACCATATATACTCATTTCATAACACAAAAGCAACCATAACCAAGAGTTGAGACTTACCAAAACCATCAATCCGGATTAATTATCCTTTCTAGCCCCCATTCCATAGGAAGGGTTCTTCTTGGGAGCATTAGGATCTAGGGAAGCTTGATTGACATCTCCCCCCCTTGATTTAAGGTTTGGGCAGTCCCTCATCTTGTGGCCTCTATTACCACATGCAAAACAACCATCCGTTCCGGCAAGACACTTACCCCCATGTTGCTTGCCACAAGTAGGGCACCTAGCCCTTTCATAGGAATGACCACCACCTTGAGAAGATTGATTTGGAGCCATATCCTTGTTTCCCATAGAAGAATCTTGGGGATAAAACCTCTTCTTAGGCCTTTGGTGACTAGAATCATCCGACCTAGGTCTCTTACCCTCTTGCCTTATCTCCCTAATTTTGGACTCCTCAATTTGTTGCGCATAAACCATTAGCCTAGAGATATCCATGTCATTAAGAAGCATAGCCGTACGACACTCTTTTTCCACCAAGCTAGACACGCCCATCACAAACTTGTTCATCCTAGCCCTAGGGTTGGCTACCATGTTTGGGGCATACTTAGAGAGTTGGGTGAATTTGAGAGAGTACTCTTGCACACTCATTCCCCCTTGACGGAGGTTCATGAATTCAACCATCTTCTTCTCCCTCCACTCTAAAGGAAAAAATCTATCTAGAAAAGCCTCTTTGAATTCCTCCCAATCAACCGGTCCTCTTTCTAAGGGTCTCTCACCCCTCCATTGCTCATACCACACTTGAGCAACATCCTTAAGTTGGTAAGCGGCCAATTCCGCTTTCTCCCTAGGGGTCACACCCATAGCATCTACCACCTTGAAAACCTCATCTATGAAGCCTTGTGGATCTTCATCCACCTTAGTGCCATGAAAGGTAGGAGGGTTCATCCTCATAAAATCCCGAATCCTAGAAGCGGGAGTACTAGCATTTGGTTGGGGCCTATCTCCTAGGTTAGCTTGGCCCACAAAGTGATTGTTGACAACTTGAGCTTGAGCCGTCATGAGTTGGGTCAAGTTCATTAGGGCAGCCCTCAACTCCGCATTAGTCATATCACCCTCAACAAAAGGAGCTTGAGGCATAGGAGACACTTGAGGTCCTTGAGGTTCCGGAGGCACTTGAGGTTCTTGAAGAGGAACCTCCTCATTTTCCTCCCCTAAGACAACAATAGGAACTTGGTCAACATGGGGAAGGACTCTCTCATTTTGTACACCTCCCTCCTCCCTTCTAGCGGTCGATCTCCTCGTATTCATGTCCTAAAAACACAAAAGAAGAGGTTGAGAATAGACACCTTATATACTTAACTCTAAGGTACGATACTAGAATAGAGAAGAAAGTGAAACTTCTAGCATCCTATAGCCTCTTGTACATGGATGTGTTGCGACTCACACCAATGACCAAGATACTACTAGATGTGGCTTGTGAGACTTTCAGACCTTAAACTATTTCCCAAAACCTTATGCTCTGATACCAAGTCTTGTCACGACCCGAAAGCACCCCTAGAAGTTCGGGAAAACCTTCGAATCGTGACCGGTTTACTTGACCCCTTTGGGGTCTCGTACAAGCCCTCTAACTCGCATTCATAACATAAAGCATGAAAAGTAGTGCGGAATTAAAACTTTTCACGATAATAATAATAAAAGGAGTCTTTTCATAAATACTAGGAAATCTTATCGTCACAAGCCAACTTAAAGACACGACTTAGAATCTTAGGGACACGGCCCTTTACAATAGAATAAATACATTTTAAGTCTTAATAAGGAAACTAAGAAACATAAAAACTATGTCCTCGAATATATGAGGACATACCCAAGTCTTGGGAGATAGAATTCCCAAGCTTCAACTTCGATCCTCCAAAGGCTTCCAACCTATACTCATAAGGTATAAAAGTATGGGGTTAGTACAACAATGTACTAAGTATGGCATATGCAAAAACATGCAAAAAGGGACATTTTAGTAAAGATAGCTTTTTATGCAATTCAATTATAACCTTCATGAATCTAGAAGCAAACCCACATAAGAATCAACATTTAACACTTTATGGCTATCTTACCAAACTTAAAATAAACAAAAGGAACATTTCAATAACTTTGCTAAACTTGCAATAAAATTGAATAAAGCATCATAGTGAAAATTTTGAATTCTTACCATAAAGACCTTACAGTGAAAGGCACGGTCCAAGTCATATGAACCCTTTTTCTTTGAAGTTGCCCTAACCCAAGGTTATTCTAAGACTCCCTAAGGTGAGCCAAGAAGGGACCCTCATTACACCTCCCTTTAAAGCACACCAAAGCGACCCTTAAAACTACCTAATCTTAGGCTTACTTCGTTAGAAATCAAATCCACGCCCTTGGCTAACATATGCAAAACACTCATGGAAATATAGGTCATACAAAGTGCAATGTGAGAGTAGCATCCCATACTACCACTCCCACTTAGTACTCCTAATGGATTCCATTTACTCAAGTACTCCACAATAATCCTCCATAACACTACACCATAGTACTTATTCACACGGACTTCATGAAGGTACTCTTCTCCCATAGTAGGTATAGGTCACACCAAGTGCAATGTGAGAATAGCATCCCATACTACTACTCCCACTCAATGCTCCTACTCGGTAACTAATGTGGATTGAGCACTTCACGACATACATACACAAATTCAACAATATATAAGATAATTAGTTTCAAATCAATTCTTTTGTGGGAGTTAGCTTAACCGACAAAGACCATGAGAGCTAGACATGGAATCCCGATATTAACCCCTATTGGATGAGGGATCCTTACTTACCTAGTGTAAGGTCATGATTCTTAGCGTTTACATGGATTTTCCAATAGCTACACCTATGCGGGCACATAGTTAAGGGATAAGGAGATTGTTACTAAGTAACTCACTCTCTACTAACGAGGAGTACTCATCTCAAGAGGTACTTTGGATTACAACATCTCAACTAACGAAGTGCAATCCACCTCCCCTTCATATTCTCTCGGTGCTAGGCATAACTCCACACGAATTTCTCATCATAAAAGTCTATCATAGGAAGCTCACTAGGAAATGGAGAGGTTGTTACTAGACACTACATCTCAACTCACGAAGTGTGTCCACCTCAAGATTTCCCCTTTTTGCTCAACTTGACATAATACAAATCTTAGAAGAGTGTGTGTGTACATGTGCACACCTTGCATATAAGCATCATTTCATTTTCATCAAGTTATACTCATACTTTAACCTTGATTCATCAAGCTACACACTCTACATACTTCTCATAATCATATACTTCATTTAGACATAAACTAGGTCAACCATGCAATTCAAGCTACATCAAACACAACATAAGACCCATTTCCAATATATCTTCATTTCACATATTAGACCTTCAAGGTCACATACTCAAACCATACTAAGTAACATCAAGTTCATCAATTAGCACCGCCACCCATAAGGTGGACCATACCACTCAAATAGCAATTCATAATAAGAATTATACAATGAGAGCAACTCATCAACAATTCAAACCATCATTACCCATAAGCAATTTATCAATATTTCACCATATGAAGGCCCTTAGGGCAGTAGCTACACCAACATGAAATACACAAGAAGACCCAAATTCATACCTTACTCAAATCATGCTCACATAACCCATTTTCATGCCAAAAGTTGAAGTATGCATATACAAGAGTTTCATGGAGTTTTAACATCAAAACCATCTATTCAAACCAAGATAAATACATTTAAACCATTAGAACTTAGTTACAAGAAGACCCATAATAGAAATCAAAGTTTAGAAGAAGTTGAGTTTAAAACCCCTTTTGAAAACCATTTTGGAAGTTGGCTTCTTGAATGGAAAGGTATTCAAGAATGGATACCATACCTTTAGGAGAAAGAAACCCACGAATTTGATAAAGAAATAATTCCCAATCCGTCCTCCTATCCTTCCTAGACTTCTAGCTTCCAAGAGAGTTGAGAGAGTTTTCTTGAGAGAAAGAGAGAGTTGGATCTTGAAGAGAAAAGGGGGCTCTTCTCTAGGTTTAGGGTGTAAGAGAGTCTTATAAGGCTTGGGGTGTATTTACATAAAACACCCTAAGCTGGCAGCCTTTAAATCATGCACTGGCAGGCTTCGTCGACGAGACCTCCTCGACGGACCGTCACGTCCACCACGGACCGTCACGGGGTTCCGTCGAGGAACACTTGGCTTCTAAATGGAGCCTGTCCCAATTTCACTCTCTGTCACCCACGACCGGACCATCCTGAGTATGACGGACCGTCGCCATGGCCGTCGTGAGCTACTGATGGGCAGACTTGCCCAAGTCCTGGGGCCCTTCATCTAGAGTCCTTGGGGTCCTAGGTGAGGTCGTGCCCAGACGTCAAACCCCTAAACTAAGTCGTCTAGGTCTAGGGAACATCCGACGCATGTTTCAAGTAAAACGAACACATACAACTTATCCAAACTTGCCAAGACATACAAGTACATTCTAATGCATACCATCCGAACGTCGTGGACGTTTTTGGTTGATTGAACTCCCAACTTAACCAAACTTTGCACACTGCCTAAGGACACCAAACTAACTCCGTTTAACTTAAAATTAACTCAAGAAACAACCATGAGGCTCTAGTTCACCTTAGTTCATTTTGGGGCGTTATAGTGACCTTATCCTTTGTTTCAATTATGGTTAATTGTGGTTAAGTCATGATGATTGTGTTGGGGCATGCCTTGTTTAGGATTGATAGGGTGGTATGATATTGAATTGAAATGTCTTGTTTATGGTTGTGAGGTTGATTAAGATGTAAAGAAATAAGGATGATGGGGATTACAAATGTGCCTTATTTTGAAAGAAAATGTGAAGTGTTAACCTTACATATGTGAATTATGATGACAGACTTATACTCATGCAATTCATGTTGAGCTATTATGATGATGATTATACAAGGGCTAGACCCTATGACCTAAACTAAGTTATGATTGATAATTAAAGGTTAAAGATATTTTAATAAGGGACTCTAGCTTAGCACCGAGTGAACTTGACAATGGGAGGTAATGACTTTCCAATAGAGGAAGTGTTATCCTTCGGTCCTATATGTGATGTTGACTCCCCATTGAGGGATACTAATTTCATTGATTCACATGATATGAGGCCCTAATTACCAAGTGGTATGTAGAGGGAATTACCTATCTCTTAGTTCTTGAACTATGTTGCCTCCATAGGAAGACTAGCTAATGGATCCACCTAGAAAGCTATGTTTATGTTAGGTTTTACCTTGGCCGGTAGACCACCTTCCGTCGGTGTAAGGTTTTAAGACACCGGATTCTACATTATCTCATGTGGTCTATTTTGGTTAAGGCAAGTGTTCCCTAAGCTAAAATGAAGTAATGATGTATAGACTAACTAAACTGACTTGAGGCGTTGGACTTTGCTTAGGTAGGGTTATGGGACTCTACCTATGCCTTGCACTAGTTTGCCTTGATAGGAGCTTTAGGAGGTCAATATTATGTATGCAAGTTATGATAAAGGTAAATGACCTTATATGATGATTATGATGCTTATGAACATGAAATTGGTCTTTATTGCTAAAGTATGAACTTATGTGTGTTGAAGGCTATGTTTGTGAAGTGGGTTGATATTCATGATTCTTATTTGGTTACTTGATTAAGTAGGGTTATGGTGCTTTTCTTGGTCATTGCACTTATGACTTTATAAGGATTATGATTTGTGGTCTTGCTTTACTATTCACATGATTAACTCTTATTCATGCTTGTAATGTGATTACTTGATGTTAGGGTTTTATGAGATTATGTGTGCAAGTATGTGATATGTATATAGTTGCTTTGGTTTGATTGAACATGTTTAAATGGTTGGTCTAGTTCATTGATTGTGCATGAAGGTATAAAATAGCATGATTTAACTAAATGTCCTTTTTAGCATGTTTGGTTGTTATATGTGCATATGGTCTCATACTTAGTAGATGTGGCGTACTAACCCCATTTTCTCCTTTTTCCCAAACACTTTAGGTTCCGGTCATTGAGGTTTGGTTCGAGGCGATTGAGAAGGAGGCTTGGATACTCTTATCATACAAGTGGTAGGTCCTCATTTTCCCGAGGATGATGCCGATATTTTACCTATGGATTTGCTTTGATATTAAGACACTTATGTTGACTCTATCTTTTCATTTGAGAAACAAGTTGTACAAAGGCTATATGTGGCTTACTTTTATTATTGTAGGGCTATGTCCCATTTGATATTGTCATTCTAGATGGTTATGAGATGAGACAGATTTTATGACTTTAATTCTATCTTATATGTATGTGTATGAAATAAAAGTAGAAGACTAAGTAGTCTTCATATATGAACGGGTCTATGTATACTCTATATTAATACTATTATGTGTATGTAGAGGTCTATGTAAACCTCCAAGTAGATATAGTTAAAAAGTATTATTTTTCCGCATATTTTAGCCAATGAATGTTATGATGAATGCTAAGGGCTAGTCTTAGTCCTCAAAAAGGATGACGACACCGGTTACATCTAGAGGGTGCTCCCCAGATGTGAAAAACTTGGTATTAGAGCATGAGGTTAAATATACTTGATAATGACGTCTCTCTCAACCACGTCTATGTAGATTCGTACTCATAATTGTGAAGCGCGCCACACTTATGAATAGGAATCTATGTGATGCTTAGGAAATCTCTCTTTTCTTGGAAATCCAATGTCGTGCCTCTATAGTAACTATTATGTGCTTTCGTCTAAACCTGGTATTTTTTGTTATAGGCAATGAATACTCAGAGGAATGCAGCTAGGAGGCTTGAGGAGGAGGTTGCTCCTCCCCGTGGTAATCAAGATCCTCCACTTGAAGAGGAGGCTGATGTTGAACAAGTAGCCAACCCTCCACCCTTGACGGATTGAGAGATAAGGGCTGGCCTTCTTCAAATGGCCCAAGCCATTACTTCTCAAGATTTAGCCGCACTCTTCAAGCTCAAGCTATGACGGCCCAAGCAAATCGGGAGGTTGCACCCCGAGCCAACCTACAAGTCTCTACTATGGCATCTCGTTTGAGGGACTTCACTCGGATGAACCCTCCCACTTTCTATGGGTCTAGGGTTGATGAAGACCCTCAAGAGTTCATCGATGAGGTGTATAAGGTTCTCTTTGCCATGGAATTAAGTTCTAGTGAGAAGGCCGAGTTAGCCACATATCAACTCAAGGATGTGGCTCAAACTTGGTATGTTCAATTGAAGGATAATCGGCCTCTTCGGAGTGGACCGGTAACTTGGGAGATTTTTAAAAATGCATTTCTTGATCGATTCTTCCCTAGAGAGATGAGGGAGGCCAAAGTGGTGGAATTCATCAACCTTCGTCAAGGAGGTATGAGTGTCCTTGAGTATTTTATGAAATTTATTCAATTCTCGAAATATGCTCCTTCCTTGGTTTCGGATCCTAGGGATGAGATGAGCCGCTTTGTGATGGCAGTATCGGATGATTTACAAGAAGAATGTCATTCGGCCATCCTTCATGATAATATAAATATCTCTCGGCTTATGGTGCATGCTAGACAAGTTGAGGAAGCTCGGGCTAGAAGAAAGGGAAGAGATGCTAAGAAGGCAAGGTCCTTTGAAAGTGGTTCTTCCAAGAGTAGGCTTGAGATTCAAGACAAGCCTAGGTTCAAAAAGAGGTTCTCTAATCAAGTTCCATCCAAGTTCCCTAAGACTCGTGATGATAAAGTGGAAAAAACAAGAGCTCAAAAGGGGAAGAGTGGGATCTCACCTAATGAGAAGCCGACATGTGCCAAGTATGGAAAGGGTCATATCGGTGAATGTTTGGTTGGAACGGGCAATTGTTTTGGTTGTGGAAAGAGTGGCCACAAGGTTGGAGATTGTCCTAACATGAAGGGGCAAGAAAAGAGTGGTTAATCAAGTGGTTCTATTGATGCTCCAAAGAAGAACCGCTTCTATGCTCTTCTTACTAGGGGTGAGCAAGAGACCTATCCCGATGTGGTGATCGGTATGTTATATCTTTTCTATTGATGTTTATGCTTTACTTGATCCGCGTGCTACTTTGTCTTTTGTTACTCCTCTTGTAGCTAAAAAGTTTGACACTTTAAGCGATATCTTGCATGAGCCTTCTTAGTGTCTACACTGGTGGGTGAGTCGGTTATTGCAAAGAGGGTATATAGATATTGTCCTATCATGTTGCCCAATAGAGTTTCTAATGTTGATCTAGTTGAACTAGATATGCTTGCTTTTGATATTATTTTCGGTATGGATGGGTTGCATTCTTGTTTTGCCACTGTTGATTGTAGAACAAGGGTAGTGAGGTTTAATTTCCCAAATGAACCCATTGTTGAGTGTGAAGGGGGAAGTTCTATTCCTAGAGGTCGTATTATTTCTTGTTTGAAGGATTCCAAAATAATCTCTAAGTGCTGCCTATATCATATAGTGAGAGTCCATATCTTGACTCCGAAATTCCTCCCATTGAGTCGGTCCCCGTAGTGAGTGAATTTCCGGAGGTTTTCCCTAATGACCTTCCCGGTATTTCTCTCGAATGGGAAATTGATTTTGGTTTCGATTTGCTACCGGAAACAAACCCCATTTCGATTTCTCCTTATCGAATGGCTCCGTCCGAATTGAAGGAGTTGAAGGCACAACTTAAAAATTTACTAGACAAGGTCTTCATAATGCCTAGTATTTCTCCATGGGGTGCTCCGGTCTTGTTTGTGAAGAAGAAAGATGGGTCCTTGAGAATGTGTATTGATTATCGCCAACTCAACAAAGTCACAATTAAGAACAAGTATCCTCTCCCTCGGATTGACCACTTGTTTGATCAACTCCAAGGGGCAAGCTACTTTTTTAAAATTAACTTGAGGTCGGGGTATCACCAACTAAGGGTGAGAGGTGAGGATGTACCAAAGATAGCTTTTCGGACTCGATATTGCCACTATGAGTTTCTTGCTATGTCCTTTGGTCTCACTAATGCTCCAGTGGCATTCATTGACCTAATGAATAGGTTGTTTTGAAGTTACCTAGATTCATTTGTCATTTTGTTCATTGACGGCATCTTGGTATACTCGAAGAATAAGGGTGATCACATGGGTCATTTGAGGGTGGTATTGCAAACCCTTAAAGAGCATCAATTGTTTGCCAAGTATAGCAAATGTGAGTTTTGGTTGAGGTCAGTGGCATTTCTGGGTCACATCATCTCTAGTGAGGGAGTTTAGGTTGATCTAAGGAAAACAGAAGTGGTGAGAAATTGGACAAGACCATTGACTCCAACAGACATACGGAGTTTCTTGGGTCTTGCGGTTTATTATCAGAGGTTTGTGGATAGTTTTGAATCCATTGCATCTCCTTTGACTACTTTGACCCAAATGAGTAAGAAGTTTGAGTGGTCGGAAGCATGTGAAAAGAGCTTCCAAATGTTGAAAAATAGGCTTACTTCGGCTCCGGTGTTGACATTACCGGAGGGTACAAAGGGCTTTGTGGTTTATTGTGATGCATCCAGTGTTGGTTTGGGGTGTGTGCTTATGCAACATGGGAAGATTATTGCCTATGCTTCTAGGCAACTTAAGGTGCATGAGAGGAACTATCCCACTCATGACCTTGAGTTAGCAGCTGTGGTGTTTGCTTTGAAAATTTGGAGGCATTATTTGTATAGTGTCCATCTTGATGTGTTCACCGATCATAAAAGTCTCCAATATGTGTTTACCCAAAAGGAGTTGAATTTCCGACAAAGAAGATGGCTTGAGTTATTGAAAGACTATAATATGAGTGTTCTTTATCATCCCGGCAAGGCGAATGTGGTAGCGGATTCTCTAAGCCATTTGTCTATGGGTAGTGTGTCTCATGTTGAAGAAGCCAAAAAGGACCTAGTGAAAGAGGTTCATAGGTTTGCTAGGTTGGGTTTTCGATTGGAAGGTTCTCCAAATGGTGGTGTGATGGTCCATCATAACTCCGAATTATCTTTGGTTGTTGAGGTGAAGTCTAAACAACACCTTGATAACCATTAATGGAGTTGAAAGAATCGGTTCTTGGCAAGTTTAATGAGCCCTTCTCCTTAGGGGGGGATGGTTTTTTGAGATATCAAGGGTGGTTGTGTGTTCCTAATGTTGATGACTTGAGGAACCGTATCCTTGAGGAAGCTCATGGGTCTCATTATTTCATTCATCCGGGGTCAACAAAGATGTATCATGACCTTAGAGAGGTGTACTGGTGGGAAGGTTTGAAAAAGAACATAGCGGAGTTTGTTGCTAAGTGTCCAAATTGCCAACAAGTGAAAGCATCTAAAATCGGGTGGCTTACTACAGGAAATCCAAATTCCTACTTGTAAGTGTTAAGACATCAATATGGATTTTGTGGTAGGTTTGCCCAAGACCCCAAATCAATATGGCTCTATATGGGTGGTGGTTGATAGGTTGACCAAATCCGCTCACTTTATTCCCGTCAAGTCTACTTATTCGGAGGAGGATTATGTTAAGATCTTCATAGATGATATTGTGTGTTGCCATGGTATTCCGTTATCCATCATATCGGATGGGGGTGCACAATTCACATCTAGGTTTTGGAGGTCATTTCAAGAAGGGTTGGGTACTAAAGTGAAGTTGAGTACTGCTTTTCATCCCCAAACGGATGGTCAAGCGGAACGTACTATTCAAACCCTTGAGGATATTCTTAGAGCTTGTGTATTTGATTTTAAAGGGAGTTGGGATAAGCACTTGCCTTTGGCAGAGTTTGCTTATAATAATAGTTTCCATTCATCCATTTCAATGGCTCCCTATGAAGCCTTATATGGTAGGAGGTGTAGGTCTCCTATTAGGTAGTTTGAAGTCGGTGAGTCTTCAATTCTTGGTCCCGATTTGATTTATAAGACTTTGGAGAAATTTCATATTATAAGAAATCGCATGCAAACGGCCTATAGTCGGCAAAAGTCCTATGCCGATAATAGGAGGAGGGATCTTGAGTTTGAAGATGGTGATAAGGCGTATTTGAAAATTTCACCTATGAAAGAGGTGGTTAGATTTGGCAAGAAAGGTAAGTTAAGTCCTCGTTATGTGGGTCTCTATGAGATCTTTCAAAGGGTTGGTAAGGTTGCCTATGAGTTGAGGTTGCCTAGTGAATTGGCTTCGGTTCATCTGGTTTTTCATGTTTCTATGCTTAAGAAGTGTGTCGGTGATCCCGAGTCTATTCTTCCTATTGAAGGTCTTGGTGTCAAGGATAACCTCTCGTATGAGGAGGTTCCGGTCCAAATTCTTGATATGCAAGTGAAAAGGTTGAGGAACAAAGAGTTAGTATCCGTAAAAGTGTTATGGAGAAATCACTTAGTTGAGGGTGCAACATGGGAGGCCGAGGCCGACATGAAGTCCCGTTACCTTCATATTTTTTATAATTGAGGTCAGTCATTCTTTTTAATAATGTAAATATGTTTAGAAATTGGAGTCTCTTGATTTTTGGGTGAAGATTTGCGAAAGTTGCAATTTTAGAAACTTGGCAGTGAATTACAGTGATGCTACAGTGATTTTTGCCTCAAAATTTAAAATTTTTGATTTAGCTTGTTTTTGAGTAATGTTGTGCATTTTTACATGTTGAGTCCTTAGGAAATGTTTTGTATCATGTTGATAAGTTGAACTTGATTCTAATTGACTCATGTGTGTCATGTTGAGCTCATATGGTTGTTGTGAGAAGGAAGTACCTCATGAAGTGATGTTGAGTCTCATATTTGGTAATTGAAGTTTTGGATTGCCTTGATTGAAATGATATGGATTGTGTTGTATTGAAATGATGTTGGTTGGGCTGCTAGTCTTGAGTCTATTTCTTCCTTGAAAAGAATTTTAGTGTCATTCGGGGATGAATGTTCCTATGGAGGGGATAATATAACATTTCGAAAAGGCAAGACATTTCGTTAAGCCTAACATAGGTGTCGGGAAGTCTAGACTCTGTTTTTAAGGTTAGTTTAATGAATATAGGTCATTTAGGAAGGCTGGGAACCAAAATTTTCAAGAACGTCCATGACGTTCGAAAGTTGGTTCAGAGAGGTGCTAGTGTGCCTTGGCCTATTTGACTAGTTTTTAAGAGTCGGAATTTAATGAAATTTGGTAAAAATGTGTGTAACATGTGTTAGGTATGGTTCATGGTCAAAACATCCGGGTACGACTCCCCAAGGACCAACCAAGGGCCTTGAGGAGGACCCTTGCAGGATTTGGCAACACTGCCTGGGCAGTGTGCATCGATGGGACAATCCACGGTCCGTGGGTTGACCAATGGACCATCGATGCCACCGTTGCCCCATACTTGGCCAAGTGTAGGCAGTGTGCATCGACGGGGAAACCTACAGTCCATATGTGGACTGATGAACCGTCGATGCCTCCATCGTCCCACACTTAGCCGTGGGGAGGAAACCCTCGGCTGCACAAGTCTCTGACCGAGACAACGGATGTGCAGAACGGAGGGGGGACCATTGCGTCGACTCACAGACGGCCCATCGACAGGGTCTCCTCTGTGAGGGCTGGTAATTTCTGCATGTTTTAAAGTTAAGTCCATTAATTAGTTAGGGGGTTTAAAAGGTTAATTAAGGGATTAAGGGGGTCTAATTAAGTTAGTTAGTCACACTAAAACATTTTATGTCTACAACCACCCTAGAAAAGTGTGGCCTAAACTATGAAAAAGTGTGGCTTTTGATAAAAGGCCACACTTTTTGACTTTATGCCACACTTTTTCAGGGGTGGCTGAAAGCCCCGTAACCTTAGAGTTTAGGCAACACTTTAAAGTGTTGCCTTAGCAGCTGCGCTGAAAAGCGTTGCCAAAAGGCAAAGCGGCCACGCTTTTGAAGCTACGCTTAAAGTGTTGCCTTATCAGCTACACTTTTAAGCGTAGCCGAATAGGCAAAAAGGCCACACTTTGCAGCTACACTTAAAAGTGTTGCCTTACCAGCTACACTTTTAAGCGTGGCTTTTGCTACCATATTGCCCACAATTATGAAGTGTTGCCTTTTTTATCTAATATATGACAACACTTTGAAGTGTAGTCTTTGCCCATATGCATACACAATTTATATGCCACAATTTCTAATTAAATACACCAATATTGTTTTGCAATAATAATCTCAAGCATTAAATTAGCTAATAAGTAATTCAAATTTATAGATTTTCCATAAACTTCAAAACATAATATGTGTTGTGTACGTACGCATACTTATAAAGCAATATTCTAAATGTGTACACAATAGTTCAAAAAGTACTCTTAAAATAGTTTAATATATTCCACCAATGAATATATTTAACAAAATCAAGTATAATGTATCCAAACTTTTACAATAGTTCAAAACCTCTTCATCATCCACTTCAAATTTGTTCACCTCTATTTCCCTACACAAATCAGATTGCGATGGTTATAGAAGAGGCAAGAAGTTCCATATTGCAACATTTATTGAAGAGGCAAGAAGTCCATATTGCAGTAGTTTATATTATCATTCTTGGTGATTCAAAGTATGTATATATGGTCAAATACTGAGAATTTTAAGTAGTGCTCAAATAATCAAAAGTATATATAACTATTAATTAATGGAACAAAAACAACATTCTTGGAACTTGAAAGTCAATAGAAGATTGGACTCATTTTTATAATTAAAAATAGGTAAGTAGAACAAAGGTGTATGAATATTGTTCATGGCTTCCCATTATCTCACAACCTTAGTGGAATAGCATTAACCAAATAAATGGGAAAGTCTCTAATTACCTAGTTCCTCCATCATAAAACACACAACATAAAAGAAAAAAAAATATCGAGATCTCTTTACAGAAAACAAAAAATCAGCAGATTGCAAATTCCAGATTGCATCAGAAGTTACAGAAAACAAATAAAGAAGCAATTTGCTTATGTTTTGGCATTTTTCTTGATTGATGTAGTTTATAGAACAAAAATAACCAAGTAGAGTGCAGCAGTTGCAAAAAATTGCATCTGAAAGTTACAGAAAACAAAAAATCTGCAGATTGCAAATTCCAGATTGCATCTGGAAGTTACAGAAAACAAATGAAGAAGCAATTTGCTTATGCTTTGACATTTTTCTTGATTGCTGCAGTTTATAGAATAAAAATAATTAAGTAGATTGCTGCAGTTGCAGAAAACCACAGGAAGTTATAGAAAACAAAAAATATGCAGATTGCAAATTCCAGATTGCATCTGGAAGTTATAGAAAACAATAAATTTGAAGTTGCAGATTCCAGATTGCATCAGTAATATGACTTGTTTCAATTTCTTTTCCATTGGTAATATGAATTATGAGTACTTTTGTGCTTATGAAAGAACTTACCATTCCAAGACCGAGGTCCATCTTTGTGGTTCCTGAATGGTCTGAAGTTGCAACATGGAAACAGATAAATCATTTCTGATGCATGATTGGCTTCGGCTGTAATATAACTGAGGGGAAGACCACAAGCTGCTGTAATTCCAGCAACCTAAAGTATGTGAAATCATGACAAGACATATGTGAAAGCAATATGTTTGTTAGATTACTGAATGTCTCATAAAATTTAATCAAGCGAAGAAGCAAAAAAGATCAATTGAGTCCTATATCGGTAACTAATTGTTGTTCTCTTACTTATGATAAGAAATTAAAAAAATGCTAAAGAGATGATTAATGTACCTCCACTTTATAACCTTTAGATTTTTCTTGTTTGGCAGCCACAACAAAATTTAGTCGATCACTATAACAAACAATATTAGCTAAATTTAAGCAAAAAAGGTTCATAAGCAAAACAATTAGAAGACAAAGTTAAATGTTTCAACTCCATTTTAGAAATTTTTATTCTACTTTTCTAGCTTCATAAGCATTGAGAGAGTTTTGATATGCACAAATATTGCATCACTTGAATGTGAATTCAACTATACATCTCATGTTGCTCAATTAACAAATAAGAAATTACAAATATAAGTTACATGGCATCCACATCTACGGGAGATTATCTTGTCACTGAACGGAATTGGAAGAATTAATTATTATAACATGAAAAACTAAAGGAGTGTGAGCAATAGAGTATTGATGCATTTTTCAGATGTTGGCAGAATAGTGTAGCAGGGGTCTCAGTTCTAAACTTCCAGTTATGCATATTTTACAGCATTCCAGTGATTTTGAGCATATAATAATAACAATACCGTGGTAAAAAGGTTGAGGACATTGTTGGTGTCATGAAATTATTCAAATAATTTGAGCATAATATCTGAAGAAAATAGAAAGTGACCTTACCAAACACATCACATCCTTACCAGCTAATGAATGTTTTATAGTTTGATGCCATCTAATCACCTATGGAGATGCTGGCATGAGTAGAAAAGAAAAGGATGAAAGCAATTAAGGTACTATCCAAGCCCCAACCGAATCAACAACCAACTGCATCATTATACTTTGTTTTTTGTTAGCCAAATCTTTTCCTTGTCTAATAGGTTATTCGAAGTGTCGTGTCACTAGTTTTAACCAAAAATCACAAATTAAGTCACCCAAAACAAATATCAATCAGTGGGAACATATATACATACACGCTAAACGGCAAAAAATAGAAAGTGTGAAATCAACTAGAAAAACAGAACTCAAATTAAAACAAAAATCCAAAAAAGAGCAGCGATGAAAGCAAGCTTACAGACGTCAAAGGAAGAACACCTAAATTGTGAGACTGAGCAGGAAGAAAAAGGTTTTATTAGCAAGAAAGAACCTTTGTTAGACCCAACTAAATTACAGCAAAGCAAATCACCTAGACTACAACGTGGTGGAGCTGTAAGCATATCTTATTGTATAGCTAGGACACGTGTTGAGAGTTGCACAAGACACACAATATCAATACGTGAAAAGACAAATTTAACCCTATACGAAGGAGACATGATGAAGACCACCAACTTCCACTTAAGACTCTTCTATCTATCTATCTATCTATCTATATATATATATATATATATAAGAACACTAAAACAAAAACACTAAACTAGAGGGGGAAAGTAATACACAGAAATCTACATTGTTATTTTAACCCTAAAAGGGTACAGATAGTAGCGGCATACCAATTAGATGTTGTTAAACAAATAGTAGCAGGATACAAATAACAATAATCAAAAGGAACTGATTGCATTCACACAAGGAATTTGCACCCTAAAAGGGTACATATAAAGTGATGGACTTACTAGACAACACAATTACCACAATACATACATGTCATCCTTCTTTTCATTAGATAAAGGCATACACTCTTAAGTACATGTCACTAGGACATCCACATATAATTGTTAAGATTCTAATTTCAGTACTCTTATGTAGACTTAGCACAAGCAATGGTGTTTTTCAATATTTTACATGCCATGATTACCTCTTGTTAAGTATTTATATGTTCAGTTTTGTAAGTAAGACAACTGAATACATGTAAGATAAGAAACTCATGAACTATCTGGGGTACTCAATACATGTAAGAACTCCATAGCTAAAAGCTCACAATTTTCACTCCAATTTATAACAAATTACGTTAGTACAGAGAACATGTTTTCAAATTGCCATAGCTAAAAACTCGCTATGAATAACTATGACTAAATTCTAACCATTTGCACTACAAATTTTAACAGATTACGTCAATTCAAAGAGCATTAGAACCAAAATATAAATATGTACAACTAAATCGTTCCAACTTATTACAGATAACATTACGAACATTAGAACGAAATTCTAATCGCCATAAGTGAGAACTCGTCATTTCCACTCCAACTTCTAACAGGTTACGTCAAAACAGAACACATCAGAACAAAATTCAAATTTCCATGACAAAAACCTAATCAAATGTGCTCTAGATAATACTCACCCATTTTCATTCATGACCAAAACCTTTAATCATTGAAAACTCATCTGTGATTTGCTGGAAATTTGGTCAAACAAAGGGGTTCTTAGATTCATTTACACTTCAAGGAATTCCAATTTTAATAACAGATATATCAGATTCACAAACCTGTTTTTAGCAGATTCACCACTTGCCAAGAGCTTCACTTTCAATCTGAATATGTCCCACCTAAGATTTACGAACTGTTTTGTGGCACATTAGAAAATGTGTCAACACTAAATACAGTAAAAGGAACGAAATTTAATATGAAGAAATAACCAAGGTCACATAGCAAAATGAAAATCAAAGTTGAAAATGAACGCCTACGAACTGCGTACCCCGTACCTCTTATGAGCATTTGAGAGGTTTTTCTGATTTAGGGCAAAAACTGAGAGATGAGGCTTCAACATCTTCCATGGCTTTGAGAATGAATTGACTGCTAATCTCCTATGGATGAGATTGCGGCTAGGGTTTTGAGGATGCCATGATAGGACTCTTTCATAAACATGGAGTGTGTGTTTTTATTAACTTTTTGAATAAATTAAAATTGGAGGGAGAGTTAAATTTGTTGGGGTATACATAATATTTTAGGGAAAATTATAAGACCACACTTGACAAGTGTTGTTTTTATAATATAAAAAAACCACACTTTAAAAGTGTAGTCATATACATAAATAGATGTGGTCAATTACATAATGATCAGACTACCCTTAGAAAGTGTTGCCTATACTACTAAAAAGCACACTTTACAAGTGTTGTCAATATAACAGTGGTCAAAAGCTAAAAACTAAGGCAACACTTTCAAAGTGTAGCCTTAAAAGGTTTAGGCAACATTTTACAAGTGTTTTCTTGATTTAGTGTGGCTTTAGGCCTAAAATGATGTAGTGTCACCCATATAAAGTCCCCAACCCCTTTAATCTAATTAGAACCCAAAAACAAATTACTCTATCTTCTCTCTTCTTTCTCTCTCTATTGGAAGACTCCATTAAAAGTTAAGTCTAGGAGGTGAATTGGGGGCTGGAAAAGGGTGGATTCATCTTCAAATTGTCACCAAAACGTTAAGGTATGGGATCTCTTCACCTTTGAGACCTCTTTCCTCAAAGGGTTTATTCAAATTGATTTCAAAACTAGGGTTTTCTAATGGGTTTCATCCAATTCCGAATTTGAAGTTATGAATTGAGTTGTTGATGTTTCCTTTAGGTTGCATTGAGTTGATTAACATATATTTTAACTTGATTATAGTAATTGGTGATGGTCTTGCCTAAATTGAAGAACATGATCCCAAGTCCCTAACCCTAAGTTGTGATCTCGATTCATATTGTAGTTTAATCATTAAATTGACTTGGTTAAGGGTTGAATCACTTTTAGATGGTGTTGTTTATGTTGATTATGAATGGATTAGGATGATGTATAGTCTTTCATGCTAGTTCTTGATAGGTGATCTAGGTATGATGAATTGACTTAATCCTAAGCTTTGATCAACTATTGAATTATGATATAATGACTATTCTAGACTTGTGATTACATTGGTTATTGAATTATGGTGATTTGATGACCTAATTGGGTTGAACTAAGGGTTGATTGTAAGACTCTTGATGATGGTGAATTGTGAAGAAGACTTGGTAAGTCTTGTGACCTTATCCTTTGGTTCAATTATGGTTAATTGTTGTTAAGTCATGATGATTGTGTTGGAGAATGCCTTGTTTAGGATTGATAGGGTGGTATGATGTTGAATTGAAATGTCTTGTTTATGGTTGTGAGGTTTATTAAGATGTAAAGATATAAGGATGATGATAATTACCAATGTGCCTTATAATGAAAGAAAATGTAAAGTGTTAACCATACCTATGTGAATTGTGATGAAAGGCTTTTACTCATGCAATTCATGTTGAGATATTATGATGATGATTATACAAGGGCTATACTCTATGACCTAAACTAAGTTATGATTGATAATTAAAGGTTAAAGACATTTCAATAAGGGACTCTAGCTTAGCACCGAATGAACTTGACAATGGGAGGTAATGGCTTTCCAATAGAGGAAGTGTTATCCTTTGGTCCTATATGTGATGTTGACTCCCCATTGAGGGATACTCATTTCATTGATTCCCATGAGATGAGGCCCCAATTACCAAGTGGTATGTAGAGGGAATTACCTATCTCTTAGTTCTTGAACTATGTTGCCTCCATAGGAAGACTAGCTAGTGGATCCACCTAGAAAGCTACATTTATGTTAGGTTTTACCTTGGCCGGTAGACCACCTTACATCGGTGTAAGGTTTTAAGACACCGGATTCTACATTAGCTCATGTGGTCTATGTTGGTTAAGGCAAGTGTTCCCTAAACTAAAATGAAGTAATGATGTATAGACTAACTAAAGTGACTTGAAGGTTTCGACTTAGCTTAGGTAGGGATATGGGACTCTACCTATGCCTTGCAATAGTTTGCCTTGATAGGATATTTAGGAGGTCAATATTATGTATGCAAGTTATGATAAATGTAAATGACCTTATGTGATTATTATGATGATTATGAACATGAAATTGGTCTTTATTGCTAAAGTATGAACATATGTGCGTTGAAGGCTATGGATGTGAAGTGGGTTGCTATTCATGATTCTTATTTGGTTATTAGTTTAAGAAGGGTTATGGGGCCTTGCTCGGTCATTTAACTTATGGCTTTATAAGGATTATGATTTGTGGTCTTGATTTACTATTCACATGATTAACTCTTATTCATGCTTGTAATGTGATTACTTGATGTTAGGGTTATATGAGATTATGGGTTCAAGTATGTGATATGCATATAGTTTCTTTGGTTTGATTTAACATGTTTAAATTGTTGGTCTTGTTTATTGATTGTGCATAAAGGTAAAAAAAAACATGATTTAACTAAATGTCCTTATTAGCATGTTTGGTTGTTATATGTGCATATGGTCTCATACTTAGTACATGTGGCGTACTAACCCCATTTTCTCCTTTTCCCAAAAACTTTAGGTTCCGGTCGTTGAGGTTTGGTTCGAGGCGATTGAGAAGGAGGCTTGGATACTCTTATCATCCAAGTGGTAGGTCCTCGTTTTCCTGAGGATGATGCCGATATTCTACCTATGGATTTGCTTTGATATTAAGACACTTATGTTGAATCTATCTTTTCATTTGAGAAAAAAGTTGTACAAAGCCTATATGTGGCTTAATTTTATTGTTTTAGGGCTATGTCCCATTTGATATTGTCATTCTAGATGGTTATGAGATGAGACGGATTTTATGACTCTAATTCTATCTTATATATATGTGTATGAAATAAAAGTAGAAGACTAAGTAATATTCATTTACGAACAGGTTTATGTATACTCGATATTCATACTATTATGTGTATGTAGAGGTATATCTAAACCTCCAAGTAGATATAGTTAAAAAGTTTTAATTTTTCCGCATATTTTAGCCAATGAATGTTATGAGGAATGCTAAGGGCTAGTTTTAGTCCTCAAAGAGAACGACGACGACGGTTACGTCTAGGGGGTTCTCCCCGGATGTGACACCATCGGCGGAGTTGACTAACGGACTGCAAGTCGAAAGACGGCACGTAGTTGGCTCCGTTGGTGGCACCTGCAACTTGTGAAAATCTGCATTTTTAGTTTGTTTTGGATACTGTGTGTTACATTCTCTTCCTCTTGGGACCATTCGTCCTCGAATGAAGACTAAAATAACTGAGTATTGAGGGAAAGAGCTGCATTCCTTACAACTAAGCACTGAGAACTGAATTTCTAACTTAACTGAGTTCCTATAACATGAAAATAAGCTGAAAATGCAAGTACAAACAGAAGGAACATGATACTAACACTAAATCTATGCATGAATGACTCAAACAAACTTAAGAGGAACTATTACCTCAAGATATAGTGGAATCGGAAATAAAGAGGTGAGGATACTTGGCTTTCGTATCTGCTTCTGCTTCCTAAGTAGCTCCCTCTATAGACTGACTCTTCCACAAAACCTTGACTGAATCGAATTCTATGTTTCTCAACTTTCTAACCTGATGGTCAAAAATATCAACTGGTACATCCTCATAAGAAAGACTATCTTTCACAGCCACACTCTCTAATGGCACTAGAAGAGGCTGGATGACCCACACACTTCTTCAAAAGTGAGATGTGGAAGACCGGATGCACTGCTGCTAGAAATGTTGGTAACTCCAAATCATATGCCCCTTTTCCAATCCTTTTTAAGATCTTATAAGGGCCTACAAATCTAGAATAAGCTTCCCATTATTGCCAAATCTCATCAGCCCCTTCATAGGTGACACTTTCAAGAAAACCCAATCATCAACTTGGAACTCTACTTCCCTCTCCTTACATCTGCATAAGACTTCTGACGACTCTGGGTTGTCTTAAGTCTATCTGTAATGAGTTGCACTCTTTCCATAGAATAATGGACTAAATCTATTCCTATCAAGGCTGCTTCACCTACTTCAAACTAACCAACAGGAGATCAATATCTATGCCCATAAAGTGCCTCAGAAGGGGTCATCTGAATGTTGAAATAATAGCTATTATTGTAGGTGAACTCAATAAGAAGAAGGTGATCATTCCAACTACTGCCGAAATCGATCACACAAGCTCTCAACATATCCTCTAGGGTCTGAATGGTATGGTATGCATGTCCATCCATCAGCGGTTGAAATGTTGTGCTAAGGTTAACCTGAGTACCACGACCTTTCTGAAATGACTTCAAGAAATGAGAGGTAAACTGAGGACTCTATCTGAGATGATAGATAAAGCAACCCCAAGCAACCTGAATATCTCATTAATGTAAATCTTGGCGTAGTCCTCTACCGAATTTCTAGTCTTGACTGCCAAAAAGCGTGAGACTTAGTCAATCTATCTCTATCACCCAAATTAAGTCATGTTGTCTGCTAGTACGCGGCTACCCTGTAATGAAATCCATAATGATCAATTCCCACTTCCAAGTAGGAATGTTGATCTCTTTAGTCATACCCCATGGTTTATAATGTTCTAACTTCACTTGCTTTCAATTGGGGCACTTACTTAAAAAATTTACTATATCCCTCTTCATGCAATTCCACCAAAATATTTCCTACAGATCGTGATACATCTTAGTGGCGCCTATATGAATAAAATATCTAGATTTGTGGGCTTCTGCAAGAATATGTTGTCTCAACTCACCCATAATAGGAACACACAATCTACCCTGGTAGCGAAGTACACCATCTCCCCATTGGGAGAAAACCTCCACTCTCAGATTGTGAACTGCACCCTTAAGTTCAAGCAAGATTGGGTCACTGTCTTGCATTTCCTTAACCTTCTCTACCAAAGAAAAATTCTAACCCATTCTAAACTGTGACACCATTATCTTATATGCTCATAAGGCGAACTCTCAAGTGAGCAAGCCTGTGAACATCCTTCACTAGTTCCTTCTTTTGTTCCTCAACAAGCGCTACATAGTCTGCAAAGAGTATCCTCTACTACATTCGCGCTACCAGTATGGTAATGCACACTCATACCATAATCCTTGAGGAACACAAGACACATTCTTTGGTGGAGATTCAACTCTTTTAGGTGAATACGTACTGGAGGCTCTTATGGTTTTTGAACACATCTACATGAACAACACACAAGTATTGTCTCCAAATGTTAAGTGCAAACACCATTGTTGCAAGCTCGAGGTAATGAGTCAAATAGTTCTTCTTATGCACTTTAAACTATCTAGAAGCATAAGTTATAACTTTATCTCGCTACATCAACACACAACATAGGCAAACTTTGGATGCATCACAATAGATAGAGTCAAGACATGTGCTGCAGTCAACCTAGTTTTCAATTCAATGTAACTTTTCACACAACCATATGACCACTGAAACTTAACAATTTTCTAAGTCTATATTGTCAATAGTGATTCTATGGATGAGAATCCATCCACAAACCTTCTTTAATAACCTGCTATACCCAAGAAACTCCTGATATCTGTAGGACAGGTAGGTCTAGTCCATTGGTTCATTGCTTCTATTTTCTAAGAATTCACTCAGATCCCTTTACTATATACTATATGCCCGAGAAAAGCGATTGAGTGTAAACAAAACTCGCACTTGTTATGTTTTGCAAATAACTAGCGATCCTTGATAGTTTGTAGAACTACTCTCAAATGAATTGCATGTTGTTCCTCATTCCTCGAGTAAATGAGGATATCATTAATAAAGACTATAGCAAACAAGTCCAAGTACTTCTGGAACACCATGTTCATCAAATCCATGAAAGCTGCAGGAGAATTGGTTAGTCCAAATGACATAACTACTAATTCATAATGACCATATGGAGTTCTAATGGCTGTTATCCGAGTGACACTATCTCTGACTCTAAGATGATGATAGCTGGAACTGAGGTCTATCATTGATAAATGGCTAGCACCCTGATGTTGGTAAAACAAGTCATCAATCCCGTGGATGGGATACTTATTCTTAACTACCTATAGTCAATGCACATTCCTAGAGATCCCTGTTTCTTCTTCATGAACAACACTGGCGCACCCCATGGCGAGATACTAGGTCTGATGAATCCCTTATCTCGAAGGTCTTTATACTGCTCTTTCAATTCCTTATGCTCAGCTAAAGCCATTCTGTAAGGAGGAATCAAAATAGGTTGGGTGTCTGGGAGGAGATCAATTCCAAAGTTGATTTCCCTTGCGGGAGGAACTTCAAGAAAATCTTCTCGAAACACTTCGAGAAATTCATTGACTACAGGAACTAACTCAAGAGTTGGGGTTTCAGAGCTAGAATCCTTAACTCGAACTAGATGATAGAGATAACCCTTAGACATCATCTTTATGGACTTAAGGTAAGAAATGAATTGACCCATAAGCGCTAAGCTACTACCCTTCAATTCTAAGATTGGTTCATTTGGAAACTGAAATGAATAATCCTAGTTCTACAATTTATTAAGGCATAACAGGAATGTAACAAATGCATGCCTAGAATGACATCGAAGTCTACCATTTCTAACTCGATACGATCTGCTGAGGTGACTTTATGAGGGACTGTGATAGGGCAAATTTTTTATACCTTGTTAGCTATAAGTGGGTCACCGAATGGAGTATAGAGTTAGAAAGGTTCTGAGCGAGTTTCTGGAATAACACTGAATTGGCATGCTATATAAAGAGTTACAAAATAGAGTGTATCCCCTGGATCTAACAAAGCATAAACATCAAGGTAAAAGACTCGTAATGTACCAGTGACTACATTAGGAGAATCTTCTTGATCTAGGTGAGCCTGGAAAGCATACAACATATTCTGGTGCTGACCACTACCTGTACAAGATGAGTTACCCCGCTGAGTGAGGCCACTTGATGGTGCTACTAAAGGTGTAGATTGCCATTACTACCTCCTTGACCCTGTCTAGAAGGACAATCCCTCAACCTATGATGAGATTGACCACATCCAAAACATCCTTTTTTTCCTGCAAGGCACTTGCCCGGATGGTTTCTTACCACACTTAGGGCAAGTGGTGTATGTCTTGGATCCTAAAAAACTTCCCTGAGACTTAGATCCTGGTGACCTATCCTTCAGATCATACCTGGTCTGGGTCAAGTTGGACGGGGAGTAAGAGTTGGGGCAGATATAGTGATACACTCAAATTACAACTCCCTGAAAAAGTATAAGCGATTGTTGTCAAATAAATAACCCAACATGTAGGTTGGGGTCAATCCCACGAGGAATATGGTTCATTCTTAAACTTAACCCACTATTATATCTGCTTAGTCAAACTATTTTGGAAACAAATATGTAAAGAAGGGGGGCTTTAAGAAAGTAACTGATTGTTGATTATGTGATAAGTAGAAAAAATTCAAACTTTGAGTTATCAATATAAGAGAGAAACTAGGGTATATATGTTCTCCATAATCTCTTGATGCAGTAATCCCAATAATAGTAATCATTCCCTAGTGTTTTACATGTAAAGTTGGTAAGTTATGTATCCCTAAGAGATTGATCCTCCATGTAGAGAATTTCACTTCACATATTGGTCCGACTATGGGTTTATGCTTTACTAACCCTTACCTTTACCCCATATTAGACATCACATTACTGTATGACTTAGTTTTCACACTCGCACCAATTAACATTAGACTATTAGATAGTATCCACAAAATGTTTGTTGTTAATTCTTTTATCATTAACTACCTCGGTCTGCAACTACCAACGAGGCAAGTTCTAATGTTGCGCATTGTTAAATCTACGCGAACGAATTAACAATACATGCATAAACATTATTCAAGAATTTCTTAATCATTATTCATACTTCTTTGATTGCTCATGATTTCCACATCTTTAGTTGTGCATTTAGCTACTCACGATTGAAAGAAAACAATTCATAATTGAGTAAAAAAAATTCATGAACTTACTAGTAGAATTGATGAACTCAAAATCTTCATTTGAAATTCCAAGAGAAAATAGTATCAAATGAGTTCCAAAAACCTAATTGCTAAAGTTTGCAAGTTAAATCCCAAAAACACCAAAATATAGAAGTTAACAATAATGTCTAACCCCTAAAATGAGGATTACAACTCCTATTTATTGAAAACAAATTAAGGAAATAAGTGGCAGGACGCATTTTAAAACGACGCTTTGATCTACGGATCATGGGTCGATCTACGGTTCGTAGGTCCCCTCAGTGGTAAACACTTAGACATTCTTCATCAGGTACTGGAATCTTCAATTTTCTGATCATCAATGAAGAACGTTCACGACGGATCATGGGTCGACCTATGGTCCGTCATCTTGCTCCATGGTTCCACACTTGTTATATTTACATATTCTTTCAACTAAGATGCATCACCTACAGTCTATCCTCGTATTCCGTGGACTGAGTACTAAAACTTTAATCCCCAGAAAAGGACATACGACTGCAAATCCATAGTCCATCATTGGACCTACGGTTCGTGGGTGGTTACTTATGCATTTTCAGCTCGTATCTTCATCAACCACATCCAAGCCCGTTTCCTGCAAAAATTACACATAAAACATTATTTCTAATTAAAAAAATAGCCCAAGACACATAAACTCTAAGTGAAACACATCCAAATTACCGTAAAATCATAGTATATCAATACACTCGACTTAAACTAGTTGTTTATCCTCAAGCGACACATTAAAACTCTAAACGACACTTATGTAGAAGGAGACATACAAAGTCAAGCAATCAAATGACCTTTTCAATCAATTCTATCTCCTTAGTCCAAATCTTTTCATTTAGACTCAACAAGCTAACTCATGCGGATCAGAACATGACATGGATCGACAAATTGACACCACAGCATACACATTTCACAATCACCAAGGTATCAATTTTCCAACAATGTAACTAGTGCCCTCACTTCAATAGAAATCCTTTTTTAACACACAATAGACATGAAGTTTAAGTTCAACGATTCATTCAACACTCGTACAGAAGTGATTTCATGTACAATTAGCGTTTAATACCCTGGGCTTGCCCATATTTTCATGTCATAGACTCACCAAACTAATCGCTAGGATCACTATAGGACTTTCTTAGCTCGTAATGTAGGCTCAGGGTCAGGTAACAATAGTTAGGAGAGGTGCACCAACGGCGAGTAGAATCTATACATTTGGGTACTTTTTAGTGATTTTCTGCCCTCCTTGGCATTCCATTCTTTTTTACCTCTTTTCTCCACCAATTCTTGACATCTTTTTATTTTTCTGCTCTTTCCCTTGTTTTTCTTTCACAGATGTAACTTTTGACTATCTAGCTCATATTTTTCCCTTTTCTTCAATATCTTTTACTACATTTTTCTTTGTTTCTTTCAACATTTTGTCACATCTTTTTCTATGTGTTTCTTTTTTTTTCTCTTCAGCACAAAACTCTTTTCATACCTTTTTTCTTTCGGTTTCATTTTTCCTAGCCACTCTCAACTTATGTATTTTGCATGAGTTGAGGTGCAAAATATATGATGCCAGACTAGGGACAAGATCAAGGTAACTATACACCCTCAACTTAGGATTTTGGCCTAAGTCAAGGTGCAGATGTCCAAGGAGGGACCGGGTCCAAAACTATAATTTTAGGGAAGGTGAGTTAGGTTTATTGAAAGAAGTGGTCTACATTAGTCTCAAACATTTTGATCAAAGGGAATATTTGTTTCTTTTGGTTGAATAATTTAGGGTTGAGTGGGCTTATTTGAACAAGGGCCACGATCATTTCCCAACTTCTAGCCTAGATTATCTTCGTAAGACCAATTGGACAAGTTCTAGATTAACACATACAGTATGAACATTCAAGCTTTTTTCACACACACGTGGAACATTCTTTCATGATCTTATTATTTGATTACCCAATTAAAGTTTTAGCTTAAGTCATGAGGTCAAATCGGCTTCTTATCATGTCATATTGAGATCACATTCAACTAATCAAGCCTAAAGATCTAGCACATTTCAAAAATTTTGGACTTGTATGAAGTTTTCTTCATGCTTTTTATGTCATCATGATTTCATTCTTCTACTTACTTCTACACATAGAACCCTAAACATGCATGTTCAACAAAACGTAAAACAGTCTCTTGGGGGAAAAGAACACATGCAAGAAAACCCCAAAAGAACATTACTGGTTGAGTTAGTCGGACTTCACCTTATCAGTCACAATCCATTTACCCAACCTCTAACAAAAAAAAGGTGCAATTGCCCCAATGAAAAAACAATCAAAATTAAAACATAGGGTGAAGCAAACTTGTGGCGTATATGCACTGAAGACCTCTTAAGAAGTGGGTAGTTTGAGTTTCTCGGAGCCCGCTTAGATCAACACAAAGGACTCCATTAGTAGTGCTCTCACCAACTAACGTAATACTATGAGAAGTTCTCGGAATTCCAAATGGACAAATATCTAAACCACATTCCCTCTATTGTCTCCTTTTCTCATCAAGAATAGACACCCGCTAGGCCTCCTCAAACTGCTGGCGCTCCTTATTCCTCAATAGTCCTCCTCAGTATCGATAGTGTGGTAAATATAGTGGCGCTTTCTAATAGCACAAGAAGAATTTGGTGGTGGCATAGTATCGCTAAAAAGAGCAGTCATCACCACCTCATATTTTGGTACCACAAGGGAAAACTCTGGATCAGTGTCAATGGGAGCTAGGAGTGCAGAAACATCAGCGCAGAGGCTAGCCAACTCCCTCTGAAAGGTAGTCACATCAATGGTCGGGGCTAGCCTCTCCATCACTCACAACTCAAAAACATCTATGCGCTTATGAAAGGCAAGAACCTTTTGTTCCATCATATGCTCCATTCTCACCTCAAACTCCAAAATTGAGTGTTGCATACATGGCTTTATATTTAAAGCAAAGTGGCCATCTGTGTCTCCACCTTTTGAATTCAGGCTAGAGAAATTGTAGTGGACCCTGAAGAGGGAATGGATCGGGATGAGCTAGGGGTTTAAATAGTGGCTGAAGAGGGAGTAGCCTGGTCCTCCGCTATAGGGGTGGAAATGTTGGTGTCATCAGTCGTCATCGACTCAACATCTGCAGCATGATCATCATCAAAAGGTGGTACCTAAACCTGTGGCTCTCTCCGAGGTGCAACAAGATAGAAATCATCCTAAATGAGGTCAATGTCCAAAGTCTTGTTCGCATCAAGAAACCATTAACATTGCCAAACGGGAATGGAAGAATCCCTATAGAGTTGGAAAATCAGACACTACAAAGGCAGGGTAACGATGTCCTTGAAGACCCTTTCGTGGATCTCTTTGATTAGAATGTGGGTGACATCATAGACCTCTCTCATATAACCACATTATCCGCTTGAGTTGAGGATAATTCATTCTGAACCAAAAACCAGAAGAACTTCACAGTGAAGCTCAATGTAGTCTTCCTAATACCCAGACTAGTTGTATGAACTCACTCAGCGCACTCCCCATTCGCACCAATATGACTAGCCAACCACCTCAATAGTGTCTCTTGTTGCTCCGCAATATTACTAGCCAACCACCTCAACAGTGTCTCTTATATCCCTCTGAAATGCCTCGCTCTAAATGATGCCCATCAGTTAGTCATAATTGGCGGTATTTATAGGAAGAGAGTGGGCAGCGCTATATAATAACCAGCGAATGGTGACCTTTGAGATATTGACTGGGAACCCCCACACCAAGTTGGACGGAAGTAGAGGTTGAGCAGCGAGATTGGTCTATTTAGAGATTGAATTCCAGGCGGTGGAATCATATGAGGCATGGAACTATCGGGTCTTCACCTCATTATATATCCCGAGGCTCCATACCATCCACTCAAATTTGTGTCTCCTGAAGAGATCCTGAATAAATGGTGCAGTATGGAGGCTGCTGGTAAGGACCTTGTGCTCCTAAGTAATAGTCTGAGTCATCATTTGATGTTCGTTTAATATTGTGCCATTTTATAATATATGATTCTGGATAGATATACACCATTTGTTCGGATCATTGGCCTTGGGGGAGGCTCAACTCTGGTAGGTGTTGCGCTGTCGCTTGAGCTGGCAGTATTTGATAAAAAAGCGGTAGTGTTGCTAGGACTAGAGCAGGACTGTGGCTTTGAGAAGCCTCTCCTCCAATCTGTATGGCCTCCTCCTTAGATTGTACGTACTGACCTCGTTGGATCTAACCTATTGGGCTTTGTTTCTAGTAGTGCGGGGGTCGTGGGAGAGACCTAGTTGAATGCGGGACATATTCCATACCATTGTGCGCCTTTATCATACGTTAGAAGGGAGCAACTGACTTGGAACTACACCCCCTGTGCATAGGTAACAACTTGCTTTGGAGCCACGGAATCTATGAAAGCTTAGTTAGTACCAAAACAAGGCAATAAAACATATGGATGAATTTTAGAACAACATTAAGAATGAGGCAAAACTAAAAAAAATTCAAGGAATAGACGAACCTGTGACCCACGTTGGGTACCTACGGTCCGTCGATGGAAAGGCATACATGGGTTCCCTATGTAAGTCAAAGTACCCAAGATTTTACTCGCTTATGTGGGAACCATAGATGTGCAAACGGTTCGTCAATGGAACAACGGACCGTAGTCCATACCGTGGTTCTAAATTTAAGAAATATTATGTGTTCCACTGGTCCACAGACCTCGACCTAAGGTCCTTAGGGTAACCTACAGTCCGGGGGTTGGAGTCGTGGGTCAGCTCTGTGCCTGGGTTTCAGACGTTAAACTCACAGTCAATGCAATATTTCAACAAACATACCCTCAAACTAGGCGACATATATTTCACCATATATTTTTGTAGTTTTCCATCCTTAGGGTTGTGATCAATCATTTTTCTTCATATTTACACAAAACCATTGAACAACCGTCAAAACATCCAATTTACATCTATTAACCAATTTATGTGGTTTGAATTTATAACAAACTCACAAACTATCAGTCAAAGGGTATATCTAACTACAATTCAACATTCAAATAGGATATTAACAACCTAAGGTCAAGTTGCAACTTCATGATTTCATAGTTTAAGCAATGAACATCAAATTCAAAGTTAGGATGAGATCATTTACTATACAAGTAATCGGAGTGGGTGAGTGTGTTTGTGAAATGAAATTCTTGAACCTCTTTACTAGCCTTTGACACCAAGCCCAGAACATGGAATCATTGGGGAACGAGATGGAAGTGATTAGGAAGAGAATAGGGAGATAGAGGATTGATATGGGAAATAAGGGAGTGATTTGGGAGTGATTAATGAAAGAATATGGGGTTCTTGGATGGTTGTAATAGCTAAGGAGAAAATATGGTAGCGTAAATGTTTCAAAAATGAAGACTTTTAATGTAAAGAGGTTTGGGTCAGTCTAGGCGAAAACCGCAGGTTTGACCCATGAGACCCCGTCGAAGGTCCGTGGGTTGACCTATGGACCGTGGGTTGGTTCCATGGGTCAGTATGACACTTAGAAAGAGTAGAAAACATACATGGGATCTATGAATGCCATCCACAGTCCATGGTTTCACCAACAGACCGTCGAAGGGGTCGGTAGACCAGGGTACAACTATTTGCTGCAGATTTTGCTTTTCATTCTTGCACACTTCGCAACCATTAGGACTTCCTTTTTTAATATTTTAGGATATTTTTTAGAAACTGATACTAATCTATATCTAGCCGACAAATAAAAAAAATAAACATCAATTTAAAGAGGTTAAAAATCAAAAATAAAGAAGAAAACTCCTATAAAAAAAAGAAAAACCTTTAGTTGGATAGATTGTACATCTTAGATTGCATCCCAAACATCGGTTGATTTAACGTCGCGGCCCGACGTAGATAGCTTGATTAATTAGACTTCATCAACATAAGAGGCCTCAATCACTTCTTGCACCCTCGCTGATTTCCCCAAGTAGACTTTAATCATTTGTCTGTTCACTTTGAACCACTTACCTTCCTTGTTCTCGATCTCAACCGCCCGTGGAAAATTTAAGTGAATATGAATGGCTCGGTCCATTTGACTCGAGTTTTCGAGGAAGCAGCCTCAAGATTGAGTTGAATAAGATCACCAAATCACCCACAACAAATTCACGCTTTTCAATCTTTTGATCATGGTACTTTTTCATCTTCTCTTTATACAAGACTGGACTTTCATATGCTTTTAGGCAAAACTTATCAAGAATATTCATATCATTAGCCTTTGACTCGATGCGGCGCCCCAATACAAATTCAATTTATGTAGTGCCCACATTGCTTTGTGCTCTAGCTCTATAGTCAAATGACATGACTTTCCATATAAAAGTTGTTAGGAGGATATACCTATAGGAGTCTTGAATGCGGTGTGATAGGCCCATAGACAATCATCAAGCCTTCTTGACCAATCAATTATGTTGGCGTTCACAATCGTTGCAAGGATTTTATTTATCTCTCTATTCAACACCTCAACTTGCCCAATAGACTGCGGATGGTAAAAAGTGGCTACATTGTGACAAACTCCATATTTCTCCAGTAACACCTTAAACTACTTATTACAACAATGAGAACCTCCACAGGTGATAATCGCCCTAGATATACCAAATTTGTTGAACATACTCTTTTTTAGGAATGCGATGACACTGTTTCCCTGATTGTTTGAAACCAAAATTGATTCCAACCATGTCACGCCCCGAGTAACCTCAGAGACGCGGACACGGGACCTAGGACCACAAGTGATCCCAAGCTAACCACATTGTCATGATCATGATCATACTAAAAATAATAAACCGATACGGAAGCTAAATCATAAATAAAATGAAAAGATGGAGAATACCCATACACTATAACTACTGAGATATATGAAAACTAATGAGTTTAATACAAAGAAGATATCAACTCGATACTAAGCTGAAACAAACTATGTTTGAAATAAGCCTCTAACTGACTAGAAATGTTGGGACATGCCCAAACTAAGTCTAGCAAAACTTAAACTTAAGGACTAAAATATTAAAAGGAAACTCGTGACTATTTTCATCGGAAAATGAGGACTCACCCCTCATTATGCTGTACTGGAGATCAGAAACCGATCTAAGCATGATTTGGATGATGAGAATCGTAACCTACATCAGGAGAAGATGTAGCGCACGTATGCGTTATTACTTGAAAGGTACTAAACATGCAGGATAGAGTAAAACTTAAATAATACATAACTGAACAAGTAATAAAGCAATTATATAATCTGAACGTGATATACTGAATGCTGAGATAACTAAATACAGTGACCAATTTATATCATGCTGAAACTGAACACTGGATATACTGATAAATGGTCAATGCAATGGAATCTTAATGAACTGTGGGAGCTACTATAACTGATAATAAAACCACACGAGGTAAATGTGGAGTCCAATGTATATGCCTCATCGATAGGACCTAATTTAACCCTGCGAGCGGTATAAAGGCATGCTAGCGTGATCAATAAATCGGTGCACACAGTCGGGACTTACGACCTACTTGGCTAGTAAATTAGGACTATTTGGGTACACTGAACCCTAGTCAAACTCGGTATTATGCTACTCCCTATGAATTAAGTTGTTAACTGATTATGACTGAGTTTCTATAAATACTAGATAGCTCAAATTGAACATACAAACTGAGAATGCAATAATTAATCTGATAATAATGCATTAACAATTGAGGCATGTGTAATTTAATAACTGAAATATCTGACCTAATATGTATAATTCAAGAAATAAAGAAATTTATAGCTAGGGTTCTGAGATTCATGCGATAAACTGAATATTAACGTAATAATATGATTTTGATCATTTAAATAGCTAAGAAACCAATATTTCTAGCATTCAAGAAACACTAAGTGTAGTTATGATATGAGAATCAAAAAACTTACTGAAAACTAGGAACCTAATGGGTGAAAGGAACCCACTAGTGAAATCCCACATACCTGGTGATGAATTCCTTGAAGAAATTTTTAGATTACGGGGCTGGAACGGATGGTACCTTATTGCATTCTTGAACTAGGGTTCTTGACCTTTTTTTTCCTCTTGCTTCTAATTTTCTATGTTTTGATTAATTATTTAAGTTAGGTAAGTTTTAGTTATGTTTCTAAACTTAAACTGACTAAAATCTTATTATTTAGGGTTTAAACGATATATCTTAGGGTTTAAACGATATAGAAAAACACCAAAAGACCCTGCTGTCAGAGTGATCGACGGATTTGACTGACGGGCCATCGTTCAATTGACGGTCCGTAGGTTGGGTCCGTTATTTGAGTCTTCTCGACAGATCTTCACTAAAATAAGCATAACTTTTTACTCGAAGGTTGAATTTTAGCAAACTTGGCGGCGTTGGAAAGAGGATTCAATGATTTATCATATTGTAGGTTATAGGACACCTAATTTCTTTTGTCCTAAGAGTTATGACCATTTGAAGTTGACCCTAAAATAAATTTCCCCCTAACTAACTGCTAACCTTCACTTACAATCATACCTGCGGTCTATAGGTCCATCTACGGACCGTACTGGTCGATCGTGGTTCATGTCAGAGGTTGGGTAATGGGGTCTTGATCCATGGACCATGGTCTGACTTACAGACCGTAGGTCTGTTCTTGGGTCGAGACTTAGTAAATTTTCTTTATCTGGGTTTTGGGGAGGAGTTGCAAGGGTGAACTAATGACCTAAAGCACGGGCCGTAGATCAGATTACGGTTCATAGATGGTGACCGTAGGTTACACCTGCAATTTTTGGAAAAGCTAATTTCTAGTCTGTTTTTGGATACTGGGTGTAACATTATATCCCCCTTGGGAACATTCGTCATCGAATAAAGACTAAACTAGATGAAGTAGAGGGAGAGACTTACCACTAAACATTGAAAATTGAGTTTCTGATTGAATTGAGTTCCAAGAACATGCAATTACGCATAAAATGCGAGTACAAACTGAGGGAACATGATTCTAAGGCTAAATTCACGCTTGAATGACTAAAAATTGAAGAGGGACTATTACCTCAAGATGGAGTGGAATCGCAATGAAAGAGGTGAGGATACTTGGCTTTCATGACTCTTTAGCTTCCCAGGTAGCTCCCTCTATGGGCAGACTCCTCCACAAAACCTTGACTGAAGTGACTTATTTGTTTCTCAATCTTTTAACCCAACGATCAAGAATCTTAATTGGTACATCCTCATAAGAAAAACTATCTTTCACAACCACACACTCTAATGGCACTACGGATGCTACATCACCCACACACTTCTTCAACAGTGAGATGTGAAAAACTGGATGCACTAATGCTAATTCTGCTAACAACTCTAACTCATATGCCACTTTGCCAACCATTTTAAAGATCTTTTATGGGCCTATATATCTAGTAATGATCTTCCTATTCTTGCCAATTCTCATCACCCCTTCATAGGTGACACTTTTAGGAAAACCCAATCATCAATTTGGAATTCTAGTTCGATTATCCTTACATATGCATAAGATTTCTGATGACTTTAGGCTGTCTTAAGTCTATCTCTAATGAGTTGCACTTTCTCCATAGCATAAAGGAATGAATCTGGTCCTATCAAAGCTGCTTCACCTACTTCAAACCAACCAACATGAGATCTACATCTACGCCCACATAGTGCCTCATAAGGGGGCATCTGAATGCTGGAATGGTAGCTATTGTTGTAGGAAAAATCAATAAGAGGAAGGTGATCATCCCAACTACCCTTGAAATGGATCATACAAGCTCTCAACATATTCTCTAAGGTCTGAATGATACACTCTGCCTGTCCATCCGTATGTGGATGAAATGTTGTGCTAAGGTTAACTTGAGTACCAAGACCCTTCTGAAATAACTTCCATAAATGAGAGGTAAACCGAGGACCTCTATCACAGATGATGGATAAAGGAAACCCCATACAACCTAAAAATTTCATTAATGTAAATCTTGGCATAGTCCTCTACTGAATCTGTAGTCTTCACCGCCAAAAAGCAAGAAGACTTAATCATCCTATCAACTATCACCCAAATAGAGTCATTATGTCTGTGAATATGGGGTAACCATATGATGAAATCCATATTGATCACCTCCCACTTCCAAGTTGGAATGTCGATCTCTTGAGTCATACCCCCTGGTTTTTTATGTTCTACCTTTACTTGCTCGCAGTTGGGGCACTTACTCATTAAATCTTCTATATCCCTCTTCATGCCATTCCACCAATAGACTTCCAGCATATCGCGGTACATCTTACTGGCACCTGGATGTATAGAATATCTTGAATTATGGGCTTCTGCAAAAATATGTTGTCTCAGCTCACCCACATCAGGAACATACAATCTACCTTGGTAGCGAAGAACACCATCTCCCCCTTGGGAGAAAACCTCCACTCTTTGATTGTGGACTGCACCCTTTAGTTCAAGCAAGATTTGATCATTGTCTTGTTTTTCCTTAAACTCCACTACCAAAGAAGATTCTGCCCCATTCTGAACTATAACACCACTGTCTGATATGCTGATAAGGCGAACTCCCAAGCGAGCAAACCTGTGAACATCCTTCACTAGTTTCTTCCTTTCATCCTCAACATGGGCTACACTACCCATAAATAATTTGCTAAGAGCATCTTCTACTACATTCACCATACTAGGATGGTAATGCACACTCATATCATTATCCGTAAGGAACTCAAGCCATCTTCTCTGGCGAAGATTAAACTCTTTCTAGGTGAAAACATCACATGAACACCATACAAGATGTGTCTCCAGATCTTGAGTGCAAACACCACTGCTGCAAGATCAAGGTCATGAGTTGGATAGTTCTTCTCATGCACCTTAAGTTGTCTATAATCATAAGTTATAACCTTATATCGCTGCATCAACACACAACCTATTCCAACGCAAGATGCATCACAATAGATCACATAACCATCTTAACCCTCTGGTAGAATCATGAAAGGATCTGTAGTCAATCTAGTTTTCAATTATGCAAAACTTTTCTCACAATCATCTGACCATTTAAACTTGACCATCTTTTGAGTCAACCTAGTCAATGGTGAGGTTATGAAAGAAAATCCTTCCACGAACCTTCTATAATAACCCGTTAGACCTAAGAAACTTCTGATATATGTAGTAGAGGTAGGTTTGGGCCATTTTTTCACTGCTTCTATCTTCTGCGAATCCACTCAGATCCCGTCGCTAGATACAATGCGACCAAGAAAAGCAACGGATTGCAACCAGAACTCACATTTTCTAAACTTAGCGAATAACTGGCGATCTTTGAGAGTCTGCAGAACAACTCTCAAATGACTTGCATGTTCTTTCTCATTCCTAGAGTAAATGAGGATATCATCAATAAAGATGATAACGAACAAGTCCAAGTACTGTTTGAACACTCTGTTCATCAAATCCATGAATTGTGCAGGAGAATTTGTTAGTCCAAACGACATAACTACAAATTCATAATGACCATACTGAGTTTTGAAGGTTGTTTTTGGAAGGTCACTATCTCTGACTCTAAGTTGATGATCACCCGATTTGAGGTCTATCTTTGAGAAATGACTAGCACTTTGAAGTTGGTAAAACAAGTCATAAATCCTAGGGATGGGATATATATTCTTTATTGTAACCTTGTTCAACTATTTATAGTCATTGCACATTCTGAGATAACCATCTTTCTTCTTTATGAACAAAACCGGTGTACTCCATTGCGAAATACTAGGTCGAATGAAACCCTTATCTTGAAGGTCTTTAAAGTAATCTTTCAATTCCTTAAGATTTGTTGGAGAAATCATGTAAGGAGTAAAATAAATACGATGGGTATCTGGAAGGATATCAATTCAAAAGTCGATTTCCTTTTTTGGAGGAACTATGGGAAGATCTTCTTAAATCACTTCTTGAAACTGACTAACTTCTAGAATTGACTCAACAGTTGGGGTTTTGGAGTTAGAATACTTGACCCGACTAGATGATAAATATAACCACTAGAGATCATCTTTCTAGCCTTAAGGTAAGAAATGAATCGAACCATAGGCGCTAAGCTACTACCTTACCACTCTAAGATTGGTTCATTTGGAAAATTAAAACGAACAATTCTAGTTCTACAATTGACTGAGGCATAACAGTATTGTAACCAATCCATGCCTAGAATGATATCAAAGTCTACCATTTCTAACTCTACAAGATTTGCTGAGGTGACTTTCTAGGAGAAAGTGACAGGGCAATTTTTGTATACCCGTTTATCTATAACTGGGTCACCAACACGAGTAGAGACTAAGAGAGGTTCTGAGAGAGTTTCTTGACTAACACTGAATTGGAATGCAATGTAAGGAGTTACAAAGTCGAGAGTAGCCCCTGTATCTAACAACGCATAAACATCAAGGTCAAAAACTTGTAACGTACCAATGACTACATTAGGAGAACCTTCCTAATCCTGGCGAGTATAAAGAGCATACAATATGTTCTAGCGCTGACTGCCACTTGTACTCGATGAGTTAACTTGTTGAGTTGGGCAACTTGCTTGTGTTACTAAAGTTGTAGACTGAACTCTACCATTACTACATCCTTGACCCCATCTAGAAGTTTAATCACTCAACCTGTGACCGAATTGACCGCATCCAAAGTTTCTTTCCTTCCTTTCCTGCGAGGCACTCGCCTAGTTGGTTCTTACCACACTTAGGGCAAGTAGGGTATGTCTTGGTGCTTGAAACACTTCACTAAGACTTAGATCCTAGTGCCCTAACCTTCTGATCATACTTGTTCTTGGAGGATGGAACTAGTGCTTACGAAAGGTTAGGTCAAAGACTTCTGCTGAAATTATGAGCGATTTCCACCGCTTGACTTCTGCTGAGAATAGTCATCATTCCCAATCCTAGCCATCTTATTCTCCTTGGCCTATTCCCTAAGCTTATCACCCTCAACCTGCTGAGCATGAGTCCTAAACCAATTGATGTTCATGTCTCCCAGTAATATAGTATTTCTGCACTCTATTTCACCAAATCTAATACTCCATACAAGAACTTATTTATTTGAGCCCTAGAGTCAGCAACCATGTGAGGAGCATACCTGGAGAGTTTGTTAAACTTGATCCATACTCTTGGACCATCATGTCATCCTGCCTTATGTTCATGAATTCATGTGTCTTTGCTTCTCTCAACTATATTGGGAAGAACTTGTCCAAAAAGGTTTGACTAAATAAATCCCAAGTAATAGGAGTTGTATCTGTACCCCTATTTCCTTCTAATGAGTGTTTAAGATATAAGCAACATCTTTAATCTAGTATGATGCCAAATCAACCCAATCATTCCCAGTGACCTCCATCAGCACAAAGATCTTCTTGAATTCTGGGATCTGATACGATGAAATTACACTTCCCTAAAGAAGTATAAGCGGTCGTATCAAGTAAAGAACCCAAATGTTAGGTTGGGGTCGATTCCACGAGGAAAATGGTTTATACTTAACTTTAGTCTACGATTACTTCTATTTAGTCAAGTCCTTTCAAAAAACAAACAATTAAAGGGGGGATTTTGTGGACAAAAATATTTAATTAATTCTAAGTAAACAAGTACCAAGTGTAAATATTTGATGTTTATCAAGTGATGAGAGAAACTAGTGTGTAAGTGTTCCCCATAGGTTCATAATGCAGTAACCCTAGCTATAACAACTCTTTCCTAGTATCTTGCATGCAAAGTAATAAGTTATGTATCCCTAATTCCTTGGTCCGGCAACTAAGTAATTTCACTCCGCACCTTGGTTCGGATACGTGTGTATACTTTACTAAACCTTACGTTTTACCTCATATTAAGCATCATATTCAATTTATGGCTAAGTTACTACTTGCACCAATTGAAACTAGCCTATTTGATAGTGTATACTAAATCTACGTTGATAATTCTTTTCTTATTATCTACCTCTTTAGTCCGACAAGTAGGAACAAGGCGAGTTCTAACATTGGCCACTGTTAAAAATACTTCTAAACGAAAGAATTATCAATACATGCAAGAAACTATTCTAGAATTGTTATTTTGCTAGTTTTACTTTGTTAATTACCCATGGTTCCCACAACCCTAGTTGTGGATTAGTTACCCATGCTAAGTATTACACAATTCATGATTAATAAACAAGAAATCATATACTTACTTTAGCAAGTTGAAGAAAACCCAGAAAATATCACTTGAATTAATGAATAATATTATAAGAAACTATTCCGGAAAGTATAAGCATTTTCCAAAACCAAAGTTCAACTTCCAATAATACAAATCTCAAAAACAATAAAGAGTCTAACCCCAAAAACGAGGTCTTTTGTCCTAATTATAATAATAGAGTCCTAAAATAAAAGGAAACCTAAATAAGGAAAACTCTGTCCAAAATGCGTCTCGAGTCGACGACCTTACTGACGGTCTGTCGATGGATCGACGGACCTTCGACTCCTCCGTCGGTCATACTTGAACTCTTTTTCAGCTGCCATTCTCTTCAATCATTCTATTACCATCGACGCACCCCATCGATGGTCCGTCAATGGCATTACGGTCTGTCAACGGACTCTGTTGCTCTACACTTAGAATCGTTTTCAACTCGTGTACTAGGACTACATTCTGTTAACACCAACGGTTTGCCAGGACAGTCTGTCGATGAGTTGACGGACCGTCAACCCTTCCGTAGCCCCACACTTAGTCAGAATTCCCTGATCTTTCTTCAGCATCCTAAATTTTCAGTCTACGGTCACCACCTATGGACCGTCAATGGGTCGACGGACCGTCGATGGCTCCGTAGGTCACCAGTTCTGCACTGATTTTAGCACAGTCTTCTATGTTTTCATTTTGGACAGTTTTCCTGCAAACAAAGATAAAAGTACATTAAAGCTACTACAAAGAGGCCTTAGACATACACTACACTTAAGGAAAAAGCATTGGAAGTACCGTAAAAGCACGGTACATCAACACCCTCAACTTAAATTCGTTGTTTGTCCTCAAGCGACGCACTATGACTCACCACAACAACTTTGTACAAAAGTATCCTTATTTTAGCTTTCACAATCATGTGGCTATCAATCCCTATTATTTTCATTATGTTCATGCATGATATCACTATTAGGCTCGCTCATGTGTATAAGACCATGACACAGACTCACCACGCACAGACACCTCTCCTCTTTTATCTCTCACGAAGGTGCCAATTTTCCAGTATTGCAACTAGTGTCCTTACTTCAAAAACAATATCCTCCTTTTTCACAAATTGATTTTGGTTTGAGTATAAGGATTATTTTCAACACTCACTCTCAGAACAACTTCTCACCTCATTGATACTTGTTGCCATAGGCTTGCCCTTATTTTCACTGCTTTAAGTTCACCATATTAGACTCTCAGGATCACGATAGGTCTTTCTTAGCTTGTAACGTAGGCTCAGGGTCAGGTAGGGTACATTTGGATGCATTTTAGTGACTTGTTTCCCTCCTTGACATAATGGCTAAGTGTTCTACCTTTTCATCGTTTATTACGCCTTACTCTTCATATTCTTATATTCTTTGCATTGCTTTTCTCCTTTCTTTCTCCTTTTGTGTAAATGACTCTAGGCTTGCCCTTATTTTTATTTTCAAATTTTCAACCTTTTCAATTGATTTCAACTTTGCTTGAGTCACTTTTCTTTTTTTCTTTCTCTTTTTTTATTAACTCTTTCAACCCCACTTTCCGAAATATTCCTCATAATAGCCACCCTCAACTCATTGCTTTGCCATGAGTTAAGGTACACAATACTCAAAGTTGGGTCAGGGCCAAGACGAGATTAGTTTCTGCATTACCCACCCTCAACTTATGCTTTTGGCATAAGCTGAGGTGCACATGTCCAAGGAGTGACCAGGGCCAACATATTGTACCCAGAAAATATAAGTTAGGCTAGAAAAGAACGGTCCATTTTAAGCTCAAATTATTTGGATCAAGAAGGGATTAATTTCATGGTTTTCTTTTATTTAGGCTAAAGATTGACTATCTTGAACAAGGGCCTATGATCCTTTCATAATTTTCTAACACGGATTACTTTTAGCAGGACTAACCGGGCAAGTTCTAGCTCAGTACCAACAGTGTACTATTCAACTTTCCTCACACACACTTAACACCTCATTACCCTACTAGATTATCAGACACCTAGTTCGAGCTTTTAGATTAAGGGTCATGCAGTGGTGTATCTCTATGTCATGCTTAGAGCCACACATTCATCATTCAATGCAAAATCATGCAAGCAGTTTCTTTAAAACAGGATATCATTTTATTTAGCCATCATGCTTTAGATTTCATATATATACTATCTACAAGATACTAACGTGCAGATTCAACAGTAAAATAACCAGTCTCTTGGGGAAAAAGAACACAGGCAAGAAAACCCCAAGAGAGGATCGTGAGTTGGGCTACTCAGACTTCACCCTAGCACTCACTTTCCATTTACCCCACCCCCAACAAAAAAAAGCATGCAATTGTCCCCAATGCATAAGAAAAGTAAAACAAGGTGGTAGGTGAAGCAAACCTGAGGCGCATAGCACCGATGATCAATAAGTTGGCGGGTCCGGTTTCCCGGAACCCGCTCCCTTTGTAGTAGAGACACCACAAGTAGTGTCCGCTGCAATAAAAGCACCCTCAGTAGTACTCCTCTCAACATCAGCAATCCCGGAGCTAGACGCCCCAGACGCCACCTCCTGAGCCCTCATATGTCGGGCCTCCTCATCAATCAGCGAGACTCTCCTCGCAGCCTCCAACTCAAGACTATCTATCTTTCTAGCTCGAGTCTCATCATCCTATCTGGATTGGTGCCTCTTGGTATGATCATGTGGCGGAGGCGGTGGCGCAACAGCGGTCTGCAAAAGGGCAGCCAACACCATTTCCTCAACAGGCTCTGCAGATAGGGCCTCAAACTTGGGCACCCGGGCCTACAGAATGGCATCCATATCTGCCCTCAGACTCGCCACAACAGTGTGGAGAGTCATCAAATCTACAGTAGGGGCTGGCCGGGCGAGCACCCTCAACTCAAAGGCATCCAGGCGCTGGTGGACCGCAAGAATCTTCCGCTCAGTCTGTTGGGCCATCTTCCTCTCGATCTTCTCCTCTGCTTCAGAAATAGACTTCTGCATAAGGCTGGATATGATGCAGAAGTGTGGCCATTTGGGCCTCTAACTTCTGGACCCTAGCGATCGGGACCAGTGCTGCATATGGGGTGGAGCGGGAGGAGCTCGGAGCTGTGCTAGTACCCATGATATACTCAACTGGGGTGGTGTTGGTAGTCTCTGATGTAGCCTGATCAGCCTCTCGGTCTTGCTCTACCGTGTACGCCAAGTTTTCACCAAGCGGCTGCACCTCTGCTCTGGGCCCTCTGTGGGGTGCCGCCTCATTGTCTTTATCCCGGATGAGACTGATATCAACTACCCCAGTGGGAGCCCTCAGAATATCAATATGCCATATGGGCACTCCAGTAGACCTGCACAACTCAAAAATCAAGCAGGGGAAAGGGTATGTGGTGGTGGCCTTAAAGGCCCTCTCATGAATGACTGACAGCAATAGTTTTGGAATGTCCACGTCGAACCCAGCAACCAAAGCAGCTACCAGTACTGCCCTATCCCATGTAACAATGTTGTCAGCAGCAATGGGGGATAGGCACTTACGGACTAATATCCAGATAAATTTGGCCGTGAATGTAAGGTTGGCCTTTTTGATGACCCATCTGGGCTCCAACACCCAATCTGCACCCTCGCCATCTACAGAAATGTGTTGTGCTATCCACCTCTTGGTGATCTCTCTCAGCCCCAGATTACGATGAAAATGGCCCTCCTTAATTAGCTTCCACCGATAGTCAAAATCAGGGGTAAGGATCTCCCTAGTAGCATCTCTGTCAGCGCCGTATAAGAACCGACGAAGAGTAGGTAAGGAGATGTCTACCCTTTGGCCACTGACTGAAAGATGATCAAGTGGTGCCTGTTTAGCGGGATTAGACCACCTATTAGTAGAAGATCGGAGAGTCGCTACATAAGAGGCGTAGAACTCTCGCACCACCTCCTCGCTGTAGCGTCCAACACTCCGAGCCATCCACTCTAGCCGATGGCGAGTGAAAAGAGCATGTTCATCAGGGACAAAATGGATACACCCTATAAGAACTCGATGCTCAATTGTAAGAGTCCGAGTCATGACCCCCTTATCATTGAGCAGCTTGGCGTCCCTATACACCTGGTATTGTCCTTGTACACACCACCGGTTGGGCTGATCAGCAACCGGTGCAGGGACGTCGGTCGAGGGTGCTGGAGTGGAATTCGCAGTGTTAGCCTCATCAAACGAGGCAGAATGGACCGGTACAGCATCAAAAGTAGGACCATGTGAAGCTGATGCTTCCTCAGACCCGGAGCCTCCTCGGAGCCAGACGCTCCCTCAGAACCTGCAGCAGACCCAGACGGTGTGTCGGTCAGTGTGCGCTCCTCATCAGATTAGAAGGAAGTGAATACGCCGGATGCCACCTTCGTGGGCGTTCGTTGAGTGGTCCTAGCAGTACGTGTAGGTGTCTGGGTTCCGGGTGGCACTTATTCTGGGTCGCGTTCATCGTCGGACGAGCCAATCACCAGCCGGCGTGAAAGGGCGACAGACTTGAAACGTCCTCGAGAGTAGACTAAGTCTTGCTTGGGGGCCATTGGTACCTGCAAATTAGAGTTATTAGTTTCATTGTATACATCTAACACACCCAAGAGAACCAAGACCAAACTGTGAAACACAAAACACTGTCCAGTTCAGAACTGCAAAACTAACCGACGGACACTATAGACGGTCCATCGATGAAATGATGGTCCGTCGGTAGGGTCCATTGGTGAACACCTAGCAAATATTTTGAAATCTACAGGAATTAATGTTCTGTTAGAGATGATGTACCTTTAGGTTGGTCCGTCGAGCCACCGAGGGTCGTAGGTATGGTCCGTCGTTGGACACTTAGAAAAAATTTCAAAATGGTTGACATGCAAAGTTTCTGTTAAAGATGACGGAAGTGCAGGATGGTCCGTCGATAGAACGACGGACCATCGACCACCTCCGTGGCTATACACTTAGACTAAAATCTAGGAACCCTCAGCAAACAGCATTCTGTTAAAGACGACGGACGTGCAGGATGGTCCGTCGATCAACTGACGGACTGTAGACCACGTCCGTCGTTCCAGAGTTAGGAAAATATGGGGAGTGACTATTGACGGACCCCATCGATGGTCCATCGACTGACCGACGGTCCGTAGATGGGGTCTCGTACTATTGGTCAGACAGATTTTTGGTAGTCAGACAGATTTTTGGTAAGCCATGGTTGGTACCCCAAAGAACAATATTTAAGCAAACTAAGATATATTAAATTCATCTAGCATTTAACAAACCATTTCGTCATTCCTTGGGCATGGATTATCGCAACTTTAAACCTAGATTCTAAAGGATCAAACCCAAAGTCGGAAACAACAACACTAAAAACACATTACATTTTGACCATAAACCCCCAACCCATTCACTTTCCATTATTCTAAGGGACTAGGAGCTCAGTTTCAACAATTTTGAGCATGCAATTTTTTCCCAAATTTAAGACCCACATACGTATGACATCAATTTAGCATGAAAATGAACGATAATTCATTTAACAAATCAGAATGACACCGAGCCAAACATTGAACCCCATCGAAAGGAAGACAGAAACAGATGGGTATCTGGAAGAGAAAAGCTTGTGAGAGTTATGGGATCTGGGGAAGAGGGAAATTAGAGTGTTTAAGAGGGTGTAAATTGGTGAGTGAGCAGAGGAGTTGAAAGAAAATGGGGAGGGAAACGGTTGGGAAGGGGATTTGAAAGGGTGGGGTAACTGAAAAGCTTAAAAATTCAATATATAGCAGGTCGAGTCGGGTCGGGTAACTGGGTCTAGGGAACTAACGATTCCCCGTCGACGGACCGTAAGTTCATTCCCTAACTTAGAAAAGTAAAAAAAACAAACCTGGGATCTACGGACCCTACCGATGGTCCGCCATTGGTACGACGGTCCGTCGATCAATGCACCAGACCAATTTTCTGCAGATTTCTGGTGATTTGGTCCCTGCACATTTAACACCCAATAAGCTAATATTTTTGTATTTTCTGGACACTTTTTAGACAAGGACTCTAGTCTACTCTCTAGCCAACACTTCTAAAAAGAAAGCGAAAGAAAATTCATACGTGACATTAAGTAAGAAAAACAGAAATAATGCAACTACACCTATAAAATCACGAAAAACCTATTGTTGGCTAGAGGATACATATTGGGTTGCCTCCCAATCAGCGCTTGATTTAACGTCGCGGCAAGATGCAGGACTCTTGATTACTCAGACTTCATCAAGATGGTATGACTCGATCACTTCATTCGCATTTTCAGCATGCCCTAGATAGATTTTGATTCGTTGCCCGTTCACCTTGAACCTTAGACTTTCCTTATTCTCCAACTCAATTGCTCCATGAGAGAAAACTTGGTGATCAAGAATGGACCAGTCCATTTGGACTTGAGTTTGCCCGGAACAAGCGCAACCTAGAGTTGAACAAAAGCACCAAATCCCCAACCACAAAATTGCGCTTATCAATCTTTTGGTCATGGTACTTCTTCATCTTCTCTTTGTAGAGGGCTAAACTTGCATATGACTTCAAGCGAAACCCATCAAGCTCATTTAAACCATTCAACCCTGGTTCCGTTGCATCATTACAATTCATCTTAAGTTTTTTCATTGCCCACATGACCTTATGCTCTAACTCAACCGGCAAGTGACAAGCGTTCCCATATACAAGTTGGTATGGATACATACCAATGGGCGTCGTGTATGCTGTCCGATAGGCCCAAAGAGCATCATCAAGCCCCTTTGACCAATCCGTTCTATTCGCATTCACCATTTTCGCCAGAATCTGCTTGATTTCCCTGTTTGATACCTCAACTTGCCCACTAGTTTGAGGATGGTACGGCGTGGCCTCATTGTGGAGAACCCCATATTTCTCCAACAACCCTTTGAACAACATGTTGCAAAAGTGGGATCCCCCATCACTAATAATGGCCCTTGGTGTGCAAAATCTGGAAAATATGTTCTTTTTCAAGAACGCGGTGACACTCTTCCCTTCATTATTTGCAAGTGTTACGTCTTCCACCCATTTTGACGCATAATCAACCGCCACAAGAATATACTTCATCCCATGAGAACTCACAAAGGGGACCATAAAGTCAATACCCCACACGTCAAACAACTCAATTACAAGAATGGGATTTAAATGGAGTTCTTGCCGTCTAGAAACACCTCCATCTCTTTGGCACCTATCACATGTCTTGGCAAACTCATGAGAATCTTGGTGGATGGTTGGCCAATAGTAGCCACATTGCAAGATTATATGGGCTGTTCGGATACCACTATGATACCCACCCACAGGCGAGGAGTGGCATGCCTCCAAAATACTCAACATCTCAACTTATAGTACACAACGCCAAATAAGCCCATCGGCACAACTCCTATATAAATATGGCTCATCCCAAAAGAACTTTTTCACATTATGCATGAACTTTTTCCTTTGATGAAAGGACAAGTCCGATGGGACGATATCACTAGCCAAGTAATTCGCAAAATCAGCGAACCATGGACTCAAGTCTTGAGAAGCGACCAATATGTGCTCATCAGGGAAAGTATCATCAATCTCAGCCTTTTCACCCAATTCTCGCATAGCTTCATCCTCTAGCCGGGACAAGTGATCGGCAACTTGATTTTCGGTCCCTTTTCTATCTTTCACTTCAAAGTCAAATTCTTGCAACAGTAATACCCAACGAATAAACCTCGGTTTTGCATCCTTCTTTGCTATTAAATATCTCAAGGCAGAATGATCATTATGCACTATAACTTTCGTGCCAAGCAAATAGGAGCAAAATTTCTCGAAAGCAAAGCCCACCGCAAGAAGCTCTTGTTCAGTCACAGTGTTGTTCTATTGAGCTTCATTATGGGCTTTACTGGCATAGTAAATGGGGTGAAGGATTTTATCCCTTCTTTGTCCCAAATCAACACCAAAAGAAACCCCACTAGCATCACACATAACCTCAAATGATTTGCTCCAATCCGGAGAAATAATGATGGGCGCAGACACCAACTTCTCCTTCAACTCTCCAAATGCCTTCAAACAGGATTCATCAAAATAAAATTTACACTCTTTCTCAAAAGCTTGCACAGAGGATGTGCAATTTTTGAGAAATCTTTTATGAACATCTGGTAGAAACCCGCGTGCCTAAGGAAAATCCTCACACCTTTTACAGAGATGAGCGGAGAAAGTCTTTCTATCACCTCGACTTTAGCTCGATCAACCTCTATACCCTTATCTGAGATGCGATGTCCCAATACAATACCCTCGAAGTGACATTTTCCCCAATTTAGCACAAGGTTGCACTCTTCACATCTTTTGAGAACTTCAGACAAGTGATTCAAACAATGATCAAACGAGTCACCAATAACAGAAAAATCATTCATAAATACCTCAATGGTGTCCTCCACCATATCGGACAATATGGACATCATACATCTCTGAAAAGTAGCCAGTGCATTACACAACCTGAAGGGCATCCTCTTGAACGCGAAAGTTCCATAAGGACACGTAAAAGTGGTCTTCTCTTGATCTTCTGGTGCAATAGAGATTTGATTGTAACCCAAATAGCCATCAAGAAAACAATACCACCCCTTACCTGCAAGTCTATCCAACATCTTATCCATGAAGGGCATAGGAAAATGGTCCTTCTCAGTCCATGCATTCAATTTTCGGTAATCCATACACACTATACATCCGGTCATTGGCCTCATTGGAAAAAGATCATTTTTCTCATTAGGGACCACAATCATTCCCCCTTTCTTGGGAAAACACTGAACAGAGCATACCCAACTACTATCAACGATCGTATATATGACTCCAGCATCCAACCACTTAATAATTTACATCTTCACTACCTCTTGCAAAGGTGGATTTAGATGTCTCTGGAGCTCAATACTTGGCTTATGATCGGTCATGAGTTGGATTTTATGTGAACAAATACCGGGATGGATTCCAATAATATCCACAATAGTCCACCCAATAGCTCTCTTGAACCTCTTCAACACTTCCACCAAACACTCAACTTGGTGCACATGCAACTCTGATGAAATAATTACCGGCAAAGTCTCATCTTTCCCCAAAAATACATACCTCAGATGAGGTTTGTAGAGCCTTAAGCTCTAATTTTAGAGCCTCTTCAATAGATGGTTTCAAGGGTGGAGACTCGCGATGCATCATATCTAACTCCAATTTCTTGGGTTTGAACCAAACATCACCTCGATCAAGTACCGCGACCAATGACCCATACTCTGCAATACCATCACTCTCAAAGTTCATAATCACTGCTGCTAGTGCCTCAACACCAAGACGTTCTTCTATTTGGACCTCTGGCGAACTCTCAACTCTGTAGGATATCGCAGATACTGATTGGAGCTCACCACTCTGCCTCATGGACCTACAATTATTGAAAGTCACTTCTTCATTGTTCAACCGTAACTTCATCTGCCCTTTCTCCATGTCAACCAGGGCGTGACCGGTAGCAAGAAATGTCCTACCAAGAGTAATAGGCACCTCTAAATCCACCTCACAGTCAAGAACACAAAATCGGCCAGAAATATGAATGACTCCACCTTCACTAACACATCATGAAGTATCCCAATAGGCCTCTTCACTGTTTCGATCGGCCATCAGTAGACGCATCGCAGTGGGCTTTGGATCACCCAAACCCAACTTTTTGTAGATAGATAGAGGCATGAGATTTATGCTGCCCTAAGATCACATAATGCTTTGGCGAACTGTAACAGCCCGATTGTATATGGAATAGTGAAAACACCCAGATCTTCTTTCGTTTGCACTAGAGACCTTGTAGCAATAGCACTACAGTGTTGCATCCTATCATCATCCTCAAAACTAACCGATCTCTTCTTAGTGACCATATCTTTCATGAACTTGGCGTAATCGGGCATTTGTTCAAGAGCTTCTATCAAAGAAATATTAATGGAAAGTTGTTTCAACATATTAATAAAACGCCGATATTTACCATCCTTGGTCTTTTTCACCAACCTTTGCGGGAATGGTGGTGGTGGTCTTGGAATGGGAGTCACCTTTTGGGGCTTCTCTATTTCATTTACCGCTTCATCTACCAACTCACCACTAGCTTCTACTACCTCATCTTCTCTTTTCATCTTATTTTCTGCGCCAGACGGCATAGGTGGATCTATGGTTTGCTTACCACCTAGAGTAGTGACTGCCATACAATGTCCATAATTCTTCGGATTTTGAACAGTGTTGCTAGGAAGAGTACCCGATCGACGAGGGTTCACAATAGACGACAATTGGGCCATTGGCATCTCAAGATGCTTGATTGAGACTGTATGTGCATCCACTTTTGCCCAATGTTAGCCAAATCACCTCTTAATTCCTTGGCGTGCTCATCACCTGCGTCAAACCTCCTCCTCATCTTTTGCAACATTTCTTCAACTCGCGCCATACTACCTCCACCATCCCTAGGAGCAACTTCACGATTTTGAGGTGGAACATAGGGCCCACTTCGATCATTTCTCTTTCCATAGTTACTCCGGTTGAAGTTGTTGTGGTGGTTGTATTTTCCTTCACGAACATAGTGACCCTCTCGGTTGTAATTCTCATAGTTCCGACCTTGATTTTCTTGACTTTGGCGCCAATTCTCCTGATTGGAGACTTGGGCGTTCGGTCAGAAACCCTCCGTCTGCTCATTCACTACATAAGAATCCTCCTCATAGTAGAACTCATCTATCGATGGTGGTGGCTTAGTCAAATAATTCACCGGATTCAATTTCTCTGCACCCTAGTGACATGTTTCAACACTAACCCAAGCTGAGTTCTCATTTGAGCCATCTCTTCACGAATCTCATCTGCGGCTGGGTTGTGTCTAGATTGCACCGCAAAAGTGTTTCTCCCAGTATCCGACTTCCTAGTGCTCCAAGCTTTATTATTTCGGGAGATTTTCTCAAATTCTCAGTGATCTCTCCATAAGTACACTCCCCATAGGAACCACCCGCAATAGAATCAAGCACCGCCATATTGTTATCATCTTGCCTCCGATAGAAGTACTCTTTCAGCGACTCATCATCAATGCGGTGGTTTGGGACACTTCTCAAGAATGAGTAACCTATCCCAAGAACTGCTTACTGACTCCTCTGGTAATGCCACAAAGTTTTTCACTCTATCTTTGTGGTTGAGCTTTTTAGAAACCGTGTAATACCTTGCTAGGAACACATCCCTCAACTGCTCCCAAGTATAGATTGAATTGTAGGGCAACTCAATAAACCAAATAGCAGCCTCTCCCATCAGTGAGAGAGGGAACATTCTTAGCCCGATAACGTCCATGTGAGCATGTGGATCCTCATATGGTAGCCCAAAGAACAGACCTCTAGCGGTGAGCATCTGCATCAAGCTACTAGTTACCATGAAAGTATGACCATGTGGTAGAGGAGGTAGGACAAGTGGCCCATCAGAGTCAGTGATGTTAACATTTCCCCTATAGTACTCTTGAGGGCGTGGGACAGGAAGTTGCCTCCTCGAATTACCTTCACCAGGGTTATCAACCATCACTTGATTATGAGCATCAACCGGCGGGGGAGGTTGAGGATTGATCTCATCCTCGATATAAGCAGGATTGTTTTGAATGTTCATTCTGTGAAGTGTACGGTTTAGTTCTGGATCAAGTGAAAGTATTGGTTCCCCTCGACTCCGTGCACTTGGCATACACTAAAGCTAGACCTGCGAGCGACGAAAACAAAAAGAAAAATTAAAATCAGGAAATTATTGACTAAAATTCGGTAATGTGCTTAAAGTTAATCTAAAAGCCACTATCCTCGACAGCGGCGCCAAAATTTGATACGCTCAAATTACAGTTCCCTAAAGAATTATAAGCGGTCGTATCAAGTAAATAACTCAAATGTTAGGTTGGGGTCGATCCCACAAGGAAAATTGTTTAGACTTAACTTTAATCTATGAGTACTTCTATTTAGTCAAGTCCTCTCCGAAAACAAATAATTAAAGAGGGGATTTTGTGTAACAAAAATATTTAATTAATTCTAAGTAAACAAGTAGCAATTTCAACTATTTGATGTTTATCAAGTGATGGAACGACGGACCGTCGACTCCTCCGTCGGTCCATACTTGAACTCTTTTTCAGCTGCCATTTTCTTCAATCATTTTGTTACCATCGCGGATCCCATCGATGGTCCGTCAATGGCCTTACGGTCCGTCAACGGACTCCGTTGCTCTACACTTAGAATCTTTTCAACTCGGGTACTGGGACTACATTCTGTTAACACCAACGGTTTGCCAGGACGGTCCGTCGATGAGTTGAAGGACCATTAACCCTTCCGTAGCCCCACACTTAGTCAGAATTCCCCGATATTTCTTTAATAACCTAAATCTTCAGTCGACGATCACCACCTACGGACAGTCGATGGGTCGACGGACCATCGATGGCTCCGTAGGTCACCACTTCTGCACTGATTTTAGCACAGTCTTCTAGGTTTTCATTTTGGACATTTTTCCTGCAAACAAAGATAAAAATACATTAAAACTACTACAAAGAGGCCTTAGAAATACACTAAACTTAAGGAAAAAACATTGGAAGTACCGTAAAACCACGGTACATCAGGATCCTTACTATTCTGCGATCCTAAGAACTCAGGCGGATTCATCCTAACAAAGTCACGGACCCTTGCTGCTGTTGATCCTCCATTTGCATTCACATGATCCTAAAACCCACTGATTTTTATAGTTGGCGACACTCTGAGCCAACATTTGAATGACATTCCTGAATTCAGCATCGGAGACTTCCTAATCTGGGACTGGACGAGCTGCATTTGTATTCCAGCCATTCGCATTTCTTGCGTTAGCTTTACAAGGAGGCATGATCTGAAACATAGAACGCCAAGTTATAATGGAATTAGATCATACCTTACGCACGATAAGAGTAACAAGAAAGTGAAGTTTTTTCTAAAATACTTCATCGACTGCCTTTCATTAGATGTGGTGCACTTCACACCCATGAAAAGGACTCTAATTGGTGCGGTTTTTCAGATATCCTAGGACAGTTAAACCTAGGGCACTTATACCAAGTTTGTCACACCCCGATCCACCCCGTGTCTGTGTCTTGGGGATAGCTCGGGGCGTGACAACCCATTTCTATACATAGTCAATGACTTAATGAATTACGTCAAAAAATCTCAACTACAATTCATTCAAGGCATCTGATATAAGAATATGATTGACATAACACTATTCTGTTAACTAGTTAGAGTATATACTGAATTCGAAATATTGATCATACTATGAGATGCGAGTGCTTATATGAATAGGTTCAGATGAGGCAGATATTCCTAACTTTATAGAGTATACTGAGATCAATGGTTAAAGTCTTTTCCCCTCATCTGTGAACTTATCATATATGTTAATCTATATAAAATGTATGATAATAGGTCATGGAAAATATTCCAATAATTTATATAATCATATTCAAATGTATCGCTTCTTTGGTTTAAGATAATTTCTCCAACTGTTTTCTTAAAACAAGTAACTACTCTGAATATCTCTAAACTCATAAACCTATTTAGAAATCAAAGTTTCTTTTTTTTTAACAATTTAAAATCATATTTTTGGGAAATACATAGTTCCCTTATACTTTATCTCAAAACAACTCTTCAGATTCTACTTAAACTTCTTTACTTTTCTTAGAAATCAATCAAAGACAATGATTAGTTAAAATGATTTCTCAATAAATATCTCGATAATAAGGTTCAAGGAAAATAAGCATGAACTATCAACTCAAGAATCTCGATACATGATATCAAACAACTCGACAATTAAGAATAGAATTTCAAAGTCGACGATACTACTAATCACAAGACTATTCAAATCTAGGATAGACCCTAAGATTGCTCTTTTAGTGATTTGAATGTAGATGTAAAGAGTGAGAACGGACTAGTTCAACCAGAAGCAGATCTAGGATTTAAGGTCGTGGGTGCTCCCTTCACTATCGTCACAAAATATAAATAAAAAAATTGATGACTTGTCATACTCTAGATAATCAAATTAAAACACAATAGCAAAACATGTTAATATGATAATACTACAATTATTATTATTTTGAATAATGGAATTTCTTTATTTTATTTTTTATATGAAAATTGAGGAAAAAATAGAAAAAACGAAAAGAGTAAAAAGCACAATCAACAGAAGGAGTGATAAATTAAAGGTCTAAATGAAATAAACAAGTCAGAATAGAAGAGTTGTTCTTCAAAATATTTTTAGAAAAATTGCGTAAGAGGGAATTGAAACAAAGACGTAGATGCCATGAAGATCTTTAAGCCCCAACAAATGACCATTGGACCAATAGACAACTTATGTATTGGGTGCTCTAGGTTAAATTATATATCTCTCTTTAAAATATTTATATAAATATATATAGTTCGATACAAATTAATTGGTGCTCAAGCACCCAAAATATCCACTATGGGTCCGCCCCTGAGTTCAACACTATGATAATCTTATATACACGAGAAGAACAAAGTTCTGGGTGAAATTGATGGAAACTTGAAGAACACTCGAAACCTTAGTTGTTTCTCCTCTTGGAACCTTTCTCTAATGATTTGAAGTGTTAACCAACATAACAAAAATGTTTAACACTACTAAGACCCTTAACTAGGTGAAACAAGGTCAGGTTCATTATTAGAAATGATGGGAAAATTCCGAAATACTTTTAATTAGCAAAAAATGCAAAACCCTAGGAGCATATAGCGGAGGTCTTGATGGCTCTTCACCTGTTATTGTCAATAACACATGAAATTCTGCATATGTGACGGCCCAGCTAACAACCTATCACAGGTCTACCGACTCGTCATGGTTGTTGTTAGCTTTTAATAATGTGATAGTCTATGGTAAAACGACCATAACCACTAAAAATGAGGCAAACTCTGTGGTGTTGGAAAGAGGACTCAAGAAACTTAAATTTGATAGGTCATGTAACACCTAATTCATTATGTAGTGTGAGATAAGATCATTTGAAATTGACATAAGTGGAATCTTAAGTCAAAAGTTAATGGGTATGAAAGCTTTAAACTCAACTTTGTGTAGGAGATTCTTGTGACCTTAATTCATCTTCAAATCCATTCCTACACTAAAAAATTGACCTTAACTAATATGACCAATTTAAGAATTACACGATATGACCATGTAAATAAAGAATAGTTTGGGCCGTAACTTAATTTTTTTTGGGGTTTTACAATATCTCTCCATTGGGATCATTCGTCCTCGAATGATGGTTAACCTGAGCTGGAAGGGAAAAGCGTTAATCTTACTTTCTTTTTGACTTCTGAACTTTTCTACTAACATAGGTGGAAGGGTGTTACAATATCTCTCCCTTGGGATCACTCGTCCTCGATAGAACCTTATATGCAAATAAAGAATAGTTCGGATCTTAAGTTAGAAAATTTTGGGGTATTACACTAAATATCACAAAAAACCTCTTCCCCAAGCAATTCTCACTCCAATAGCCACAACAAAGTACCTAGAGACATCAATTAATACATAACTTTATGCTCCTTCTTGTCAATTTCCTACCCTTTTTTTTTCATGACACTGCGACACAAAAGCCCTTATTCACATACCAGTAACACAAAACAACATGTAAAATATATAATCAAAACAACCACTCCCAATCCCTAGAAAAGCCACTACTCCACCTATAACATCAAGTGATCCCTCTATTGCAAAACCTGCTGCCCCAATTCCCCTACCACCCTTAAATCAAATTATAACTAGCTCCCAAAATAATATTTTCCAAGACAAAAAAAGAAAACTCCCTTTTCTAACTCATTTGATTTCCACACCTGTAACTTTCAAAAGGGTTGATAAACATGAAGAGTGGGGACAAGCAATGACAGTAGAGTATGATGTCTTAAGTAGAAATCAAACTTGAAAACTCACAACACGAGAGATATCCAAAAATGTTGTGGACTACAACTGGTTGTAGAATCAAGAGAGAAGCACATGGCTCACTACATAAAAAACTGCTAAAAACGACGGACGGCCTCACTCCAAAAAGCGAAGCCATTTGCCACACTGCACGTCATATTTTGATAGTTTTTAGAAAAATATTTTAAAAAAAGCAACAGACAACATCTCTTAGTCCGTCGTTTATTTTACTGCAAATTTTCTCTCTCTCTCTCTCTATCTATCTATCTATTAATATATATATATATATATATATATATATATATATATATATATATATATATATATATATATATATATATATATATATATATATATATATATATATATATATATATATTAATATAGGCAGTGACATTGTTCGTCGCTTTTAATAAAAAATAATTATTTATAAATTAAACAATAACTATGCGACCCATCTTTTTTAATTAATTTGAATTTATTTATTATTTTTGAAAAGAGCGACGGATGACATATCGAAGAACATCGCTTTTTGGTCAAAATATATGGTAAAAATTTTAAGAAAAGTGGCGGACAATGTCTCTTAGTCCGTCGCTTTTTTGTAAAAATGTTGGTAAACTATTTTTAAAAAGCGACGGACAAAGAGACGATGTCCGTCTCTTTTCTAAAAATATTTGGTAGACCAGATGCGAAATTTCCCCATACCTCCGTGTCATCGCCTTTGCCGACGTCAATGTCGACGCCGCCTTTAACGACGCTGATGACGTCGCTTGCTGTCACCGTCGACGCCTGTTGTCGCCACCGATGATATATGCTCTATCCATTGTCTATTTCTCCTTTAATTTAAAGTTATAGTTTCATCAACTTAGGTTTTTTTTAATTTGAGTTATATTTGATTTTGTTAATTTGTTTATTGAATTTGTACTTATTGTTTCTTAGTTTGAAACTTTGAATGATTGATTGTTAGTTAGTGAATGAATTATGGTGTTTTGATTTTTAGGACTAGTTTGAATTAGGGTATTAAGACTAGTTTGAATTTGAGATTTTAGAATTAGTTTGAATTTCGTATTTTAGGACTAGTTTGAATTAGAGATTTGAGACTAGTTTGAATTAGGGTATTTTAAGATTTCTTTGAATTTGGGACTTTGGGGTTTTGAGACTAATTTGTTTTTGTGATTCTAGGACTATTTTGAAATAGAGATTGGGACTAGTTCCAATTGAGGTATTTAAGAACTTGTTTGAATTAGTGATTTTAGAACTAGTTTGAATTTAAATTTTAGGTATAGTTTGAATTTGGGATTTTAGGACTAGTTTGAATTAGGATATTCTATGAGATGATATTGAAGTGTTTATTGAAGTTAGTAATTGAAGTGTTCTGAGTATAACATCACTGAAGTGATATTGAAGTTAGATATGAAATTGAATAACAATTTAAGTAAAACAACTTCAACAATATTCTACTCAAAAACACTTTAATTACTAACTTCAAATTAACAATTCTATATCAACTCAAGAAATACCAAATTCTAGCTAGTCCTAAAATCTCAAATTCAAACTATTCCTAAAATTTCAAAATCAAACTAGTCCTAAAATCCTAATTTAAACAAGTCCTTAAATACCCTAATTAAAATTACTCCCTAAATCTGTAATTCAAACTAATCCTAGAATCCAAATTCAAACTAGTCCTAAAATCTCAAAATCAAACTAGTCCTAAAATCTAAAATTCAAATAAGTCCTTAAATACTCTACTCTAATTCAAACTAGTCCAAAATCTCTAATTCAAATTAGTCCTAAAATTCCAGATTTAAACTAATCGTAAAATCTCGAATATAAACTAGTCCTACTATACCCTAATTATAACTAGTCCTAAAATCAAAAAATCTAATTAATTCACTAACTAAAAATAAATCATTCAAATGAACAATAAATAAAGCACTTATTCAATAAATTAATAAACAAAATCAAATAGAACTCAAATTGAAATAATTAAAAATTAATTGGATGAATCCTAACCTTAAATAAAAGGAGAAAGAACAATGGAGAGAGAAAATGGTGACGGCGGCGACGTCGTTGGCAGCGACACATAGTGGTTCTTAGAGACAAAGATAAAATGGGGAAATTTCACGTCTGGTCTCCCATTTATTTTAAGAAAAGCGACAGACAACGTCTCTTTGTCCGTCGCTTTCTTTTAAAATAGTTGACCAACATTTTGACCAAAAATTGAAGGACTTAGTTTGTTGCTTTTCTTAAATGTTTGACCATATATTTTGACCAAAAAGCAACGGACTTAGAGATGTTTTCCATCTCTCATTTTAAAAAATAATTAATAAATTTAAATTAATTAAAAAGGATAGATGGCGTAGTCATTTTTTAATTTATAAATAATTCTTTTTAACAAAAAAATGATGAACAATGTCTCTACCTATATTGAATAATTAATTATTAATTTTATAAATATATTTGGCGCAAAAATCTGCAAAAAAGCAACGAACTAAAGGATGTCGTCTTCCATTTTTTTGTAAAATAGTATAAAAATTTAGTATTTTTATTAAAAAGCGAAGAAATAGTGTGAAAATTGGCGTCACTTTTTGGATCTATGTCATTCGTGGGGTTTTAGCAATTTTTTAGTAGCGAGGGTTCATGTAGTGCCCTGGCTTAGATTTTCATGAGATATTCAATCTCTTTGTCAAATCAACAACATAAGGTTGGTTCTATCTATAGTTGTGCAACACAATTGGCCAACCCATCAACTTGATGTCAATAATGCTTTCCTACAACGAAAATTGGACGAAGAAGTGCTTATGTCTCTACCCTGAGGATTTATTAACCCCCATTTCCCAAATCATGTTTGCAAGTTGAAGAAGGCTATTTATAGACTCAAAAAATCCCCCGGGCTTGGTATAATGTTATGCATGAACATTTGGTGAAGATGTGTTTTATCGGAACAAAATCTGACACCTCGCTATTTTTAAGGAAGTAGAAGGCTGTAACTATTTAGGTTCTTGCCTATGTTGACGACATCAGAATCACTAGGAAACATCCATAAGTGATCAAATGATTTTCACTTTTTTCATAGAATAATGGACTAAATATATTCCTATCAAGGCTGCTTCACCTACTTCAAACCAACCAACAGGATATCAATATATATGCCCATAAAGTGCCTCATAAGGGGCCATCTGAATGTTGAAATAATAGCTATTATTGTAGGTGAACTCAATAAGAGGAAGGTGATCATTCCAACTACAACTGAAATCGATCACACAAGCTGTCAACGTATCCTCTAGGGTCTGAATGGTACGGTCTGCATGTCTATCCATCAGCGGTTAAAATGTTGTACTAAGTTTAACCTGAGTACCAAGACCTTTCTGAAATGACTTCAAGAAATGAGAGGTAAACTGAGGACCTCTATCTGAGATGATAGATAAAGCAACCCCAAGCAACCTGACTATCTCATTAATGTAAATCCTGGCGTAGTCCTCTGCCGAATTTGTAGTCTTGACTGCCAAAAAGCATGAAGACTTAGTCATTCTATCTCTATCACCCAAATTAAGTCATGATTTCTGCGAGTACGAGGATACCCTGTAATGAAATCCATATTGATAAATTTCACTTCCAAGTAGGAATGTCGATCTCTTTAGTCATACCCCCAGGTTTATAATGTTCTACCTTCACTTGCTGTCAATTGGGGCACTTATTTAAAAAATCTGCTATATCCCTCTTCATGCAATTCCACCAAAAGATTTCGTACAAATCGCGATACGTCTTAGTGGCGCCTGTATGAATAGAACATTTGGATTTGTGGGCTTCTGCAAGAATATATTGTCTCAACTCACCCACAATAGGAACACACAATCTACCCTGGTAGCGAAGTACACCATCTCCACATTGGGCGAAAACCTCCACTCTCTGATTGTGAACTACACCCTTAAGTTCAAGAAAGATTGGGTCACTATCTTGCATTTCCTTAACCTTTACTACCAAAGAAAATTCTAACCCATTCTGAACTGTGACACCATTATCTTATATGCTCATAAGTCAAACTCTCAAGCGAGCAAGCCTGAGAACATCCTTCGCTAGTTCCTTCTTTTGTTCCTCAACATGGGCTAGATAGTCTGCAAAGAGCATCCTCTACTACATTCGCGCTACCAGGATGGTAATGTACACTCATATCATAATCCTTGAGGAACATAAGCCACATTCTATGGTGGATATTCAACTCTTTTGGGTGAATACGTACTGGAGGCTCATATGATTTTTGAACACATCTACATGAACACCACACAAGTAGTGTCTCCAAATGTTGAGTGAAAACATCACTGTTGCAAGCTCGAGGTCTTGAGTCAAATAGTTATTCTTATATACTTCAAACTATCTAGAAGCATAAGTTATAACCTTATATCTCTACATCAACACACAACATAGGCCAACTTTTGATGCATCGCAATAGATCGAGTCAAGACAGGTGCTGCAGTCAACCTAGTTTTCAATTTTGTGAAGCTTTTCTTACAATCATATGACCACTGAAACTTAACGATCTTCGAAGTTATATAGTCAATGGTGAGTCTATGGGTGAGAATCCATCCACAAACCTTATTTAACAACCTGCTAGACCCAATAAACTCCTGATATCTGTAGGAGATGTAGGTCTAGTCCATTGTTTCATTGCTTCTATTTTCTAAGAATCCACTTAGATCCCTTTACTATATACTATATGCCCCAGAAAAGCGATTGAGTGTAACCAAAACTCGCACTTGTTATGTTTTGCAAATAACTAGTGATCATTGATAGTTTGTAGAACTACTCTCAAATGAATTGCATGTTGTTCCTCATTCCTGGAGTAAATGAGGATATCATTAATAAACTATAGTAAACAAGTCCAAGTACTGCTGCTTGAACACCCTGTTCATCAAATCCATGAAAGCTGCAGGAGAATTGGTTAGTTCAAATGACATCACTACGAATTCATAATGACCATATGAAGTTCTAAAGGCTGTTATCCGAGTGTCACTATCTCTGACTCTAAGATGATGATAGCTGGAACTGAGGTCTATCATTGATAAATGGCTAGCACCCTGATGTTGGTAAAACAAGTCATCAATCCCGTGGATGGGATACTTATTATTAACTACCTATAGTCAATGCACATTCCGAGAGAACCCTGTTTCTTCTTCATGAACAACATTGGTGCACCCCATGGCGACATACTAGGTCTGATGAATCCCTTATCTAAAAGGTCTTTATACTGCTCTTTCAATTCCTTATGCTCAGCTAAAGCCATTTTGTAAGGAGGAATAGTAATAGGTTGGGTATCTGGGAGGAGATCAATTCCAAAGTTGATTTCCCTTGCAGGAGGAACTTCAAGAAAATCTTCTCGAAACACTTCGAGAAATTCATTGACTACAGGAACCAACTCAATAGTTGGGGTTTCAGAGCTAGAATCCTTAACCTTAACTAGATGATAGAGATAACCCTTAGAGATCATCTTTCTAGACTTAAGGTAAGAAATGAATTGACCCATAAGCGCTATTACTACCCTTCAATTCTAAGATTGGTTCATTCAGAAACTGAAATGAATAATCCTAGTTCTACAATTGATTAAGGCATAACAGGAATGTAACAAATCCATGCCTAGAATGACATCGAAGTCTACCATTTTTAACTCGACAAGATCTGCTAAGGTGACTTTCTGAGGGACTGTGATAGGGCAAATTATGTATATCCATTTAGCTATAACTGCGTCACTGACTGGAGTATAGAGTTAGAAAGGTTCGGCGAGAGTTTTTGGAGTAACACTGAATTGGCCTGATATATAAGGAGTTACAAAACAGAGTGTAGCCCCTGGATCTAACAAAGCATAAACGTCAAGGTAAAAGACTCGTAACGTACCAGTGACTATATCAGGAGAACCTTCTTGATCCTTGTGAGCCTAGAGAGCATACAACCTGTTCTGGTGCTGACCACTACCTGTACCAGATCAGTTACCCTACTGAGTGAGGCCACTTGATAGTGCTGCTGAAGGTGTAGACTGAGGTATACCATTACTACCTCTTTGACCCTGTCTAGAAGGACAATACCTCAACATATGATGAGATTGACCGCATCCAAAACATCTTTGTTTTCCTGCAAGGCACTTGCCCGGATGGTTTCTTACCACACTTAGGGCAAGTGGTGTATGTCTTGGTGCCTAAAACACTTCCCTAAGACTTAGATCCTGGTGACCTATCCTTCAGATCATACCTGGTCTGGGTCAAGGTGGACTGGGAGTAAGAGTTAGGGCAGATATAGTGATACACTCAAATTACACCTCCCTAAAAAAACATAAGCGATTGTTGTCAAATAAAGAACCCAAATTGTAGGTTGGGGTCGATCCCACGAGGAATATGGTTCATTCTTAAACTTAACCCACTATTATATGTGTTTAGTCAAACTATTTTGGAGACAAATATGTAAAGGAGGGGGGATTTAAGAAAGTAACTAATTGTTGATTATGGGATAAGTAGACAAGATTCAAACTTTAAGTTATCAATATAAGAGAGAAACTAGGGTATATGTGTTCTCCATAAGCTCTTGATGCAGTAATCCCAATAATAGTAGTCATTCCCTAGTGTTTTACATGTAAAGTTGGTAAGTTAAGTATCCCTAAGAGAGTGTTCCTCCATGTAGAGAATTTGACCTCACATATTGGTCCGACTATGGGTTTATGCTTTACTAACCCTTACCTTTACCCCATATTAGACATCACATTACTGTATGACTTAGTTTTCACACTCTCACCAATTAACGTTAGACTATTAGATAGTATCCACAAAATGTTTGTTGTTAATTATTTTCTTATTAACTACCTCGGTCGGCAACTACTAACGAGGCAAGTTCTAATGTTGCGCATTGTTAAATAGACTTCTACGCGAAGGAATTAACAATACATGCATAAACATTATTCAAGAATTTCTTAATCATTATTCATACTTCTTTGATTGCTCATGGTTCCCACAACTTTAGTTGCGGATTTAGCTACTCGTGATTGAAAGAACATAATTCATAATTGAGTAAAAAAAATCATGAACTTAAAAGTAGAATTGATGAACTCAAAATCTTCATTTGAAATTCCAAGATAAAATTGTATCAAATGAATTCCAAAAACCTAATTGCTAAAGTTTGCAAGTTAAATCCCCAAAACACCAAAAACTAGAAGTTAACGATAACGTATAACCCCTAAATGAGGATTACAACTCCTATTTGTAGAAAACAAATTAAGGAGATAAGTGGCAGGACGCATTTTAAAACGACGCTTTGATCTACGGACCGTGGGTTGACCTACGATCTGTAGGACCCCTCAGTGGAAAATACTTAGACAATCTTTATCAGGTACTAGAACCTTCAACTTTCTGATCATCAATGACGGACGTGCAGGACCGATCATAGGTCGACCTATGGTCCGTCATCTTGCTCCATGGTTCCACACTTGTCATATTTACATGTTCTTCCACCTAAGATGCATCACCTACAGGCTATCCTGGCATTCCGTGGACTAAGTACTGAAACTTTAATCCCCAGAAAAGGACATATGACTGCAAATCCACAGTCCGTCATTAGACCTACGGTCCGTGGGTGGTCACTTATGCATTTTCAGCTCGCATCTTCATCAACCACATCCAAGCCCATTTCGTGCAAAAATTACACATAAAACATTATTTCTAATTAAAAAAATAGCCCAAGACACACATAAACTCTAAGTGGAACGCATCAAAATTACCGTAAAATCATAGTATATCAATACACTAAATTTAAACTAGTTGTTTATCCTCAAGCGGCATATTAAAACTCTAAATGGCACTTATGTAGAAGGAGACATACAAAGTCAAGAAATCAAATGGCCTTTTCAATCAATTCCATCTGCTTAGTCCAAATCTTTTCATTTAGACTCAACAAGCTAACTCATGTGGATCAGAACATGACATAGATCGACAAATTAACACCACAACATACACTTTTCCCAATCACCAAGGTATCAATTTTCCAACAATATAACTAGTGCCCTCACTTCAAAAGAAATCCTTTTTTCACACACAATAGACATGAAGTTTAAGTTCAAAGATTCATTCAACACTCGTACTTAGAAGTGATTTCATGTACAATTAGCGTTTAATACCATGGGCTTGCCCATATTTTCACGTCATAGACTCACCAAACTAATCGGTAGGATCACTATAGGACTTTCTTAGCTTGTAACGTAGGCTCAAGGTCAGGTAGGATACATTTGGGTACTTTTTAGTGATTTTTTCCCCTCCTTGATATTCCATTCGTTTTTTACCTCTTTTCTCCACCAATTCTTGACATTATCTTATTCTCTGCTCTTTCCCTTATTTTTCTTTCACATATGTAACTTTTGACTATCTAGCTCATATTTTCCCCTTTTCTTTAGTTTCTTTTACTACATTTTTCTTTGTTTCTTTCAGCATTTTGTCACATCTTTTTCTATCTGTTTTTTTTTTCTCTCTTCACCACAAAACTCTTTTCATACCTTTTTTCTTTCGGTTTCATTTTTCCTAGCCACCCTCAACTTATTTATTTTTGCATAAGTTGAGGTGCACAATATATGATGCCAGACCAAGGCCAAGATTAAGGTAACTTTTGAATTATACACCCTCAACTTAGGATTTTGGCCTAAGTCATGGTGCAGATGTCCAAGGAGGGATCGGGGCCAAAACTATCATTTTAGGGAAGGTGAGTTAGGTTTATTGAAAGAAGTGGTCTACATTAGGCTCAAACATTTTGATCAAAGGGAATATTTGTTTCTTTTGGTTGAATAATTTAAGCTTGAGTGGCCTTATGTGAACAAGGGCAATGATCATTTCCCAACTTCTAGCCTAGATTATCTTCGTAGGACCAATGGGACAAATTCTAGATTAACACATACAGTATGAACATCCAAGCTTTTTTCACACACGCGTGGCACATTCTTTCATGATCTTATTATTTGATTACCCAAATAAAGTTTTAGCTTAAGTCATGAAGTCAAATTGGCTTCTTATCATGTCATATTGAGATCCGACACATTCAACTAATGAAGCCTAAGATCTAGCAGATTTCAAAAAAATTGGACCTGTATAAAGTTGTCTTCATGCTTTTTATATCATCATGATTTCATTCTTCTACTTACTTCTACACATAGAAGCCTAAACATGCATGTTCAACAAAAAGTAAAACAATCTCTTGGGGAAAAGAACACATTCAAGAAAACCCCAAAAGAACATTACTGGTTGAGTTACTCGGATTTCACCTTTTAACTCACAATCCATTTACCCAACCTCCAACAAAATAAGGTGTAGTTGCCCCAATGAAAAAACAATCAAAATTAAAACATAGGGTGAAGCAAACCTGTGGCGTATATGCACTGAAGACCTCTCAAGAAGTGGGTAGTTCGAGTTTCTCGGAGCCCGCTAGATCAACACAAAGGACGCCTATAGTAGTGTTATCACCAACTAATGTAGTACTATCAAAAGTTCTCGGAATTCCAAATGGATCAACATATAAACCAAATTCCCTCTATTGTCTCCTCTTCTCATCAGGAATAGACACCCGCTAGGCCTCCTCAAACTGCTGGCGCTTCTTATTCCTCAATCGTCCTCCTCAGTATTGACAGTGTGGTCGAAATAGTGCAGCTTCCCAATAGCACAAGAATAATTTGGTGGTGGCATAGTATTGCTAAAAAGAGCAGTCATCACCACCTCATCCTTCGGTACCGCAAGGGAAAACTCTGGATCAGTCTCAATAGGAGCTAGGAGTGCAGAAACATCATTGCAGAGGCTAGCCAACTCCCTCTAAAAGGTAGTCACATCAATGGTCGGGGATGGCCTCTCCAACACTCACAACTCAAAAACATTTATGCGCTTATGAAAGGCCAGAACCTTCTGTTCCATCATCTGCTCCATTCTCACCTCACACTCTAAAATTGAGTGTTGCATACATGGCTTCATATATAAAGCAAAGTGGCCATCTGTGTCTCCAGCTTTTGTATTCAGGCTAGAGGAACCATAGTGGACCCTGAAGAGGGAATGGCTCGGGATGAGCTAGGGGTTTGAATAGTGGCTGAAAAGGGTGTAGCCTGGTCCTCCGCTATAGGGGTGGAAATATTGGTGTCATCAGTCGTCATCGACTCAACATCTGCAGCATGATCATCACCAAAAGGTGGTACCTAAACATGTTGCTCTCTCCGAGGTGCAACAAGATAGGCATCATCCTAAATGAGGTCAATATCCAGAGTCTTGTTCGCATCAAGCAACTGTTCACATTGCCAAACGGTAATGGAAGCATCCCTATAGAGTTGGAAAATCAGACACTACAAAGGCAGGTTAGTGGTGTCCGTGAAGACCCTTTCATGGATCTCTTTGGTTAGAATGTGGGTGACATCATAGACCAAACCCATGTAACCACATTATCCGCTTGAGTTGAGGATAATTCATTCTGAACCAACAACCAGAAGAACTTCGCAGTGAAGCTCAATGTAGTCTTCCTACTACACAGACTAGTTGTATTAACTCACTCAGCGCACTCCCTATTCACACCAATACGACTAGACAACCACCTCAATAGTGTCTCTCGTTGCTCCGCAATATGACTAGCGAACCACCTCAACAATGTCTCTTATCGCTCGACATCCTTCTGAAATGCCTCGCTCTAAATGATGACCATCAGTTAGTCATAATTGGTGGTATTTATAGGCAGAGAGTGGGCAGGGCCACATAATATCTTGCGAATGGTGACCTTTGAGATATTGACTGGGAACCCCCACACCAAGTTGGACAGAAGTAGAGGTTGAACAGCGGGCTTTGTATACTTAGAGATTGAATTCCAGACGGTGGAATCATATGAGGCATAAAACTCTCGGGTCTTCACCTCACTGTAGATCCCAAGGCTCCATACCATCCACTCAAATTTGTGTCTCCTGAAGAGATCTTGAATAGATGGTGCAGTATAGAGGCTGCTGGTAAGGACCTTGTGCTCCTAAGTTACATTCTGAGTTATCCTTTGATGTTCGTTCAATATTGTGCCATTTTATAATATATGATTGTGGATAGATATGCACCATTTGTTCGGATCATCGTCCTTGGGGGAGGCTCAACTCTGGTAGGTGTTGCACTGTCGCTTGAGCTGGCGGTATTTGATGAAAAAAGTGGTATTGTTGCTAGGTCTAAAGCCGGATTGTGGCTCTGAGCCAGCCTGTCCTCCAATCTTTATGGCCTCCTCCTTATACTGTACGTACTGACCTCGTTGGATCTAACCTATTTGGCTTTGTTCCTAGTAGTGCGGGGGTTGTGGGAGAGACCTAGTGGAATTCAGGACATATTCCATATCATTGTGCGCCTTTATCATACGTTAGGAGGGGAGACTCACTTGGAACTACACCCTCTGTGCATAGGTAACAACTTGGTTTGGAGCCATGGAACCTGTGAAAGCTTAGTTAGTTCCAAAACAAGGCAATAAAACATATGGATGAATTTTAGAACAACAGTAAGACCTAGGCAAAACTAAAAGATATTCAAGGAACAGATGAACCTGTGACCCACACTGGGTACCTACGGTCCGTCAATGGAACTACATACATGGGTCCCCTCTGTAAGTCAAAGTTCCCAAAATTGACTCTCTGATGTAGGAACCATAAATGTGCAAAATGGTTTGTCAATGGAACAACGGACCGTAGTCCATACCGTGGTTCTAAATTTAAGAAATATTAAGTGTTCCACTAATCCACATACCTCGACCTACGGGCCTTAGGGTGACCTACAGTCCGTGGTTTGGAGTCATGGGTAAGCTCTGTGCCAGGGTTTCAGATGTTAAACTCACAGTCCATGCAATATTTCAACAAACACACCATAAAACTAGGCGACATGTATTTCACCATATATTTTTGTAGTTTTCCATCCTTAGGGTTGTGATCAATCAATTTTCTTCATATTTACACAAACCATTGAACAATCGTCAAAACATCCAATTTACACCTATTAACAAATTTATGTGGTTTGAATTTATAAAAAACTCAAAAACTATCATTGAAAGGGTATTTCTAACTACAATTCAACATTCAATTAGGATATTAACAACCTAAGGTCAAGTTGCAACTTCATGATTTCATAGTTTAAGCAATGAACGTCAAATTCAAATTTAGTGTGAGATCATTTACCTTACAAGTAAGTGGGTGAGTGTGTTTGTGCAATGAAATCCTTGAACCTTTTTACTAGACTTTGACACCAAGCCCAGACTTTGGAATCGTTGGGGAACGAGATGGAAGTGATTTGGGAGAGAAGAGGGAGATTGAGGATTGATATGAGAAATAAGGGAGTGATTTGGGGGTGATTAATGTAAGAATATGGGGTTCTTGGATGGTTGTAACGGTTAAGGAGAAAATATTGTAGGGGAAATGTTTCAAACATGAATACTTTTAATAAAAAGAGGTTCGGGTCAGTCCAGGCGAAGCCTGCAGGTTTGACCCACGAGACCCCGTCGAAGGTTTGTGGGTTGACCTATGGACCGTGGGTTGGTTACGTAGGTCAGTCTGACACTTAGAGAGATTAAAAAACATACATGGATATACGAATGCCATCCACGGTCCATGGTTTCACCAACGGACCGTCGAAGGGGTTCGTAGACCAGTGCACAACTATTTGTTGCAGATTTTGCTTTTCATTCTTGCACACTTAGCAACCATTAGTACTTCCTTTTTAAATATTTTTGGATGCTTTTTAGAAACTGAGACTAATCTATATCTAGCCGACACAAAAAAATAAACATCAATTTAAAGAGCTTAAAAGTCAAAAATAAAGAAGAAAACTCCTATAAAAAAAACCTATAGTTGGATATATTGTACAACTTAGATTGCCTCCCAAGCAGCGGTTGATTTAACGTCGCGGCCCGACGCAGACACCTTGATTAATCAGACTTCATCAAGATAAGAGGCCTCAATCACCTCTTGCACCCTCACTGATTTCCCCAAGTAGACTTTAATCATTTGTCCGTTTACTTTGAACCTCTTACCTTCCTTCTTCTCGAGATCGACCGCCCATGGAAAATTTAAGTGAATAATAATGGTTCGGTCTATTTGACTCGAGTTTTCGAGGAAACAACCTCAAGCTTGAGTTGAATAAGAGAACCAAATCACCTATAACAAATTCACGCTTTTCAATCTTTTGATCATGGTACTTTTTCATCTTCTCTTTATATAAGACTGGACTTTCATATGCTTTTAGGCAGAACTCATCAAGCATATTCATATCCATTAGCCTTTGACTCGATGCGGCGCCCCAATACAAATTCAATTTATGTAGTGCCCACATTGCTTTGTGCTCTAGCTATATAGTCAAATGACATGACTTTTCATATAAAAGTTGTTAGGAGGATATACCTATAGGAGTCTTGAATGCGGTGCGATAGGCCCATATAGAATTATCAAGCCTTTTTGACCAATCGGTTAGGTTGGTGTTCACAATCGTTGCAAGGATTTTATTTATCTCTCTATTCGACACCTCAACTTGCCCAATAGACTGCAGATGGTAAGGAGTGGCTACATTTTGACAAACTTCATATTTCTCCAGTAACAACTTAAACTACTTATTACAACAATGAGAACCTCCATCGGTGATAATCGCCCTAAATGTACCAAATTTGGAGAACATACTCTTTTTAGGAATGTGATGACACTCTTTCCCTGATTGTTTGAAAGCAAAATTGATTCCAACCATGTCACGCCTCGAGTAACTCCCGAGACGCGGACACGGGACCTAGAACCACAAGTGATCCCAAGATAACCACACTGGCATGATCATGAGCATACTAAAAATAATAAACCGATACGGAAGCTAAATCATAAATAAAATGAAAAGATGGGGAATACCCATACACTATAACTGAGATATATGAAAACTGATGAGTTTATGAAAACTGATGAGTTTAATACAAAAAAAATATCAACTTGATACTAAGCTGAAACTAACTATGTCTGAAATAAGCCTCTAACTAACTAGAAATGATGGGACATGCCCAAACAAAGTCTATCAACACTGAAACTTAAGGACTAAAATATTAAAAGGAAACTCATGACTATTGTCCTCAAAAAATGAGGAGTCACCACTGATTATGCTAGACTGGAGATCAGAAACAGATCGAAGCGTTATTTGGATGATGAGAACCTTAACCTACATCACGAGAAGATGTAGCACAGGTATGCGTCATTACTTGAAAGGTACTAAGCATGCAGGATAGAGTAAAACTTAAATACTACATAGCTGAACAAGTAATAAAGCAAAGATATAATCTGAACATGATATATTGAATGCTGAGATAACTAAATGCAGTGACCAATTTATAACATGCTGAAACTTAATACTGGATATATTGATAAATGGTCAATGCAATGAAATCATACTGAACTGTGGGAGCTACTATAATTGATAATAAAACCACACGAGGTAAATGTGTAGTCTGATTTATATGCCCATCGATAGGACCTAATTTACCATGCCAGAGGTAATCACTAAATCGATGCCCACAGACGGGACTTACAACCTACTTCGCTAGTAAATCAGGACTATTTGGGTACACTGAACCCTAGTCAAACTCGGTATAATGCTACTCCCTATTAATTAAGTTATTAACTAATTATGAATGAGTTTCTGTAAATACTGGATAGCTCAATTTGAACATACAAACTGAGAATGCAATAATTAATCTGATAATGATTCATTAATAACTGAGGCATTTATAATTTAATAACTGAAATATCTGACCTAACATGTGTAATTCAAGAAATAAAAAAATTTAAAGCTAGGGTTTTGAGATTCATTCGATAAACTAAATATTAACGTAATAATATGATTTGGATCATTTAAATATCTAAGAACCCAATAATTCTAGCATTCAAGAAACACTAAGTGTAGTCATGATATGAGAATAAAGAAACTAACTGAAAACTAGGGACCTAATGGGTGAAAGGAACCCACTAGTGAAATCCCACATACCTGGTAATGAATTCCACAAAGAAATTTTTAGATTACGGGGCTGGAACGGATGGAACCTTGTTGCATTCTTGAAATAGAGTTCTTGACCTTTTTTTCCTCTCCTGGTTCTAATTTTCTATGTTTTGATTAATGATTTAAGTTAGGTAAGTTGTTGTTATGTTTCTAAACTTAAACTGACTAGAATCTTATTAATTAGGGTTTAAACGATATATCTTAGGGTTTAAACGAAATAGAAAAAAGACCAAAAGACCCTACTGTCAGAGTGATCGACCGATTTGACTGACAGACCGTCGTTCAATTCCGTAGGTTGGGTCCATCGTTTGAGTCTTCTCGACAGACCTTCACTAAAATAAGCATAACTATTTACTTGGAGGTTGAATTTTAGCAAACTCGGCGGCGTTGGAAAGAGGATTCAATGATTTATCATATCATAGGTTATAGGACACATAATTACTTTTGTGCTAAGAGTTATGACCATTTGAAGTCGACCCTATAAGAAATTTCCCCCTAACTAACTGTTAACCTTCACTTATGATCAGACCTGCGGTCTGTAGATCCATCTACGGACCGTACTGGTCGATCGTGGTTCATGTCAGAGGTTGGGTAATGGGGTCTTGATCCATGAACTGTGGTTTGACTTACAGACCGTAGGTTTGTTCGAGGGTCGAGACTTAGTCAATTTTCTTATCTGGGTTTCGTGGAGGAGTTTCAGGGGTGAACTACTGACCTAAAGCACGGGCCGTAGATCAGACTACGGTTCATAGATGGTGACCGTAGGTTACACCAGCAATTTTTGTAAAAGCTAATTTCTTGTATATTTTTGGATACAGGGTGTAACATTATCTCCCCATTGGGAACATTTATCCTCGAATGAAGACTAAACTAGCTGAAATAGAGGGAGAGAGCTACAATCCCTACCACTAAACATTGAAAATTGAGTTTCTGATTGAACTGAGTTCCAAGAACAAGAAATTATGCAGAAAATGCAAGTACAAACTGAGGGAACATGATTCTAAGGCTAAATTCACGTTTGAATGACTAAGAACTGAAGAGGGACTATTACCTCAAGCTGGAGTGGAATCGCAATGAAAGAGGTGAGGACACTTGGCTTTCATGACTCTTTTGCTTCCCAAGTAGCTCCCTCTATGGGCAGACTCCTCCACAAAACCTTGACTTAAGTGACTTATTTGTTTCTCAACCTTTTAAACCTGACGATCAAGAATCTTAACTGGTATATCCTCATTAGAAAAACTATCTTTCACAGCCACACACTCTAATGGCACTACGGATGCTAGATCACCCACACACTTCTTCAACAGTAAGATGTGAAAAACTGGATGTACTGATGCTAATTCTGCTGGCAACTCTAACTCATATGCCACTTTGCCAGCCATTTTAGAGATCTTGTATGGGCCTACATATCTAGGAATGAGATTCCCATTCTTTCTAATTCTCATCACCCCTAGGCGACACTTTTAGGAAAACGAAATCATTTAGTTGGAACTCTAGTTCCATTCTCCTTACATATGCATAAGATATCTGATGACTCTAGGCTGTCTTAAGTCCATCTCTAATGAGTTGCCCTTTCTCCATACCATAAAGAAATGAATCTGGTCCTATCAAAGCTGTTTCACCTACTTCAAACCAACCTAAATGAGATCTATATCTACGCCCAGATAGTGCCTCATAAGGGGCCATCTGAATGCTGGAATGGTAGCTATTGTTGTAGGAAAATTCAATAAGAGGAAGGTGATCATCCCAACTACCCTTGAAATGGATCACACAAGCTCTCAACATATTCTATAAGGTCTGAATGATACGTTCTGCCTGTCCATCCCTCATTTGATGAAATATTGTTCTAAGGTTAACTTGAGTACCAAGACCCTTCTGAAATAACTTCCAGAAATGAGAGGTAAACTGAGGACCTCTATCAGAGATGATAGACAAAGGAACCCCCATGCAACCTCAAAATTTCATTAATGTAAATCTTGGCATAGTCCTCTACTGAATCCGTAGTCTTCACCGCCAACAAGCGAGAAGACTTAATCATCCTATCAACTATCACCCAAATAGAGTCATTATGTCTGTGAATATGGGGTAACCCTATGATGAAATCCATATTTATCACATCCCACTTCCAAGTAGGAATGTCGATCTCTTGAGTCATAACCCCTGGTTTCTGATATTTTACCTTGACTTGCTGGCAGTTGGGGCACTTACTCACAAAATCTTCTATATCCCTCTTTATGCCATTCCACCAATAGACTTCCAGCATATTGTTGTACATCTTACTGGCACCTGGATGTATAGAATATCTTAAATTATGGGCTTCTGCAAAAATATATTGTCTCAGCTCACCCATATCAGGAACATAAAATCTACCTTGGTAGCGAAGAACACCATCTCCCTCTTGGGAGAAAACCTCCACTCTTTGATTGTGGACTGTACCCTTTAGTTCAAGCAAGATTGGATAATTGTCTGGTTTTTCCTTAAACTCCACTACCAAAGAAGATTCTGCCCCATTCTAAACTATTACACCACTGTCTGATATGCTGATAAGGCGAACTCCCAAGCGAGCAAGCTTGTGAATATCCTTCACTAGTTCCTTCCTTTCATCCTTAACATGGGCTACACTACCCATAAATAATTTGTTAAGAGCATCTGCTACTACATTCACCATACTAGGATGGTAATGCACACTCATATGATTATTCTTAAGGAACTCAAGCCATCTCTTCTGGCGAAGATTCAACTCTTTCTGGTGAACACATCACATGAACACCATACAAGTAGTGTCTCCATATATTGAGTGCAAACACCACTGCGGCAAGCTCGAGGTCATGAGTTGTATATTTTTTCTCATGCACCTTAAGTTGTCTAGAATCATAAATTATAACCTTATCTCGCTGCTTCAACACACAGCCTATGCCAACTCAAGATGCATCAGAATAGATCACATAACCATCTTAACCCTCTGGTAGAGTCAAGAAAGGATCTGTAGTCAATCTAGTTTTCAATTCTGCAAAGCTTTTCTTACAATCATCTGACCATTGAAATTTGACCATCTTTTGAGTCAGCCTAGTCAATGATGATGCTATGAAAGAAAATCCTTCCACGAACCTTCTATAATAACCCGTTAGACCTGAGAAACTTCTGATATATGTAGCAGAGGTAGGTCTGGGCCATATTTTTACTGCTTCTATCTTCTGCGAATCCACTCAGATCCCCTACCTAGATATAATGCGACCAAGGAAAGAAAAGGATTGCAACCAGAACTCACATTTTCAAAACTTACAGAATAACTGGTGATCTTTGAGAGTCTGCAGAACAACTCTCAAATGACTTGCATGTTCTTTCTCATTCCTAGAGTAAATAAGGATATCATCAATAAAGATTATAACGAACAAGTCCAAGTACTGTTTGAACACTCTGTTCATCAAATCCATGAATAGTACAGGAGAATTCATTAGTACAAACGACATAACTACAAATTCATAATGACCATACTGAGTTTTGAAGGCTGTTTTTGGAATATCACTATCTCTCACTCTTAGCTGATGATAACCCTATCTTAGGTCTATCTTTGAGAAATGACTAGCACCTTGAAGTTGGTCAAACAAGTCATCAATCCTAGGGATGGGATACATATTATTGATTGTAACCTTGTTCAACTATTTATAGTCAATGCACATTCTGAGAGAATCATCTTTCTTTTTTACGAATAACATTGGTGCACTCTTGCGAAATACTAGGTCTAATGAAACCCTTATCTAGAAGGTCTTTAAAGTAATCTTTCAATTCCATAAGCTTTGTTGGAGACATCATGTAAGGAGGAATATAAAAAGGATGGGTATCTATAGAGAGATCAATTCCAAAGTCGATTTCCCTTTTGGGAGGAACTACGGGAAGATCTTCTTAAATCACTTCTTAAAACTCACTGACTTCTAGAATTGACTCAAGAGTTGGGGTTTTGGAGTTACAATCCTTGACCTGAACTAGATGATAGAGATAACCCTTAGAGATCATCTTTATAGCCTTAAGGTAAGAAATGAATCGACCCATAGGCGCTAAGCTACTACCCTTCAACTCTAATATTTGTTCATTTGGAAACTTAAAATGAACAATTCTAGTTTTAAAATTGACTGAGGCATAACAGGAATGTAACTAATCCATGCCTAGAATGACATCAAAGTCTACCTTTTCTAACTCTACAAGATCTGCTGAGGTGACTTTCTGAGAGAAAGTGATAGGGCAATTTTTGTATACCCATCTAGCTATAACTGGGTCACCAACTCGAGTAGAGACTGAGAGAGGTTCTGAGAGAGTTTCTTGACTAACACTGAATTGGAATGCAATGTAAGGAGTTACAAAGAAGAGAGTAGCCCCTGTATCTAACAATGCATAAACATCAAGGTCAAAAACTCGTAATATACCAGTGACTACATTAGGAGAACCTTCCTGATCCTGGCCAGCGCAAAGAGCATACAATATGTTCTAGCGCTGACTGCCACTTGTACTCGATGAGTTACCTTGTTTAGTCGGGCAACTTGCTAGTGTTGCTAAAGTTGTAGACTGAGCTCTACCATTACTACATCCTTGACCCCGTCTAGAATGATAATCCCTCAACCTGTGACCGAATTGACCGCATCCAAAGCTTCCTTCCTTCCTTTCCTGCGAGGCACTCGCCTGATTGGTTCTTACTACACTTAGGGCAAGTAGGGTATGTCTTGGTGCCTGAATTCACTAAGACTTAGAGCCTGGTTCCCTAACCTTCTGATCATACTTGTTCTTGGAGGATGAACTAGTGCTTACGAAAGGTTGGGTCGAAGACTTCTGCTGAAATTACGAGCGATTTCCACCACTCGACTTCTGCTAAGAATAGTCATCCTTCCCAGTCCTAGCCTTCTTATTCTCCTTGGACTATTCCCTAAGGGTATCACCCTCAACCTGCTGAGCATGAGTCATAAACCAATAGATGTTCATGTCTCCCAGTAATATAGCATTTTTGCATTCTGTTTTCACCAAATCTGACACTCCATACAAGAACTTATTCATCTGAGCCCTGGAGTCAGCAACAATGTGAGGAGCATACCAAGAGAGTTTGTTAAACTTGATACATACTCAAGGACCATCATGTCATCCTGCCTTAAGTTCATGAATTCCTGTGTCTTTGCTTCTCTCAACTATATTGGGAAGAACTTGTCCAAAAAGGTTTGACTAAAGAAATCCCAAGTAATAGGAGTTGTATTTGTAGACCTATTTACTTCTACTGAGTGTACCAGATATAAGCAACATCTTTCATCTAGTATGATGCCAACTCAACCCAATCATCCCCAGTGACCTCCATCAGTGCTAAGATCTTCTTGAATTCTGGGGATCCGTACTAGTCTACGATCCTAAGAACTCAGGCGGATTCATCCTAACAAAGTCACGGACCCTAGCTGCTGTTTATCCACCATTTTCATTCACATGATCTTAAAACCCGCTGATATTTCTGGTTTGCGACACTCTGAGCCAATATTTGAATGACATTCCTGAATTCAGCATTGGAGACTTCCTGATCTGGGACTGGACGAGCACGTTTGCATTCCAGGCATTTGCATTTCTTGCATTAGCTTTACGAGGAGGCATGATGAAACATAGAAAGCCAAGTTATAATGGAATTAGATCATACCTTACGCACTATAAGAGTAACCAGAAAGTGAAGTTTTTCCTAAAATACTTCATCGACTCCCTCTCATTAGATGTGGTGCACTTCACACCCATGAAAAGGACTCTAATTGGTGTGGCTTTTCAGACATCCTAGGACAGTTAAACCTAGGGCTCTTATACCAAGTTTGTCACGCCCCGATCCACCCCTGTGTCTGCGTCTCGGGGATAGCTCGGGGCGTGAAAACCCATTTTGATACATAGTCAATGACTTAATGAGTTACGTCAAAAAATCACAACTACGATTCATTCAAGGCATCTGATATAAGAATATGATTGACATAACGCTATTATGTTAACTAGTGAGAGTAAATAATGAATTTGAAATACTGAGTATACTGTGAGATGCGAGTGCTTATATGAATAGGTTCAGATGAGGCATATATTCCTAACTTTATAGAGTATACTGAGATCAATGGACTAAAGTCTTTTCCCCTAATTTGTGAACTTAGCATAAATATTAATCTGTCTAAAATGTATGATAATAGGTCATGGAAAAAATTCCAATAATTTATATAATCATGCTCAAATGTATCTCTTCTATGGTTTAAGATAATTGCTCAATTTGTTTTCTTAAAACAAGTAACTACTTTGAATATCTCTAAACTCATACACTCATAAACTCATAAACCTATTTAGAAATCAAAGTTTTTTTTTTATCAATTTAAAAATCATACTTTTGGGAAATACTTAGTTACCTTATACTTTATCTCAAAACAACACTTCAGATTTTACATAAATTTCTTTGATTTTCTTAGAAATCAATCAAAGAAAATGATTAGTTAAAATGATTTCTCAATAAATATCTAGATAATAAGGTTCAAGGAAAATAACCATGAACAATCAACTCAAAAATCTCGATATATGATATAAAAAAACTCGACAATTAAGAATAGAATTTCAAATTCGACGATACTACTAATCACAAGACTATTCAAATCTAAGGATAGAACCTAAGATTACTCTTTTAGTGATTTGAATGTAGATGTAAAGAGTGAGAATGGACTAGTTCAACCAGAACCAGATCTAGGATTTAAGGTCGTGGGTGCTCCCTTCACTGCCGTCACAAAATATAAATAAAAAAATTGATGACTTGTCATGCTTTAGACAATCAAATTAAAACACAATAGTAAAAAATGTTAATATGATAATACTACAATTATTATTATTTCGAATAATGGAATTTGATTATTTTATTTCTTACATGAAAAATTAGGAAAAATTAGAAAAAGTGAAAAGAGTAAAAAGCACAATCAACACAAGGAGTGATAAATTAAATGTCTAAATGAAATAAACAAGTAAGAATAGAAGAGTTGGTCTTCAAAATATTTTTAGAAAAATTGCGTAAGAGGGAATTGAACCAAAGCCGTAGATGCCATGAAGATAATTAAGCCCCAACAAATGACCATTGGACCAATAGACAACATATGTATTGGGTGCTCTAGGTTAAATTATATATCTCTCTTTAAAATATTTATATTAATATATATAGTTCGATATGAAATTAATGGGTGCTCAAGCACCCAAAATGTCCACTATGGGTCCTCACCTAAGTTCAACACTATGATAGTCTTATATACCCGATAAGAACAAAGTTCTGGGTGAAATTGATGGAAACTTGAAGAATAATCAAAACCTTACCTGTTTCTCCTCTTGGAACCTTTCTCTAATGATTTGAAGTGTTAACGAACATAACAAAGATGTTTAACACTATTAAGACCCTTAACTAGGTGAAACAGGGTCGGGTTCATGATTATAAATGATGGGAAATTCCGAAATGCTTTTAATTAGCAAAAAATGCAAAACCCCAGAAGCATCTAGCGGAGGTCCGGATGGCTCTTCACCTGTTATTGTCAAAAACACCTAAGTTCTGCATATGTGACGGCCCAGCTAACAACCTATCACAGGTCTGCCGACTCGTCATGTTTGTCGTTAGCTTTTATTAATGTGATAGTCTATGGTAAAACGACCATAACCACTCAAAATGAGGCAAACTCTGTGGTGTTGGAAAAAGGACTCAAGAAACTTAAATTTGATAGGTCATGTAACACCTAATTAATTATGAAGTGTGAGATAATATCATTTGAAATTGACATAAGTGAAATCTTATGTCAAAACTTAATCGGTATGGAAGCTTTAAACTCAACTTTGTGCTAGGAGATTCATGTGTCACGACCAGAGTCTAGACCCCAGACAAGACCAGCGTCATTGACCTCTCAGAGGTCGTATACAAGCCTACATATGTCATTGTTACTTCATCTAGGTTAATTTTAGCGGAAAATTTGAACTTTTTGTTACTTAACATTCATATAAGACATTTTACTTAAACTCATAAACGTTCACAACCAACCATCTAATATTAAGATCATGAAATGAAAAAAATAGTTCCATACTGCATTAAGTGTATACTTGCCAAAATGGCACCAATACAATGTTTGAAATAAGATGAGAAAGAAACGCTAGTGGAACATACTCCACTAACTCAAACCTATATCTATTCTAGAATATAATGAGAAAACTTCCTCGAAAGCATGAGGGCCTACCAAATCCGGATGAATGCTCCACGTCTAGATAGCTGCAACGTCGTACTGTAAGCTCTAACGTCCACCTGTGCCTGCAGCTAAAAGTACATATTGTATGGGATTAGTACACACTTGTACTAAGTATGGGTATATGCAAGCACACACCAAGGACATGCATGAGTAAGAATAGCTCTTTCCTAACAACATGATTTATGGAAAGTCAAGTCAGTGGACTTGCCAAATTTGGATTAGGAAAGTCAGTGGACTATACAAATTTAGATTAGGAAAGTCAGTGGACTTGTCAAATTTGAATTAGGAAAGTCATGCCATAAGAGTAACATGCATCATCATACTTATCATTTTGCAAGCAGCACATAACGTATTGCACATATCATATCACGTAGTTCACATCATTCTTACATATGCCATTAGACCTTGGAATCATGGACTTGACATTAGGACTTCCCAAAATGAGGGCTCAACATATAGGACCTCAACTAGGGAGCCTTCTTTAGCAAACACAGAGTCTGCTTCATTCATTCATACGTACTTCATTTTCATTTTCATTCATATACTAGTGCAATCACTAGTCATACCTAGGATGTAGTTTAAGGCTCTCATCGGGTTTGCTGTGCAATGACCAAGAATAACCTAGTGTCATTACTTAAGTCTAGCTCACCTCTTGATTATCCTATCCTAACACCTTTGGTATCGTTCATTTCATTGTGTGCATCATTTGAGGCTGGCCTCATTCTTTCTTTGGGAACTTTAACCTTAACCGACATAGATCATGTGAGCATCATGAAATCCAGTGTGTAATCCCCACATCGAAAAGAGGTGGAATCACCGGCCAAAGTGAACCAAAACATGCTAGCGTATATAGGGAGTCGAACCCTGCTAGATCCCTATATTGGTAGTATAGGTTCGAAGACTAGGAGATATAAGGAGACCCATACCCAGCATGCCGGACAGTCTCATCTCATGAGAGTTACGTGAACCTCCTCCCTTCCCGAAGGAAGGCATCACCGCTCATAGCTAGCCTATCAGTGCTAAATATAAAGTTCCACTACATTCAACTCATACATCATGGAAGCTGGATTCTAGCATGAGGACATCATAGCTCATTAGATGATTTCTCATCTCATCATTAGTATTAAGCATGCATTAACTTCAATACTTTCATTAGAGTGTTCATAGAGACTGGTCTCTTCATTAGCTTTACACTCTCATGGGTGAGTACGTTTTGGTAACATTTACTTAGGCTCATTTGAGATTGCTCTCATCTTTCACATTAGCCTCTTATCATATTGTTACCTCATTCATTAACTTTAATACATTTGCTTTTCATAATTACTCACCCCTTCACGTGAATGTTCATTTCATCATATGCCAATGCACTTGGCCATTTAGTGTGTTTCATACTCTTACTTAACCCTTCTAAGGTTACATCATTTTATCACATACATCTTAGACTCACTTACTTTTAAATTAATGCTAGACTTATGAGTCCACACATACAAGCCATGAGGCTTCATTCATAGTTTGTCTAAGTGATTCATGTTTACCCAAGATTATGTGGTACAAGACTTATGCATCTTGTAGATGTTCCAAGATATTGATTTCTATCTTTAGAGGCAGCATTCATTAAATATTTACTTACGTATGACTTATGTGTCAATACAGAATTGGGCAAGAGAACCCGGTTTCGAATTCCTTGGACAACACTTAATCTTATTTTAAACTTGATAATTGCATTTTTTCAGATTTGGGGGATCCTAGTTCGATCCCCATCAACCCCATAATATTTCCTTTCTTTTTCTCCTCTCCTTTTTTCCGTTTAAGTCAAGGAGGTTGTGGGTTCAATCCCCCACAAGCTCATTATTTTTCTTCTAATTTATCTCTTAACTTTCTCACCTATCCAAGAGGTTGTGGGTTCAATCCCCACTCTCCACATTTATTTTCCCCTTTATTTTTCTCCTAACTCTCTCATCCATTCAAGAGGTTGTGGGTTCAATCCCCACTCACCACATCTATTTTCCTTGCATTTTTCTCACGAAATTTTTATGAAATTTTCATTTTGTGAGGTCATGGGTTCAATCCTCAACGACCTCACATTGAAAATAAAAAATTAAACGAAGTTCATTTTTTTAAAAGTTGGCCGAGACTACAATTTCCAGTAAGCTAGAAATTTAGTCTCCTCCAATCCATTTTTGTCTTAATCTTTTGTTGATTTTTTTGTAGCATTCATGTAATGATGTCTTGGGTTCAATCCTTAGTGATTTCACTTATCTTACATTCATTTTTCATTCCATTTTATACCACTTTGATTGGCCGAACCCAACCTACCAAATGCTGGAAATTTGTTCACTATTTTCAGCTTCTTTTTATTATCATTCATACGTTAATTCTTAAGGAATTTCGTGGATCATTTGGTGCATCTTTAAGTATATTTTTTTCATGGTTATATTCATCCAATAATTACCATTAAATCCAGCAACATTACACCACTTTTGCACATCATGATTTACACTAACATTTGCACAAACATCACTTTTCACATACTTTCGGTTGGCATAAATTAACATGCTTACAATTCCAAACACATAATCATGAACACATTATTACAAAAATCACACTTCATACTTAAACTACCAGAAAACATACCAGCAACATGAACTCTAACATATTTCAGATTGAAATCGAAAAGGATACTAGGGACAAGGAGTTCGACGAGAACGGGAACAACCCTAGTTTCAAGATCGTTGAATTCGTTGGAAAGAAAGTTCTCTTGGAGAAAGAAATTCTGGAGAGAAACCCATACCTGATTTCACGTCGTTCAACACTCCAACTTGCTACCAAATCCACCCCAAACCAAACTTCCACCCACGAATCTCACACCTTACGCGAAGATAATATAACGTTTTTCTTTACGTTTTTGGATTGCTTTGTCGTTTGTAATTTGCGTGTAAGTTCTTCAAGTATGAAGAACTTTTGTTTTTTTGTTATTATTCTGATCGTTGTTTTCTGTTTGTTAAGCAAAAAGAATAGTGAAAGAGAGTGTTGAAGAGAGGGAGATATAGACGTGAAAGAGAGAGAGATGTGAGGTAGTGTTCTCATAGAACTAGGACTTTTAGGTAAGACTTAGTCAAATAAAATATCTTAATTAATAAATAATAATTAATAATAAAAATCTGATTTTCCTTTTTCTTAAATCAGCTATTAAATATTAATTAAATTAAAATAATCAAATTAAGTCATTTTAATCCTTGCTTCCACCAAGGCTCGAACCCGGGTGAAGCTAGATTTTGCTTAAAGGGTCAAATTCGGCAACCTCTACCCGAATTGCCCCTCCACCATATTAATAAATTAAATAATTAAGTATTTAGGGTAATTATAATACTACCCTTAGCCTAAAAAATACCATTTTACCCCTAGACCCTCCAAACATAAGATTACCCCTTTTTAAGTCTGGTTAAGACTCATCCGGGTAAATCTTCATATTTGGGTGCCCTACATGGCTGGACCCAACCTTTCCTAGCTCAACTAACTCACCAAGTTAGTTGGCTTGGTTGTTGCAGAGGTTCAAAGGTCTGGTTCTACACGCATCAATTCGTGTCAACCCGATCTAATCTAGGCATTCTAGATACATTAGACATTACTTAGCATAGTCATTTTTAGGGTTGTTACATCTTGTGACCTTAATTCATCTTCAAATCCATTCCTACACTAAAAAATTGACCTTAACTAATATGACCATGTAAATAAAGAATAGTTTGGGCCGTAACTTAATTTTTTTTTGGGTTTTACAATATCTCCCCATTGGGATCATTCGTCCTCGAATTATGGTTAACTTGAGATGGAAGGGAAAAGCGTTAATCTTACTTTCTTGTTGACTTCTGAACTTTTCTACTAACATAGGTGGAAGGGTGTTACAATATCTCTCCCTTGGGATCACTTGTCCTCGATAGAACCTTATATGCAAATAAAGAATAGTTCGGATCTTAACTTAGAAATTTTTGAGGTGTTAGACTAAATATCACAGAAAAAACTCTTCCCCAAGAAATGCTCACTCCAATAGCCACAACAAAGTACCTAGAGACATCAATGAATACATAACTTTATGCTCCTTCTTGTCAATTTCCTACCGTTTTTTTTTTGCATGACACCACCACACAAAAGCCTTTATTCCCATACCAGTAACACAAAACAACATGTAAAATATACAATTAAAACGACCACTCCCAACCCCTAGAAAAGCCACTCCTCCACCTATAACATCAAGTGATCCCTCTCTTGCAAAACCTGCTGCCTCAATTCCCCTACCACCCTTAAATAAAATTATAACTAGCTCCCAGAATAATATTTTCAAGACAAAAAAAGAAAAATCCCTTTTCTTAAATTTTATTTCCGCACCTGTAACTTTCAAAAGGGCTGATAAACATGAAGAGTGGGGACAAGTAATGACAGTAGAGTATGATGTCTTAATTAGAAATCAAACTTGAAAACTCGCAACACGAGAGATATCTGAAAATGTTGTGGACTACAACTGGTTGTAGAATCAAGAGAGAAGCACATGGCTCACTACTAAAAAACTGCTAAAAATGACGGATGGCCTCACTCGAAAAAGCGAAGCCATTTGCCACAGTGCATGTCATTTTTTGATAGTTTTTAGAAAATTATTTTACAAAATGCAACGGACGATATATATATATATATATATATATATATATATAATCATTAATTATTCAATATAGGCAGTGACGTTGTTCGTCGCTTTTAATCAAAAATAATTATTTATAAATTAAACAATAACTATGCCACCCATCCTTTTTAATTAATTTGAATTTATTTATTATTTTTGAAAAGACCTACGGATGACATATCAAAGTCCATCGCTTTTTGGTCAAAATATATGGCCAAAAATTTAAGAAAAGTGTCGGATGATGTCTCTTAGTCCGTCGCTTTTTGATAAAAATGTTGGTAAACTATTTTAAAAAAGAGACTGACAAAGAGACGATGTCCGTCTATTTTTTAATATTATTTGGGAGACCAGACGCAAAATTTCCCCATCCCTCATTCTCTCTAAGAACCACTATGTGTCATCGCCTTTGCCGACGTCAATGTCGACGTCGCCTTTAACGACGCTGATGACGTTGCTTGCTATCACCGTCGACGCCTGTTGACGCCACCGATAATATATGCTGCCACCGATGATATATGCTCTCTCTATTGTATATTTCTCCTTTAATTTAAGGTTATAGTTTCATCAACTTAGTTTTTTTTTAATTTGAGTTATATTTGATTTTGTTAATTTGTTTATTGAAAGTGTACTTATTGTTTCTTAGTTTGAAACTTTGAATGATTGATTGTTAGTTAGTGAATGAATTAGGGTGTTTTGATTTTAGGACTAGTTTGAATTAGGGTATTAAGACTAGTTTGAAATTGAGATTTTAGAATTAGTTTGAATTTCGTATTTTAGGACTAGTTGAATTAGAGATTTGAGACTAGTTTGAATTAGGGTATTGTAAGACTTGTTTGAATTTGAGATTTTGGGATTTTGGGACTAATTTGTTTTTGTGATTGTAGGACTAGTTTGAAATAGAGATCTTGGGACTATTTCAAATTGAGGTATTTAAGAACTTGTTTGAATTAGGGATTTTAGAACTTGTTTGAATTTGAAATTTAAGGTCTAGTTTGAATTTGGGATTTTAGGACTAGTTTAAATTAGGATATTTTATGAGATGATATTGAAGTGTTTATTTGAAGTTATTAATTCAAGTGTTCTGAGTATAACATCACTGAAGTGATATTGAAGTTAGATATGAACTTGAATTACAATTTAAGTTAAATAACTTCAACAATATTCTACTCAAAAACACTTTAATTACTAACTTCAAATTAACAATTCAATATCAACTCAAGAAATACCCAAATTCTAGGTAGTCCTAAAATCTCAAATTCAAACTAGTCCTGAAATCTCAAAATCAAACTAGTCCTAAAATTCCTAATTAAAACTACTCCCAAAATCTGTAATTCAAACTAGTCCTAGAATCCAAATTCAAACTAGTCCTAAAATCTCAAAATCAAACTAGTCCTAAAATCTAAAATTCAAACAAGTCCTTAAATACTCTAATTCAAACTAGTCCCAAAATCTCTAATTCAAATTAGTCCTAAAATTCGAGATTTAAACTAATCCTAAAATCTCAAATTCAAACTAGTCCTACTATACCCTAATTATAACTAGTCCTAAAATCAAAAAATCTAATTAATTCACTAACTAAAAATCAATCATTCAAACGAACAATAAATAAAGAACTAATTCAATAAATTAATTAACAAAATCAAATAGAACTCAAATTGAAATAATTAAAAACTAATTGGATGAATCCTAACCTTAAATGAAAGGAGAAAGAACAATGGAGAGAGAAAATGGTGTCGGCGGCGACGTCGGCGGCAGCGACACATACTGGTTCTTAGAGAGAAAGGTAAAATGGGGAAATTTTGCGTCTGGTCTCCCAGTTATTTTAAAAAAAGATACAGACAACGTCTCTTTGTCCGTCGCTTTCTTTTAAAATAGCTGACCAACATTTTCACCAAAAATGGAAGGATTTAGTTTGTCGCTTTTCTTAAATGTTTGACCATATATTTTGACCAAAAAACGACGGACTTAGAGATGTTGTCCATCTCTCATTTTAAAAAATAATTAATAAATTTAAGTTAATTAAAAAGGATAGACGGCGTAGTCATTTTTTAATTTATAAATAATTGTTTTTAACAAAAAAACGATGAACAATGTCTCTACCTATATTGAATAGTTAATTATTAATTTTATAAATATATTTGGCGCAAAAATCTGCAAAAAAGCAACGAACTAAAGGATGTCGTCCGCCACGTTTTTGTAAAATATTGTAAAAATTTAGTATTTTTATTAAAAAACGAACAAAGAGTGTGAAAATTGGTGTCACTTTTTGGAGCTATGTCATTCGTGGGGTTTTAGCAATTTTTTAGTAGCGAGGGTTCATGCAGTACCCTGGCATAGATTTTCATAAGATATTCAATCTTGTTGTCAAACCAAAACATAAGGTTGTTTCTATCTATAGTTGTGCAACACAATTGGCCAACCCATCAACTTGATGTCAATAATGCTTTCCTACAAAGAAAATTGGACGAAGAAGTGCTTATGTCTCAACCTTGAGGATTTATTAACCCCCATTTCCCAAATCACGTTTGCAAGTTGAAGAAGGCTATTTATAGCCTCAAGAAATCCTCCGGGATTGGTATAATGTTATGCATGAACATTCGCTGAAGATGTGTTTTATGGGAACAAAATCTAACACCTCGCTATTTGTAAGGAAGCAGAAGGCTGTAACTATTTAGGTTCTTGCCTATGTTGACGACATCATAATCACTGGCAAACATCCATAAGTTATCAAATTTGTCATCAGTTCCTTGGATAGATTTTTGTTGAAAGATCTGGGCTATCTGAACTACTTCTTAGGTATTAACGTTAAGCACATACGACATGGTCTCTAATTCTTTCTCAATCAAAATATATTCCTGAAATTCTTTCAGAACTGGATATGGAAAATTACAATGGTTTTTCTACTGCCATGTGTTCCAGTGTACCACTGCGAGTGGCTGACGGTAAGCCATATAATGATCGACGCGTAACCGGCGTACCCTTGGTAAATTGCAGTATTTGTCCCTCACACGGCCTGAAATATCTTATGCAGACAATAAATTGTGCTAATTTATGCATGACATGAGTGATGAACATTGGAAAGCACTTAAAAGTGTACTACAGTTTCTTAAAGAAACTACATGTTTAGGATTTCACATTATTCACATCTCTGACTTTAATTTGTATATGTATGCTGATGCGGACTGGGATGATTGGAATGAATGAATCTCTACATCAGGTTATATTCTTTCTTTTGACCAAATCCAATCAGTACAAAAAAATAAAATAACGTGCATTAGCTCGCTTATCCACCTAGGCAGAGTAAAAATCCATCCCTAACTTGAGGGGGTTAATTAACTTATCTTGGAGAAAATAGCTGAGCAGGCTTACACTATTGCTTCACAAACATGTACAAACCTATGGCACAAAAGGTTTTGTCACTTCAATCTGAGAAGCATCATAGAGATGAAAAAGAATGAACTAGTGGAAAATATGCATGAATTTCTTTCTAATGCTCAAGTTTGTGAAACATGCCAGCAGGGAAAAAAAACAAAATTGATACTTCAAGCAAATCAAGTGTGGAGAGCAAACCAGAAACTTCAACTCATTCATACGGATGTTTGCGGCCCAATGAAAACAGATTCACTGAGTGGTAGCAAATACTTTCTCCTCTTTATTAATGACTACAACAAAATGTGTTGGGTTTATTCATAAGACTGAAGAGTGATGTCTTTGATTTTTTAAAACAATTTAAAGCTTTAGTAGAATATAAATGTAATCTTAGTATTAATGCTTTAAGATCTGACAACGGAGGAGAATATATTTCTTCACAATTTGTGGAGTTTTGTAATAGCACATGTATTGAAATCCAATTAACATTACTATACACTTCACAACAAAATGGTGTGTATGAAAGGAAGAACATGACAGTAATGGAGATGGCCATATGTCTTTTGCTCGAAAGAAAGATCCCAAATCAGTTTTGGGAGGAGGAAGCCAATACCTCTGTATATTTGCTGAACAGATTGCCTACTAAGGCCTTACGGGACATGACTCTATATGAAACATGGTGTGGGAACAAACCATTAGTACACCATCTCAAAATCTTTGGGTGCATCTGTTATTATCGAGTTCTAGAAACATAGAGGAGTAAGCTTGATAACAAGGCTCATAAAGGCATATTTATGGGCTATAGTTCATCCAAAGGTTATATGAGTTTGTGTTTGAAATTAGAAAACTAATTCTTAGCCGAGAAGTGAAGTTTTATGAAACAGCTGGTTGGGATTGGAAAAATCAAAAATCTTATTTTGATTTAATTTTGAAAGAGGAGCTTAACTTTCAGAAGATGAACTAATGGATGATGTACAAGTAAGGAGAACTCGATCCTTAAAACATGTCTATCAACGGTGTAAATTAATTACCTCTGAACCAACAATCGATGCTGAAGAACAAAACTCTCAGGCATAGAGGAGATCTATGCAAGAAGAACTAGACATTATAGAGAAGAGCAGAACCTATCAACTTGTTTACAAACCTAGATCGCAAGGTGACTGGTGTAAAATGGATTTTTAATATAAAACTCAATCGTGATGGAAAAATTTGCAAACATACGGCTAGATTGATGGTGAAGGGATACACATAATAATATGATGTGGATTACCAAGAATGATTTGCTCTTGTAGCAAGGTATGACACAATCAACCTTATTCATGCATTTGCATCTCATAATTCCTGGCAGATTCATCAACTTGAAGGCCTTGTGTGGCCTAAAACAAGCCCCAAGGTCATTGTATGAGAGGATGTACAATCATCTCATCAAACTTGGCTTTAGTAGAAGTCAAAGTGAAGCTACTTTGTATGTGCAAGTCACTGCAGGTGAGTCGTTAATTGTCTCAATTTATGTGGATGACATGCTTGTGGCTGGAAGCAAAATTGAACTAATCCATAGGTTCAAGGATGAAATGGAGAAAATCTTTGAAAGGATTGATCTTGGAGTCATGAAGTGCTTTCTTGGCATGGAACTGTTGCAGCCCAATGATGAAATTTTCATGTGCCAGCATAAATACATTTCGTATATTCTAAACAGGTTCAAAATGCAAGACTGCAAACCTGTGAGTACTCCAATATGTATTGGAGTGAAGCTTGGAAAGAATGAGGATTTCAAAAAAGTGGATGATAGTATGTATTATAAGCTTAAATGACAGTCTTCTATAACGAACCACAAGAAGATATGTCATTCTATTTGTTGTTAGTCTTCTCTCTAGATTCATGAATTCCCCTAGAAACACAACTTCACAACGACTAAAAGAGTGTCAAGGTATATTAAAGGAACTAGCAAGTTTAGAATTTTTTTCCCAACATCTGCCAAAGTAACTGTGAACCTAATCGGGTACTCTGATAGTGATTGGGGTGGCGGAGTTGATGATTCCAGAAGTACCTATGGATATATTTTCTTTTTGGGGACAAGCGGTTTTAATTGCAACTCTAGAAAAAAAAGAAACTACAACTCAATCAATAGCAGAAGTTGAGTACATAGCTGTTGCATTTGTGTGAATCAAGCTATCTGGATAAGGAAGATGATAAATGACTTAGGATATGAAAAAACAGAAGATACCAAGATCATATGTGACAACAATTCAGCAGTTTTGATCTAAAAAATCCAGTTTTTCATGGTCGAACTAAGCATATCAAGATTAAGTTTCATTTTATTAGAGAAGTCCACCAATCTAATGAAGAGTTGCTTGTTTATTGTTCATCTGATAACCAGCTAGCTCACATTTTCACTAAGTCATTGCGAAAGGAAAGGTTTGAATATCTGAGGCGAAGAATTGTTGTTTGCCACAAAAATACCAAGGAGGAGCGTTAGAAAATTGGCATTTTCCAGCTTATTATTTCAGTTTAGTGTAATTTTTTGGCTAGACTTAGTCAACTTTTGTTTCTCAACTTTATGAAGTTAGTGGCCCCATATATGGCTGTTAGTGGACCATTTTATGGTAGTTAGTGGCACATGTTATTATTTAGTTTTAATATCCACTTTGTAAGTGGCTACTAGATAGGAAATGGTTATGCTTTTTTCCTTGTATAAATTCCGACTTTCTACAGATTAATACATAGCTGGAATTTCATAAGTTCACTCTATTTTTATTCTTCAAATCAAATTCTTGAGTTTTTTTGTTCTAACAGCTAATTCAAAGAACCCCTATCCAACAAACGACAAGTTTGCACAGTGCCCAGCTCCAAGGACTTACATCAAGCAAAGGAAGTTTTGAAAAAATCAACACCACGAGTCCAAAAGCTACTCTGCTACCTCGGATCTATTCCAACCACCTGGCATCAGGAAACCAAGTCAACATGTAGCGTATTATCATAGTCAACTGGTCGATAGTGGGTTTAGGGCACCAACGTCTAATAATGAACTCTGCAAGACACTAAGCATGACAAAGCAAACCACACATCCTGAATTATAACCAACTCATAGATTCCATAAGCTTCCTTGACCACATCTTGAATATGAACCTTCTTAGAAAATTTTAATTTCCCAACAGAGCTAAAAACTGAAACCACCAGCAAACACCACCATTCAGACTCTAAATAATACACTAGCGTCGAGAGATATTAACACAACAATAAAGAACCAACATAACACCTAATCCAGATGCAACAAGGGATCACACCTCCAACTCCATCTAGTCATAACCAAACCCCAAGACCACAAGAAGAAGAACAATCCAAAAGGAGCCGAATGACAAAAAATACAACTCCATAATCGAGAAAATACTAAGGCTAAGGGAGAAAGAAACAAAAATAGACTACCATACTAAAGAACGCAAACTACCCAACACACAACTCTAAAAACTAGAAATCTCCCAACTACTACTCAAAAGGGACGACACACAACTAAGACAACTAGGCTCTACAACACACAAAACACAATTCTTGCAAAGCTGGTCTACCCACTTATTAAACAAGTATCGACATCACAACAAAAACACACCACACTAAAGACATGGAAAATACAATCCAAAATTACATAAATATATACTAGTCATTATTTAAGAAGCTCAATCCAGAAAATAGATGGAAGCCTACCTCAAAGACAAACAGGAGTGCTCCTAATCCACCACACACGATCTATCCATTTTTTAAACTCCTCCGGACACCACCACTCTATCAACTTATCAATCACAATGTCATTATGGATGTTTAGACATCAAAATCGCAACAATTGGAAACAGACCCAAAATTTAGTCAAAATGGGATTGTGGGGCACACACTGGAAATCCAAAAATCGAATCCGTAAAAAGGTTCTAAATGCCTTACCGAGCTTGTACCCCAAATTGGGGCTCAATTCCATGCCTAGAACATCCTGAACAACCACATGCAAATAAAATACCAGCTGAAGAAAACAAAAGAGAGATGGCAGAACATTCGAGCGGAATATACCGCAAACAGAGAGCCTCCAACACTTCCCTAACACTCTAACGTGTAGCAACAACCAACATAGATCCCCAACAATTTGAATTGCCTCGATCAGAGCTCCCCAAGTTTAAGAAACCACATTTTGAAGTTGGTAGATGAAATTTCGCAATTTAAATAGCAAAGGTTTTGGTTGCTAAAGGCCTCAAATCCAGTTTCTAAAATCCTACACCAGCTATCAACATATCAAAAAAAAAAGTTGGGTACGAACTTTATGAGAAATTTAAAAAGAGAATTACAAATTACTAACCTTTTTCTAGTAATCCGACAACTTATTGTGTATGGAAGATGATGAAAAGAGGGAATTGATTTAGTTAAGCCCTAAAATTTGTGAGTTGGGGAGAAGGAATTTAGCCCTATGAAAAAAGAGGGAAAGGCCGAGGGAATTTCGCCGGCTGGTTCTGAAATAGTTTTAGACTAATTTTCTATTACTCCATATTGTGTCGATAAAACCTAAAAAGATGGTGTCTAATATTGTCTTTAATACATATTTTCACTATATTTGTCTTTTATTCCCTTTTTTTGTCATTTAAAATTGTGAAAGATAGTATAAATTAATAATACAACATATTTAAACTTAATTAATATAATGTATAACATACTATATAAAGCAAAAAGCACTAGAAAACTAAATATCTAACTAAAGAAAATATAAAATGTAGAAAAAACTCACAAGAAATCATTGAAATAATTCATTTGATGATCTAATTGTTAAATACTCCCCCATCCCAATTTATCTTGCACTTTTTATTTTTTTAGAGTCAAACAATTTAAATTCAACCGAGAATTTATGCATAACATTTTCAAAAATTTTAAATAAAATTATATATTTGTAAACTACGTAAAAAGTATTATAAGTAAAAATAATTGACAATTCAAAATATTTAAAATATATAGAAAAAATTCACAGTCAAACATAGACTTGTTTGAATCTCGAAATTTGAAAGGTGTCACATAATTTGATACGGAGGAAGTGTCTTTTATTAGATAAATATGTAAAAAAATAATTTGATTTCTAATTTTATTTTAATTAAATTCAATACTTCTAATACTATGTAAATAGAAGATAGTGACGTGCATTTATTTTGTAAAAAATAATTGTGTTTCCTTTCAAATGTGTATAACTAATTTTGTAGGTCAGACACACAATATTACTAAGCCCTAATTTATTTGCACTTAATGAAAATTTTAATTTTAAACTATTCATATTTTAATCATCAAGGATACGTTTGATATGAAAGAAAACGTTTTCTAAATATATATTTTCTAATTTTATCATATTTGGTTGGCATAAATAATTTGAAAAATATTTTCCAAATTTAATCATTTTCCTCAAATTTAAGGAATATGACTTACCTCGAAATATAAGAAAAATGTCACGCTCCGAGGCTACACCCTAGATGTGGTCAGCACTCGAGAACCATTGATGGTTGCCAAGCGAACTGTTGAACTGGTTCAGTACTCTGCGGAAGAGTTACTCAGCAAAACAACAATTTCAGTTTCAAGATTGAATTCATAAGGTCTCAACAACAATTTAACTCAAAGTATGTCAAGAAATACTCAAAATAACATAAGCAAGAAACTCAAAGTCTCAAAACATCGCAAGGAAAATAGTGAAAGGCTCCTCAACTACTACTGACTATGAAACTTCTAAATACTACAATAGATGTCGGGACATGATCCACGACATCCTAACAAAGCTGACATAAATATTGAACCCCCGAAAAAAAAAGAGGCTCACCAAAGCTAACTGGAGTGCAAATGTTATCAAAGTAGAGCTAGTTAATGACGCTGAATCCCTTGATGTAACTTTACGAGTATGCAAAGGGGAAACGAAAAGCATTAGTTAACTTAAAGGACAAGGATGAAAGAAATACTAACCTCAACTCAAATTAATATGAAGCAACAATAAGAGATACAATATTTAAAGCTTCTAAATAGATATCAACATAAAAATACAATAACGATCTCTTTACACTTATTTGGGAGATTCTCTGACCGATAAACTTCACCATGAGCTAGGTGATGATACAGTGTCTCACCCACGCTACCAGAATTGTCCTATACTTTGTCGGGGTATAGAATACCTCAACAACTAAGTGGATCTACTACGATATGCTTATAATAATTAAGGAATAATATAAAAAGTATAATCCTTTCCCCCTGTTGGAATACATGGTTTATGATAATTTTAATTTGTCTGAACTCATCCCTATATCGGTGCTAAATAGTACTCCCAATAATATATAACTCCTAATCAAATGTGTTAAATATAACCCTTTCTCAATTTGAGGTAATTAGTCAAAAGATCCTCATAAAAAAGGTTATTCTGAAAATATCTTTGAACTCATAACTCATTTAGAAATTGTTGTTTCTATCTTTGAAAATGTAAAAGTGATACATTTGGAAATACTTAGTTCCCTTATACTCATTTAGAAACATAAAATTCAACTCTTTTCATTCTCATACTCATTTACTCAAGATTTAGTTCAAAACTTTATATAATGGCAAAAGTGATCCCAATTTTACATAAAAGGACTTCTTGAACTTTTGTCTTAACTTTACTTTAATTTGAAATGTGAATAAACACATGTGATTATGACATGTAGGATCTTTTGATAATTAATGAAGACTTTAAGCATTCATATTAATAAGAGAGCATAGACACAATTTGAAAGAACATATACAAAATGATGGACGGAAAAGGAAAAGGACTTGGCAACCCTGGCGCACAAAGTGGCGCGGGGCGCTAACCCCAAAAACTACTGGACAATGCTTAGCGCTGCCCCACCCTATACCCAGAATTCCGATGAATTTTTCGTCTAAATCTTGCATCCTAACTCGTCTATAATATATTGGTGTCCTTAAAACTACTTTTCATTTACAAACCCAACATGAAATTATCAAAGTGCCAACCAAAATCCATTAAGAAACACCACTCATTCACAAGAACTTCACCTCAAGAACTCAAAAACTTCTATTGTTAAAGAATGGGGCAGAACTCAAGAATTACTCAATAATCTTTACATAAAATAAAATCACGGAAAAAATAATGGAAGGATTACATGATTGAAATGAGAAAGAACAAGTCCATCACTATCGTAATCTTATGTACCTTTAAAGAACACTTGTTTTTGGAGAAATTCCCCAACCCTTGAATGCACGCTTGAAAACCCTCTTTTCCTCTTCTTGAAACCCTTATCCTAAACTCTAAGCGTTTACGAACGTGGAAAAGTGGTCTAAATCATATTAGACCCTTATTTGGGGTGAGGAAATATTTTAGGCCCCAGTGGGGTAAGGAAAATACCAAAATACTTTTTCCTTAAGCGGATGGACCCTTAACAAGAGAGGCTTCCCTCAAATGGCCAAAACTTTTTACTTCGAGCTCATAATTTAACAAACTTTGTGGCAATGAAAAGAGGACTCAAAGACTTTCTATTTGATACCTCATGCCCACCTAACTTTTTATATGATAAAATATATGGTCGTTTGAATTTGACCCAAAATTTAAAATTGATCATAGTCCGAGGTGTTACAATATATTCCCCTTGGGAATATCCGTCCTCTAACGAGATCATACTAAGAATAACATTCGAGCGGAATATACCGCTCATGTTATTCTGAGTCAACTTAGTCAACGGGGATGAAATACACGAAAATTCCTCAACAAACCTCCTATTTTAACCAACCAACCCCAAGAAATTCCTTATGTTAGTTAGAGACGAAGGTATGGGACAGTTTCGTATTGCTTTAATCTTTACAAATGACTTCACCAGACACAATGTGGCCTAAGAACACCATAAAATCAAGCCAAGCTCACACATACAAAATTTTGGAACAACTCTCTATCTTTGAGAGTTGGAGAACTTCTCTAAGATGACGGTCATGATCCTCTTCATTCCTCGAATAAATCAATATGTCATCAACAAATACAATCACAAACATATCGGTATACGACTTAAGCACTATGTTCATAAGATCCATGAACATTATAGGAGCATTACTCCAACCAAAATACATGATAAAAAACTCATAGTGACTATAACAGGTCCTGGAAGTTGTCTTCGGGATGTCACTTTATTTTACCCTCAACTAATGATAGATAGATCTAATGTCTATCTTATTGAATCAGGTGGAACCTAAAGTTGATAAGAAAAAATAACATCAATTCATGTAAGGGGATACTTATTCTTTATGGTGACCTTGTTCAACTAACAGTAATCAATACACATTCTAAGGGAACCATCTTTCTTTCTCACAAATAAAATCCAAGTGCCACAAGGTGAGAAACTAGGTCGAATGAAACCGTTGTCTCATAGATCTCTCAACTGCTCCTTTTTCTCTTTTAACTTAGCTGGTCTATATGGCAGAATTGAGATAGGTTGATTATCAGGAAGAATATCTATGCCGAAGTCTATTTCTCTCTTAGGAGGGACTCCTTGAAGATCATCTAGAAAGACCTATAGAAACTTACTCCCAACTGGAACTGATTGAATAAGAGGTGTCTCACCACTTGATTCATTAACTCGGACTAAATTTATTGACTTAAGGTATGAAATAAAATTACCCTTAGACACTATTGAACTACTGCACTCAAAAGCAGACTCATAGGAAAATTGGAACTTGACTACACAAGTTCTACAATAATCTGAGGCACAACAAGCATGAAGCCACTCCATACCTAGAATAACATCAAAGTCTACCATGTATAACTCAACTAAGTTAGCCATGGTGTCCTTGTTGTTTAAAGATATTGTAAAATCACAGTAAAATCTCTCTTCTAGAATAGACTCACCAACATTTGTGGAAACATTAAAGGTCTCAAGAAGTCCTTCGGTAAAAATATCAAACCTCATATCTATATAAGGAGTCACAAAATATTGACTCGCACACGAATTAAGTAATGTATAAACATCAAGAGTAAGGACTTTGATCATACCAATGACAATATTTGGTGAATTCTCTTGCTCTTGGTGACTGGTTATAGCATACAAACTATTTACTCTTATGCCTGCCCCTGAAGTAGATCCCTTAGAAGCAGCTCTATCTACCGGAGCCACTAAAAAATATTGGGCTCTGGTGCCCCCATTAACCTGCTTGTTCATAGGACACTCTCTCATGAAGTGAACCGTCTGACAAAACTTGATGCTACCACTGGAGCCATCACAACACGCTCCTAGGTGGTTTCAACCACACATAGCACATATAGGGGTACAATTATCCCCTTGTTCCACACTACCCTGAGACTGAGTAGGTCATGCTCTAAAAATTCTAGGAGTATTGGTTTTTGAGATCACTTGTATTAATTGGTGCAGGCGCACTAGATGATGATGGATCAGGTGCATGCGACCTTTTCTGAAAAGAGGACCAGTTCACATTTTTGGTCTTCTGGTGGTCGGCCTCTTGCTTTGATTTCCTAGCCCTCTTATTACCAAACTCTTGCATGTCTTTGACATTATCTTCCTCAACTTGCTACATATAGATTATAAGTCTGGCTATATTGATGAACTCCCAAACCTGAATGTTGAATTACTATAATATCCCAAATTAAAGACACTCAATTTATTTTATATATTTAACAAATTATTTAATTGAATTATATTGAAAGTAGATAGATTTTCAATTTAAAGGATTGTGACTTTTTCAATGAATAGTGACTTTTCCAAAGGGTTGTGACTTTTTTGATGGGTTGTGACTTTTTCAATGAGTTGTGACATTTTCGAAAGGGTTGTTGTAACACCCCGTAGCCGAAACAGACCAAAAATCAGTTTTTCAAAAAAATCTGCAGGTGCAACCAACGTAACCATCGATGGACCGTAGCCTGACCCACGGTCTGTCCTGCACATCTGTCGATGTGATCAGAGACTCCCAAAACTCAGCTGGAAAAAAAAAGTCTAAGTCTTGATCGACGGACGGACCTACGGTCCGTAAGTCAAACTACGGTCCGTAGTCTATGACCATCGTTCGACACCCCCTTTCAGCCACTCTCTGAAAAGGACCACGTTGACCAGCACGATCCTTAGGTGGACCCACGGTTCGTAGTTCTGACCGTAGGTGGGAATTCGCAGACACTTAAGGGGGAAATGCACTTGGGTCAACTTCAAATGATCATTACTCTTAGCACAAAAAGAATTAGGTGTCCCATGACATACCAACAGATAGATAATTGAATTAGATTTCCATACCCACTAAACTTGCTAAAATCAGAGCTCCGAGTAAAATGTTATGCCCATTTTAGTAAAGGCCTGTCGAACAGACCCAACCTACGAACCAAACAACGGACCGTCGATTGAACAATGGACCGTCTGTCCAGGTCGTCGTTTGGTCTGACAACAACTTACCCAGAGGTGTTTTGGTCTTTCCCACTTTGTTTAAACCCTAAGATACGCCGTTTTGACCCTAAATCATCATATTTTAGTCAGTTTAAGGCTAGAAACATAACAAGAACTTGCCTAAGTCAAAATCATAAATCAAAACTTACAAAATTAGAATCAAGAAAGGAGAAAAAGATCAAGGAACCTAGTTCAAGAACGCAGCAAGGTTCCAGCACTTCCAGCCCCAAAACCTAAATATTTTTCTGTGAATTTCATCACCAGGTATGTGGGATTTCACTAGTGGGTTCCTTTCACTCATTAGATCCCTAATTTTCAGTCAGTTCTTTATTCTCTTATTATGATTAAACCTAGGGTTTCTAGAACTTTGATAGAACTTCATGAATTTAATAAATATATGTTCCAAATTAGATTGTAAAGTTATTATTCAGATTATCGCATGAATTTCAGAACCCTAGCTTTGTATTTCTTTAGTTCTTGAATTACACATGCTAGGTTAGATATTTCAGTTACTTCAGATATACATGCCTCAGTTTTAATGCATCATTATCAGATTAAATGTTGGATTCTCAGTTTGCATGCTCAGTTTTGAGCTATCCAATATTTACACAAAATTCACACATAATTAGTTAACTACATAAATTAATGGGAGTAGCATAATACCGAGTTTGACTAGGGTTCAGCGTACCCAACTAGTTCTAGAAGTACTAGCCAAGTAGGTTTTAAGTTCCCTCTATGGACAATAAGTTTAGTGGTCACGCCAGCATGACTTTATACCTTTGGCAGGGTATATAAAGTCCTCTCGATGAGGCGTATACATCGGACTCCACATTTAGCTCATATGGTTTTATTATCGGTTATTAGTAGCTCGTACAGTTCAGTCAGACTCTATTGCATTTACCATTTATCAGTATATTCAGTATTCAGTTTCAGCATGTCGTAAATTGGTCATTGCATTAGTTAGCTCAGAATTCAGTATATCATGTTCGGACTTCCATACTTGCTTTTGTACTTGTTTAGTTATATTTTATTTCAGCTTTATTCTATCCTACATGCTCAGTACCCTTCAAGTACTGACGCATACGTGCGCTACATCTTCTCGTGATGTAGGTTCAGGTTCTCAGCATCCAGATCATGCATAGATCGATTTCCGATCTCCAATTCAGCAGATTCAGTGGTAAGTCCTCATTTTCCGAGGACAACAGTCATGAGTTTTATTTCAGTCTTTTAGTCATTTAGTTTCAGTATTTTCTAGATTTAGCTCGGGCTTGTCCCAGTAATTCTAGTCCAGTTTAGAGGCTATTTTGAGACATAGTTAGTTTCAGCTTAGCGTTGAGTTAATATTTTCTTTTTATCAAACTCATTGTTTCAAATATCTCAGTTATAAAATATGGGTATTCCCTATCTTTTCAGATTAAAGTATGATTTAGCTTTCGCATCAGTTTATATTCTTTAGTATGTGATCATGCCAGCGGGGTTAGCTTGGGATCACTTGTGGTCCTAGGTTCCGCGTCCGCGTCTCGGGGTAGCTCGAGGCGTGACAAACTTGATGTCAGAGCACTAGGTTTAAGTATCCTAGGATGTCTGAAAAGCCGCACTAAGTAGAGTCCTTTTCATTGGTTTAAAGTGCACCACATCTAATGAGAAGGAGGCTATGAAGTGTTTTAGGAAAACTTCAATTTCTTGTTACTCTTATCATGCGTAAGGTATGATCTAATTCCATTCTAACTTGACGTTATACGTGTCAGATCATGCCTCCTCGTAGAGCTATGCCAGAAATGCAAACGCAGCTCCTCCAGTTCATGATCAAGAAGTCTCCAATGATGAGTTCAGGAATGCCATACAGATTTTTGGCTTACAGTATGACCAACCAGAACAATCGGGTTCATGCACCTGTGAATGAAAATGGTGGATCAGCAGCAGCAAGGGTCCCTGACTTTGTTAGGATAAATCCGCCTGAGTTCTTAGGATCACAAACTAATGAGGATCCTCAGAATTTCTTGGATGAGATCAAGAAAATCTTTGAGGTAATGCAAGTAACTGGGAATGATCGGGTTGAGTTGGAATCATACCAGTTGAAGGATGTTGCTCATATTTAGTACACTTAGTGGAATGAGAATAGGGGTGCAAATGTAGCTCCTATCACTTGGGATTGCTTTAGCGAGACTTTTCTCAACAGGTTTTTCCCAATAGAGTTGAGAGAAGCAAAGGCTTAGGAATTCATGAACTTAAGGAAGGGAAACATGACGGTCCAAGAGTATGGGCTGAAGTTTAACCAACTCTCCAAGTATGCTCCTCAAATGGTTGCTAACTCCAAGGCTCACATGAATAAGTTCTTGTATGGAGTGTCGGATTTGGTGAAAACTGAGTGCAGAAATGCTATGTTACTTGGAGATATGAACATCTCTAGGATTATGACTCATGCTCAGCAGGTTGAGGGTGATAAGTTTAGGAAACATGCCAAGGAGAATAAGAATGCTAGGACTGGGAACTATGACTATTCTCAGCAGAAATTGGGTGGTGGAAATCGCTCGTAGAGTCAGCAAAAGTTTTTAGCTCCACCACCTTCATCAGCTAGTGTTCCATCCTACAAGAACACGTATGACCAGAAGGTTAGAGCACCAGGCTCTAAGCCTCATGGAAGTGTTTCAGGCACCAAGACTTACCCCACATGCCCTAAGTATGGTAAGAACCATCCAGGCGAGTGTCTTGCAGGAAAAGAAGGACGTTTTGGGTGCGGTCAGTCTGGTCACAGGTTGAGGGATTGTCCTTCTAGACAGGGTCAAGGAGGTGGTAATGGTAGAGCTCAGCCTACAAATTCATCAGCACCATCAAGTCGCCCGACTCAGCAGGGTAACTCATCTGGTACAGGTGGCGGCCAGCGCCAGAACAGGTTGTATGCTCTTCAGGCTCGCCAGGATCAGGAAGGTTCTCCTAATGTAGTCACTGGTATGTTACGAGTCTTTGACCTTGAGGTTTATGCATTGTTAGATCCAGGGGCTACTCTTTCTTTTGTAACTCCTTAAACATCATACCAATTCAGTGTCAGTCCAGAAACTCTCTCAGAACCTTTCTCAGTCTCTACTCCAGTCGGTGACCCAATTATAGCTAGACGGGTATACAAAAATTGCCTTATCACAATCGCTCAGAAAGTCACCTCACCAGATCTTGTAGAGTTACAAATAGTTGACTTCGATGTCATTCTAGGCATGGATTGGTTACATTCATGTTATGCCTCAGTCGATTGTAGAACTAGGATTTTTCGTTTTCAGTTTCCAAACAAACCAATCTTAGAATGGAAGGGTAGTAGCTTAGCGCCTATGGGTCGATTTATTTCTTACCTTAAGGCCAGAAATATTATCTCTAAGGGTTATATCTATCATCTAGTTTGGGTTAAGGTTTCTAGATCTGAAACCCCAACTCTTGAGTCAGTTCCAGTAGTTTGTGAGTTTCCAAAAGTATTTCCAGAAGACCTTCCCAGAGTCCCTCCCGAAAGGGAAATTGACTTTGGAATTGATCTCCTTCTAGATACCCAGACTATTTCTATTCCTCCTTACAGAATGGCTCCAGCAGATCATAATGAATTGAAAGATAATTTGAAAGACCTTCTAGATAAGGGCTTTATAAGACTTAGTATTTCACCATGGGGTGCGCGAGTGTTGTTCATAAAGAAGAAAGATGCTTCTCTTAGAATGTGCATTGACTATAGACAGTTGAACAAGGTCACAATCAAGAATAAGTATCCCATCCCCAGGATTGATGACTTGTTTGACCAACTTCAGGGTGCTAGCCATTTCTCAAAGATAGACCTCAGATCGGGTTATCATCAACTAAGCGTCAGAGATAGTGACTTTCCGAAAACAACCTTCAGAACTCGGTATGAATTTATGGTTATGTCTTTTGGACTAACCAATGCTCCTGAAGCTTTCATGGATTTTATGAACAAAGTGTTCAAACAGTACTTGGACTTGTTCGTTATCGTCTGTATTGATGATATCGTCATTTACTCTAGGAATGAGGAAGAACATGCAAGTCATTTGAGAGTTGTTCTGAAGACTCTCAAAGATCGACAGTTATTCGCTAAGTTTAGAAAATGTGAGTTTTGGTTGCAATCCATTGCTTTTCTTAGTCACATTGTATCAAGCGAGGGGATTCAGGTGGATTCGCAGAAGATAGAAGAAGTGAAACAATGTCCCAAACCTACCTCTGCTACAGATATCATAAGTTTCCTAGGTCTAGTGGGTTATTATAGAAGGTTCATGGAAGGATTTTCATCCATATCCTCACCATTGACTAGGTTGACTCAGAAGATGGTCAAGTTTCAATTGTCAGATGATTGTGAGAAAAGCTTTGCAGAATTGAAGACTAGATTGACTACAACTCCTGTCTTGACTCTACCAGAGGGTTCAGATGGTTATGTTATCTATTGCGATGCATCCAAAGTCGGCCTAGGTTGTGTGTTGATGCAGCGAGATAAGGTTATAGCTTATTCTTCTAGACATCTTAAGGTGCATGAGAAGAACTATCCAACTCATGACCTCGAACTTGCAGCAGTAGTGTTTGCACTCAAGATCTGGAGACACTACTTGTATGGAGTTCATGTAGATGTGTTCACTGATCATAAGAGCCTTCAGTATGCGTTCACCCAGAATGAGTTGAATCTTCGCCAGAGGAGATGGCTTGAGTTCTTTAAGGATTAGGATATGAGTGTGCATTATCATCCTGGTAAGGCAAATGTAGTAGCAGATGCCCTTAGCAAATTATCTATGGGTAGTGTAGCCAATGTTGAGGAAGAAAGGAAGGAGCTAGTGAAGGATGTTCACAGGCTTGCTCGCTTGGGAGTTCGCCTTATGAGCATATCAGACAGTGGTGTAACAGTTCAGAATGGGGCAGAATCTTCTTTGGTATCGTAGGTTAAGGAAAACCAAGACAGTGATCCAATCTTGCTTGAACTTAAGGTGTAGTCCATAATCAGAGAGTGGAGGTTCTCTCCAAGGGGGAGATGGTGTACTCGCTACCAAGGTAAATTGTGTGTTCCTGATGTGGGCGAGTTGAGACAGCATATTCTTGCAAAAGCCCATAACTCCAGATATTTTATTCATCTAGGTGCCACTAAGATGTACCGCGATCTGCGGGAAGTCTATTAGTGGAATGGCATGAAGAGGGATATAGCAGATTTTGTGAGTAAGTGCCCCAATTGTCAGCAAGTCAAGGTAGAACATCAGAAACCAGGAGGTATGACTCAAGAGATCGACATTCCTACTTGGAAGTGGAAAGTTATCAATATGGATTTCATCACAGGGTTACCTCATACTCACAAATAGCATGACTCCATTTGGGTGATAGTCGATAGGATGACTAAGTGTTCTCGCTTTTTGGCTGTCAAGACTACAGATTCGGTAGAGGACTATGCCAAGCTTTACATTAATGAAATTGTGAGGTTGCATGGGCTTTCTTTGTATATCATCTCAGATAGAGGTCCTCAGTTTACCTCTCATTTTTGGAAGTCGTTTTAGAAGTGTCTTGGTACTCAAGTTAACCTTAGCACAACATTTCATCCGCACACAGATGGACATGTAGAGCATACTATTAATACCCTAGAGGATATGTTGAGAGCTTGTGTGATCGATTCTAAAAGGTAGTTGGTATGATCACCTTCCTTTGATTGAGTTCTCCTACAACAATAGCTACCATTCCAGCATTCAGATGGCCCCTTATGAGTCTTTGTATTAGCGTAAATGTAGATCTCCTGTTGGTTGGTTTAAAGTAGGTGAAGCAGCTTTGATAGGGCCAGATTAAGTCCTTCATGCTATGGAAAAAGTGCAACTCATTAGAGATAGACTTAAGACATCCCAGAGTCGTCAAAAATCTGATGCAAATGTAAGGAGGAAGGAACTAGAGTTCCAAGTGGATGATTGGGTTTTTCTGAAAGTCTCACCTATGAAAGGGGTGATGAGATTTGGCAAGAAAGGGAAGTTCAGTCCTAGATATTTAGGCCCTTACAAGATCTTGAAAAGGGTTGGCAAGGTGTTATATGAGTTAGAGTTACCAGCAGATTTAGCAGTAGTGCATCCGGTCTCTAACATCTCACTCTTGAAGAAGTTGTGGGTGACCCACCCTCTATAGTGCCATTAGAGAGTGTGGCAGTGAAAGATAGTCTTTCTTATGAGGATGTACCAGTTGAGATTCTTGACCGTCAGGTTAGAAGGTTGAGAAATAAAGAAGTCGCTTCTGTCAAGGTTTTGTAGAGGAGTCAGTCCGTAGAGGGAGCTACTTGGGAAACAGAAGCAGCCATGAAAGCCAAGTATCCTCACCTCTTTCCTTCTGATTCCACTCCAGCTTGAGGTAATAGTTCCTCTTCACTTTTACAGTCATTCATGCGTGAATCAGTCTTAGAATCATGTTCGCTTAGTTGTACTTGCATTTTTAGCGTATTTGCCGTTCTCGGAACTCAATTTAGTAAGAAACTCAGTTCTCAGTGTTTAGTAGTAGGGTTTGCAGCTCTCTCCCTCTATTTCATCTAGTTTAGTCTTTATTCAAGGATGAATGTTCCCAAGGGGGAAATAATGTAACACCCCGTAGCCAAAACAGACCAAAAATCAGTTTTTTAGAAAAATCTGGAGGTGCACCCAACGTGACCATCGACGGACCATAGCCTGGCCCATGGTCCGTCCTGCACATTCGTCGATGTGATCAGAGACTCCCAAAACTCATCCGGAAAAAAAATGGCTAAGTCTTGATCGACGGACGGACTTACGGTCCGTAGTCCATGACCGTCGATCGACATCCCCTTTCATCCACTCTCTGACAAGGCACACTTCCACCAGCACGGTCCGTAGGTGGACCCACGGTCCGTAGGTCTGACCGTAGGTGGGAATTCACACACAGTTAAGGGGGAAATGTAGTTAGGTCAACTTCAAATGGTCATAACTCTTAGAACAAAACGGATTAGGTGTCCCATGACATTCCAACAGATAGTTTATTGAATTAGCTTTCCATAGCTACCGACCTTGCTAAAATCAGAGCTTCGAGTAAAATGTTATGCACGTTTTAGTGAAGGCGTATCGAACAGACCCAACCTACGGACCAAACGACGGACCGTCTGTCCAGGTCATCGTTTTGTCCGACAGCAACTTACCCAGGGGTCTTTTGGTCTTTTCTCACTTCGTTTAAACCCTAAGATACGTTGTTTTGACCCTAAATCATTAGATTTTAGTCAGTTTAAGACTAGAAACATAACAATAACTTACCTAAGTCAAAATCATAAATGAAAACTTAGAAAATTAGAAGAAAGAAAGGAGAAAAAGGTCAAGAACCCTAGTTCAAGAACGCAGCAAGGTCCCAGCAGTTCCAACCCCTAAACCTAAGTATTTTTCCGTAAATTTCATCACCAGGTATGTGGGATTTCACTAGTGTGTTCCTTTCACCCATTAGATCCCTAGTTTTCAGTCAGTTCTTGATTCTCTTATTATGATTAAACTTAGGGTTTCTAGAACTTTGATAGAACTTCATGAATTTATTAAATATATGTTCCAAATCAGATTGTAAAGTTATTATTCAGATTATCGCATGAATTTCAGAACCCTAGCTTTTTATTTCTTTAGTTCTTGAATTACACATGCTAGGTCAGATATTTTAGTTACTTCAGATATACATGCCTCAGTTTTAATGCATCATTATCATATTAAATGTTGCATTCTCAGTTTGCATGCTCAGTTTTGAGCTATCCAGTATTTACAGAAAATTCATACATAATGAGTTAACTATATAAATCAATGGGAGTAGCATAATACCGAGTTGGACTAGGGTTCAGCGTACCCAACTGTCCCAAAACTACTAGCCAAGTAGGTTGTAAATCCCCTCTGTGGGCAATCAGTTTAGTGATCACGCCAGCATGCCTTTATACCTTTGGCAGGGTATATTGGGTCCTCTCGATGGGGCGTATACATCGGACTCCACATTTAGCTCATGTGGTTTTATTATCGGTTATTAGTAGCTCCCATAGTTTAGTCAGACTCTATTGCATTGACCATTTATTAGTATATTCAGTATTCAGTTTCAACATATCATAAATTGGTCATTGCATTAGTTAGCTCAGAATTCAGTATATCATGTTCAGACTTCCATACTTGCTTTTGTACTTGTTTAGTTATGTTTTATTTCAGCTTTATTCTATCCTACATGCTCAGTACCCTTCAAGTACTGACGGATACGTGCGCTACATCTTCTCGTGATGTAGGTTCAAGTTCTCATCATCCAGATCACGCATAGATCGATTTCCGATCTCCAATTCAGCAGATTCAGTGGTGAGTCCTCATTCTCCGAGGACAACAGTCATGAGTTTAATTTCAGTTTTTTAGTCATTAAGTTTTAGTTTTTGCTAGATTTAGCTGGGGCTTGTCCCAGTATTTCTAGTCTAGTTTAGAGGCTATTTTCAGACATAGTTAGTTTCAGCTTAGCGTTGAGTTAATATTTTCTTTGTATTAAACTCAATGTTTTCAAATATCTCAGTTATAGAATATGGTTGTTCCCCATCTTTTCAGATTAAAGTATGATTTAGCTTCCGCATCAGTTTATATTCTTTAGTATGCTCATGATCATGCCAGCAGGGTTAGCTTTGGATCACTTGTGGTCCTAGGTTCCGTGTCCGCGTCTTGGGGGTAGCTCGGGGCGTGACAGTTGTGATATTTTCAAATGGTTGTAATTTTTCTTGAGTGTTGAGCCTTTTGTGATGATTTGTGCCTTTTTCAAAGTGGTGCGACTTTTCCAATAAGTAGTGTCTTTCTTGAAACGCTGTGACTTTTTATATAAGACACAATTAACACCTATTCATACTACTATTTGGTAGCTATAAATACAGGGGTGTCCTTGCCCTTTTAAACTACAAATTCTTTAAGTTCTCTACTCTTTGTCTACTTAAAAATTTTCAGTTATTATTTGCAAAATTTGATCAACTTTTAAATTCAACAGAATTCAAGTTACCTCATACGATAGAGTTGCTGAAAAAATGTAGCAAATCATTCATCAATTCACATTTGTATTTTTCTTATAATTTTCATGAGTTTACAATGAAGAAAAGTTATGAGAGAGACAATAATAATATTAAAAATATATGAAAAAAACATATGATTTGGGTAAGATATTTCTTCTTTGATCTTTTCCCTCAAACGAAGGAGTTCTTCATAATTTTGCTAAAACAATGGGTATCAACGTAGTCCATTGATTTATAAGTTTTGATGCTAAATTAATTATTTCAAAAATAGATTTTCACCTTTACTTATAATGTGATAACATAGCCATATATTATGGAACACTAGAGTGGATATAGCAGGAACATATATATTTGTCTTCCTTCTTTATTGTCTATGTATGTTCCATACAATTTTTTTATGTCACAAGATACATTCTCTACTTGCTATATAAAAATAGATAAGAAAATAGTGATTGATCATAATATGATCTTAAATCAAATTAATGATACTATAAATAATACGATCATAATATGATCTTAAATCAAATTAATGATACTATAAATAATACTTTATGTTGTATTCATCTATTAGTTTTTATCATTGAGAGCTTTGTTGGCATAGTAAATTGAATGAAGAATTTTCTCATTCCTCTGTCCTAATACCACATCAAGCGCCACTCCACTTGCATCACACATTACCTCAAACGGTTGCCCCCAATCAGGTGAAATAATGATAAGTGCAGACACTATCTTCTCCAAATTCTCTCAGACAAACATCATCAGAATCAAACATTACACTCCTTCTCAAACAATTTGCACAGTAGGTGTGCAATTTTTGAGAAATCCTTGATGAATCTCCTATAGAAACTTGCATGCCCAAGAAATATCTTAAGACCTTTAATAGAGATAGGTGTTTTAAGATTCTCTATTACCTCTACTTTCTCTCTATCAACCTCAATACCTTTTTCCGAAATCCGATAACGAAGCACGATCCCCTCTTTCACCATAAAATGGGATTTCTCCCGATTGAGCACAAGATTTCACTCTTCACACCATATAAGTACTTTGGCCAGGTTGTTTAAGCAACAATCAAAAGAGTCACATACCATGGAGAAATCATCCATAAATACTTCAATAGTGTCCTCTACCATATCAGAGAATATCGACATCTTAAATCGCTGAAAGGTTGCTGAAGCATTACACAACCCAATTGACAGTCGTTTGAAGGCGAAAGTCCCATAGAGGCAAGTAAATGTGGTCTTCTCTTGGTCTTTTGGATCTATATAAATATGATTGTAGCCCAAATATACGTCAAGAAAACAATATCAACCCTTTCCCGCAAGTCGGTAAAACATCTGATCCATGAAAGGCATAGGAGAATGGTCCTTTTCTGTCCAAGCATTTAGCTTCAGTTAGTCCATGCAGACTCTACATTCGGTCAAGGCTGCATCAAAACAAGCTCGTTTCTCTCATTAGGTACCACAAAATGCCACCTTTCTTTGGCAAACACTGAACATGACATACCCAACTACTATTTGCAATGGGATAAATAACTTTGGCATCAAACCACTTTTTGATTACCTCTTGCATAGGCAGATTCAATCTTCTCTTGTGCTCAATACTAGTCTTGTGATCCAGAATGAGTTGGATTTTATGAGAAAAAATACCGAGAGGAATCCTAATAATGTCCGCAATAGTCCACCCAATCGTCCGCTTGATCCTCTTCAACACAGAAACCAATGCCTCAACTTGTGTTCCAGTCAAATCTCCTACAATGATTACCGATAAAGTGCAATTTCTCCCTAATAATACATACCTCAACTGTGATGGTAGATATTTAATCTCCAATGTTGAAGCCTCATCAACAGACGGTCTTACAGGTGGACAGTCCTGATTCGTCATGTCTAGATCCAATCTCTTAGGCTTTGAATGAAATTCAAACATATCAAGTGCGGCGACCAATTCATCATAGTCTTAAATACCATCACTATTAAAATTTATCATTATTGCTGCTAATGCATCAGTACCTGGTCTCTCTTCAATAGACACTTTAGAACCACTCTCTTCAATATGATTCACCACGGATATAGACTTGAGTTCACTACTCTGCTTCATTGATCTACGATGTTTAAAGTTACTTCTACATTATTCAAGAGAAACTTCATCTTCCTTGTTTCCATATCAACTTAGGCGTTCCCAGTGGTAAGTAATGGTCTCCAAAAGATAATGGGGACCTCAAAATCAACCTCACATTCGAGTATCACAAAATCCACCGGAAAGATAAAAGGCTCAACTTTCACAAGTACATCCAGAAGCACACAAATGGGCTTCTTTACAGTTCTATCGGCCATAAGCAATCACATCGCAATCGGTTTTGGTTCTCCAAGCACAACATCTTGTAAATAGGGAATGACATTAAAAATTAATGCTTGAACCCAGATCACAAAGTGCCATAGAAAAGTGCAACAACCCGATGGTACGAGGAATAATGAAGGCACCAGGATCCTCCTTCTTATGCACGAGGGACTGAGTATCAATAACACTCCAATGTTGCAACCTATCATCTTCAAAACACATGGACTGCTTCTTAGTTACCAAGTCCTTCATAAACTTCGTATACCCAGGAATTTGCTCCACAGTTAATCAATGGCACATTTATGGAAAGATGTTTCAACATACTAATGAACATGCGGTTTATTCCTTCTTTATTCTTCTTCACTAATCTCTGTGGGAAGAGAGTTGGAGGTCTAGACATGGGAACAACTTTATGGGTTATCTCTGCTTCCTTCTCCGTTGGATTTTCATACTCTCCAGTAACCTCAATCACATCATCATCTTTACTAACCTCAACTTCAACCTCAGATGACATAGGTGGATCAATGGTCTGCTTACCTCCTCGAGTAGTGATTTCCATACAATACCCATCATTTTTTGAATTTTGGATGGTGTTTCTAGAAAGTGTGCCAGGCTGACGTGGGTTCACTGTAGTAGACAAATAATTCATCTATTGCTCAAGTTTCTTGATCAACACAACATGGGCGTATACTTTTTGACCAAGACTAGACATGTTGTTTCGTATCTCCTTCACATTTTAATTTGTCGAATCAAATCTCCTCATTAGATTCTGCTTCATATGCTCAATTTGTGACATACTACCTCCAGCTTCCCTAGTGACAAATTCCGAATTTTAAGGAGGAACATAAGCCCCAAATTGATCGTTTCTGTTGCCATAGTTGTTTTGGTTGTTGTTGTTGCGATTGTAATTCCCATCTCATACATAGTGACTCTCTCGATTGTAGTTACCATAGTACCGACCTTTGTCTCCTTCACCTTGGCTACAATTATTTAAATTTTATCCTTGGGCGTTGACTCAAAAACCGTCTGTCTGATCATTCACGGCATAAGTATCCTCTTCATAGTAACAGTCTTCAACGGTGGTTGATTCCTAGTCAAGTATTTCACCACATTTATCTTTTCAGAACCTCCACTGACATACTTTAATACTAACCCAAGTTTTTTCCTAATTTGAGTCAACGCCTCACAAATACCATCGCCAGATTGACTAGGTGCGGCTTGCACTTCAAAATGGCTTCTTCCCGTGTTTGACCTTCGAGTACTCCATGATTTATTTTTTTGAGAAATATTCTCAAGTTTCTCAGTGATCTCCTCAAATGTACTCTCACCATATGATCCCCTTGCAATAGTATCAAGCACAACATTGACATTATCATCTTGAGCTCTGTAGAAATACTCCTTTAGTTATTCATCATCAATAAAGTGGTTTGGAACACTTCCTGTGAAAGCACTGAATATGTCCCATGAACTACTCACATACTCTCTAGGTAGTGCTACAAAGTTATTGAGTTTATCTTTATGGTTCAGCTTCTAGGACATAAGAAGTACTTTTCCATGAACACCTGAATTAATTGATACTGTATGAATTTAGTAGCTCAGTATGCCATACAACAACATCACTAGTCAATGATAGAGGGAAGAATCTCAGCCTAATGACATCCATGTCTAAGTTCGGTCAACCCACACATCTTTTGTAAACACTTCTCAACTTGGCCATGTGCCCATGTGGATATTTCGATACCGATCCAGAAGACAAACCCCTCGCTGTGAGCATTCACATCAGACTACTCGTTACCACTAGTGTATGACCCGGAGGTATAAGATGTAGAACAATAGGTCCTTCAGACTCAGAAGCATTAAAGTTAACCCTATAGTTGTCTTACAACCTTGGTTTTGGTGGATTTTGTGATCTCAATACATCTACCACTAAATTACCACCTTGATGTCAAGTATTTACATTACCAACCCTTTGAGACTGCAGGTTAAATCCATCACCCAAATTTCCTCCGATAGGATCAATTCGGATCCCTTGATTGTTCATCCTTCTCAAAAAAATATTCAATTCTGGATCGAAAGGAGTCGTTGGTTCACCTTGATTCCGTGTACTTGGCATACACTAGAGTAGGAATCTGAGAGAGACAAAACAAAAGAAAAAAGTAATTAAGAAATAATAGACTAAAGTTTAATAATATAGTTAAACTTAATCTAAAAGCCCAATTTCCCAGCAACAACGCTAAAATTTGATAAGCTCAAATTGCACCTCCCTGAAGAAGTATAAGAAATCGTTATCAAGTAAAGAATCCAACTTGTAGGTTCATGTTGATTGCACGAGGAATATGGTTTAGACTTAAACTGAACTCACCATTATCTTCATTTAGCCAAGTTATTTCTCAGAAAATTAAGTAGGCGGCGTGTGTGAAACAAATAATTGATTGGTTTTAAGTAATAAAAGCAGTATTTCAACATTGTTCTAATCAATGAGAGAGAGTAACTAGGGTATATGTGTTCCCCATAAGCTCTGTAAGATCTCGAAAATGACTTAGGTACACTAGACCCTAACATGGTTTACATGAGGGTATAAGGTCCTAAATTGGTTTATAATATGGTTATAAGTCAGTGTCTAAGCGTTTAGGTGAATCGGAAGTCAAACGTCAAGGGACGACTAAGACGTTCGACGACTAAGTCACATATGTGCCTTATATGTGATTTGATGTGTTTATGTGTGATTCATGAGTTTATGAGGTCCTTAAATGAGTTATAATGGTGTAAATAGTCAGTGTTTGAGTTTCATGAAGTTTGGAGGTCAAACGTCCATGACGTTTGAAAATTTTGCCTTGAAATGACCTTGTTTGTCTAAGCATGCTTCGTCAAGTTTTATGTGTTCATTTTTTATGAAATTAATGTGAGAAGTCCTAAACTCGTATACAAATATATTTGGGTTGGAAACGTCCGGGCAAAACTCTCCAAGGACCAACTAAGGGTCCTTGAGGAAGGACCCTTCTCTAGAGCCAACACTGCAAAAAAGTCCTAAACGACGGAGGCAGTAGACGGCTCGTTGGCCAGTCAACGCCCCATCGATGGTAGTCGATGGTCATGAATTAGGTGTGGGATCCTGATATCCCAACGACCAGGCTCTGAATCAAACAATGACCATCCAGTACGGTCCGTTGATTGATAAATGGTCCGTCGACTGGCCAGTCGTCGATGGTGCTGTCAACTGTGCAGCTTCGCTGTAAATTCTAGGGGTGAATTGGTAAATTCAGCCCACTTCCAAATAAGACTTTGGGTATTTTAAACATGTTTATAAGCCTTAAACACTTAGGTGAATTTATTCTTCAAAATCAAAATCCAAATTCTCTTAGAAATTCTCTAGAACTCCATTGAAGCCAAAACTCAAGGAAGAGCTTGGTTGGAGATTTGAGTGGTGATTCTTCCTCAATTTTTTGGATTAACATCATTGATGTATGATTTTTGATCCTTGAAACTCTATTCATCAAGGAGCCCAAAATTCAAAGGGATTGCTAAAGTTTTCTAAAGATGAACTTGTCCAATTTTATGATCTATCCATGGGTTCTTGCATTAAAGGTTTTAAAGCATTATATATTGGTTGAATTGTTGTTAATTATATGATTTCAACAAAATTAACCTATGAACCCATGCAATTTATGAAACCTTATTTTTGACTACTTTATGGGTTAATTGATATGGTCTTAATGCTTATGAATTCTAGTGTAGTTTTCTATGGGCTATTGAATGATCTAAGAATTGTATTCAATTGAGGTATAGATTGTCTTAGATTTATAAATTTATATTGAATTGACCTAGTTTCATTGAGTATTATGGTTTTTGTATTGAATTGATTATCATTGCCATGGGTAAGAGCCTATTGGTATTGAATTGGATGATTTAGATACGGATTGAAGTGGTGAGAATGGATTAGTTGTACGCTTAGCTAATTCTCTTTATTTTATGTAATGTAGTTCTTCAATTATGTTTTGATTTGTATGGTCCACTTATGGTGGCGGTGCTATGTGCCTTAATTGTGAATTATGTGGCCTCGTCGGCGTTACCTTATGTAATATGATGATCATGTCCTTGTCTGCACTACTTGAAGTAGTATGATGATTTGTGTCTTTGATTATGAGTATGAACATATCTAACTACATGTTAAGTAATGTGAAAGTATGTGGTTTCTTCTATTGATGATATTGAGGTGATTATGTTAGACTTTGATTATGTCTTTATGTGTGTAGTCTAAGATTTGATGCATGATTCTTCCTAATTGGTTATTGAGTCTTATGATGAGTATATTTATGATGTTATACTACTGTATATGGTAACCTAAAGATGATGAAGGTTGTGCAAATGTGCTTCTTGAATATGATATACTTTATGTGATAAATTGAAGTAATGATGTGTCTTGTTTAGGTAGACTTAAGTACCTCTTCTTTTTACATGAATGACATGTGAATATGAGATGTCTTGACTTAGGATGCTAAAGCCTCTTAGTCTTGTATGTATTGAAGACATGAGACCTTGAAGAATGCTAAGAAGGTCCTTATGTGAAACCTTAAACCTAGTGCTAAGGTTATGAACCTTGAAGTCGAAAGCCGTAATGGTGTCCTTCTTGTAATGAATGGTGGACTTAAGGTTGGTTGGTTGGAACGGTAAGCCATATACAGATCGACGTGAAACTGGCGTACCCTTGGTAAATTGCAGTATTTGTCCCTCACACGGCCTGAAATATCTTATGCAGAAAATAAGTTGTGCTAATTTATACATGACCTGAGTGATGAACATTGGAAAGCACTTAAAAGAGTACTACGGTATCTCAAAGAAACTGCATGTTTAGTATTTCGCATTATTCACATCTCTGACTTTAATTTGTATATGTATGCTGACGTGGACTGGGATGATCCGAATGAATGAATCTCTACAGCAGGTTATATTCTTTCTTTGGACCAAATCCAATCAGTTGCTCATACAAAAAAAAATAACGTGCATTAGCTCGCTTATCCACCGAGGCAGAGTACAAATCCATCCCCAATGCACTTACAGAGAACACTTGGGTGAGAAACATACTTTATGAGTTACATGTCACAATTTCGATGACGCCAACAATCTACTGTTACAATGTTGGAGTGACTTATTTATCTCACAACCCGTGTTTCATTCCCATATGAAACATGTTGTTGTTTATTTTGCATATGCACGTGACCAGGTTCAAGATCATTGAGTTCATGTTACTTATATTCATGCTTGTGTTCAACTTGTTGTTACATTCACCAAGCCACTGTCTATATCAGCATTTACTAGGCGTTCCGAGTTAGGCATTGTTGCACCTTGCCTAACTTGAGGGGGTGTATTAACTATATCTATTGGATACAGTAACAATATCAGCTGGTTGCAGTAACTCATAGTATTTATATTATTTACCTGTTACTAATTTGAGTAAGTCCCCTTCTGTGTGGAGCACATTAGTGATTAGTTATAGTTCCTATGATCTAGCATTAGTTAGTTTTAGATCATGTGCAGGTGGTGGCCTGCACTTCAGCATCAGTTGGTTGAAGATTATGTATATAATAGCTTGCTGCCACACTTAAGTCCTCCCTTGTCCAAAGTTCCAGGTAATGACCTCTTTGTGGAACTTCCCTCTTTACCTTGTGTTGCACCTTCTCCTGAAACCGATCCTATTGAGTTTATTGCTCCTATTTCGCCAGATATGCAAATAGAAAATACTCACCCAATGCTCACCCGAGCTAAAACAAAAAACTGTTCCTAATCCTACCTTTCAATCCCTCAGTTGCAGAACTTCTTTATATCCTGATGTCACTAAACTGAAATCAATTAAATACACTCTTTCTAAACCATATCGGTTGACTGCTATGCACGAAGAGCTCGCAGCCCTGAAATCTAGTGGCACATCGTCGGTAAGCTCATATGAACATCATTTGGCTTTAGATGGGTGTTCATAACAGAACTAAAGACGGAGCGGTCAGTGGAGCGCTTTAAGGATCATCTCGTAAGGTTGCAGTCAACTTGATAGTAATGACTTTGATGAAACTTTTAGTCCGATCTTCAAAGCTACAACCATTCGCATGGTGTTGTCCATTGCAACCACCCTACATTGGGAGATTAATTGGACGTGAAGAATTTTTTTTACATGGCGATCTCAAAGAAACTGTTTTCATGAAGTAACCTCCGGGTTTTGTTGATCCCGTCCATCCAAATCATGGATGCCTACTTAAGAAAGCTTTATATGGTCTTAATCAAGCACACACAGCTTGGTTCCAAAAGTTTAGCTCCTACCTCTTTCATCTCGGTTTAACTTGTAGCATATCTGATCCGTCTCTATTCATCCTACATTCTTCTCAAGGTTCTAAATTGCTTCTACTTTATATCGATGATATAGTGTTAATTGGCTGCAATCAAGAACTTCTTTGACAACTTATTCACGAGCTTCAATCATATTTTGCAATGAACGATCTGTGAGCTCTCCATTATTTTCTTTGTGTTGAGGTTTATCGCACCAAGTCTGGACTATTCCTTAACCAGCGTAAGTGTATCTCTGATATTCTCAATTGCACAAAGATGCAAGCTGCTCGACTATTCACACTCCACTACCTCTCAAGCATAATCTCCATGTGTTCACAGGTTCTATGGTAGATGCTACTGGATATAGAAGCATTGTGAGTGCTTAGATATATCTTACTGTTGTTCGAACTAACATATCCCATGCTGCTGTAAATATCTTCTCTGCTAGATTGTGCATTTCCCGACAAAAGTTCACTGGTCTGGCATGAAACATGTTCCTCATTATATTGCTGGCACTTCCGTTCTCGGTCTACATAGTTCCTCCCAATCTTATCTCAACATGATAGGGCTCTCGGATGCTGACAAGGCTGGTTGCCCCATCTCTCAGCAATCTACCACAGGCGTTTACGTTTTCCTTGGCTCCAATTACATTAGTTGATCTTCAAAGAAACAAAAAATAGTTGCTCTATCTAACATAGAGGCTGAGTATAATTTGTTAGCATCTTTAGCTCCTAATCTCACATGGGTACATTTTGAAGGATATTGGGATCTCATTTTCTCATCCTCCTTTGTTGTTCACAGACAATATTAGTGCCCTTCACCTTACAGTTAATCCGGTAATGCATGCTTGCACGAAGCACGCCGAGCCTGATTATCATTTTGTGCGGGAAAAAGTTGTCCAAGGTGCTATGGTGACAAGGTTCATACCTTCATTGCAACAGATTGCAGATATATTCACCAAACCGTTGCCTAAACATAAGTTTCAAGTCTCAAGCTCCAAGCTTGGAGTGGTAGAGAATCCCACCACCAGCTTGTGGGGGAGTGATAAACCATATGAACAAAACTAGAATGTATACCGTAGATCTGTATAGAATGTATAGAGGACTATAGGAGCACCTCTACATAATTGTTGTTCTTTAGGAATACAACTACAAAATAGTTGGGATATAGTAGGAATCTACTAATACTTTGTGTATAAATAGGTAATCTGGTTACATAGAACAATAATAAGAAAACCTTGCAACTCTTAATTGTGTTCTAGCAATTATATTGTTTTCATTAGCATCTTTGCTTCGATATTCACATATGACCATAATAAGAATGTTCTCAAGGCCTATTGCGAGAATTGGTGTCCATCCACCAATACGGTCTCGACTTTCATCGGAGAGTTTTACATATATATATATATATATATATATATATGGAACTTGAGAACCATTGGAGGTCTTCATGTTCATGGGTCCTTTTATGATGAAGTTATACCCTCGGCTAAGGAGTTGACTCATGAAATTGACCAAGGCAAGTATTTTTTCCCTGGAAGCTGCTCTTACTTGTTTTGGCATTTGACGGACTTATAGAAGGTGTCATTGATGAAGTTCCCTTTTGTGATTGGACAAAGTTCTGGTTTCGAGGGCCAAGAAAATTTGAGCCTTCCCTAAAGACATCTAGAACCATAAAAATCCAAGGATGAATCATGATCATTTAGGGAACATTGACATGAGTTTTTTTTTACAATGAACTAAAGAGGAAAATACCCCTTTTTCCATCTAGGTACGGAAGAATCACTGAAAGATGAGACTTATTTGGCGTCTTTCCTTGCGTGTTGGCTCTGCAAATTTTTGCTTCCCAAAAAGAAGGATGATTTTGTTCGTACTAGCATCTTCAAAGTAACAAAATGGATGACTCGTGAAGAGAAAGTACCTTTTGTGGTTCTAGTCCTTGCAAACATCTATCACGACCTCAGGGAGATCTCCACCTCCATAAACATAGGGGACTGCAATATACTGCTTTACTTTTTTTGTCTATCTTTCATATATCTATTTTCACCTATATTCGATGCTAGCTTTCACGCTTACTAGGAAGAAGGTGTCGTGTATTTCCCTAGCTATCTAATAAAAGGTAATACTCCTATACCTTAACTCTTAAGCTTGCTTTAGCTGATATGATTTACAATAGTAGGATCATAGCCTAGTGAACCATAAGTCTAGAAATGGTTAAGATGAATTGATTCGTTAATATATAGACTTTTGTTCTGCGGATCTAATACTTGGATATGAAAGAAAATGCAACTGTTAGAGTTCCTAGTGATAAAAAAACGCATCTTAGACTTAATTGCTCTTTTTGAGATCTCTTGTTATCCCTGATAATATTCATTGATCTCTTAATCATATTCTTCTGTTTTCATTCTTTGGACAGTTGTTATTGTTAAAGTTGATATTACTCCACAGAGTTGTCTTAGCGGTAAGTTACTTTGCAAAAGCAAAGTCAATTAGTACACTACCAGATGATGTGGTTTAGTTAATATCTTGAGGCCAATAAGAGATCTGATGGAATGCCTATCTTATTGAAAGATCAAGAGTAATTTTCTTAATCTATTGGATTATGAGTAGTTATAAGTAGATCTACTTTGTGAATTAAATAACATTAAGAGATTAACCAGTGAGTTAAGAAGCTTAATCCTTCACATGGTTTGTAAAGTTTTTGGATCCTAGTCTTGAACTAAAATAGGCAGTTTTACTGCAGTGAGTGCTTGGTTTATTAGCAAATTTTTACTTGTGTGGTAAGATGCATATAGAATTGAGGCACTAAAAGTTGTTTTTTATTCAATTTCATGGATTGAAAACTAGTCAACCAACAATTGTTATTCGGGGGTGGCAAAAGATCTACAACAAATAAGCAGATCTAGATTATGCTAATGTAGGAGGTGAGGTTCTGTTAATACGAACTCCGACATGGTGCATGACTGTAATGGCTTTCAGGTTAGATGTGTTGTGTTGATACAATTCTCAAATATTAGAATTTCGGTGATAGTTATATGAATGCCCACCAGGCGCCATACACTAAGGGGTGGTTTGGTTGGGAACTAGTTATCCCATGATAAACTATCCTGGGATAACTTATCCCACCATGTATATGAGATAACTTATCCATCATTATGCTATAAATGGTGGAATAATTTATCCCAAACATGTCAAATAAACAAGACATCTAAATTTAATCCCAAGACTATTTATGCTTATCCCTCATATGAAACGATCCCTAAGCTCTTTCACTTTTTTAGAAGCCTTTGCATGCCATCTATAAAAAGAATTAGAAGACGGAACGTCTATGACATATGTTGTCGAAGATTTTGATGCAAATCAGGACTTTGTGGTGGATGGGATGCACAAAAGTCGGACATGTACTGTTCATGCCATTCATTTGAGTACAAAGGTTACCTTTGTAGACATGCTATTGTGGTTCTTCAAATGTTTGGTGTCTTCATATTCCTTCTAAGAATATATTGCAGTGCTAATGAAATGCTGCCACGATTAGACATTCCATCAGCGAAGGACTGGATGACATGCAAGATAAGGTCTATCGTTATAAGGATTTATGCAAACGAGCAATAATATTTGGTGAAGAAGGATCCTTGACTCAGGAGAGCTACAACATTGTTGTTGGTACCATTAAAGAAGCTTTAAAAGTTAAAACAATGTCAAGGAAACAGTCTTGGCGCTAATCTTAAATCAGGTAGTAGTGCAACCCTTATTATCCAAGTTTATAGCAAGGGTTGCACTACTATATGAATTAAGATTAACTGCAAGATTGTTTCCTTAAACATTGTTTTAACGCTTCTTTAATAGCACCAACAGCAATGTTGTAGCCCTTCTGAGTGAATGATTCCTCCTCATCCAATATTATTGCTCATTGCTAAATCATTATAACGACAGACCTTAGCGTGCACATCATTCAACCTTTCACTAATGGAATGCCTGATCGTGGCAGTATTGGTCCAGCATTACAATATAGTTAGAAGGAATATTAAAAACACCAGACATTTGAAGAACCACAATAACATGCCTACAAAGGTAACCTTTGTACTCAAATGAATGACATGAGCAGTATATGTCTAACTTTGGTGAATCCCTCTCCACCACAAAGTTCTGATTTGCATCAAAATCTTTGACAACATATATTATAGATGTGCCATCTTCTTATTCATTTTTAGATGGCATTCAGAAGTATCTAACACCATAGGGTGTAAATCTATTACTACAATTAAACACTCCATAAGTGTGGCTGATGGAAGAAGGGTGCAAGGAACAATTTTTTCTTGGCATTTCCTACTTATGCCTCCTGTGGACATCGTATTGGGACTGCAGTGGTTGAGGACCATAGGCAGAATCTTGTTTGATTTAAAAAATAAATCTGTTGAATTTGTGTACCAGGGGAAGAAACATGTCCTAAGAGGTGCTGGCACTCAGCTTAAGGACAGTCCAATGAAGTTCAAGCTACTAAAGGTACTGAGATTGCAAGACCCTTGTCTAGACTACAGAGCAATATTGTTGTATCTTTTTAAATGTCTACTTCACTGACACTACATAAGGGGTCATTTGATCACATAACTCCTCTTAAGGAATCATTTAATCTTGTTAGTAAGAGAATCTACAAATATCATGGAGTTAAAAAAATATTATTAAAAATTAGTACAAATGTTGGATCAAGGTGTGACACAACATAGTACTAGACCTTATGCATCACCTGTGGCTTTAGTGGAAAATAGGATAGGACTTGAAGGATTTTGATTGATTATGGAGACCTTAATGAAGTGACCATTAAAGATAAATTTTCCATTACTATATAGCGGATTCTCGTAGATGAATTGGGGTGGGTGGGTGGGGCTGCTCAAGTGTTATCCAAACATGACTTGAGAGCAACATACAACAGATTGAGACTAGCTGAAGGTGATTCTCATAAGACTGCACTTAAAAATCAAGAAGGCAACTCCAATTTTTTAGTCACGCCCTTTGAATTGAACAATGCTCCATCATCCTTCCAGGTTGTCATGAATGTTGTGTTCAAACCTCTTTAAGGAAGTCAATTTCAATTTTCTTTGATGACATACTGATTTACAATAGGAATATGGTTGCTCGTGTGAAACATATGTTTTCTTTATTGAAACAGTTCCAATTGTGTGCTTTGTTCCTGCAGATTAAGAAAACATGGGTGTCTGATCCTTATTTACAGGAGATAATTGCCAAGATAATTACCTAGTTGCAGGTGAAACATTTCAAGTCTTATACTTGGTGTAGTGAGAAGTTGAGTTGGAAAGGAAAACTTTTAGTGGGAAATGAACTTTCTTTGAGAAGAAATATTTTAGAGTTATGTCTTATATACCTCAAGGAGGGCACTCAGGAATAAATGTCACTATCAAGATAATGAATTACTATTTCATTGGAAGGGCCTTATTCAAGACATTAGGGACTTCATTAACAGATGTGATAAGAAGCATACGTATGATGATGGGGCTTCACCTAGTTTATTAAAATCATTACATGTGATTCCCCTGAGGGTGTTTGGACGAATATATTCCTTAATTTACTCTACAAAGGGTCAAACTTCAAAGATCTAATGCTTACCATCTTTAAATTGACTGTCAAGAGGTGATTAATGGAACACTGCAGACTTACTTGCGGTGTTTTTGTTCAGATTTTCTTAAGGAGTGGTCTGCTTATAACACTACATATCACACTACCATTAATGGTACTCCTTACGGGTGCTCCATGGTCAAAAGCCACCCTTTACACCTTCCTTATTTGGTTAGTGAGTCCTTTGTTGACATGGTTGAAGGTCTTTGGCTACCGGAGAGGCTATCACACAGCTAATCAAGTTTCATATAGACAGGTCATAACAATTAATGAGGGATCTAGAAAATAAACATAGATCACACAAGGATTTCACTATTGGATAATAGGTAAGTATGGAAATATGACCTTACAAACATGTTTTTGTAGCTGTTAGGCCCTTTAATAAAACTTGAAACCGTGTATTTTGGGCCTCACCTTATTGATACTAAGATTGGTACTATGGTCTATAGGCTCTTAATGCTGGAAAATATACTAATTCATCATAGGTTCCATGTTTGTCAACTTAAGAGGTGCCATAAAGTCCACTTTTGGCTCTTAAAGACCAAAAAATCAAGCTTAAACACAACCTTCTGAAGCTAACCACGCTAATGTTAGACAATTGACATTTTTTCCAACTTATTATTTTTACTATTTTTTACTTATTTAAGTTTAGTATTTCCTATTTTCTAGCTAGACTTAGTCAACTTTAGTGGCTCAACTTTCTGAAGTTAGTGGCCCTATTTATGGCGGTTACCAAATTTGGTCTGTGAAGATGCAAGCTTTTCTGAAAGCCTATGAACCTTGGGAAACTGTGACTGAAGATAAACCACTTGATTCTCTACCAGCGAATCCTACCTTGGCTCATATCAAATCCAACAACGAAGAGAAGGCAAAGAAATCTAAAGTCATGTCGCTTATGTTGAATGTTATGGAAGATTTTGTGTTTTATAGAATGATGGATTGCAAACTTACAAAAGAGGTTTGGGATAGGTTAAAAAAAGAATATCAAGGCAGTGATAGAACACGTCAAATGCAAGTTTTGAACCTAGAAAGATAGTTTTACTCCATGAATATGCAGGAGGATGAAACCATCGGTAAGTATGCTGATCGAATCTCCTTAATTGTTACTAACATTAGACTTTTTGGTGAAGAATTTATAGACAAATGAATTGTGTAGAAAGTTCTTGCGACTCTCTTGAAGAATCCATGGACCCGAGGAAACTTTCATTAGGTGAACTAGTAAGTGCTCTTTAAGAACAAGAGAAAAGCAGGACTATGAGATGGGAAAAGTTCACAGAAAGTTGTTCAAAAGCAAAAAATAAAGCAACAATTCAACCAAAAGAATAAGGGCAACCATGATGGAGTAAACAATACTGGAGATGTGAAGCAGAAGTTCTCTCCGTGCAAACATTGTGAAAGAACTGCACATTTGGAGAAATACTATTGGTGGAGAGTTGATACTATATTCGAAAACTTTAAGTAGATGGGACACATATCCAAGGACTGAAAATCAAGATCAAAGGCCTCTGGTGCTTTGCAAACACAAGTTGCAGAAGCTGAAAATGCACATGAGGAACAACTATTTGTAGTTTCATACTTTTCAAATCAATGAATCCTCTGATTCATGGCTTCTTAATAGTGGTTGCACACATCACTTGTGCAATGATGTTGAGCTGTTTAAATTCCTTGATGATACTTACAAATCTAAAGTAAAAATGAGAAACAGTGAGGCAGTAAAAGTCAAAGGCAGAGGTACAATGTCTATATCAACAATATTAGGTATCAAAAATATTCCCGATGTTTTTAACACACCACATATGAGTCAAAACATTTTGAGTGTTGGACAACTGTTTGAAAATAATTATTTTTTGCATATTAAGAATCATGAATGTGTTGTTTCTGACCCTTCTGGAGTAGAGTTATTTTATGTCAAGATGAACAACATAATGTTTTCAATTGATTGGGAGAAAATAACTGTGAAGGCTTACACTATTGCTTCACAAACATGTACAAACCTATGGCACAAAAGGTTTGGTCACTTCAATCTGAGAAGCATCGTAGAGATGAAAAAGAATGAACTAGTGGAAAATATGCATGAATTTCTTTCTAATGCTCAAGTTTGTGAAACCTGCCAGTAGGGGAAAAAAACAAAATTGATATTTCAAGCAAATCAAGTATGGAGAGTTAACCAGAAACTTCAGCTCATTCATACGGATGTTTGCGGCCCAATGAAAACAGATTCACTGAGTGGTAGCAAATACTTTCTCCTCTTTATTGATGACTACAAGAGAATGTGTTGGGTTTATTTCATAAGACTGAAGAGTGATGTTTTGATGTTTTAAAACAATTTAAATCTTTAGTAGAAAATAAATGTAATCTTAGTATTAATGCTTTAAGGTCTGACAATGGAGGAGAATATACTTCTTCTCAATTTGTGGAGTTTTGTAATAGCACATGTATTGAAAGCCAATTGACATTGCCATACACTCCACAACAAAATGGTGTGTTTGAAAGGAAGAACATGACAGTAATGGAGATGGCCAGATGTCTTTTGCTTGAAAGAAAGATCCCAAATCAGTTTTGGGCGGAGTAAGTCAATACCTCTATATATTAGCTGAACAGATTGCCTACTAAGGCCTTACAGGACATGACTCTATATGAAACTTGGTGTGGAAACAAACCATTAGTACACCATCTCAAAATCTTTGGGTGTATATGTTATTATCGATTTCTAGAAACAAAGAGGAGTAAGCTTGACAACAAGGCTCATAAAGGCATATTTATGGGATATAGTTCATCCAAAGGTTATATGAGTTTCTGTTTGAAATAAGAAAAACTAATTCTCAGCCGAGAAGTGAAGTTTGATGAAACAGCTGGTTGGGATTGGAAAAATCAGAACTCTTATTTTGATTTAATTTCAAAAGAGCAGCTTAACTTTCAGAAGATAAACTAGTGGATGATGTACAAGTGAGGAGAACTCGATCCTTAAAAGATGTGTATCAACGGTGTGAATTAATTACCTCTGAACCAACAATCGATGCTGAAGAACAAGACTATCAGGCATAGAGGAGAGCTATGCAAGAAGAACTAGACATCATAGAGAAGAGCGGAACCTATAAACTTGTTTACAAACCTAGAAACCAAAAGGTGATTGATGTAAAATGGATTTTCAAGACAAAATTCAATCGTAATGGAACAATTTGCAAACATAAGGCTAGATTGATGGTGAAGGGATTCACATAACAATATGGTGTGGATTACCAAGAAAGATTTGCTCTTGTAACAAGGTATGACACAATCAACCTTATTCATGCATTTGCATCTCATAGTTCCTGGCAGATTCATAAACTTGAATGGTTTTCTTGCTGAAGAAATCTAAGTAGAGAAACCTGAGCGTATAATCAACTCCTGGAAAAGAGGATTAAGTTTATATCTTAACGAAGGCCTTGTGTGGCCTAAAACAAGCCCCAAGGGCATTGTATGAGAGGATGTACACTCATATTATCCAACTTGGCTTTAGTAGAAGTCAAAGTGAAGCTACTTTATATGTGCAAGTCACTGCAGGTGAGTCGTTAATTGTCTCAAATTATGTGGATGACATGTTTGTGGCTGGAAGCAAAATTGAACTAATCCATATGTTCAAGGATGAAATGGAGAAAATCTTTGAAAGGATTGATCTTGGAGTCATGAAGTGCTTTCTTGGCATGGAAGTGTTGCAGTCCAATGATGAAATTTTCATATGCCAGCATAAGTACATTTCGGATATTCTAAACAGGTTCAAAATGCAAGACTGCAAACCTGTGAGTACTCCAATATGTACTGTTGTGAAGCTTGGAAAGAATGAGGATTTCAAAAAAGTGGATGATAGTATGTACTAGAAGCTTAATTGACAGTCTTCTATATCGAACCACAAGAAGACCTGACATTCTATTTGTTGTTAGTTTTATCTCTAGATTCATGCATTCCCGTAGAGACACACCTTCACAACGGCTAAAAGAGTGTCAAGGTATATTAAAGGAACTAGCAAGTTTAGAATTTTTTTCACAACATCTTCCAGAGTAACTATGAACCTAATCGGGTACTCTGATTGTGATTGGGGTGGCAGAGTTGATGATTCCAGAAGCACCTATGGATATATTTTCTGTTTGGGAACAATCAGTTTTAGTTGGAACTCTAGAAAAAAAGAAACTACAGATCAATCAATAGCAGAAGTTGAGTACATAGCTGCTGCATCTGTTGTGAATCAAGCTATCTGGCTAAGGAAGATGATAAAGGACTTAGGACATGAAAAAACAGAAGATACCAAGATCATTTGTTACAACAATTCAGCAGTTTTGATCTAAAAAATCCAGTTTTTCATGGTCGAACTAAGCATATCAAGATTAAGTTTCATTTTATTAGAGAAGTCCACCAATCTAATGAAGAGTTGCTTGTTTATTGTTCATCTGAGAACCAGCTAGCTCACATTTTCACTAAGTCATTGTGAAAGGAATGATTTGAATATCTGAGGCGAAGAATTGTTGTTTGCCACAAAAATTCCAAGGAGGAGTGTTAAAAAATTGGCATTTTGCAGCTTATTATTTTTATTGATTTTTTACTTATTTCAGTTTAGTGCTTCCAATTTTTTAGCTAGACTTGGTCAACTTTTGTTTCTCAACTTTATGAAATTAGTATCCCCATATATGGCTGTTAGTGGCCCCTTTTATGGTAGTTAGTGGCACATGTTCTTATTTAGTTTTAATATCCACTTTGTAAGTGGCTACTAGATAGGAAATGGTTATGTTTTTTCCTTGTATAAATTCCGACCTTCTACAGATTAATACATAGCTGGATTTTCATAAGTTCACTCTATTTTTATTCTTCAAATCAAATTCTTGAGTTTTTCTGTTCTAAAAGCTAATTCAAAGGACCTCTATCCTGCGGACGACAAGTTTACACAGTGGCCAGCTCCAAGGACTTACATCAAGCAAAGGAACTTTAGAAAAAATCGACACCACGAGTCCAAAAGCTTTTCTGCTACCTCGAATCTATTCCAACCACATGGCATCAGGAAACCAAGTCAACATGTAGCGTATTATCATAGTCAACTGGTCGATAGTGTCTTTAAGGCACCAACGTCTAATAATGAACTCCGCAAGCCACTAAGCATGACAAAGCAAACCACGCATCCTGAATTATAACGAACTCATAGATTCCATGAGTTTCCTTGACCCCATCTTGAATATGAACCTTCTTAGAAAATTTCAATTTCCCAACAAAGCTAAAAACTGAAACCACCAGCGAACACCACCATTCAGACTCTAAATAATACACTAGCCTCGAGAGATATTAACACAACAATAAAGAACCAACATAACACCTAATCTAGACGCAATAAGGGATCACACCTCCAAATCCATCTAGCCATAACCAAACCCCAAGACCACAAGAAGAAGAATAATCCAAGAGGAGCCGAATGATAAAAAATACAACTCCATAATCTAGAAAAGACTAAGGCGAAGGGAGAAAGCAACAAAAATAGACTACCATACTAAAGAACGCCAACTACCCAACACACAACTCTAAAAATTAGCAATTTCCCAACTACTACTCAAAAGGGATGACACACAACTAAGACAACTAGGATCTACAACACACAAAATACAATTCTGGGAAAGCTGGTCTAGCCACCTATTAAACAAGTATCGACATCACAACAAAAACACACCACACTAAAGACATGGAAAATACAATCCAAAATTACATAAAATATATACTAGTCATTATTTAAGAAGCTCAATCCAGAAAATAGATGGAAGTCTACCTCAAAGCCAAACAGAAGTGCTCCAAATCCACCACACACGATCCATCCATTTTTGAAACTCCTCCGGACGCCACCACTCTATCAACTTATCAATCACAATGTCATTATGGATGTTTAGACATCAAAATCGCACCAATTGGAAACAGGCCCAAAATTTAGTCAAAATGGGATTGTGGGGCACACACTGGAAATCCAAAAATCGACTCAGTCAAAAGGTTCTAAATGCCTTACCGATCTTGTACCCCAAATCGGGGCTCAATTCCATGCCTAGAAATTCCTAAACAACCACATGAAAATAAAACACCAACTGAAGAAAACAAAAGAGAGATGGCAGAACCTTCGAGCGGAATATAACGCAAACAGAGAGCCTCCAACACTTCCCTAACACTCTAACGTGTAGCAACAACCAACATAGATCCCCAACAATTTGAATTGCCTCATCAGAGATCCCCAAGCTCAAGAAACCACATTTTGAAGTTGGGAGATGAAATTTCGCAATTTAAATAGAGAGGTTTTGGTTGCTAAAAGTCATTTTTTCCCTAAAGGCCTAAAATCCAGTTTCTAAAATCATACACAAGCTATCAACATATCGAAAAAAAATTGGGTACGAACTTTATGAGAAATTTAAAAAGAGAATTACAAATTACTAACCTTTTTCTAGTAATCCGACAACTTACTGTGTATGGAAGATGATGAAAAGGGGGAATTGATTTAGTTAAGCCCTAATATTTCGTGAGTTGGGGAGAAGGAATTTAGCCCTATGAAAAAAGTGGGGAAAGGTCTAGGGAATTTCGCCGGCTGGTTCTGAAATAGTTTTAGACTAATTTTCTATTACTCCATATTGTGTCGATAAAACCTAAAAAATGGTGTCTAATATTGTCTTTTATACATATTTTCACTATATTTGTCTTCTATTCCCTTTTTTTGTCATTTAAAATTGTGAAAGATAGTATAAGTTAATAATACACCATATTTAAACTTAATTAATATAATGTATAACATACTATATAAAACAAAAAGCACTGGAAAAACTAAATATCTAACTAAAGAAAATATAAAATGTAGAAAAAACTCACAAGAAATCATTAAAATAATTCATTTGATGTTCTAATTGTTAAATACTCCCCCATCCCAATTTATCTTGCACTTTTTATTTTTTAAGAGTCAAATAAATTAAGTTTAACCGAGAATTTGTGCATAACATTTTCAAAATTTTTAAATGAAATTATATATTTGTAAACTACGTAAAAAGTATTATAAGTAACAATAATTGACAATTCAAAATATTTAAAATATATAGGAAAAATTCACAGTCAAACATAGACTTTTTCAATCTCGAAATACGAAAGGTGTCACATAATTTGATACGGAGGAAGTGTCTTTTATTAGATAAATATGTAAAAAAATAATTTGATTTCTAATTTTATTTTAATTAAATTCAATACTTCTAATACTCTGTAATTGAAGATAGTCACGTGCATTTATTTTGTAAAAAATAATTGCATTTCCTTTCAAATGTGTATAACTAAATTTGTATGTCAGATACAAAATATTACTAAGCCCTAATTTATTTGCACTTAATGAAAATTTTAATTTTAAACTATTCATATTTTAATCATCAAGGATGCCTTTGATATGAAAGAAAACGTTTTCTAAATATATATTTTCTAATTTTATCTTGTTTGGTTGGCGTAAATAATTTGAAAAATATTTTTCAAATTTAATCATTTTCCTCAAATTTAAGGAAAATGACTTACCTCCAAATATAAGAAAAATTTCACGCCCCGAGGCTACACCCTAGATGTAGTCAGCTCTCGAGAACCATCGCTGGTCCCCAAGCGAACTGTTGAACTGGTTCACTACTCTGCGAAAGAGCTACTCAACAAAACAACAATTTCAATTTCAAGATTGAACTAATAAGGTCTCAACAACAACTTAACTCAAAGTATGTCAAGAAATAATCAAAATAACATAAGCAAGCAACTCAAAGTCTCAAGACATCGCAAGGAAAATAATGAAAGACACCTCAACTACTACTGACTATGAAACTTCTAAATACTACGATAGATGTCGGGACAAGTTCCATGACATCTTAACAAAGCGGAAACATAAATGTTGAACCCCCGAAAAGAAAAGAGGCTCACCAAAACTAACTGGAGTGCAAATGTTATCAAAGGAGAGCTAGTTAATGACGTTGAATCCTCAACAACTAAGTGGATCTACTAAGTTATGCTTATAATCAATAAGGAATAACATAAAAAGTATAATCCTTTCCCCTTGTTGGCATACATGGTTTATGATAATTTTTATTTGTATGAATTCATCCTCGTATCGGTGCTAAATAGTACTCCCAATAATATATAACTCCTGCTCAAATGTGTTAAACATAACCCTTTCTCAATTTGAGGTAATTAGTCAAAATATCCTCATAAAAAAGGTAATACTCTGAAAATATCTTTGAACTCGTAACTCATTTAGAAATTGTTGTTTCTATCTTTTAAAATGTAAAGTGTTACATTTGGAAATTACTTAGTTCCCTTATACTTATTTAGAAACATGAAATTCAACTCTTTTCATTCTCATACTCATTTACTCAAGATTTAGTTCAAAACTTTATATAATGGCAAAAGAGTTCCCAAATTTTACATAAAAGGACTTCTTGAACTTTCGTCTTAAATTTACTTTATTTTGAAATGTGAATTAACACATGTGATTATGACATGTAGGATCTTTCGATAATTAATGTAGACTTTAAGCATTCATATTAAGAAGCGATCATAGACACAATTTGAAAGAACACATACAAAATGAAGGACGGAAAAGGAAAGGGACTTGGCAACCCTAGCGCACAAAGTGGCGCGGTGCGCCAACCCCAAAAACTACTGGACAATAGTTAGGGTGCGCTACCCCACCCTATACGCAGAATTCCGATGAATTTTTCGTCTAAATTTTGGATCCTAACTCGTCTATAATAGATTGGTGTCCTTAAAACTACTTTTCATTTACAAACCCAACATAAAATTATCAAAGTTCCAACAAAAATCCATCAAGAAACACCATTCATTCACAAGAACTTCACCTCAAGAACTCAAAAACTTCTATTGTTAAAGAATGGGGCAGAACTGAAGAATTACTCAATAATATTTACATAAACAAAATCACGGAAAAACTAATGGAAGGATTACATGATTGAAATGAGGAAGAACAAGTCTATAATTATCGTAATCTTATATACCTTTAAAGAACACTTGTTTTCGGAGAAATTCCCCAACCTTTGAGTGCACGCTTGAAAACCCTCTTTTCCTCTTCTTGAAACCCTTCTCCTAAGCTCTAAGCGTTTAGGAACGTGGAAAAGTGGTCTAAATCATATTAGACGCTTCTTTGGGGTTAGGAAATCTTTTAGGCCCCATTGGGGTAAGGAAAAGACCAAAATACTTTTTCCATAAACGGATGGAATACCCTTAACAAGAGAGGCTTCCCTCAAATGGCCAGAACTTTTTACTTCGAGCTCATAATTTAACAAACATTGTGGCATTGAAAAGAGGACTCAACGAATTTCTATTTGATACCTCATGGGCCACCTATCTTTGTATGTAATAAAATATATGGTCGTTTGAATTTGACCCAAAATTTAAAATTGATCATAGTCCGGGGTGTTACAATTTATCCCCCTTGGGAACATTCGTCCTCTAACGAGATCATACTAAGAATAACATGGGCGGGTAGCATCTAACAATCCCTACTCAAGCCCACAACATTCAATCAACATAATTCAACATATGAAATCAAAGAGTACTTTACGAAGAGTTAGTACTTTGGTTGAGAATTTCGCCGGAAGGAAAGATATGTGGGTATCCTTTCTTCATATCCTCATTGGCTTCCCGAGTAGCTTCATTAAAAAAATGATTTCTCTATAATACCTTGGCTGATGCAACCTCCATTTTCCTAAACATGTGATCCTGATGATCCAAAATCTAAACGGGCACTTCCTCATAAGATAGGATGTCCTTGATATTAATAATTTAAATAGGTACTATGAGTGAAGGATCTCCTAAACACTTTTTTAGCATGGTTACATGGAACACTAATTCTGAAGGTAGCTCCAACTCATAAGCTATATTTCCAATACTCTTGGATATCCTGTAAAAGACTAATGTACCAGGGAGTGAGCTTCTATTTCTACCAAATCTCATAACACCCTTCATGGGTTTTACCTTCAAGTAAACCCAGTCATCGACCTAAAATTATAAGTCTCTTCTCTTACATATGTATAGGATTTTTGACGACTTTGTGTTGTTTTTAGCTTCTCCAAATTAATTTTCACCTTCTCTAGGGCTTCATGAACAAAATATTGACCTATCAACTAAGCTTTACCAACCTCAAAAATAAACAAATAGGAGATCTACATCTTCGCTCATAAATAGCTTCATAAGAAGCCATCTGGATACTAGACTGATAGTTATTATTGTAAGCAAACTCTATGAGAGGCAAGTGGTCATCCCAATTACCTCTTACTCTATGACACATGCCCTCAAAATATCCTCTAAAGTCCAAATTGTGCTCTCTGCTTAACCATAAGTCTAAGAATGGAAAGCATTACTAAGGTTCACCTTTGAACACAAACCTTTTTTCTGACACTGGTAAATTATGCACCTCTATCTGAGATGATAGACATAAGGGCTCAATTAAGTCGAACTATCTCTTGAATATATAGTTTGGCATAATCTTCGGCTGAATTTGTAGTCTTGACCCACAAGAAATGGGATAATTTAGTCATCCGATCTACAATCACCCAAATCAAATTATGTTGCATGCGAGAATGTGGAAAACCAATAACGAAATCCATATTAATCATCTTCCACTTCCATTCTAGAAGAAATATGTTCTAAGCCACACTAACGGGCTTTTGATTCTCTACCTTTACTTGTTCGCAATTTAGGCATTTAGCAACAAACTCTACAATGCACCTCTTCATACTACTCCACATATATACTTCTCTCAAGTCTTGGTACATCTATGTGGAACTAGATGTATAGAGTATCTAGAACTATGAGCCTCTTCCATGATCCTCTCTTGGAAACTCATCCACCTTTGGTACACACAATCTACCTTGATATCTTAATACACGATCTCCCCCTTTGTTAAAAAGTCATCACTTTTTGCTTATGAAAATTCAAGGCTTTTGTCTTGTTTCTCCTTTACCTCAGACACTAGTGATGATTCAAACACATTCACCACCACAACTCCACCTTTGTTGGAATCCACTAGACGGACTCCCAAATGTGAAAGTATACGAATTTCATTAGATATTTCCTTCTTGCCTTCGTCAATATGGTCAGTACTTCCCATAGACAACCTTCTCAAATCATAAGCAATGACATTATTCTTACCGGGTGATATAGTTAGCTCATGTCATAGTCATTGAAAAACTCTGACGACCTTCTTTGCCTGAGATTAAGATATTTCTGATTAAACACGTACTGAAGACTCTTGTATCAGTGAATACATTCACATGAACACCATATACATATTGATGCAATATTTCAAAGGGAACACCATCGCTGCCAACTCGAGATAAGAAGTCGGGTGATTTTTCTCGTGAATCTTAAGCTGTCTGGAGGCATAGTGTATAACCTTACCATTTTGTATCAATACACAACCAAGTCTAACTCAGGATGCATCACAATAAATGAGTAGTAGGCAATCGAGTATTCAATTCCTGAAAGTTTTTCTCACATGATTCAAAACAATGAAACTTATCCATTTCTGAGTCAACTTAGTCACCGGGGATGAAATAGACAAAAACCCCTAAAAAAACCTCCTATTTTTAACCAGCCAACCCCAAGAAACTCCTTATGTTAGTTAGAGATGAGGGTATGGGACAGTTCCGTACTGCTTTAATCTTTTGAGTATCAACTCAAATGACTTCACCAGACACAATGTGGCCTAAGAACACCACAAAATCAAGCAACGCTCACACATACAAAAATTTGGATACAACTCTCTATCTTTGAGAGTTGGAGAACTGCTCTAAGATGACGGCCATGATCCTCTTCATTCCTCAAATAAATCAGTATGTCATCAACGAATAAAATCATAAACATATCGAGATACGACTTAAACACTATGTTCATAAGATCCATGAACATAATAGGAGCATTACTCAAACCAAAATACATGATAAAAAAAACTCATAATGACTATAACAGGTCCTAGAAGTTGTCTTCGGGATGTCACTTTCTTTTACTCTCAACGGATGATAGCTAGATCTAATGTCTATCTTATTCAATCAAGTGGAACCTAAAGTTGATAAAAAATATCATCAATTCATGTAAGGGGATACTTATTCTTTATGGTGACCTTGTTCAACTAACAGTAATCAATACACATTCTAAGGGAACCATATTTATTCCTCACAAATAAAATCCAAGTGCCAGAACGTGAAAAACTAGGTCGAATGAAACCCTTGTCTCAAAGATCTCTCAACTGCTCCTTTTTCTCTTTTAACTTAGCTGGTCTATATGGCAGAATTGAGATAGGTTGATTATCAGGAACAATATCTATGCCGAAGTCTATTGCTCTCTTAGGAGGGACTCCATGAAGATCGTCTAGAAAGACCTATAGAAACTTACTCCCAACTGGAACTGATTGAATAAGAGGTGTCTCACCACTTGATTCATTAACTCGGACTAAATTTATTGCCTTAAGGTATGAAAAAAAATTACATTTAGGCACTAGTGAACTACTCTTCCACTCAAAAGCAGACTCATAGGAAAATTGAAACTTGACTACACAAGTTCTACAATAATCTGAGGCATAACAAGCATGAAGCCACTTCATACCTAGAATAACATCAACGTCTACCATGTATAACTCAACTAAGTTAGCCATGGTGTCCTTGTTGTTTAAAGATATAGTGAAATTACAATAAAATCTCTCTTCTAGAATAGACTCACCAACATGTGTGGAAACATTAAGGGCAAGAAGTTTTTCGGTAAATATACCAAACCTCATAGATACATAAGGAGTCACAAAAGATTGACTCGCACCTGAATTAAGTAATGTATGGACATCAAGAGTAAGGACTTTGATCATACCAATGACAACATTTGGTGAATTCTCTTGCTCTTGGTGACTGGTTATAGCATAAAAACTATTTGCTCTTATGCCTGCCCCTTAAGTAGCTCCCCTCGAAGCAACTCTGTCTACCGGAGCCACTAAAAAATATTGGGCTCTGGTGCCCCCATTCCCCTTCTTGTTCATAGGACACTCTCTCATGAAGTGAACCGTCTGACACAACTTGATGCTACCACTGGAGCCATCACAACACGCTCCTAGGTGGTTTGTACCACACATAGAACATATAGGGGTCCAATAATCCCCTTGTTCCACACTACCCTGAAACTGAGTAGGTCAGGCTCTAAAAATTCGAGGAGTATTGGTTCTTGAGATCACCTGTATTAATTGGTGCAGGTGCACTAGATGATGATGGAGCAGGTGCATGCGACCTTTTCTGAAAAGAGGACCAGTTCACATTTCTGGTCTTCTGGTGGTCGGACTCTTGCTTTGATTTCATAGCCCTCTTATTACCAAACTCTTTCATGTCTTTGAGATTATCTTCCTCAACTTGCTACATATGGATTATAAGTCTGGCTATATTGATGAACTCCCAAACTTGAATGTTGAATTACTATAATATCCCAAATTAAAGACACTCAATTTATTTTATATATTTAACAATTTATTTAATTGAATTATATTGAAAGTAGATATATTTTCAATTTAAAGGATTGTGACTTTTTCAATGAATTATGAATTTTCCAAAGGGTTGTGACTTTTTTGACGGGCTGTGACTTCTTCAATGAGTTGTGACTTTTCCGAAGGGTTGTGATATTTTCAAATGGTTGTGATTTTTTTTGAGGGTTGAGCCTTTTGTGATGAGTTGTGCCTTTTTCAAAGTGGTGCGACTTTTCCAATAAGCACTGTCTTTCTTGAAACGCTGTGACTTTTTTGATTACACACAATTAACACCTATTCATACTACTATTTGATAGCTATAAATACAGGGGTGTCCTTGCACTTTTAAACTACAAATTCTTTAAGTTCTCTACTATTTGTCTGCTTAAAATACTATAGCATGTCGTGAAAGAAGCACACTGGACGGGCGTGCTTCGACCGTGTCTCCGGATTTTTTAGTTATCGCCTTTCTGACCTAGCGCTTGCCTCCGGTGGTGTCCTTCTCCTTTCTTTCTAAACTAGCAGAATCGTGTATTTTTCAATTATTATTTGCAAAATTTGATCAACTTTTAAATTCAACAGAATTCAAGTTACCTCATAAGATAGAGTTGCTGAAAAAATTGTAGCAAATCATTCATCAATTCACATTTGTATTATTCTTATAATTTCATGAGTTAACAATGACGAAAAGTTATGAGAGAGACAATAATAGTATTAAAAATGTATGAAAAAAATATATGATTTGGGTAAGATATTTCTTCTTTGTTCTTTTCCCTCAAACGAAGGAGTTCTTCATAATTTTGCTAAATCAATGGGTATCAACGTAGTCCATTGATTTATTAGATTTGATGCTAAATTCATTATTTCAAAAGTAGATTTTCACCTTTACTTATAATGTGGTAACATAGCCATATATTATGTAACACTAGAGTGGATATAGAACGAACATATATATATTTGTCTTCCTTCTTTTTTCTGTATGTGTTGTTCCATACAATATTTTTATGTCATAAGAAACATTCTCTACTTGCTATATAAAATAGATAAGAAAATGGTGATTGATCAAAATATGATCTTAAATTAAACTAATGATTCTATAAATAATACTGTATGTTTTATTCATCTATTAGTTTTTATCATTGAGAGCTTTGTTGGCATAGTAAATAGAATGGAGAATTTTCTCTATTACCTCTACTTTCTCTCTATCAACCTCAATACCTTTTTCAGAAATCCGATAACGAAGCATTATCCCCTTTTCACCATAAAATGGGATTTCTCCAGATTGAGCACAAGATTCCACTCTTCACACCATATAAGTACTTTTGCCAGGTTGTTTAAGCAACGATCAAAAGAGTCACATACCATGGACAAATCATCCATAAATACTTCAATAGTGTCCTTTACCATATCAGAGAATATCGACATCATAAAACACTGAAAGGTTGTTGAACATTGGACAACCCAATTTACAGTCGTTTGAAGGTGAAAGTACTATAAAGTTAAGTAAATGTGGTCTTCTCTTGGTCTTTTGGAGCTATATAAATATGATTGTAGCTCGAATATACGCCAAGCAAACAATATCAACCCTTTTCCGCAAGTCGGTAAAACATCTGATCCATGAAAGGCATAGGAGAATGGTCCTTTTCAGTCCAAGCATTTAGCTTTCGGTAGTCCATGCAGACTCTCCATTCGGTCACGGGCTGCATCAAAACAAGATCGTTTCTCTCTTTAGGTACCACAAAATCCTACCTTTCTTGGGCACAACCACTTTTTCACTACCTCTTGCATAGGTGGATTCAATCTCCTCTTGTGCTAAATACTAGGCTTTTGAACCATGAGAACAAATACTGAGAGGTTAATAATGTCCGCAGTAGTCAACCCAATCATCCGCTTGATCCTCTTCAACACAGAAACTAATGCCTCAACTTGTGTTCCAGTCAAATCTCCTGCAATGATTACCGGTAAAGTGCTATTTCTCCCTAATAATACATACCTCAAGTGTGATGGTAGATATTTAATCTCCAATGTTGAAGCCTCCTCAACAGACGGTCTTACAGGTGGACAATCCCGATTATTCATGTCTAGATCCAATCTCTTAGGCTAGGAACGAAATTCAAAGCTATCAAGTGCGACGACAAATTTATCATAGTCTTCAATACCATCACTATTAAAATATATCATTATTTCTGCTAATGCATCAGTACCTGGTCTCTCTTCAATAGACACTTTAGAACCACCCTCTTCAATATGATTCACCACGGATATCGACTTGAGTTCACTACTCTGCTTCATTGATCTAAGATGTTCAAAGTCACTTCTTCATTATTCAAGTGAAACTTCATCTTCCCTATTTCTATATCAACTTAGGCGTTCCCAGTGGTAAGTAATGGTCTCCAGAAGATAATGGGGACCTCAAAATCAACCTCACAGTCGAGTATCACAAAATCCACCGGAAAGATAAAATACTCAACTTTCATAAGTACATCCCGAAGAACACAAATGGGCTTCTTTACAATTATATCGGCCATAAGCAATCGCATCACAATCGGTTTTGGTTCTCCTAAGCACAACATCTTGTAAATATGCACCGAAATTAAATTAATGCTTCAACCGAGATCACAAAGCGCCATAGAAAAGTGCAACAACCCGATGGTACAAGGAATAATGAAGGCACCAGGATCCTCCTTCTTATGTACGAGGGACTGAGTAGCAATAACACTACAATGTTGCAACCTATCATCATCTTCAAAACTCACGGACTTCTACTTAGTTACCAAGTTCTTCATAAACTTCGTATACCCAGAAATTTGCTCCAAAGCTAAGCAATGGCACATTTATGGAATGATGCTTCAACATACTAATGAACCTGCAGTTTATTACTTCTTTAGTATTCTTCACTAATCTCTATGGGAAGGGAGGTGGAGGTCTAGACATTGGAACAACTTTCTGGGTTATCTCTGCTTCCTTCTCCATTGGATTTTCATACTCTCCAGTAACCTCAATCACATCATCATTGTTACTAACCTCAACTTTAACCTCAGACGACATAGGTGGATCAATGGTCTGCTTACCTCCTCGAGTAGTGATTTCTATACAATGCCCATCATTTTTGGAATTTTTTATGATGTTTCTAGAAAGTGTGACAGGCTGATGTGGGTTCACTGTAGTAGACAAATAATTCATCTATTGCTCAAGTTTCTTGATCAACACTACATGGGCGTCTACTTTTTGACCAAGATTAGACAAGTCCCCTTCTTCACATTTTTATTTGTCAAATCAAATATCCTCATCATATTTTGCATCATATGCTCAATCTGTAACATACTACCTCCAGCTTCCCTAGTGCCTGATTCCTAATTTTAAGGAGGAACATAAGCCCTAAATTGATCATTTTTGTTGCCATAGTTGTTTTGGTTGTTGTTGTTGCGATTGTAATTCCCATCTCAGACATAATGACTCTCTCAATTGTAGTTACCATAGTTCCGACCTTGGTGTCCTTCACCTTGGCTCCAATTATCTAAATTCGAACCTTCGGCGTTGGCTCAAAAACCGTCTGTCTGATCATTCATGGCATAAGTATCCTTTTCATTGTAACAGACTTCAACGGTGGTTGATTCCTAGTCAAGTAGTTCACCACATTTATCTTTTCAGAATCTCCACTGACATGCTTCAATACTAACCCAAGTTTTTTCCTAATTTTAGTCAACGCCTCACAAATACCATCGCCAGATTGACTAATTGCGGCTTGCACTTCAAAATGGATTCTTCCCGTGTTTGAACTTCGAGTACTCCATGCTTTATTGTTCTGAGAAATCTTCTCATTTTTCTAAGCGATCTTCTCAAATGTACTCTCACCATATGATACCCTTGCAATAGTATCAAGCACAACATTGACATTATCATCTTGAGCTATGTAGAAATACTCATTCAGTGATTCATCATCAATAAAGTGGTTTGGAACACTTCCTTTGAAAGTATTGAATCTATCCCATGAACTACTCACATACTCTCTAGGTAGTGCTACAAAGTTATTGAGTTTATCTTTATAGTTCAGCTTCTAGGACACTAGAAGTACTTTGCCATGAACACCTAAATTAATTGATACTAATGTATGAATTAAATTGTACAGTAGCTCAGTAATTCATACAACAGCTTCACTAGTCAATGATAGAGGGAAAAATCTCAGCCCAATGACATCCATGTCTAAGTTCGGTCAACCCACACAACTTTTGTAAACACTTCTCAACTTGGACATGTGCCCATGTGGATATTCCGATACCGATCCAGAAAACAAACCCCTCGCTGTGAGAATTCGCATCAGACTACTCGTTACCACTAATGTATGACCCGTAGGTATAAGATGTAGAACAATAGGTCCTTCAGACTCAGCAGCATTGAAGTTAACCCTATAGTTGTTATGCAACCTTGGTTCTGGTGGATTTTGTGATCTCAATGCATCTACGACTAAATTACCACCTTGATTTCAAGTATTCACATTACCAACCCTTTGAGACTGCAGGTTAACTCCATCACCCAGATTTCCTCCGATAGGATCAACTTGGATCCCTTGATTGTTCATCCTTCTCAAATTTTTATTCAATTATGGATTGAAAGGAGTTGGTGGTTCACCTTGACTCCGTGTACTTTGCGTACACTAGAGTAGGAATCTGAGAGAGACAAAATAAAATTAAAAATTAATTAAGAAATAATTGACTAAAGTTCAATAATATAGTTAAACTTAATCTAAAATACAAATTTCCAGCAACAACTCTAAAATTTGATAAGCTCAAATTACACCTCCCTAAAGAATTATAAGAAATCGTTATCAAGTAAAGAATCCAACTTGTAGGTTCATGTCGATTCCACGAGGAATATTGTTTAGACTTAAACTGAACTCGCTATTATCTTCGTTTAGCCAAGTTATTTCTCAGACAATTAAGTAGGGGGCGTGTGTGAAACAAATAATTGATTGGTTTTAAGTAACAAAAGCAGGATTTCAACATTGTTCTAATCAATGAGAGAGAGTAACTAGGGTATATGTGTTCCCCATAAACTCTGTACGATCCCAAAAATGACTTAGGTAAACTAGAGAGTAACATGGTTTTCATGAGTGTCTAAGGTCCTAAAACTGTTTATAATATGGTTATAAGGTAGTGTTTAAGAGTTTAGGTGAATCGAAAGTCAAACGTCAAGGGACGACTTAAGACGTTCGACGACTAAGTCACCTATATGCCTTATATGTGCTTTGATGTATTTATGTGTGATTCATCAGCTTATGAGGTCCTTAAATGAGTTATAATTGTGTAAATAGGCAGTGTTTAAGTTTCGTGAAGTTTGAAGGTAAACGTCCAAGAAAGTCCATGACGTTTGAAAAACTTGCCTTGAAACGACCTTGTGTGTCTAAGCATGTTTCATCAAGTGTTATGTGTTCATTTTGGATGAAATTAATGTGAGAAGTCCTAAACTTGTATATGAATATATTTGGGTTGGAAATGTCCGGGCATAAGTTTCCAAAGACCAACTAAGGGTCCTTGAGGAAAGACCCTTCTCTAGAGCCAACACTGCCCAAAAAAGTCCCAAACGACAGAGGTAGTAGACGGCTCGTTGGTCAGTCGACGCCCCATCGATTGGAGCGTTGGCCAAGACTTAGGTGTGGCAGCCTATGCTCCCAATTACCAGGCTCTGAATCAAAGAATGACCAGCCAGGATGGTCCGTTGATTGATAAACGGTTCGTTGTTTAGCTAGTCGCCAATGGTGCTGTCAATTGCGCAACTTTGCTGTAAATTCTAGGGGTGAATTGGTAAATTCAGCCCACGTCCAAATAAGAGTTTGGGAGGATACTTAGGGATACTTTGGGTATTTTAAACATGTTTATAATCCTTAAACACTTAGGTGAATTCAGTCTTCAAAATTAAAACCCAAATTCTCTTACAAATTCTCTAGAACTCCATTGAAGCCAAAACTCAAGGAAGAGCTTGGATTGGAGATCTGAGTGGTGATTCTTCCTCAATTTCATGGATTAAAATCATTGAGGTATGGGTTTTTATCCTTGAAACTCTATTTATCAAGGAGCCCAAAATTCACAGAGATTGCTAAAGTTTTCTAAAGATGAACTTGTCCAATTTTATAATCTATCCATGGGTTCTTGCATTAAAGGTTTTAAAGCATTATATATTGATCGAATTTTTGTTAGTTATATGATTTAAATACAATTAACCTATGAAACCATGTAATTGATGAACCCTAGTTTTGATTACTTTATGGGTTAACTGATATGATCTTAATGCTTATGAATTCTAGTGTAGTTTTCTGTGGGCTATTGAATGATGTAAGAGTTGTATTGAATTGAGGTATAGATAGTCTTAAATTGATAAATCTATATTGAATTGACCTAATTTTATTGAGTATTATGGTTTTTATGCTAAATTGATGATCATGGCCATGGGTAAGGGCCTATTGGTATTGAATTGGATGATTTAGCTTCGGATTGAAGTGGTGAGAATGGAATGGTGATTTGCTGCCCTAATTCTCTTTATTTTATTTAATGTAGTTCTTAAATTAAGTTGTGATTGGTATGATCCACTTATGGTGGCGATGTTATGTGCCTTAGTTGTGAATTATGTGGCCTCGTTGGCGTTACCTTATGTATTATGATGATCATATCCTTGTCGGCACTACTTGAAGTATTATGATGATTTGTGTTTTTCATTATGTGAAGTATAAGCATATCAAACTACATGTTAAGTAATGTGAAAGTATATAGTTTCTTCTATTAATGTTATTTAGGTGATCATGTTAGACTATGACTATGTCTTTATGTGTGTAGTCTTTGTGTTGATGCATGATTCTTCCTAATTGGTTATTGAGTATTATGATGAATATATTAATGATGTTATAGTAGTGTATATGGTGACCTAAAGATGATGAAGTTTGTGCCTATGTGCTTCTTGAATATGATATACTATATGTGACAAAGTGAAGTAGTGATGTGTCTTATTTAGGTAGACTTAAGTCCCTCTTCTTGATACATGAATGACACGTGAATATGAGATGTATTGACTTAGGATGCTAAAGCCTCTTAGTATTGTATGTGTTGAAGACATGAGACCTTGAAGAATGCTAAGAGGGTCCTTATGTGAAACATTAAACCTAGTGGTAAGGTTATGAACCTTGAAGTCTAAAGTCGTAATATTATCCTTCTTGTAATGAATGGTGGACTTAAGGTTGGTTTTCTGGAACGACATCATATCATCCTTAGGAAAGTCATTAAGCTATCCTCCTCGATATTGTAAGGCATCCCTAGGGGACCTCTTTGGTAGGGTGAATGTGATTGGGTTATGAATTAGATGTGGAACCTCTTCATGTGATCCTTAATATGAATTACTCTATGAGAACAAAGGCTAGCACCGAGTGAGTATGGTAAGGGAAGTAGCTCTAGTTAAGAATAAGGCTGAAGTGCAAAGTAAACCTTCATATTCCTTAACCACATGCCTACATGGGATGTGTCCAAGTTCTACCATTGGCAAGTAGAACACCCTCCATCGGAGTAGGTTATAACTCCGGATTACATGCTTTGCTACCATGGTCTATGTCGGTTATTGTCTATTCTCATATTATGGGATACCTACTAGTATTTTAGAAGTCTATGAAGTTTAGGTGGTGGTATGGGAAGCTACCTAGACTTTGCACCCTTAGGCTTTTAAGATGTTAGTTAGAGTCCCTAGGTCTTCTTCAAGACCATTACTTGAATGTCCTCTATGTGATGAATGTCTCTTAATGAACTAATGAAATAATGACTTATGTTAGAAAGCACGTAAATGAATGAGTACCTAAGGTAGAGTGGCTTTAAGTATTTCCTAGTTAAAGTGTGAAGGGGGCATAAGGGATGATCTCTTCATGTCTATTCTAGGGAAGTCTTCAGAATGACTCTAGTTAGGGAAGTTGGTTGATTCTTTAGGCATGATATAAACTTAGGAAGTCTTAAGGATTATTTAGGTAACCTTGAAGAGGGTATATGCGCGTTCTCTTCTAGGAGTACTTAAGTAAGTCTTTTGATAGCCTTGGTAAGGAGAATGTCATATTATACATATTATGTGTTTTGGTGTCTTGTAAATGTATGTGTCTCATTATAAGTAGTCTTTAGGATCATTTATGCATGCTTAAAGAGGGCGTACGGGCGGTCTCTCTTTGTATTACTTAAGTGAGTCTTAGTATAGCTTTTAGTGAGAAGGATGTGCTGACACCCAATTTTGGCCTAACATTTTTAAAATTCGTGACTTTATTATTTTATAGTTCAAGATAATTTTTTTAATAATTTAATATAAGTTTATCGATGACTATCCTTATTTATTAGAATTCAGAATTTCTTATTAGTTAATTTTAAAATTGTCGCTAGTTACGTTCATTAAGTTTTTTTTTCTTTAATATTATGCACAATCTAAATAATTTATTCAAATACGGATAAAATTTGCACGGATAATTTTGGGTCACAATTCCAAGCGCACACATTTGGGCCCATTGCGTTTTTTCTTCTATTTAGGTTTAGATTAGGTCAAAATAAGGGGTGGTGGATAAATTATAAAATTTGGGGTGTGTAATTTTCATATTTGGGATTTTTTCTAAATATCTTTTATTTGTTCTTTACTTTTTCCGGCAAGTTTATCGGAGCTTCGGTAAATGACCAAAGTTCATTTCCACCACCATCACAATAGCTCCCCGGCGTTGTCTTTGATTTTTCTTCAGGTGAAATCCACCGGAACAACCTATCCGGCCAGCCATTCCAGATCAGGGACCAGATAACACTAACATCCATCTCCTTCCTCTCTTCCTCTGCGTCGAAATCCGGCGAAACACCACTGAAACCCCCTTTTGTTTCTCTCCTTTTTTAGGCCAAGCAAACCAGAGACACACCCACAACAACCGATAAAAACCACCCAAAAACCCCTTTTCCGATAACGAACAGCAACTCCAAACTACCAAAAACCCACAAAAAAACCACCCAGAAACATCTCTAAAAAACCAACCGAACAGCCACCAACACTCTTTTGTTTTCCCCTTTTTTTCGGTGAAAGAATCACCGGAAACAACCCCAAAATAGCACCACCAACGCAGTCCCTTCCCCTTTTCCCCTTTTTGAGTTTATGTTTTATTGTGTGTGTTATTTTGCATGTCAATAGCAGCTCCGAGCTCTGACTAAAACAACTCCGGCAAGCTACGAGATACTACACGTCCGAGAGACTTCAACGGTAACTCAGATCTGTTTTACCTTTTTGAATTGTAATTTCATATTGATTTTTTTTAAGATACAGATTGTTTTGTCATTATTGTAATTACTGTGGTTTGTTTTGATTTGAGTCATGTATTTATTCTATTGGTTTTTTTTGCAGTCTTGTTTTTTTTTTATAAGTTGAGTGACTAGTGTTAGGTTATTAGTTTAATTTGTTTGCTGTCATCGGTTGATATTGAGTATTTAATTATTATTTTTTATAATTTATTGTGCATTATTTTAGAAAATTTTGTATTATTTATCTGTTATTTGAGATACAGTTAATATTTATTTATTTTTTAAAATTTGTTGTGCTTTTGATCCAATTTCTATTATTGCATATGTTTGCTTTAATATTATTCTATTGCCATTTATGTTTAGCAATTTATGAATTTTGTTTGGAGTTTATTATATTCAAAAAAAATTCTTATTTCCAGCAACTATTTTAGTTTATTATTATTATTATTATTATTATTATTATTATTATTATTATTATTATTATTATTATTATTATTATTATTATTATTAGTGTTTTAAATTATTGGTTTGATATTACTAATGTCCAGTGGCCCAATTCTATACTTTCATTAGTTGTGTTTTTTTTGTACTTTAGGAAGTTGCAGTACTTTACTATTATCATTATTTGCTTTATTTATCCATTGTTGATCTTATTTTATCGAGAAGGTTCCCCACTGATTGATTGCATTTTTTTTCTTGAGAATTTGTTTACTTGTCAATAGCTAGGTTGTTGTTATTTAGTTATTATTACCGTGCCATTATGTTGTTATTATTTGGGTGTTGTATCTTATTATATAATATTATATTTTCGTTTGAATAAATGGCCAATGAGAAAACCTTTTCGTCGGTTTTGGAGGCCTCCCCATTTTAAAAGACAGAAAATCTAGTTAAGTTTATATTATTTACTTGTTAAATTTGGCCGATGAAGAAGTTACTGTCGATTTCCAAGGCCTCTCATGTTAATAAGACGGGTTTTTATTTCTAAGTTATTCATTTTTTATTTACATTTATTTAGTACTAACTCTTCTACTAAGTGTGTTTACAGGTCCCTCGGAGTTGCTTCTCATCGAAGCTATTCCAACGGAGTTCAAAACGTATTTTATATCCATTATTGTATATATTTTAAACGTTGTGTAAACTTTAGGCCGATTCCTTTATTATTAGTTTATCATATTATTTGTGTATATTGCATGTTTATTATACTTGTATATTATTTATTTTCTCCTCAATTTGAAAAAAATAAATTTAGTCGGGACCCACATTTGTGGATTTTCAAGGGTGCCTAACACCTTTCCTTCGGAATAACCTGAACCCTTACCATGAATTTCTCGATTTCGTAGATATTTAATTGGTTTCCCATTTTTTTCTAAAATTAGGTGGCAACTCCTTTAAAAAAACATTTTTCTTTAAATTCTTCAAAAATTGAATCAATTAATTATTTTTTGTGTCACCCCGACGTTTTGCCCTATTTTAATAGAGTAGGGATGTATACAGAATCTCTGTTGGGGACATAGATGTTCTAACCAATATGAATTCATTTTTTCAAATTGAGGAAAATTTTCTTTTATTGTGTTATACCTTGTATTTTTATATTTCGATGATTATTTGTATATTGTATATGTTGTTTATTCATTGTTCATTTTATTGTATGTATATTATCATTGCATTTTATTTCATGAATTTCGCCAAATGGAAAATAGAATGCATTAGGACAAAGGTTGTTACGTGGCTTTCCACGACTGTCCTTCAGAAAACACCTTCGAATTCTTTTGAAGTGGTAAACGAATAGTTGGCTTGCGGTCATCCAACGTCATTTGTTATACTTCACCCAGTAGTTAGTCCAACTCGGGTAACCTGGTCTGTCCAAACCACTTTTAGTCAGCTAGTGTAGAGCGAAGCCAAAACCTTGAATTTAGCGCATTTACTTGAGATGAGTCAACACTCAAGGCACATTTATATAAGACATGCATTCAGTGGTTGTGTATCATGTGATATACTTGTTTTACGTGAATATGTTGTATGATAGTCTATTATTTCAAAGTTTTATTTTAGATTTTTAAAGACATATATATCAAGTCACTTTTACCTTTCGAGTTATTTTTGAATGCTTGAAGGTTATTGCTCGTTTAGAGCGACAAGGGACAACAAAACTGGCGTAGAATGAGCCTTTGGATTTCACAAGACAATAATAACCATCGAAAAGACAAATCAGGGGAGTCTTTGACTATGATGTCACACTCATCTATTTTGTTATGTATTTTGCATGTTGGCCCTACTTTCACACATTTTTATATTTTTGTAGAAAAGCCATCCCCGATATCAGTGAATAATTGGGAGAAGATACAGTTCAAGAGACATTCGGAGAAGACAAGTGGTTACTGTAAAAACAATATGATGATAAACCACATTCAATAGGCAGTACGAAGATTGATAGCTATGTGGATACAAAACATATTGGTGAAAACAGTGAGAATACATTCTCTGGCTAAATAAGTCAGCAACACTATAATTATGAGTAATCACTCAAAATTTGTCTAAGTTCTTGAATAATTTTATGCCCCGTTTGAACGAACTACGCGAACCTGATTCTTATTTCTGTGAGATACGTAGGCAACCCTTCTTGGGTTCGGTATTATTTTTCCAAAAGTAAAAAAATGAAATAAAATAGTTTGTGCATATTATCCAAGTCATATCTGAACGAACTATGCGAACCTGATTCTCATTTCGGTGAGATACGTAGGCAACCCTTCTTGGGTCGGTATAATTTTTCCAAAAGTAAAAAAATAAAATAAAATAGTTTGTGCATATTCTCTAAGTTATATCTGAACGAACTACGCGAACCTGATTCTTATTTCGGTAAGATACGTAGGCAACCCTTCTTGGGTTCGGTATTATTTTTTCCAAAAGTAAAAAAATAAAATAAAAAAGTTTGTGCATATTTTTCAAGGCATATCTGAATGAACTACGCGAATCTTATTTTCATTTGGGTGAGATACGTAGGCAACCCTTCATGGGTTCGGTATTATTTTTCCAAAAGTAAAAAAATTAAATAAAATAGTTTGTGCATATTTTCCAAGTCATATCTGAACGAACTATGCGAACCTGATTCTCATTTTGGTGAGATACGTAGGCAAACCTTCTTGGGTTTGGTATTATTTATTCAAAAAGTAAAAAACTAAAATAAAAAATTTTGTGCATATTTTTCAAGTCATATCTGAATGAACTACGCGAACCTAATTTTTATTTCGATGAGATACGTAGGCAGCCCTTCTTGGGTTTGGTATTATTTTTTCAAAAGTAAAAAAATGAAAGATAATAGTTTGTGCATATTTTCCAAGTCATATCAGAACGAACCACGCGAACCTGATTCTCATCTCAGTGAGATACGTAGGCAACCATTTTTGGGTTCGGTATTTCTTCTTTCGAATTTCAAAAAAAAAAGTAAATAGTTTGTTGATATTTTCAAAATCATATCTGCATGAACTACGCACACCTGATTCTCATCTTAATGAGATACGTAGGCAGCCCTTCTCGGGTTCGGTAATCATTCTTTCAAAAAATAAAATAGTTTGTACATAATGTAAGAGTCTTGTCTTCAACTCGGTTGGGATCAATTCAGTTAAGGGCATGTAAATATATTCGCTATGATGGAAAAGATTGACTTTGTTGTAAGCTATAGATTCTTGTGGTACCTCTTATCTGTACTTTTGTGATGCTTGAAATTTCTCTTGCGTGCAATCAAGATAAGAATAAAACCAACCTCATGGTTTCATGTGCATGGTGTGGAGAGCTTTTAGATCAAAATTCAATTGTATTGCACTTGATCTAGAACTTGGTCTGAATGTTTTTTTCAAGGCAAAATCCTGAGTAATGTTTGGTTTAGGAAAGGATTGTAGGTCTTCTTTGACCTGATTGTGTCTTTCAAAGCCTACCAAATGACATTAATCCCTAGTTCTTCCACTTTGAGCCTGAAACCTTTCTTTGGACAACTATATCTTAACCACTACCCTTTTGAGTGCTTACATGCACTATCCTTTCTTGGTCCAACCTTCTTGAGTGCACCAAGAATGTGCAAATTATAAGAGAAGATCCATGTTTGAAATTTCCAAAAACAAAGATATCGAGTCTCTCAAAATCAAGGACCAAAAGACTTCTAGAGAAAAAAAAAAGAAAGAAAAGAAGAAAGAAAAGGTGAAAGAAATAAAAAAGGGCAAAAATACCCTTACAAGGTCAATTAAAGGTGGGAAAGAAAATACTCCAACAAAAAATAAGACAATTTATAAGAAAGGAGTGAAATAAAAGAAAAGCTCCAAGAAATAAGGACTCAAAAGAAGTCAAAACAAAGGGGGTGGAAAAAAAAAGAAGAGAAAAGCTCAAAAAAATGAGAACTCAAAAGAAGTCGAAACAAAGGGGGTGAAAAAAAGAAGAAGAAGGGAAAAACTCCAAAAAATGAGAATTCAAAAGAAGTCGAACGGGGGGAGGAAAAAAAGAGGATATGATGCCAAAGGCGTACCAATCATTAAGAGCACAAATTATGTGTGACACTCAAGGAGGAATTAAGTCACTTTTATCCCAAATAAATATCCTACCATCCCTAAGCCTACGTTACAAGCTAATTACAAGCCCTACATGATCTCATTCCAAATGTTCTCACATTAGTGGAGATTTACATAAAGGTCAAGCATATGGTATTACAATTGTATGCATTGAACATTCTTGTGAGTGTGAGTGCACTTTAAAAAATGTCCTATAACCAAATGTTTCAAATATGTGTGACATAGGATCAGCCTTTGTCGTGAGAGCACTTGAAATATGAGGATTGGTACAATTTAACACCTTTGTTTGAATCAAGATGAACGGATCTTGTTGATCCTTAAGTAGATTTGAGGTACCACTTGAAGCTGTAGAAATTACCTTGAATTCAAAAGAAAAAAGGAAAAAAAAAGGGAATGAGAGATTTACCTGCAATCCTAACTGTTGACTGTTGGTATCAATTGAAGTGAAAATTTGACTATCTCATCACATTTTTTATTTTGCAAAAAGAAAAGAAAAAAAAAAGAACAAGCACCCACTCTTTAATATTTTTTAAAATCTTTTTTAGAATTGCATTTTTAAGTTCTTTATCATAAAAAGTGTCATTAAGTTAATGTTGTATGTGTGAGAGTTCTATTTTACTTCATGGGGTCGTCCGTCCCAAAAATGTGATATGTCTTTTATCTCTAGGCTTTGAATATCACATGAAATATTATTTTCCTATTTTATCATGTTCATATTGTTCATTTTCTACTGATGATCTTGTCTCATATTCTTTGCAGTATACATCTGAGAAAATTAGAACTACATTTGATCTGATTCCTGGCTCAACAGGACATGTAGGCGTCACGATGGCTCGGTCATATACCAGTGTGATTATTATTTCTCCTTGCAATATAAACTGGGACAAATTTTTTGAGAATGTCTCAAAAAATTCACAATAAAGGTGTTATTTCCAACAAGTCAAGATTGGAGATCATTTTGAGATTTGCCAAAAGTTTTAACTGGGACAGAATTTTTGAGGAAGACCTCAAAAATTCCAATAAATACTATGAGGAACTTGATAGCAACATCAAAAATTCTTCAGCGCTTGAAGGTCGAAGTCAACTTGCAAATCTTCAGTGTTTTCATGGCAAGCCAGCGGTCCTCGTACAAATCCTCAATAAAACTTGAGTCACAAAAAAACTAAAAGGGTCAAGAGTAACATGTTGATTGCTCACATGTGTTAAAGTTGTTTGACTTTTGTACATATTCTCTTTTAAAGAATCTTTTTTCAAGGTTTCTTGACTAAGTCGCTAGCTAAGGCGACATTGCGTTCACTAATTGTTTCTTTTCAAATACAGAAATAGGTGAAAGCATTGGGGCGGTGAAACTTTCAAGACAATCATCGAGCCATCCACCTCGTTACAGTGGACAATCATCGAGCCATTCACCTCGTTACAGTTGGACAATCATCGATCCATCCACCTCGTTACAGTTGGACAATCATCAAGCCATCCACCTCGTTATAGTGGACAATCCCCGAGCCATGCACATCATTACAGAGGACAATCATCGAGTCATCCACCTCGTTACAGTGGACAATCCCCGAGCCATCCACCTCATTACAGTGGACAATCATCGAATCATCCACCTCGTCACAGTGAACAATCATCGAGCCATCCACCTCGTTACAGTGGACAATCCCCGAACCATCCACCTCATTACAGTGGATAATCATCGAGTCATCCACCTCGTTACAGTGGACAATCATCGATCCATCCACCTCGTTACAATGGACAATCATCGAGTCATCCACCTCATTACAGTTGGACAATCATCGAGCCATCCACCTCATAATAGTGGAAAATTATTGGGTCATCCATCATTTGTATTTTAATTATATTTTTTTATTTTATTTGCCAAGATGGCCATTGCATTTTTTTTTTTATTTAACAAAAAGTCATGCATTTTTCATTTGTCAAAAGGGTCATTGCATTTTTCATTTGCCGAGAGGGCCGTTGCATTTTTTTTCCGAGAAAGTCATTGCATTTTTATTTGCCAAGAGGGCCATTGCATTTTTTATTTAACAAAAAGATCATGCATTTTCATTTACCAAAGGGTCATTGCATTTTTCATTCGCCAAGAAGGTCATTGCATTTAAGTCACATCTATTCGGAGGTGAAGGATGTGCATCCAGGGGCGGATCCACCTTTGTACAAAGGGGTTCATCCGAACTCCTTTCGAAGGAAAATTATACTATTTATACATGGTTAAATTAAAATTATGTATATATAGTAGATGTCGAACCCTCTTCAACTACTCCGTGTATCTATTTCTATGAATTTTGAACCCCCTTATTTAAAATTCTGGCTCCGCCACTGTGTGCATCCTATCTTTTCAACGTTCAAGTTGGTGGAAACTTGCGTTGAAAGATATTTGCATTTTGTCCTACCGATGGACATATATTCAAAATCCTACCGATGGATAATCTTTTCATTCGTCCTACCGATGGACATACATTCAAAATCCTGCCGATGAATCATTTTTTTTCATTTGTCCTACCGATGGACATACAGTCAAAATCCTATCGATGGATCATCTTTTTCAATCGTCCTATTGATGGACATACATTCCAAATCCTACCGATGAATCACCCTTTTTCATTCGTCCTACCGATGGACATACGATCATATCCTTCCAATGGATCATTTTATATAAAGGTCATGTGTTTGGTCAAAATCAGGTTTGTCAATTTTCGTTGTCCATGATTTTTTTTCATCAATCATATCCAACGAAAGGGACATCTGTTGACACCCAATTTTGGCCTAACATTTTTAAAATTTATGACTTTATTTATTTAATAGTTCAAAATAATTTTTTTAATAATTTTATATAAGTTTATTAATAACTATCCTTATTTATTTTCAGAAATTATTATTAGTTAATTTTAAAATTATCGTTAGTTACGTTCATTAAGTTTTTTTCTGTAATATTATGCACAATCTAAATAATTTATTCAAATACGGATAAAATCTGCACCGATAATTTTGGGTCACAATTCCAAGCCCACACATTTGGGCCAATTGCATTTTTCTTCTATTTAGGTTTAGAGTAGGTCAAAATAAGGGGTGATGGATAAATTATAAAATTTTGGGAGTGTAATTTTCCGATTTGGGATTTTTCTAAATATCTTTTATTTGTTCTTTGCCTTTTCCGGAAAGTTCATCGGAGCTTCGGTAAATGACCAAAGTTCATTTCCACCACCATCACAATAGCTCCCCAGCGTTGTCTTTGATTTTTCTTCAGGTGAAATCCACCAGAACAACCTATCCGGCCAGCCATTCCAGATTAGGGACCAAACAACACTAACATCCATCTCCTTCCTCTCTTCCTCCGCGTTGTTATCCGGCAAAACACCACCAAACTCCCCTTTTGTTTCTCTCCTTTTTCAGGCCAAGCAAACCAGAGACACACCCACAACAGCCGACAAAAACCACCCAAAACCCCCCTTTTTCCGATAACGAACAGCAACTCCAAACCACCGGAAACCCACAAAAAAAAACACCCAGAAACATATCTAAACAACCAACCGAAAAGCCACTAACACTATTTCGTTTTTCTCCTTTTTTCGGTGAAAGAATCACCGGAAACAACCCCAAAACAGCACCACCAACGCAGTCCCTTCCCCTTTCCACCCTTTTCGAGTTTCTGTTTATTTATTTATTATTTTGCAGGTTAACAGCAGCTTCGAGCTCCGACCAAAACAACTCCGGCAAGCTACGAGCTACTATACGTCTGAGAGACCTCAACGGTAACTCAAATCTGTTTTACCTTTTTGAATTGTAATTTCATGTTGATTTTTTTTAAGATAAAGATTGTTTTATCATTATTGTAATTACTGTGGTTTGTTTTAATTTGAGTCATGTATTTATTCTATTGGTTTTTTTTTTGCATTCTTTTTTTTTTATATAAGTTGAGTGACTAGTGTTAGGTTATTTGTTTAATTTGTTTGTTGTCATCGGTTGATATTGAGTATTTAATTATTATTTTTTATAATTTATTGTGCATTATTTTAGAAAATTTAGCATTATTTATCTTTTATTTGAGATACGGTTAATATTTATTTATTTTTTAAATTTATTGTGCTTTTGATCCAGTTATCTATTATTACATATGTTTGCTTTAATATTATTCTATTGCCATTTATGTTTAGCTATTTATGAATTTTGTTTGGAGTTAATTATATTCATTTTTTTCTAATTTCCAGAAACTATTTTAGTTTATTATTATTATTATTATTATTATTATTATTATTATTATTATTATTATTATTATTTTATTATTATTATTATTATTATTATTATTATTATTATTGTTATTATTATTATTATTAGTGTTTTAAATTAGTGGTTTGATATTCCTACTGTCTAGTGGCCCAATTCTATACTTTTCATTAATTGTGTTTTATTTTGTACTTAATTAAATCATTTCCATAGTCATTAATGATATATTTTGATGTTATTGTTTATTTTATTTTATTCTCTTATAAAATTAGATAGGAAGTTAAAGTTCTTTGCTATTATCATTATTTGCTTTATTTATCCATTGTTGATCTTATTTTATCGAGAAGGTTCCCCACTGATTGATTGCATATTATTATTATTATTGAGAATATGCTTACTTGTCAATAGCTAGGTGGTTGTTATTTTAGTTATTATTACGGTGCTTGTGTTGTTATTATTTGGGTGTTGTATCTTAGTATATAATATTATATTTTCGTTTGGTAAAATTGCCAATGAGAAAACTTTTTTGTTGGTTTTGGAGACCTCTCCATTTTAAAAGACGGAAAATTTAGTTAAGTTTATATTATTTACTTGTTAAATTTGGCTGATGAAAAAATTACCGTCGATTTCCAAGGCCTCCCATGTTAATTAGACGGGTTTTTATTTAGAAGTTATTCATTTTTTATTTACATTTATTTAGTACTAACTATTTTACTAAGTGCGTTTACAGGTCCCTCGGAGTTGCTTCTCATCGAAGCTATTCCAACGGAGTTCAAAACGTATTTTATATCCATTATTGTATATATTATTAACGTTGTGCAAACATTAGGCCGATTCCTTTTATTATTAGTTTATCATATTATTTGTGTATATTGCATGTTTATTATACTTGTATATTATTTATTTTCTCCTCAATTTGAAAAAAATGAATTTAGTCGGGACCCACATTTGTGGATTTTGAAGGGTGCCTAACACCTTACCTTCGGAATAACCTGAACCCTTACCATGAATTTCTCAGTTTCGTAGATATTTAATTGGTTTCCCATTTTTTTTCTAAAATTAGGTGGCGACTCCTTTAAAAAATCTTTTTTCTATAAATTCTTCTAAAATTGAATCAATTAATTATTTTTTGAGTCAGCGCGATGTTTTGCCCTATTTCAATAGAGTAGGGATGTAAACAGGATGCATGTTAATTGGATTCACTGTAACATGGATTTTAGTTCACTGTATCAGTAGAAATAGTTTACTCTAACAGTGATATGGTTCACTGTAATGCTCTTAAAATATGATAAATTGTCTATGTGATTTATTATGCGTTTATAAGGTGTTAAATGTTGTTATTATGATTATATTATGATATTTAAATCAAAAGAGGCATATTTCCAACAAATGTCCGTTATCATGATTTTTATGCAGTATGTCATACTTAGTACATGTGTTTGTACTAATTCCATATATATTTCTATCTCTATAGTGGTTGGTAAGTGAAGAGCATTGGGAAGCAAGACTTGAATTATAGCATCATTCAAGTGAAGTTGAAGTATGTCCTCTCTTGATTCGTGGGCATAGTTATCTTAGGTTTTTTTTATATTGAAGTATTGTAATAGACTAAGTAATTCTATATTTCTATTGTATGGGCCGTGTCCCAAGTATTCGCGTGTCTAAGCTTGGATGAGATTGAGACTTAGTATTTTCTATGATTTTAACGAAAGATGCTATTAAAGATATTCTAATATTTTGTGAAAAGTTTTGATTCCGCACTACTTTTCATTATGTATATGCGATGAACGATACAAAAATGCTTATACAAGACCTCCGAGAGGTTAACTACGCCGCCATGCCTAATAATACCCAAAATTCAAGGGTATACATGCGGGTCGTGACAAACGTAGTATCAGAGCATAGGTTATGAAAGTAATCTTAGGAATCCAAAAGTCTCATCAAGTCAAGTCTAGTAGAGTCTTGTTCATTGGTGGGAGTCGCGACACACACATGAACAAGAGGCTATCGGACGATAGAGTTTCCCTTCTTTTCTACTCTATGTCGTGTCGTAGAGTAAAAGTTATAAGTATCCCACTTAATGTGTTTTCTTGTGTTTCTAGGAGATGAATACTAAAAGGATGGCTGCTAAAAGGTTGGAAGAGGAAAGGGTGAATGAGAAAATTCCTTCTCAAATTGAGCAAGTTCATCAAGATGGACAAGGAGTCCAAGGTGCTAAAGATGCTCAAGTGCCTCCCCAAGGTGATCAAGTCCCTATTGTTGAAGGAGGTAATGATGTTCCGGTGGTTCCCCCGGAATTGACTAATAGAAGAGATTAGAGAGGTTTTACTTGATTTAGCCCGAGCCATGACTATTCAAGTGAATAGGAGTATGGATCCTAGGGTGAATGTTGTGGAGAGAACTATGACCTCTAGGTTGATAGACTTTGTGAGGATGAATCCTCCTATCTTTCTTGGCTCTAAGGTGGGAGAGGACCCCCTAGAGTTTCTTGGTGGTGTGTACAAGGTGTTGAGTGCTATAGGGGTTACTTCTATGGAAAATGCGGAGTTAGCTTCGTATCAATTGAGGGATGTTTCTTAAGTGTGGTACACTCAATGGAAAGATATTAGGCTGGTTGAGTCAGGTCCTATAGAGTGGGAAGAGTTTAAGGAGGCTTTCTTTGAGAAATACTTTCCCCGTGAGAGGAGGGAGGTGAAGATTAAAGAGTTCATTAATCTAAAGCAAGGAAACATGAGTGTTGAGGAGTATTCCTTGAAGTTACTATGTTTTCTAGGTATGCTCTATCCTTTGTGTCTAACCCAAGGGATGAGATGAGTAGGTTTGTGACGGGTGTTGCCGACCTTCTGAAGAATGTCGTACGACCATGCTCCATGATGATATGACTTTATCTAGACTCATGGTGTATGCTCAATCCATTGAGGAGTCTAAACTTTGTAGGATTGCTAGAAACTTGAAGAGGAGTGGATCTAGTGACCAAATCCAACCTAGGTTCAAGAGGAAGGTTTCACCTCAAGATGAATATAGGGGTGCTAAGTACAAACTTGAGAAGGGTAGTGGTTCTCAAAATGGTAAGCCTACATGTGCTACTTGTGGGAAGAGGCACTATGGGGAATGCCTATTGGGTACCTGAATTGCTTTGGATGTGGTAAAGATGGACACAAAATGAGGGATTGTCCTACTAGAGATGGTAAGCAAGTTGATCCTAATATTCCAAAAGATGATGCTCCAAAGAGGAAGCACTTCTATGCACTCCGGACTAGAGGAGCCAAGCCGGATGAGAGTGATGATGATGATGGTAAGTTCTTCTCTAGTGTTATGAGTTCTTTATAAGTGGGGGAGCATGGTTAGTAGATGGGCTAGAAAGTCATACAAGCATGTTGCATGTGCATGGTGTTTAGGAGTCTTGTGGAATTGAACTTCATTGATTTTTTGCATTGTGCATTCTATGAAGTTATGATCATGTTGTAAATTGAGTTTATATGGTTTTATATTGCATATTAGCTTGTTTTTATCATCAATTACCTAAATGTTGCATTTTTGAAAATTTGAAGCATGTTCACTGTAATGAAACTGCCAGTTCACTCTAACATTTTTGCAAAATTGATTAAATCATTCTTTGGTTGAAAATATTGTAATGTGGTTAGAACTGATATATATGAGAATAATAATGAATATAGAAGGAGTTTTTGCTATTTGGAACGAAGTATGTGAGTTTTATGTCATAATGAGTTGTAGATTTGTGTCTAACTTCTTGTTGTGTTGTGATTCTCTTGATTATGTGAAATTGATGTTTTCTCCTTGATTGTGTGTTGCATAATATGTTATGTGGTATGGTTGAGAGTTTTTAACTGAATCTTTACTCTTGGAAGTGTTCGGAGAGTGGCAAGTGTCATTCGAGGACGAATGTTGTCCAAGTCAGGGAGATTGTAATATCCCAAAAATAACTTAGGTAAAATAGATCCTAACATGATTTTCATGAGGTTATAAGGTCCTAAAATGTTTTATAATATGGTTATAAGGCAGTGTCTAAGAGTTTAGGTGAATCGGAAGTCAAACGTCAAGGGACGACTAAGACGTTCGACGACTAAGTCAACTATGTGCCTTATATGTGCTTTGATGTGTTTATGTGTGATTAATGAGATTATGAGGTCCTTAAATGAGTTATAATGGTATATATATTAAGTTTTTTGAGTTTCATGATGTTTGGAGGTCAAACGTCCAAGAACGTCCATAACGTTCGAAATGTTTGCCTTGAACAACCTTGTGTGTCTAGGCATGTTTCGTCGAGTTTTATGTGTTGGTTTTGGAAAAAGTTAATGTCAGAGGTCCTAAACTAGTATACAAACATATTTGGGTTGGAAACGTCCGGGCAAAAGTCTCCAAGGACCAACTAAGGGTCCTTGAGGAAGGACCCTTCTCAAGATCCTAGACTGCCTAAAACAGTCCCAAACGAAGGAGGCAGTAAATGGCTCGTTGGCCAGTCGACGCCCCGTCAATGGAAGTCATTGGTCAGGACTTAGGCGTGGGAGCCTGATCTCCCAATGGACAGGCTCTGAATCAAACAATGACCAGCCAGGATGGTCCGTTGATTGACAAACGGTCCGTCGACTGGCCAGTCATCGATGGTCCGTCAACTGCGCAGCTTTGCTGTAAATTCTAGGGGTGAATTAGTAAATTCACCACACGTCCAAATAAGACTTTGGGCGGTAACTTAGCGGTACTTTGGATATTTTAAATATGTTTATAAGTCTTAAACACTTAGGTAAATTCATTCTTCAAAATCAAAACCCAAATTCTCTTAGAAATTCTCTAGAACTCCATTGAAGCCAAAACTCAAGGAAGAGATTGGATTGGAGATTTGAGTGGTGATTCTTCCTCAATTTCGTTGATTAACATCATTGAGGTATGGTTTTTGATCCTTGAAACTCTATTTATCAAGGAGCCCAAAATTCAAAGAGATTGCTAAAGTTTTCTAAAGATGAACTTGTCCAATTTTATGATCTATCCATGGGTTCTTGCATTAAAGGTTTTAAAGCATTATATATGGATTGAATTGTGGTTAATTAGATGATTTCAACACAACTAATCTATGAACCCATGTAATTGATGAAACCTAGTTTTTGACTACTTTATGGGTTAATTGATATGGTTTTAATGCTTATGAATTCTAGTGTAGTTTTCTATGGGCTATTGAATGATGTAAGAGTTGTATTCAATTGAGGTATAAATTGTCTTAGATTGATAAATCTATATTGAACTGGCCTATTTTTTATTAAGTATTATGGTTTTTGTATTGAATTGATGATCATGGTCATGGGTAAGGGCCTATTGGTATTGAATTGGATGATTTAGCTACGGATTGAAGTGGTGAGAATGCATTGGTGGTAAGTTGCCCTAATTCTCTTTATTTTATGTAATCTAGTTCTTGAATTATGTTGTGATTGGTATGGTCCACTTATGGTGACGGTGCTATGTGCTTTAATTGTGAATTATGTGGCCTCGTCAGCGTTACCTTATGTATTATGATGATCATTGCCTTGTCGGCACTACTTGAAGTATTATGATGATTTGTGTGTTTGATTATGTGAAGTATGATCACATCTACCTACATTTTAATTAATGTGAAAGTATGTGGTTTCTTTTATTGATGTTATTTAGGTATTCATGTTTGACTATGACTATGTCTTTATGTGTGTAGTCTTAGAGTTGATGCATGATTCTTCCTAATTGGTTATTGAGTCTTATGATGAATATATTGATGATGTTATAGTAGTGTATATGGTGACCTCAATATGATGATGGTTGTGTGTATGTACTTCTGGAATATGATATACTATATGTGACAACGTGAAGTTATGATGTGTCTTGTTTAGGTAGACTTAAGTCCCTCTTCTTGATACATGAATGACATGTGAGTATGAGATGTCTTGACTTAAAATGCTAAAGCCTCTTAGTCTTTTATCTATTGAAGACATGAGACCTTGAAGAATGCAGAGAACGTCCTTATGTGAAACCTTAAACCTAGTGGTAAGGTTATGAACCTTGAAGTCGAAAGCCGTAATAGTATCCTTCTTGTAATGAATGGTGGACTTAAGGTTGGTTGGCTGGAACAACATCATATCATCCTTAAGAAAGTCATTAAGATATCCTCTTCGCCATTGTAAGGCAACCCTAGGGGACCTCTTTGTTATGGTGAATGTGATTGGGTTATGAACTAGATGTGGAACCTCTTCATGTGATCTTTAATGTGAATTACTCTATGAGAACAAAGGCTAACACCGAGGTGAGTATGGTAAGGGAGTAGCTCTAGTTAACAATAAGGCTAGATTGCAAAGTAAACCCTTCATATTCCTTAACCATGTGCCTACATGGGATGTGTCCAAGTTCTACCATTGGCAAGTAGAACACCCTCCATCGGAGTATGTTACAACTCCATATTCCATGCTTTTCTACCATGATCTATGTCGTGTATTGCCTATTCTCATCTAATGGGATACCTACTAGTATTTGAGAAGTCTATGAAGTTTAGGTGGTGGTATGGGACTGTAACAACCCTAAAAATGAATAAGATAAGAAATGCTTAATGTGTCAAGAATGCCTACGATTAGACCAGGGTTCACACGGATTGATGCGCATAGAACCAGACCTCGGAACCCTTGCTACAGACAAGCCAACTAACTTGGGGAGTTAGTTGAGCTTGGAAAGGTTGGGTCCAACCATGTAGGTCTCACGAATACGAAGATTTACTCGAAGGAGTCTTTACCAGACTTAAAAAAGAAGAAATCTTAGGTTTGAAGGATCTAGGGGTAAAATGGTCTTTTTCCTGGCTAATGGTAGTATCATAATTACCCTAAATATGTAATTAATTATTTAATTAATAAAGTGGAGGGGCAATTTGGGGAGAGAGGGCCGAAATTGAGCCCTTGAAGTGAAGTCTTGCGCCACCCGGGTTCGCACCTAGGTGGGAGCAATGATTTAATGTGATTTTTTTAATTGGTGAATTAATTTAATAAATTAATAATTAATGGCTTTTTTAAGAAAAAGGAAAATCATATTTTTATTATTAATTATTAATTATTTATTAATTAATGTATTTTATTTGACTAAGTCTCCTAGTTGACTATGTCTAAACTACTTCACCTCTTTTAACTCTCTCTCACGCTCATATCTCTCTCACGTCTCTCTCTGCCTAAACAACTACAAGAACAGAAAATTTACTGAAGTTCTTCACACTCGAAGAACTCACACGAAAATATAAGAAAATAAGCTAAGTGAACACGTTAGGCAAAGAGAGGGTTTTTCCGTCGAAACTTTTGTGTTGAAACTTGGATTGGACGTGAGTTTTGGAGAAGGTTTGGGCAGCAACTTCAAGGTTTGAACATCAAAATAAGGTATGGGTTTTATTTTCTCTTGGTCCCTTTCCCAAGAGACCCCTTAAGGTTCATATTATTCATTCGAAAACTAGGATTGTTTCCGCTTTTGCATGCCCCTGTCACTAGCTCCCAATGAATCGTAGGTTGGGTATGATTACTGGTAGATTTAGGTGTATTTTATGTTTTCGTAATGAATATGATTATGTTTGTGTACTTGATATCGTATGAAAGACAACCATGTATTCGAAAGTTTGTGCAAGTGTGTGCATGTGCAAAAATGTTACTGTGTGAATGAGGTCTCGGGTTAAGGCTTCAAGTTTGATATTGTTTTGGTTGTCATTTTACGTGCATAAACCTATGTAAATCGTGATGTTCATTAAAATGGAAGTGGGGCTGATTTGAGTATCAATATTTTGGCTAAACGAATCCATGAAATACACCCCAAAAAGTGTTAAATGATCCATGAATTTTCCTAAGTTTTCACGTGGAAATATTGGTGAAAATAAGCTAAGAAAATGACTAAGTTTCCAGCAAAAATTATAAGTTTAGTTTAGGCTAAAGAATAGAGGAGTAAATCTGGAAATTTAATTGATTTTAAAGGGATGAGGCCACCAGGATTTGAACCTGTGACCTCACCCGTGTGATACCTTAAACTCGCAAGAAAAGAAAAGGGGTTGGGGGGATTCGAAATGGGGTATACTGGCTGAGAAAGGAGAGTGCAAAAATTAAATAAATAAAATGGGAGGCATGGGAATCGAACCCATGACCTCCAGGCAGCAAATGAAGTGATAGAAAAATAAAAGAAAGGAAATGTGAGATGTGGGAATCGAACCCACGACCTCAAGGCTGTAAAGGAGAAAGGGAGAAATAAAAAGAAAATAAAGTGAGGCTGTGGGGGCTCGATCACACAACCTCACTGCCAAAGCATAAACAAGTCAACATTTAACTGAAAATAAAATAAGGAGGCTGTGGGGGTTCGAACCCACAACCTCTCAGTCCCAAGCGAAATAAAGAATAAATAAAGAGAGGATGTAGAGGTTTGATCCCACAACCTCATGGTCTATGCGAATTGGACAAGAAAAATTAAATGAAAAAAAAGGGGGCTGTGGGGGTTCGATCCCACAACCCTTCGGCCAAATGAGAGGAGAATCCAAGGAGAAAAATAAAGAGAGAATGTTGATGTAGGGGCTCGATCTAGGGTTCCAATGTCATGAGGACTAAAAATAAAGTCAAGGAAAAATGTAAGTATTGTCCAAGGGATTTGAACTTGGGTTCCCTTGCCCAAATTTCCGTATTGATAAATAAATCATACGTGAATTAAATGTTCAAGAATAATGCCATCTACTTAGATCGAAATCGAAATCTTAGCATACATACAAGATGCATAAGCCTTGTACTACATAATCTTAGGAAGATATGAGTCACTTAACGAACTACGAATGAAGTCTCATGGCTTGTATGTATAGACCCATAAGTCTAGCATACGTTTAAAAAAAAGTGAACCTAAGATGTATGTAATAAAATGAAGTAACCCTAGAAGGGTTAAGTACGAGTGTAAAACACACTAAATGGCCAAGTGCATTGGCATACGATGAAATGATTATCATGTAATAAAATGATGAAACCCTAGAAGGGTTAAGTAAGAGTGTGAAACACACAAATGGCCAAGTGCATTGACATATGATGGAATGAACATTCACGTAAAATGGGGTGAGTAACTATGAAGAGAAATTGTGCTAATGTTAATGAATGTGGTGACAACATGATATGAGGCTAATGTGAAATATGAGAACAATCTCAAATGAGCCTAAGTAAATGTTACCAAAACGTACTCACCTATGAGAGTGTAATTTAATGAAGAGACCAGTCTCTATGAACACTCTGATGAAAGTATTGAGATTAACACACTTAATACTAATGATGAGATGAGAAATCATCTATTAAGCTATGATGTCCTCATACTAGAAGCCAGCTTCCATGACGTATGAGTTGAATGTAATGGAACTTTATACTGAGCACCGATAGACTATCTATGAGCGGTGATGCCTTCTTTCGGGAAGGGCGGAGGTTCACGTAACTCTCATGAGATGAGACTGTCTGGCTTACCGGGTATGGGTCTCCTTATATCTCCTGGTCTTCGAACCTATACTGCCAATATAGTGATCTGGCGGGCTTAAATTCCCATATACACTAGCATGTTTTGGGTCACCTTGGCCGGTGATTCCACCTCTTATTGGTGTGGGGGAGACACTGGATTTCATGATGCTCGCATGATCTATGTCGATTAAAGTTAAAGTTCCCAATGAATGAATGAGGCCAGCCTCAAATGATGCACATAATGAAATGAATGATACCAAAGGTGTTAGGATAGGATAATCAAGGGGTGATCTAGACTCAAGTAATGACACTAGGTTATTCTTGATCACTGCATAGCAAACCCGATGAAAGTCTTAAACTACATCCTAGGTATATCTGGTGTTCACACTAGCCTACGAACGAAATGAAATGAAGTACGTATGAATGAATGAAGCAGACTCTGTGTTTGCTAATGAAGACTCCCTAATTGAGGTCCCATATGTTGAGCCCTCATTTTGTAAAGTCTTAATGTCAAGTCAATGATTCCAAGGTCTCATGGCATATGAATGAATGTTATAAAAGATGTTATGTGCTATATGCTATATGATATGTGATATGCGTAAGATGTTATGTGCTGTGTGCAATATGATAAGTATGATGATACATGTTACTCTCGTGGCATGACTTTCCTAATCCAAATTTGGAAAGATCATTGACTTTCCTAATCAAAATTTGGAAAGCTCACTGACTATCCTAATCCAAATTTGGAAAGTTCACTAATTTTCCTAATCCCAATTTGGCAAGTCCACTGACTTGACTTTCCATAATCATATTGTTAGGAAAGAGCTATCATTTCTCATGCATGTCCTTGGTGTGTGCTTGCATATACCCATAATTAGTACAAGTGTGTACTAATCCCATACAACTCTATATTTTTAGGTGCAGGCACAGGTGGACGCTAGAGCTTACAGGTTTACGTTGCAGCTATGCGGACGTGGAGCTTTCATCTGGACTTGGTAGGCCCTCATGCTTTCGAGGATGTCTACCGTTACTATCTAGCTTAGATATAGGCTTTAGCTAGTGGAGCATGTTCCACTAGTGTTTCTTTCCATTTTTATTTCAGACATTGTATTGGTGCCATTTTGGCAATTATACATTTATTACAGTATTGAACTGTTTCTTTCATTTGATTATCTCTATATTAGATGGTTGATTTGTGAACTCCCATGATGTTAAGTTTAAAATGTTTAGCATGAAACAAGAAAACAAAAAGTTCAAATTTTCCACTAAAATTAACCTAGATGAAGTAACAATGACGTATGTAGGCTTGTCTGCGACCTCTGAGAGGTCAACGACGCCGGTCTCGTTTGGGATCTAGATTTTGGTCGTGAGAAAGTTGGTATCAGAGCACTAGGTTAAATTCCGAGAATAATGAGTTCACATCAACCACATTGAGTAGTTTCTAATCATGGTAGTGAAGTAGACCACTATCCTGAATTAGAGACTGCATGATGCGTAGGAAAACTTTCCCTTCTTCAGATCTTATCGTGTTTTTCTTATGTCTAATTTCTTGGTGTTATGAGCGTGTCTGACATCAATCTTTGTTGTTTTCAGAGAATGAATACTAGGAGAACCATTGGTCAGAGGAGAGGAGGTGCAGCTGCTGGGGACATCAGGTTCCACCCCAGGCTCCAGCTGAAGGAGTGGCTATGCCGGTTAATCCAGCTGGTTTGATAATGCGAAAGTGCGGGCATCTCTGGCCCAGATGGCACAGGCCATCACTATGCAGGCCCAGGCCATGACTGACCAGGTCAACCGGCAAAATGTTTAGAGGGAGAACCCACCGGTTCGTAGCATGGCTTACAGATTGAGAGACTTCACGAGGATGAATCCTCCTATTTTCACAGGGTCTAAGACTTCATAGGACCCCCAAGAGTTTGTGGATGAGGTGCATAAGATTTTGGTGGCTATGGGGGCTACAGATATTGAGAAAGTTGAGTTGGCTTCCTATCAGCTCAAGGATGTTGCACAGACTTGGTGCAAGATGTGGCAGGATAGCCGAGCTTTAGGCGGAGTTCCGGTCACTTGGGAGCTGTTTAAGACAGCCTTCCTGGAGAGATTCTTTCCAGGGAGATGAGGGAGGCAAAGGTTAAGGAGTTTATTAACCTTAAGCAGGGATCTATGACAGTCAGGGAGTATTCCCTGGAGTTTGTTAAACTATCCAGTTATGTTTTTCCTCAGTATCTAACAGCAAGGATGAGATGAGTACTGAAGTTTGTTAAATTATCCAGGTATGCTACTTTCCTTGTATCTAATAGCAGGGATGAGATGAGCACGTTCCTCACAGGAATCAATTAAGATCTGGAGGAGGAGTGTAGGTCTGCGATGCTCCATGATAACATGGACCTTTCCAAGTAGATGGTGCATGTCCAGCAGGTAGAGGACAACCGCAAGAAGAGGGGTGTTCGTGATGCTAGGAGGCCTAAGCCTCAAGATCAGGCAGGTCCCAGCCATGGAGGCCACAAAAACAATTTTGGCGTCCGTGAGCAGCCCAGGTTCAAGAAGGGGCAACAGAGTGCTGGAACTCTAATTCTCAGAGGAGTACAACACCTAGAGGAGGCAGACCTGAGCCCAAGAAGGGCAATGGAGGTGAGATGCAGCGTCCCAAAAAGAACTGTGCTAAGTGTGGCCGTGCTCACAGTGGAGAGTGCAGACAGGGCACTAATGCCTGCTTCAGTTGCGGTAAGAGTGGGCACATGGTTAGAGACTGCCCACAGAACAGAGGTCAGGCTAGAGGTAACTCTCATCCTAGGCCTAATCCACAGGGTGCAGCAGGAGCCGAGCCTTCTAAGAGGAACAGGTTTTATGCCTTGAAGGGCAGGGAGGAGCAGGAGAAGTCTGCTGATGTGGTCACAGGTATGCTGCAAGTATTCTCAACTTCTGTTTATGCTTTACTTGATCCAGGGTCTACGCTTTCCTTTGTAACTCCTTTGCTTGCTCTCACTTTTTAGATATCTCCTGAAGTTCTGCATGATCCTATAGTGGTTAGTACACCTTTAGGAGAAAATGTAAGAACTGATAGAGTATATAAGGATTGCCCAATAGTTGTAAGTGGTAAGACTATGTGTGCAGACTTTGTTGAGTTACCCATGCATGATTTTGATATTATTTTTGGCATGGACTGGCTTCACAGTTGTTATGCTTGTTTGGATTGTCGTAGTAGAGCGGTGAGATTTTGTTTCCTTGATGAAGAGGAGCTTGTCTGGGAGGGGTACAACTCGAGTCGTCCTAATCCCTTGGTTTCGAACCATAAGGCCAATAAAATGATGTCCAAGGGGTTATTGTGTCATCTTGTGAGTATTAATGATTTAGATCATGACATCCCTTCCATAGACTCAGTGCCTGTAGTGAATGAGTTCCTAGATGTATTTTCTGATGATTTCCCTGGAGTCCCTCCCCCTCGAGAGATTGAATTTGGTATCGACTTAGAACCCGATACTAAACCAATTTCAATTCCTCCTTACAGAATGGCTCCAGCTGAACTCAAAGAGTTGAAGCTGAAGTGAAAAGATCTCACTGATAAGGGTTTCAGTCAACCGAGCATATCCCCTTGGGGCGCTCCTGTGTTGTTTGTGAAAAAGAAGGATGGAACCCTTAGAATGTGTATCGATTATTGGCATCTCAACAAAGTCACTATAAAGAATAAGTATCCACTTCCGAGGATAGATGATTTGTTCAATCAACTCCAAGGGTCTAGTTTCTTCTCTAAGATTGATCTTCGTTCAGGGTATCATCAGCTTAGGGTTAGGGATAGAGATATCCCAAAGACAGTCTTTCGTACCCGTTATGGTCATTATGAGTTCTTAGTCATGTCATTTTGTCTCACTAATGCACCAGCTGCATTTATGGACCTCATGAACCGAGTCTTCCGTGAATACCTTGATTCTTTCATCATAGTATTCATTGATGACATCCTCATCTACTCTAGGACCAAGGAAGAGCATGAACAACATTTGAGACTAACTTTGCAGGTACTTAGACAACATCAGTTGTATGCCAAATTCAGGAAGTGTGAATTCTGGCTTAGATCAGTGACCCTGGGTCATGTTGTGTCCTATTAGGGCGTGGAGGTGGATCCCAGGAAGACTGAGGCTGTGAAAAACTGGCCAAAGCCTCTTACTCCCACTGACATCCGTAGCTTTCTTGGATTGGCTGGTTACTACCGCAGGTTCGTGGAGGGATTTTCCTCCATTGATGCCCCACTAACAGCTTTGACTAAGAAGAAAGTCAAGTTTGAATAGACGGAGACTTGTGAGAAGAGTTTCCAGGAGCTCAAGAACAGACTCACTTCAGCCCCGGTGCTTACTTTGCCTAAGTGTGGTAAGAATTACACTGTTTATTGTGATGCATCTAGGGTTGGTTTGGGTTGTGTTCTTATGCAGGTTGGTAAGGTAATAGCCTATTCGTCCAGACAGCTCAAGGTTCATGAGAAGAATTATCCCACTCATGACCTGGAGTTAGCAGCTGTGGTGTTTGCACTGAAGCTGTGGAGGCACTACTTGTATGGAGTGCATGTGGATGTGTTCACAGACCACAAGAGTCTCCAGTACGTGTTCACACAGAGGGAGTTGACTCTACGTCATCGCAGATGGTTGGAGCTGTTGAAGGATTATGACATGAATGTTCACTACCATCCAGGTAAGGCTAATGTTGTAGCTGATGCTTCGAGCAGGATGAGCATGGGAAGTACAGCCCACGTTGAGGATGAGAAGAAGGAGTTGGCGAAAGATGTACACAGACTGGACAGACTGGGTGTGCGATTTGTTGACTCTACTAGTGGGGGTGTTTCAGTTCATCCTAGTTCTGAATCATCCTTGGTAGTTGAAGTCAAGCAGGGTCAGCATCTCGATCCTTTGTTGATGGAGCTGAAGGACTCAGTGTTGATAAAGATAAATGATTATTTCGCTTTGGGAGGTAATGGCATACTTAGGTATCAGGACAGGCTGTGTGTACCAGATGTGGATGATTTGCGGACTAGGATTGTTGTAGAGGCCCATGGTTCCAGATATTCCATACATCCAGGTTCTACCATGATGTATCATGATCTTAATCAGATTTATTGGTGGGATGGCATGAAGAAGAACATTGCAGAATATGTGGTCAAGTGTCCTAATTGTCAGCAGGTTAAGGCATAACGTCTTAAGCCTGGCGGTCTTACTCAGATTATTGAGGTTCTGACTTGGAAGTGAGAGGCCATTAATATGGACTTCGTGGTTGGTCTTCCGAGGACTAGGAGACAGCATGACTCCATATGGGTTATTGTGCACAGGATGACTAAGTCTTCCCACTTTATCCCTGTGAAGTCTACTTACAGAGCCGAGGATTATGCGAGACTCTACATTGATGAGGTTGTGAGATGGCATGGGATTCCTTTGTCTATCATTTCAGATAGAGGAGCTCAGTTTACTTCACATTTCTGGAGATCTTTCTAGAAGAGCTTGGGCACGCAGGTAAAGCTTAGTACTGCCTTTCATTCTCAGATTGATGGGCTGGCAGAGCGTACCATTCAGACATTGGAGGACATGTTGAGAGCGTGTGTGATTGACTTCAGGGGTAGCTGGGATGACCATCTGCCTTTGATAGAGTTCTCGTATAATAATAGTTATCACTTCAGCATTGGGATGGCACTGTTTGAGGCACTGTATGGTAGGAGGTGTAGATCTCCAGTTGGGTGGTTCGAGGTTGGAGAGTCATCCATTTTGGGTCCAGAGATCATTCATGAGGCCTTACATAAGGTCAGAGTGATTAGGGACATGTTGGCTACTGCTTACAATCGACAGAAGTCATATGCAGATAACAGAAAACGGCCCTTAGAGTTTGATGTTGGTGACCAGGTCTATTTGAAGATATCACCTATGAAGGGGGTGATGAGGTTTGGCAGGAAGGGGAAGTTGAGTCCGAGGTATGTTGGGCCATATGAGATCCTACAGCGTGTGGGTGAGGTGGCCTATGAGTTGGCATTGCCTGCGGAGCTAGCTTCTGTCCATACAGTCTTTCATGTATCCATGTTAAAGAAGTGCCTAGGTGAGCCAACATTGATTCTACCTGTGGAAGGTTTGGGGGTCGATGAAGACTTGTCCTATGAGGAGGTACCTGTTGAGATCTTAGATAGACTGATCAAGTGGTTGAGGAACAAGGAGATTGCCACAGTGAAGGTATTGTAGAGAAATCATCTTGTTGAGGGTGCTACATGGGAGGCTGAGGCCGACATGAAATCCCGTTACTCTCATCTTTTCAGCTCTTGAGGTTAGACTTCCTACTCTTAAGTCTAAGTTTCTTTATCTCTCCATATTTTGTTGCTATTACTTAACTGTGCATAGTGATTATGTTATGATCTGACTGGCATTACGCTAGATAGTAGTAGTTTCATTCGGGGACGAATGTTCCTAAGGGGGGGATAATGTAACAACCCTAAAAATGAATAAGATAAGAAATGCTTAATGTGTCAAGAATGCCTACGATTAGACCAGGGTTCACACGGATTGATGCGCGTAGATCCAGACCTCGAAACCCTTGCTACAGATAAGCCAACTAACTTGGGGAGTTAGTTGAGCTTGGAAAGGTTGGGTCCAACCATGTAGGGCTCTCGAATACGAAGATTTACTCGAAGGAGTCTTAACCGGACTTAAAAAAGAAGAAATCTTAGGTTTGAAGGGTCTAGGGGTAAAATAGTCTTTTTTGGCTAAGGATAGTATCGTAATTACCCTAAATATGTAATTAATTATGTAATTAATAAAGTGGAGGGGCAATTTGGAGAGAGAGAGGGCCGAAATTGAGCCCTTGAAGTGAAGTCTTACGCCACCCGGGTTCGAACCTAGGTGGGAGCAATGATTTAATATGATTTTTTTAATTGGTGAATTAATTTAATAAATTAATAATTAATGGCTGATTTAAGAAAAAGGAAATCAGATTTTTATTATTAATTAGTATTTATTTATTAATTAATGTGTTTTATTTGACTAAGTCTCCTAGTTGATTAAGTCTAAACTACTTCACCTCTTTTAACTCTCTCTGACGCTCATCTCTCTCTCACGTCTCTCTCATTCTCTTTTCTTTCACGTTTTCTCTCTGCCTAAACAACTACAAGAACAGAAAATTTACTAAAGTTCTTCATACTTGAATAACTCACACAAAAATATAAGAAAACAAGCTAAGTGAACACGTTAGGCAAAGGGAGGGTTTTTCCGTCGAAAGTTTTGTGTTGAAACTTGGATTGGACATGAGTTTTGGAGAAGGTTTGGGCAGCAACTTCAAGGTTTGAACATCAAAATAAGGTATGGGTTTTCTTCTCTCTTGGTCCCTTTCCCAAGAGACCCCTTAAGGTTCATATTATTCATTTGAAAACTAGGATTGTTTCTCCTTTTGCATGCCCCTGTCACTAGCTCCCAATGAATCGTAGGTTGGATATGATTGCTGGTAGATTTAGGTGTATTTTATGTTTTTATGATGAATATTATTATGTTTGTGTACTTGAAATCGTATGAAAGACAACCATGTATTCGAAAGTTTGTGCAAGTGTGTGCATGTGCAAAAATGTTACTGTGAATGAGGTCTCAGGTTAAGGCTTCAAGTTTGATATTGTTTTGGTTGTCATTTTACGTGCATAAACCTATGTAAATCGTGATGTTCATTGAAATGGAAGTGGGGCTGATTTGAGTATCAATATTTTGGCTAAACGAATCCATGAAATACACCCCAAAAAGTGTTAAACGATCCATGAATTTTCCTAAGTTTTCAAGTGGAAATATTGGTGAAAATAAGCTAAGAAAATGACTAAGTTTCCAGCAAAAATTACAAGTTTAGTTTAGGCTAAAGTATAGAGGAATAAATCTGGAAATTTAATTGATTTTAAAGGGATGAGGCCACCAGGATTCGAACCTGTGACCTCACCCGTGTGATACCTTAAACTCGCAAGAAAAGAAAAGGGGTCAGGGGGATTCGAAATGGGTATACTGGCTGAGAAAGGAGAGTGCAAAAATTAAACAAATAAAATGGGAGGCGTGGGAATCGCACCCACGACCTCCAAGCAGATGAAGTGAAAGAAAAATAAAAGAAAGTAAATGTGAGGCGTGGGAATCGAACCCACGACCTCAAGGCTGTAAAGGAGAAAGGGAGAAATAAAAAGAAAATAAAGTGAGGTTGTGGGAGCTCGATCCCACAACCTCACTGCCAAAGCATAAACAAGTCAACATTTAACTGAAAATAAAATAAGGAGGTTGTGGGGGTTCGAACCCACAACCTCTCAGTCCCAAGCAAAATAAAGAATAAATAAAGAGAGGCTGTGGGGGTTTGATCCCACAACCTCAGGGTCTATGCGAATTGGACAAGAAAAATTAAATGAAAAAAGGGGGTTGTGTGGGTTCGATCCCACAACACTTCGGCCAAATGAGAGGAGAATCCAAGGAGAAAAATAAAGAAAGAATGTTGATGTTGGGGCTCGATTAGGGTCCCAATGTCATGAGGACTAAAAATAAAGTCAAGGAAAAATGTAAGTATTGTCCACGGTTCGAACTTGGGTTCCCTTGCCCGAATTTCTGTATTGATAAATAAATCATACGTGAATTAAATGTTCAAGAATAATGCCATCTACTTAGATCGAAATTGAAATCTTGGCATACATACAAGATGCATAAGTCTCGTACTACATAATCTTAGGAAGATATGAGTCACTTAATGAACTACGAATGAAGTCTCATGGCTTGTATGTATAGACCCATAAGTCTAGCATACGTTTAAAAATAAGTGAACCTAAGATGTATGTAATGAAATGAAGTAACCCTAGAAGGGTTAAGTACCAGTGTAAAACACACTAAATGGCCAAGTGCATTGGCATACGATGAAATGATTATCATGTAATAAAATGATGAAACCCTAGAAGGGTTAAGTAAAAGTGTGAAACACACAAATGGCCAAGTGCATTGGCATATGATGGAATGAAAATTCACGTAAAATGGGGTGAGTAACTATGAAGAGGAATTGTGCTAATGTTAATGAATGTGGTGACAACATGATATGAGGCTAATGTGAAGTATGAGAACAATCTCAAATGAGCCTAAGTAAATGTTACCAAAACGTACTCACCTATGAGAGTGTAATTTAATGAAGAGACCAGTCTCTATGAACACTCTGATGAAAGTATTGAGATTAACACACTTAATACTAATGATGAGATGAGAAATCATCTATTGAGCTATGATGTCCTCATACTAGAAGCCAGTTTCCATGACGTATGAGTTGAATGTAATGGAACTTTATACTGAGCACTGATAGACTATCTATGAGCGGTGATGCCTTCTTTCGGGAAGGGCGGAGGTTCACGTAACTCTCATGAGATGAGACTGTCCGGCTTACCGGGTATGGGTCTCCTTATATCTCCTGGTCTTTGAACCTATACTGCCAATATAGGGATCTGGCGGGGTTAAATTCCCATGTACGCTAGCATGTTTTGGGTCGCCTTGGCCGGTGATTCCACCTCTTTTCGGTGTGGGAGAGACACTGGATTTCATGATGCTCACATGATCTATGTCGGTTAAAGTTAAAGTTTCCAATGAATGAATGAGGCCAGCCTCAAATGATGCACATAATGAAATGAATGATATCAAAGGTGTAAGGATAGGATAATCAAGAGGTGAGCTAGACTCAAGTAATGACACTAGGTTATTCTTGATCACTGCACAGCAAACCCGATGAAAGTCTTAAACTACATCCTAGGTATAGGTGGTGTTCACACTAGCCTATGAACGAAATAAAATGAAGTACGTATGAATAAATGAAGCAGACTCTGTGTTTGCTAATGAAGACTCCCTAGTTGAGGTCCCATATGTTGAGACCTTATTTTGGAAAGTCTTAATGTCATGTCCATGATTCCAAGGTCTCATGGCATATGAATGAATGTTATAAAAGATGTTATGCGATACAAGATATATGATATCTGCTATGTGTAAGATGTTATGTGATGTGTGCAATATGATAAGTATGATGATGCATGTTACTCTCATGGCATGACTTTCCTAATCCAAATTTGGAAAGTTCACTAACTTTCCTAATCCCAATTTGGCAAGTCCACTGACTTGACTTTCCATAATCATTCTCATGTATGTCCTTGGTGTGTGCTTGCATATACCCATACTTAGTACAAGTGTGTACTAATCCCATACAACTCTATATTTTTAGGTGCAGGCACAGGTGGACGCTAAAGCTTACAGGTTGACGTTGCAGCTATGCGGACGTGGAGCTTTCATCCGGACTTGGTAGGCCTTCATACTTTCGAGGATGTCTACCGTTACTATCTAGCTTAGATGTAGGCTTAGCTAGTGGAGCATGTTCCACTAGTGTTTCTTTTTGTTTTTATTTCAGACATTGTATTGGTGCTATTTTGGCAATTATACATTTATTATAGTATTGAACTGTTTCTTTCATTTGATTATCTCTATATTAGATGGTTGATTTGTGAACGCCCATGATGTTAAGTTTAAAATGTTTAGCATGAAATAAGAAAACAAAAAATTCAAATTTTCCGCTAAAATTAACCTAGATGAAGTAAGAATGACGTATGTAGGATTGTCTGCGACCTCTGAGAGGTCAATGACGCCGGTCTCGTCTGGGATCTAGATTCCGGTCGTGACAGGGACACTACCTAGACATTGCATCCTTAGGCTTTGAAGATGTTAGTGAGAGTCCCTATGTCTTCTCCAAGACCATTACTTGAATGTCCTCTATGTGTTGAATGTCTCTTAATGAACTAATGAAATAATTACTTATGTTAGAAAGCATGTAAATTATTGAGTAACTAATCTAGAGTGGCTTTTAGGATTTCCTAGTTAAAGTGTGAAGGGGGCATAAGGGATGATCTCTTCATGTCTTATCTAGGGAAGTTTTGATAATGACTCTAGTTAGGGAAGTTGGTTGATACTTTAGGCATGATCTACACTTAGGAAGTCTTAAGGATTATTTAGGTAACCTTGAAGAGGGTCTATGGCCATTCTATTCTAGGAGTACTTAAGTAAGTCTTTTGATAGTCTTGGTAAGGAGAATGTCATATTATACATGTTATGTGTTTTGGTGTCTTAATGTTTGTGTCTCATTATAAGTAGTCTTGATGATCATTTAGGTATTCTTAGTGAGGGTGTATGGGCGGTCTCTCTTTGTATTACTTAAGTGATTCTTAGGATAACTTTTGGTGAGAAGGATGCATGCTAATTGGATTCACTGTAACATGGAATTTAAGTTCACTGTATCATTCAAAATAGTTCACTGTAACAGGGATATGGTTCACTATAATGCTCTTAAAATGTGATAAACTATCTATGTGATTTATTATGTGTTTCTAAGGTGCTAAATGTTGTTCTTATGATTATATTATGATATTTAAATCAAAAGATGCATATTTCCAACAAATGTATGTATCATGATTTTTATGCATTATGCGATACTTAGTACATGTGTTTGTACTAATTCCATATATATTTCTATCTCTATAGTCGTTGGTAGGTGAAGAGTATTGGGAAGCAAGGCTTGGTTTATAGCGTCATTCAAGTGAAGTTGAAGTATGTCCTCTCTTGATTCGGTGGCATAGTTATCTTAGGCTTCTTTATATTGAAGTATTGTAATAGACTAAATAATTCTATATTTCTATTGTATGGGTCGTGTCCCAAGTATTCGCGTGTCTAAGCTTGGATGAGATTGAGACTTAGTATTTCCTGTGATTTTAATGAAAGATGCTATTAAAGATATTCTAATGTTTTGTGAAAAGTTTTGATTCCGCACTACTTTTCATTATGTATATGCGATGAACGATATGAAAGTGCTTGTACAAGAGCTCCGAGAGGTCAAGTACGTCGTGCTATGACCTAAGAATACCCAAACTTCTAGGGTATACATGCGGGTCATGACAAGCTCATATCGCAGTCATCCTAGTAATAGCAATCCTTTCCTAGTGTATTACATGAAAAGTGATAATTTGGGTATCTCTAATTCCTTGGTCCGGCAACTTGAGAATCCACTATGCACATTTGTCCGTCTACTTATGTATAATTTACTAACCCTTACCTTTACCTCATAGTAGACATCACATCAATGTATGGCTTAGTTTTCACCCTCGCATCAATTGGTATTAGACTATTAGATAGTATCACACTAAATCTATGTTTATAATTCTTTCCTTATTAACTACCTCATTGGTCCGACAAGTAGCAACAATGCAAGCTCTAACGTTGTCCACCGTTAAAAAGACTTCTAGACGAAAGAATTATCAATGCATGCAAAAACACAGTTCAAGAATTTCTTAGTTACTATTCACACTTTGTTAATCGCTCATGGTTCCTACAACCCTAGTTGTGGATTTACTTACCAATATCATAAAGATCACAATACATATTCTTAGATGAAGAAATCATGAACTTACGTAATGAATAGAAGAAACCCAGAATCTCAAATTGAATTTCAAAGCAAAAATCTTCAAAACGAACTTTGGAAATTAAGAATTGCTAAAGTTGCAAATTAATCTCCAAAGCCAAAAACTAGAACTAAACTAATAAGGTCTAACCCCAAAAAAATGAGGTTTATATGCCATATATATAAAAAAAAAATAAGTCCCAACTATAAAGGAAGCAAAATAAGGAAATAAAGTTTCTGGACGCGATTGCAAATGAAGCCACTGACCTATGGACCATGAACTCACCTACAATCCCTTCCGTGGTTTAGGACTTAGGCAATTTTTCAGCTTCACAAATCTTCAACTCTCAGTCATGGTCGACGGATCAACAATACGGGCCGTGGTTTGATATACTCTCCGTGGATCCTTCTCTGTAGCTCCATACTTAGACTTTTCGAAAAAAGGTACTGGAACTCCCTATCTGAATCATTTGACGGAACAACATGACGCCCTGTAGGTCGACCTACTGCCTGTAGGTGGTAGTCGTGGTTGCACACTTGTTAAAGACTTCCCTGATTTCTTTTTCATATGTTACTTGCCCATCTATGTCTACAATCCACGGGGTGTGACTAGACCTACGGTCCGTAGGCTATGTCCGTAGATGCCTTTTTTAGCACTTTTCTCGGTTGTGTCTCTCAACTTCCACATCAAAACTTATTTCTTGCAAACATTATAAAAACACATTAATAATAATATAGAATAGACATAGACACACACAACTCTTAAGTGGAATATATTAGAACTACAGTAAATTCACAGTACATAAAAAAGAAGCTACCTCAAAAACCTCAAATAGAAGCCTCACCCAAGATGAAGAGAAAATATCACAAAGGTCCACGCTAGTAACCTACAAAAATGTAGAAGCAAGGGGTGAGTATTAAACCGCACGATACTCAACATGTAAACTTTTAAACACAAACTACGTGAATAAAATACGGGTACTCCTTACACACCAACTAAACCTCCATAACTACAACCTGCATATAACCAGCCCAACCTAACAGTTCACAGTTTACATAACACCCAACTCAACAACAATCACTTTTAAAAATTATATATCCTAAACCATAAACACAATATTCATTAATCAAAACTTCGACAAACAAAGTATTTATAATATCAACAACACACAAGATTATGTTAATCAAATAGAGTTAATCAAATATCAAGTGCTTTCCAACAACCAAGGACTCCGAAACGCGAAAGTCAATGAACTTTCTTAGCCATTCCCTTCTTGACTTCCTCAATATGGTAAGTACTTCCCATAGACAACATGCTTAAAGCATAAGCAACGACATTATCCTTATCGGGTGATATAGTTAGCTCATGTCATAGTTCTTGAGCAACTCTAACCACCTCCTTTGCCTGATATTAAGATCATTCTAACTAAAAACATACTGAAGACTCTTATGGTCAGTGAATACATTCACATAAACACCATATAGATAGTGACGCCATATTTGTAAAGAGAACATTATCGCTGCCAACTCAAGATAAGAAGTCGGGTGATTCTTCTCGTGAATCTTATGTTGTCTGCAGGCATAGTCTATAACCTTACCATTTTTCATAAATACACAACCAAGTCTAAATATGGCTGCATCGCAATAAACAATAAAGCCTTTTGTACCCTCTAGAAGGGTTAACACTGGAGTAGTGGTCAACCGAGTTTTAAATTCTTGAAAGTTCTTATCACAAGATTTAAACCATTGAAACTTATTCATTTTCTGAGTCAACTGAGTCAACGAGGATGAAATAGACGAAAATCATCAAAAAACATCCTATAACCAACCACCCCATGAAACTCCTTATGTTAGTTAGAGACGTGGGTATGGTACAGTTCCGTACTGCTTCAATCTTTTGATTATCAACTCAAACGAGTTCACCAGACACAGTGTGGCCTAAGAACACTAGAAACTCAAGCCAAACTCACACTTACAAAATTTTGCATACAACTCTCTATCTTTGAGAGTTCGAGAACTACTCTAAGATTACTGTCATAATCCTCATCATTCCTCGAATAAATAAATATGTCATCAACGAATACAATCTCAAACATATCGAGATAATACTTAAACACTATGTTCATAAGATTTATGAACATTATAGGATCATTACTCAAACTAAAATACATGACAAGAAACTCACAATGACCATAACAGGTCTTGGAAGTTGTCTTTGGGATGTCACTTTCACTTACTCTCAACTGATGATAGCTAGATCTAAGGTCTATCATATTGAATCAAGTGGAACCTAAAGTTGATAAAAAAAATAATCCTCAATTCACATAAGGGAATACTTATTCTTTGTGGTGACCATGTTCAACTGACGGTAATCAATACACATTCTAAGGGAACTATATTTATTCCTAACAAATAAAATTGAAGTGCCCCAAGGTGAGAAACTAGGTCAAATGAAACCCTTGTCTCAAAGATCTCTCAACTGCTCCTTTTTCTCTTTTAACTTAGCTGGTCTATATGGTGGAATACATATAGGTTGAGTATAAGGAAGAATATCTATATCAAAGTCTATTTCTCTCTTAGGAGGGAGTCCGGGAAGATCGTCTAGAAAGACCTATGAAAAATTACTCCCAACTGGAACTTATTGAATAAGAGGTGTCTAAACACTTAATTCATTAACTCATACTAACTTTCTTCCCTTAAGGTATGAAATAAAATTACCCTTATGCACCAGTGAACTACTCCTCCACTCTAAAGCAAAATCATTGGAAGATTGAAACTTGACTACACAAGTTCTACATTAATCTAAGTCATAACAAGCATGAAGACACTTCATACCTAGAATAAAATCAAAGTCCACCATGTAAAACTCAACTATGTTAGCCATGGTGTCTTTGTGATTGAAGGAGATGGTAAAATCACAATAAACTCTCTCGTCTAGAATAGACTCACCAACATGTGTGGAAACATTGAAGGGCTAAAACCTTATATAGTATCTCATAGATGTAATACTCCGAAAGTCTAAAACCTTATATAGTGTCTCACAAGAGTGTCTAAGGTTTGTAACACTGTTATTAGGCCTAAAATAACGAAGAAATCATTTAGAAGGTGTTGGAGTTAAAACGTCAAGGAACAACCACGATGTCCGGCTAATTTGTAACTTGGAATAGTGTAGTGCCTTGATGGTTTTAAAGAAGTAAATAAGGGTTAATCATGGTGAGGTGGTGATGGTGAATCTAGGTTCCTAAGAGGGCCTTAAGAAGAAAGGCAAGTGAGGAGTGCCAACCTTCAAGGGCAAGCCAAAGTCAAGAGGCCAAGGCTACCCAAGAATGGAGGCTACTGCCTCACTCTTCACGAGCATAACCACGGCTCGTGGTCATGACCACGGCCAAGGTGGGGAACTCGTGAAGATTACTTGGCCATGGGGGAGAATAGGTCATTGGACCTAGCTACTTTCCAGGACAACACAAGTCACTTCACGACTCGTGATGAACTTGACGAAGGGCAAGGGGCTTCGTGAAAATGCCTTAGCCAAAATGGGTGAGTTTGGTGGGGTTTGGGGGAGCTACTTCCTAAGAGCACCATGAGCCACTTGATGGGCCATGGTGCATATTCACGGAATGGGCCTAGGGTGCTCGTGAAAGTGACTTGGTGGGAGAAAGGAAGTAGGCTCCTTTTGAGGAGCTACTGCCTCACCATTTCACGACCACCACCACGGTCCATCATGTACTTCACAGACCGTGAATGTAACACCACGTAGCCAAAACAAACCAAAAATCAGTTTTTCAGAAAAATCTGCAGGTGCAACAGACGATACCATCGACGGACCGTAGCCTGACCTACGGTCCATCCTGCACAACTGTCGATGGGATCATAAACTCCCAAAAATCTCAGCCCAGGAAAATTGGTTAAGTGTTGGTCGACGGACGGACTTACGGTCCTTAGGTCATACTACGGTCCGTAGTCCATGACCGTCGATCAATACCCCCTTCACCCACTCTCTGAAAAGAGCCACGGATGACCAGGACGGTCCGTAGATGGACCCACGGTCCGTAGGTCTGACCGTAGGTGGAAACTAGCAGACTGTTAAGGAAACAATGTAGTTAGGTCAACTTCAAATGGTCATAACTCTTAGAAAAAAATGCATTAGGTGTCCTATGACCTACCCAAAGATATATAATTGAATTATCTTTCCATATCCACAAACCTTAATAAAATCAGACCTCCGAGTAAAATGTTATGCCCATTTTAGTAAAGGCCTATCGAACAGGCCCAACCGACGGACCAACCGACGAGGAGTGGATCAAACGACGGACCGTCTGTCCTGGCTGTCGTTTGGTCCGACAACAACTTTCTCAGGGGTCTTTTGGACCTTTCCCACTTTGTTTAAACCCTAAGTTACGTCGTTTTGACCCTAAATCATCAGATTTTAGTCAGTTTAAGCCTAGAAACATAATTAAAACATATCTAAGTCAAATCATTAAATCAAAACTTAGGAAATTAGAAGCAAGAGAGGAGAAAAAGCTCAAGAACCCTAGTTCAAGAACGCCACAAGCTCCAGCAGTTCCAGCCCCAAAACTTAATTATTTTTCCGTGGATTTCATAACCAGATATGTGGAATTTCACTAGTGGGTTCCTTTCACCCATTGGGTCCCTAGTTTTCACTCAGATTCTTGATTCTCTTGTCATGATTAAACCTAGGGTTTCTAGAACTTTGATAGAACTTCATGAATTTATTAAATATATGTTCCAAATCAGATTATCATGTTATTACTCAGATTACCGCATTAATTTCAGAACCCTAGCTTTGTATTTCTTTAGTTCTTGAATTACACATGCTAGGTCAGATATTTCAGACACTTCAGATATACATGCCTCAGTTATAAATGCATAATTACCAGATTAATAGTTGCATTCTCAGTTTGCATGTTCAGTTTCGAGCTATCCAATATTTAAAGAAACTCAGACTTAATCAGTTAATTTACATAATTCATTGGGAGTAGCATAACCGATTTGGACTATGGTTTAGCGTACCCAATATTCCCAGACCTAATAGCCAAGTAGGTTGTAAGTCCCCTCTGTGGGCAATTAGTTTAGTGATCACGCCAGCATGCATTTATACCTTTGACAGGGTATATTAGGTCCTATCAATGGGGCGTATACATCGGACTCCACATTTTACTCATGTGGTTTTATTATCGGTTATTAGTAGCTCCCACAGTTCAATCAGACTCTCTGCATTGACCATTTATCAGTATATTCGGTATTCAGTTTCAGCATGTTATAAATTGGTCATTGCATTCAGTTAGCTCAGAAATTCAGTATATTATGTTCAGATTATTATACTTGCTTTTATGCTTGTTCAGTTATGTTTTATTTCAGCTTTACTCTATCCTACATGCTCAGTACCTTTCAAGTACTGATGCATACGTGCGCTACATCTTCTCCTGATAAAGGTTCAAGTTTTCAGCATCCAGATCACGCATAGATCGATTTCCCGATCTCCAGTTCAACAGATTCAGTGGTGAGTCCTCATTCTCCGAGGACAAGAGTTATGAGTTTCTTTTCAGCATTTAGTCTTTTAGTTTCAGTTTTTGCTAGATTTAGCTGGGGCTTGTCCCAGTATTTCTAGTCTAGTTTAGAGGCTTATTTCAGACATAGTTAGATTCAGCTTAGTATTGAGTTAATATTTCTTTTGTATTAAACTCGTTATTTTCAAATATCTCAGTTATAGAATATGGGTATTCTCCATCTTTTCAGATTAAATTATGATTTAGCTTTTGCATCAGTTTATATTCTTTAGTATGCTCAGGATTCTGCCAGCAGGGTTAGCTTGGGATCACTTGTGGTTCTAAGTTCCGAGTCCGTGTCTCGGGGGTAGCTCGGGCGTGACAGTGAAGTGGGGCGTGAAGATGGACGGGGGTCTCACAGTGAAGTTAAGTTAGACTTCACTTTTGGAAGTCCAACTTAATGAGGGGTATTTTGGGTATTTTGGGGGTAGACTATATATTGACTTTAGGTAAAAAATAATACATTTCCCACTCTAAAACACAAACTCAAATTGAAACCCAAATTGCTCCCACTTCTCTCTACTGTCTCTCTCTCTCTCCATTTATCCTCCATTGAAAAACAAGAAGCTTGAGGAAAAAGACGAAGTCTCCAAGGTTTTCACTTAATTTTTGTGGTCAAAGCTTCATTAAGGTATGGGTTCTTCACTCTTGGGATCCCTTTCCCCAAGAGGTCCTCTCAAAGTAGAATTTCAATCACCCAAATTCTTAGAGTTTTTCTCTACAAATGGGTTTTCTTCTAAAGTCGAAATTGACGATTAATTATGTTGAATTATGATTGCATATGACTAATCTAGTGTAGATTATTGTGTAATTGATGTTAATTGTGGGTTTGTATAGATCGTGTCCTTTCCCCAATTTCCCCAAATCTTGGTTCTTACTTGTAACTTGAAGGGGAATTATGAATGTATTGATTGTTGTAACAATCCTATTCAATTTATGGGCTGCCTAGGGACAAGTATTGTTGGGATTGGAGCTAGTTCTTGAAAAATTCATGATGAACGTTTCTCCCTTAAACCCTTGGTTATGAATTGAACTTGATTAGAATAGTGAGGATACAATTGGCTTAGTATTGTATAGACTACTATTGTATGATGTTGTAACACCTATTGTGGGGTGGAATTGATTGGTTGATGGTAAAACCATGGATGATGGATTATGAACGAGATTGGGTAAGTCTTTGTAATCTCAAACCTTTACTTCAATTATGATTACTTGTGTTTAGTGATGAAGTTATATTGAAGTATACTTTATGATAAGATTAATTAGGGTTGGTATGAAGTTGAATTGATATGTCTTGATTTATGACTTGTGAGTTGTTGGCTAAGAATTAATGATATAAGGCTGGTGATAAATTGCCTATGTGCCCTATTATGATACGGTAATGTAAATGTGATAACCTCACATGTGAAAATTGTATTGAAAGGATATACTCATGAAATTTCTATTGAGCTATGACTATGACTATATAAGGGGTAGACCCTATGACCTAAACTAAGTTATGATTATTAATGAAATACATTTCAAAAGGGGCTCTAGCTTAGCACCTAGTGAACTAGATGTGAGATGTGTCCCTTTCCAATGTGGGAAGGTAGGTTCACTACTTGTACTCATGAGATTGGAGACTGTAATGCAATGTGCATAAAGAGGGTCCCAACTATATCTCCTAGTTCTTGAACTATTTTGCCTCCATAGGAATACTAGCTAGTGGATCCACCTAGATGCTATGTTCATGTTTGGTACTACTTTGGCCGGTAGACCACCTTCCATCGGTGTAAGGTTTCATAACAACGGATTCTACACTTAGCTCTTGTGATCTATGTCGGTTAAGGCAAGTGTTCCCAAAAGTAAAATAAAGTAATAAATTGAACTCTAACTATGATGACCTAAGGGGTTTGGCTTAGTCTAGGTAGGGTATAGGACTCTACCTATACATTGCACTAGTTAGCCTTGGAGGAAGTCTTAGAAGGATGTTCTTATGTGCTTATATTCTTATGAATGTAAATGATATGTATATGTTGAACTTACATGTTAATGACACTATATGATATTGGTTTCACTTATGAACCTGTGGTTGGTCTATATTGCTTAAGTATGATGATGTCTACTCTAAATGATTTGGTATGTAAAGTTAGGCATTGCTTATAGTTCTTGTTGGGTTTACTTGATTGAGTGAGGTTATGGAGCCTTACTTAGTCATTGCACTAGTGGACTTAATGGGGATGTATGAGTGATGGTCTCACTTAGGTAATGATAGTATGAACTCTTATGCATGCTTGTTGATATTATAACTTGATGATAGAGTTGTCTTGATTATGTGCTCAATTATGTTGATATGCATGTTGACTTGACTAGACTTAGTATTGATGGTCTTGTGGCATAAATGGTCTTGACATGAGGAATATGTTCTTATGGACTTGTATTGGTTGTTGAATGTGCATAAGGTATTTTCAAAGTGGCTTTGCATGCTTTTGAATAAACGTCCCTTTTCATGCATATTTTCAAATGTTTTATGCACATATACTCATACTTAGTACAAGTGATGTGCTAACCCCATTTCTCCCTTTTTCCCAAACATTTTAGGTTACGGTCATTTGCATGGAAGTCTTGGAATCATTCTCCAAGTGGGTATGTCCTCAAGTCCGAGGATGATGCCTTGTTATTACTCTTGCTATGGTTCTTTGTTATAGTTTAAAGACGATCATTTCATTCTACTTGTTTCAAGATATTGTTGTAATCCCTATGTGGCATTTATACATTGTGTAAGGGCTTATGCCCATATTGTTCGACTCCGTTTAGATGGTTTAATATGAGACATCCGTTTTAAGACTATGTTATGTATCTTATATATATGTGTCATAAAAGTAGAAGACTATGTAATCTTCTTATACAAGGGGTCTATGTATACTCGATATGAATATATTATGTGTAAGCGATAGATCTAAGTAAACCCATGAAGTAGATGTAGATGAAAAGTTTTAAATTTTCCGCACTTTTTAACCTATGAATGTAATGATGAATGATAAGAGGCTATTTTTAGTCCTCTCCGAGGACGACGACGCCGTTTATGTCTAGGGGGTACTTACCAGATGTGACAATAGCTACATAAGGAGTCACAAAAGATTGACTCATCCGGAATTAAGTAATGCATAAACATCAAGAGTAAGGAATTTGATCATACCAGTGACAACATGTGGTGAATTCTCTTGCTCTTGGCGACTTGTTATAGCATACAAACTATTTTCTCTTATGCCTGGCGCTAAAGTAGCTCCCCTCGAAGCAGCTTTGTCTGCCAGAGCCACTTAAAAAAGATTGGGCTCTGGTGCCCCCAGTACCCTTCTTGTTCATAGGACACTCTCATGAAGTGAACCGTCTGACACAACTTGATGCTACCGTTGTAGCCATCAGAACACGCTCCTAGGTGGTTTCTACAACACTTAGCATATGTAGGGGTCCTATTAGCCCTTGTGACATACTACCCTGAGACTGAGTAGGTCAGGCTCTGAATATCTGGGAGTACTGGTTCTTGAAATCACATCTATTCATTGGTTCAGGCGCACTAGATGATGATGGAGCAGTTGCAGGCGAGAATTTCTCAAAAGAGGGCCAATTCACATTTCTGGTCTTCTGCTGATCGGACTCCTACTTTGATTTCTTAGCCCTCTTATTACCAAACTCTTCCATGTATTTGAGATTATATCTTCCTCAACTTGCTACACATGGATTATAAGTCTGGCTATGTTCATGAACTCCCAAACTTGAATATTGAATTACTATTAATTTCTCAAAAGAGGGCCATATTCACATTGATCTGGTTTAAATATTTTTTAAAATCTTTCAACTGCAAAATTGCCATAAACATTGCTAAAACACGACGAAATTATAGATTCCTTAAAATGACATCCAATATTATTCGAGTCCGAATCGAAGCCCCAATTAAATTTATGTTGAGCCGCTTATTTAGGAGGAGAAATTCAATATGATTCTCTTTCAAGATTGAATTCGAAATTTATGATTAAAGGTAAAGAAGTAGTACATCCCGAATTAATTCATGCATTTTTTTAATATAGTTTTATAAATATTATGATTTCTTTTAAAACCTTAAATATATTATTTTAAAAAAAAGTTATTTATGAAGTAACAACACATAATTAAGAGGAAAGAATAACTAAGATGAACATAGTCAGACTTTTAAGTTTATCGGCATTTTTTAGTTAGACACTTGAATGTATGATAATTTACTTCTATAGATATTTTCGCCTTAATTTTTTAAAAACACTCATTGATAGTAGCTTTCATGTTGTTGCATTAGTAATGTGACGAGTTTATTAATTTGGTGGGGTTTAATTAGTAATGGGTTGGTAGTGGATTGATTTATAAATTATACTAATAAGTTAAATTATAACAAATAGTTGAGCACCACGTATTTTAAAAAAATATTTGAATAGTTTAAATTTACAACCGTTAAATAAGTGGACAATTTCGAACCCAAAGGTGGATGACAAGGGTATTTTGGAGCCAATAGTTGGGTGGGAAGGGTATTTCATAGCCAATAGGTGGATGAAGGGTAATTTTGTACCATTTCCAATACTTCGAGGGTATTTTAGGCCCTTTTCCGAAAATAAAAAACACTCAATTTATTTTATTTATTTATTTATCTATTTAAAGAATTATATTGAAAGTAGATATATTTTCAATTTAAAGGATTGTGACTTTTTCAATGAATTGTGACTTTTCCAAAGGATTGTGACTTTTTTGATGGGTTGTGAATTTTTGAATGAGTTGTGACTTTTCTAAAGGGTTGTGAACGGTTGTGATTTTTCTTAAGGGTTGTACCTTTTCTGATGAGTTGTGCCTTTTTCAAAGGATTGTGACTTTTTCAATAAGCAGTGGCTTTATCAAAACGTTGTGACTTTTTGGATAAGACACAATTAACACCTATTCACACTACTATTTGGTAGCTATAAATAGAGGGATGTCCTTGCACTTTTTGACTACAAATTCTTTAAGTTCTCTACTCTTCTTCTGCTTAAAAAATTTCAAGTATTATTTGCATACTACAACATTTTAGCTCTACGGCCGCCCCAGTAAAGTGTAGCTAAACTAGCAAAAAGTGTGGCCTTTGATAAAAGGCAACACTTTTGGACTTTATGCAACGCTTTTTAGGGGGTGGCCTAAAGAAGCGTAACCTTTGACATTAGTCAACACTTTTTAAATGTCACCAACTTTGGCTACACTTATAAAGTGTAGCCAAAGAGGTTAAGGGCACGCTTTGCCGTGATGCATTAGCGACTCCTATTTTTTATTATACTACACTTAAAAGCATTGTCTTTGCAGTGTTATTGGTCGCACATAAAAAGTGTTGCCTTTTAAAGGTCATTTATAACAACACTTATAAAGTGTAACTTTATATCTCATCTAAAGAAACACTTATAAAGTGTAACTTTATATGTCATCTAGAGCAACATTATAAAGTATAACTATAACATTGGACGTCCTAAAACAAAACTTTTAATTTGCATATATTAAATATATAATCACATAATTAAATATACAAGTGACCTAAAACACAAAATTAACTAATAATTAAATCAAAACTATATATTTCAAATAAACTTCGAGAAACATATCTTGCACAACCAATACTTAGAAAGTTATTACTTAAAGATCTCTAATATCAATAAATTCCACAAAACCAAATGCATTCAAACTTATATGACAATAGTACAAAAACTAATCATCGTTCACTAAAATAGATCGAGTTTACTTATGGCCACAATTCAAATTCAGTTACTGGCATTTTCCTGCACATTCAAAAAAAAATTATTAGTTAATGAAATAAATTATGCATTCAACATGCTTAAATTCACAGTAAGACAAACAAATTCATAACAATAAAGTTGTGGAGTGCAAAAAATAGGAGCTATGGCAGTAGAAGAAGAGATTGAGGGTCGTGTTTGGACCAATTATTGGTGTAATTAATGTTAGTTCCTTACTCTGATCATTTGATCTCTCCATTGCTACCTACATCTACTTCTTACACTCCATGTTTCTCACTTCCATGTTCCATTTCCTTTCTCTTAACTTCAGCCAATTGTTCAGCCGACAACATAAATGTTGTGATTGCCTTATCTTTTTCTTCAAGTATAGACACAAGGTTCTGAAACTTTTCCTGTATTCATCACTGAATTAACATTTAACAGTCGACAGAACTTACTAGTACAAAAAATATCACGACTCCCACAGCAACATCCATATCCTACTGTACCATGAATCTCTCTACTTCCTCACTAAATAAACATAATGAAGCCCCCCCTATCCCTTTCTCCTTCACCCTAACAAGAAATAACAACTCATAGAACCAAAGAGGGGATACAGTGCAATTTTGATGGATTATACTAGAGAAATGAGAAATGATTGAGTTGGGTATCTCAAATGTGAGTTACAGCATAATAAGAAATTATGGAGGTGTGAGTTGCATGTAATTCCACATGCAAGACAATAACATACATATTGGAATACCTCCATTTTTTCCATGCAATCTGAATTGACTATCATTAGTTGTTTCTTGTGCATTTCCTGCCACAGAAACAGAACATGAAGTATAATTACCAAAAGGGTTAAGTATTAATTTGGAAACCACTAGAATGACAAACTTTTGGCTTTTGGAAATAAATACCATTGATGGAATAGCTTTCCTTGAAGTTTCAATGGCTTGCTTCTTTTTCAATTCAAGGTCCTCAATCTTTATACTCAAATAAAAACACAGCCATAGATGTTTCTATATCACCAATGTTAACGCTTATAATTACAGTACTAGTTCTGGAAACGTGTCTTGCACGTTTGACCTTTGTTACTGTTATAATTTATATAGCCCAAGATATAAAATTGCTCAACATTGTCTGATGTACTCCTATATGTGTTTTTTGTGCATATAAATTAAACTCTTTTTAGTGTTAATATCTGCCTAGAACTTAAATATCAACAATTCTTTTGGGGAATGATGAGCAACTTGTAAGGCTAGAACTAAGCCCCAAAGCTGAAGTTTCTTGGGACATAAATACTCCAACAATACATTAAATAAAAAAATGAATGAAGGGCACAAACCAATAAGAAAAATAGTGACCAATAAAAAAATACTACAAGAACTATTAGATTATGTGTTTCTCCAAAAACCATGAAAATAAAAATGAAGGAAGGCACAAATCAATAAGAAAAATAGTGACCAATAAAAAAGTACTCCTTACATAAGAACTATTAGATGATGAAACACAAAGTGTGGTGGATTAATATTTTTTGTCCAATTTATAAAGGGAGAAATTAAGTACATGAAAGGTTTGTGCATGAATGTGTTTAATGGTAGAAGCTAAAAAGTTTTAACAATCAAATTCATTAAGAAATGAAAAATGATAAGTTGTAACTTCTAATCATGTATTTGGTCTAGTTTAATTGTCATTATTGATTTAATTTTAAAAATTAGTAAAAGATCTTTTAATTTTAAAAATTAGTGAAGGGCATTTTCGTAATCTAACTTTGAACTTAAAATCTTCCCACTTATAATAATATATGATGAAAATTCATTCTTGCATGAATTGGAAGAAGCAGCTGCATTTTTTGAGCATGCACCTCATTTGGATCTCATCTAAAACTTGCATCCAGATGTTCATGAAGAGCTTGACTCACCTGGGAAAGGCCTAACTACTAAGACATTAGAGAAATTATGTCCAGAAAAACTGGCTGTGGCACCAATTTTGTCATGCCAACTGGCTTAGTGCAAGCATTTATAAAAGAGTTAATAACTTTGATGGTGACTCAACTATAAATTATTTTCACGTAAAGTCACTCAACTTTCATTTTCAACTCAAAAGTCACTCAACTATGATTTCTTTGCAAAGAAAGTCACTCAACTTTCATTTTAAACTCAAAAGTCACTCAACTATGATTTCTTTGCACAGAAAGTCACTCAATATATTTAATTGTTTTTCATTAAAATTTAGTGACATAGAATTTTAATTATTAACCAAGATCTTAAGAATTGAATATATACTCATTTAATGACCCGCTCCATTTAACCCGACCCGCTAAAAATATATTATTGAACATTTTATTTTACCACTAATTTCCTAAATCATTCTCCCTTGTCTCCCACATTTTTCTAGCGAATTAATGGTAAAATAAAATGTTCAATGTTTAATGGGGAATGATTTAGGGAATTAATGATAAAATAAAATGTGTAATATTATATTTTTAGCGGGTTGAATTAAATGGGCGGGTCATTAAATGGATATAGATATTTTATTCTTAATATTTTGGTTAATAATTAAAATTTCATGTCATTAAATTTTAATGAAAAAACAATTAAATATGTTGAGTGACTTTTTGTGCAAAGAAGTCATAGTTGAGTGACTTTTGAGTTGAAAATGAAAGTTGAGTGACTTTCTGTGCAAAGAAATCATAGTTGAGTGACTTTTGAGTTGAAAATGAAAGTTGAGTGATCTTAAAGTTATTAACTAATTTATAAAATCTTCGATTACTTATTAAAAAAGAAGACTGCAGAATAGTAAGCAAAATATAAGTGCATAATTGTACATAGCTCATTGACGTGAAGAGACAGAAGGAAAAGTAAGCTGAATATGAAGCAAAATACGTCAGTGTCATAGGTACTGTTTTCTGTTTTGATTTTTCAACATGCTGACTCGAATCTATAGTCATAAGGTTAGAGGTGGAGGTGCTTTCCACTTGAACTACCCTCATAGTTTAGTTATTTCTGAATGAAACCCTCCATTTCATGCAATAATAGCCATTGTTACACAAATTAAATGTGGAAGAAAGTCAGTTTCAAGGCCCACAACTACCAAAACACAAAGCATAGAATAAAACACACAAATCACAGAGCAGCTGATTCTTAACAAAGATGTTGCTGGTATGAACTTTAAGAAGTAAGATACTTGGTCATACTTACGTAGGTTTGGAATGAGCAGCACTGTCCCAAGATTCAGTATTGTCAGCACACGACTTTCCACCCTCTTGTAAAGAGGCAAATTGTCCATTTTTACGACACATCCTACAAACAGTGCAACTGAAACAGTCAAAACAATACAAGAGTGATCAACCTCATTACTAAATCTTGAATTTGAATTACAATAGTTTCCAATGAATCTAGACAAGTGTCTAAAACCTTTATCATAACCAAAAACATTTTTAAAAAAAAATTATATGTACTTCATTGTACAATCATACGACCAGTACTTTTTGACCGATCCACTTCAAAAAAGTATTTAAAATTTATTGATACCAGTCCATTTCAAATATTTGGGCAACATAAGTAGTCTCTAAATGATATTTTTTAAAGAATTATTACATAGCATAAAGCATAGCATAGAGAATATTATGTCCAGAAAAACTTGATCTATCACCAATTCTGGACAAGAATACTGAGGTGGGTGATGATGTATCTGTGGGATATGAAGCACTATTGCTTTGGATGCAGAAATGCAAAATTAAGCTACAACTAGTTGAATGCCAAATTAAGCTACAGCTAGTTGAAGGCCAAATTAAGCTAGTGAAACTTAAGACTATACAATAATTAATGCCAAAAAGAGATCGTCGAGCATATGAAATGCCTTGTAAGTGATTGAAGTGTCTCACAATGAAGTACACGAGAACGACCTTCTGGACCTAGAGGTGGGGAAGCTCGAGAGGGGCTAGGCTCCATGGTAAAACCAAGTGCCATGTGAAATTCAAGCTTTTTACCCTGAAATACTACTCCAATCCATAGCCCACCACCAAGTATTTCCGTCATTGCTTCCATGACGGTCCTCTGTAGAGTATTAGAAGCATAAAGAGTGAATTTCTATGTTTGAATCTGAAAGTGAGAAACAAAGAATTCTGCAGCCGTACACCTTAAAGAACCTTATTTAGGTGAACAGATTATAGCATTTAGAATTAACACTTTCACATGCCTTTAAAGAACAAACAGTTGCATTTTCCAGATTCTCAACAAAAAGACATAAGCTAGACCAAGTTATACTCAAATTTTCACATTTTCTCTAGTTATAGAACACAAATATACATCCAGTATTCTATAGCGAGAGGTTACTGAAAGCATTAAAACATAAAATACTACCATAACAAGTACATGCACATGTAGAAAAAAGAGGCAAAAAACAGAAATTTCAAACTAAAATTAATCAAGATAACCATTTTGCTCAAACCCTTTTATTTAATGTCGAATATTTCTATTCACACAACACCATTCAATTTTTTTAAAAAAATCAAATCAATCAAGAAAAATGAATCAAAACTATGTTGGTTAAAGACGAGAAAGAGAGTTGTCCCGTTACCTTGGATAAGTAGGCGCAATAGTCTGACATGTAGCAGGTAAAACTGCAGAACAACTGCAACAAAGGATACTGATGACAAGTCATTTGAGTTGCTTAGTGACAATAATACTCTCTGTAAAGCATTCAGGAGGATCATGCAATTACCACCAGAAAAATTGATGCTTGATCAACTCAAAATCCTTGCCCGATCATGTGATGATGCATAAGTAGCTAATTGTTCTCCCAAGGCATTCATTGCTGGCGTTCTAACATTTCAACAGATGGTTTCTCTAGATCTGGCAATCCTGATCAATTCATTTATGTATTCAGGTATTTTGGAATAAAAAACACGCAAGTTCATCATTAGCGACAGATCTTCTTCATTCCATACAAGGAGATTAGGTATGTTAATTACACTCACGCCATCCTCACCTTCAGAATTGCTTGGGAATAGGCACTATGCGACTCAAAATAAAGGGTGGACCCCAAGTGATAAAGTGACTTGCAACCATCATTTTCCATATTCACTTGAAACAAAGATAGGGCTTCTGCCTGACTTCTTTCGTTTGTAGTAACACAATAATACAAGCGCAGACCTTCTTCCTTTCCTCCCCACCCCTACGCAAGTGACATGAGACAATTATTTATAGTACACACCCAACCAATTTACCACTTTCATGTAGTCTCAATGGATTTATGTTTACTAATACAACAAGAGTCTATAAAGTTGCCATAAGGAACTCAAGATCTGTTGAAGTCAACAAAAGCATGAAATAATGTGAGGTTCAATGTAAATAAATTCAGAAATCATCAGTACATGTGAATGCTTGTTACTGACATTCATTCAAAAACGAGTGAAAAGTTCTAGTATTTTCAGCTTACCTCCAAGCCACAAAATGAACCCTCTTATGACAATTCTGTAGTATGATCTGCATTACACGTAAGATCTATAGAACTGCTTGATTGGGGAAAAGGTCATCATCTCCTAATATATTATCAGACAAGCCAAGATCATTCCTATTACATAAGTACGCTTGAAATATGTATCAGAATGTTGAAACAATGGTCTCTCTGAGCACTGCTTTTCCCATCGACTTTTACTGATAAATTGCCAGTACAAGTAGTTGTCCTTGTCCTTCTGTTATAAATGACAGATTGAGAGTACTAAGAAACACAATTATCAGACTTATGCAACACAAACCTAGAAACACAATCGTCAGACTTATGCAAGACAAACCTCTGGATGATGAATGTGACTCTTTCGTAACAACAAATTCTTGTGCTTCATCATCATCATCTGCATTTGCATTCTTAGCCGATGTTATCATATCTATGAAACTCTGATCTCCAAAGCTTATGATTCCTGCAATGTATTTTAAAGAGTTAGAACTGGAATTGTAAGCACTGAACATCAAGATAAATAAGAAGCATTCTTATGACTGGAAGTAAGTCACTGACTGAGGAGATGCGTGTGAGCTAAACGTTGTAATGTTATGTTATTTGAAGACATGATTGCCGTTTTAATGATGTCGTAGGTTTCCCTCCTCCAATGTTTAAACCTGCTTCTGCCGAGCACATAACAATTGTTAACTGGAGCTGAAGTCTCCAGGCTTCTCTCTTTGGATAATGATAATATAGTGATGTTGATGGAACCAAAAAGGAGATCATTTAAACTGGTCCTTCGGAAATGATTGTTAGCAGGGGACTCTTATCTGGATGATGATTATCATTCACAAAGTTTAGCATTAAAGAAAAACACAGAGCATAAAGAAACCAAGAAATGAAAATGTACCTCTCACGACATGTCTATATCCAGCGACATTCTCCTTCGCAGTCTTTCCCTTTATCATGGCCGATTCATTCCATAGTGCGAAACCACTTTCCGAGTAAGAACTGCAATTTGAGAATGAGAAATGCTATATATGCCAATGCCACCAGGAAGAGTATGTTCTACTGATAAAGTCGAATTTCCTATGGACTCTACCACAACTTTCTTTTTTCTTCTCTCTCAACTTTCTTCCTTGCTTGCTCTAGAGGTTTAAAGACATCATTAGTTTTTAGGTGGCCACCTAAATGACAGCCATGGAAAATCAGAATTAAAAAAAGGCACTAGAACACATAATTATCCAAGTAAAAATCATGCACAATTATTAAAGATAAAACCAAAGCTAGAAGTCTTCATTTGTCCCTGTTGTGTCTAATTTTCCATAGGCCACACATGAACAGTTTCTCAAGCACAATTCCTCACGTGAATTTAGAGTTACTCCTTGACCGTACCAGGAAAATTGAGTGGCTTGCATCTTGATGCCTGAATACTTCAAGAATTTAACATTCTTTTTGGCAATTTAATATTGTTGTCTTTCTAACACATCCACCTGACCAATTTCCCCTTGCCATTCTGGTGTATCTTTGGGTTCAAATTTATCCAAACTACTGCACACTGGAGAGTTTCCACTGTTGCAAAAACCATATGTGTTAGACTGGGCATAAATCAGCAGTGGCGTAGCCAAAAATTTCACGAAGGGTGTCTAGAAATTATACAAGAATACATTTTTTTTTGGCTGAATGAGTGCACTAGAAATTTTAAAAATTAAACTATGCAATATACAAGAATTTTTTTTTAAATTTTTTTTTAAAAAAAAAGAGGAAAAAGATGGAAGGTGCCCTAGAAATTTTAAAAATTAACCACGTATTATACATGAAAGTTTTTGAATAAAAAACGTAATATACATGAATAATTTTGAAAAAAAAAGGCTTAGAGTTGCTGTTAGCGAGATTGAACTCAAAAACTCATAAAAGTTTGACTCTTTCAAGGCACCTTAAACCACTAGGCTACAACACCTTATTATTTTAAGTGTATCCAAAATACGTTATTTAACCATTTTATATAATATTTTATTTGTATATACGATATAATTTTCCGACGAAGGGTGTCCAATTATGTAGCTACGCCCCTGCATAAATGTCATAGTTGGTGCTACCAAAGTTATCCCAATTTTGAGTTTGATTATTCAATGTTGAAAGCTCTACAAACCCATTTAGTTGCATCACTACACTTGCAATAACATAAGTGTCAATGAGTTCATAGGTAAATTATACTTGGTCTAGATCGTATGCAAATATGTATTTATAAGGACTTGGTAGTAGAGATGGTGGATTAGCAAAGCATCGACCATTCCATGGTCCACCCCTGAAGCGTTGGATGGAACCGTTCATGAGAAATGACTGTGCATGGGAATCAATTAGGATCAAATATAAAACTATATTCATCATTAGAAGGGTCATTTCTGCTCTTGTGTGCTCTTAAATGATCAAATATAAAAATATATTCATCACTCAAATGTGAGGTGCCTCACGTCCTCAACTCACTGACTACATTACTCAATTAATGTGAAAAAACAAAATTCCTAATACATTTACACACTTTCAGATAAATTCTTCAAATGCCCAGCTAAATCAAAATAAAAGTACTTTACTCATACTAAGCACAAATAATCTAAAAACCAACAAAATGAAGCACAAACATTTCAAAACTCAAACAAAAGGACAACTCCAAAACGGCTCGCGAATTTAAATCCACAACGTAGTTTAAATTCATAAAATATAAAGGTTACTTAGACCATGTCCAACCCATCTCTATATCACTCTGTATTCTTCAAATATAGAGAGGTGAATAGTAGTTCTCAAAATTTGGAGAAGTACTATTCACACTCTCTATTTTACTTTTTGACTATTTTATTATTATTTCTATTACTTTTTAATTAACATAGTATTTTACATATAATGTCATTAATTAAATATCTAATATTCATACTTCTTTTTAAATGTAATATAATATTTTAAAATATATTATTTAATATATAGTACTTTCATCCTGAATTAGTATTTTAATTTTTTTGTAATTTTATCAATGATATAATTTGATTTTATTATTAATTTTCACTATATAGAACAAACACAATTAAAATGATAAGATGAAAGTTTTGATTTTAAAAATAAAATACATAATAATACAATACATAACATTATAATCTAAATCTGAGATAAAATACAATACATAGCATAATAATTAGTTCGGAATAAAACAAGAATCATATCGAAAAGATGTTGAACGTGTATTCGGAGTTTTACATTCACGTTTTGCAATTATTATAGGACCGTCATGTTTTTGAGTAAATGAAAAGCTACATGAATAATAACTACATGTATTATACTGCACAACATGATAATTGAGGGTGGACATGATATCCATCTTATGCACCAATTCAAGATGTCGTAGAGGTTCCAACCCCAACGACGGAAATGGTTGTAGATGAAAATCTCCGATTTGAACAATTTTTCGCTATACAAAAAAAAAATTAAGGACAATAATGCTCATTTTGAACTCCGTATGCATCAATAGAGCATTTATAAAAGCGACGTAATAATATCAAAAATTGAGTGCTTATATAATTGTATTTCTGTCTTATTAGAATTTGTCCATTAGTTTGTATATTATAACATATTTTCTTGAAATTTATGTTATTTAAAAATTTACAATAAAATATCATTTTATATTAAATAAAAATTTTGAAAAAATAAAATGTTATATCATATGAAAATTTTATAATGTAATTATTGGAAAAAGAAATAAGGGATTTATATTATGAAATAAGAAAATAAGAATGAAAAATAAATATAATAATATAATATTGAGGACATAGAAAAAGATTCCTTTTTAGAGAGTTAAATAGAGAATTGGGTTGAATTGATTGTCTGAAAAAATAGAGAACTCCATATTTGGAAAGTAAAATAGAGGGTAAGTTTGGAGATACCCTTAGAACTCAAATTGCAACAAACATTTAAAAATACAAAAAAAGAAGAGAATATAATTTGTAAATAGCAGCAACATGGCGAGACTGGTGAACAAGAAGAAGGTTGGCCTATATGACTATCTCTGTTGCCACATCTTGTATATGCTCTCGTATATGTTTGGATTCCGTCAAACGATGTCAATTTCTTCAAACTTTTTCTCCAGTTGTTCGAATGATGGCGAAGAAGACAAAGGAGTTACAATGAGCTTTGTAGAGTGACAATGGTGATTTTTTTTTTTTGGAAATTAGAAGAAGAGGGCTGCATGATCTAGGGTTTTGTCTCTATGAGCAGTGATTTGGACAAAGTAGCAATAGGGTCTTTGGATTATATTTATTCGCATTGAGAGTTTGTTTTTATTTTTTTATTTTTATTTTATTTTTAATTTTTATAGTTAAATTGTATTTTTATTATTAAAGATGTTTTTTTGGAAAATTTAAAGTTGGAGAGAGAGAGTTAAATATTTGGAGGGGAAATGATATTATGGTGACAATTTTAGGAAAATTACAAGGTCATACTTGTTAAGTGTAGTCGTATGTGTAAATAGATGTTGCCATTTATATCATGATATGGCAATGCTTAAAAAGTGTAGCATATACCACTAAAGAGCACACTTTGCAAGTGTTACCAATATTATTGTGGCCAAAAGCTAAAAACTAAGGTTACGCTTCAAAAGTGTTGACAAAAATATTTTAGGCAACACTTAACAAATGTTGTCTAGATTTAATGTGGTCTTAGGCTTAAAATGGTGTAATGGTAAAAATTGATTAACTTTGAAATTCAACAAAATTCGAGCTACCTCATAAGATAGAGTTGGTGAAAAAATTATAGCAAAACATTCATCAATTCACATTCGTATTTTTCTCACCATTTTCATGAGTTAACAATGACGTAAAGTTATGAGAAAGACAATAATATTTAACATATATGGAAAAAAAACATATGATTTGGATAAGATGTTTCGTCTGTGTTTTTCATATTCTTTGTTCTATTTCCTCAAACAAAGGAGTTTCTTCATAATTTTGCTCAAACAGTGGGTATCAATGTAGTCCATTGAATTTTTAGTTTTGATGTTAAATTCATTATTTCAAAATTAGATTTTCACTTTTACTTATAATGTGATAACATAGCCATATATTATGGAACACTAGAGTGAATATAGCACGAACATATATATTCCTTCTTTATTGGCTATGTATTATTCCATATAATTATTTTAATGTGAGAAGTATAAAAATAGATAAGAAAATAGTGATTAATAATAAAATAATCTTAAATAAAATTAATGATTCTATAAATAATACTTTAAATTTTATTCATCTATTAGTTTGTTGATAGGATGAACAATTTTCTCTCGCCTCTGTCCCAATACCACACCAAGCGCCACTCCACATGCATCACACATTACCTCAAAACGGTTGCCCCCTATCCGATGAAATAATGATAAGTGCAAACACTAGCTTCTCCAAATGCTCTCACACAAGCATCATCAAAATCAAACTTACACTCCTTCTCAAGTAATTTGCACAATGGGTGTGAAATTTTTGAGAAATCGTTGATGAATCTCCTATAAAAACTTGTATGCCCAAGAAAAATCTTAAGACCTTTAACAGAGATAGGTGTTTGAAGCTTCTTTATTACCTCTACTTTCTCTCTATCAACCTCAATACCTTTAATAGAAATCCGATGATGAAGCACGATCCCCTCTTTCACCACAAAATGGGATTTCTCCCGATTGAGCACAAGATTGCACTCTTCACACCATTTAAGTACTTTGGTCAGGTTGTTCAAGCAACAATCAAAAGAGTCACCTACCATGGAGAAATCATCCATAAATACTTCAATAGTGTCCTCTACCATATCAGAGATTATTGATATCATACAACGTTGAAATGTTGCTGGAGCATTACACAACCCAATTGTCATTTGTTTGTAGGCAAAAGTCCCATAAAGGAAAGTAAAGGTGGTCTTCTTTTCGCCTTTTGAGCTATATAAATATGATTGTATCCCGACTATACGTCAAGAAAACAATCTTTTCCCACAAGTCGGTCCAACATATGATCCATGAAAGGCATAGGAAAATGATCCTTTTCAGTCCAAACATTTAATTTTCGGTAGTCCATGAAGACTCTTCATCCGGGCACGGGTTGCATCGAACAAGATCGTTTCTCTCATTAGGTACCACAGAATCCCACCTTTCTTGGGCACACATTGAACATGATATACCCAACTACTATTTGCAATGGGATAAATAACTTCAGCATCAAACCACTTGATAATCTTCTTTTTGACTACCTTTTGCATAGGTAGATTCAATCTCCTCTTGTGCTCAATACTAGGCTTGTGATTCGGCATGAGTTGGATTTTGTGAGAATAAATACTGGGAGAAAATCTAATAAAGTCCGCAGTAGTCCACTCAATCGTCCGCTTGATCCTCTTCAACACAGAAACCAACTGCCTCAACTTGTGTTCCAGCAATGATGATCATTAAAGTGATATTTATCCCTAATAATACATACCTCAAGTGTGATGGTAGAGATTTAATCTCCAATGTTGGAGCCTCCTCAACAAACGGTCCTATGGGTAAGAGTCGTGATTCTTCATATCTACATCCAATCTCTTAGGCTTTGAACGAAATTTGAACCTATCAAGTGTGGCGACCAATTCATCATAGTCTTCAATACATCACTATCAAAATTTATCATTACCGCTGCTAATGCATCAACATCCGGTCTCTCTTCAATAGACATTTTAGAACTACTCTCTTTAATATGATTCACCACGGATATCGACTTGAACTCACTAGTCTGATTCATGGATCTACAGATGTTAATAGTCACTTCTTTATTGTTCAAGAGAAAATTCATCTTCCCTTTCTCCATATCAACTTAGGTGTTTCCAGTGGTAAGTAATGGTCTCCCAAAGATAATAGGGAACTCAAAATCATCCTTATAGTCGAGTATCACAAAATCCGCCGGAAACATAAAAGACTCAACTTTCACAAGTACATCCTAAAGCATACTAATGGGCTTCTTTACAGCTCTATCGGCCATAAACACTCGCATCATAGTCGGTTTTGTATATTCCAAACACAACTTCTTGTAAATAGACAATGGCATTAAATTGCTTGCACTCAGATCACATAGCGCCTTGCAACAACCCGATAGTACAAGGAATAATGAAGGCACCAGAATCCTTCTTCTTCTGCACGAGGGACCGAGTAGCAATAACACAACAATGCTGCAACCTATCATCATCTTCAAAACTCACGGACTACTTCTTATTTACCAAGTTCTTCATAAAATTCGCATACCCAGGCATTTACTCCAAATCTTCAATCAATGGCACATTTATGTAAAGATTTTTCAACATACTAATAAACCTATGGTTTTTTCCTTCTTTCGTCTTCTTCACTAATCTCTTTGGGAAGGGACGTTGAGCTATAGACATGGGAACAACTTTCTAGGTTTTCTCTGTTCTCTGTTGAATTTTCAGACTCTCCAGTAACCTCAATCACATCATCATCTTTACTAACCTCAACTTCAACCTCAGATGACATAGGTGGATCAATGGCCTGCCTACCTCCTCGAGTAGTGTTTCCATACAATGCCAATAATTTTTTGAATTTTGGATGGTGTTTCTAGAAAGTGCGCCAGGGTGACATGGGTTCACTGTAGTAAATAACTGATTCATCTATTGCTCAAGTTTCTTGATTGACAGTACATGGGCGTCAACTTTTTGAGCCAGACTAGACAAGTCGTTTCGCATCTCCTTCACATTTCCATTAATCAAATAAAATCTCCTCATCATATTCTTCATCATATTCTCAATCTGTGACATACTGCCTCCAGCTTCCCTAGTGCAAGATTCCCAATTTTAAAGAGGAACATAAGCCCCAACTTTATCGTTTCTATTGCCATAGTTCTTTCGATAGTTGTTGTTGTTGCAATAATAGTTCCCATCTCAAACATGGTGACCCTCTGGATTGTAGTTATCATAGTTCTGAACTTGGTTTCCTTGACCTTGGTGCCAATTATAAATTCGAACCTTGGGCATTGGCTCAAAAACCCTCTGTCTGATCATTCACGGCATAAGTATCCTCTTCATTGTAATAGTCTTCAACCGGTGGTTAATTCCTAGTTAAGCAGTTCACCACATTTATCTTTTTAGCACCTCCACTGACATGCTTCAATACTAACCCATGTTTTTTCCTCATTTGAGTCAACGCCTCACGAATACCATCGCCATCTCGACTAGGTGCCGCTTGCACTGCAAAATGGCTTCTTCACGTGTTTGACCTTCGAGTACTCCATGCTTTATTGTTCTGAGAAATCTTCTCAAGTTTCTCAGCAATCTCTTCAAATGTACACTCACCGTATGATCCTCTTGCAATAGTATCAAGAACAACCTTTACATTATAATCTTGACTCTGTAGAAATACTCCTTTAGTGATTCATCATCAATACAATGGTTTGGAACACTTCTTGTGAGAGCAGTGAATCTGTCCCATGAACTACTAACAGACTCTCTAGGAAGTGCTATGAAGTTATTGGGTTTATCTTTGTGGTTCAGCTTCTTGGACACTAGATGTACTTTGCCATGAACACGTGAATTAATTGAGTCCCGTGTATGAATTGAATTGTACAGTAGCTCAGTTAGCCTTACAACAACTTCACCAGTCAATGATAGAGGTAAGAATATCATCCCGATGACATCCATGTCTAAGTCCGGTCAACCCACACAACTTTTTCAAACACTTCTCAACTTGGTCATTTGTCCATGTGGATATTCTGATACCGATCCACAGATCAAACCTTTCGCTGTGAACATTTGCATCAGACTACTCATTACAACTAATGTATGACCCGGAGGTATAGGATATAGAACAATAGGTACTTCAGACACAGCTGCATTGAAGTTAACCCTATAGTTGTCATGCAACCTTGGTTCTAGTGGATTTTGTGATCTCAATACATCTACCACTAAATTACCACCTTGATTTCCAGTATTCGCATTACTAACCCTTTGAGACTACAAGTTAACTCCATCACCTAGATTTCCTCCGATATGATCAACTTGAATCCCTTGATTATTCATCCTTCTCAAATTTTTATTCAATTTCGGATAAAAAAGAGTCAGTGTTTTTCCTTGACTCGGTGTACTTGGCATACACTAGAGTAGGAATCTGAGAGAGACAAAACAAATGAAAAAATAATTAGGAAATAGTTGACTAAATTTCAATAATATAGTTAAACTTAATCTAAAAGCCAAATTTCCCAGCAGCAACAATAAAATTTGATAAGCTCGAATTACACCTCCCTAAAGAACAATAAGAAATCTTTATCAAGTAAAGCATCCAACTTGTAGGTTGAGGTCGATCCCATGAGGAATATGGTTAGACTTAACTGATCTCACTATTATATTCGTTTAATCAAGTTATTCCAAGACAATTAAGTACAGGGGGCGTGTGTGAAACAAATAATTGATCGGTGTTAAGTAACAATAAACAGGATTTCAACTTTGTTCTAATCAATGAGAAAGAGTAACTAGGGTATATGTGTTTCAAATAAGCTCAAAACGCGGTCATCCTAGTAATAGCAATCATTTCCCAGTGTATTACATGCAAAGTAATAAGTTAGGTATCTCTAATTTCTTGGTCCGACAACTTGAGAATTCACCATGCACCTTTGTTCGTCTAGGGGTGTATAATTTACTAACCATTACTTTTACCTTAATGTATGACATAGTTTTCACCCTCGCACCAATTGGCATTACACTATTAGATACTATCACACTAAATCTATGTTGATAAGTCTTTCTTTATTAACTACCTCATTGGTCCCAAAAGTATAAACAATGCAAGTTCTAACGTTGGCCACCGTTAAAAACACTTCTAGACGAAAGAATTATCAATGCATGCAAAAACATAATTCAAGAATTGCTTAGTTACTATTCATACTTTGTTAATCGCTCATAGTTCCTACAACTCTAGTTGTGGATTTAGTTACCCATAATAGCAAGATCACCATACATATTTTTAGATGAAGAAATCACGAACTTAAGTAATGAATAGAAGAAACCCAGAATCTCAAAATGAATTTCAAAGCAAAAATCTTCAAAACGAACTTTGGAAATCAAGAATTGCTAAAGTTACGAATTAATCTCCAAAGCCAAAAACTAGAACAAAAGTAATAAGGTCTAACCCCCAAAAATGAGGTTTGTGCCCTATATATAGAAAAATAAGTTCCAACTATAAAGAAAACAAAATAAGGAAATAAAGTTTCTGGACGCAGTTGCGAATGACGCCACTGACCTACGGACCGTGGACTGACCTACGGTCCCTTCCGTGGTTTAGGACTTAGGAAATTTTTAAGGTACACAAATCTTCAACTCTTAGTCATGATCAACGGATCAACAGTATGGGCCGTGGTTTGATATACTCTTTATGGATCCTTCTCTGTAGCTCTATACTTAGACTTTTCGAAATTAGGTACTGGAACTCCCTATCTGAATCATTTGATGAAACAACAAGATGCCCCGTAGGTCGACCTACTATCCGTAGTTTGTAGTCGTGGTTGCAGACTTGGTCAACACTTCCCTGATTTCTTCTTCATACTTAGCTTGCCCATCTACGTCTACCATCTATAGGGCATAACTAGACCTACGGTTCGTAAGTCACACCCGAAGATGCCCTTTTCAGCACTTTTCTCAGCTGTGTCTCTCAACTTCCACGTCCAAACTTATTTCCTGCAAACATGATAAAAACACATTAATAATAATACAAAATGGCCATAGACACACACAACTCTTAAGTGAAATGTATTAAAAGTACTGTATATCCATAGTACATCAAAAAGCAGCTACCTCACAAACCTCAATTAGAAGCCTCACCTAAGAATAAAAGAAAATATCACAAAGGTCCAGGCTAGTAACCTACAAAAATGTAGAAGCAAGGGGTTAGTATTAAACCGCACGAGAATCAGCATGTAAACTATTAAACACAAGCTACGGGAATAAAATATGGGTACTTCTTACACAGAAACTGAACCTCCACGACTACAACCTGCATAAAACCAACCCAATCTAACAGTTGAAAGTTTACATAACACCCAGCTCAACAAAAATCACTTTAACAAATTATATATCCTAAAACACACACTTAATATTCATCAATCACAACTTCCACAAACAAAGACTTCACAATATCAACAACACACAAGATCATGTTAATCAAATAGAGGCAATCAAATATCAAGTACATTCCAACCACCAATAAAACACAATATCATAAAGAATGAAAGATGTGATGGAATGTAATGCAATATGGCACAATGAAATGATATGCCTCAGAATACCAAGTACTCTCTCAATCGTATATACATGATACTCCTCAAAAATACATCGAGAGTTCATGACTCATGGAAGACTCGTGTGGTCCATATACTGACACAAACGATCTCAACAAACTATCATAAATCAAAAAAATTCTGCACGTATGATCTCCACGTGTCCAAATTATAATATTCACATCTCAACATGCCCATCACGAACGATCTTCATGGACCCAACTTATACTCAATATTATCTCAATGCATGTGCACAATATGATTTCAATAAGAGGGATGATGCATCTCAATCAAATATCAATATGATATGTAATTACCTAAGCTATCACTGGTATACGGGTTCAATAAAGAACACAATCGCACATAATAAATCAAGTCAATTAATCATATTACCTTTTATTACCCCTTTTTCATCACTAGAATTAATCAATGTGGACAAGTCAACCCATCACCAAATCTCACTACCCCTAAACACTTATTATAAGGAAATACACGAATTTTATACACTTAACAAGGGCTTAAAAATCCACTTGCTTCAAATAGTCAAACAATGACTCCAGAACTTGAGCCCTCCTCATTCATTTGACTTCCAAATCCATACAATCTATTTAAATAAATAATAACAATAAGATTTCAAAACTAACAACACTCATATCACTACAGGTCTAACCTAGACCCAAAAACTGTCATCGAATCTATAACCAAGTTATCTTAATCTTGATACCCATTATATGTCAACTCTTTCAAATATTTTTTCCAAATTTCGAGCCTAGAATTTAGTCTCAATATCTCCTAATAACACAAAAATGATCTTAATATACTACAACACACCCACTATTTAATTACATATCTCAATATATCAAAACATGAATCATATTGTGATTACAAGGAAATATATCAAGTCAAACCTACCTAATTACTACCCATTAAAATTAAATATCCAAACCCTACTTTCACAAACTAACACCATAATTGTCCAATCAATTCGACCCCTAGAATATCAATATGTTGCTATGTTGGTAAATTCCATTACAATTTCTTTAAGGAAGTGGGTGCAAATTATATATTATGATATAAGAAGCAAGATGGACAACCTATATAAGAACTTTCTGATTTGTATTGACAAATAACTTTAAAAAATTTGCCATCATTTCACTCCCAATTTTCTTCTTCTTTCATATGCTCTTGAACTCAACAATAAATCCATACAACCATAATATAATAATATTTAAGGAAGAAAACATCTTGTCAGATGGATGAGTCTAATTGGATTAACAACTAGACAAATTTTTAAATTTGAATGATCAATATATTATGCAATTTGAATGTATAACTCAAACATTTTCCTTAAGCACAAATCGGAACCCTTCACTTCGAAGTTAAGAATGATGAGTTGTGCTTTTGTGCCCGTCGATTGTGATCTAAGAATTGTGATATTATTTTCTTACTTCTTAAAATCTTTCTACTTAAATTTAATATATGGACCAAAATATAGTGTATTAAATAGACCATGGTGTTGGCCCATTAATCATCAACTAATAAATTAATTTTATTTAATAAGTAACACTCAATTAATTAATTATAGTTAAAAGAATATTCAAAAATCCTAAAAATGACCTTTTGAGTCATTACATTTTTCACCAATAAAAATCATGTCCGTTCTCAAATATAAAGAAGGAGAAGGAGGAATAACAGATGTTAGCAAACGCCTAAGTTATGACCTATCGGTCAATGTTCATCTCTCTAAGTAAGCTCCCATGTAAGATCATTCCATCAAAATCGACTACTAAAAATTGAACTTTCGAATCAAACTTTGAAAGATCCATAACTGAAGAGTGATTATCAAGCCACAAACTAACTCATGAACCCAATCTAAATTGAAACCCATTGGACCATAACACAACCATTATGATCAATCTTTTCTCACATAACTAAGAAACATTTTGAATCAATACTAGCTACAATCATAAGTGGACTTGAACCAACCACCACACACTCATAGTGCACAAATCATCAAAGATCTTATCAAGATTTCCTTTACACAACACAATTTTTTCTCGAGCTTAAGTTATAAACATAATATCTGTATACATCGAGTAATCATCAATAGAGAATAAAACTTACCTAACCCAAAGAACAACAAGATCAAGTAAACATCCAACAAGTGATACACTTCAAAATGCAGAATCTCTAACAACACTCTTAAACAAATGTAGCTTCTTATAGTAGCTCTTATATAAGTCCCCATAAGTAAGACTGTGTGTAGAAATTTTGATATACTCCATCATAATACAAATGAGAAAGTCTCTCCAAGAATCCTAACCTATCAAGATGACATAAAAAGATCATTACATCTGATCCACCACTAGGGATTAACCCCTATATGTGAAAATATGTGTGGTTGTAGGTGGTGAATCATACTCCAAATAATGTCCAAAACGAAGAAAGTGATCACATAAGAACATATGGTAATAGGGTCGAATAACACAAGATACTCATTCCCTAGTGCCCATATAAATAAAATTTTCATTCATTTTACTCTATCTCTCAATTTTTATCCACCCTAATCAACCAGTCTGATCCCCATCACAATATTACAAATACTCGATTAATCAAACCCCACATACTCCTAAGAGTACTCCATTAAAGCTAACACTCTTAATACAAACAAGCATGATTAACTACACCAATCATTTATGTTACTCTCAAACTATCACTAGTATCAAAATCTCCTTAGCAAACACATTGCAGCCTCTAAAAATTTCAAAAAATGGGTCTCTCTCTTTCTATTTGAGAATCACATAAGAGATATGAGTCACACCTAAGACTGATAGCACTAATTTCAAATCTAAAATACTTTCCGATCGAGGTACAATAATTGAATCACACCCAATATCAACTTCACACAAACTTTCAAATACCATTTTTAATATCATGTACCTCATGTCAGAACTCAAAGAAATTCTTGGTCACTTTAATAATTCTGTATACTATAAGCTCATAACCTCTACTCACTAAAAATGCATATGTAACACATCATAACAATCTATGTCGTCTCATAAAAATAGTAGTTTCACTCTCTTCAAAATTCTCAATTACCATATATAATTGTAGGTCAATATATTGTGTATCCATAAGTCAGCTACCATACTATGAACAATTTAGTCCCACGTAACAACACATAATCTTAGACATCTCATTGTTTTTTTCTCAAATCAAAACCGAATCTTCATAAAACTTGTTGATAAATCCAAGTCTATAGTGAAACCACAACCATAGTCATATTAGAAACTGATATATGAAAATCCATAAATCCTTCAAGTTCAAACCAAGAGTCTATATGAGAGGTCTTATTCCTTCACATCTCTTAAGTTATTCCAATGACACAAACTTTAAATACCTTGAACTCTTACCATACTCTTTTTCCTTTTGCTGACTTGCTTACCAATCTTATCCTATGACCAACAACCCATTATATTATTACCTTATCCTCTAAACCAAAACATTACGTGAAATCCTCTAGATATAACAATCAAAAGTAACCACATTTACTATTAAAATTATTTTTAAGTCTTTCCAAATGCTTCATCTCAATGCGATCGATCATTTCTTCCTTACCCATTCTATACCTTGACAAAACACACTACCACAAACCTAAAATCACCATGAAAAACATAAATATTTTATACCAACCATGTAACACAGTCACATTATCTATCAACACTCGCTCATATCTTAAATTGTTTTATGACGTATCTTAGCTTATCAGTGATCCCCTGTCCATCGACCTTATCATATTTTTCGCTAAAAGTTCAACCGTACTTATTATCAAACTCAAAACCACAAAAAAAATCTTATCATCATACTGGAGCTGAACGTCTGTACACCCTTTTTCAACTGTTATCCAATAGTTTTGTCACGACGGGGGAGCACCCCCTAGACATAACCGGCGTCTTCTTCCTCGAAGAGGCCTTATACAATCCCTTAGCATACATCATCGTATTTCATAGGTAAATAAAAATATGAAAAAATTAAAACTTTACATTTGAAGTTCACATAGACTTCTCATATATCAAAAATAGTCTACAATCGTCTCACACAAACCATCTAACATAAGAGTACATGATTTGGGATACCCTTACAACATTACAATATGTCTTATAAGAGAATACAACATAGTCTTTACAATATAGGAAATAGAACAATGTCTTTAGACTAATCAAATAGCATGAATTAGAATGATAGGCTTCGTCCTCGGACTTAAGGACTCACCAACTTGGGAATCTATACAAGCTTCTTGAAAATTGGCCTTGGAACCCTTCAATGGCCCGAACCTACATTATTGTAGAAATAGAAAAGAATATGGTTAGTGCAAACCACATGTACTTAGTATGGATACATGCAAGTAAACCATTTGAAGACATGCACAAACGGACATTTTAGTATAAACATGCCATGTTCACTTTGAAAGCCTTTTATACATATTCTAAGAACATATACAAGTCCATATCAAAACAATAATAATACATATTCATATTCATATGTTCAAGAGTGACATCATAACAAAACCATAATCAACAATTCATGTTTTACAGTCCATTTCATCAATACATCACAAGACCTTACTCATAACCCCAATCCAAGTCTACTAGTACAATGTATATGTGAAGCCCCATAACCCCACATAAACCAAGTAAACTAGAAAAGAGATCATAAGCACTGCCTTTACCTCATATAACATCATAATAAGTTTAGTGAACATAATTTAGACCAACATCATGGATATCAAGTGAAACCAACATCACATAAGACCAACATCATATATTTCATTCATACATAAAGAACCCACCCCATAACTCCCCTCAAGGTCCACTTGTGCAATGTATAGGTAAAGTCCCATACCCTTACCTACACTAATTAAGACCCCTTAGGTAGTCCTAGCTAGTGATCATCCTTTGCTTTCATTTATTCATTTTAACTTTCGGCAAACTTCACCATAACCGACAATAGACCATGTGAGCTAAACATGGAATCGAGTGTCAACCCCTCACAATGAAAGAAGGGCATCGTACTTGCCAAGGTAGGACATATACATGATAATAGCGTCTAGGTGGATCCACTAGCTAGGTTTCCTATGGGGGAACATAGTTAAGAAACTTGGAGGTTATTACTGGAAACCCTCTTTATGCTAATTCGCATTCTAGTTTCCACCTCATGAGAACATCGGATGAACCTCCCTTCCTTTGTGAAGGAACACCTCTCGTTGTCAAGTTCACTCGGTGCTAAGCTAACTTTCCTTTTAAAAGAACCTTTACATCGTTCTTAAACATTAGTTCATAAGATAGGCCCTAGGGGATTAACCCCTTATAGAACATATACATAGCTCATAGGTTATATGATGAGAATGTTCGTTTATCAAAAACAACATCATGTGAGATAATTACTTCATAACATAGTCATAATATGTATATGAGAATTACCTCCAATTCCACATAGTAACACACCTATCATCATCTCAAAATTCATCACATTCATAACATGATCATACCTTCATAACTTCATCATTCATACTCCAATTAACCAACATTACCAAGGATACGCCAACAATAGCATAATAGCAATAACCAGTTCATGACCTTGAAGGTCTTACCAATGGCCTGCATGAAATCCATTCAAGACTCAATTCCAAATCCATGATAAATATCCATAAACCATTATACTCATCATACAATAACCAATTATACAAGAACACCCTTAATTCCATTATCTCTAGCCATCAATTGACATAATCCAAAGGTTAGGGTTAGGGTTAGGGAAGAGATAGATCCATTGATTCTTTATTTCGAAGATCAAAACCCAACAATACATGAATTTGAAAGTCCATGAATGTAATAACATATTTAACACAAGTTTAACAATGGATACATTCATCACTTTCGATCAATTCATAAGCAAAATCCAAGATTTAGGGAATTTGGGGGAAGAACATATATCTAAAGAAATATCAATCAAACAAAATAAATTACACATCATTATACACTTAATTAACCCTAAGTAATCACAATTCATCATAATTGACCCACAATTTGAGTTTTAGAAGGAAACCCATTTGTACAAAAAAAAACTTGAATTTGGGTGATTTTGAAATCATCTTTGAATGGACCTCTTGGGTAAAAGAATCCCAAGAGTTAAAGAATCCATACCTTGATGAAGATTTTAGCCACAAATTTGAGTAAAAATCTTGGAAGATTGGTTTTCTTCTTCAAGCTCCAATGGTCTTCAATGGAGGTTGGGTAGAGAGAGAATTTTAAAGAGAAGTGAGAGTGATTTGGATTTCAATTAGGAGATTTGATCTGGGTGAGTAAATGTGGTATAAAATGATTGGTCAAGGAGGCTTGATGATGCTCTTTGGGCGTACCGCACTGCATACAAGACCCCCACAGGTATTTCTCCATGCCAACTTGTATATGGGAAGCCTTGTCACTTGTCAGTTGAGTTAGAGCACAAAGCCATTTGGGCAATGAAAAAAATGAAGATGGATTGGAATGAAGCAGTGGAACAGAGAATTAATGGGTTGAATGAGCTTGATGAGTTTCGCTTAAAAGCGTATGAAAGTTCAGTCATCTACAAAGAGAAGATGAAGAAGTACCACGACCAAAAGATTGAAAAGAGAGAATTTGCGGTTGGGGAATTAATGCTTCTATTCAACTCTAGGCTACACTTGTATCTGGGCAAACTCAAGTACAAATGGACGGGACCATTCCTTGTTACTAAAGTGTTTCCACACGGAGCGGTTGAGTTGGAGAACAAGGAGGGAGAAAAGTCACTGTCAACGGGCAAAAAATAAAGATCTACCTAGGGCGTGGTTGAGGCATATCACCTTGATGAAGTCGAGTAATCAAGGATCTTGCGTCGTGCCGAGACATTAAATCAAGCGCTTCTTGGGAGGCAACCCAAGATGTATGCTCTAGCCAACAATAGGTTTTTATTTTTCTTTGTAGAAATAGTTGCCTTTTCTTGTTTCGTTTTGTTATACTCATCTTCATGCGTAATTTTTTTTATTTTAGTGTTATATAGAGTGTAGTTTACGGTCCGTGTCTCAAAAGTGTCCAGAAAAACACAAAAAGAATAGCTTAATGGGTGTTCAATGTGCACGGACCAAAACCAAGAATTCTGCAGAAAATAGTCTGGTGCACAGATCTACGGACCCCATCAATGGGCCGTTGTTCCATCGACGTACCGTCGATGGTGTCCATAGATCCCAGGTATATCCTGCAATTTTGTGTAAGTCTTTGTGCAATCGACGGTCCAATTGACGTTCCGTCGACTGGCTTACGGACCGTCGACGGGGTGTCGTCAGTCCAAAGAACCAGTGACCCGACCCGACCCGGCCGATTATATTAAAAGAAAATTGTTCATTAAACTTCAAAACCTTTTCAAATTCCTTCCCAACCGTTTCCCTCCCCTTATTTCCTTCTTTCCCCGTCATATTACCATGTCTCCCCCTTCCATTTTCATCAGAATCCCCCAACTCCCAAATTCCCCTAAAATCCCAAAACCCTCTCTTTCCCAAATTCTACTTCGGTTCTCTTGCTTTCTCCAGTCGATGTTCGAAAGCGGGCACGTAGGTTGTTGAGAAGATCACCCACTCATTCACTCCACTACTATCTTCAAGTATTTCGAATCCCTTTGCTTGATGAATTCTCGTTTATTTGCTGTTGGAAACGAAAACTTAGAATGTGGGTCTTGACTTAGGGACAAAATTGCATGTTAATTCTTGTTAAAAAATGGGTAATATGTCCCTTAGAATGATATAAAGTGAATGGGTAGTGGTGTAATCTTTTTAAAATAAGATTGTTGATTTTTAGACTTAGGGTTTGGTAGCATCTTAGAATCCGAGAATGAACCTTGCGAAATCAAAACCCTAAGGATTAAGAAATGGTCTTATAATTTTTGTTATGTGTTGGGTAAACTTATGAGGGTCTTAAAGGTGTCAAATGTGCTACTAGAAACATGGTCTGAATTCTGTCTCTAACCAACAGCACGAGACCCCGTCTACGGACCGTTGATTGATCGACGGGCCGTCGATGGGGTCCGTCAACTGATCAACCTTAAAATTGTTGAACTCTAAGATGACGGAAGTGGACTAAGGTCCGTAGATTGATTGACGGGCCGTTCTGCACGTCCGTTGTTTCCAACTGAGACCCTGATTTTTGAAAGTGTGAAAAATTATTCTAAGTGTCAGACGATGGAACTGGACTACGGTTCGTCGATTGATCGACGGTCCGTTCTGCACGTCCATCGTTTCCAACTGAGAGGTCTGTAGAATGAAGCCTAAATAATTCCTAAGTGTCCTATGACGGACACTATCGACAGACCGTCGATTCATAGAGGCGCCATCGATAGTGCCCATCAACCAGTACTGCAGTTCTGAACTGGACTGTGATTTGTGTTTCATTTTTCTGTTTTGATTGTTTTATGTGTTTAATAAGACTGATATGAGACTAACAAATGTTTTCACAGGTACATATGGCCCCCAAACCAGACATCATTTATTCCAGGGGCAGGTACAAGTCCATGGCACCATCCCGTCAAATGATTGGCACTTCCAACGATGAGCGATATCCTGAATATGTTCCCCCAGGCACCCGTACCCCTACACCAGCTTTAAGAGCCACTCAGGGTACCCCCCAGAAGGTGGTTTCCGGCGTAGTCACTGCCTCCCAGTCTGATGAGGAGCGCACATTGACCGGCAAACCGTCTAGGTCAGACTCAAGTTGTGAAGGAGCGTCGGGCTCCGAAGCAGCATATGGTTCAGAGCCGGCCTACTCTACGGGGTCAAATAAGGCCACTGCCTCTGGTTCGGGATCACCTAGAGCCACTCACCCAGAGGTGCCTGCCCACCAAGCCTCGTCTAATGAGGCTCATAGTTCGGAGTCTGTTCCGGCACCCCAGGATGATGTCCCTGCACCGGTTCCTGATGAGCCAAACAAAATCACGTTTATCTATTTTCACTCATATTCCGATGAGATCAACATCCCACCAATCACATTTAAACAAAACAACCCGTTTACCTTCAAAATATTGAAGTTCTGTTATTTCAGTCAAAACACCATAGTAGTTAATATTCTTACCATTCGCTTCTCCTCTTACTAAAACACCACTATTTTGGGTCTTCCTCGTTTCCTCAAGTAGTTTAGTATGAAATCTAAACCCATTTATTTCATACCCTTTGAATCTTTGAACACAATCCAAAGGGCCTCTAGCCAAAGAATACAATTCACAGGTTGCAAGTTCATTTTTTTCTTTGCGCATTTGTACAATCTATACAAAAAATAAATATAAATTAATGATAATAAATAAGTATCAGAAATTTAATAAGAAAGACAATAAATACTTACCCAATGAAAAAACCAATCATCAAAGTTCATGCTTTTATTCTCATACTCACTGTAATACAAATAAATATACATTAATTAAAAATAAAATAAAAGATGGAGATAGTGTTCAAAAAGGTAACTTCGCTAGGAATATTTTGAGGGTAAATGGGTACACATGTATTCTTTGAGGATGATATATATATATATATATATATATATATATATATATATTGGTGGCAATAGTCTTTGATTAATATGTATACTAAATGCGGCAGCCTTGAGTCTGATGCATTGAAAGAACATAATTTCATGAAGTACCATGCTAAGTTAATTGAAAATGCAGGGTAAGGGAGATATGGTATTGAATTTGTGTGGTCAGATGATTAGAGAGGTTAATCCGGATGAGAGTTTTGGGATAAAATCATACCCTCAAGTATAACCAAAACTTAATGTACATCCTTATGGTATACTAATGAGCAAAAAAACATTCTTTTACTATCCTTACTTGTTACATACATCTCAATATTTGATAGCATTCTTGTGGTTAAGGAGCAACCGGTATATCTAGAACCATGTTTATGATATTTTAGAATTCTACTGAGGTCGTAGCTAAGTAGAGAAAGTATTGACTAAGTCCTACTCTCGACGATTTGTCTTTCAGGTGAAATACATAGTTGATGTTAGTGGGAGTATGACATTGAATAGAATGCTTACTGCTAAAGGAACAACAAAAGAGCTACTTGCAGACAGTTATACAACAAGAGATTATATCACCTTTCAATCCTAATAGTATTGTATGTTGTTAGCAGTGAATGTGATATTTGCCCCAAATTTTACTACTGTCATATTCCTTTATAAAATTGTCTCTTTGTCCACCGACAGCAAAAAATATTTTTCTTCATAATATATTAAATTGTTAACTTAGACTCGGGATCTAATATAGTAAATTGGCGAATGCAATAAAAACATACCGTAAAAATGGTTGAACTTCTTCGCAATTTCTCAAGACATAAAGATGAGATTGTTTTCTCTCTAACTCTTCAAGGTTTCTGGATGCATCTCTTAATAAAGGAAACCTTTTCTTTCAAATGCGGCTTAACCACTATATGTCGTAGTATGATCATCTTCATAATTGTTATCCATTATCCTTTCACATTTCCAGGTAAGTACATTGAACAAAATATTATATTTTCTTCAACAATATACCCTTTTGCAATAGATCCTTCAGGTTGATTTCTATTACGAACATAACATTTCAATGTGAGTAAAAATCTGCAAGATACAACAAGATATCGCTCAAATTAGAATGATAAATTAACAGACCGCATAAAATTAAATCAAAATTATAAATTAAAAACATACCGCTCAATTGGGTACATCCACCTATATTGTACAGGTCCACCAAGCTTAACCTCTCTTGGAAGATTAATGACTAAGTGTCCCATAACATCAGAAAATGCCGGTAGAAATATTTTTTCTAATTTGCTCAATGTTATCAGAATCTGAGTTGCAAGTTTGTCCAATACATCAACCCTTAATATTTTTGAACACAATTCTCTGGAGAAAATACTTAACTCAGTGATAGCATCATATACATTATTTGGCAAGACTCCGCGAATTGTAAGGGGAAGCAATTGTTCCAACAAAATATGAGAATCATGACTCTTCAGTCCATAAATTTTACGATCTTCTGACTTCACCCACCGTGATATATTAGAAGAATAACCATTTGGAACCTTAATCATTTTCAAGAACTTTCATACTTTAGACTTCTCATCTGCTGATAAAGAATAACATGCTACCGGATAATACCATCTTCCATCCCTTTGAGTTGGATGCAACTCACTTCTTATACCCATTTCCTTCAAATCGTGGCGAGCATTCAAATTATCTTTTGTTTTTCTTTCAATATCTAATAATGTCCCAATGATATTATCGCACACATTTTTCTCAATATGCATCACATCTAAATTATGACGTATTAAATTATTTTTTCAATAAGGAAGCTTGAAAAGATTCTTTTCTTCCTCCAGTTATGAATGCCTTTACTTTTTTTGTACTTCCGTCTTTTTTTTAGTCTTACCAAATTTCATGTCCTCCAGAGTAAGCAATTGGTCTAAAACATCCTTTCCAAAAAGAAATTCTGGAGCAGATCTTCTTTCTACTTTTCCATCAAAATCACGTTTATCACTCTCCCACTTATGATTCGATGATAAAAATCTAAGAGCACCCATATAAGAAAACTTACGACCATACCTTAATCGAGTAGATGGTGTGTCTTTGTTGCATAATGGACAAGCCAAAGCTCCTTCTGTGCTCCATCCAGATAAATTGGCATAAGTGGGAAAAGCATTTATAGTCCATAAGAGTGCTTCCCGCATACAAAAGTTCTCTTTTCTCAAAGCATCATATGTATCGACTCCATAAAACCATAGTTCTCTTAACTCATCTATCAATGGTTCTAAGTATACATCAATATCATTTCCAGGAGGTTTAGGACCAGGTATCAACAAAGATAAGAAACAATATGGTTTCTTCATGCACATCCAAGAGGGTAAGTTGTAGACAATAGTGATCACTGGCCAAGTGCTGTGAGAAACACTTAAATTACCAAAAGAGATTTATCCCATCAGATGCTAAACCAAGTCTAATATTACGACGATCTCTAGCAAAGAACGGATTCAATGTATCAAAATGTTTCCATGATTCTGAGTCTGCTAGATGTCTAAGAACCCCATATTTTGAACTTTGATCATGATGCCATGTCATGTCTGAAGCTATTTCTAGTGATATAAATAACCTTTGCAATCTTGGTTTCAAGGGAAAGTAACGTAACACTTTTCGATGAACTTTTTTGCCAGTTTTTCTTTGAGTATCCCTGTTAGTATTTTGACCTTCAATTGATTTCCACCTTGAATCCCCACAAATAGAGCAGGATTCAGCTTTTGCATTATGTTTCCAAAATAACATACAATTATTCTCGCAAGCATGTATCTTTTCATAATGAAGACCTAACTTTTGAATCACTTTTTTTGCTCCATAAAATAACTCTTGTAAAGTTTCACCTGAAGGAAGTGATCATTTAAATAACTTTAGTATGCTATCAACAACTTTACCACTCAACCCATAAAGACACTTAATTTGGAACAGTTCCACAATTAGTGATAACTTGGAGAATTTCTCGCAACCAGGAAAAAGTTGTTGTGCAGCATCCTCAAATAATTTGGAAAATGTGGAAGTTGATTCTGAAGCATCACCATGTTTATACTTAACCCCACTAGAATCATTGGTGATTTCAGGACCAACAACATCATATATCATTTCAAACATATCATCACCTCGCTCTTTGTTTTTCTTTTGAGAAGGAACAACTGGTTCCTTTCCTTTCTCCTCTTGATTAACATTTTGCTTTTTAGGTGCAAATTCTCCATGATAAAGCCAACGTGTGTATCCTTGAACTATCCCAAAAATTATTAGATGTTCCTTGACTTCATCTCTAAACTTGTGGAAAACATTATTGCATTTCTTACAAGGACAAGGAATTTCATCTTCTAGTTTTGATTGCTTAAATGCAAATTGAAGAAAACTCTCAACTCCTTTTAAGTAAACGTCGCTCGATCTATTAGTACAACGCATCCAAGACCTGTCCATTTCTAAATTTCCTACAAAGAAAAATAAGTAAAGAAATATATTGTTAGCATGGGTTAGGAATGTCGTCCCTGGTACACAGGAAGAAGCACGTTGTCTGATTGAACGAATGGATGTTGAAAATTCATGAAGTCTTAGTTCTTGACTAGCATCTATTGGTAGATATGTGAGGGAAAGAAAGTCAAGGATTGAGGATACCTGATTTTGAGTTCCAAACTTGAAGCAAAGCAAAGATATGTCACAGTTATTTTAAGCAGATACTAGCTGCTTTGCAAAACTAAAATCTTAAACAAATTTTACAGTTATATAAAGTTTTTTATGCTCTTTGAATTAACAGGTTCCTCTTTAAAGTGATTCACGTTGAACTGAACCAGTTGTTGTTTCAAATCATTTATCATGTCAATTACGATTTGTGACGTTGCTTCCTATTATATTTATGGGCTACTATTATTTAAAAAATGCAATGCTATAAAATATCATGAATGGTATTCCTTGATATACTTGTACTACAAATCAAAAGCAAATCCCGATATATTAACAAACTACTTGTCTTATGATCAAATATCATGAATGGTATTCCTTAATATACTTGTACTTTCTTATATTACAACCATTAAAAGAGTGGGTTACCAATAAAATTATAATAAGATAGCTCTAGAATGCAACGACACAAAAGGTATAAATAAAAGCAAGAGTGGTATATACTACACTTAGGACGTCACAGAGACCAATCCATAAGATCCAACATACTATACAATGGAAATAATTCAACCTATTACGACGAAGGCAGTCATCTGATAACACTACGTCATGACGCAAATGGGTTTGTTTCATCCTCAAAGGGGATATCGTGTTGCTTTATGTTGTATCCAGGAAAAAATTAGGGAAGCCCTGCATTTACCTGAGCTGATTATGGTTCGGTCAGTTATTCTCCAGATTTATTTGAACACCTGATTGAGGATCAAGATAAAGTCCCTTACTACCATGAATATCCTAAGTGGCCAATTTTCTTCCTTGATCGAGTCTATACCAGACAATGATTGTAGCATATGAGAGAGTTGGTTGAGTTACAAGTGCTAAACATGTGTTGCATGAGTTGAAGACAATATTCCTAATTCGAAAAGAGTTCCTCTTCTTATTTAGTTTAAGTGCAAAGGGAAGTAACAAGTTGTTGTAGTTTGAAAATGCATACATGGTATAAAAAAAGATACATTATGTGTTTTCTCTGATGAAGTTTACTTTCAAAAGATAAGATTTATCACTTGAAGAAATTACGAGATGGTTGAGATACTATATGAGATGCTAGACTCAGATCCTAGTGTTAACAAGAAAGAGTTGCTTCTTGTTGTTGCTGGAGTATATTTTTTTGTCCTACTACACTAAACAAATAACTTCCTCCCCTATTGCACCAAACAAATAAAGAAACTAAGAGGTGAAATAACCTCCTCCCTTGTTTGGTTGCATACTAGCTGGATAAAATATTTAAGGAGCTTGATGTATTCCGTTTATTATTTACATTGCACAAGATATCAAGATAAATTTTCAATTTGTATATATGATAGACTAATCAAAGAGAATCAGAATATTGACTTTTTTAAAAATAATATTATCTCATCTTATGTTTTAGTGAGTATAACCTTATGCATGATTTTTCTCTCCATAAAATGCAATACCAAAAAGTAGAAGTAGTTACAGAGCACACCGACACGAGCGAACAAGAAACTGATTTACTTCATCGGAGCACAAAAAAACAGAAGGAAGAAGTAGAGCAAACCTCCGTCAATCGCAAAGTAAGTTTCCTCGAATCTCTTATTTTCAAAACTGAAGAATACTATATAACTTACGTTACTCAAGGTCTTGACAACATAAGCTTCCACGACGAACAAGAAAATCCTCAAAACCACCCAAACTTCATCCCTATTAAATCTAGCGATAAACAAAGATTGTACACACACTGGAAACAATCCTTGATTATTAAACTAGTTGGAAAAAGAATGGGATATCTACACCTTCCGTCTTTTAAGCAAAAAAATAAATCAAAGAGAATCAAGAACAAAAGCTTTTCCCCCCTTTTATTATAATGATCAAATACAAAAGGTTACACACTACAATAGTTTTTCCAAATACAAAAGCTTACACAATATATGTTTGATGGCTTAAAGACAGTCGAATTAAATTAAGTTGGATAAAATAATTAGCGTAATCTCATTGGTGAAATTTGAAGATGCCAGAGTGTATACAATCCTTACCTCTACTTACTACTTACTACAGACTATTTCCTATTGACGTTGGCTCCCAGATATACGAAATAAGGGAACTGAAAGCTAGAGTAGTTTTCATAGTGTATAAGCTCTGAACATAGTAAAAGAAGAATAACTTACTCTTGATGTCCACGATGTAGTAGCAAATAAGAATGAGGCTGAGCCTTGAACAAATTTGGGAGATTCATTAGGGATTTAGTGATTCACTGATTTAGGGCTTTAGGAACTATACAGATATTTTTCTTTTTGTATTGATATGTATTTGTCAAATTTGCATAATATACTATTTGGCATAAAATATTTTATAATTGTTCCATTTTAATTTATTAGACTTTATTTAACTTGATGCTAAATTTAAAAAAACTAAATAAATATTTAAATTTTGTGAATTTGAATTATATTAACAATATGTCGAATGTATTTATTTTAAATAGACCGTAAAAAATAGGTTAAAATAATTAAAACAAAAAGAGTATGTGTTTCAGTTGTTACATATACTATATGTGATTTTTTGTTCACGAAAATAAAAATTATTTGACTTTATTTGATAATTTTGAAATCTAAAGTAGGAATTGGAGTTGTGTTTGATGATAGTATTTGCATTTGGGTTTAATTTTTTTTATAAATGTAATTTATACCCTCAATTTGCAAAAATAAAATAAAAGTAAAAAAGTGAAAACACCTCTTGAGATATTTTTCAGAACTTCAAATATAACTTTAATTTTATATTTGATAATTGTATAGTCAAAAAGAAATTATAAAGTGAATAAATTATTTGAAATAAAAATATCTAAGCTAGCTATGCTTTTTAAGAAACGGAGCTCGGCTCACCTCAATTGTATTTATCTTTGCTAGGTCAAACTCAATCAAACTACGTACTCGATTGAACCGGCTCGACTTCGCTTGTGTGACTCGCTTATATATATATATATATATATATATATATATATATATATATATATATATATATATATAAACTTGGGTAGTTGAGTTCCAATATGGACTAATATTGTATATAATTTAGACTCGCTCAATTCGATACTCAGATCTATTCTTGATTAATTATTCAAAAATTAATATTTGATAGAAACCTATTATATCAAAATGCTACATTTCAGCGTAATTGTAAATGTTCTTCAATTAGATTCAGTTTTACAAACATATATACTTGTATTTTCAATATGGTATCTCTACAATCTTTTCTTTTTTAATATGCTTTGTATTGGGATAAGGCACAAGTATCTGAAAAAAATTTATCTGCATCGGATGTTCAAACAAACTAATGCAATTTTCATTATTACGTGATTTAAGGAAGTAAAATACATTTTAATTAATTAAGATTAACTAAAATGAATTGTTAACACATGGCGTGCATGTATTGGATTGGTGTAAACACCCTGTGCCCCCCTAAACTATGACCGAAATCTCAGCGACACACCTTAACTAATCTAAAGTCCTATTACCCCCCTAAAATTCATCTTTTGTGTAATCTTGTACACCTTTTGGTTTACGTGGCACATTTCGTGACTTCACTTAAGTGAGGCGCTAGGGAGATGTTTGGAGGTCACGTAGGCCAGAAAGGTGTACAAAATATAAAAAAAATAAGTTCAGGGGGCAATAGGACCTTAGTTTAGTTAAGGTGTGTCTCTTAGTATTCAGTCATATGTGGGTACTAGAGCCTTATCCCGCTTTGTATTATTTTACTTAATCTTGGGGTATTTTGGAAAAATCCTCTACGGTGAAGGGCAGGTGAGGTCTATGTACACACTACCATTTTCAAATCACACATATAAAATTATATTAAATATGTTATTTTTATTGTTATATCTAATAACTTTTGATTAAATAATTATATCAAAGTAATAAAAATACAATAATTGATACTTTTTAAATCCCCATAAATGGATTTTGTAATTCAAAATTTTTTCATTTGTATTCTTTGATGACCAAAATTGATTTTTTTCAATCAAATAATAAGAATTAACCATTGACTTCATTTATCGAGACAATACGTTTATAATTTCTATTAATTCATTTACTTAATAATTATTGGCTTATTTAAATGTATTAAGAATTAATAATTTTCTATTGCTAATATATAAACTAAAGTATCAACTTTAAATTATGTTCACTAATTAATAAGTCATAAACTAAAATAGATAAAATAAATAATAATAATAATAATAATAATAATAATATATTGCTTACCTCACAAACTTCCGTATATTATTAATTAGAAAAACAAAGAAGTTGTATTGAAATTAAAAATTGTAACAACAAACATCCGGCCAAAAATATGGAACAAAAACCAAAAAAAAGTCCCTCCAAATTATTTCCCTCTAATTTTTGCCTAAATAAAAGATCTTTTTTCCTATATTAGAAGTCCCTAAACCCTAAAAGACTCAAGCAATCAAAAAAAAAAAAAAATCTCAATCGTCTTCTTCTTCTCTATCTCAAATATCGTAATTTTTCAAATTTTGTTTTCAAGTCAAAGCTAAGGTAAATGAGCTACTAACTTCTCTCCTGCACTTTAATATTCTTTGTCTTTGTTGCTTGGTTGCTTTTTATAATGATTTAAACAAAAAAAAAATAAAATTGGGTCTTATCAGATATAATAAGTAGCCAATTTTTAAAGGGCAACTTTAACATATAGCAAATAAAGTTCATATTTGTATGCTATAGCAAAGTTTGCATAATTGCGCTCCATAGCAAACATAGAAACTGTATAATTCTCTATACATATACAGTTGAAGCAAATTGTATAAAACGAATTGTATAAAACGAGAAAGAGAAAGACACTTGGGCAGTGAACTGTATAAAAACGAAGTGTATAAAACGAATTGTATTATTATAAATGTATAGAACGATTATATACAATTTGAATTTGTATAAAATGAGAAAGAGAGAAAGACAAAAGAGACTTGACAAGGAATATACAATTGAATCGAATTGTATAAAACGAGAAAGAGAGAAATTAGATACAATTTGAAATTTGTATAAAACGAGAAAGAGAGAAAGGCAAAAGAAAATGGGCAGGGGAGTATTTTTATTGTATAATTATAAGTGTATAGGACGAAAATATATGTACTTCCATGTGTATATACAATTTTCTCACGCTTTATACAAACAGAAACGCAATTTATACATTTCGCTTCTGTTTGTATAAGTGAGAAATACGAGGGTGGCGAGCGAGATTTGGGAGAGTGGCGAGCGAGATCTGGAAGAGGGGAGAGAGGGGAACAAAAATATATGTATTTATACAATTCATCTGCTTTATACAATTAGAAACAATTTTTATACACTTGTGTTTATATAAAAAGTGAGGAAGCAAGCGAGAGATTGGAGGAGAGTGGCGAGCGAGATATTTGGGAGAGAGGTGCCTGGCAAATTTTTGCAAGCGTTTGCTATGGAGCACAATTAAATCAAACCCTAGCTACTCCATTTATTTTAGGTTATTAGTTTGCTATTATATTCAATTATCCCATTTTTAAATAGATTTTCTTTTATTATAATTTTGTTTAGATATTTTTTCTAATCAATGATACAATTCCGTCAAAACTCAATTCTACTTATAATTTTTTTAAAAAAATGAAAAAGTAATTTTATTCTAATTTAAATCAGGTTATCATGCGACGAGAGATTGAATACTCCCCAATATTTAAACAAAAGCACGATTATTGTTCTTTGTTTGTATATAATTTTTTATTATATAATTTGTATGTATCTAATAATTATTTTTTCTTATAAATAATTGTGGCTTGATAATTTTTTTTAATTTCTTTATTCTCAACTTTTAGTTTTACACTATCAGAACAATATGTGATAAGATTTTAATCTCATTATTTTAGAATAACAGTTCCATGTTAGGTTATAATTCTCTATTTGTTTTGACATTCGTAGTTCAATATAATTCCTTTACATGTCCAATTTTTATTTTTGTGAAATATTTTACTTGTTCCTCTTGAGGTTCTAGTCAATTATAAAGGTTGGGTATTTAGTTTTATAATCACAATCATTTATATTTATTAAGAAATGTCATATTTTTGTATTTTATAAATACATTTTTATAAATCAGCTATGGGTAGAAAAACTCTTCGAAAAAAAGTTAATTGCTTGATAGATAATGAATATATGGTGTCTTCTGAGAATTCTAAAATCACGCCGGTGAAAGAAAATCTTTCCACAGAACATGTGGAAGATCTTATTTTTCGAGGTAATATAACTTTGTTCAATATTGAATTTATTATGATTATTTTTCAATTAAGATAAATTTACATATTTATTTAATCATATATAACTAACTCAAGTTCAATAATTTCGTAGGAAATGTGGACACGTTAAGTGAGGTTGAAATTAACTACTATTATGGTGGTTATTTTATATTTTCACCTTCAAGAAAGTATGTGAATGGACATTTGAAGAAAACCTATATGGACATTGATTTTGTTAGTTACTTTTATTTGTTAGATGATTAAAAAAAGCATTGTAAATTTGATATTTTTGAGGAGATAAATTTTTTTATTTGAGAGGTGATAGGATTATTAATGATTATGATGGATTAGTTGAATGTGGTGATGATTCAGACGTTAGAAACATGATGATTAGTTATAAAATGCATAAAAAGAAGCTCATCGAAATTGATACGCTATCAAAAAATTATAATATTGTCATGAGTACCTCTCTTGGAGAACATGATCCTAGAGACAACACATCTGAAGAAGTCAACGAACTAATCAAGGAAGAACATGAATTGGCGAATTCAGCAGGTAATTTTTATTTTTATTATTTTTTTTATTTTTATAAACATTTTAACTTGACATTATCTATTTAATCCTCAATTAGGTTCTAATGTTGTGAAAAGAAGAAGAGTCAGAGGACCCACACGGTGCAAAAAAATAATCAACTTACAGGAAGGAGAAAAACTATATGTAGAATTTGATAAGGATTTTCAAGCTGTTGGTAAGAATGCAACCCAATTTATTTGGTTTTTGGGTCAAACAGTTAGAAGTTGAAGTTGTAGTCCTTTAAAGGTAAATAGTTGGAAAGCGATTGAGCAAGACAAAATCGATCATATGTGGGATATTATTTTGGTAAGAAAATCATTTGTTTTAACTTTATATGAATTAACAGTTATTGAAACATATGATCATAAATTTATGCATATATCTTCGTTAGGAAAAATTCAATTTTGATGTGTCTGACGGAAAAAGAGACGCAATTTTTTGTCGTATGAGTGATCTCTACAGAGACTATAGACACAAAATTAAAATAAAGTATTTTGATTCAAAATCAACTTATCAACTCCGCTTGCGGAATAAACCCAAAAATTTTGGTGCGGATGAATGGATTGGTCAACCTTTGGAGTGATGCTGATTTTCAGGTTATTAAATTAAAATTAATTTATAATTTTACAATTATTATTTGTTATAGTAATTTTTTAATCTATTATATAAACTAATGTTAATTATTGTTTTTTTACATATATTTTTCTGAGAAGAGAAGTTTGCAAAACAAGACGAATAGATCGAAACGTTCCTTAATTACCTCCATATATTGGAACAAAAAGTTATGCAAGAGTTAGACATGAAATGGTAAATATTATAATATTTAGATTAAACTTTGAAGAATTATTCTAGATTATCTAATTGTGCGAATAATAATAATTATTTTTAGGAGAAAGATGGAAAAACTCCTTCTCGTGTTGACGTTTTTGTGGAATCTCACAAGAGAGAAAAGGGAAAACAAGTTGATGCTTTTCAACAAGATGTCATTGTAAGTTCAATATTGTGTTAGCCTTCTTTATTACTCCATATGTCCCTATTTAGTTGTCCACTTTAGAAGTGACACACATATTAAGGCACTAATAATTATCATAGGTTAGTTACAAATTTTACCCTTTAACTTAAAATATTATGCAACTCCCCAAGTATAATAAATGTATTTTCTTGTTCCAAAAAGTATGCATTACAACTTAGTAGTACTAGATATTTTCTAGAATTAAATAAGGGAATATTAAGAAAAAAATTGTTGTCCTTTCTTGATTTGTTAAAATGGACAAATAAATAGGGACAGATATAAAAAGAAATATGAACAAGTAAATAGGAACAGAGGGAGTTATATATATCTTTATTTATTTACTTTTATTGTAGGATCAATTTGATCAATTTAAAAAACAACAAGAAAAAGGAGAAATTTCTTTAAATGATGATGATATCTTCGAAAAAGTACTTGGGACAGAAAAAATGGGTATCTTCGTGCATATGATCGGGAAAAAAGTATTAGCGAATACTTTGGTGGTAGACCAACAAAGGTAACCAGAAAAGAATCAAATGAGCGTGTGGGAGAAGTTAAAAGGAAAGCGAAGGAACAAATTGAAGAAATGAAGAAAGAAACAGACAATAAGTTAAAAGAGTTGACGAAAAGATGGGAAGAAAAATTTCAAATGACGATGGCAGCTCAAAGTCAACAATCAAATGATCTAAATCTAACTGTAAGTACTTTATATTATATTTTTATATTAGTGTTTTGATACTATGTGATTTTTGTAAAGAAAATATTTATATTGACATTTAAATTTTATTTTTTTAAGTAAATACTTTATTGTACTTTTTTTTTTAAATTTAATTTTTCATTGTTATTACAACTTTTGGAGAAGTGATGAAAGCACCTCAGTGATGGAGAGATGAACAATTATTTTTTTCTCTTTTAAAAGTACATTTCATATGTTTGAGTTGAATAGTGTTCCACTATTTTGAATCACATTGTTGATATTTTATTATTTTTTTTGAATATATTATATTTATATTTATTATCGCATTTAAGATATTATGGTGTCATTATTTATAATTTTCATGTTAAAATAAATGTGCACATACATAAATAATGAATTGCTAGTGTGTCAAATTTTCCAATTAGTTGCTATAAAATATATAAAGTTGTAGATAAACATACAAAACTTCTAGACAAATGATAACATGTTTTCACATTTTATTTTCGTAATTTTTTTTTGCTACAATTTATAATCTGTAGCAAAAAACTGTGAATTTTAGTTATAAGATTTTAAATTTGTAGCTCTACATATTTACTATAATTGCCACGTTCCAAGAGCATAGTTAAAAAAAATTACTTTTAGTAGCAAATGAATATTTATTTTGCTTCAATGCTATATATTTCATGGCTAATTGTATCAATTTTCAGTTACAATATGAAATATTTGTGGCAAGTACTTAAATTTATAGCTATAAATATTTTATATCATAGCTAAATATGAGCATTATTGCCACGAGAGTAACCTATAGCACTAGCCATAAGATCTAAGTATGTGTGGCAAATAAATTAACTTTTTTGCTACAATACAACATTGTGTGGCAACATTATATGAATATAGCTACAAATTTTGTTTATCATGGCACAAGAATAAAATTACTTGCCATAAGTATGTTTTTCGTGGCAACTTTTTATTCCAATGCAGCTACAACACATATTTTTTATGGCAATGGATATAAATTCTCAGCCACGCAACATGTAAAGTCTGTAGCTAACTATTAGCCATGTTACATCTTGCTACGAAAGCTACGAAAGAAAATAATGTAGCTAAAGTGTTTAGCCACGAAAAATTTGATATTTAACTACAATAAATTTGGTAGCAATAGATGTCTTTTCTTGTGGTGTTGTTTCAAGTTGAACTTCTAGATTTCTTCGAGTTTGTCAAAGTAAGTTCATGCTTTATTGTTTATCAACTAAGAATTGTGTTCTACTATGCATGGGTAATTAAATCAACAACTAGGGTTGTGGGAACAATGGGTGATTAACAAAGTAAACCTAGCTTAATAACAATTCTCAAATAGGTTATTGCATGCATTGATAATTCTTTCGCTTAGAAGTCTTTTTAGTGAGTGCACGCGTTAGAACTCGCCTTATTGCTACTTGCCGGACCAAGGAGGTAGTTAATAGGAAAAGAATTATCAACATAGATTTAGTGGGATACTATCTAATAGGCTAGTCTCGATTGGTGCAAAATAATAACTATAGGACTCGGTATTATTTGCGGGTGTATTTGCGGGTCTACAAGCTTGGTATCAGAGCATAAGGTTATGAAGTAGTCTTTAGGAATCAAAAAGTCTCATTAAAGCCATGTCTAGTAGAGTCTTGTTCATCGGTGTGAGTCGCGACACATCTATGAGAGAGATGCTATAGGACGATAGAGTTTCCTTTCTTCTCTACTCGTGTGTCGTGCCGTAGAGTTAATAGTTATGAGTGTCTACTCTTAATGTTTTTCCTTGTATTTATAGGACATGACTACTAGAAGAATGGCCGCAAGAATGGTTGGTGAGGAAAGAGTGAATGAGGGAGTTCTTCCCCAAGTTGAGCAAGTGGAACAAGTTCTCCAAGGTGGACAAGTTCCTAAAGGTGAGCAACTTCCTATTGGGGGTCAAGGGAATGAGGTTCAGGTGGTTCGCCCGGACATGACTAATGGGGAGATTAGAGAGTCTCTCTTCGCCCTAGCCTGAGCCATGACCACTCAAGTGAAAAGGGACGTTGGGCCTAGGGTGAACGCTTTAGAGATTACCATGACCTCTAGATTGAGAGACTTTTATAAATTTTGATGACCTTTTGAGTCTTATGATTTTGATTATAAGGTTTTAATTCTACACTATTTTATAGCCTATGTGATGAATTAATGCTAAGGGCTTCTATAAGACCTCTTTGAGGTCAAGTACGTCGTGTCGCGACTTGGGGGGTGCTCTCGGGTCATGACACTCCAACTGAATTAAGAGAACTTTAGGATCAAATCCAATAGCTTCTTGATAAAGGATTTATTCGACCTAGTTCTTCCCCATAGGGTGCTCCAGTTTTGATTGTTAAGAAAAAGGATGGTAGTATGAGAATGTGTATAAATTACTGGCAATGAAATATAGTCACTATTCGGAACAAGTATCCTTTGCCTCGAATAGATGATATCTTTGACTAATTGCAAGGGGCAGCGATTTTCTCTAAGGTTGATCTAAGATCTGGTTACCATCAATAAAAAGTTAGACGAGAATATGTGCATAAGATGACGTTTAGAACTCGTTATGGGACTATGAGTTTTGGGTTATGTCTTTTGGTTTGACCATGCACTGACTACTTTCATGAGTTTAATGAATGGGGTGTTCAAGCCTGTTCTTGATTATTTTGTCATAGTCTTTGTTAGTGATATTTTGGTTTATTTGAAAAGTGAGGAAGAGCATGCTGACCATCTCCACATTGTTTTGGGTATTCATGGGAAACAAAGGTTGTATGCTAAAAATTTCTAAGTGTGAATTTTGGTTGAATTCGATTGCATTTTTGGGGCATGTAGTTTCAAACGAAGGGTAATGGTAGATCCTCAAAAGATTGAGGCGGTTAAAAATTGGGTTTGGTCTAGCTTTGTTATAGAAGTTAGGAGTTTTCTGGGACTCGCTAGCTATTATCGTCTAATTGTGAAGATCTTTGCTTTTATTTTCACTCACTTGACTAATTTGACCAAAAAGGAAATACCATGTGAATGGACTGAAAAGTTTGAGGATAGCTTGTAAAAGCTAAAGACTCTCTTCACCACCACACCTATTCTAGCATTATCAGTTGAAGGTACGAGTTTTATTGTTCATTGTGATGCTTCACATTCTGGTTTAGGTGTTATGTTGATGTTGGATAAGAACATTATAGCTTATGCCTCGTATCAATTAAAGCTGCATGAGAGAAATTATCCAACGCATGATTTGGAGTTGGCAGCGGTAGTGTTTGCTCTTAAAACATGGCGGCGTTACCTTTAGGGTGTGAAGTGCGAAGTGTTAACTGATCATCGTAGTTCGCAACATGTGTTTAATCAAAAGGATTTAAATTTGAGAAAGCGAAGGTGGATGGAGTTACTTAAAGATTATGATGTGACCATTTAATACCATACGGGTAAGGCTAATGTAGTGACAGACGCTTTAAGTCATAAAGAGGTAAGTATGGGTAGTTTAGCTTGCTTAAGTGTAACGACCTTTGTCTAAAGAAATTCAGACCTTAGAGTCTAAATTCATGCAATTGGGCATCTCAGAAAGAGGTGGGATGTTATCAAGCATTGAAGCGAGAGCCACATTCTTTGATGAAATCAAGGTCAAACAATTTGAAGATGAGAATATGAATGAACTTATAAAGAAGACTGTGATTGGTAAGGTACAAGAGACCATTCTTGATACAAATGGTGTACTCAATATTAAAGGGAGAATATGTGTTCCTAGAGTAGATGACTTGATTGGGAAATTGTTGGCCGAGTCTCATGATTCGCGATATTCTCTTCATCTAGGTGTGACAAAGATGTACCAAGATGTGAAGCTAATTTATTGGTGGTCGGGCATGAAGTTGGATATAGCAGAGTTCATGGCTAAGTGTCAAAATTGTCAACAACTGAAGTATGAACATCAAAGGCCTGCGGGTTTACTCCGAAGAATGACAATTTTGGAATGGAAGTGGGACAAAATAGCCATGGATTTTGTGGTTGATCTTCCCAAGACCTTGGAGAAATTTGACTATTTGGATTGTGGCTGATAGATTGACCAACTAAGCCCGATTTACTTCGGTAAGAATACATTGTAATGTTGAATAACTGGTTAAACTGTATGTGAAAGATATAGTGATGTTGCATGGGGGCCCCATTCTATCATCTTAAATCGTGGTACCCAATTCACTTCCAAGTTTAGGAGTAAATTGCATGATGAATGGGCACACAACTCACTTTTAGTACAACATTCCATCGACAAACAGATGAGCAATCAGAGAGGACTATTCAAGTGTTAGAAGACATGTTGAGGGCATGTGTTATTGATTTTGGAGGACATGAGGATAAGTTCTTGCCTTTGTGTGAATTCTCCTATACAAATAGTTATCACTCCAACAAAAATATGACACCATTTGAGGAACTCTATGGGAGCGGATGTAGATCAACTATAGGATGATTAGAGGTTGGAGATGTGAAACCTTTGGGTGTTGATTTAGGTGAGGAATATTCAAGCTAAGCTTCTGGCAGCCCAGAGTAGACAAAAGAAGTATGCGGATCATAAGGTAAGAGACATGGTATTTCAAACCGTTGAAAATGATCTTCTTAAGGTATCACCCATGAAAGAGGTAATCATATTTGGCAAGAAGGGAAAACTAAGTCCGCGATACATTGGTCCCTTTGAGGTTCTTGAATGTGTAGGGGCGGTAGCATGTAGATTGGCTTTACCCCCTAATCTATCTGGTGTTCATATGGTATTTCATGTGTCCATGTTGAATAGGTATCATAGTGATGGGTATTAAATCATCAAGTGGGACTCAATTGTGTTAGACAAGAACCTCAAAAATGAGGAGAAACCGATTGTAATTCTTTATTGTGATGCGCGCAAATTGAGGACCAAGGAGATTAAGACCGTAAAATTTTAATGGAAGCATCATCTAGTTGAGGAATCCACTTGGGAAATCGAGAGAGACATGCGAGAGAAGTATCCCCAATTGTTCGTAGATTCAGGTACTACTTCATTCCTTCGCTAGCCTATTTTTCCTAAGTTTTTCACTTGGGGATGAGGGATGAGGAATTTTTTTCTATTGTAACGATTGGGTTCAGTTTTTATAGAAGATTCAATGGGAAAATATTTTGGGTCGGAATTTTTTTTGTAGTATTTGAATTTTCCCAAACCTAGTCCATATTTGGACAAATCAGAGTCTTCAAGGTGTATGGAAATCTGGTAACAATCGGGTGAATCATTTATGATTTTGATTCCATGAATAGTTATGTAATTCGTTAAAGAACCCGTACGACTTTACAGAATTGTATTTGACCGACTAGAACTCTCGGAATCGATCTTAGTGTAAATGGTATTTTCTAAGCGTCGTGGGTCAAGTGTGTGTTGTGAAATAGGAATATTGAAATTCTTAAAATATCTCACTGGTTTGTATAAGACGCCTTGGCGCTACTTTTTGCTGCTCTGGCGAGGCCTCTACAATCGGGTGAGGGCTGCTATGGTGGACGCGACGCGACGTAAGGTCGTTAATAAACCCCTAAACGACCTTATTAAGAACTTTTTGAATTTTAGAGCTAAGGAACAAAACCCAGGCGAATCCTACTCATTTTTCACTATTCTTTAGGCTAAATGTAAGGTTTCACTCCCCGAATTCATTTGTTGATCCGTAGAACATAATAGAATGGGTTAATATCGATGCGGTAGGGTTTTGATCTAGATATTATGGTGGAAACAACCCTAAATTTGATAATTAGGATCATAGGTTTGATTTAGGGTTCATAGAATATTTAGTAATTCGGGTAATTAGTGATTGTTTGTTAAAACATATATATTATTGATTGTTTGTAGACTAAGAACAAGCGGAACGAATCGAGAAAGAGAAGGATCAAGTTTCTTAGGGGTTTTAAACTTGTTTCAAGGAAGGTGATGGTTGTGATTCTATGATTGTGTGATGTATGCATGTTCTTGCTTCATTATCATTCTTGTATGTAGATGAATGTTGCATTATTGATCATGTTTGTTATAAATGATATAGGCGAATGACTATATGTCATGGATCACCTCTTGATTATATGACTTGAGAGTGTACTTGTGTTTGTAATTGTGGTGTGTTGATGGATCGGATTTCCATAGTCCAACATAGCTAATTGGGATTGCATTTCCACATTCCGGCATAAAAATGGGATCAGATTGCCACGTCCAGACATATCTATTGGATCGGGTACTACATTGTGGTATGCTAACAGTTTAGGGTTGAATTCCTTGAGAGGACCAACTACCTGACATAATTGGGTATATTTAGAAATATGAAGTTGATCGTTCTTCATAAATTTTGATAATGTTGTATATGTTCGATATATGCATGTGGTTATAATGTTGTTGACATGCTTATGTAACACTTAGTGGGATAGCCGCGTGATCCTACCAGTACACTGTGGTTGTGTACTGATTCTACACTTGCTCATATATTTGTTGAGTATAGGGAATCTTCAAGCGAATATTGACAGAGCTCATCTAGAAGATTAGTAATCTTTCAAATTCAAGGGTGAGACAATTCTTTCAGGCTTCCATGAGTTCTCCTTTCGTCTATGTCCACATTTCGAACATAGACTTGTTCTAGTTAGTATTAGTTCACTAATTGGGGTTGTATCCATTCTTGTTTAGACTTGTTGAACTTTACATGTTTTGGTGCTTTGACTTTCAGGTTCTAGGTTATTCTTCTGTATTGTGTAGTTCTTGTTAGAGTTTTGTTGTAGTTTATGAGAACTTCCTAATCATTTCCTTAGTATTTAACTGCTTCCATATGCTTGAATGCTTTAGTTTTTAGATTAGTTGCTTGTTTGGGTTGCAACAGTGTCCTCCTACCAGAGGGTTAGTGTGGATGTCAATCACGACGGTATTAATAATCTATTTATGAACATTTGATAATATAAGTGTTCTTGAGAGGGTACAACCCTGCGATAAATTGTCAAGAATATTTTATCCAAAGAAGAAATGAAATATTTTTTTAATCTTAAAGTAAAAAAGATTTGATTCTAAGTGTTTATGAATTTTTTTTATGAATTCTTCATATATAGAATTTTTTCATTGTCTATATTTGTATTTTCAAAAAGTGGTACAAATATTTTATGCATCAATTGCAAGAGTGTTTCACCTATTCAAGACATCCACATACAAAATCTAAATACTATACATCTTATATAATTAGTTGTGTACTTGATAAGTTAATTAAAAATGTAAAAACACATCTCTTGGAGTTCAATGAAATAACACATGTCTCTCAAATAATTTAGATTAAATGATTTCTTGGCAAGTCCCTTATTCAAAATAATACGCAGTCGATGACACTACTTTGATAGCCAAAGATCATATTTTTTTTATTTATGTATATTTTTTGTGGGACTTTTAATCTAACGTTTATAAATAGATAATTATTTCATTAATATTTGATTAATATAGATTCATTCTACTTTGAGGGGTAATTCATTGACTCCAACCCAACATTTAAACCCAACGTTTGACTAAGATTGAGTATAATACTTACCATCCCACTACATTCCTTTATTTTTTGGATGTTACTACTCGATTGAATACCTTGATAAGATATAAAGTTGAATAAATAATTATGCAAGGTAGTGTGAAACCACCATAACTTTTGAATACTCAAAGTCCCTTCTTGGACATCCCATGGATCTTTTAGCCACTGAAAACTCTATAAAGATCAAAATCATTTATTTTACAAGTTTAAGAATTATAATCTACATGACACCAATAGTCTGATGATTACATCAAACTGTTGATTAACATATCTTTACTTCAATATAATGATCAAAAGCATAAAAATAAGCAAAAAAGTTTAAAACATGTATTCAAAAATAAAAATTAATCAGAAAATAATGATCATAAAACACATACCAGGATATGTAATAATAAAATGAAATATTAAGGAAAACATCGAGCCCACTGAATGCACAATGTTCTTTTAAGGAAATTATTTCATCTAGTGTCTGAGGTTTAAAGCAATATATCCTCAGTCACATCCGGTTTACCCCCTAGACGTAACCGACGTCGTCGTCCTCTTTGAGGACTAAGACTAGCCCCTTAGTTTTCATCATTGCATTCATAAGTCAAAATACGGAAGAATTTAAAACTTTTACTATTCCTACATTGAGGTTTACATAGACCTCTACATACACATACATATAGTTATATCGAGTATACATAGACCCTTCGTATATGAAAAATACACAGTCTTCTACTTTTATTGCACATACATATATATAACATAAAATAGAGTCTCAAAGTCGTTTCATCTCATAACCATCTTGAACGATCATAGCAATTTGGGCATAGTCCTACATCAATCTCAAGAAGCCACATATAGGCTTATACAAATTGTACTCAAACGAAATAGAATGAACATAAGAGCCTAAAAAGTAAAGCAACTCCATAAGCTAGATATCGGCATCGCCCTCAGAAAGTGAGGACCTACCCACTTGCATGGTAGAGAATATCCAAGTCTTCTTCAAGTCATCTCGAATGAGCCTTCAACGATCAAAACCTAAAATGTTTGGGAAAAAGGGAGAAAATGGGGTTAGTACGCCACATGTACTAAGTATGAGACAATATGCACATATAACAACAAAGCATGCTAAAAAGGGACATTTAGTTAAATCATGCCATCTTACCTCTTTAAAGGTTTATGCACAATCAACCAAACCATACCAATCATTTATACACGTTCAACAAGTCAAAGCAAACTATATGCATATCAACATACTTGAACCCATAATCTCATATAACTCTATCACCAAGTAATAACATCACAAGTATGAATAAGAGTTCATCATGTAAATAGCAAAGTAAGACAACTAATTATAAATTCTCATAAAGTCAACAAGTGCAATGACCAAGCAAAGCCCATAACCTTATTCAATCAAGTAACCCAATAAGAACCATAAATAGTAACCCACTTCACATAACATAGCTTTAAAGTATACAAAAGTTCATACTTTAGCAATAAAGACCAATTACATGTTCATAAGCATCATAATCATCATAGAAGATCATTTTCATTTATCATCATATACCTACATAACATTAACCTCCTAAAGCTCCTATCAACGCAAACTAGTGCAAAGCACAGGTAGAGTCCCATACCCCTACCTAGGCTAAGTCAAACCTCTCAAGTCACCTTAGTTAGTTTAAACTTCATTACTTCATTTTATTTTCGAGAACACTTGCATTAACCAACATAGACCACATGAGCTAAGTGTGGAATACGGTGTTGTAAAACCTTACACAGATGGAAGGTGGTCTACCAGCCAAGATAGAACCTAACATGAAACGTAGCATCTAGGTGGATCCACTAGCTAGTATTCCTATGGTGTAGTTAAGGAACTTGGGGCGGTCTTGGAAACATCACTCTACAATCTATTTGAGTCATGAGTTATCCACCCCGTGAGAACCGTAGTGAACCCTACCTTCCCTATGTGGGAAAGTGTCACCCCCTCATACACAAGATCACTCGGTGCTAAGCTAGGTCCTTTCTTGAAATATCATTAATGTCTTTATTTATCATTCATAACTTAGTTTAGGTCATAGGGTTTATCCCTTGTATAATCATCATCATAGGTCAATAGGAATTGCATGAATATAATCCTTTCAACACAATCTATATAAGTAAGGTCAACGCATTTGCATATCCATTCATAATAAGGTACATTGGTAGTTATCAACACCCTCATAATATTTTGCCTTAATCAACCTTACAACCATAGACAAGACATTTCAATACAACCTCATACCACCCTATCAAACCTAATCAAGGGACACTCCAATACAACATCATGGCTTAATCACTATTCACCATAAATTGAAGTAAAGTATAGGGATCATAAGACTTACCAAGTCTCCTTCACAATTCATGACGAAGGTCTTACCATCAACCCTTTGTTAAAATCAAATGGGTCATCAAGTCTTCATAATTCAATAACCAACATAATCATAAGACTAGAATAATCACTACATCACAATTCAATGCTAGATCAAAGCTCAAGATTAAGTCAATTCATCATACCCTAAATCACTTCTCAAGAACTAGCATGAAAGACTACAAATCATTCTAATTTGTTGCTGAACAGTGTTACAACATCATCTAATAGCAATTCAACCTATAATCAAGTCAATTGAGTGAACATTATACAATATAGATCAAGATCACAACCTAGGGTTAAGGGTATAGGGTCATGTTCTTCAATTTAGACCAAACCATCAACAATCATCATAATCAAGTTAATATACATGTTAATCTATTCAATATAACCTAAAGAAACCAACAACAACTCAATTCATAACTTCAATTTTGAGATCAGATGAAACCCACTTGAAAACTTAAGTTTTGGAAATGCTTTGAATGAACCCTTTGAGGAAAGAGGTCTCAAAGGTGAACAGATCCCATACCTCAACGTTTTGACAAAGATTTGAAGATGAAATCGTCCCTTTACAGCCTGCAAAGCCCTTCCTTAGCTTAGTCTTCAATGGTGTCTTCCAATAGAGAGAGACAGTAGAGAGAATGTAGAGAGTTTATTTTGTGCGTTGCGTTTAGACTAATGAGAGTTGGGGTCTTTATATTGGGATTTAATTAACTTAATTAGGCTCCCTTAATCCCCTAACTAACCCTGTAACCCCTTAACTAATTAAATGAACTTAATTTAAAATGTGCAGACCCCATCGACGAGACCACGATCGACGGATCGTTGGTCCATCGACGGGCAGACCTGCCTCCGCGATGCACAACCGTAATCTCGGTCAGAGACTGGTGCAGGCGGGGGCTTTCTCCATTTTTCTAAGTGTGGGACGACGGTTGTCAACGACGCCCCGTTGATCCACACACGGACCGTAGCCTGCATCTCGTCGATGCACACTGACGAGGTAGTGTTGACATCAACTTGCTAGGGTCCTCCTCAAGGGACCTTGGTTGGTCCTTTGGGAGTCGTACATAGACGTTTCGATCACGAATCATCTTTAACACGTGTCACACACCTTTTCAATAAATTTCATTAATTTCCAACTCTTAAAACTAGTCAAATAGGCTAAGGCACGCTAGTACCTCTTTGAACCAACTTCCGAACGTCATGGACGTTCTTGGACGTTTTGGATTCTAAATTTCCTAAATGACCTATATTCATTAAAATAACCTTAAAAACAGTGTCTAGACTTCATGACACCTATGCTAGGTTTTACGACATGTCTTGAATTTTCGAAGTGTTACATTATCCCCCCCCCTCCTTAGTAACATTCGTCCCCGAATGACACTAAAATTCTTTTGAAGGAAGGAATAGACTCAAGACTAGCAGCCCAACTAACATAATTGCAATACAAAATAACACGTATCATTCTATTCAAGGCAATTCAAAACTTCAATTACCAAATATGAGACTCAAACATTTCTTCATGAGGGATTTCGTTCTAACAACAACAATATGAGCTTAACATGATATACATAAGTCAATTAGAATCAAGTTCAACTTATCAACATGCCATACATTATTTCATAAAGACTCACCATGTCAAAATGCACTACCTAACTCAAAACAAGCCAAAAGCAAAAATTTCAAGTTCATAGGCACAGATCACTGTAACTTCACTGTGAAGTATTAAAAAATGCACATTTTGCAAAACTTCACCCAAAAATCAAAGAACTTGAATTTCTAGTCATATTTATATTATTAAAATGAATGACTAACCTTAATTATCAAAAAGATGAGGGTAACGGGACTTCATGTCGGCCTCGGCCTCTTATGTTGCACCCTCAACTAGGTGATTTTTCCATAACACTTTTAAGGATACCACCTCATTGTTCCTCAACCTTTTTACTTGCCTATCAAGGATTTGAACCGGAACCTCGTCATAAGAGAGGTTATCCTTGAAACCAAGACCCTCAATAGTTAGAATGGACTCGGTATCACCGACACACTTCTTAAGCATAGAGACATGGAAAACCGAATAAACCGAAGCCAATTCACTAGACAACCTCAACTCATAGGCAACCTTACCAACCCTTTGCGAGATTTCATAGGGACCCACATAACGAGGACTTAACTTCCCTTTATTGCCAAATCTAACAACCCCCTTCATAGGTGAAATATTTTAATACACCTTATCACCTTCTTCAAACTCAAGATCCCTCCTCCTATGATCGTCATAAGACTTTTGCCGACTATAGGCCATTTGCAAGCGATTTCTTACAATATGAAATTTTTCCAAAGTTTTATAAATCAAATTGGGACCAAGAATCAAAGACTCACCGACTTCAAACCAACCAATAGGATACCTACACCTCCGACCATACAAGGCTTCATACGGAGCCATAGAAATGGATGAATGGAAACTATTATTGTAAGCAAACTCTACCAAAGGCAAGTACTTATCCCAACTCCCTTTGAAATCGATGACACAAGCTCTAAGCATATCCTCAAGGGTTTGAATAGTACGTTCCGCTTGACCATCCGTTTGGGGATCAAAAGTGGTACTCAACTTCACCTTAGTACCCAACCCTTCTTGAAACGACCTCCAAAACCTAGATGTGAACTGTGCACCCCTATACGATATGATGGATAACAGAATACCATGGCGACACACAATCTCATCTCTGAAGATCTTAGCATAATCTTTCGCCGAATAAGTAGACTTGACGGGAATAAAGTGAGCGGACTTGGTCAACCTATCAACCACCACCAATATGGAATCATATTGCTTTTGGGTCTTAGGAAAACCTACCACAAAATCCATATTGATGTCTTCCCACTTCCAAGTAGGAATTTGGATTTCTTGTAGTAAGCCACCTGGTTTTAGATGCTCGGCTTTCACTTGTTGGCAATTTGGACACTTGGCAACAATCTCCGCTATGATCCTTTTTAAACCTTCCCACCAATACACCTCCCTAAGGTCATGATACATCCTTGTTGACCCCGGATGAATAGAATAATGAGACCCATGAGATTCCTCAAGAATATGGTTCATCAAATCATCAATATTAGGAACACACAACCTCCCTTGATATCTCAAAAAACCATCCCCCTAAGGAGAAAGACTCATTAAATTTGCCAAGAATCAATTCTTTCAACTCCATTAATGGTTGATCAAGGTGTTGTTTGGACTTCACCTCAACAACCAAGGATGATTCGGAGTTATGATGGACCATTAGACCACCATTTGGAGAACCTTCCAATCTAACACCCAACCTAGCCAACCTATGAACATCTTTCACTAGGTCTTTCTTGGCTTCTTCAATATGAGACACACTACCCATGGTCATACGACTTAGAGCATCCGCTACCACATTGGCCTTGCCGGGGTGATAGAGAACACTCATATCATAGTCTTTCAACAACCCTAGCCACCTTGTTTGTTGGAGATTAAACTCCTTTTGGGTAAACACATATTGGAGACTTTTATGATCGGTAAACACATCAACATGGACACCATACAAATAATGCCTCCAAATTTTCAAAGCAAACACCACGGCCGCTAACTCAAGATTATGAGTGGGATAGTTCCTCTGATGCACCTTAAGTTGCCTAGAAGCATAGGAAATCACCTTTCCATGTTGCATAAGCACACACCCCAAACCCACACGGGATGCATCACAATACACAACAAAGCCCTTTGTACCCTCCGGTAAAGTCAACATCGGAGCGGAAGTAAGCCTATCCTTCAAGATTTGGAAGCTCTTTTCACATGCTTCCGACCACTCAAACTTCTTACTCTTTTGGTTCAAAGTAGTCAAGGGAGATACAATGGACGCAAAACTATCCACAAACCTCTTATAATTACCCGCTAGACCCAAGATACTCCTAATGTCGGTTTGAGTAAATGGTCTAGGACAATTTCTTACTGCCTCCGTTTTCCTTGGATCAACCTCAACTCCCTCACTAGAGATAATATGACCAAGAAATGCCACCGAACTCAACCAAAACTCACATTTTCTATACTTGGCAAACAATTGATGTTCTTTAAGGGTTTGCAATACCACCCTCAAATGACCCATGTGATCACTCTCATTTTCGAATATACCAAGATGTCGTCAATGAAGACAATAAAAAATAAATCTAGGTAACTTCAAAACACCCTATTAATTAGGTCCATAAACACCGCCGGAGCATTAGTGAGACCAAAGGATATAACTAAGAATTCATAGTGCCCATATCTAGTTCGAAATACCGTCTTTGATATATCCTCACCTCTCACCCTAAGTTGGTGATACCCTGATCTCAAGTAAATTTTTGAAAATTAGCTTGCCCCTTGGAGTTGATCAAACAAGTCGTTGAGAGAGTACTTATTATTAATTGTGACTTTGTTGAGTTGGCGATAATCAATACACATTCTCAAGGACCCATCCTTCTTCTTTACAAACAAAACTAGATCACCCCATGGAGAAATACTAGGCCTTATGAAACCCTTGTCTAGCAAGTCTTTGAGTTGTGCCTTCAACTCCTTCAATTCGGCCGGAGCCATCCGATAAAGAGGAATTGAAATGGGGTTTGTTTCCGGTAGCAAATCGATACCAAAATCAATTTCCCGTTCGGGAGGAATACCGGGAAGGTCATTAGGGGAAACCTCCAGAAATTCACTCACTACGGGGACCGACTCAATGGGAGGAATTTCGGAGTCAAGATCTTGGACTCTCACTATATGATATAGACAACCCTTAGAGATCATTTTGCAAGATTTTAGACAAGAAATGATACTACCTCTAGGAATAGAACTTCCCCCCTTTCACTCAACAATGGGTTCATTTGGGAAATTAAATCTCACCACCCTTGTCCTACAATAAATAGTGGCAAAACAAGAATGCAACCAATCCATACCCAAAATGATATCAAAATCAAGCATATCTAGTTCTACTAGATCAACATTGGAAACTCTATTGGGAACATGATAGGACAATTCCTATATACCCTCTTTGAAACTACCGACTCACCCACCGTAGTAGACACTAGAAAGGGTTCATGCAAAATATCGGGAAAAGTATCAAACTTTTTAGCTACAAGAGGTGTAACAAAAGATAAAGTAGCACCAAGATCAAGTAAAGCATATGCATCAATAGAAAATACTTTTAACATACCGGTCACTACATCGGGAGAGGTCTCTTGCTCACCCCTAGTACGAACAGCATAGAAGCGGAGAAGCGGTTGTTCTTAGGAGCATCACTAGAACTACTTGCTTGAGCTTGACCACCCTTGTCTCTGTCCTTCACATTAGGGCAATCTCGAACCTTGTGCCCAACTTTCCCACTACTAAAGCATTTATCCGTCCCAATGAGGCAAGCACCATAATGCTTCTTTCCACACTTACCACAAGTTGGCTTCTCATTTGGTGATATAGTACCTTTTCCCTTTTGAGACTTAGGGTTTGCACCCTTTTTATTACGAGCCTTAGGGAACTTGGTTGGAACTTGATTAGAGAACCTCTTTCTGAACCTATGCTTGTGTTGAATTTCAAGCCTATTCGTGGAAGAACCACCATCATAAGATCTTGCCTTTTTTGCATCTCTACTTGTCCTCCTAGCCCTTGCCTCCTCCACTTTCCTAGCATGCACCATAAGACGAGAGATGTTCATGTTGTCATGTATCATAGCCGAATGACACTCCTCTTGCAAGTCCTCCGACACCCCCGTCACAAAACGGCTCATTTCATCTCTTGGATCGGAAACCAAAAAAGGAGCATATTTTGACAATTGAGTAAATTTCATGGAGTACTCAAGAACAATCATACCTCCTTGATGAAGGTTGATGAACTCTACCACTTTTGATTCCCTCATCTCCATAGGAAAGAACCGATCAAGAAATGCCTTCTTGAAAATCTCCCAAGTCACCGGTCCACCCCGAAGAGGCCTATTGTCCCTCCATCGAACATACCATGTTTGAGCCACATCCTTGAGTTGATATGTGGCTAACTCGGTTTTCTCACTAGTGATTAACCCCATGGCAAATAGTATCTTATAAACTTCATCGATGAACTCTTGGAGGTCTTCATCTACCTAAGACCCATAGAAAGTTGGAGGATTCATCCGAGTGAAGTCCCTTAGACGAGATGCCGTGGTAGAGACTTGTTGATTGGCTCGCGGTACAACCTCTCGATTAGCTTGGGCCGTCATATCTTGGGCTTGAATAGTAGCGACTTGAGCTTGAGTAGTAATGTCTTAGGCCATTTGGAGAAGGGCATCCCTTATATTCTCATCCGTCAACGGTGGAGGATTGACTGGAGCTTGGTCATCCACAACATCCTCTTCAAGAGGAGGAACTTGATCACCACGGGGAGGAGCTCCCGCATTGGCAATCTCATGTTGAAGTCTTTGTGCCGCATTCCTTCGAGTGTTCATTTCTCCTATAATCACAACAATAGGATTAGATGCAAAAACACACCATAAGTATACTCTAACGACACGATATTAGATTTCCAAGAAAAGAGAGAGATTCTTAAGCATCACATATATTCCTATTCATAAGTGTGGCGCGCTTCACAATTATGAGTATGAATCTACATAGACTTGGTTGAGAGAGACATCATTATCTAGGATATTTAACCTCATGCTCTGATACCAAGTTTGTCACATCCGAGTTTACCCCCTAGACGTAACCGGCGGCGGCGGCCTCTTTGAGGACTAAGACTAGCCCCTTAGTTATCATTGCATTCATAAGTCAAAAATACGGAAGAATAAAACTTTTACTATTCCTACGTTGAGGTTTACATAGACCTCTACATACACATACATATAGTTATATTGAGTATATATAGACCCTTCGTATATGAAGATTACATAGTCTTCTATTTTTATTGCACATACATATATATAACATAAAATAGAGTCTCAAAGTCGTCTCATCTCATAACCATCTAGAACGATCATAGCAATTTGGGCATAGCCCTACATCAATATCAAGAAGCCATATATAGGCTTATACAAATTGTACTCAAACGAAATAGAATGAACATAAGAGCCTAAAAAGTAAAGCAACTCAATAAGTTAAATATCGGCATCGCCCTCGGAAAGTGAGGACCTACCCACTAGGATGGTAGAGAATACCCAAGTCTTCTTCAAGTCGTCTCGAATGAGCCTTCAACGACCGGAACCTAAAATGTGTGGGAAAAAGGGAGAAAATGGGGTTAGTACGCCACACGTACTAAGTATGAGACCATATGCACATATAACAACAAAGCATGCTAAAAAGGGACATTTAGTTAAATCATGCCATCTTACCTCTTTAAAGGTTTATGCACAATCAACCAAACCATACCAATCATTTAGACATGTTCAACAAGTCAAAGCAAACTATATGCATATCAACATACTTGAACCCATAATCTCATATAACTCTATCACCAAGTAATAATATCACAAGTATGAATAAGAGTTCATCATGTAAATAGCAAAGCAAGACAACTAATTATAAATTCTCATAAAGTCAACAAGTGCAATGACCAAGCAAAACACATAACCTTACTCAATCAAGTAAGCCAATAACAACCATAAATAGTAACCCATTTCACATAACATAGCTTTCAAGCATACAAAAGTTCATACTTTAGCAATAAAGACCAATTACATGTTCATAAGCATCATAATCATCATATAAGATCATTTTCATTTATCATCATATACCTACATAATATAACCTCCTAAAGCTCCTATTAAGGCAAACTAGTGTAAGGCATAGGTAGTTTCATACCCCTACCTAGGCTAAGTCAAACCTCTCAAGTCACCTTAGTTAGTTTATACTTCATTACTTCATTTTAGTTTAGGGAACACTTGCCTTAACCGACATAGACCACATGAGCTAAGTGTGGAATGCGGTGTTGCAAAATCTTACACCGATGGAAGGTGGTCTACCGGCCACGATAGAACCTAACATGAAACGTAGCATCTAGGTGGATCCACTAGATAGTATTCCTATGGTGGCAACATAGTTAAGGAACTTGGGGCCGTCTTGGAAACATCACTCTACACCCTATTTGAGTCATGAGGCTATCCACCCCATGAGGATCGTAGTGAACCTACCTTCCCTATGTGGGAAAGTGTCACCCCTCACACACAAGATCACTCGGTGCTAAGCTAGGTCCCTTCTTGAAATGTCTTTAATGTCTTTATTTATCAATCATAACATAGTTTAGGTCATAGGGTCTAGCCCTTGTATAATCATCATCATCATAGCTCAATAGGAATTGCATGAATATAATCATTTCAACACAATCTATATAAGTAAGGTCAACACATTTGCATATCCATTCATAATAAGGTACATTGGTAGTTATCAACACCCTCATAACATTTTACCTTAATCAACCTTACAACCATAGACAAGACATTTCAATACAACGTCATACCGCCCTATCAAACCTAATCAAGGCACACTCTAATACAACATCATGGCTTAATCACAATTCACCATAAATTGAAGTAAAGTATAGGGATCATAAGACTAACCAAGTCTCCTTCACAATTCATGACCAAGGTCTTACCATCAACCCTTTGTTAAACTCAAATAGGTCATCAAGTCATCATAATTCAATAACCAACATAATCATAAGACTAGAATAATCACTACATCACAATTCAATACTAGATCAAAGCTCAAGATTAAGTCAATTCATCATACCCTAATCACTTCTCAAGACTACAAATTATTCTAATTCATTCATGATCAGTGTAACAACATCATCTTATAGCAATTCAACCTATAATCAAGTCAATTGAATGAACAATATACAATATAGATCAAGATCACAACCTATGGTTAACGGTATAGGTTCATATTCTTCAATTTAGACCAAACCATCAATAATCATCATAATCAAGTTAAGATACATGTTAATCTATTCAATATAACCTAAAGAAACCAACAACAACTCAATTCATAACTTCAATTTCAAGATTAGATGAAAACCACTTGAAAACTGAAGTTTTGGAAATACTTTGAATGAACCCTTTGAGGAAAGAGGTCTCAAAGGTGAAGAGATCCCATACCTCAACGTTTTGACAAGGATTTGAAGATGAAATCGTCCCTTTCCATCCCCCAAAGCCCTTCCTTAGCTTAGTCTTCAATGGTGTCTTCCAATAGAGAGTGAAACAAGAGAAAAAGTAGATAGCTTATTTTGTGAGTTGTGTTTAAACTAATGATGGTCGGGGTGTTTATATTGGGGGTTAATTAACTTAATTAGGCTCCATTAATCCCCTAACTAACCCCTTAACCCCTTAACTAATTAAATGAACTTAATTTAAAACGTGCAGAAAAGTTGCAGACCCTATTGACGAGACCACGATCGACGGATTGTTGGTCCATCGACGGGCAGGCCTGCCTCCGTGCTGCACAACCGTAATATCGGTCAGAGACTGGTGCAGGCGGGGGATTTCTCCATTTTTCTAAGTGTGGGATGATAGTTGGTAACGACGCCTCGTCGATCCACACACGGACCGTAGCCTGCATCTCGTCGATGCACACTGCCCACGCAATGTTGACATCAAATTGCAAGGGTCCTTGGTTGGTCCTTGGGGAGTCTTACCCGGACGTTTTGACCACGAAACATATTTAACACGTGTCACACACATTTTTACTAAATTTCATTAATTTCTGACTCTTAAAAACTAGTCAAATAGGCTAAGGCACGCTAGTACCTCTTTGAACCAACTTCCGAACGTCATAGACGTTCTTGGACGTTTTGGTTTCTGAACTTCCTAAATGACCTATATTCATTAAAATAACCTTAAAACAATGTCTAGACTTCGTGTCACCTATGCTAGGTTTTACGACACGTCTTGGATTTTCCAAATGTTACATCCTCTCACGACATAACTATTCTATTCACTAGTCTGTTGATAGAAAAACAATGGTGTCAGTGAGCCACTCAACAGGAGAAAAATACATGAATATTTGATTGTGTAGAAGAAGAAGAAGTTGAGAATTTTCATTGTTTTAAAATGAGAGGAAATCTCTCTATTTATAGACCACAAAGGGTAGTGTGAATAACTGATTATTGTCCCTTATCGGAAAGGTCACAACTCTTTGGAAAAGTCACAATATTTCATAAAAGTCACAAGTTTTCATTAAAGTTGCAACTCTTCATTAAATTTGCCACTCTTCATAAAAGTCGCAACTCTTCGAAAAGGTCACAGCTTTTCATAAAAACTCACAACTTTTCATGAAAGTGAAGGCTAATTTTTGAAATAAATAAGTTAAAAGGGAATCTTGGTTTGTGGTGGCACCACATAGGCGAGTTTAGGATTATATATATATATATATATATATATATATATATATATATATATATATATATATATATATATATATATATATATATATATATATATATATATTACTCTTATATATAAGCCAACAACAAATAACTATCAAAGCATCAAATAATTGTACCCTAAGCAGTCAAAATGGTATATTAAATTAGTACTTTTTCCTTTCCGTGAAAACACATGTCACTACCACTACTAAGCACGTGTACTAAGAAAATGCACAAAAGATAGCTCCAGCCCCCCTCAGCTCCACAAATTACAACTATGCAACACCAAAGTGCAATTCCTCTCTGACCCTCAAAGACTTTGTCGAGTCACTGGAGGTTTCATCGAAGCGGTGATAATCGTTCCACTCCATCCCCCTACAGAAAAAATCGGTGCAGACATTGCAAGAAAACTGTAAAGAATCGGAAGGATTTCCAGGTCACCGTGCAAAATCATCTATTTTATATGAATTTTTACTTCTCCCCTTTTATCCCTGGTGGTCGGAATTAATGGTAGACGACGACGCTGACGGACCAAGCCTTGATTTTGACGAGTTCATTTACCTTATGCACTAGTCATTTCTCTTCTATTATATTTATTGCTCATCTTCCCACGGACTTTAACTTCTGGAACAACTAACACTACAATTAATTAGTGTTTAGGGAGTTTTTTTGGCCCTCCTCTTTAATACTCTTTCTGTTGAGTTTGAAATTTAGTTATTTATGTTCAATGTCAGATCCATGTGTTGCTGCATGTGTTAAATTCTATACTAATTAGAGAAATCAATCCTTCAGATTAAAATTGTGGCCTTTTAGAATCTAACAGCAGAGAAGTTGTTTATGAAATTTTCATAGTTGTTCAATTGTGGTATAATCGTATAAGAAGCCTCTTGTAGGAGTAATTGAAGAGTTACAACATGAAAAAATAGTGTTCAACAAAAGCAGAAGCTATTAAAATTATTTTGTCGAAGAAAAAATTGAAGCAAGTAGTATTATACGCCTAATGAAGATATTGAAATTTAAGACCATTGAAGAGATCCCCTTGAAAGGTAGAAAAGGGAAGCGAGTTCAGTACATATTATAATTGATCAATTATGTTTCAGGCTGCTTCTGGACTCTTCACCAAATAAAATATAAATAATTGATAGTGACATTGTTGATGTTGATAATCACTTGGCTGCTGCGGAAATGTTGAGGAAATTCACCAATTTTATAAGCTCACAAGGGTATATTGAATATCATGTGTCACTGTTTTTGAAGTTGGTAACTTTAATATTCAGTTAAAGAATACTAATACTTTCGTGATTGTATTGTGCAATATATAGAATTAATGATATTTTGATGATTTGGCTTATTTGAGATGAGCGTCGATCATGTAACTGTATGAATTCTCAACCAAAGATCAACATTAGGAACAAAACAATTCTTGTGGATTGACTACAAAAGGTTAGAACAAAGGATTGAAATCCTATTACCTCACAGTTTAATATATTAAATTGTTTCATGTTGAGGAAGTTGTCCCTAAAAAAGGGATCTTCAGTTACTTTGCATCAACTCAATGCTTATTGCATAGAAATATGAAGAGATTTGAGCTTCATGGTTTAATATGACACATTTTGAAAATGTGATAGTCTGTTCAATTGAAATTTGTCATGAACTCTGATTCTCTATTATACCTGCCTCTGTAGGTAGGTGGATGATCATCCTAACAATAACACATAATGCTAATGAGAAAACAATTTAAAATCTAGAGTGGTATTTAATTGTTTCTTTTGAATCAATTCATTTTTAAGGGTTTAGACGAAAACTTTGCTACTAAATTTTGTTTTGTCTTGCTTTTTTTTTTTTTTTTGGGAATAGTGAAAAATTACCTTAGAAGAAGAGCAACCAACATCTATGAAAAAAAAACTGCTTGAGAAAATGAAAGTGACATTATTGCTCACATATGCAAGATCAAGAAAAACTCTTAGGATCTATATTAAAATTCTTGACGTTAATACTGAACTTGTCAACTAAAAATTGTGTGAAGTTGAAATTTATGTCCAAAGCTCATGAAGACATATGTGATCTCTTTTGGCTAATTTTCAAAATTACAATTGTAAATGATACTTTCCCATGTAGTTATTTGGTGCATCAAGTATAGCTTTTTGATGGTGTTAATACATTAATAACTTGATGGTTATATTATTAATAATGAAGAAAATATTATGGTAAAATATATCTTTTGGTCATTTTTAAAAATAAAGTCTGTCATATTTAAACACATTACAAATCAAATTGTTGGGTTTGAATCCCGGGCATTGCTCTCTAATATATATATATATATACATATATATATATATATATATATATATATATATATATATGACCGTCAATTGTTTTATTTGAAAAGTATAATATTTTTTTAAGTTAAAATTATGAGTATCACTTAATATATTAGATAATTTTATATTTAAATATTCGTCTATTGGACATTAAAAATGAACAATTATCAAGAAAAAAAATAATCAATTTAACAAACACACATAGAGATGTGATAGTAATGTAAGTCAGTACCATTAAATTCAATAGTTTTAAATTTTTAAAATTAGATTTAAAATTTTATATTTAATATTTAATATTTTAAAATAAGGCATTTTTAAATGCCATTTTTTTCCTGTACATGGGAGTTAGTCAATTTTTCTAAGGAAATATTTATCTTTACTCAGATAACAATTAGAGGAGTAGAAGAGTAGAAACTTGATTAACTTGACTGAATAAAGAGTTGTTATGTATTTTTGTACTCAACATTTTAACTGACTATTAACATAAAAATTTATTATTAAATTAATATTTTAATATATCATGAGAAAAATTTAAAAATAAATAAATTATTTAGTTTACATAAAATCTCTCTATTAAATGAAAAAGTATTGAATAATTATTCTTTCTTTAATATTTTAATTTGAGAAAGTGTACTCACATATTTTCTTAATTAATGCATTATTTTAAAATTGTAATCCTGATATATATTTGAAATGTTCATTTAAGAATATAATTATAATAGTTATTTGTATCAAAATATTATTTGATGATCGTGCGCATGAGTTTAGATGATTTTTTCCTTTGGTTATATAAAATTTATGTTATTAAGTGTCACACCCCTTTTGGCACATGGCGATAAGGATTTTTCCAATTTAAGTGACGTTATTGATTAAAGATTATTTTATATTTCGGAGTCGCCACTTGGAATTGAGTTATGGTGTTCCAAGTCACCTTTTTAAAATTCCTAACCAAAAGGAAATGAATCTTTGTTTGGTCTGCGAACCCAAAATCTGGGTAAGGAATTCTTTCGACCGAGGGGAAGGTATTAGACATTCCTCGAGTCCCGTGGTTCTAGCACGGTCGCTTTTATTGACTTACACTTCTCTTAAATTATTTTTCTTCTTTGTATATATTTTATACGCTACAGTTTTGCTCATATTTTTATTGTTGTATTTTTATTAGTCTTAAACCGGATACATAACCACGTTCTTGATCTTGACGTTTAGAGACATAATGTCTTCTTCGCATTTCACTTAATAACCTTATTTTCTTTTATAAATCTCTACTTTAAATAAATAAAAATTAATTATTGTAGTGGACAAGGTGCGTCACACCACATTCTTGAATTTTACGAAGGTGTGTAACCGCATCCTTGAGTTTCTTAGATATGTCAAAAAGATGTGGAACCACATTCTTAATTGAGATGAAATTTAATTATTATTGTACTCATCTAAGGTATGATAGTTATTTTTAATTGTCTCAAAAAAGAAGCGCAACCATATTCTTAATCGAAACAAATATTTTTGATGTGTCATATATCTATCCTAATCCTTACCTATTACTAGAAGCTTAGGTGTATTATCAGTGACTAAATTATTTTTATATTATTTATATTCACAAATATTATTTAAATAAATAAAAATAATAATCTAAAATCTTAAATAAACAAAAGTTATTTCATATTCAACTTTGATATAGACACATTTACATTTTAAGTATACTTACAAGTTATGTCAAAGGGCATTAATAATAAAAATGTATAAATCTTCATCTCTTAATTTTCTAAACATCTTTAATTTTAGTTAATATGAATAAACAAACTATTAGAATATAATTCTTTCGGGCATGAGGGTTAATTTTGGTTTGATACAGTATATAATTGATAGTATCCCACGATACAAATGAAAGATAACGTAGAATAAAACAAATAAAAAAATATTTCGATATTAGTGTCAAAATTAAACACAAAAGGAATTAAGTATAATATAATCATGAAAAATCAAATTATAAAATAAATGTTAATTAGTACCACTTGTGAAAATTAACTCACGAAAGGAAAGCAATTCTAACAGAGAACCATGAACTCGAAACTATAAATGCAAATCTCAAACTCAAACACGAAAGGAAAGCAATTCTAACAGAGAACCATGAACTCGAAACTATAAATGCAAATCTCAAACTCAAACTTTATTTATGAGTAAAAAAATGTATAACAAGAGGACGAGTGTGTATATTGTGTGCGCGTGGAGAAGGAAGTCTATTGCTGAACTTTTACTTTATTTTCCTTGTTGCCTCGTCCGTACTTATGTATGTTGATATTTTTTTCGCTGATCTCCTTTTTTCCGTTCCTCTGTGTGTTAGTATGTATTAGTATGTGTGTGTGTTTAGTGGGGGTGAGTGGAGAGTGGGAGGAAGTGTGAGGTGAGTGGGGTAATGAGAGAGGGTAATGGGTTAATTTTTTTTTTATTTAATAAAAATAATAATAATATTATTAAAAAAATTAAATAGATAGATAAAATAAATAAAAAAATAAAAAAATAAAAATTAATAATTTACTATTAAAACTTTGAATGAATAAATAAAAATGTACCCTAAAGTGTTATTTTATTTTTTGTAGTTTTCATATCTTTTAAAAATAAAATTATAAAATAAGATAAAATCAAAAATATTTATTTTAGATTTTCTTAAAAAAATATTTAGATTCTAAAAATGGTGTAAAATATTAGGTTCGGTCAAAAATTACGTATCTACAGTTTGCCCCTCTTTGACTGGAAAAACAAAGAGTTTTCAGACAAAGAAGTAGACAAAGTGACAAGTTTTGACCGGACTCTTATTTGAAAGAAAAATATGCGACCGAGTCCTAGTTTTGGACATCCTACATATCCCTGGTTATAAGAAAATCAGGTTACGTGTAGTTCAAGGAGATGAAGTGATTAGTTGGAAGTTAAGTGAGGTTCCATCGAGATTTCAGGTCGCGGCTCTTATAATTAATTACATAAAAATGCAAACTAATAGTCAAAAGGAAAATAAAAGTACAAGATCCTATCTATGAAACTTAAATTGAGTCTTCGCTTGAGTCTTGACTTTCAGATATCAACTTGATTTTGGTGAGTATCTTGATTTTGAATGGATCCGATACTTAACTTGTCACTTATAGTGAGTTTTGGACACTCTTCAGAATGACAAATTTGAATATGTTCTTGAATGACTGCATGTTTTCTCAATCAGTAGTTGAATAGAAATAGATGTCATGAAGTCAGGTTGTTACATGCATTGCAGAAACGGATTTCTGGCGATCATGGGATTGATCATTCTAAAAAGAATTGAAACTTTGTTCTTGAATTTCTAATCCATGTTGCGCTTGAAAAAACCTAAAAACTATCACAATAATAAATAAAAAAACTGCCCCAGTTTTCACTGGAAAAATTTTGTGAGTTATTAGCAACTGTTAATAAAAAATATAAACTTAGACTAGAAAGTGTTTATCTTAGGAGAAAATAAAAATAACGTCTCAGACTAGGAAATATTTATCCTAGGAGAAAATAAAAAATAATGTCTTAGACTAGGAGGTGTTTATCCTAGGAGAAAGTGATTGAATTTTATTATGTAAGAGGGTCCTACTAATCTCATTGTCTAGGAGGGTCCTATTAATACTACGTCCCATTATTCAGGAGGGTTCTGCTACGATAATTCCCACTGTTTAAGAGGGTCCTCCTAATCTAATTCTCATTATTTAGGAGGGTTCCGCTACGCTAATTCCCATTGTTTAGGAGGGTCCTCCTACACTAATTCTCATTAGTTAGTAAGACTTGCTGGCTAATTCCCATTGTTTAGGAGGGTCCTGCTACGTTAATTCACATTGTTTAGGAGGGTCCTTCTTCGCTAATTCCCATTGTTTAGGAGGGTCCTGCTACGCTAATTCTCATTGTTTAGTAGGGTCGTCTTACTCTAATTCTCATTGTTTAGGAGGGTCCTGCTAAGCTAATTCCCATTGTTTAGGAGGGTCCTGCTACGTTAATTCTCACTTTTTATGAGGGTCCTTCTACGCTAATTCCCATTGTTTAGGAGGGTCTTGCAAAGCTAATTTCCATTGTTTATGAAAGTCCTGCTAATCTACTTCCCATTATTTAGGAGGGTCCTGTTAATTATTTTCCCATTGTTTAGGAGAATTCTTTTACGCTAATTCACATTGTCTAGGAGGGTCCTGATACTCTAATTCTCATTGTTTAGGAGGGTCCTGCTACGCTAATTTCCATTGTTTAGGAGGGTCCTGCTATTCTAATTCTCATTGTTTAGGAGGGTCCTGCTACGCTAATTCTCATTGTTTAGGAGAGTCCTGCTACGCTAATTCTCATTGTTTAGGAGGGACCTGCTACTCTAATTCCCATTGTTTAGGAGGGTCCTCCTATTCTGATTCCCATTGTTTAAAAGAGTCTTGCTACTCTAATTCCCATTGTTTAGGAGGGTCCTGCTACTCTAGTTTCATTGGAGAGTCCTGCTACTCTAATTCCAATTGTTTAGGAGGATCCTGCTACTCTGAATCATCAAATATAATTACTATAACATTAAATTTTTAGTTTTATTTTTTTTATTTTTTTTATAATAGAAAGTTTTTATCCTAAAAGAAAAAAAAAATAACTGCCTCAATCTAAATAGTGTTTATTCTAGGACATATAAAATAAAGAAATAAACGAAATAATAATACTAATAACGGTCTCTGACCAAGAAGTGTTAATTCTAGAAGAAATGAGAAACATATGTCTCATACTAGGAAATATTTTGTCCCAGGAGAAAAAATACATGTAATCTTTTATTTTTATTTATTTATTTATTATTATTATTTGCAATAATGTTTACAAAATTTGAGTCTTCAATTTTATTTTATTTTATAGTGGGGGTTGATTTGTGGCATTGGCTTTGAGGATTATTGTTCTTGTTGTTGCCATGTTTGAAGCTAATTTCAGCTTGAGATAGACTGCTTTCATTCGCTAATCAGCTCACCTTGATAATCTTAAAATACATCTCTAGTTATTCAGAATTTCCAACTTCAAATTTGTCATATTGTTTTCATCTGCCAACAATCATTAATCTTGTATTCAAATAAATTCTCAAACTTTGTTAATTGTTGACAAGTTACTATGCATGTTATTATTTCTTGAATCATGTCACATTTGATGTGCTTACCATACTTTGTTTTGAGCAGTGAAAGAAATGATAGCAATTTTGAAATCATTTTTTGTATGCTTTAGTGAAAACTAACTCAACGAAGAAATACAAAACAAAGTGAGTTATAAAAAAAATAAGAAAAAAGAAAGAAAAACAATAGTTATTTCTTTTGAGAAAAAAATGAAAAAATAAAAAGAGACTCATTTGAGAGTGATGCTCGATTCTAATGATCATGACATGCATGTGAGATTAAATGTCTTGACCTGTCCAATCAATCTAAACTTTATATTTGTCAAACTTTCAGCCTTTTGAAGTCATGCTTTTATAATCCAATCTTGTACTAGATTCATGCCTCACATTCGACTTGTGGTGCCTCAAAATATTTTTCACCAACAATCTCACTTAGTTTTTATGTCTCTCACTCATCATTATCTTATAGTGCCCTGAGGGTGTTCACGAATAAGACTCTCTCATTTTTCACTTTCTCTCAACACGGATGATGCCTTATTGTGCTTTGAAGGATCTTCATCGGTAAGATTCCCTCATTTTCACTCCTCATATGAACATGAATTTTTTCTAAGCTTACTTTACTTGTCATTGTTAAAAATTGATTAGAAGGTCTTTGTTTGGATTGTAACGTGGCTTTTGGATAGGGTTAAAAAGAAAGAATTGTAATAAAGGCTCAAAGATAATGCGGTAACAGGGTTAAGACTTACAACTTTTGGAATCGACTCTATTTTGTATAAAAATAATAATAATAATAATAATAATAATAATAATAATAATTTATTATTATTATTATTATTATTATTATTATTATTATTTCCCCAGTTTTTATGATGAGGACCTGTTTGATTTCTTTTTGGTTGGACCGAATCTTAATATAAGATTGCCTACGTATCTTTTCAAAGCAAGAATCAGGTCAAACGTAGTTCAGAAATTCTGTTCTTTTGTTGTTAATAATTTTTTATTATTTTTTTCAACTATTTTTTCTCTCGACTTTTTTTTTTTACTTCTATTTTTTTTGAATTTGTGACTCTTTTTTCTCCTTTTTACTGTATTTTGATTCCAAAAAAAGGGTAAGAAAATAAATAAATTTAAGGCTCAAAAGGGGTAGCAAAGGATTTACGATGTTTGGATATTAGAATGAAATGTCTTTGTCATATCAATTATTAAAAATTCAAATGCAAGCATACTCTTTAAGATGTGAAGTGAAAATGAGACATTATCTCTTTGCAACGTATGCATTGTTGGATATGTATATATTTGTCAGCTTGAAATCTCCATCTGAGTAATAACTTCTTGACAACAAATGACATATGTCAATTCTTTACACATTTTTGCCTACTAAAGGTTGTATCAAGGTGTTTAAGTCCTTTATTCATTTTCTTGAATATTTTTTTTGAACTTATATGGCGTATACATTCCATCAGTAGATATATAAGATCTCACCAATTCATCTTGCATAGTCTGTCACAAAAATTGAACTGAAAAGAGATGCATATGTGGAAAGCCAAATAGAAAGGATCAAAATGACACAAGAAAAATATTATATTAAGATTAAAGGACTTAGTAATCAGATAACAAACTTAATTTCATGTTACAACTTTATAATAACCCAAATTACGACAAGACTCAACAAACAAACATATAAGAGAAATGATAGAAAAGTCTAACTTACTAAAATAAAATAAGGAAAGATTGCATAGCAGAAATGATGACAAAATAAATAATCCATACTCTTTTTTTTTAGAGAAAGAAGAGTGTATCCCCAACACCAAGCTTGACTTCTTAGCCACTATTTTGCACGCTAGCCTTCATGAAAGCTTCAACAATATTAATTGTTTTTTCTTGAGAATTGAAAGAATTTTCATATTCTTTATCATCGCATATCATTTCGATGAAGTGTACATTATTATGCTCCGGTAGAGGATTCTTAGTAACATTTGGGGGGTCATCATTTTGAACAACAATCCTCTTTGTTTGAATCATCTCTTTCATCTTTCTTCTTAAGTTCCGACAATCTTCAGTATTGTGCCCTGGAGCATCAAAATGACATGCACACCGTATTGTAGGATTGAAACCTTCTGCATATGGGTCCACATAATTTTGAGGAATCGGCTCTATCATCTTTAAATGTTTCAACTTACTAAATAAACTTGTGTAAGACTCTCCCATTGGTGAAATTATTTCTAGGCCTTTGACCTCCTCCAAATCCCTGTCTCGGACGGAGATTATAAGGTGTTCAAAAATTCTGAGAAGATGGACGAATATTTTGATGTGTTGGTGCTCTCCATTGAGAATTGTTTGGTGGATATACATGTGGTTGTGCACCATAGACTGCATATTGAGGTGGTATCATAGAGTATTGTGTATCTTGTATGGGGATATAGTGATGGTATTGAGGTGGTACAGATTGATAAAATGTACCCCTTGGACTTTTTTGTGTGTCTGACACAACATTCACTACATCCTCCTTCAGTTTCTTTCCTCCAAGATTTCCTGATCCATTTTTAATCACCTGTGTTGTGGCTTTCAAAGCAGCTTGATTTACAATCTTTTTAGACTTGAAGTCATTTTCCACTATTTCACCAATCTTAATAACTTCGAAAAATGTTTTGCCAACAACAGAAAGTAAATAATGAAAGTAGTCTGGTTCTTAAGCTTGGAGGAAAACATCAATCATTTCAAACTCTTTCATTGACGGCTTAACCCCTGTAGCTTGCTCCCTCCACCTTATATCATATTCATGAAAAAATTTCGATGGTCTTTTTTCTCATGTTGTCCAGTGAAGAACAATCTGGAACTATGTCAATGTTATATTGAAATTGTTGAACAAAACATCGAGCCAAATAATCCCATGTATGCCAGTTAGAAGTATCTTGATCTATGAACCATTCTGAGGCAATTCCCAGCAAACTTTACACAAAATAAGCCATGAGTAATTCTTCTTTGTTTTCGGCCCCTCTCAGTTGATTACAATATCTCTTTAAATGAGCTACAGGATCTCCATGTCCATCATACTTCTTAAATTTTGGAGTTCTAAAACCGATGGGTAGATGAACGTGGAGAAACATGCATAAATCACTGAATGAGATATTTTATGACCTCCCAGCCCTTGCATATATCTTATATTCTGTTCCAAACTTTTCATTTTCCTAACCATTTCTTCATGTTCCTCATTTTTAACAGCTTTTATAGCTTCAACAGGGGAACTATACTAATGAGTGTGAGGGTAAGATCTTGGAATTTTAAAAGTCACTTCAGAATTATAATCTCGATCATACTGAACTTTAGGTGGAGGATCATAGGTCCTCCAACTTTTATTCCTCTACCCTATAGATTCACTCATTTCCATTCAATAATTCCAAAGATGGAAGTCCTGCAAAACTGCCTTTGCGCAAAGTAGTTGGAAAAAAGAAGTTGGCAGTTTCATCCTCAACCAACTCCCATCAGTAATTACACCCCTTTTGAAACGCATGTATGTACTTAAAAAATGACAATAATGGATATTTACTAACCATATTACGTAATGATAATGATTTCCTTGAAAAATGAGACAAATTGTTAGGCATTTGTCTTCTAACAAATTAAAATTGATGTACCATTGACATCTACTCAATAGTTTCTTTGAAAACATTAAAGAGAAAATGGTGTAAAGCCCCCCTCCCTCCTAAACTATACCTGAAATTCCAACTACACACTCTAACTTTACGGGTGTCCTATTACCCCCTAAACTGTTTAAACTGATATAATTTACTGCCTAAACTCTTATGTATCACAGTGAGTGTATTTCACTCTCTCTAAGAGAATGAGGACCAAAACAAATAATAATTTTTTTTTTATTTTTTTTCATAAGTATGTGTATTTTTAATTATTCTTTTTTCTTATTTATTTCCTTTCTTCTTCACAACAACATAAACCAAATCTCTTCATCACTCCCCTTCTCTAAGCTTGGATTCACCATGTAATTTTATTATTCTTCTTGATTCTAGAATTTTGATTATTCAATTTGTGCATGAACTTAGGAAATTTTGAAAACCTACTCTTTATTAAATTTATTAAAATTGATAATCATCATGCCTAACAACATGACCAAATTGGTTAGCAAATTCTTATGTTGAGTTTTTTGTGCCCTAGTTTAATAATTTAAATTCAAGTCCAGATAGAATTTTGGTTGTCAACGAAACCCGTATGTGATTTTGAAAATAGAAATGAAAAGATTCATTGTTATGTATCTATTACCTCAACTTGAAGATTTCGACAAATTCATCCATGAAAATAACTTGAGTATCAACCAAATAGTGGATGAAACGATTAGAAATAAAATTCTCGCTAAATTTTACCTTTCAAAATTGTTGTTGCGGTCATTGATGATGAAAACATAAACATATCATCAACTCCTCCAAAACTTTGAGTTTTTTTTTTATATATCATAGATTTAAGACTTAATAATATTAATGGTAAGAAGGAAGAAGTGAGTTGGGTTGAGTGATAAACTTTTGATGTTTGGAAGAAGATGAAAATGGTGGGAAAAAGATTAATCAATTGCAAAAAAATGAAAGATTATCAAACATTATAACTTTACACTTTAATAATAAAAATTGAAATTTCGTAACTGTGCATTCATAAAGTAAGCTTACAACTATCATAAATAAAACTTGAAATTTTTTCTACATTGGCAAAAAAAAAAAAAAAACGAAAAAAGGAAGAAATAAAAAGAAAAGAAGAAAGGGTCTTGAAAGACAAAGAAAAAATTATAAAAGGAAAATAAAATAAAGAAAGAAATAACAAATTTTTATTTAAAATTAATATATATGACGTGACAGGCGAGTACACTCACTTTCTAACAGTAATTTGGGTGTGACCTTTTAGGGGGCTATATATTTCATTATAAAAATGTATAGGGGGTATTAGGACCCCCGTGAATTATGAGTGTGTAGTTGAAAATTCGGTAACAGATTAAGGGAACATTTGACTATTTCTCAAAAATTAAACACATTGACGTCTACTCAATAGTTTCTTTGAAGAATTAAACTTGGTCGTGACGAAGTACTTTTGTTCATATGAGGCGATTTTACTGAACAATCACATTTATAGTTCTAATTTATATCCAGGTGATGAAATTAGGATGACGATGCAAGATGCTTGGAATCAGTTAGGTCTAACCATTGCAACATCCATGTTTGTCTGGACCATGTACAAGCACTATTTCTCTTCCAATCTTCATGGGCATACTCGGAGATTTACCCATAACTCGTGAGCTATTTCTGTCCTTATATACATATTTCGTTTCATGAATATGAAACTAATGGGTGTGTCTAGCGTGGTAAAGATTATGTAGTCATCGAAAGGTAACTAAGTCTTCCTATTTTTTAATTAGTTTTTTAGGATGTTGTTGAAATTTGAAGGTATTTTTATTTTTATTTTTTTTGCCTTAGATCTTTCCTTTTTCTTTTTCATTTGTTCTTATTTGCATGTGATATGATCGATTAAAAATAGAGGGAGGATTTTGATTCATCTTTATGAAATTTTTAACTGTGTTGCAATTCGGTTCTACATAAATTTTGAATCGAAAAGGAGTTACAAAGCAAGGATAAAAAAAATACATGAATGGTTTATTTCTATGTTGGACGCGTCTTGAAGAATTGAAACCATTAAATTAAAATAGACTCCTGGCCTCCACTAAGTAGCTACAACAAGTATTGGACGAGTCTTGAGACAAAGCCAAATCACCTCACCTTTTGCCTCAGTTAATTAATCAAACAGAAGTAACTAAATTTTCAATCGAAAAGTATGTCAATTAAATCAAACTTAAAGTACTTAAGTGAAATTATCAATTTGTGAAATCAAATTTTACTTTTAGTTGTTCCTATATCACATTTTTGGGTTAAAGTTTTATGTAATTTCTTAAACCAGTTTTATGATTTTTATTGCTTTCTTTCAAGTATCGTTTGGTGTGATTCGGATTATTGTTTTCGAATATGTTTACTCTCCTCGCCCATTGTAAATGTAGCTCTAAAGATTACTTTATTATCCTCATGTGGCTTTTTGATTTGTGCATCTCTTTATCATTTAGTTTTTTTGGGGTGTGTATAGTAATTGAAGTGAAATGACAGTGGAGAAAAAGATGATCGTAAAGATTCTGTTAGTATAGCAAGGGGGAAAGGAGGTGCGGTGAAGTTGGGGAAACTAGGAGCAGAGACCGTCAATTTTAACACAAATGCTTTACAAAGGTAAGTTACACTACTAACAAAGATTTACTATTACTAATACACTCTCTTCATTCAATATTCAAACAATATAATTATCCTTTTTCAACAAATCCTCCACACGTATGCGAAAACGTGCAACGTCACTCAACCACAATTGTAGCTTTGCAGAACTAGATGACTACAATGTTGCTATTTTTCCCTTTGCCAAACCGGCATATATATATATATATATATATATATATATATATATATATATATATATATATATATATATATATATATATATATATATATATATATATATATATATATATATATATATATATATATATATATAGCCTGCGCTCACGGACAACATACATCTAGTATCAATACATATCAAAAATTTCTTATTTAGGTTTTCCATCTTGCTTCCTATATTATAAGATATATCCTTAACTCATTTCCTTAAAGATATTGTAATGAAATTTAACAACATAGCAACATATGATATTGTAGGGGTTGAATTGATTGGCAAATTATGGTTTTAGTTGGTGAAGGTAGGATATGCATATTTAATTTTAATGGGTAGTAATTCGTTAGGTTTGACTTTATATATTTCTTTGTTATTACAATATGATTCAAGTTTTGATATATTGAGATATGTAATTAAAAAGTGGGTATATTGTAGTATATGAAGATAATTAAATTCATGTTATCTGGAGATATTGAAACTAAATCCTAGGCTTGAAATTTAGAAAAAAAGTATTTGAAAGAGTCGACATATTAATGGGCATCAAGATTAGGATAACTTGGTTATAGATTCTATGTGAGTTTTTGAGTCTAGGATAAAACTTTAGTGATATGGGTATTGTTAGTTTTGAAATCTTATTGTGATTATTTATTTATATAGATTGTATTGATTGGAAGTCAACCGAAAGATGAGGGCTCAAGATTTGGAGTCATTGCTCAACTATTTGAGGCAAGTGGATTTCTAAATCTTTGTTAAATTTATGAAATTCATGTATTTCCTTGTAATATGTGCTTAGGGGTAATGAGACTTGGTTGGGTTGACTTGTCCACATTGGTTAATTCTAATGATGGAAAAAGGGGTAATGAAAGGAAATGTGATGAATTGACTTGATTTATTATGTGCGATTGTGTTCTTTATTGACCCGTATACTTGTGCTAGCATGAGGTGATTACATATCATATTCATATTTGATTGAGATACATCATCCCTCTTATTGAAATCATATTATGCACATGCATTGAGATGAGATTAAGCATAAGTTGGGTATGTGGAGATCGTCCGTGCTGGGATGGTGAGTTGTTAAGATTATAACTTGGGCGTGTGGATATCGTCCCTGCGGAATTTGTTTATTTTATGATAGTGCATTTAGATCATCCGCAGACACGTGGAGATCATCCATGTCGGTGTATGGACCTTGCGAGTCCCCCATGTGTCATGATCTCTCAATGTATTTCTGAGAAGGATCATGTATATACGATTGAGAGAAGTACTTGGGAAATCGAGACATATCATTTCATGGTGTCATATTGCATTACATCCCATGACATCCTTCATTCATGATGATTTTGTGTTTTATTGGTGGTTGGAAAGTACTTGATATTTGATTACCTCTATTTGATGAACTTGATCTTGTGTGTTGCTGGTATTGTAAGTGCTTTGTTTGTGGAAGTTGTAATTGATGAATATTGAGTTTGTTGTTGAGGATATATAATTTGTTAAAGTGATTGTTGTTGAGCTGGGTGCTATGTAAATTGTGAACTATTAGGTTGGACTGGTTTTATGCAAGTTGCAGTTGTGGAGGTTCGGTTGGTGTGTAGGGAGTGGCCGTATTTTATTCCAGTAGCTTGTGTTTAGAAGTTTACTTGTTGAGTACAGTGTGGTTAGGTACTCACCCCTTGCTTCTACATTTCTGTACTTATCTTCGATAGGCTATAGTGACTTTTAGGAAAAAATCTTCACTTCTTGAATCTCAATCGTACATCCTCTGTCTGTTCTGATTTTTATCACTTAATTTCATTCTATAACTTATGTGAGAAGTCGTGCGCAGTTCCTCATGTGAGTAGTTGGTGCCCTTTATGGCATGTATGTTTGATATGGTACTAAGGTTGAAGTGATATACTTGTGGAGATGATATGTGGTCATATTTAGAATGTTCAATGATTCGAAGGAATTTTGTGAGGTTATGGTTTGATGATTCACTTTGAGGATAAATAAATGATTAGGTTGAACAATGGTTAAGGGACTTCATGAGTGTCTTATATTCTTTTGAGGCTAGTCATCAAGTAATGTGATTAGTACTTGTGTGGTATAGGTAATATCTGGAGTGATTTGACAATCGGAAGTGGAATGATTAAAAAGATGGATAGATAATGAATAGTGTGAACTTGGAAAATACAATTGGTAAAGTTATCATAACATGAATGGGTTTCTTAGAGAATGATGAGAATGATGTTACACCAGTTGAGGTCATAATATCTACTACGGTTTCATAAGTTGAATGTCTATCCAATAGTGTCATGATTCGGCTACTATAATGGTATCGATTCCCACTTGGTTAGAGTTATGGAGTCTGTTACTCCTGCTATCAACTTGATTTACAAAGAAATACATATCGTTTTGGATGAGAGTCCAAATAGATTTAGTACTACATTGTAGTTACTTAATAGGCATAAATATATAGGTTGTTTAAGTACAATATTGTTGGGGTATGATGTATTTATAAGTGGTGCATCTAATGAGCTTTCACGAGGTGGTACTAGTATTATCTGAAAATAGATACGTCGTGAGTTATTAATTGTATTACATGCTAATATAATTTGATTTGATGTTGCATTCACGTTTAAGAAACCAACTTCTTTGTTACTACGAACGCTTGGTTTAAGAATTATTAACAAGAAAGATTTTAGTGTTGGATCTTAGGTAAGGTATTATTGTGTATAGGTTGTGAAAGTGTATCTCCAGAATTTTAAATGAGTGGTGATTTCATCGTTAACTCCATGAAAGTGGATCAATGTTAGGATGACAAACGTATGAGTAAAGGAACTCCCAACGAGTATACTTGTATGAAGGTAATTGAGAATTTTAGTAAGAAATTGCGTATAAAATTGAGTTAGTTCTTTGGATTTTATTGGTATAACTAGGTTTCAGGTGTTATATTAATGAAAAGCTTGACTTCTTGGTAATGACAAGAGCTAACTGAGCTTGATGGTAATAAGAGTACTTGATGGATTGTGACTGATATGCAACTATATAATAAGAATTGTTGGTTAAACAAGTTTTGTATGGTAATAACAATGCACGAGCATCTAATGTTGTGGTTTTCCACTATTTGATGAGTAATGTGATTGTATGAAAAGCTGTAGGATGTTTTCAAACACTGCTTGAATAGAATTGAAAGGAACTAGAGTCATAAATGAAAAGAAATAATGAGATGTAGTTAGCCTTCGGTAAGAGGCAAGAACAAGGTTATTTCTTCATATTGTAAGGGACAAAGATGTGTCTTTAGAGAATGGAAAATTGAGTTTAGAGACATGTGGTGTCATCAGTTTTGCTCTAGTCATGGGTTAATTAAATTGGTTAAAACTTGTTATATCTCAGAAATCCAAGGACCTAAGGTAGAGTCTCACCTAGTGTCTAATGCTTTAAAACAGTGTTTCCACGCGTAAATAGAGGTAATAAACTTGATTTAGAAGTATTAGAGCCTAAACGTCAAGGGACAACCATGAAGTCCGAAAAACTAGTGAAATTGAACTAGTAAACGTCCTTAGGTCTTGTGAAGGTTTGCGAGTGTCGTATGAAGTATAAAACTTGTAAAAATACTTTAAATAGGTAAAATAATGTTTAAAGGGTCAAAACTTCTAGGTCCGACCCCCCAAGAACCATCCTATGTGTCCTTGAGAAGGACCCAACTATTGGCCAACAAGCTGCCCAAGGCAGCAGGAAATTGCACTAGCATGAGACGCGGACATGGTTCACCAAGGACCAAAAAGTTTGGTCCACATCACAGAATCTACTGTCTCAAAAATTAATTTGGGAAATCTTGCGGGAACAGCTCCGCAACGCGAACCTGTTCTCGGGGGAAAAATCTTAAATTTGAAGTCAAGTTTGACTTCACAAAAAAGTATAATTAAGTGAGGGGTCTTTTGAGTATTTTAGTAGAGGGGTATATATTGATTTTAAGTCAGTTTTATACCACATTACCCACCCAGATCGAATCCCCTAATTGAAATCCAAATCACTCTCAGTTCTTTTTGAAAATTCTCTCTACCCAACCTCCATTAAAGACCGTTGGAGCTTGAAGAAGAAGACCAATATTCCAAGTTTCTACTCAAATTTGTGGGTAAAGTTTTAATCAAGGTATGTATTCTTTCACTCTTAGGAGTTCTTTCCCCAAGAGGTCCATTCAAAGATGATTTCAACATCACCCAAATTCAAGGGTTTCTCTACAAATGGGTTTCCTTCGAAAATTGAAATTGTGGGTCAATTATGATGAATTGTGATTAATTAGGGTTCATTAAGTGTATAATGATGGGTAAATGATGTTTTTTGATTGAGATTTTGTTAGATCTATGTTCTTCCCCCAAATTCCCTAAATCTTGTATCTTGCTTATAAATTGACCGGTAGTGATAAATGTATCCATTTTTTTTAACTTTTGTTAATTATGTAGTTACATTCACGGAATGCCAAATTTCATGTATTGTTTGGTTTTGATCTATAATTGAATAATCCACGGATCTCTCTCTTCCTCTAACCCTAATCCTAACCTTTGAATTATGTAAATTGATGGCTAGAGATAATGAAATTAAGGGTGTTATTCTATAATTGGTTATTGTATGATGAGGATAATGGGTTTATGGGTATTTATCATGGATTTGGAATTAAGCCTTGAATTGATTTCATGCAGGCCATTGGTAAGACCTTCAAGGTCATGAACTAGTTATTGCTATTATGCTATTGTTGGCTTAGCCTTGGTAATGTTGGTTAATTGGAATATGAATGATGAAGTTATGAAGGTATGATCATGTTATAAATGTGGTGAATTGTGAGATCATGATAGGTGTGTTACTATGTGGAATTGGAGGTAATTCTCATATGCATCTTATGACTATGTTATGAAGTAATGATCTCACATGATGTTGGTTTTGATGAAAGGACATTCTCATCATATAACCTATGAGCTATGTACATGTTATATAAGGGGTTAATCCCCTAGGGACTATCTTATGAACTAACGTTTCAGAAATACTTAAAGGTTCTTTAATAAGGGAAGTTAGCCTAGCATCGAGTGAACTTGACAATAAGAGGTGTTTCTTCACAAAGGAAGGGATTTTCACCCGATGTTCTCATGAGGTGGAAACTATAATGCGAATTAGCATAAAGAGGGTTTCTAGTAACAACCTCCTAGTTCCTTAACTATGTGCCCCCAAAGGAAACCTAGCTAGTGGATCCACCTAGACGCTGTTATCATGTATATGTCCTACCTTGGCAAGTAGGATGCCCTTCTTTCAGTGTGAGGGGTTGACACCGGATTCCATGTTTAGCTCACATGGTCCATTGTCGGTTATGGCGAAGTTTCCCGAAAGTTAAAATGAATAAATGAAAGCAAAGGATGAACACTAACTAGGACTACCTAAGGGGTCTTACTTAGTGTAGGTAAGGGTATGAGACTTTACCTATACATTGCATAAGTGGATCTTGAGGGGAGTTCTGGGGTGGGTTCTTTATGTATGAATGATATATATGATGTTGGTCTTATATGATGTTGGTTTCACTTGATATACATGATGTTGGTATATATTGTTATGTATGATGTTAACTAAACTTATTATGATGTTATATGAGGTAAAGGCAATGCTTATGATCTCTTTTCTAGTTTACTTTGTTTATGTGGGGTTATGGGGCTTCAAATATACATTGCACTAGTGTCCTTTGATTGGGGTTATGAGTGAGGTCTTTTGATGTATTGATGAAATGGACTCTAAAACATGAATTTTTGATTATGGCTTTGTTATGATGTCACTCTTGAACATGAATATGAATATGTATTATTATTGTTTTGGAATGGACTTGTATATGTTCTTGGAATGTGTATGAAAGGCTTTCATTCGAACTTTGCATGTTTATAGTAAAATGTCCCTTTCTGCATGTCTTTAAATGGTTTACTTGCATATATCCATACTTAGTACTTGTGGTTTGTACTAACTCATATTCTCTTATATTTCTACAATAACGTAGGTTTGAGCCATTGAAGGTTTTCAAGGCCAATTTTCAAGATGCTTGGATAGATTCTCAAGTTGGTGAGTCCTCAAGTTTGAGGACAAAGCCTATCATTCTAGTTCATGCTATTTGATTAGTCCAAAGACATTGTTCTATTTCTTATCTTGTAAAGACTATGTTGTATTCTCTTATAAGACATATTGTAATGTCGTAAGCGTTATATCCTAAATAATGTACTGTTATGTTAGATGGTTTGTGTGAGACGATTGTAGACTATTTTCGATATCTAAGAAGTCTATGTGAACTTCAAATGTAAAGTTTTAATTTTTCCGTATTTTTATTTACCTATGAATGTGATGATGTATGCTAAGGTCTTGTCTAAGGCCTCTTCGAGGACGAAGATGCCGGTTACGTCTAGGGGGTGCTCCCCGGTTGTGACAAAACTATTGGATAATAGTTGAGAAATGTGTATACATACGTTTAGCTCCAATATAACGATAATATTTTTTTGTGGTTTTGAGTTTGGTAATAATTACGATTGAACTTTTAGCGAAATATATGATAAGGTTGATGGACAGTGGATCACTAATAAGATAAGATACGTGTATTCATGAAACAATTTAAGGTATGAGCTAATGTTGATAGATAATGGGATTGTGTTACATGGTTGGTATAAATGATTTAAGTTTTTCATGGTGAGTTTAGGTTTGTGTTAGTGTGTTTTGTCAAGGTATAGAATGGTAAGGAAGAAATGATCGATCGCATTGAGTATGAAGCATTTGGAAAGACTTAAAAATAATTTTAGTAGTAAAGTGGTTACTTTTGACTATTATATTTAGGGTGTTTCACGTAATGTTTTGGTTTAGAGGATAAGGTAAAAATATCATTGGTTGTTGGTCAAACGATGAGATTGGTAAGCAAGTCATCGAAAGGAAAAAGAGTCTGGTATATTAGAGAGTTTAAGGAATTTAAAATTTGTGTCACTGGAATAATTTAAGAGATGTGAAGGAATAAGACCTCTCATATAGACTCTTGGTTCGAACTTGAAGGATGTATGGATTTTTATATATAATTTCTAATATAACTTTGATTGTGAATTATTTCACTATAGACTTACTAGGGATTTATCAACAAGTTTTATGAAGATTGGGTTTTGATTTGGGAGAAAATCAATGAGATGTATAAGATTATGTGTTGTTACGTGGGACTAAATTTTTCATATTATGGTAGCTAACTTATGGATACGCAATATAATGGAACTACAATTATATATGGTAATTGAGAATTTTGAGGAGAGTGAAACTACTATGTTTATGAGATGACATAGATTTTTATGATGTGTTACATAGGCATTTGATGGTGAGTAGATGTTATGAGATTATAGTATACAAAATTATTAAAGTGGCCAAGGATTTCTTTGAGTTCTGACATGAGGTACATGATGTTATAAATGGTAGTTAAAAATAATATTTGACAGTTCACCTGAAGTTGACATTGGGTGTGATTCAATTATTGTATCTTGATGGTAAAGTATTTTAGATTTGAAATTAGTGCTATCAGTCTTAGGTGTGACTCATATCTCTTATGTAATTCTCAAATAGAAAGAGAGAGAGAGCCATATTTTTAAAGTTTTAGAGGTTACAATGTGTTTGCTAATGAGATGTTGATATTAGTGATAGTTTGAGAGTAAGGTAAATTATTGGTGTAGTTAATGATGTTTGTTTGTATTAAGAGTGTTAACTTTAATGGAGTACTCTGAGAAGTATATGGGGTTTGATTAATCGAATATTTGTAATATTGTGATGAAGATTGGACTGGTTGATTGTGGGTGGTTAAAATTCAAGAGATAGAGTCAAATGAATGAAAATTTTATTTATATGGGCACTAGGGAATGAGTATCTTGTGTTATTCGACCCTGTTCCCGTATATTCATATGTGATCACCTTCTTCGTTTTGGACATTATTTGAAGTATGATTCACCACCTACACCCACACATATTTTCACATCTAGGGGTTAATCCCTAGTGGTGGATCAAATGTATTGATCCTCTCATGTCCTCTTGACAGGTTAGGATTCTTGGAGAGACTTGATAATTTCTATTATGATGGAGTATATCGGTAGTTCAACATTCAATCTTACTTATGTGGACTTATATAAGAGCTACTACGAAAAGTTACAATTGTTTAAGAGTGTTGTTAGAGATTCTTTATTTTGAACTGTATCACTTGTTGGATGTTTACTTGATTTTGTTATTCTTTGGGTCAGATAAACTTGATTCTCTCTTGATGATTACTCGATATCTAAAGATATTATGTTTATAACTTAAGCTCGAGAAAAAATTGTGTTGTGTAAAGGAAATCTTGATAAGATCTGTGATAATTTGTGCATTATGAGTGTGTGGTGGTTGGTTCAAGTACACTTCTGATTGTTCTTAGTTATGTGAAGAAAGATTAATCATAATGGCTGTGTTATGGTCCAATGGGTTTCAGTTTAGATTGGGTTCATGAGTTAGTTTGTGGCTTGATAATCACTCTTCAGTTATGGATGTTTGAAAGTTTGATTTGAAAGTTCAGTTCTTAGTAGTCTATCTTGATGGAATGGTATTACATGGGAGCTTACTTAGAGAGATGAACACTAACCGATAGGTCATAACTTAGGCTTTTGCTAACATATGTTATTCCTCCTTCTCCTTCTTTATGTTTGAAGACGAACATGATTTTTAGTGTTGGAAAATGTAACGACTCAGAAGGTCATTTTTAAGATTTCTGAATATTGTTTTAACTATAATTAATTAATTGAGTTTTACTTATTAATATAATTAATTTATAAGTTGATGATTAATGGGCCAAGTCCTTGGTCTTTTTAATACACTATATTGTGGTCCATATATTTAATTTAAGTAGAAAAAGATTAAGAAGTAAGAAAATAATATCACAATTCTTACACCACAATCAACAGGCACAAAAGCACGGTATCATCATTCTTAACTTCGAAGTGAAGGGTTCCGATTTGTGCTTGAGGAAAATGTTTGAGTTATACATTCAAATTGCATAATATATTGATCATTCAAATTTAAAAATTTGTCTGGTTGTTAATCCAATTATATTCATCCATGTGACAAGATGTTTTCTTCCTTAAATATTATTATATTATGGTTGTATGTATTAATTGTTGAGTTCAAGAGCATATGAAAGAAGATTGGGAGTGAAATCATGGCAAAATTTTTAAAGTTATTTGGCAACACAAATCAGAAAGTTCTTATATAGGTTGTCCATCTTTCTTCCTATATCATAATATATAATTTTAATCCACTTCCTTAAAGAAATTGTAATGGAATTTAGCAACATAGCAACATATGATATTGTAGGGGTCAAATTGATTGGACAATTATGCTCTTAGTTGGTGAATGTAGGGTTTGGCTATTTAATTTTAATGGGTATTAATTAGTTAGATTTAACTTTACATATTTCCTTGTAATCACAACATGATTCAAGTTTTGATATATTGAGATATGTAATTAAATAGTGGGTGTCTTGTAGTGTATTAAGATCATTACATTTATGTTATTTGGAGTTATTGAGACTAAATCCTAGGCTCAAAATTTGGAAAAAATATTTGAAAGAGTTGACATATAATGGGTATCAAGATTAGGATAACTTGGTTATATACCTGTAGTGAAATGAATGTTGTTAGTTTTGAAATCTTATTGTTATTATTTATTTAAATAGATTGTATTGATTTGGAAGTTAACCGAAAGATGAGGGCTCAAGTTTTGGAGTCATTGCTCGACTATTTGAGACAAGTGGATTTCTAAGTCTTTGTTAAATTTATGAAATCCATGTATTTCCTTGTAATATGTGCTTAGGGGTAATGAGACTTGGTTGGGTTGACTTGTCCACATTGGTTAATTCTAATGATGAAAAAAGGGGTAATGAAAGGCAATGTGATGAATTGAGTTGATTTATTATGTGCGATTGTGTTCTTTATTGAACCCGTATACTAGTGATAGCTAAGGTGATTAAATATCATATTGATATTTGATTGAGATGCATCATCCCTCTTATTGAAATCATATTGTGCACATGCATTGAGATAACTTTGAGTATAAGTTGGGTACATGAAATGTCGATGTATTTCCGAGGAGTATCATGTATATACATTTGAGAGAATACTTGGTATTCTGAGGCATATTATTTCATTATGCCATATTGCATTGCATCCCATGACATCCTTCATTATTGATGATTTTGTGTTTTATTGGTGGTTGGAAAGTATTTGATATTTGATTAGCTCTATTTTATTAACATGATCTTGTGTGTTGTTGATATTGGGATTCTTTTTTTGTGAAAATTGTGATTGATGAATATTGAGTCTGTTGTTAAGGATATATAATTTGTTAAAGTGATTGTTGTTGAGTTGGGTGTTATGTAAATTGTGAACTTATAGATTGGACTGGTTTTATGAAGGTTGTAGTCGTGAAGGTTCAGTTTCTGTGTCAGGAGTACCCATATTTTATTCTCGTAGCTTGTGTTTAAAAGTTTACATGCTCAGTATCGTGCGGTTTAATACTCACCCCTTGCTTCTACATTTTTGTAGGTTACTATCCAGGACCTTTGTGATATTTTCTTTTCTTCTTGGGTGAGACTTCTAATTGATTTTTGTGAGGTAGTTGCTTTTTGATGTACTGTGGATTTACAGTACTTTTAATACGTTTCACTTAAGAGTTGTGTGTTTCTAGGGCCATTTTTATTATTATTAATGTGTTTTTATCATGTTTGTAGGAAATAAGTTTGGACGTGGAAGTTGAGAGACACAACTGAGAAAAGTGCTGAAAAGGGCATCTACGGATATGACCTACGGAACGTAGTCTAGTCATGCCCCGTTAGATGGTAGCCGTAGATGGGCAAGCAAAGTATAAAGAAGAAATAAGGAAAGTCTTGACCAAGTGTGCAACCATAACTACAACCTATTGACAGTAGGTCGACCTACGGGGCATCTTGTTGTTCCATCAAATGATTCAGATAGGGAGTTTCAGTACCTAATTTCGAAAAGTCTACGTATGGAGCTACGGAGAAGGATTCACGGAGAGTAGATCAAACGACGGCCCATACTGTTGATCCGTCAATCATGACTAAGAGTTGAAGATTTTTGAAGTTGAAAAATATCCTAATTCCTAAACCACGGAAGGGACTGTAGGTCAGTCCACGGTCCGTAGGTCAATAGCTTCATTCGCAACCACGTCCAGAAACTTTATTTCCTTATTTTGTTTTATTTATAGTTAGGACATATCTTTCTATATATAGGGCTGTAAACCTCATTTTTGGGGGTTATACCTTATTAGTTTTGTTCTAGTTTTTGGCTTTGGAGATTAATTTTCAACTTTAGCAATTCTTGATTTCCAAAGTTCGTTTTGAAGATTTTTGCTTTGAAGTTGAATTTGATATTCTGGGTTTCTTCTATTCATTACGTAAGTTCACAATTTCTTTATCTAAAACTATGTATTGTAATCTTGCTATTATGTATAACTAAATCCACAACTAGGGTTGTAGGAACTATGAGCGATTAACAAAGTGTGAATACTAACTAAGCAATTATTCAATTGTGTTCTTGCATGCATTGATAATTCTTTCGTCTAGAAGTTTTTTTAATGGTGGCCAATGCTAGAATTTGCATTGTTGCTACTTTCCGGACCAATGAGGTACTCAATAGGGAAAGACTTATCAACATAGAGTGTGGTAGTATCTAATAGACAAATGACAATTGGTGTGAGGGTGATAACTAAGCAATACATTAAGGTAAAGGTAAGAGTTAGTAAATTATGCACCCTTAGACGGACAAAGGTGCATGGTTAATTCTCAAATTGTCGGACCAAGGAATTAGAGATACTTAACTTATCACTTTGCATGTAATACACTAGGAAAGGATTGCTATTACTAGGATGACCGCGTTATGAGCTTATGGGAAACACATAAACCCTAGTTGCTCACTCTCATTCATTAGAACAAAGTTAAAATACTGTTTATTGTTACTTAACAACAATCAATTATTTGTTTCACACACGCCCCCCTACTTAATTGTCTATGAAATAACTTGGCTAAACAAAAATAATAGTGAGTTCAATTTAAGTCTAAACCATATTCCTCGTGGGATTGACCTCGAGTCTGAACTTGCATTGTTGCTACTTTCCGGACCAATGAGGTAGTTAATAGGGAAGACTTATCAACATAGAGTGTGTTAGTATCTAATAGACTAATGCCAATTGGTGCAACGGTGGAAACTAAGAAATACATTAAAGTAAAGGTAAGGGTTAGTAAATTATGCACCCTTAGACGGACAAAGGTGCATGGTTAATTCTCAAGTTGCAGGACCAAAGAATTAGAGATACTTAACTTATCACTTTGCATGTAATACACTAGGAAAGGATTGCTATTACTAGGATGACCGCGTTATGAGCTTATGGCAACCACATATACCCTAGTTGCTCACTCTTATTCATTAGAACAAAGTAAAAATCCTGTTTATTGTTACTTAGCACCAATCAATTATTTATTTTACACACGCCCCCCTACTTAATTGTCTCGGAAATAACTTGGGTAAACAAATATAATAGTGAGTTCAATTTAAGTCTAAACCATATTCCTCGTGGGATTGACCTCGAGTCTGAACTTGCATTGTTGCTACTTTCCGGACCAATGAGGTAGTTAATAGGGAAAGACTTATCAACAAAGAGTGTGGTAGTATCTAATAGACTCATGCCAATTGGTGTGAGGGTGAAAACTAAGCAATAAATTAAGGTAAAGGTAAGGGTTAGTAAATTATGCACTCTTAGATGGACAAAGGTGCATGGTTAATTCTCAAGTTGTCGGACCAAGGAACTAGAGATACTTAACTTATCACTTTGAATGTAATACACTAGGAAAGGATTGCTATAACTAGGATGACCGCGTTATAAGCTTATGGGAAACACATATACCCTAGTTGCTCACTCTCATTCATTAGAACAAAGTTAAAATACTGTTTATTGTTACTTAACACCAATCAATTATTTGTTTCACACACGCCCCCCTACTTAATTATCTCGGAAATAACTTGGCTAAACAAATATAATAGTGAGTTCAATTTAAGTCTAAGCCATATTTCTCGTGGGATTGACCTCGATTCTGAACTTGCATTGTTGCTACTTTCTGGACCAATGAGGTAGTTAATAGGGAAAGACTTATCAACATAGAGTGTGGTAGTATCTTATAGACTAATGCCAATTGGTGCGAGGGTGAAAACTAAGCATTATATTAAAGTAAAGGTAACGGTTAATAAATTATGTGCCCTTAGATGGACAAAGGTGCATGGTTAATTCTCAAGTTGCAGGACCAAGGAATTAGAGATACTTAACTTATCACTTTGCATGTAATACACTAGGAAAAGATTGCTATTACTAGGATGACCGCGTTATGAGCTTATGGAAAACACATATACCCTAGTTGCTCACTCTCATTCATTAGAACAAAGTTAAAATCCTGTTTATTGTTACTTAACACCAATCAATTATTTTTTTCACGCACGCCCCCCTACTTAATTGTCTCGGAAATAACTTGGCTAAACAATATAATAGTGAGTTCAATTTAAGTCTAAATCATATTCCTCGTGGGATTGACCTCGAGTATGAACTTGCATTGTTGCTACTTTTCGGACCAATGAGGTAGTTAATAGGGAAAGACTTATCAACATAGAGTGTGGTAGTATCTAATAGACTAATGCCAATTGGTGCGAGGGTGAAAACTAAGCAATACATTAAAGTAAAGGTAAGGGTTAGTAAATTATGCACCCTTAGATGGACAAAGGTGCATGGGTAATTCTCAAGTTGCAGGACCAAGGAATTAGAGATACTTAACTTATCACTTTGCTTGTAATACAGTAGGAAAGGATTGCTATTACTAGGATGACCGCGTTATGAGATTATGGGAAACACATATATCCTAGTTGCTCACTCTCATTCATTAAAACAAAGTTAAGATCCTGTTTATTGTTACTTAGCACCAATCAATTATTTGTTTCACACACGCCCTCCTACTTAATTGTCTCGGAAATAACTTGGCTAAACAAATATAATAGTGAGTTCAATTTAAGTCTAAACCATATTCCTCGTGGGATTGACCTCGAGTCTGAACTTGCATTGTTGCTACATTCCGGACCAATGAGGTAGTTAATACGGAAAGACTTATCAACATAGAGTGTGGTAGTATCTAATAGACTAATGGCAATTGGTGCGAGGGTGAAAACTAAGTAATACATTAAGGTAAAGGTAAGGGTTAGTAAATTATGCACCCTTAGACGGACAAAGGTGCATGGTTAATTCTCAAGTTGTCGGACCAAGGAATTAGAGATACTTAACTTATCACTTTGCATGTAATACACTAGGAAAGGATTGCTATAACTAGGATGACCGCGTTATGTGCTTATGGGAAACACATATACCCTAGTTGCTCACTCTCATTCATTAGAACAAAGTTAAAATACTATTTATTGTTACTTAACACCAATCAATTATTTGTTTCACATATGCCCCCTACTTAATTGTCTCGGAAATAGCTTGGCTAAACAAATATAATAGTGAGTTCAATTTAAGTCTAAACAATATTCCTCGTGGGATTGACCTATACCTAAAAATTAGGTTCTTTACTTGATAACAATTTGTTATACTTCTTTAGGGAGGTGTAATTTGAGATTATCAATTTTGGCGTTGCTGTTGGGAAATTTGTTTTTAGATTAATTTTAACTACATTATTGAACTTTAGTCAATTATTTCCTAATTATTTTGTTCTTTTGATTTGTCTATCAGATTCCTACTCTAGTGTATCCCATCGGAGGAAATTTGGGTGATGGAGTTAACCTGCAGTCTCAAAGGATTAGTAATGCGAATACTGGAAATCAAGGTGGTAATTTAGTGGTATATACATTGAGATCAAAAAATATAATCCACCAGAACAAAGGTTTCATGACAACTATAGGGTTAACTTGAATGCTGCTGAGTCTGAAGGACCTATTGTTCTACATACCTCTATCTCATACTTTAGTGGCAATTAGTAGTCTGATGGAAATATTCATAATGAGAGGTTTGATCTCTGGATCGGTATTAGAATATCCACATGGGCACATGTCCAAGTTGAGAAGTGTTTGCAAAAGTTGTGTAGGTTGACCGGACTTAGACATGGATGTCATTCGACTGAGATTCTTCCCTCTATCATTGACTGGTGAAGCTGTTGTATGTCTTACTGGGCTACTGTAAAATTCAAATCATACATGGGACTCAATTAGTTTAGATGTTCATCGTAAAGTACATCCAGTGTCCAAGAAGCTGAACCTTAAAGATAAACTCAATAACTTCATTGCACTTTCAAGAGAGTCTGTGAGTAGTTCATGGGATAGATTCAGTTCTCTCACAAGAAGTGTTCCAAACCAATGTATTGATGATGAATCACTCAATGAGTATTTCTACATAGGTCAAGATGATAATGTAAAGGCTGTTGTTGATACTATTGCAAGAAGATCATATGGTGAGTGTACATTTAAGGAGATTGCTGAGAAACTTGAGAAGATTTCTCAGAACAATAAAGCATGGAGTACTCGAAGGTCAAACACGTGAAGAAGCCATTTTGCAGTGCAAGCGGCACCTAGTCAAGATGGTGATGATATTCGTGAGGCGTTGACTCAAATGAGGGAAAAACTTGGGTTAGTATTGAAGCATGTCATTAGAGGTGCTGAAAAGATAAATGTGGTGAACTGCTTGCCTAGAAATTAACCACGGTTGAAGACTGTTATAATGAAGAGGATACTTATGCCGTGAATGATCAAACGGAGGGTTTTCTAGCCAACGCCCAAGGTTCAAATTTAGATAATTGGCACTAATGTCAAGGAAACCAAGGCTGGAACTATGGTAACTACAATCGAGAGGGTCACTATGTCTGAGACGGGAACTACAATCGCAACAACAATAATAATCGAATGATTTATGGAAACACAAACGATCAAGTTAGGGATGATGTTCCTTTTTACAATTGGGAATCTGGCACTAGGGAAGCTGGAGGTAGTAGGCCACGGATTGAGGATATGATGCAGAATATGATGAGGAGATTTGATTCTATTGATGAAAATGAGAAAGAGATGTGAAACGACTTGTCTAGTCTTGGTCAAAAAGTTGACGCCCATGTAGTGTAGATCAAGAAACTTGAGCAATAGATGAATCATTTGTCTACTACTGTGAACACACATCACCCTGGCGCACATTCTACAAATACCATCCAAAATTCGAAAAATGATGGGCATTGTATGACAATCACTACTCGAGGAGGTAAGTAGGCCATTGATCCACCTATGTCATTTGAGGTTGAAGTTGAGGTTACTAAAGACGATGATGTGATTGAGGTTACTGGAGAGTCTAACAATTCAAGTGAAAAGGAATCAGAGATAACCCAAAAAGTTGTTCCCATGTCTCTAACTCCACCTCCCTTCCCACGGAGATTAGTGAAGAAGACTAAAGAATAAAAAAACCGCAGGTTTTATTAGTATGTTGAAACAGCTTTCCATAAATGTGCTATTGATTGAAGCTTTGGAGTAAATGCCTGGGTATGCGAATTTTATGAAGGACTTGGTAAGTAAGAAGCAGTCCGTGAGTTTTGAAAATGATGATAGGTTGCAACATTGTAGTGTTATTGCTACTCGGTCCCTAGTGCAGAAGAAGGAGGATTCTGGTGGCTTCATTATTCCTTGTACCATCGAGTTGTTGCACTTTTCTATGGCTCTATGTGATCTGGGTGCAAGCATTAATTTAATGTTATTGTCTATTTACAAGAAGTTGTGCTTGGGAGATCCAAAACTGACTACGATGCGATTGGTTATGGCCGATAGATTGTAAAGAAGCCCATTGGTGTGCTTCAGGATATACTTGTGAAAGTTGAGTCTTTTATCTTTCTGGCGGATTTTGTGATACTCCACTGTGAGTTTGATTTTGAGGTCCCCATTATCCTTGGGAGACCATTACTTACAACTGGGAACGCCTAAGTTGATATGTAGAAAGGGAAGATGAATTTTCTCTTGATTAATAAAGAAGTGACTTTTAACATCTGTAAATCCATGAAGCACAGTAGTGAGCTCAAATCGATATCCGTGTTGAATTTTATTAAAGAGAGTGATTCTAAAGTGTCTATTGAAGAAAGACCGGATGATGATGCATTAGCAGCGGTAATGATAAATTTTGATAGTGATGATATTGAAAACTATGATGAATTAGTCGCCGCACTTGATAGGTTCGAATTCCGTTCAAAATCCTAAGACATTGGATCTAGACTTGAAGAATCGCCACTATCCTCCCATAAGACTGTCTGTTGAGGAGGCTCCAACATTGGAGATTAAATCTCTACCATCACACTTGAGGTATGTATTATTAGGGATAAATGGCAGTTTACGGATCATCATTGCTGGAACACAAGTTGAGGCATTGGTTTCTGTGTTGAAGAGGATCAAGCGGACGATTGGGTGGACCAATGCGGACTTTCTTAGGATTTCTCCCACTTGTTTTCATAAAATCCAACTAATGCCGGATTACAAGCCTAGTATTGAGCACTAGAGGAGATTGAATCCACCTATGCAAGAGGTAGTCAAAGAGGAGATTATCAAGTGGTTTGATGCTGAAGTTATTTATCCCATTGCAGATAGTAATTAGGTATGCCATGTTCAGTGTGTGCCCAAGAAAGGTGGGATTCTGTGGTACCTTATCAAAGAAACGAGCTTGTTCTGATGCATCCCGTGACCGAATGAAGAGTCTACATGGACTACAGGAAACTTAATGCTTGGACTGAAAAAGATCATTTCCTATGCCTTTCATGGATTAGATGTTGGACCGACTTGAGGGAAAGGGTTGATATTGTTTTCTTGACGTAGATTGGCACTACAATCATATTTATATAGCTCTAAAATACCAAGAGAGACCACCTTGACTTGCCTTTATGGGACTTTCGCCTTCAAACGAATGACAATTGGGTTGTGTAATGCTCCAGCAACCTTTCAGCGTTGTATGATATCAATATTATCTGATATGGTAGAGGACACTACTGAAGTATTTATGGATGATTTCTCCATGGTAGGTGACTCTTTTGATAGTTGCTTGAAAAACCTGGCCAAAGTACTTAAATGGTCTGAAGAGTGCAATCTTGTGCTCAATTGGGAGAAATCCCATTTTGTGGTGAAAGTGGGGATGGTGCTTCATCATCGAATTTCTGTAAAAGGTATTGAGGTTGATAGAGAAAAAGTAAGCTTCAAACGCCTATCTCTGTTAAAGGTCTTAAGATTTTTCTTGGGAATACAGGTTTCTAAAGGAGATTCATCTAGGATTTCTCAAAAATTTCACACCCCTTGTGCAAATTACTTGAGAAGGAGTGTAAGTTTGATTTTGATGATGCTTGTTTGAGAGCATTTGGAGAAGCTAGTGTCTGCAATTATCATTATTTCACCGGATTGGGGGCAACCATATAAGGTAATGTGTGATGCAAGTGGAGTGACGTTTGGTGTACTATTGGGACAGAGGCGAGAGAAAACTGTTCATCCTATTTACTATGCCAGCAAAGTTCTCAATGATAAAAACTAATAGATGAATAAAACTTATAGTATTATTTATAGAATCATTAATTTGATTTAAGATCATCTTATGATCAATAACTATTTTCTTATCTAGTTTATATAGGTAGTATGGAATGTATCTTGTCACATAAAAAATTTATATGGAATAATACATAGCCAATAAAGAAGGAAGACGAATATATATGTTCGTGCTATATTCACTCTAGTGTTCCATAAAATATGGCTATGTTTTCACATTATAAGTAAAAGAGAAAATCTATTTTTGAAATAATGAATTTAACATCAAAACTAATAATTCAATGGACTACGTTGATACCCATTGTGTAAGTGAAGAAACTCCTTCGTTTGAGGGAAAAGAACAAAGAATAAAAATAATCAAAGAACAAATATCTTACCCAAATCATATGTTTTTTTCATATATGTTTAATATTATTGTCTTTCTCATAACCTTTCGTCATTGTTAACTCATGAAAATGGTGAGAAAAACACGAATGTGAATTAATGAATGATTCGCTACAAATTTTCAACAACTCTATCTTATGAGGTAGCTCGAATATTGTTGAATTTCGAAGTTAATCAATTTTTGCAAATAATACTTGAAATATTTTAAGCGGAAGAAGAGTAGAGAACTTAAAGAATTTATAGTTTAAAAGTGCAAGGACACCCCTCTATTTATAGCTAAAAAATAGTAGTATGAATAGGTGTTAATTGTGACTTATCCAAAAAGTCACAACGTTTCGAGAAAGCCACTGCTTATTTGAAAAGTCACAATCCTTTGAGAAAGGCATAACTCATCAGAAAAGGCACAACCCTTAGAAAAATCACAATCCATCAAAAAAGTCACAACTCTTTGGAAAAGTCACAATTCATTGAAAAAGTCACAATCCTTTAAATTGAAAATCTATCTACTTTCAGTATAATTCAATTAAATAGATAAATATATAAATAAAATAAATAAAATAAATTGAGTGTTTTTAATTTGGGATATAATACTAATTCAACATTCAAGTTTGGGAGTTCATGAACATAGCCAGACTTATAATCCATGTGTATCAAGTTCAGGAAGATATTATCAAAGACATGGAAGAGTTTGGTAGTAAGACTCTAAGAAATCAAAGCAGGAATCCGACCAGCAGAAGACCAGAAATGTAAATTGGTCCTCTTTTAAGAAAAGGTCGCCTGCAGTTGCTCCATCATCATCTAGTGCTCTGCACCAATGAATAGAGGTGATTTTAAAAAACCAGTACTCACAGAACTTCAGAGCATGACCTACTCAATCTCTGGGTCTTGTGGCACAAGGGGTTATTAATGTAACACCCCGTATCCAAAAAAGACCAAAAATCAGCTTTTTCAGAAATTGCAGGTGCAATCAACGGTCACCATTGATGGATCATAGTATGATCTACAGTCTGTACCGCAGGTCCATAGATTTCCACTGCAGACCCTCCGAAACTTAGTTTAGAAAAATCAGCTAAGTCTCGACCACGGACAAACCTACGGTCCGTAAGTCAGACTAAGGTCCGTAGTCTGTGTCCGTGGTGCAAGACCCCATTACCCAGCCTCTGACATGAACCAAATTGACCAGTACGGTCCGTAGATAGACCTATAGACCGTAGGTGAAAATTAGCAGTCAGTTACGGGAAAAATGTTATTGGGTCAACTTCAAATGGTCTTAACTTTTAGCACAAAATATACTAGGTGTCTCATGACCTATGATATGATAGATAATTAAATTGGGTTTCCACGGCCACCGAGTTTGCAAAAATCCCACCTCCGAGTAAAAATTAAGGACTATTTTAGTGAAGGCCTATCGAGCAGACCCAAACGACGAAACCAAACGACGGACCGTCGATTGAACAACGGTCGTCAGTCTAGGTCATCGATTTTTCTGACAACAATTAACTCAGGGGTCTTTTAGTCTTTTCCTACTTCGTTGGACCCCTAAGATACGTCATTTTCACCCTAAATCATGAGATATTAGTCAGTTTAAGCCTAGAAACATAACTAAAACTTACCTAAGTCAAATCATTAATCAAAACTTATAAAATTAGAAGCAAGAAAGGAGAAAAAGGTCAAGAACCCTAGTTCAAGAACGCAACGAGTTTCCATCAGTTCCAGTCCCAAAATCTAAAGATTTCTCCATGGATTTCATTACCAGGTATGTGGGATTTCACTAGTGTGTTCCTTTCACCCATTAGGTCCCTAGTTTTCAGTAACATTCTTGATTGCCATATCATGATTAGACCTAGGGTTTCTAGAACTTCAACAAAATATCATGAATTAGTTAGTTATATGATCCAAATCATATTACCATGTTATTACTCAGATTATCACATGAATTTCAGAACCCTACCTATGTATTTCCTTAGTTCTTGAATTAAACATTCTAGGTTAGATGTTTTAGTTATTTAGTTATACATGCCTCAGTTATTAATGCATCCGTATCAGATTAATTGTTGCATTCTCAGTTTGCATGTTTAGTTTTAAGCTATCCAATATTTACAAAAAATTAGTCATAATATGTTAATCACTTAATTCATTGGGAGTAGCATAATACCGAGTTAGACTAGGGTTTAGCGTACCCATATAGTCCCAGAACTACTAGACAAGTAGATCGTAAGTCCCCTCGATGGGCATCAGTTAGTGAACACGCCAACATGCCTTTATACCTATGGCAGGGTATATTGGGTCTTCTCGATGAGGCATATACATCGGAATTCACATTTAGCTCATGTGGTTATATTATCGATTATTAGTAGCTCCCACCGTTCAGTCAGACTCTATTGCATTAACCATATTTACAGTTCAATTAGTATTCAGTCTCAGAATGTTATAAATTTGGTCATTGCATCCAGTTAGCTCAGAATTCACCATATCATGTTCAGAATATTATACTTGCTTTTGTGCTTGTTCAGTTATGTTTTATTTCAAATTTACTCTATCCTACATGCTCAATACCTTTAAAGTACTGATGCATACGTGTGCTATATCTTCTCGTGATGTAGGTTTACGTTCTCAGAATCCAGATTGCACTTAGATCAATTACCGATCTGCAGTTCAGCATAATCAATGGTGAGTCTTCATTCTCCGAGGAAAAGAGTCATGAGTTCATTTTACTCTTTTATTCATTTAGTTTCAATTTTTGCTAGACTTAGTTGGGCCTGTCCCAGCATTTCTAGTCAGTTTAAAGGCTATTTTCAAACATAGTTAGTTTCAGCTTAGTATTGAGTTAATATTTTCTTTGTAGTAAACTCATCAGTTTCAAATATCTAAGTTATAATATATGGGTATTCCTGATCTTCATTTTATTTATGATTTAGGTTCTGCATCAGCTTATTATCGTTAGTATGCTCATGATCATGCCAGCAGGGTTAACTTGGGATTACTTGTAGTCCTAGGTCCTGTGTCCACGTCTTCGGGGGTAGCTAGGGGCGTGACAAAAGGACCACTACATATGCTAAGTATGGTAGAAACCACCTAGGAGCGTGTTGTGATGGCTAAAGTGGTAGCATCAAGTTGTGATAGACGGTTTACTTCATGAGAGTGTCCTATGAACAAGCAGGGCAATGGGGGCACCAGAGCCCAATCTTATTTCAGTGGATCCGGCAGACATAGCTAATTCGAGAGGAGCTACTTCAGGTGCAGGAATAGGAGAAAATAGTTTGTATGCTATTAGAAGTCGCCAAGAATAAGAGAATTCACCACATGTTGTCACTCTCATGATCAAAGTCTTTACTCTTGATGTTTATGTATTACTTAATTCCGGGCGAGTCAATCTTTGTGACTCCTTATGTGCTATGAGGTTTGATATTCTTTCGCGAATAGCTTCTTGAGCCCTTCAATGTTTCAACACATGTTGGTGAGTTTATTCTAGAAGAGAGAGTTTATTGTTATTTTACTATCTCCTTCAATTACAAGGACACCATGGCTAACTTAGTTGAGTTATACATGGTGGACTTTGATGTTATTCTTGGTAAGAAGTTGATTCATGCTTGTTATGCCTCAGATTATTGTAGAACTTGTATAGTCAAGTTTCAATTTTCCAATGAGTCTGGTTTAGAGTAGAGGAGTAGTTCACTAGTGCGTAAGGGTCATTTTATTTCATACCTTAAGGCAAGAAAGTTAGTCTGAGTTATCAAGTGTTGACACACCTCTTTTCAATCAGTTCCAGTTGGGAATAAGTTCTTACAAGTCTTTCTAGACGATCTTCCTGTAGTCCCTCCTGAGAGAGAAATAGACTTCGGCATAGATATTCTTCCTTATACTCAACCTATATCTATTCCGCCATATAGACCAGCTAAGTTAAAAGAGAAAAAGGAGTAGTTGAGAGATCTTTGAGACAAGGGTTTCATTCGACCTAGTTTCTTACCTTGAGGCACTTCGATTTTATTTGTGAGGATGAAATATGGTTCCCTTAGAATGTGTATTGATTACCGTTAGTTGAACAAGGTCACAATAAGAATAAATATCCCCTTAGGTGAATTGATGATATTTTCTTATTAACTTTAGGTTCCACTTGATTCAATAAGATAGACCTTAGATCTAGCTATCATCAGTTTAGAGTAAGAGAAAGTGACATCCCGCAGACAACTTCCAGGACCTGTTATGGTCATTGTGAGTTTCTTATCATGTCTTTTAGTTTGGGTAATTCTCCTATAATGTTCATGGATCTTATGAACATAGTGTTTAAGCCATATCTCGACATGTTTGAGATTGTATTCGTTGATTACATATTTATTTATTCGAGGAATGAGGAGGATCATGACAGTCATCTTAGAGCAGTTCTCCAATTCTCATAGATAGAGAGTTGTATGCAAAAAATTTTGAAGTGTGAGTTTGGCTTGAGTTTATGGTGTTCTTAGGCCACACTATGTCTGGAAAAGTCATTTGAGTTGATACTCAAAAGATTGAAGAAGTACGGAACTGTCCCAAATCCATGTCTCTAACTGACATAAGGAGTCATGGGGTAGCTGGTTACTATAGGAGGTTTGTTGAGGGATTTTTGTATGTTTCATCCCCGTTGACGAAGTTGACTCAGAAAATGGCTAAGTTTCAAAGGTTTGAATCTTTTGAGAAGAACTTTCAGGAATTGAAAACTCGATTGACCACTACTATAGTGTTTACCCAACAAGAGGGTAAAAAAGGCTTAGTTGTTTATTGCAATGGATACTGTAACACCTCGTATCCAAAATAAACCAAAAATCAGAAAAATCTGCAGGTGCAGCCGACGTGACCATCGATGCACCGTATCCTAACTCACGGTCTGTCTCGCTCAACCATCGATGGGATCAAAGACTCCCAAAAACTCAGCCGGAAAAAATTGGCTAAGTCTTGATCGACGGACGGACCTATGGTCCGTAGGTCTGACGACGGTCCGTAGTCCGCGACCGTCAATGAAGACCCCATTCACCCACTCTCGAACAAGAACCATGGATGACCAGCACGGTCCATAGGTGGACCCACGGTCCGTAGGTCTGATCGTAGGTTGGAACTAGCAGCTAGTTAGTGGAGAAATGCAGTAGGGTCAACTCAAATAATCATAACTCTTAGAACAAAATGAATAAGGTGTCTCATGACATATCAACAAATACATAATTGAATTAGATTTTCATAGCCACTGACCTTGCTAAAATCAGAGCTTCGAGTAAGGAGTTATGCCCGTTTTAGTGAAGCCCTGTCGAACAGACCAACCTACGGACCCAAACGACGGACCGTCTGTCCAGGTCGTCATTTGGTCCGACAAAAACTTACCCAGGGGTCTTTTGGTCTTTTCCCACTTTCTTTAAACCTTAAGATACATCATTTTGACCCTAAATCATCAGATTTTAGAAAGTTTAAACCTAAAAACATAACTAAACTTACCTAAGTCAAAATCATTAATCAAAAGTTAGGAAATTAGAAGCAAGAAAGGAGAAAAAGCTCAAGAACCCTAGTTCAAGAACGCAACCAGTTTCCAGCAGTTCTAGCCACAAAATCTAAGTACTTTTCTGTGAATTTCATCACCAGGTATGTGAGATTTCACTAGTGGGTTCCTTTCACCCATTGAGTCCCTAGTTTTCAGTCAGATTCTTGATTCTCTTATAATGATTAAACCTAGGGTTTCTAGAACTTCAACAGAACTTTATGAATTTAATAGTTTTATGTTCCAAATCAGATTATTATGTTGTTATTCAGTTTATCGCATGAATTTCAGAACCCTAGCATTGTATTTCTTTAGTTTTTGAATCACACATGTTAGGTCAGATATATCTGTTACTTCAGATATACATGCCTTAGTTATAAATGCATCATTACCAGATTAATTGTTGCATTCTCAATTTGCATGTTTAGTTTTGAGCTATCCAGTATTTATAGAAACTCAGTCATAATCAGTTTATTACAAAATTCATTGGGAGTAGCATAACACCGAGTTGGACAAGGGTTCAGCGTACCCAAATAGTCCCAGAACTACTAGCCAAGTAGATTGTAAGTCCCCTCTGTGGCAATCAATTTAGTGATCACGCCAGCATGCCTTTATACCTTTGGCATGGTATATTGGGTCCTCTCGATGGGGCATATACATCGGACTCTCTGCATTGACCATTTATCAGTATATTCTGTATTCAGTTGTAGCATGTTATAAATTGGTCATTGCATCCAGTTAGCATAGAATTCAGTATATCATGTACTGATTATTATACTTGCTTTTGTGCTTGTTCAGTTATGTTTTATTTCAGCTTTACTCTATCCTACATGCTCAGTACCTTCAAGTACTGACACATACGTGCGCTACATCTTCTCGTGATGTAGGTTCAGGTTCTCAGCAGCCAGATAACGCATAGATCAATTTCTGATCTCCAGTTCAGCAGATTCAATGGTGAGTCCTCATTCTCCGAGGACAACAGTCATGAGTTTTATTTCAGTCTTCAGTCATTTAATTTCAGTTTTGCTAGATTAAGTTGGGGCTTGTCCCAGTATTTCTAGTCTAGTTTAGAGGCTTATTTCAGACATAGTTAGTTTCAGCTTAGCGTTGAGTTGATATTTTCTTGGTATTAAACTCATCGTTTTTCATATATCTCAGATTTAGCATATGGGTATTCCCCATCTTTTCATTTTAAGCATGATTTAGCTTCCGCAACAGTTTATTATTCTTTAGTATGCTCATGATCATGCCATCAGGGTTAGCTTGGGATCACTTGTGGTCCTAGGTTCCGTGTCCGCGTCTCGGGGGTAGCTCGGGGCGTGACAAAACTTGGTATCAGAGCACTAGGTTCAAGAGTCCTAGGATGTCTGAAAATCTGCACTGAGTAGAGTCCTTTTCATGGGTGTGAAGTGCACCACATCTAATGAGAGGGAGGCTATGAAGTAGTTTAAGAAAACTTCACTTTGTTATTACTCTTATCGTGCGTAAGGTATGATCTAATCCCATTCTAACTTGACGTTCTACGTTTTAGATCATGCCTCCTGATGTACCTTGGTTTCACGGTACTTTTAATGCTTTTTCCTTAAGTTTAGAGGGTGTCCAAAGCCTTTTTGTATTGATTTTTGATGTAGGTTTCTCTTTATTTGCACGAAATCTGTCCAAATGATAACGCGGAGGTTTTGAGCAAAAAATTGCAGAAATGACCACCTACGGAGCCCACGATGGTCCGTCGAGACTGTGACAGTCCGTAGGTGGCATCGTAGTGAGAAGAGTAGCTGCTGAAGAAAGATAGGGAAGTCTGACCAAGTGTGGGACTACGAAAGTTCATGACGGACCGTCATAGTCACGACGGTCCGTCCTGCTTGTTCGTTGTGGTTGTCAGAGAGTAGTCCCAGTACCCAATTCCAAGAAGTTTCTAAGTGTTGTGAAACGGAGCTCCTCGACGGACCGTCGTGCTTGCAACGGTCCGTCAGACCTGTCCGTCGAGGGTAACATAGAAGTGATGAAGAAAGCAGCAGAAAATTTTGTCAAGTATGGGACGACGGAGGCCACGACGGTCCGTCATGCCTACGATGGTCCGTCATGTGGGCCGTCGACTGAGACGCGTTTTGGACAGATTTTCATTAATTAGATTCCTTCTTTTATTAGGTTTTGTTTTATTATAAATAGTTCGAAAAACCTCATTTTTGTGGTTAGACTCTTGGATATTTTTTAGTACTCTTCTTTTAGTGTTGAACTATTGGTTTTGGTAATTGATATACTTTTTACGGAATTGATTGTTGGTGTTTTTGTGGATTAATCAAGTGAATTTCTAGAATTTATTCGTTCTCATTAAAGTAAGTGCATGAATTCTTACATTAAAAATATGAATTGTGTGATTATGACCATGGGTAACTAAACTCCATAATTAGGGTTGTGGGAAATATGGGTAAATAACAAAGTAAAATCTAACTAAAATAGCAATTCTAGAATAGTGTCTTGCATGTATTGATAATTCTTTCGTGTAGAAGTCTTTTTAACGGATGGCCAACGTTAGAACTCGCCTTAATGCTACTTGCCAGACCAAGGAGGTAGATAATAGGAAAAGAATTATCAACATAGATTTAGTGTATACTATCTAATAAGCTAGTATAGGTTGGTACGAAGTAATAACTTAGTCAAATATCGATTATGATGCTTAATATGAGGTAAAGATAAGGGTTAGTATAGCAACACACGTAGTCGGACCAAGGTGCGGAGTGAAATTTTCTAGATGCCGGACCAAGGATTTAGAGATATATATCTTATCGCTTTACATGCAAGATACTAGAAAAGAATTGTTATAGCTACAATTACTGAGTTAGGAACCTGTGGGAACACTCAAGCCCTAGTTACTTTTATTATTTGATTAAACTCCAAGATTTGAATCTGTTAGTTGTTTAGTTTAATTTAGTTAATCATTTTTATTAATTTAAGAAAGCCCCCTTTTTGTCATTTGTTTTCTCGGAAAAAAATTGACTAAATAGTAGTAATAATAGAATAAAGTTAAGTCTGAACTATTTTCCTCGTGGGATCGACCCCAACCTCATTAGTTGGGTTTTCTACTTGATACGACCTCTTTACTTCTTATTTGAGAAGTAAGTTCGAGCGTATCAAATTTTGGCGCCGCTATCGGAGATTTTGGCTTTTAGATTAACTTAAAACTTATTACTAAAGTTTAGTCAATATTTTCCTAATTTTACTTTTTCTGTTGTTTTTGTCTCTTGTAGATCTAACTTCCGTGTATGCCAATTAGGCGGAGTAGAAGAGAACCCTTGTTTCCATACGACCACGAATTAGAGCGTACACTACGCAATATGAATCAAAACTTCGGTATTAACGATGATGATCCCCAACCTGAACATTCCAGCTCCAGTTGATGCTCATGGTCGGTTATTACCCGAAAACTATGGTGAAGATGAACAAAGGGGACAAAACCCCGCTCCACGTCCTCAAGAGTACTACAGAGGTTATGATAACATCGCAGACTTTGATGGGCCACTAGTCTTGCCCCCTCTACCACACGGCCACACCTTTGTGGTAACTACTTGTCTGATGCAAATGCTCACTGCTAGAGGTTTATTTTCATGACTACCTTCTGAGGACCCACATGTCCACATTGCTAAGGTAAGGGCAGTGTGCAAAAGTTGTGTAGGGAGGCCCAATTTGAATATGGATGTAATAGGGCTAAGAGTATTTCCTCTCTCACTGACGGGAGAGGCTGCTATTTGGTTTACTGAGGTCCCTTATAACTCAATTTTCACTTGGAATCAACTAAGGGACGCTTTCTTAGCACGTTACCACCCGGTCTCTAAGAAACTAAATCACAAAGACAGAGTGAACAACTTTGTGGCACTACCAGGAGAGTCGGTTAGCAGTTCTTGGGATAGGTTCACTTTATTTTTGAGAAGTGTGCCCAATCACCGCATTGATGATGAGTCACTGAAAGAATACTTCTATCGGGGACAGGATGATAATAATAAAGCAGTATTGGATACTATAGCGGGTGGTTCTTATGGGGAGTGTCCTTATGCCGAGATTGATGAAAAATTAGAGAAAATCTCCTGGAATAATAAAGCTTGGAGTACTAGGAAGTCAGATACTGGAAGAAACACTTTTGCAGTGCAATCCGCACACAACCCAGCCACAGACGAGATTCGTGAAGAGATGGCTCAGATGAGAACGGAGTTTGGGTTGGTATTAAAACATGTCACTGGGGTGAAGAAAAGATAAATGCAGTGAACTACTTGTCTAAACCACCACCACCAAATGATGAATATAATTATGAGGAGGACACCTATGCAGTGAATGAGCATACGGGGGGTTTCTGACCAAATGCCCAAGGCTCCAATCAGGAGAATTGGCGCCAAGGTCAAGGAAACCAAGGTCGGAACTATGGTAATTATAACTGCGAGGGTCATTATGTCTGAGATGGAAATTACAATCGCGATAACAACTTCAACAGGGGTAACTATGGTAACAAAAATGATAGGAGTGGGCCCTATGTTCCTCTTCAAAATCGTGAAGTTGCTCCTAGGGATGGTGGAGGTAGTATGGCGCGAGTTGAGGATATGTTGCACAAAATGATGAGGAGGTTCGATGCTAGTGATGAGCACACTAAAGAGTTAAGGAGTGATTTAGCGGGTATTGGGCAGAAAGTTGATACACATGCAATATCGATTAAGCAGCTTGTGTTGCAAATGGCCCAATTATCTGCGACTATGAACACACGGCAACCGGGAACTCTCCCTAGCAACACTGTCCAAAATCCAAAAAATTATGGACATTGTATGGCAATCACTACTCGGGGTGGTAAGCAAACCATTGACCCACCTATGCCATCTGATGTGGAGAAGGTGATAAGAGATAATGATAAAGTGGTGGAGGTTAGTGGTGAGTTCGAAGATAAAATGGGAAAAGATGTTGAAGTGACCAAAAAGGTGACTCTCATGCCTAGACCACCACCCCCTTCCCTAAAAGATTAGTGAAAAAGACCGATGATGGTAAATATCGGCGTTTTATAACGATGTTGAAACAGCTTTCCATCAATGTCCCTTTGGTAGAAGCTTTGGAACAAATGCCCGGTTACGCCAAGTTTATGAAAGATCTGGTAACGAAGAAAAGATCAGTCACTTTTGAGGATGATGATAGAATGCAGCATTGTAGTGCTATTGCTACAAGATCTCTAGTGCAAAAGAAAGAAGATCCGGGTGCTTTCACTATTCCTTGTACAATCGGGTTATTACTTTTTGCGAAAACAATATGCGATCTTGGGGCAAGCATAAATCTCATGCCCCTCTCGATTTACAAGAAGTTGGGTTTGGGTGACCCAAAGCCCACTGCAATGTGGCTACTGATGGCCGATCGAACAGTAAAAAGACCTATTGGGATACTCCACGATGTGCTAGTAAAAGTGAAGTCGTTCATATTTTCGGCCGATTTTGTTATTCTTGATTGTGAAGTCGATTTTGAGATGCCTATTATTCTTGGGAGGCCATTCCTTGCTACGGGTAGAGCCTTAGTTGATATGGAAAAGGGGAAAATGAAATTTTGGTTGAACAATGAAGAAGTGACCTTCAACATTTGTAGGTCCATGAGGCAGAGTGGTGAGCTCCAATCGGTATCTGCCATATCCTACAAAGTTGAAAAGTCATCTGAATTACAAATAGAAGAACGTCTAGGTATAGAAGCACTAGCGGCAGTGATAAAGAATTTTGATAGCGATTGCATTGAAGAGTATGGGTCATTGGTCGCGGCTCTTGATCGAGGTGATGTTCGGTTTAAACCGAAGAAATATGAGTTAGATATGAAGAATCGCGAGTCTCCACCCACGAAATCATCTATAGAGGAGGCTCCAAAGTTACAACTAAAAGCTCTACCGCCTCATCTGAGGTATGAATTCTTAGGAAATAATGACACTTTGCCAGTAATCATTGCATCAGACCTGAATGTACAACAAGTTTAGAGTTTGGTGAAAGTGTTAAAAAGGTTCAAAAAAGCGATTGTGTGGACTATTGCGGACATTATTGGGATCCCTCCTGGTATTTGTTCTCATAAAATCCAACTAATGCCCGATCATAAGCCAAGTATTGAGCACCAGAGACTCTTAAATCCACCTATGCAAGAGGTCGTGAAGAAGGAAATCATTAAGTGGTTGGATGCCGGGGTAATATATCCGATCGCCGATAGTAGTTGGGTATGCCCTGTTCAGTGTGTACCTAAGAAAGGGGGAATGACTGTGGTCCCCAATGAGAAAAATGAACTTGTTCCAATGAGACCGGTGACCGGATGGAGGGTGTGTATGGATTACCGGAAATTAAATGCATGGACCAAAAAATACCATTTTCTTATGCCCTTCATGGATCAGATGTTGGATAGACTTGCCGGAAAAGGGTGGTACTATTTTCTCGATGGTTATTCGGGGTATAATCAGATTTCTATTGCACCAGAAGATCAAGAGAATACCACCTTTACTTGTCCATATGGGACCTTTGCATTTAAGAGAATGTCGTTTGGATTGTGCAATACACCCGCCACTTTTAAGAGATGTATGATGTCGATATTCTCCGATATGGTGGAGGATACTATTGAGGTGTTCATGGATGATTTTTCTGTGGTTGGTGACTCATTCGAGCGGTGTTTGAGTCATTTATCTGAGGTTCTTAAGAGGTGTGAAGAATGCAATCTAGTACTAAATTGGGAAAAATGCCACTTTATGGTGAAGGAAGGTATTGTTTTGGGTCATCGCACTTTAGAGAAGGATATAGAAGTTGATCGAGCTAAAGTTGAGGTAATAGAGAGACTTCCCCAACCTATCTCTGTAAAAGGTGTGAGAAGCTTTCTTGGGCATGTAGGTTTTTACCGGAGGTTCATAAAATATTTTTCAAAAATTGCGCATCCGTTGTGCAAACTGCTGGAGAAAGAGTGTAAATTTTATTTTGATGAATCTTGTCTTAAAGCATTCGACGAGTTAAAAGAAAAGTTGGTATCTGCACCTATCATTATTTCTCCGGATTATAGCAGTCCATTTAAGGTGATGTGCGATGCTAGTGGGGTTGCTCTTGGTGTGGTATTGGGACAAAGAAGGAACAAAATCCTTCATCCCATTTACTATGCTAGTAAAGCCCTCAATGAAGCCTAGAAGAACTACACAGTGACTGAGCAAGAGCTCCTTGCAGTAGTCTTTGCTTTTGAAAATTTTTGATCCTATTTTCTAGGTACTAGAGTTATAGTGCATACTGACCATTCTGCTTTGAGATATTTGATGGCAAAGAAGGACGCGAAACCGAGGTTGATTCGTTGGGTATTACTATTGCAAGAATTTGACTTTGAGGTGAGAGATAGAAAAGGGACCGAGAATCAAGTTGCTGATCACTTATCCCGTTTAGAAGATGAAGCAATGAGAGAGTTGGGGGATAATACTGAGATTGATGATACCTTCCCCGATGAGCATGTATTGGCTGCCTCTCAAGACTTGATTCCATGGTTCACAGATTTTGCGAATTATCTGGCTAGCGATATTGTTCCACCGGACTTGTTCTTTCATCAAAGGAAAAAGTTCATGTACGATGTGAAGAAGTTCTTTTGGGATGAACCATACTTATATAGGAGTTGTGCCGATGGGCTTATTCGGCGTTGTGTGCCAGAAGTTGAGATGTTGAGTGTCTTGGAGGCATGTCATTCTTCACCCGTAGGTGGACATCATAGTGGTATCCGAACCGCTCATAAGATCTTACAATGTGGCTACTATTGGCCAACTATTCATCAAGATGCTCATGATTTCGCCTAAGCATGTGATAGATGCCAACGAGATGGCGGCATTTCAAGAAAGCAAGACCTCCCTTTAAATCCCATTCTTGTGATTGAGTTATTTGATGTTTTGGGTATTGACTTTATGGGTCCTTTTGTGAGTTCTCATGGGATGAAGTACATTCTAGTAGCGGTTGATTATGTGTCTAAATGGGTGGAAGCTGTCGCCCTCGCAAATGATGAAGGGAAGAGTGTCACCGCGTTCTTGAAAAAGAATATATTTTCTCGATTTGGTACCCCAAGGGCAATTATTAGTGATGGGGGATCCCACTTTTGCAACAAGTTGTTTAAGGGATTATTTGAGAAATATGGGGTTCGCCATAATGTGGCCACTTCTTACCATCCTCAAACTAGTGGGCAAGTCGAGGTGTCAAATCGGGAGATCAAGCAGATTCTGTCAAAAATAGTAAACGCTAGTAGAACGGACTGGTCAAGGATGCTTGATGATGCTCTTTGGGCCTAACGGACAGCATATAAGACTCCCATAGGTATGTCTCCATACCAACTTGTATATGGGAAAGCTTGTCACCTACCGGTTGAATTAGAGCATAAAGCCATGTGGGCTATGAAGAAGTTGAAAATGGATTGGAATGAAGCTGTAGAACAGCGGTTAAATGGGTTGAATGAAATCAATGAATTTCGCCTAAAAGCTTATGAAAGTTCAGCCCTCTACAAAGAAAAGATGAAGAAATACCATGACCAAAGATTGAGAAACGCGATTTTATAGTTGGGGATTTGGTGCTTTTATTCAATTCTAGGTTGCGTTTGTTTTCGGGCAAGCTCAAGTCCAAATGGACTGGCCCTTACTTGATCACCCAACTATTCCCTCACGGAGCGGTTAAGTTGGAAAACAAGGAAGGTGAACGAACAACGAATCAAAATCTATTTGGGACATGCTGAATCAGCGAATGAAGTGATCGAGGCATACCATCTTGATAAAGTATGAGTAATCGAGTATCCTCCATCGTGCCGCGATGTTAAATCAAGCGCTGGTTGGGAGGCAACCCAATATGTATCCTCTAAGCCAACTATAGTTTTTTATGACTTTCTAGTAATAGTCGCATTTTCTTTGTTTTTCGTTTTGTTAGAAGTGTTGGCTAGAGCGTAGTTTAGGGTCCGTGTCCACTAAGTGTCCAGTCAAACACATAGAGAATATCTTAATGGGTGTTAACTTTGCAGGTAGTACATCACCAGAAAAATCTGCAGAAATTGGTCTGAAACACCCAGTGACGGATCCATCGACGGACCGTCACGCTTGCAATGGACCATCACAGAAATCCGTCGTACCAGGTAAGTTTGTCTATTTTTTTAAAATTAGGTCACCCGCGATGGAACCCACGTCGGACCGTCACACTTGTGATGGATCATCGTCGGGGACTCGTCGCATTAATACCCAGCAACCCGACCTGACCCGACCGGCGAATATTAAAAGTTTTAAACCTTTTAAACTTCCCACCCCTTTATTTCAATCGTTTCTTTTCCATCACTTCTCCCATTTCCTCTCTTTTCAACTCCCTCCAACTCTAATTCTCTTCCCAAACTCCTGATTCACCATCCCTTCCCTAATTCCCCAAATCTTCCTCCTCCCAAATCTCCCTGCTTCTTCAAAGTATTCTGCTGGTCGGAGTCCACGTTTTTTTTTTTGCTGATCTTCATAGTTGTGTGCCTCACCCGGTTCTTCCTCTTCTCAAATTCTCAGGTATGTGGTTCTGATCTCTAACCCATTTACATTTCATTATTGTCTTCACATTCTACAGGCTTGTTTTTGAATGTTGGGTCTTTGATTTTTGGCACCTCTTGTATACTGAAGACCTCATTCCATGCCTTAAGTCCCATCATATAAGTAAAAATGATTTGGGTATTGGGTTAACCGAATCAAAGAGGGGGGATTATGTTTTTGTAACTTGTTCTGACCTAGGTTGCTAGTCCCCCGAGTTGACATGCTAAAACTCGAGACATTGGTACTTTAGCATTGCTAGTTTGTTGGGTATTTGGGTTCAAAATATGTGGGTTAATATTGACTCTTTCGTTTGGAATCTCAGGGGATGATTGTGGCATCCTCAGTTCTATCACTAAATGACAGAACGAGACCCCATCGATGGATCGTCGTACCAACGACGGACCATCATGGGGTCCGTCCCATCAACCCACGATTTATTCTCTCCAAGTGTCCACTGACGGACCTATACGACCGACCGTCGTGCACAACTGTCATGGTTGGCAGAGACCCCATTCCTAAGGGTCTCTAAACTTTTTCTAAGTTTCCCATGACGGACCTATACCACGGACCGTCGTGCCCACGACGGTCTGTCCTACACAACCGTCATGGTTTTCAGAGACCCTACTCCTAAGGGTCTCCAAACTTTTTCTAAGTGTCCCATGACGGACCTATACGACTGACCTTCATGCCCACGACGGTCCGTCCTGCTTAACCGTTATGACTGCCAGAGACTCTCTTTCTGAGGGTCTCCAAAAACATTCAGTTAAGTAATTCATGACGGACCTCCATGACGGTCCGTCATACTCACGACGGGCCGTCAATTGGTACGTCGTGCTTCACAGACACTACAGAGATACCATTACAACTTTGGTCTTATGTTTTTTGTTTTCGTCTTTGCATGTCTCGTTTTCTCCTACTGGTACTAATTGTTATTCTTTACAGGTACTGACAGTTATGGCACCGAAGCAAGATCAAGTTTACGCACGAGGGCGTTCAAAGTCCGTCGCCCCGTCTGCCCGACTGGTCATTGGCTCTGATGATGAGCATGACCCCGAGTACGTGCCCCCAGGAACTGCCACTCCTGTACGGGCTGCACGTGCAACCAGAGCCACGCCCAAGAAGGTGATGTCTGACGTAGTCACTGCCTCCCAGTCTGATGAGGAGCGCATACTGACCGGCACACCTTCTGGGTCAGCTGCACAGGATGAAGGAGCGTCTGGCTCCTTAGGAGTATCCTGGTCGGAGGAAGTCTCCGGGTCTGCTGAAGCCTCTGCGCCCGCCACAGCTTCACAGTCTGCCTCGTCTTATGAGGCCGACATTACTGATTCCACTCCAGCTTCACCGACTAGAGTTCCCGCCTCGGTTTTTGACCAGCCTAACCGGTGGTGTGTCGAGGGGCAATACCAAGTGTATTCTTACGCCAAGCTGCTAAATGATAAGGGCGACATGACCCGGACCCTTACACTGGAGAGGCGGGTCCTTACAGGGAGTCTCCCCACCATGCCGGATATCCATACTCTCTTCACCAGACACCGGCTAGAGTGGACGACTCGTTCTTTGGGCCGATACAGTGAGGAGTTGGTCCAAGAGTTCTACGCCTCGTATGTGGCTACTCTTCGATCACAGATTGATAGGCGGGCTGCCCCCACCAAACAGGCCCCACTTGATCACATCAGAGTCCGCGGCAAGCGGGTAGACATCTCCTTGCCAGCCATCCACTGGTATCTATACGGCGAGGATGTTGATGCCACCAGGACCCCTCTCACCGCCGAGTTCGACTACCGGTGGCAACTTGTTAAAGATGGACGGTTCTTGCGTGAGCCAACACTGAGAGAGACCACCAAGAGGTGGATGGCCCAGCACTTATCTATTGATGGAGAGTCTGCTGACTGGGTTATGGAGACGAAGGGACCCATCAAGAAGGCTTACTTGACCTTCACGGCCAAGTTTTTATGGTTGATAGTCCGCCACTGCCTTTCCCCCACTGTTGCAGATAATATAGTTACATGGGATCGCGCAGTTCTGATGGCAGCGATGATAGCAGGGTTTGAGGTTGACTTCGCTTGGCTTCTGCAGGCGGTCATGCACGAGAGGGCCTTCAAGGTCATCACTACTTACCCATTTCCGTGCATGGTTTTCTCTTTATGAAGGTCCGCAGGTGTGCCCATTTGGTACATAGATCAGCTGAAGACCCCGCAGGGCAATGTTGATATCGGCCTCATCAGAGATGAGGCCAATAAGTTGGCTCCGCACAGAGGTCCCCGCCCTGAGGTGCCTCCGCTTGGTGAGAAACTGGCGGATACTGTAGAGCATGCCCAAGCGGCTACCCAGGCTCCTTCTGCACCCACTGACACTACCCCGGTCGAGTCTATCTCGGGTAGTAGCACTGCCCTGAGCTCCTCTCATTCGGCTCCTTCCGCCACTCTGGTCCTACTTGCTAGGGTCCAGAAACTTGAGGCTCAGATGGCCACACTTCTGCATCACATCCAGCCTTGGATGCAGAGGTCTATTGCTGAGGCGGAGGAGCGCATGGAGCGTAAGATGGCCCAGCACACGGAGAGGAAGATCTTGGAGGTTCATCAGCGATTGGACGCTTTTGAGTTGCGGGTGCTAGCCCAGCCAGCCCCTCCGGTGGATGTGTCGACCCTTCAAGCTGCGGTTGAGAGTTTGTGAGTGGATCTTGAAACGATCCTAGAAGCTAGGGTGCCTGAGTCTGAGGCCCCTTCTGCAGATCCTTCTGAGGACACAGTGCTGGCTGCGTTATTCCCCACTTGTGAGGTTCAACCACCTCCCCCACGAGAGCATGCCAAGAGGCGCAGGGGTCGAGAGGAGGATGAGTCTAGGGCGAGGAAGAAGGAGCGCTGTGAGATGGAGGCTGCGAGGAGAGCCTCGATTGCTAATGAGGAGGCTCGTACGTTGAGGGCTGTAGAGGTAGCTGTTGGTGCGTCTAGCTCCAGAGTTGTGGAGACAGTGAGAGGCACTACTGATGGTGCTGTTGCTGCTGAGGACACTACTGAGGGTGTCCAACTACAGAGGGAGTGGGTTCCGGGGAATCGGACCCACCAGCTTGCTAATCGCCGGCGCTTTGTGCCTTAGGTTTGTTCCACCTACCACTCGATTATTTTAGGTTCTTTTATGCATTGGGGACAATTGCATATCTTTTTGTTGGGGGTGGGGTAAATGGAAAGTGAGTGCTAGGGTGAAGTCTGAGTAGCCCAATTCACAATCCTCTTTTGGGGTTTTCTTGCATGTGTTCTTTTTCCCCAAGAGACTGACTACTTTTATTGTGGAACCGGCATGTTATATCTTGTGTACATAGTATAACTCTAAAGCATGATGGCTAAAATAGATATAATATCCCGATGTAATGAAAATGATGCATGACAAGGCATAGTAACTGATAAATGTGTGGCTCTAAGCATGACATAGAAATACACTACTGCATGACCCTGAATCTAAGACTCGAACTAGGTGTCTGATAATCTGGTAGTGTAACGAGATGTCAAGTGAATGTGAGGAAAATTCGAATGATCCACCATTGATAATGAGCTAGAACTTGCCTGGTTAGTCTTGCTGAAATTAAGTCGAAATAAACAATTAGGAAAGGATCATAGGCCCTTGTTCGAAATAGTCAATCTTGAGCCTAAAAATAACAGAAAACCAAAGGAAGTTAATCCCTTATTGATCCAAATGATTTGAGCTTAAAATAGATCTTTCTTTTTCTCCCAACTGATCTTCTTTGGGAACAATGTGTTGGTCCTGGTCCCTCCTTGGATATGTGCACCTCAGTTTATGCCAAAAGCATAAGTGGAGGGTGGCTAATGCAGAAAGCAACCTTGTCGTGGCCCTGACCCAACCATAGGTATTGTGAACCTTGACTCATGGCAAAATCATGAGTTGAGGGTGGCTCTTATAAGGAATACTCCGGAAAGTGGGGTTGAAAGAATAAAGAGGAAGAAAGAACAAAACAAAAGTGACTAGAATATATATATATATATATATATATATATATATATATATATATATATATATATAAAATAAATAACAAGAAAAGAGAAAAAGTCACTTACGCATAAGGAGAAGAAAGGCAAAACAACAAGGTGTTAGAAAATTGAGAAATAGGGCGAAATAAAATGGAAAAAAGGTGGTACGCTTAGCCGATATGTCAACAAGTCACTAAAGTATACCTAAATATACCCTACCTGACCCTGAGCCTATGTTACAAGCTAAGAAAGTCCTATCGTGATCCTAAGAGTTGTTATGACGAATTTAAAGTAGTGAAAATAAGAGCAAGCTTATGGCAATATGTATAAATGAGTTGTGAAGTTGTTCTGATGTTCTGAGTGCGAGTGTTGAAAAGTAATCCTTATACTCAAACTGAAATCATTGTGTGAAAAATGAGGATGCTATTTTGAAGTAAGGACACTAGTTGCAATACCAGAAAAATTAGCACCTTGGTGAGAAATTGAAGAGGATAGGTGTCAGTGCGTAGTGAGTCTGTGTCATGGTCTGATCCACATAATTCAAGCCTAATAGTGATAGCATGCATGAACATAATGAGAATTATCGGGATTGATAGCCAAATGATTGCGAAAGATAAAATATGGATACTCTTGTACAAAGATTTTGTAGTGAGTTATAGTGCGTCGCTTGAGGACAAACAATGAATTTAAGTTTAGGGTGTTGATGTATCGTGGTTTCATGGTACTTTTAATGCTTTTTCCTTAAGTTTAGTGGGTGTCCAAAGCCTTTTTGTATTGATTTTTGATGTAGGTTTCTCTTTATTTGCAGAAAATCTGTCCAAATGATAACGCGGAGATTTTGAGCAGAAAATTGCAGAAATGACCACCTACGGAGCCCACGACGGTCCGTCGTGACTGTGACGGTCCGTAGGTGGCATCTAGTGAGAAGAGTAGTTGCTGAAGGAAGATGGGGAATTTTGACCAAATGTGACACTACGAAAGTTAATGACGGACCGTCATAGTCACGACGGTCCGTCCTGCTTGTTCGTTGTGGTTGTCAGAGAGTAGTCCCAGTACCCAATCCCAAGAAGTTTCTAAGTGTTGTGAAACGGAGCTCCTTGACGGACCGTCGTGCTTGCAACGGTCCGTCAGACCTGTCCGTCGAGGGTAACAGAGAAATGATGAAGAAAGAAGCAGAAGATTTGGTCAAGTATGGAAAGACGGAGGCCATGACGGTTCGTCATGCCTACGATGGTCCGTCACGTGGGCCATCGACTCAGACGCGTTTTGGACAGATTTTCGTTAATTAGATTGCTTCTTTTATTAGGTTTTGTTTTATTATAAATATTTCGAAAAACCTCGTTTTTGGGGTTAGACTCTTGGATATTTTTTAGTGCTCTTGTTTTAGTGTTGAACTATTGGTTTTGGTAATTGATATACTTTTTACGGAATCGATTGTTGGTGTTTTTGTGGATTAATCAAGTGAATTTCTGGAATTTATTCGTTCTCATTAAAGTAAGTGCATGAATTCTTACATTAAAAATATGAATTGTGTGATTATGACCATGGCTAACTAAACTCTATAACTAGGGTTGTGGGAACCATGGGTAAATAACAAGGTAAAATCTAACTAAAATAGCAATTCTAGAATAGTGTCTTGCATCTATTGAGAATTCTTTCGTGTAGAAGTCTTTTTAACGGATGGCCAACGTTAGAACTCGCCTTAATACTACTTGCCGGACAAAGGAGGTAGATAATAGGAAAATAATTATCAACATAGATTTAGTGTAACTATCTAATAAGCTAGTATAGGTTGGTACGAAGTAATAACTTAGTCAAATATCGATTATGATGCTTAATATGAGGTAAAGATAAGGTTTAGTATAGCAACACACGTAGCCGGACCAAGGTGCGGAGTGAAATTTTCTAGATGCCGGACCAAGGATTTAGAGATACATAACTTATCGCTTTACATGCAAGATACTAGGAAAGAATTGTTATAGATAGAATTACCGAGTTAGAAACCTGTAGGGAACACTCAAGCCCTAGTTACTTTTATTATTTGATTAAACTCCAAGATTTGAATTTGTTTGTTGTGTAGTTTAATTTAGTTAATCATTTTTATTTATTTAAGAAACCCCCCTTCTTGTCATTTGTTTTCTCGGAAAATAATTGACTAAATAGTAGTAATAATAGAATTAAGTTAAGTCTGAACTATTTTCCTCGTGAGATCGACCCCAACCTCATTAGTTGGGTTCTCTACTTGATACGACCGCTTTACTTCTTATTTGAGAAATAAGTTTGAGCGTATCAAATTTTAGTCTATCCCGGGTAGTAGCACTGCCCTGAGCTCCTCTCGCTCGGCTACTTCCGCCACTCTGGTCCCTCTTGCTAGGGTCCAGAAACTCGAGGCTCAGATGGCCACACTTCTGCATCACATCCAGCCTTGGATGCAGAGTTCTATTGTTGAGGCGGAGGAGCGCATGGAGCGTAAGATGGCCCAGCACACGGAGAGGAAGATCTTGGAGGTTCATCAGTGATTGGACGCTTTTCAGTTGCGGGTGCTAGCCCAGCCAGCCCCTCCGATGGATGTGTCGACCCTTCAGGCTGCGGTTGAGAGTTTGTGAGTGGATCTTGATCCGATCCTAGAGGCTAGGGTGCCTGAGTCTGAGGCCCTTTCTGCAGAGCCTGCTGAGGACACAGTGTTGGCTGTGTTATTCGCCACTTCTGAGGTTCCACCACCTCACCCGTGAGAGCATGCCAAGAGGCGCAGGGGTCGAGAGGAGGATGAGTCTAGGGCGAGGAAGAAGGAGCGCCGTGAGATGGAGGCTGCGAGGAGAGCCTCGATTGCTAATGAGGAGGCCCGTACGTTGAGGGCTGTAGAGGTAGCTGCTGGGGCATCTAGCTCCAGATTTGTGGAGACAGTGAGAGGCACTACTGATGGTTCTGTTGCTGCTGAGGACACTACTGAGGGTGTCCAGACTACAGAGGGAGTGGGTTCCGGGGAACCGGACCCACCAGCTTGCTGATCGCCGGCGCTTTGCGCCTCAGGTTTGTTTCACCTACCACTCGATTATTTTAGGTTCTTTTATGCATTGGGGACAATTGAATATCTTTTTATTGGGGGTGGGGTAAATGGGAAGTGAGTGCTAGGGTGAAGTCTGAGTAGCCCAATTCACGATCCTCTTTTGGGGTTTTCTTGCCTGTGTTCTTTTTCCTCAAGAGACTGACTACTTTTATTGTTGAACCGGCATGTTATATCTTGTGTACATAGTATAACTCTGAAGCATGATGGCTAAAACAGATATGATATCCCGATGTAATGAAAATGATGCATGACTAGGCATATTAATTGATAAATGTGTGGCTCTAAGCATGACATAGAGTACACTACTGCTTGACCCTGAATCTAAGACTCGAACTAGGTGTCTGATAATCTTGTAGTGTAACGAGATGTCAAGTGAGTGTGAGAAAAATTCGAATGATCCACCATTGATACTGAGCTAGAACTTGCCTGGTTAGTCTTGCTGAAAGTAAGCCAAAATAAATAATTAGGAAAGGATCATAGGCCCTTGTTCGAAATAGTCAATCTTGAGCCTAAAAATAACAGAAAACCAAAGGAAGTTAATCCCTTATTGATCCAAATGATTTGAGCTTAAAATAGATCTTTCTTTTTCACCCCAACTGATCTTCTTTGGGAACAATGTGTTGGCCCTGATCCCTCCTTGGACATGTGCACCTCAGTTTATGCCAAAAGCATAAGTTGCGGGTGGCTAATGCAGAAAGCAACCTTGTCATGGCCCTGACCCAACCATGGGTATTGTGAACCTTGACTCATGGCAAAATCATGAGTTGAGGGTGACTGTTATATGGAATACTCCGGAAAGTGGGGTTGAAAGAATAAAGAGGAAGAAACAACAAAACAAAAGTGACTAAAAAAAATAATATATATAAAATAAAACACAAGAAAAGAGAAAAAGTTACTTACTCATAAGGAGAAGAAAGGGAAACAACAAGGTGATAGAAAATTAAGAAATAGGGCGAAATAAAACGATAAAAAGGTGGTACGCTTAGCCGATATGTTAAGGAGGTAAACAAGTCACTAAAGTATACCTAAATATACCCTACCTGACCCTGAGCCTATGTTACAAGCTAAGAAAGTCCTATCGTGATCCTAAGAGTTTTTATGGCGAACTTAAAGCAGTGAAAATAAGGACAAGCTTATGACAATATGTATAAATGAGTTGTGAAGTTGTTCTGATGTTCTGATGTTCTGAGAGCGAGTGTTGAAAAGTAATCCTTATACTCAGAGTGAAATCATTGTGTGAAAAATGAGGATGCTATTTTGAAGTAAGGACACTAGTTGCAATACCGGAAAAATTAGCACCTTGGTGAGAAATTGAAGAGGATAGGTGTCAGTGCGTAGTGAGTCTGTGTCATGGTCTGATCCACATAATTCAAGCCTAATAGTGATAGCATGCATGAACATAATGAGAATGATCGGGATTGATAGCCAAATGATTGCGAAAGATAAAATATGGATACTCTTGTACAAAGATTTTGTAGTGAGTCATAGTGCGTCTCTTGAGGACAAACAACGAATTTAAGTTGAGGGTGTTGATGTACCGTGGTTTCACGGTACTTTTAATGCTTTTTCCTTAAGTTTATTGGGTGTCCAAAGCCTTTTTGTATTGATTTTTGATGTTGGTTTCTCTTTATTTGCAGAAAATCTGTCCAAATGATAACGCGGAGGTTTTGAGCAAAAAATTGCAGAAATGACCACCTACGGAGCCCACGACGGTCCGTCGTGACTTTGACGGTCCGTAGGTGGCAACGTAGTGAGAAGAGTAGCTGCTGAAGAAAGATGGGGAAGTTTGACCAAGTGTAGGACTACGGAAGTTCATGACGGACCGATATAGTCACAACGGTCCGTCCTGCTTGTTCGTTGTGGTTGTCAAAGAGTAGTCCCAGTACCCAATTTTAAGAAGTTTCTAAGTGTTGTGAAACGGAGCTCCTCGATGGACCGTCGTGCTTGCAACGGTCCGTCAGACCTGTTCATCGAGGGTAACAGAGAAGTGATGAAGAAAGCAACAGAATATTTTGTCAAGTATGGGACGACGGAGGCCACGATGGTCTATCATGCCTACGACGGTCCATCACGTGGGCCGTCGACTCATACGCGTTTTTGACAGATTTTCATTAATTAGATTTCTTCTTTTATTAGGTTTTGTTTTATTATAAATAGTTCAAAAAACCTCGTTTTTGGGGTTAGACTCTTGGATATTTTTTAGTACTCTTGTTTTAGTGTTGAACTATTGGTTTTGGTAATTGATATACTTTTTACGGAATCGATTGTTGGTGTTTTTGTGGATTAATCAAGTGAATTTCTGGAATTTATTCGTTCTCATTAAAGTAAGTGCATGAATTCTTACATTAAAATATGAATTGTGTGATTATGACCATGGCTAATTTAACTCCATAATTAGGGTTGTGGGAACCACGGGAAAATAACAAGGTAAAATCTAACTAAAATAGCAATTCTAGAATAGTGTCTTGCATGTATTGATAAGTCTTTCATGTAGAAGTCTTTTTAACGGATGGCCAACGTTATATCTCGCCTTAATGCTACTTGTCGGACCAAGGAGGTAGATAATAGGAAAAGAATTATCAACATAGATTTAGTGTATACTATCTAATAAGCTAGTATAGGTTGGTACAAAGTAATAACTTAGTCAAATATCGATTATGATGCTTAATATGAGGTAAAGATAAGGGTTAGTATAGAAACACACGTAGCCGGACCAAGGTACGGAGTGAAATTTTCTAGATGCCGGACCAAGGATTTAGAGATACATAACTTATCGCTTTACATGCAAGATACTAGGAAAGAATTGTTATAGCTAGAATTACCGAGTTAAGAACCTGTGGGGAACACTCAAGCCCTAGTTACTTTTATTATTTGATTAAACTCCAAGATTTGTATCTGTTAGTTGTTTAGTTTAATTTAGTTAATCATTTTTATTAATTTAAGAAACCCCCCTTTTTGTCATTTGTTTTCTCGGAAAATAATTGACTAAATAGTAGTAATAATAGAATAAAGTTAAGTTTGAACTATTTTCCTCGTGGGATCGACCCCAACCTCATTAGTTGGGTTCTCTACTTGATACGACCGCTTTACTTCTTATTTGAGAAGTAAGTTTGAGCGTATCACCTCCTCGTAGAGCTAACGCTAGGAATGCAAATGCCAGGACTGCAAACACAGCTCCTCCAGTCCCATATCAAGAAGTCTCCAATGTTGAGTTCTAGAGTGCCATACAGATGTTGGATCAGAGTATGACCCACTAGAACAATCGGGTTCATGCTCCTCTAAATGAAAATGGTGGATCAGCAGCAGCAAGGGTCCGTGACTTTGTTAGGATGAATCCGCCTGAGTTCTTAGGATCGCAGACTAATGAGGATCCTCAGAATTTCTTAGACGAAATCAAGAAGATCTTTGAGGTGATAAAGGTTACTGGGAATGATCGGGTTGAGTTGGCGTCATACTAGATGAAAGACGTGGCTCATATCTGGTACACTCAGTAGAAGGAGAATAGGGGTGCAAATGCAACTCTTATTACTTGAGAGTGCTTCAGTGAAACTTTTCTCGATAGGTTTTTCCCCATAGAGTTGAGAGAAGCAAAGGATCAAGAATTCATGAACTTGAGGCAGGGAAACATGACAGTCCAAGAGTATGGGCTGAAGTTTAACCAACTCTCTAGGTATGCTCCTCACATGGTTGTTGACTCAAGGGATCAAATGAATAAGTTATTGTATGGAGTGTCGGATTTGGTGAAAACAGAGTGCAGAAATGCTATGTTACTAGGAGATATGAACATCTCTAGGATTATGACTCATGCTCAGCAGGTTAAGGGTGATAAGCTTAGGGAACAGACCAAAGAGTATAAGAAGGCTGTGACTGGGAACTATGACTATTCTTAGTCGAAATCGGGTGGTGGAAATCGCTCGCAGAGTCAGCAGAAGTTCTCATCTCCAGCCCCTTCATCATCTAGTGTTCCATCCTCCAAGAACAGGTATGACCAGAAGGGTAGAGCACCAGGCTCTAAGTCTCAGGGAAGTGTTTCAGGCACCAAGACTTACCCCACTTGCCCTAAGTGTGGTAAGAACCATCTCGGCGAGTGTCTTGCAGGAAAAGAAAAATGTTTTGGGTGCGGTCAGTCTAGTCACAGGTTGAGGGATTGTCCTTCTAAATATGGTCAAGGAGGTGAAATGGTAGAGCTCAGTCTACAACCTCAGCAGCACCAGCAATTCGCCCGACTCAGCAGTGTAACTCATCTGGTACAGGTGACGGTCAACGCCAAAATAGTTTGTATGCTCTTCAGGCTTGCCAGGATCAGGAAGGTTCTTCTGATGTAGTCACTGGTACGTTACGAATCTTTGACCTTGATGTTTATGCATTGTTAGATCTAGGGGCTACTCTTTCTTTTGTAACTCCTTACATAGCAGTCCAATTCAGGGTCAATCCATAAATTCTCTTAGAACCTTTATCAGTCTTTATTCCAGTCGGTGACCCAGTTATAGCTAGACGGGTATACAAAAATTGCCCTGTCAGAGTCTCTCAAAAAGTCACCTCAGCAGATCTTGTAGAGTTACAAATGGTAGACTTCGATGTCATTTTAGACATGGATTGGTTACATTCATGATATGCTTCAGTCGATTATAGAACTAGTATTGTTCGTTTTCAGTTTCCAGACGAACCAATCTTAGAATGGAAAGGTAGTAGCTTAGCGCCTATGGGTCAATTTATTTCTTAGCTTAAGGCCAGAAAGTGATCTCTAAGGGTTATCTCTATCATCTAGTTCGGGTTAAGGATTCTAGATCTGAAACCCCAACTATTGAGTCAGTTCCAATAGTCAGTGAATTTCTAGAAGTGTTTCCAAAAGATCTTCCCGGAGTTCCTCCAAAAAGGGAAATCGACTTTGGAATTGATCTCCTTCCAGATACCCAACCAATTTCTATTCCTCCTTACAGAATGGCTCTAGCAGAGCTTAAGGAATTTAAAAAGCAGTTGAAATACCATATAGATAAGGGTTTCATCAGACCTAGTATTTCCCCATGGGGTGCACCAGTGTTGTTCGTAAAGAAGAAAGATGGTTCTCTCAGAATGTGCATTGACTATAGACAGTTGAACAAGGTCACAATCAAGAATAATTATCCCATACCCAGGATTGATGACTTGTTTGACCAACTTCAGGGTGCTAGTCATTTCTCAAAGATAGACCTCAGATCGGGTTATCATCAGCTCAGAGTCAGAGATAGTGACATTCCAAAAACAGCCTTCAGAACTCGGTATGATCATTATAAATTTGTAGTTATGTCGTTTGGACTAACCAATGCTCCTGCAGCTGTCATGGATTTGATGAACAGAGTGTTCAAACAGTACTTGGACTTGTTCGTTATTGTCTTCATCGATGATATCCTCATTTACTCTAGGAATGAGGAAGAACATGAAAGTCATTTGAGAGTTGTTCTTCAGACTCTCAAAGATCGCCAGTTATTCGCTAAGTTTAGCAAATGTGAGTTCTAGTTGCAATCTGTTGTTTTCCTTGGTCACATTGTATCTAACGAAGGGATCCGAGTGGATTCACAGAAGATAGAAGCACTGAAACAATGTCCCAGACCTACCTCTGCTACAGATATCATAAGTTTCTTAGGTCTAGAGGGTTATTATAGAAGGTTCGTGGAAGGATTTTCATCGATAGCCTCACCATTGACTAGGTAAACATAGAAGATTGTCAAGTTTCAATAGTCAGATGATTGTGAGAAAAGTTTTGCAGAGTTAAAAACTAGATTGACTACAGCTCCTATTTTGACTCTACCAGAGGGGTCAGATGGTTATGTGCTCTATTGCGACACATCCAGAGTTGGCCTTGTTTGTGTATTGATGCAGCGAGATAAGGTTATAGCTTATGCTTTTAGACAGCTTAAGGTGCATGAGAAGAACTATCCAACTCATGACCTCGAGCTTGTAGCAGTGGTATTTGCACTCAAGATATAGAGACACTATTTGTATGGTGTTCATGTAGATGTGTTCACTGACCATAAGAGCCTTCAGTATGTGTTCACCCAGAAAGAGTTGAATCTTCGCCAGAGGAGATGGCTTGAGTTCTTTAAGGATTATGATATGAGTGTGCATTATCATCCCAGTAAGGCGAATGCAGTAGCAGACGATATTAGTAGACTATGTATGGGTAGTGTAGCCCATGTTGAGGAAGAAAGAAAGGAGCTAGTGAAGGATGTTCACATGCTTGCTCGCTTGGGAGTTCGCCTTATGAGCATATCAGACAATGGTGTAGCAGTTCAGAATGGGGCAGAATCTTCTTTGGTAGTGGAGGTTAAGGAAAAGCAAGACAGTGATCCAATCTTTCTTGAACTAAAAGGTGCAGTCCACAATCAGAGAGTGGAGGTTTTCTCCCAAGGGGGAGATGGTGTACTTCGCTACCAGGGTAGATTGTGTGTTCGTGATGTGGGTGAGTTAAGATAACATATTCTTGCAGAAGCCCATAACTCCAGATATTCTATTTACCCAGGTGCCACTAAGATGTACCGCGATCTGCGAGAAGTCTATTGGTGTAATGGTTTGAAGAGGGATATAGCAGATTTTGTGAGTAAGTGCCCCAATTGTGAGCAAGTCAAGGTAGAACATCAGAAACCAGTAGGTATGACTCAAGAGATCGACATTCCTACTTTGAAGTGGGAAGTGATCAATATGAATTTCATTACAGGGTTACCGCGTACTCGCAGACAATATGACTCCATTTGGGTGATAGTTGATAGGATGACTAAGTCTTCTCGCTTTTTGGCGGTCAAGACTACAGATTCAGCAGAGGACTATGCCAAGATTTACATTAATGAAATTGTGAGGTTGTATGGGGTTCCTTTGTCTATCATCTCAGATAGAGGTCCTCAGTTTACCTCTTATTTCTGGAAGTCGTTTCAGAAGGGTCTTGGTACTCAAATTAACCTTAGTACAACATTTCACCCTCAGACGGATGGACAAGCAGAGCATACTATTCAGACCCTAGAGGATATGTTGAGAGCTTGTGTGATCGATTTCAAAGGTAGTTGGGATGATCACCTTCCTCTGATTGAGTTTGCCTACAATAATAGCTACCATTCCAGCATTCATATGGCCCCTTATGAGGCTTTGTATGGGCGTAGATGTAGGTCTCTTGTTGGTTGGTTTAAAGTAGGTGAAGCAACTTTGATAGGGCCAGATTCAGTCCTTCATGCTATGGAGAGAGTGCAACTCATTTGAGATAGACTTAAGACAATCCAAAGTCGTCAGAAATCTTATGCAGATGTAAGGAGAAGGGAACTAGAGTTCCAAGTTGATGATTGGGTTTTTCTAAAAGTATCACCTATGAAAGGGGTGATGAGATTTGGCAAGAAAGGAAAACTCAGCCCTAGATATGTAGGCCCTTACAAGACCTTGAAAAGGATTGGCAAGGTGGCAAATGAGTTAGAATTACCAGCAGACTTAGCAGCAGTGCATCCGGTCTTCCACATCTCGCTCTTGAAGAAGTGTGTGAGTGATCCAGCCTCTATAGTGCCATTACAGAGTGTAGCAGTAAAAGATAGTCTTTCTTATGAGGATGTACTAGTTGAGATTCTTGATAGTCTGGTTAGAAGGTTGAGAAACATAGAAGTCGCTTTAGTCAAGGTTTTGTGGAGGAGTCGGTCCGTACAGGGAGCTACTTGGGAAGCAGAAGCAGCCATGAAAGCCAAGTATCCTCACCTTTTTTCTTCCTATTCCACTCCAGCTTGAGGTAATAGTTCCTCTTCATTTCCAGTCATTCATGCATAAATTCATCTTAGAATCATGTTCCCTCAGTTTGTACTTGCATTTTCAGCGTATTTGTATGTTCTCGGAATTCAATTCAGTCAAAATCTCAGGTATCAGTGTTTACTAGTAGGGTTTGCAGCTCTCTCCCTCTATTTCAGCTAGTTTAATCTTCATTCGAGGACGAATGCTCCCAAGGGGGAGATAATGTAACACCCCGTATCCAAAATAGACCAAAAATCAGTTTTTCAGAAAAATCTGCAGGTGCAGCCGACGTGACCATCGAGGGACCGTAGCCTGACCCACGGTCCGTCCTGCACAACCGTCGATTGGATCAAAGACTCCCAAAAACTCAGCCAGAAAAAATTGGCTAAGTCTTGATCGACGGACGGACTGAGTAAAAAGTTATGCCCGTTTTAGTTAAGGTTTGTCGAACAAACCCAACCTACAGACCCAAACGACAGACCGTCGATGGAACGACGGACCATCTGTCCAGGTCGTCGTTTGGTCCGACAACAATTTACCCAGGGGTCTTTTGGTATTTTCCCACTTCGTTTAAACCTTAAGATACGTCGTTTTGACCCTAAATTATCAGATTTTAGTCAGTTTAAGCCTATAAACATAACTAAAACTTACCTAAGTCAAAATCATTAATTAAAAGTTAAAACATTAGAAGCAAGGAACGAGAAAAAGCTCAAGAATCCTAGTTCAAGAACACAACAAGTTTCCAGCAGTTCCAGCCATGAAATCTAAGTATTTTCCGTGAATTTCATCACCACGTATATGGGATTTCACTAGTGGGTTCCTTTCACCAGATTAATTATTGCATTCTCAGTTTGCATGTTTAGTTTTGAGCTATCCAGTATTTATAGAAACTCAGTCATAATCAATTTATTACAAAATTCATTGGGAGTAGCATAACACCGAGTTGGACAAGGGTTCAGCGTACCCAAATAGTCCCAGAACTACTAGCCAAGTAGATTGTAAGTCCCCTCTGTGGGCAATAAGTTTAGTGATCACGCCAGCATGCCTTTATACCTTTGGCATGGTATATTGGGTCCTCTCGATGGGGCGTATACATCGGACTCCACATTTAGCTCATGTGGTTATATTATCGGTTATTAGTAGCTCCCATAATTCAGTCGGACTCTCTGCATTGACCATTTATCAGTATATTCTGTATTCAGTTGTAGCATGTTATAAATTGGTCATTGCATCCAGTTAGCTTAGAATTCAGTATATCATGTACTGATTATTATACTTGCTTTTGTGCTTGTTCAGTTATGTTTTATTTCAGCTTTACTCTATCCTACATGCTCAGTACCTTCAAGTACTGACGCATACGTGCGCTACATCTTCTCATGATGTAGGTTCAGGTTCTCAGCATCCAGATCACGCATGGATCGATTTCCGATCTCCAGTTCAGCAGATTCAGTGGTGAGTCCTCATTCTCCGAGGATAACAGTCATGAGGTTAATTTCAGTCTTCAGTCATTTAGTTTCAGTTTTGCTAGATTTAGCTGGGGCTTGTCCCAGTATTTCTAGTCTAGTTTAGAGGCTTATTTCAGACATAATTAGTTTCAGCTTAGCATTGAGTTGATATTTTCTTGGTATTAAACTCATCATTTTCATATATCTCAGATTTAGCATGTGGGTATTCCCCATCTTTTCATTTTAAGTATGATTTGGCTTCCGCAACAGTTTATTATTCTTTAGTATGCTCATGATCATGCCAGCATGGTTTGGGATCACTTGTGGTCCTAGGTTCCGTGTTCGCGTCTCGGGGGTAGCTCGAGGCGTGACACATACAGAGTTAGACATGGTTGTGTATTGATGCAAAATGGTAAGGTTATAAAATATGCCTCCAGAAAACTTAAGATTCACGAGAAGAACCACTCAACTTCTTATCTCGATTTGGTAGCAATGGTGTTTGCTTTGTATATATGGTGTCACTATCTATATGGTGTTTATGTGAATGTATTCACTAACCATAAGAGTCTTCACTATATTTTTAGTCAGAAGGATTTTAATCTCAGGTAAATGAGGTGGTTAGAGTTGCTCAAGGACTATGACATGAGCTAACTATATCACCTGATAAGGATAATGCCGTTGCTTATGCTTTGAGCAAGTTATCTATGGAAAGTACTTACCATATTAAGGAAGGAAAAAAAGAAATGGCTAAGGAAGTTCATAGTCTTTTGCGTTTGGGATTCCGTCCATTGGATTCCAAAAAAGGTGTTGTTGTGGTGGTGAATGGGGCTAAATAATCATTAGTTTCTAAGTCATCATTAGTGTCTAAGGTAAAGGAGAAACAAGACCAAAGCCTTGAATGTTCATAAGCAAAAGGTGATGACTTTTTAACAAAGGGAGAGATGGTGTATTAAGATATCAACGTAGATTGTGTGTATCAAAGGTGGATGATCTTCCAAGAGAGGATCATGGAAGAGGCTCATAGTTCTAGATACTTTATCCATCAAGTTCCATAAATATGTACAAATACTTGAGAGAAGTCTATTGGTGGAGTAGTATGAAGAAGTGCATTGTAGAGTTTGTTGCTGAATGCTTAAATTGCAGACATGTTTTATGGATTTCAAAGGTAATTGGGATATTTTAAGGGAATGTGTCATAGATTTCAAAGGTTATTGGGATGACCACTTGCCTCTCATAGAGTTTTCTTAAATAATGACTATCGGTCTAATATCCAGATTGCTCCTTATGAGGCTATTTATGAGAGAGGATGTAGATATTGTATTGGTTGGTTTAAGGTTGGTGAAGCTTAGTTGATATGTCTAGATTTTGTTCATCAATCCCCAGAGAAGGTGAAAAATATTTAGGAGAGGCTCAAAACAACACAAAGTCGTCAAAAATCCTATACATATGTAAGAGAAGAGACTTATAATTTTAGGTTGATGATTGGGTTTACTTGAAGGTTTCACACATGAAGGGTGCTATGAGATTTGGTAGGAAATAAAAGCTCATTCCCCCGTACATTAGTCTTTATTAGATATCCAAGAGGGTTGGAAATATATATTATGAGTTGGAGCTAACCTCAAAATTAGCAACCGTTCATCCGGTGTTCCATGTACCCATGCTAAAGAAGGTTTTAGGAGATCCTTCACTCATAATACCTATTTAAAGTATTATTATCAAGGACATCCTTTCTTATGAGAAAGTGCCTGTTTAGATTCTGGATCATCATGATCACACGTTTAGGACAATGGAGGTTGCATCAGCCAAGGTCTTATAGAGAAATCAGCTTTTTAATGAAGCTACTTGGGAAGCCGATGAGGATATGAAGAAAGAATACATGCATATCTTTCCTTCCAAAGAAATTCCCAACCAAAGTACTAACTCTTCATAAAGTACTCTTTGATTTCATATGTTGAATTATGTTAATTACATGTTGTGGGCTTGAGTAGGGGTTGTTAGATTCTACCAGCCCATGTTATTCTTAGTATAATCTCGTTAAAGGACGAATTTTCCCAAGGGGGAGATATTCTAACACCTAGAACTACGATCAATTTTGAATTTTGGGTAAACTTCAAACGACCATATCTTTTATCATATAACGAGTTAGGTGGACCATCAAGTATCAAATAGAAAGTCTTTGAGTCCCATTTTCAATGCCACAAATTTTGTTAAATTCTGAGATTTGAGGGAAGCCTCTCTATTAAAGGGTATTCCATCGGTTTAAGGAAAGAGTATTTTGGTCTTTTCCTAATCCCACTGGGCCTAAGAAGATTTTATCACCCCAAATAAGGGTCTAATATGATTTAGACCACTTTTCCACGTTTCTAACGCATAGAGTTTAGGAGAAGGGTTTCAGGAAGAGGAAAAGAGGGTTTTCAAGCGTACATTTAAGGGTTGAGGAATTTTGCCAAAAACAAGTGTTCCTTCAAGGTACATAAGATTATCATAGTTATGGACTTGTTCTTCCTTATGTCAATCATGTAATCCTTCCATGAAATTGTTTGTGTAAAGATTCTTGAGTAGTTCTTGAGTTCTGCCCCATTCTTTAACAATAGATGTTTTTGAGTTCTTGAGGTGAAGGTCTAGTGAATGAGTGGTGTTTCTTGATGGATTTTTGTTGAGATTTTGAAAAATTCATGTTGGTTTGTGAATCAAAAGTATTTTGAAGGAAACCAATCTTTTCTAGACGAGTTAAGATCCAAAATTTAAACGAAAAACTCACCAGAATTCTGGTTATAGGGGTGGGGCAACGCACCAGTAGTGCACCCTAAGCATTGAACAATAGTTTTTGTGGTTCGCGCCCAGCGCCACTCAATTGGCCAGGGTTACCAAGAGTTTTTCCTTTTCCGTCCTTCAATTTGTATGTATTTTTTCAAATTGTGTCTATGCTCTCTTCCTAATATGAATGATTAAAGTCTTCATTAATTATCAAAAGATCCTACATGTCATAATCACATGTGTTAATTCACATTTCAAATTAAAGTAAAGTTAAGAGGAAAGTTCAAGAAGTTCTTTTGAGTCAGACAAATTTGGGAACTCTATTGCCATTAACTACAGTTTTGAACTAAATCCTGAGTAATAGAGTATGAGAACGAAAAGAGATGAATTTCATGTTTCTAAATGAGTATAAGGGAACTAAGGATTTCCACATGTAACACTTCTACATTTTAAAATAGAGAAACAACGATTTCTAAAGGAGTTACGAGTTCAAAGATATTTTCATAGTACTACCTTTTTAAAGAGGATCTTTTGACTAATTACCTCAAATTGAGAAAGGGGTTATGTTTAACACATAAACCATGTATGCCAACATGGGGAAAGAATAATACTTTTTAGATGATTCCTTATGGATTTTAAACATAACTTAGTAGATCCACTTAGTTGTTGAGTTATTCTATACCCCGACAAAGTAAAGGACAGTTTTGGTACTGTGGGTGAGACACTGTATCATCACGTAGCTCATGGTGATGTTAATCGGTCAGAGAATCTCCCAAATAAGAGTAAAGAGATTGTTATTGTATTTTTATACATTTTGAGTTGATATTTATGGTTTTAAAAGCTTTAAATATTGTATATCTTATTGTTGCTTACATGTTAATTTGAGTTAAGGTGAGTATTTCTTTCGTCCTTGTCAGTTCAGTTAACTATTGCTTTTTGTTTTCCCCTTGCATACTCGTACATTTACATCAAAAGATTCAGGGTCATCAACTGGCTCTCCTTTGATACCATTTGCACTCCAGTTAGCTTTGGTGAGCATCCATTCTTTATAGGGGTTCCACATTTATGTTTCAGCTTTGTTAAGATGTGTGGATCTTGTCCCAACATCTATCATACTATTTAGAAGTTTCATAGTCAGTAGTTGTTGAGGAGTCTTTCACTATTTTCCTTTTGATGTTTTTAGACTTTGAGTTGCTTTCTTATGTTATTTTGAGTATTTCTTGACATACTTTTAGTTAAGTTGTTGTTGAGACCTCATAAGTTAAATTTTGAAATTGAAATTCTTGTTTTGTTGAGTAACTCTTCCGCTGAGTAGTGAACTAGGTCAACAGTTCGCTTGGGGACCAGTGATGGTTCTCGAGTGCCAACCACATCGAGGGTGTAACCTCGGGGCGTGAGTTAATTTGGAAAATATTTTTCAAAACACTTATGCCAATCAAACATGATAAATTTAGAAAATATTTTTTAGAAAACGTTTTCTTTCATATCAAACGCATCCTTGACGATTAAATTGTTAATAATTTAAAATTAGAATTTTACTAAGTACAAATAAATTAGGACTTAGTAATATCGTGTGTCAAATCTAGAAATAGTTATGCACATTTGAAAGGAAATGTAATTATTTTTTACAAAATAAATGCATATGACTATTTTCTATTTACATAGTATTAGAAGTTTTGGATTTAAATCAATAAAATTTGAAATTTCAATTTTTTTTTTACATATTTATCTAATAAAAGACACTCCCTCCGTCTCAACTTATGTGAAACATTTTGGATTTCGAGATTCAAACAAGTCTATATTTGACCGTGAATTTTTCATATATATATTAAATATTTTAAATTGGCAATTATTGTTACTTATAATACTTTTTACATAGTTTACAAATATATAAATTTCATTTTAAAAATTGAAAATTTTATGCACAAATTCTCGGTTAAACTTAAATGGTTTGACTCTGAAAAGGTAAAAAGTGTCAGATAAATTTAGATGGGGGAGTATTTAGCAATTAGAACATCAAACGAATTATTTTAATGATTTCTTGTGAGTTTGTTCTACATTTTATATTATCTTTAGTTAGATATTTAGTTTTTCCATTGCCTTTTGTTTTATATAGGGTATGTTATATATTATATTAATTAAGTTCAAGTATGTTGTATTATTAAGTTATACTATGTTCCACAATTTTTAAATAACAAAAAAGGGAATAAAAGACAAATATATTGAAAAAATGTATACAATATTAGACACCATATTTTTAGGTTTTATCGACACAATAAAGAGTAATTAGTCTAAATTAATTCAGAACCAGCCGGCAAAATTCCCTCGACCTTTCCCCTCTTTGTTCATAGGGTTAAATTCCCTCTTTCCAACTCACGAAATTTTAGGGCTTAACTGAATCAATTCCCTCTTTTCATCATCGTCCATTTAGACTAAGTTGTTGAATTACCGAAAAAAGCTTAATAATTTGTAATTCTCTTTTTTGATTTCTCATTATGTTCGTACCCAAAAAAATTTACGATATGTTGATAGCTGGTGTAGGATTATAGAAACCGTATTTTAGGCCTTTAGCAATCAGAAATGACTTTTAGCAACCAAAACCTCTGCTATTTAAATTGCGAATTTTCAGCTCCCAACTTCAAAATGTGGTTTCTTGAGCTTGGGAGCTCTGATTGAGGCAATTCAAATTGTTAAGGTCCATGTTTGTTGTTGCTATACGTTAGAGTGTTAGGGAGTGTTGGAGGATCTTTGTTTGCGGTATATTCCGCTTGAAGGGTATGCCATCTCTCTTTTGTTTTCTTCAGTTCGTGTTTTATTTGTATGTGGTTGTTCAGGTTGTTCTAGGCATGTAATTGAGCCCCTATTTGGGATACAAGCTCGATAAGGCATTTAGAACCTTTTGACAGAGTTGATATTTTTATTCTAGTATGTGCCCCACAATCCCATTTTGACTAAATTTTGGATCTATTTCCAATTGTTGTGATTTTCCTTTCTAAACATCCATAATGACGTTGTGATTTATAATTTGATAGAGTGGCGGTTTTCAGAGGAGTTTCAAATATGGATAGATCGTGTGTGGTGGATTTGGAGCACTCGTGATTGTCTTTGAGGTAGACTTCCATCTATTTTCTTAATTGAGCTTCTTAAATAGTGCCTAGTATATATTTTATATAATTTTCCGTGTCTTTATCTTGCATCTTGTTATTCCATCTTCTCTTGATTCGATAGGAACCTTGGGCTTAATGTGGGTGTTGGGAATGTTGGGATCCCTTGTTTCCACCCTTGTGGTTTATTTTTGTTGTGATGTCGATACTTGTTAAATAAGTGGCTAGACCATCTTTGCCAAAAGTGTGTTTTGTGTGTTGTAGAGCCTATTTGTCTTAGTTGTGTGTCGTCCCTTTTGCGTAGTGATAGGGAGATTGTTAGTTTTTAAAGTTTTGTGTTGGGTAGTTGTTGTTCTTCAGTGTGTTAGTCTATTTTTGTTGCTTTCTCCCTTCACCTTAGTCTTTTCTCGATTATGGAGTTGTATTTTTCTTATTCGGCTCATTTTGGATTCTTCTGCTTCTTGTGGTCTTGGGGTTTTGTTATGGCTAGATTGAAGTTGGAGTTGTGATCCCTTGTACGTCTGTATTAGGTGTTATGTTGGTTCTTTATTGTTGTGTTAATATCTGTCTGAGGCTAGTGTATTATTTAGAGTCTTAATGATGGCGTTTTCTAGTGGTTTCAATTCTTAGCTCTGTTGGGAAATGGAAATTTGCTAAAAAGGTTCATATTCAACATGGGGTCAAGGAAACTCATGGAATCTATGAGTTGGTTATAGTTCAAGATGTGTGGTTTGCTTTGTCATGCTTAGTGCCTTTCGGAGTACATTATTAGACGTTGGTACCCTAAAGCCACTATCGACCAATTGACTATATTAATACGCTACATGTTGACTTGGTTTCCCTCATACTAGGTGTTTGGTATAGATCTGAGGTAGCAGGGTAGCTTTTGGACTCGTTGTGTCTATTGTTTTTTCAAAAGCTCCTTTGTTTGAAGTAGGTCCTTGGAGCTGGGCTCTGTGCAAACTTGTCGTTCGCTGAATAGGGGTCCTTTAAATTAGCTGTTAGAACAAAAATACTCAAGAAATTGATTTGAAGAATAAAAATAGAGTGAACTTATGAAATTCTAGCTATGTATTAATCTTTAGAAGGTTTGAATTTATACAAGGAAAAAACATAACTATTTCCTATCTAGTAGCCACTTACAAAGTGGATGTTAATACTAAATAAGAACATTTGCCATTAACTACCATAAAAGGGGACGCTATGAGCCATACATGGGGCCATTAACTTCAGAAAGTTGAGCAACAAAAGTTGACTAAGTCTAGCTAAAAAGTTAATAGCACTAAACTGAATTAAGTAAAAAACTTAATCTGGAAAAATGTCAATTGTCTCATACTCCTCCTTGGCATTTTGGTGGAAAATACCAATTCTTTGCCTCAGATCTTCAAACTTTTCCTTTACCAAGAACTTAGTGAAAATGTCAGCTAGTTGGTTCTCAGATGAACAATAAACAAGCAACACATCATTAGATTGGTGGAATTCTCTAATAAAATGAAACTTAATCTGGATATGCTTAGTTCGACCATGAAACATTGGATTTTTTTAGATCGAAACTGCTGAATTATTGTCACACATAATTTTGGTATCTTCTTTTTGTTCATGTCCTAAGTCCTTTATCATCTTCCTTATCCAGATAGCTTGATTCACAAAAGATGCAGCAGCTATGTACTCAACTTCTGCTATTCATTGAGTTGTAGTTTCTTGTTTTTTAGAGCTCCAACTAAAACAGCTTGTCCCCAAACATAAAATATATCCATAGGTGCTTCTGGAATCATCAACTCCGCCACCCAAATCACTATCAAAGTACCTGATCAGTTTCACAGTTACTTCGGCAGATGTTGGGGAAAAAATTCCAAACTTGCTGGTTCCTTTAATATACCTTGACACTCTTTTAGCCGCTGTGAAGTGTGTGTAGGAGAATACATGAACCTAGAGAGAAAAAAATTAACAACAAATAGAATGTCAGGTATGCTTGTGGTTTTATATAGAAGACTGTCAATTAATCTTCTAATACATACTATCATCCACTTTTTAGAAATCCTCATCCTTGCCAAGCTTCACACCAGTAGATATTGGAGTACTCACAAGTTTGTAGTCTTGCATTTGAACCTTTTTAGAATATTCGAAATATATTTCAGCTGGCATATGAAAATTTCATCACTGGACTGGAACACTTCCATCCCAAGAAAGTACTTCATAACTCCAAGATAAGTCATTTTAAATATTTTCTCCATTTCATCCTTGAACCATTGAATTAGTTCAATTGTGCTTCCAGTCACAAGCATGTCATCCACATGAATTAAGACGATTAAGGACTCACCTGCAGCGACTTTACCATACAAAGTATCTTCACTTTGACTTCCACTAAAACCAAGTTGGATAAGATGATTGTCCATACTCTCATACCATGCCCTTGGGGGTTGTTTTAGGCCATACAAGGCCTTCGGTAAGACATAAACTTGATCCTCATTTCTAGGATTTGAGAAAACATTAGGTTTCTCTTCATAGAACTCTTCAGCAAGAAAACCATTCAAGAAAGCCGATTTAAAATTAAGTTGATGAATCTGCCAGGAACTATGAGATGCAAATGCAAGAATAAGCTTGATTATGGCATACCTTGCTACAAGAGAAAATCTTTCCTGGTAATCCACACCATATTGTTATGTGTATCTGTTCACCACCAATCTAGCCTTATGTTTGCAAATTGTACCATCAGGATTGAGTTTTGTCTTGAAAATCCATCTTACAACAATCACCTAGCAATTTCTAGGTTTGTCAACAAGCTGCTAGGTTCTGTTCTTTTCTATCATGTCTAGTTGATATTACATAGCTCTCCTCCATGCCTAAGAGTCTTGTGCTTCAGCATAAATTGTTGGTTCAGAGGTAATCAATATACACCGTTGATAGACATCTTTTAAGGATCGAGTTATCCTCACTGGTACATCATCCACTAGTTCCTCTTCTGAAAGTTGAGGCTGCCCTTTTGATAATAAATCAAAATAAGAGGTCTTCTGATTTTTCCAATCCCAACCAGCTGCTTCATCAAACATTACTTCTCAGCTGAGAATTAGTTTTTCTGATTTCAAACAGAAACACCTATAACCTTTGGATGAACTATAGCTCATATATATGCCTTTATGAGCCTTGTTGTCAAGATTACTCCTCTTTGTTTCTAGAACTTGATAATAACATGTACACCCAAAGATTCTGAGATGGTATACTAATGGTTTGTTCCCACACCAAGTTTCATATGGAGTCAGGTCCCGTAAGGCCTTAGTACGCAATCTGTTCAGCAAATATACAAAGGTATTGACTGCCTCCACCCAAAACTGATTTGGGATCTTTCTTTTGAGCAAAAGACATCTGGCCATCTCCATTACTGTCATGTTTTCCTTTCAGACACACCATTTTGTTGTGGAGTGTATGGTAATGTCAATTGGCTTTCAATACATATGCTATTACAAAACTCCACAAATTGAGAAGAAGTATATTCTCCTCCATTTTTAGACCTTAAAGCCTTAATAATAAGATTACATTGATTTTCTACTAAAGCTTTAAATTTTTTTAAAACATGAAAGACTTCACTTTTAAGCCTTATGAAATAAACCCATGACATTCTATTATAGTCATCAATAAAGAGGATCAAGTATTTGTTACCACTCAGTTAATCTGTTTTCATTGGGCCGCAAACATCCATTGAGTTGAAGTTTCTGGTTAGCTCTCCATACTTGATTTGCTTGAAATGTCAATTTTGTTTGCTTTCTTTGCTGAAAGGTTTCACAAACATGAGAATTAGAAAGAAATTCAGGCATATTTTCCACTAGTTCTTTCTTTTTAATCTCTACGATGCTTCTCAGATTGAAGTGACCAAACCTTTTGTGCCATAGGTTTGTACATGTTTGTGATGTAATAGTGTAAGCCTGCTTGGTTATTTTCTCTCAAGCAACTAAAACATTATGTTGTACATCTTGACATAAAATAACTCTACTCTAGAAGAGTCAGAAACAACGCATTCACGATTCTTAAAATGCAGATAATAATTATTTTCAAGCAGTTGTCCAATACTCAAATTTGTTTGAATCATATCAGGTGTGTACAAAATATCGGGATTAGTTTTGATACCTAATATTATTGAGATAGACATTGTACCTCTGCCTTTGACTTTTGTTGTCTCACCGTTTCCCACTTTTACTTAAGATTTGTAAGTATTATTGAGGAATTTGAAAAACTCAGCATCATTGCACAAGTGATAATTTCAACCACTTTTAAGAAGCCATGAATCAGAGGATTCATTGATTGAAAAGTATGAAACTACAAAGATTTGCTCCTCATGTGCATTTGCAGCTTCTGCAACTTGTGCTTGCAAATCACCAGAGGCCTTTGGTCTTGATTTTCAGTCCTTGGATATGTGTCCCGTCTGCATAAAGTTGCCGCATATAGCATCGACTCTCCACCAATAGAACTTCTCCAAATGTATATTTCTTTTACAATGTTTGCACGGAGGGAACTTCTACTTCACATGTCCACTATTGCTTACTCCATCATGCTTGCCCTTATTCATTTGGTTGAACTGTTGATTTCCTTTTTGCTTTTGTACATCTTCAGTGAACTTTTCCTGTCTCATATTCCTCATTTCATCTTATGCTTGAAGAGCACTAATTAGTTAACCTAATGAAAGTTTGCCCAGGTTCTTGGATTCTTCATGTAAGTCGCAAGAACTTTCTACACAATTCATTTCTGTAAATTCTTCACCAAAATGTCTAAAGTTATTAACAATTAAGGACATTCGATCAACATACTTACTGATAGTTTCATTCTCTTGCATATTCAAGGACCAAAACTCTCTTTTCAGGTTCAACACTTGCATTTGGCGTGTTCTATCGCTTCCTTGATATTCTTCTTTAAACCTATTCCAAGCTTTTTTTGCAGTTTTGCAAGCAATGATTCTATAAAATACAAAATCTGCCACAGCATTCTGCAAAAGCGACTTGGCTTTAGATTTCTTTGCCTTTTCTTCAGTGTTGGATTTGATCTGAGCCAAGGTAGGATTTGCTGGTAGAGAATCAAGTGGTTTATATTCCGTCACAGTTTCCCAAAGTTCATAGGCTTATAGAAAAGCTTGCATCTTCATAGACCAAATTTGGTAATTTTCACCGGTGAAAGTAAATGGTGGATTTAAAGGTATGTTGTTGGATGTCATTTGTGTTGTAGGTTAAAACTTTTCAGTCCTGTAAGATCAACTAGGGACTCTGATAGCACTGTTAAAACAAAAATACTCAAAAAACTATTTTAAAAATAAAAATAGAGTGAAGTTATTAAATTTCAAGTATGTATTAATCTACAGAAGGTTTGAATTTATACATGGAAAAAACATAACAATTTCCTATCTAGTAGCCAATTACAAAGTGCATATTAAAACTAAATAATAACATGTGTCACAACCATAAAGTGGGACAAACCACCATAAATGGGGCCACTAACTTTAGAAAGTTGAGCAACTAAAGTTGACTAAGTCTAACTGGATAATAGAAAGCACTACAATGAAATAAGTAAAAAATAATAAAAATAATAAGGTGAAAAAAAATGTCAATTGTCTAACATTAGCGTGGTTAGCTTCAGAAGGTTGTGTTTTAGCTCGATTTTTTGGTTTTTGAGATCCAAAAGTGGACTTAATGTTACCTCATAAGTTGACAGACATGGAACCTGTGATTAATTAGCACATTTGTCAGCATTAAGAGCCTAAAGACCATAGTACCAATCTTAGCATCAATAGGGTAAGACCCAAAATACGTGGTTTAAAGTTTATTAAAAGGCCTAACAGCTACAAAAACTTGTTTGTAAGGTTATAATTCCATACATACCTATTCTCCAATAGTGAAAGACTTGTATGATCTATGTTTATTTTCTAGATCCCTCATTCATTGTTATGCCCTCTCTATATGAAACTTGATTAGCTGTGTGATAGCCTCTTTTGTGGCCAAAGATCTTCCACCATGTCAACAGAGGACTCACCAACCAAATAAGAATGGTGTACAGGGTGGATTTTGACCATAGATCACCTCATAAGGAGTACCGTTAATGGTTGTGTGATATGTAGTGTTATGCCCAGACCACCCATTAAGATAATCTGAACAAAAACACCGCAAGTAAATCTCTAGTGTTCTATTAAAGACCTCTTTTTGACCATCACTTTTTAGATGGTAATCATTATATCTTTGAAGTTTGACCCTTTGTATAGTAAATAATTTCTACCATAATGACCTCATGAAAAAAGGATCGCTATCAATTGTCACAGTTACTGGCATGCCATGCAACTTAAATAGATTGTCAAAGAAGCTTTGAGGAATAGCCTGGGAAGAGAAACTTCCTTTCCATTAGACTTGGTAAGTACTTCAATAAAAAATCAAGGAATATATTTGTCCAAACAACCTCAGGGGTATCACATGTAATGATTTTAATAAACTAGGTGAAGCCCCAGCATCATACATACTTATGCTTCTTATCACATCTGTTAATGGAGTCCTAGTGTCTTGAATAAGGCCCTTCAAATAAAATAGTAATTTATTATCTTGATAGTGGCAATTATTCCAGAGTGCCCTCCTAGAGGTATATAAGTCATAACTCTAAAATAGTTCTTCTCAAGGCAAGTTGATATCCTACTACAAGTTTGTGTTTCAATCTCAACTTCTTACTACACCAAGTATTAGACTTGAAAGGTTTCACCTGCAACATGGCAATTATCTTGGCAATTATCTCCTTTAAATTAGGATCAGACACCTATATTTTCCTAATCTGCAGGAACAAAGCACACAATTGGAACGGTTTCATTAAAGCAAACATATGTTTCACATGAGCAACCACATTCTTATTGTAAATCAGTATGGCATCAAAGAATGTTGAAATTGACTTCCTTAAAAGAGGTTTGAACACAACATTCATGATTACTTGAAATGATGATGGAGCATTGTTCAATTCAATGGGCATGACTAAAAATTCGTAGTTGCCTTCATGAGTTTTAAATGCAATCTTATGGGTATCACCTTAAGCTATTCTCAGTCTGTTGTATGTTGCTCTCAAGTCAAGTTTGGATAAAACTTGAGCAGCCCCACCCACCCACCCCAATTCATCTAAGAGAATCCGCTATTATATGAATTGAAAATTTATCTTTAATGATCATATCATTAAGGTCTCCCTAATCAATACAAATCCATAAAGTCTTATCCTCTTTTCCACTAAAGCCACAGGTGATGCATAAGGTCTAGTCCTATGTTGTATAACAAACCTTGATCCAACATTTGTACTAATTTCTCAATAAAGTTTTTATATTTGTAGATTCTCTTAGTAACAAGATTAAATGCTTCCTCAAGAGAAGTTATGTGAACAGTGACCCCTTATGTATTGGCAGTGAAGTAGGCATTTCAAAAGATACAAAAATATTGCTCTATAGTCTAGACAAGGGTCTTGCAATTTCAGTACCTTTAGTAGTTTTAACAGTCCTTCGGACATGTTTCTTCCCCTGGTACCCAAATTCAACAGATTTGTTTTTTAAATAAAACAATATTCTGCCTATGGTCCTCAACCACTGCAGTCCCAATACAATGTCCACATTTCCTAGAGGCATATGTAGGAAATGTGAAGAAAAAATTATTCCTTGTACCCTTCTTCCATCAGCCACACTTATAGAGTGTTCAATGGTGGTAATATATTTACAGCCTATGGTGTTAGATACTTCTGAATGCCATCTAAAAATGAATCAGAAGATGGCACATCTATAATGTACGTTGTAAAAGATTTTGATGCAAATCAGAACTTTGTGGTGGAGTGGGATGCACCAAAATCAGACATATACTGCTCATGTCATTCATTTGAGTACAAAAGTTACCTTTGTAAATGGTGAATGTAACAACAAGTTGATCACAAGCATGAATATGAGTAACATGAACTCGATGATCTTGAACCTGGCCACGTGCATATGCAAAATCAACAACAACATGTTTCATATTGGTATGAAACACAGGTTGTGAGATAAATAAGTCACTCCAACATTGTCACAATAGATTGTTGGCGTCTTTGAAATTGTGAAATGTAACTCATGAAGTAAGTTTCTCACCCAAGTATGCTCTGTAAGTGCATTAGGGATGGATTTGTACTCTGCCTCGGTGGATAAGCGAGCTAATGCACGTTGTTGGTTTTGTATGAGCAACTGATTGGATTTGATCCAAAGAAGGAGCGTAACCTGATGCAGAGATTTAGTTATTCAGATCATCCCAGTCCGTATCAGCATACATATACAAATTAAAGTCAGAGATGCGAATAATGTGAAGTCCTACACATGCCGTTTCTTTGAGATACCATACTACTCTTTTAACTGCTTTTCAATGTTCATCAGTCAGGACATGCATAAATTACCACAATTTATTATCTGCATAAGATATTTCAGGCCGCGTAAGGGACAAATACTGCAATTTACCAAGGGTGCACCGGTTGCACGTTGATCAGTATATGGCTTACCGTCAGCCAATCGAAGTGGTACACTAGAACACATGGCAGTAGAAACACCATTGTAATTTTCCATATCCAGTTCCAAAAGAATTTCTAGAATATATTTTGATTGAGAAAGAATTAGAGGCTATCTCGTATGTGCTTAAAGCTTATACCCAAGAAGTAGTTTAGATAGCCCAGATCTTTCAACGAAAATCTAGCCAAGAAACTGATGACAAATTTGATCACTTATGGATGTTTGCCAGTTATTATGATGTCGTCAACATATACAAGAACCTAAATAGTTACAGCCTTCTGCTTCCTTAAGAATAGTGAGGTGTCAGATTTTGTTTCGATAAAACCATTTTCAGCAAATGTTCATGCATAACATTATACCTAGCCCGGGGGATTGTTTGAGGCCATAAATATCGTTCTTCAACTTGCAAACATGATTGGGAAATGAGGGTTGATAAATCCTCAGGGTTGAGACATAAGCACTTCTTCGTCAAATTTTCAATGTAGAAAAGCACTATTGACATCAAGTTGATGGGTTGGCCAATTGTGTTGCACAACTATAGATATAACCAACCTTAAGTCGTTGGTTGACAACGTGATTGAATGTCTCATAAAAATCTAAGCCAAGGCACTGCGTGAACCATCGCTACTAAAAAATCCTAAAACCCATGAATGACATCGCTCCAAAAAGTGATGCCATTTGTCACACTCTCTATTGACTTTTTAATAAAAATAATTAATTTTTAAACTGTTTTACAAATAAGTGGTGGACGACATCTCTTAGTTCGTTGATTTTTTGGGAATTTTTGCACCAAATATATTTATAAAACAATAATTAATTATACAATATAGGTAGAGATATTGTTCATCTTTTTTTGTTAAAAACAATTATTTATAAATTAAACAATGACCACGTCGTCTGTCCTTTTTAATTAATTTGAATTTATAAATTAATTTTTAAAATGAGAGACGGACAATATCTCTAAGTCCGTCGCTTTTTGGTCAAAATATATGGTGAAATATTTAAGAAAAGCGACGCACTAAGGCCGTCACTTTTTGGTCAAAATATTGGTCAACTATTCTAAAAAGAGCGACAGACAAAGAGACGTTGTCTATCGCTTTTATTAAAATATCTTGGAAACCAAACGCAAAATTTCCCCATTTTCCCTTTCTCTCTAAGAACCTCTATGTGTCGACGCCAACGACGTCGCCCCCGACACCATGTTCTCTCTCCATTGTTCTTTCTCCTTTATTTTAAGGTTAGGATTTCATCCAATTAGTTTTTAATTATTTCAATTTGAGTTCTGTTTGATTTTGTTAATTAATTTATTGAATGTGTGCTTTATTAATTGTTCGTTTCAATGGTTGATTTTTAGTTAGTGAATGAATTAGATTTTTTGATTTTAGGACTAGTTTGAGTTAGGGTATAGTAGGACTAGTTTGAATTTGAGATTTTACGATTAGTTTGAATATGGAATTTTAGGACTAATTTGACTTAGAGTATATAAGGACTTGTTTGAATTTGGGATTTTAGGACTAGTTTGATTTTGATATTTTAGGACTAGGTTGAATTTGGGATTCTAGGACTAGTTTGAATTACAGATTTTGGGAGTAGTTTCAATTAGGGTATTTAAGTAATTGTTTGAATTAGGAATTTTACGACTAGTTTGATTTTGAAATTTTAGGACTAGTTTAAATTTGAGATTTTAGGACTAGCTTGAATTTGGATATTTCTTGAGTTGATATTGAATTGTTCATTTGATGTTAGTAATTAAAGTGTTTTGAGTAGAACATTGATGAAGTGATTTTACTTAAATTGTAATTCAAGTTCATATCTAACTTCAATATCACTTCACTGATGTTATACTCCGAACACTTCAATTACTAACTTCGAATAAACAGTTCAATATCAAATCAGGGAATATCCTAATTCAAACTAGTCCTAAAATCCCAAATTCAAACTAGTCCAAAAATTTCAAATTCAAACTAGTTCTAAAGTCCCTAATTTAAACAAGTCCTGAAATACCTCAATTGGAAATAGTCCAAAAATCTCTAATTCAAACTACTCCTAACATCTCTAATTTAAACTAGTCCTAAAATCACAAAAACAAACTAGTCCAAAAATCCCAAATTCAAACAAGTCTTTAAATACCCTAATTCAAAGTAGTCTCATAATCTCTAGTTCAAACTAGTCCTAAAATACGAAATTCAAACTAATCCTAAAATCCCAAATTCAAACTAGTCCTAAAATAAAAAAGCCCTAATTCATTCACTAACTAACAATAAATTATTCAAACTAAGAAACAATAAATGCAAATTCAATAAACTAATTAACAAAATCAAATATAACTCAAATTAAAAAAAACAACTAAGTTGATGAAACTATAACCTTAAATTGTAGATATAGACAACGGAGAGAGCAAATATCATCGGTGGCGACAACAGACGCCGATGGTGACAGCAAGCGACGTCATCAGCGTCATTAAAGGCGGCATCGACATTGGCGTCGGCAAGGGTGACGACACATAGTGGTTCTTAGAGAGAATGAGGGAATTTGAAAATTTCGCATCTAGTCTCCCAAATATTTTAAGAAAAGTGACGGACATCGTCTCTTTGTCTGACGCTTTTTAAAAATAGTTTACCAACATTTTTACCAAAAAGCGACGGACTAAGAGACGTTGTCCGCCACTTTTCTTAAATGTTTGACCATATATTTTTACCAAAAAGAAACGGACTTCGATATGTCGTCCGTCGCTCTTTTAAAAAATAATTAATAAATTCAAATTAATTAAAAATGATGGATGGCATAGTTAATGTTTAATTTATATATAACTCTTAATGAATAAAAGCGATGAACAACTTCATTGCCGAAAAAAAGTGACGAACTACGAGATGTCGTCCATTGGTTTTGTAAAATAATTTTCTTAAAAAATTATCAACTAATGACGTACAGTGTGGCAAATGGCCTCGCTTTTTGGAGTGACGCCTTCCGTCGTTTTTAGAAGTTTTTTAGTAGTGAGCCATCTGCTTCTCTCTTGATTCTACAACCAGTTGTAGTCCAAAACATTTTTGGATATCTCTCATGTTACGAGTTTCCAAGTTTGATTTCTAATTAAGACATCATACTCTACTTTTATTGCTTGTCCCCACTCTTCATATTTATCAGCCTTTTTGAAAGTTACAGGTGTGGAATAAAATGAGTTAGTAAGTAGAGTTTTTTTTGGCTTGAAATTATTATTTTGAGAGCTAGTTATAGTTTGATTTAAGGGTTTTAGGGGAATTGGGGTAGCAGGCTTTGCAAGAGAGGGGTCACAATGTAATAGGTGGAGGAGTGACTTTTCTAGGGGTTGGGAGTGGTTGTCTAATTGTATGTTTTACATGTTAATTTGTGTTACTGGTATGTGAATAAAGGATTTTGTGTGGCGGTGTCATGCAAGAAAAACAAACGGTAGGAAGTTGAGAAGAAGAAAGAGCATAAAGTTGTGTATTAACTGATGTCTCTAGGTACTTGGTTGTGGCTATTGGAGTGAGCATTGCTTGGGGAAGAGGATTTTTTCGAGATTTAGTGTAACACCCCAAACAATTCTAATTTAAGATTCGAACTATTCTTTATTTGATATAAGGTTCTATCGAGGACGAGTAATCCCAAGGGAGAGATACTGTAACACCTTTCCACCTATGTTAGTAGACAAGTTCAGAAGTAAAAAAGAAAGTATGCTTAACTCTTTTCCCTTCCAGCTCAGGTTAACCATCATTCGAGGAGGAATGATCCCAAGGGGGAGATAGTGTAACACCCAAAACAAATTTAAGTTACGGCCAAAACTATTCTTTATTAACATGTTCGTATCGTGTAATTTTTAAATTGTTCATATTAGTTAAGGTCAATTTTTTGTGTAGGAATGGATTTGAAGATGAATTAAGGTCGCAAGAATCTCCTAGCACAAAGTTGAGTTTAAAGCTTCCATACCAATTAAGTTTTGACATAAGATTCTCCTTATGTCAATTTCAAATGATCTTATCTCGCACTGCATAATGAATTAGGTGTTACATGACCTATAAAATTTTAGTTTCTTGAGTCCTCTTTCCAACACCACAGAGTTTGCCTCATTTTGAGTGGTTATGTCATTTTACCAAAGACTGTCACATTATGAAAAGCTAACGACAACTATGATGAGTCGGCAGACCTGTGATAGGTTGTTAGCTGGGCCGTCATATATGCGGAATTTCAGGCGTTTTTGACAATGACAGGTGACGGACCATCAGGACCTCCGCTACATGCTCCTGGCGTTTTGCATTTTTTGCTAATTTAAGGTATTTCAGAATTTCCCATCATTTTGAATCATGAATCCCGATTCCTTTTCCCCTAGTTAAGGGTCTTAGTAGTGTTAAAATTCTTTTTTATGTTCATTAACACTTCAAATCATTAGAAAAAGGTTCCAAGATGAGAAAAAACTAAGGTTTCGAGTGTTCTTCAAGTTTCCATCAATTTCACCTAGAACTTTGTTCTTCCCAGGTATAGAAGACTATCATAGTGTTGACCTCAAGGCGGACCCGTATTGGAAATTTTGGGTGCTCAAGCACCCGTTAATTTCGTATCGAACTATATATATTTATATAAATATTTGAAAGAGATACATATAATTTAACCTAGAGCACCCAATACATAAGTTGTCTATTGGTCAAGTGGTCATTTGTTGGGGATTAAGGATCTTCATTGCATCTACGTCTTCGGTTCAATTCCCTCTTTACACATTTTTAAAAAAAATATTTTGAAGACCAACTCTTCTATTCTGACTTTTTATTTCATTTAGATCTTTAATTTATCATTCCCCTTGTTCATTTTGCTTTTTACTCTTTTCGCTTTTGCTATTTTTTCCTAAATTTTTTGTAAAAAATAAAATAAACAAATTCCATTATTTAAAATAATAATTATTGTAGTATTATCATATTAAATTTTTTTTACTATTGTTTTTTAATTTGATTGTCTAGATCATGACAAGTCATAAATTGTTTTATTAAAATTTTGTGACGGTACTGAAGGGAGCCCCCACGACCTTAAAATCTTAGATCCGCTACTGGTTGAACTAGTTCTTTTTTCACTCCTTACATCTACTTTCAAATCAATAAAAGATTAATCTTAGGGTCTATCCTTAGATTTGAGTAGTCTTGTGATTAGTAGTATCGTTGAATTCGAAATTCTATTCTTAATTGTCGAGTTGTTGTATATCCTGTATCGAGATTCCTGAGTTTATTGTTCATGTTTATTTTCCTTGAACCTTATTATCGAGCTATTTATTAGGAAATCATTTTAACTAATCATTGTCTTTGATTGATTTCTAAGAGAAAAGAATTTTAAGTAGAATCTGAAGATTTGTTTTGAGTGAAAGTATAAGGGAACTAAGTATTTCCCAAAATTATCATTTTTAAATTGATAAAAAAAGAAACTTTGATATCTAAATAGGTTTATGAGTGTATGAGTTTAGAGATATTTCAGAGTAGTTACTTGTTTTAAGAAAATAGTTTGAGCAACTATCTTAAACCAAAGAAGAAATACATTTGAGTATGATTATACACATTATTGGGTGTAATATTATGCACCGATATGGGATTGAGTTCAGACAAGTCAAAATCCTCATAAGTCATGTCTTGCCAACATGGGTATAGGATCATACTTTTTGGATATATATCATTATAGCTTAGTGGGTCCTCTTAATTGAGAGTTCCTATACCCCAGCACAATATAGGACAGTTTACCAACGTGGATAAAACAGTGTATCATCATGTAGCTTATAGCGATGGTTGTTTGTTAGAGAATCTCCCAATATAGTTAAAGTGTACTTTCCGTTTCAAAAAGAGTGGCTTAGTTTTAGTTGACACAGAGTTTTAGTAAGTAAAGAAGACTTTTTGATCTTGTGGTTTCAAAATAAAGTTATGCAAAATGTGCAAAATTATCCTTTAATCTTGTGGCCTTAAATATGCCACGTGGAAAGCTAAAACTAAAATATTACCAAAAAAGGAAAGATGTCGTTCTTTTTTAAACAAACTAAAAAGAAAAGTAGGTCATTCTATTTTATTTATAGGGAGTATTTCAATATATTACTTATTATGTTGAGTTTAGAGATGAGTAAGTACTTAGCAAAGATTTAAATTATTTAACTTCTTTATTTCTTTACATTCAGCTTGAGTATATTTTTATCTATTGCAGTCCTTTCATTTCAGTTATTTGTTTTCTAACTCTTGTATATATACTCATACATTCAATGTACTGACGTCATTTGACCTGCATCTTTTTATAATGCAAATATATGTCTTCATGATCATCAACATGCGCTTTGTAGAGATCACTCGACACTTTATCTAGCTTTCGGTGAGCTTCTGTGCATTCAAGAGGACTTCACATATACTTTCTAGTTAGTAGTTTTGAGATGTCGTGGGTCTTGTCCCCATATCTTTTTTATAGTATAGGATTCATAGATAGAAATTATCGAGGTGTCTCTTAATATTTACTCTTTTTGAGTTGTTTTACAAACTATAGTATTGTTATTGAGCATTTTTAAAAAAAAATTATGAGATGAGTATTTTCAGTTTAGTTGATTTAATTTTGTTTTGAGCCTATCATTGTTTCACTAAGTCTTTTGCAAAGTATTAAGATAGGCCAAGTGTAATACTCCGAAAGTCTAAGACATGATCTAGAGCCTAACATGAGAGTGTAGAGTAGTAACACTGTTTTACTTCATTTTTAATGTATATGAGTCATTTAGTAAGTTTTAGAATCAAAACGTCAAGGAACGTCCGGAAACTAGTTCAAAGAGGTGCTAGTGTACCTTAGCCTATTTGACAAAGTTTTAGGAGTCAACAAATGATGAAATTTGGCTGAAAGGTGTCTAACACGTATTAGAGTTAGTTTATAGTCGAGACATCCGGGTACGACTCCTCAAGGACCAACCAAGATCCCTTGAGGATGACCCTTGCAAAAGTGGCTAAAAGCTTTCAAGAGACGGTATCACCAACGAGTGCCATCGATGAGGCGTCGTCCAATCGATGGGACATTGATGGCCACCGTCAATGGTCACTTATCCAATTTCAAGAATGGCATCTTTTGGACAGTCTCTAACCAAAATGACGGACCAACAGGACGGCTGGTCCCTTGACCATCGTTTGACAGACGGGCCGTCGGTCAAGGTTACATCTGTAAGGTCACTGATTTTTTGCACGTTTTTAAGTTAGACAAATTTATTAATTAGGTGGTTAGTTAATTAGTTAGGGGTTAAGGGAGGTCAAACTAAGTTGGTTAATGACCTATATAAATTCCTTAACCTAATTAATCTAACCTAAACCCTCATAATTCCCAAAACCCAATTGCTCTTCCTTGTCTCTTTTTCTCTCTACCAAGGGAGGACCAAGGTCAATGGTTATAGGTCTACTCAATGTCAAGTTTATCCATCAAAATTCATCAATTAACAAGGTATGGGATTCCTTTCACCTTTGGGATCTGTTTCCCCAAAGGGTTCCATCAAATTGATTTCAAAAATATGAAATTCAAATGGTTTAATTTCAAAACGAAATTGATCTTCTGAATTGCCTTGTTTATGATTCCTTTTGGTTATTATGGTTAGAGTAACATGTATTATGACTCAATTGTATTACTTCTCGATGGATTGATCTAGTATGTAGTAGATGACATATTCCCCTTAACCCTAGGTTGTGATCTTGAATTGAATTGTATAGTATTGATAAAATTGACTTGGTTAGTGTGTGCAGTACTATCCTAGATTGTTATTATGCTATTTATGAGTATATTGTGATATATTGTAATCCAATTATGCTAGTTCTTGAGTAATTGCCTAGGTTGTAAAGTAGATCATGAACTTGACCTAAGTCTTTAATTCTAGGCTATGAACTAGTGACAAATTATTGTATAGTGATGCAACTGACTTCATTATTATGTTGGTTACTCTTGTTTGGTAATAATACACCCATTGTTGGGTTGAATTGAGAATGGTTGATGGTATGACCTTGATGATGGTTTAGTAAGAAGATTAAGGGTAAGTCTTATGATCTCAACTCTTTACTTCAATAATGGTCACTTGTGATTAAGTGATGATGTTTTATTGAAGTATACCTTATATTAAGAATGATAGGTTGGTATGATGATGAATTGAAATGTCTTGACTATGGTTTGTGAGATGTTGGCTAAGATGTAAATGTTATAAACATGGCGATAACTTACCAATGTGTCTTATCATGATATGAATGTGTAAATGTGCTAACCTCACATGTATAAATTGTAATGAAAGGACAATACTCATGCAATTATTATTCAACTATGATGATGATTATATAAGGGATAGACCCTATGAATTAAACTAAGCTATGATCATTAATAAAGGCTTAAAGAAATTTCAAAAAGTGACTCTATCTTAGCGCCGAGTGAACAAGAGTGAGGAGTGTCCCTTCCCACATAGGGAAGGTAGGATCACTAACGTATTCATGAGATTGGAGACTATAATGCATGTAGCATAAAGAGTATCCCAACTACATCTCCTAGTCTTGAACTATGTTGTCACCATAGGAATACTAGCTAGTGGATCCACAATAGAAGCTATGTTCATGTTTTGGTACTACCTTGGCAAGTAGTCCACCTTCTTTCGTTGTAGGGTTCCATGACACCGGATTCCACATTAGCTCATATGGTCTATGTCGGTTAAAGCAAGATGTTGAAGTAATGAATGAACTCTAACTAGGATGACCTAAGGGGTTTAGCTTAGTCTAGGTAGGGGTATGTGACTCTACTTATACATTGCACTAGTTAACCTTGAGGGAAGTCTTAGGAGGATGTTCATATGTATGTATATGCTTATAAATGTAAATGATATGTATATGATGATCTTAGATGTTGATGATACTATATGATGATGGTTTCACTTACGAACATGTGTTTGGTCTCTATTGCTAAAGTATGATGTTATGTACTCTTAATGATATGACATGTGAACATTGGCTATGGTTCTTGTTGGGTTTACTTGATTGAGTAAGGTTATGTGGTTTTTCTTAGTCATTGCACTAGTAGACTTAATGAGGTTCTAAAGGTAGTGGTCTTGCTTTGATTATGTTATTTTAAACTCTTATATATGCTTGTTGATTATAGGACTTGATGATAGAGTTGCATTGACTAGGTGCTCAAGTATGTTGATATGCATGTTGACTTGACTAGACTTAGTGTTGTTTGTCTTTTTATGTGCATGGCGTGGACTTGATGAATATGCATGATTGACTTGTATTGGTTCTTGAATGTGCATAAGGTATTTCAAAGTAAATGGCATACTTTAATGAAATGTCCCTTTTTAACATAATTTGATGTTGTGTGTGCATATGGTCTCATACTTAGTACATGTGATGTGCTAATCCCTTTTTCTCCCTTTTCCCCAACATTTTAGGTTTGGGTCGTTGAAGGGCTTGTGACGACATTGAAGGAAGATTGGAATTCTCACTTTCCAAGTTTGGTAGGTCCTCACTACTTTGAGGACGATGCATTTTTTAGCTTCGGTTATTGATTAGTCTTAAAGACAATATGTTCATTTCCGTTCATTTGAGTACTAAAGATTGCATATCCTATATGTGGCTTTATTACATTGATGTATAGGCTATGCCCAATTTTTATACTCATGTTTAGATAGTTATGAGATGAGGCCTTCGATTTTAAGAACATTTTATATCTTATATATATGTGCAATAAAAGTAGAAGACTATGTAATCTTCTTATATGAAGGGTATATGTATACTCGATATGAATATATTATATGTATGCGTGAGGTCTATGTAAATCTCAATATAGATATAGAAAAGTTTTAAATTTTCCGCATTTTTAACATATGAATGTAGTGATGTAAGCTAAGAGGATAGTCTTAGTCCTATCTGAGGATGACGACGCTGGTTACGTCTAGGGGGCTCCCCGAATGTGACAAGCTTGGTATCAGATCTTGAGGTTGAACATATTTAGAGTCGATGTCTCACTTAATAATATCTATGTAGATTTTTACACATAATTGTAAAGCGCGCCACACTTATGAACAGGAAACTATATGATGCTTAGGAAACTCTCACTTTCTTGGAAATCCAACTTCGTGCCTCTAGAGTCTTGGCTCTATGTGCCTTTAGAATCTAATTCTTTTATTGTGATTATAGTCAATGAATACTCGAAGAACAACCGCTCGAAGACTTGATAAAGAGATTGTCAATGCGAGAGTTCCTCCTGAGGGCAATCAAGTCCCTCCTTTTGAAGAAGTTGCTAATGATGACCAAGCTCTGGTCAATCCTCCACCCTTGGCAGATGGGCACATAAGGGCAGCCTTTCTCCAAGCAGCACAAGCCATTACTACACAAGCACAAGCCGTCACTACTCAAGCACAAGCCACGACGATCCAAGATAACCGTGAGGTTGTACCCCGAGGAAACCAACATGTTGGAACCATGGCCTCCCGTTTAAGGGATTTCACTAGAATTATCCCCCTACTTTCTATGGGTCCAAAGGTGAGAAAGACTCCCAAGAGTTCATTGATGAGACCTACGAGATTCTCTATGCTATGGGGTTGACTACTAGTGAGAAAGCCGAGTTAGCCATTTACCAACTCAAAGATGTGGCCCAAACTTGGTACGTCCAATGGAGAGATAATAGGCCCTTAAGGGGTGGACCAGTGACTTAGGAGATCTTGAAGAAGGCTTTTCTTAATAGATTCTTTCCTAAGGAGAAGAGGGAAGCCAAAGTGGAAGAATTCATCAACCTTCGTGAAAGAGGTATGAGTGTACTTGACTACTCTTTGAAATTTACTAAATTGTCAAAGTATGCTCCTTTCTTGGTTTCCGACCCTATAGATGAAATGAGCCGCTTTGTGACGGGAGTGTCGGATGACTTGAAAGAAGAATGTCGTTCGGCTATGATACATGATGATATGACCATTTCTCATCTCATGGTTCATGCTCAACAATGGAAGACACAAGGGTTAAGAGAAAGAGTAGGGATGCCAAAAAGGCAAGGTCTTTTGATGGTGGTTCTTCAAAGGGCAGGCTTGATATCCAAGACAAGCCTAGGTTCAAGAAGAGGTTCTCTAATCAAGTTCCTTCCAAGTTACCTAAGGATCGTGATGAAAAGGTGTCGAACCCTAAGTCTCAAAAGGGAAGGGGTACTAGTACACCAACCAAGAAGCCAACTTGTGGAAAGTGCGGCAAGAAGCATTATGGTGATTGCCTTGTTGGAACGAACAATTGTTTTATTTGTCGCAAGAATGGCCACAAGGTTAGGGATTGACCTATTGTGAAGGGTCAAGACAAGGGTAGTTATCAAGATCAAGCAAGTGGTTCTAATGTTTATGCTCGAAAGAAGAATCACTTTTATTAACTTTGCTCTATGGGTGACCAAGAGAGTTCTCCCGGTATGGTGACCGGCATGTTACAAGTATTTTCTATTGATGTATATACTTTAGTTGATACAGGTTCTACCTTGTCATTTGTTACACCTTTAGTAGCTAAAAAGTTTGAAATTTTTTCTGATATTCTAAATGAACCTTTCTCGGTGTCTACCCGGGTGAGTGATTCGGTTGTTGCGAAAAGAGTATATAGAAATTGTCCTATAATTTTGCCAAATGGAGTTACTCATGTTGAACTAGTAGAACTTGGTATGTATGATTTGATGTCATTTTGGGTATGGATGGTTGCATGCTTGCTTTGCTTCCATAGATTGTAAAACAAGGGTGGTGAAGTTTAACTTTCCAAATTAACCGGTTTTAGAGTGGAATGGGGGAAATTCTATTCCTAGAGGTCGTATCATCTCTTGTCTTAAGGATTGTAAAATGATCTCGAAAGGGTGTCTATATCACATAGTAGTAGTCAAAGACTTAAACTCCAAAAATCCTCCGATTGAGTTAGTCCCCGTAGTAAGGGAATTTCCGGAGGTCTTTCCTAATGATCTTCTCGGAATCCCTCCCGAGCGAGAAATTGACTTGGTATTGACTTTTTATGGGATACCAATCCCATTTCAATTCCTTCTTATCGGGTGGCTCCGGCCAAATTGAAAGAGTTGGCTCAACTCAAATATTTACTAGACAAAGGTTTCATTAGACCTAGTATTTTGTACATGGGGTGCTCCGGTTTTGTTTGTGAAGAAGAAGGATTGGTCCATTAGGATGTGCATTGATTATCACCAACTCAATAAAGTCACTATTAAGAACAAGTATCCTATCCCTTGGATTAACGACTTGTTTGATCAACTCCAAGGGGCAAGCTACTTTTCTAAGATTGACTTGAGATCGGGGTATCACCAACTTAGGGTAAGAGGTGCGGATATACCAAAAAACGGCATTTCAAAAAAGATATGGTCACTATGAGTTCTTAGTAATGTCCTTTGGTCTCACCTATGTCCCAGCGGCATTTATGGATCTTATGAATAGGGTGTTTCGAAGATACCTAGATTCATTTGTCATTGTCTTCATTGACGACATCTTGGTATATTTGAAAAATGAGGGTGAAAAGATGGACCATTTGAGGGTGGTGTTAGAAATGTTTAAGGAGAACCAATTATTTTCCAAGTATAGCAAATGTGAGTTTTTGTTGAGATCGGTGGCGTTTCTTGGTCATATCATCTACAGTGAGGGAGATGAGGTTTATCCAAGGAAAACCGAGGCGGTGAAAAATTGGCCTAGGCCATTGACTCCAATAGACATTAGGAGTTTCTTGGGTCTAGCAGGCTATTATAGGAGGTTTGTGGATGGTTTTGATTCCATTCCATCTCCCTTGACTATTTTGACCCAAAAGAGTGTGAAATTTGAGTGGTCGGAGGCATGTGAAATAAACTTCCAAATCTTGAAAGATAGGCTTACTTTGGCTTCGGTGATAACTTTACCGAAGGGTACCAAGGGCTTCGTTGTGTATTGTAATGCATCCTGAATGGGCTTTGGGTGTGTGCTTATGCAACATGAAAAAGTAGTAGCATATGCCTCTAGACAACTTATGGTGCATGAGAAGAACTATACAAATCATGATCTTGAGTTAACGGTCGTGGTATTTGCCTTAAAAGTATGGAGGCATTACTTGTTTGAGGTCCATGTTGATGTGTATACCGATCATAAAAGTCTTCAATATGTGTTTACTCAAAATAAGTTAAATCTCCGACAAAGAAGGTGGTTGGAATTATTGAAAGATTACGACATGAGTGTTCTCTACCACCCCGACAAGGCCAATGTGGTTGCGGATGCTCTAAGTCGTATGACCATGGGTAGTGTGTCTCATGTAAAAGAAGCCAAGAAAGACCTAGTGAAAGATGTTAATAGGTTGGGTCGTATGGGTGTTAGATTGGAGGTTTCATGGTCCATCATAACTCCGAATCATCTTTGGTGGTTGAGGTGAAGTCAAAACAACACCTTGATCAACCCTTGATGGATTTGAAGGAGTCGGTTCTTGGTAAGCTTAATGAGTCATTCTCCTTAGGGGAGGATGATATCTAGAGGTATCAAAGAAGGTTGTGTGTTCCCAATATAGATGGCTTGAGGAACCAGATTCTTGAGGAAGTCATGAATCCCGTTACTCCATTCATGCGGGTTCAACAAAGATGTACCATGACCTTAGAGAGGTGTTTTGGTGGTAAGGCTTGAAGAATGACATAGCGGAATTTGTTGCTAAGTGTCCCAATTGTCAACAAGTGAAAGCCGAACATCAAAAGCCGTGTGGTTTACTACAAGAAATCGAAGTTCCTACTTGGAAGTTGGAAGGCATTATTATGGATTTTGTGGTAGCTTTTCCTCGAAAACAAAAACAATATGACTCCATATGGGTGGTTGTGGATAGGTTGACCAGATTCGCTCATTTTATTCCCATCAAGTCTACTTACTCGGCAGAGGATTATGCAAGGATATTCATAGATGAGATTGTGTGTCGCCATGGTATTTCGTTATCCATCATATCGGATAGGGGTGCTGTAACAACCCGAAAATAACTATGCTAAGTGATGCTTAAACGTACCTAGAATGCATGGATTAGACCGGGTTCACACGGCTTGTTGCGCATAGAACCAGACCTCCGAACCTATGCGCTAGCCAAGCCAACCAACTTGGTAAGTTAGTTGAGCTAGTCAAGGCGAGAACCAACTATGTAGGGCACCCGAATTGAAGAGATTCACCCGGATGAGTTTTACCGGACTTAAAAGGGGTAATCTTAGGTTTGGAGGGTCTAGGGGTAAAATGGTCTTTTTCCAGGCTAAGGGTAGAATTGTAATTACCCTAAATATTTAATTAATTAATATGGTGGAGGGGCAATTTGGGTAGAAAGGGCCGAAATTGACTTTTGAGCGAAATCTTGCTCCACCAGTGTTCGAGCCTAGGTGGGAGCAATGATTTAATTTGATTTATTTTATTTAGTGAATTAATTTAATTAATTAATATTTAATTGTTGATTTAAGAAAAAGGAAAAAATCAGATTTTTATTTATTAATTAAAGATAAATCCTAATTTGACTAAGTCTCTCCCTAATCTCCTAATCCTAAGTTAACACTCTCACACGTTTCTCACCATCTCTCTCTAACTCACGATCTCCCTTAAACAAGAGAACAAGAACAGAACGTAAAATAGAAAGTTCATCAAGAACATGAAAGCTAAAAACTCAAAAGCAAAACAAGCTTAAAAACGAAAAGTAAAAATCAATTTCTCGACGGATTTTGCTTGTGGTTTCGGTGGTGAGGCGTTGGCTTAGTGGGGAAATAGGAAGCACGTTGAATCACTTTTGAACAACTTCAGGTATGGGTTTTCTTCTCTCTTGGTCCCTTTCCCAAGAGACCCTTAAGGTTCAGTTTAATCGTAATTGAAAAACAAAGGTTGTCCCCGTTGCATGCCGTGTCATTAGATCCTTTGAAAGATTCAAAGCATGCGTTGGTATGTCTTCTGGTAGATATTTTTAGGTCTGGTTGTGATTATGTGTTGAATGTGTTTTTGGAAATTATGTGAGGAATGAAAGACGTATTCCAGAAAAGTGTTTTAAGTTAACTGTTTGAGCATGTGTGTGCTATAAATTAACTATGTTGCTGCCTGAAATTTGTGTGTTAAAATGTTGTGTTTTCGTGTATGAAAATGTTACAAGTGTGATGTTCATATAAGGGTAATGTTGCTGGAAAAATGTCACCCGAATTACTCCAAGAATCAGCATAAAAACTTGAGAGAAAGATGAATTGCAAGGGACCAAATTTCCAGCTTGCTGGAAATGTTTGTCTCGGCCAAGAATTTGAAAGGTGGGCTATGTTTTAAATTTTTTTAAAAAGTGTGAGGTCATTGGGAATTGAACCCAAGACCTCACCAAATGTAAATTACATAAAAATTTCATGATAAAAATGAAAGGAAAAATAAATGTGGTGAGTGGGGATTGAACCCACAACCTCTTGAATAGATGAGAGAGTTAGGAGAAAAATAAAGGAGAAAAATAAAATGAGGTGAGTGGGGATTGAACCCACAACCTCTTGGATAGGTGAGAAAGTTAAGAGATAAATTAAGAGAAAAAGAATGAGCTTGTGGGGGATTGACCCCACAACTTCCTTGCCTTAAACTAGAAAGAGAGGAGGAAAAGAAAGGAAATATTATGGGAGTGATGGGGATCGAACTAGGATCCCCCAAATTTGAAAAATGCAATTATCAAGTTTAATATAATATTAAATGTTGCTCAAGGGATTCGAAATTGGGTTCCCTTGACCAATTCCGTATTGACACATAAGTCATACGTAAACAAATATTTAATGAATGCTGCCCCTAAGGATCAAAATCAATATCTTGGCATACCTACAAAATGCATAAGTCTTGTACCATATAATCTTGGGTAAATATGAATCACTTAGATGAACTATGAGTGAAGCCTCATGGCTTGTATGTGTGGACTCATAATTCTAGCATACGTTTAAAAGTAAGTGAACCTAAGATGTTATGTGAAGATATGATGAAACCCAAGAGGGGTTAGGTAAGAGTGTGACACACATTAAAAGGCCAAGTGTATTAGCATACGGTGAAATGAACATTCACGTAAAGGGGTGAGTAATTATGAAGATGTAAATGTGCTAAAGTTAATGAATGTGGTGACAACGTGATAAGAGGCTAATGTTAAAGGTGAGAGAAATCTCAAATGAGCCTAAGTAAATGTTACCAAGACGTACTCACCTATGAGAGTGTAAAGTTAAGGAAGAGACCAGTCTCTATGAACACTCTAATGAAAGTATTGAAGTTAAAGCATACTTAATACTAATGATGAGATGAGAAATCATATAATGAGTTATGATGCCTCATGCTAGAATCCAGCTTCTATGATGTATGAGATGAATGTAATAGAACTTTATACTGAGCACCGATAGACTAGCTGTGAGTGGCGATTACTTCCTTCGGAAAGGCAGAGGTTCGTGTAATTCTCATGAGATGAGACTGTCCGTCCAGACTGGTATGGGTCTCCTTATATCTCCTAGTCTTTGAACCTATGCAGCCAACATAGGGATCTAGCAGGGTTCAATCCCCTATATAGGCTAGCATGTTTTTGGTTTCACTTTGGCCGGTGATTCCACCTCTTTTCGGTGTGGGGTAGACACAGGATTTCATGGAGCTCACATGATCTATGTCGGTTAAAGTTAAAGTTTCCAAAGAAAGAATGAGGCTAGCCTCATGTAATGCCCACAATGAAATGAACGATACCAAAGATGTTTGGGTAGGATAATCAAGAGGTGAACTAAACTTATGTAATGACATTAGGTCATTCTTAGTCATTGCACAGTGAACCCAATGAGAGTCTTAAACTACATCCTAGGTATAGCTGGTGTTTACACTAGCCTATGAATGAAATGATATGAAGTACGTATGAATGAATGAACCAGACTCTGTGTCTGCTAAAGAAGGCTCCCTAGTTGAGGTCACATATGTTGAGCCCTCATTTTGGGAAGTCCTAATGTTAAGTCCATGATTCCAAGGTCTCATGGCATATGAACGAATGAAATGAAATATGATATGTGCTATATGCAATATGTTATGTACTATATGCAATATGTTATGTGTTGTGTGCAATATGATACGTATGATGATGCATGTTACTCTCATGGCATGACTTTCCTAATCCGATTTTGGCAAGTCCACTGATTTGACTTTCCATAACTCATATCGTTAGGAGAGAGCTATTCTAAATCATGCATGTCCGTGGTGTGTGCTTGCATATACCCATACTTAGCACAAGTGTGTACTAATTCCATACATTTATCTACTTTTAGGTGCAGGTGCAGCTGGACGTTAGAGCTTACGAGTCGACGCAAAAGTTATCCGTACGTGGAGCTTTCATCCGGATTTGGTAGGCCCTCATGCTTTCGAGGATGATTACTGGTTTATTCTAGCGTAAACGTAGGTATAAGCTAGTGGAGTATGTTCCACTAACATTTCTTTCGTATTTACTTTTAGACGTTGTATTGGTGTCATTTTGCCAACTCTATATTTATGACTATAACTTTCATTTGAATATCTTGATTTAGATGGTTGTTGTGAACGCTTATGAGTTTACATAGATAGTATTATGCCAGATCAATATTTTCCAATATAAAGTTTAAGTAAACAAAAGTTCAAATTTTCCGCTAAAATTAACCTATATGAAGTAACGATGATGTATGTAGGCTTGTCTGTGACCTCTGAGAGGTCAACGATGCCGATCTCGTCTGGGGTATAGATTTCGATCGTGACAAAGTTGGTATCAGAGCATTAGGTTTAACTCCAAGGATAATAAGTTCACATCAACCACATCGAGTAATTTCTAAGTTATGGTAGTGAAGTGCACCACTATCATGAATTAGAGACTGCATGATGCATAGGAAATTTCCCTTCTTCTGATCTTATCGTTCTTCCCTTAATGTCTGATTTCTTGGTGTTATGAGCGTATCTAGCATCAATTCTTATTTTTTTTCCTGAAAATGAACACAAGGGGGAACGCTGGTCGGGGAAGAGTAGAAGCAGCTGCTAGGAGAAACCAAGTTCCACCCAGGCTCCAGCTGCAGGAGTAGCCATGCAAGTTAACCCAGCTGGGTTGACTGATGCGGAGGTGCTGGGACAGATGACTCTAGCCATCACTATGCAGGCTCAGGCTATGATGGGCCAGGCCAACAGACAGGATGTTCAGCGGGAGAACCCACCAGCCCACAACATGGCAAACAGGTTGCGAGAATTTACGAGGGTGAATCCTCCAATCTTTATAGGATCTAAGAATGCAGAGGATCCTCAGGAGTTCATGGACGAGGTCCAGAAGATTCTGGTGGCGATGGGGGCCACGGAGATTGAGAAAGCTGAACTTGCCTCGTACCAGCTTAAGGATGTTGCACAGGCTTGGTGCAAGATATGGCAGGATAGCAGGGCGTTGGGCGGAGGTCTAATCACATGGGAGTTGTTTAAGACAACCTTTCTGGAGAGATTCTTCCCCAGAGAGATGAGAGAGGCTAAGGTTGAGGAATTCATCAACCTTAAGCAGGGCTCGATGTCAGTTAGGGATTACTCCCTGAAGTTCGTAAAACCTTCCAGGTATGCCACTTCTCTTGTATGTAACAGCAGAGATGAGATGAGTAGATTCTTGACAGGGATTGCTGAGGACCTCGAAGAGGAGTGTAGGGAAGCTATGTTGCATGACAGCATGGACCTTTCCAGGCTTATGGTCCATGTCCAGCAAGTAGAGGAAAGCAGGAAGAGGAAGCACACTAGGGCAGGGAACAGGTCAAGGCAAGCTGAGGAGAATTTTTCAAGGAAGAGTAGTACTGAAATCAGGGATAAGCCCAAGTTTAATAAGGGACTCTCCCACCAAGGGGAGTCAAGTTCATCCAAGAGTTGCTATGATAGGGATTCCGAGTCCAGAGTTAAGAGAAACAATGAAGTAGATACACCTCAGGAGAGGCCACCTTGCAGAAAGTGTGGCAAACTGCATGGAAGAGAGTGTATCATGGGCTCTAATGCTTATTACAGTTGTGGCAAACCGGGTCACATGGTGAAGGATTGTCCGAATAGGAGAAGTCAAGAATAAGGAAAGGAGAGAGTTCAGCCTAATGGTCCAAGTGAAGAGGCTCCAATGAGGCAACGATTCTTCACACTCAAGTCTAGGGGTGCAAGGGAAGGCACTTCTAGTGAAGTCTCGGGTGCGTAGCCTTAATTAGTTTTTCATGTATTTGACTGTGTACGGTGTTTATGCACTAGTATGAGGTTAATATGTTTGAGTCATCATGTTGGTTGCTGATTGTGTGACTTATATGTTTACTTATGTCGTATACTTTGATGAGACTAGTTTAGGAAAGAGTTCCTTAGTCCATTAATATGAAGCTGCTAGTAGATTTCAAGGATGTGCACCATCATGTTAATGTGTGAATAATATATTCACCAATGAGGAGTATTGAATTGTCTATGTATTCATACGTTATATAGATGACTTACTTGTTGCTAGTAAAGAGTAGTGTCATTCGGGGACAAATGTTTCTAAGGGGCGGATAATGTAACAACCCGAAAATAACTATGCTAAGTAATGCTTAAACGTACCTAGAATGCATGGATTAGACCGGGTTCACACATCTTGTTGCGCGTAGAACCAGAACTCCGAACCTATGCACTAGCCAAGCCAACCAACTTGGTGAGTTAGTTGATCTAGGCAAGGCGAGAACCAACTATGTAAGGCACCCGAATTGAAGAGATTCACCCGGATGAGTGTTACCGGACTTAAAAGGGGTAATCTTAGGTTTGGAGGGTCTAGGGGTAAAATGGTCTTTTTCAAGGCTAAGGTTAGAATTGTAATTACCCTAAATATTTAATTAATTAATTAATTAATATGGTGGAGGGGCAATTTGGGTAGAAAGGGCCGAAATTGACCTTTGAGCCAAATCTTGCTCCACCCGTGTTCGAGCCTAGGTGGGAGCAATGATTTAATTTGATTTATTTTATTTAGTGAATTAATTTAATTAATTAATATATAATTGCTGATTTATGAAAAGGGAAAAAATCAGATTTTTATTTATTAATTAAAGATAAATCCTAATTTGACTAAGTCTCTCCCTAATCTCCTAATCCTAAGTTAACACTCTCACACGTTTCTCACCATCTCTCTCTCACTCACGATCTACCTTCAACAAGATAACAAGAACAGAACGTAAAATAGAAAGTTCATCAAGAAGTTATCCGTACGTGGAGCTTTCATCCGGATTTGGTAGGCCCTCATGCTTTCGAGGATGCTTACTGGTTTATTCTAGCATAGACGTAGGCATGAGCTAGTGGAGTATGTTCCACTAGCGTTTTTTTCGTATTTACTTTCAGACGTTGTATTGGTGCCATTTTGGCAACTCTATATTTATGACTATATCTTTCGTTTGATTATCTTGATTTAGATGTTTATTGTAAACTCTTATGAGTTTACGTAGATAGTATTATGCGAGATCAATGTTTTCCAATATAAAGTTTAAGTAAAGAAAACTTCAAATTTTCTGCTAAAATTAACCTAGATGAAGTAACGACGACGTATGTAGGCTTGTCTGCGACCTCTGAGAGGTCAACAACGTCGGTCTCGTCTAGGGTCTAGATACCGGTTGTGACAGGTGCACAATTCACATCTAGGTTTTGGAGGTCATTCCAAAAAGGGTTGGGTACCAAGTTGAAGTTAAGCACCGATTTTCATTCTCAAACGATGATGGTCAAGCAGAGCATACTATTCAAACCCTTGAGGATATGATTAAAGCTTGTATAATTGATTTCAAGGGAAATTGGGATAAGCACCTACCTTTGGTTGAGTGTCCTTACAAAAATAGTTACCATTGATCTAAATATATGGCTCCTTATGAAGCCTTGTATGGTAGGAGGTGTAAATCTCCTATTGGATGGTTTGAAGTGGGTGAGTATTAACTTTTGTGTCCCGAATTGATTTATAAGACTTTAGAGAAGGTTCATATTATAAGAAATTGCTTGAAAACAGCCTTTAGCCGGCAAAAGTCTCATGTCGACCATAGGATAAGAAAATTAGAGTTTGAAGAAGGTGATAAAGTGTATATAAAGATTTCACCTATGAAAAGGGTGGTGAGATTTGGCAAGAAAGGGAAATTGAGTCCTTGTTATGTGGGTCCCTATGAACTTTCAAAAGTGATTGGTAAGGTTGCATATGGGTTGAGGTTACCTAGTGAATTGGCTTCAGTTCATCCGGTCTTCCATGCTTCCATGCTTTAGAAGTGTATCGGTGATCCCGAGTCCATTCTTCCTATTGAAGGTCCAAGTGTTCAAGAGAGCCTCTTCTATGAAAAGGTTCCGGTTCAAATCCTTGATAGACAAGTAAAGTAGTTAAGGAACAAAGAGGTTGCATCCGTAAATGTCTTATGGAAGAATAACCTAGTTGAGGGTGCAACATGGGAGGCCGAGACCAACATAAAGTCTCGTTACCCTCATCTATTTGATAACTATGGTTAGTCATTCCTAATTATAGTTAAACTAATGACTAAATTTGGTATATTATGCCTTCATGAATTGTATTGAGCATGTTGTGGTGTGTTGAAGAAAGCCTTAGCATAATGAAAAAAGTATGAAATGAATGTTGAACTCTTAAGAGTTGAAAATGATGTTTTGAGTTGCATTGTGTAAAAGGTCATGCGCTATGATGATTTTGATTGTGAATCATGTTTTGATATGTTGTTGTTGGTTGGGATATTAGTCTCGAGTCTATTCCTTCCTTGTAGAGAATTTTAGTGTCATTCTGGATGAATGTTCCCAAGGGGGGGATAATGTTATACTCTGAAAGTCTAAGACGTGATCTAGAGCCTAACATGAGAGTCTAGGAGTAGTCAAACTGTTTATAAGTCATTTATAATGTATATGAGTCATTTAGGATGTTTTAGAATCAAAATGTCAAGGAACGTCCATGACGTCCGGAAACTAGTTTAAAGATGTGCTAGTGTGCCTTAGCCTTTTTTACTAAGTTTTAGGAGACGGAAAATGATGAAATTTTGTGGAAAGGTGTCTAACATGTATTATAGTTAGTTTATAGTCCAAACGTTTGGATACGACTCCCCAAGGACCAACCAAGGGACCTTGAGGAGCACCCTTGCAAAAGTGGCTAAAAGCTGTCAAGAGATAGTGTCACAAAAACGAGTGCCATCGATGAGGCGTGGTCCAATCGACGGAGTGTCGATGTCCACCGTCGATCGTCACTTAGCAAATTGTGATAATGGCCTGTTTTGGACAGTCTCTGATGAAAACAAAAGACCAACAGGACGGTTGGTCCCTTGGCCGTCGTTTGACTGACGGGCCGTCGGTCGAAGTCTCTTCTGTGAGGTCACTGATTTTCTGCACGTTTTTAAGTTAGTCAACTTAATTGATTAGGTGGTTAGTTAATTATTTAGGGGTTAAGGTAGGTCTAGCTGAGTTGGTTAATGACCTATATAAAGAGCATAACCTAATTAAACTAACTTAAGCCCTCATAATTTCCAAAACCCAATTGCTCTTCCTTCTCTCTTCTTTCTCTCTCCCAAGTAAAAGAACACCATAGAAGACAAAGGTCAAGGGTTCTAGGGCTTATCAAGGTAAAATTTCTCCATAAAACTTCATCAATTAACAAGGTATGGGATTTCTTTCACCTTTGGGATCTCTTTCCCCAAAGGGTTCCTTCAAAGTGATTTCAATAATACGAAATTCAAGTGGGTTAACTTCCAAAACGAAAATGATCTTGTGAATTTCTTTGTTTATGATTCCTTTTTGTTATGATGGGTAGAGTGAAATGTATTATGCTTCAATTAAATTATTTCTTTATGGATTTGTCTAGTTTGTAAAAGATGACTTTTCCCCCTCAACCCTAGGTTGTGATCTTTAATTGAATTGTATAGTATTGGTACGATTGACTTAGTTAGAGTGTGAATTGCTATCCTAGATTGTTATTACGATATATATATGAGTAGATTGTGGTATAATGTAATCCAATTATGCTAGTTCTTGAGTAATTGACTTAGACTTTAAATTAGATCATGAACTTGACCAAAGTCTTTACTTCTAGGCTATGAACTAGTGATGAATTGTTGTATCATGATGCAATTGACATCATTATTAAGTTGGTTACTCTTGTTTGGTGATATTACACCCATTGTTTGGTTGAATTCAGAATGGTTGATGGTTTGTGAAGAAGATTTGGGGTAAGTCTTATGATCTCAACTCTTTACTTCAATAATGGTTGCTTGTGATTAAGTGATGATGTTGTATTGAAGTATACCATATATTAAGATTGATAGGCTTGGTATGATGTTGAATTGAAATGTCTTGACTATGTTTGTGAAATGTTGGCTAAGATATAAAAGTTTTAAGTATGGTGATAACTTACCAATGTGCCTTATCATGATATGAATGTGTAAATGTTCTAACCTCACATGTATGAACTGTAATGAAAGGACAATACTCATGCAGTTCTTATTGAGCTATGATGATGATTATATAAGGGATAGACCCTATGGCTTAAACCAAGCTGTGATCATTAATAAATGCTTAAAGACAGGACTCTAGCTTAGAACTGAGTGAACTAGAGTGAGGAGTGTCCCTTCCCACATAGGGAAGGTAGGATCACTAACGTACTCATGAGATTGGAGACTAAAATGCATGTAGCATATAGAGGGTCCCAACTACATCTCTTAGTTCTTGAACTATGTTGTGGAATACTAGCTAGTGGATCCATAATAGAAGCTATGTTCATGTTTTAATACTACCTTGGCAAGTAGTCCACTTTCTTTCGGTGTAGGGTTCCATGATACTGGATTCCACATTAGCTCATATGGTCTATGTCGGTTAAGGGAAGATATTCCCAAAAAGGTAAAATAAAGTAATGAATGAACTCTAACTAGGTTGACCTAAAAGGTTTAGCTTAGTGTAGGTAGGCTTATGGGACTCTACATATACATTGCACTAGTAAACCTTGAGTGAAGTCTTAGGAGGATGTTCTTATGTATGTATGTACTTACAAATGTAAATGATATGTATGTGATGATCTTACATGTTGAAGATACTATATCATGATCGTTTCACTTATGAATATGTGTTTGGTTTCGATTGCTAAAGTATGATGTTATGTACTCTTAATGATATGATATGTGAAGTTGGACATTGATTATGGTTCTTCTTGAGTTTACTTTATTGAGTAAGCTTATGGGGATTTGCTTATTCATTGCACTAATAGACTTAATGAGGGTCTATTGGTAATGGTCTTGTTTTGGTTATGTTATTATAAACTCTTATATATGCTTGTAGATGATATGACTTGATGATAGAGTTGCATTGACTAGGTGCTCAAGCATGTTGATATGCATGTTGACTTGACTACTCAGTGTTTTTGGTCTTGTGATGTGCATGGTATTGACTTGATGAATATGCATGAGTGACTTGTATTGGTTCTTGAATGTGCATAAGGCTTTTCAAAGTAAATTACATACTTTAATGAAATGTCCCTTTTAGCATGATTTGATGTTGTGTGTGCATATAGTCTCATACTTAGTACATGTGATGTGCTAACCCCATTTTCTCCATTTTCCCCAAACTTTTAGGTTCCGATCATTGAAGGGCTTATGATGACATTGAAGGAAGACTTGGAATTCTCCCTCTCCAAGTAGGGTAGGTCCTCACTACTTCGAGAACAATGTCATTCTCTAGATTCGGTTATTGATTAGTCTTAAACACAATATGTTCGTTTCATTTCATTTGAGTACAAAGATTATATAGCCTATATGTGGCTTTATTACACTGATGTATGGGCTATACCCAATTGTTATACTCATGTTTAGATGGTTATGAGATGAGGCATCCGATTTTATGACTATGTTATATATATATATATATATATGTGTGTGTGTGTGTGTGTGTGTGTGTGTGTGTGTGCAATAAAAGTAGAAGACTATGTAATCTTCTTATAGGAAGAATATATGCATACTCGTTATGAATGCATTATGTGTAAGCGAGAGGTCTGTAAGCCTCAAGATAGATATAGAGAAGTTTTAAATTTTCCGCATTTTTAACCTATGAATGTAATTATGTAACCTAAGATTCTAGTCTTAGTCCTCTCCGAGGACGACGACACCGATTACGCCTAGGGGGTGCTCCCCGGATGTGACAAACTTGGTATTAGAGCATGAGCTTCAAGAGGAGGGACTTGATTGCCCCCGGGAGGAACTCCCGCAGTGACAATTCCTTCATCAAGTTTGGAGAAGCTATTCTTCGAGTATTCATTGCCTATAATTCCAATGAAAGGAATAGATGCTAAAGGCACATAGAGCCAAGACTCTAGAGGAAACGATGTTGGATTTCCAAGAAAGTGAGAGTTTCCTAAGCATCATATAGTTTCCTATTCATAAGTGTGGTGCGTTTCACAATTATGAATAAGAATGTATATAGACATTGTTAAGTGACACATCGACTCTAATTATATTAAAGAAGTTGCTAATGATGACCAAGCTCTGGTCAATCCTCCATCCTTGACGGATGGGGACATATGGGCATCCTTTATCCAAATAACCCAAGCCATTACTACACAAGCACAAGCCATCACTACTCAAGCACAAGTAATGACGGCCCAAGCTAACCGAGAGGTTGTACTCCGAGGAAACCAACATGGTGGCACCATGGCCTCCCATTTGAGGGATTTCACTAGAATGAATCCCACTACTTTCTATGGGCAAAAAGTTGAGGAAGACCCCCAAGAGTTCATTTATGAGACCCACAAGATTCTCTATGCTATGGGGTTGACTACTAGTGAGAAAGTCAAGTTAGCCGCTTACCAACTCAAAAATGTGGCCCAAACTTGGTACGTCTAATAGGCCCTTAAGGGGTGGACCGGTGACTTGAGAGATCTTCAAGAAGGCTTTTCTTGATAGATTCTTTCCTAGGGATAAGAGGGAAGCAAAAATGGAAGAATTCATCAACCTTCATCCAAGAGGTATGAGTGTACTTGACAACTCTTTGAAATTTACTATATTGTCAAAGTATGCTCCTTCCTTGGTTTCTGACCCTAAAGATTAAATGAGCCTCTTTGTGACGGGAGTGTTGAATGACTTGAAAGAAGAATGTTGTTCGGCTATGTTACATGATAATATGAACATTTCTCATCTCATTGTTCATGCTCAATTTGTGGAAGAGACAAGGGTTAAGAGAAAGAGTAGGGATGCCAAAAGGGCAAGGTCTTTTGATGGTGGTTCTTCAAAGGGTAGGATTTATATCACAGACAAGCCTACGTTCAAGAAGAGGTTCTATAATCAAGATCCTTACAAGTTCCCTAAGACTCGTGACGATAGGGTGTCTAACCTTAAGTCTCAAAAGGGAAGGGGTACTAGTTCACCAACCAAGAAGCCAAATTGTGGAAAGTGTGGCAAGAAGCATTATGGTAATCGCCTTATTCGAACGAATAATTGTTTTGGTTGTGGCGATAGTGGCAATAAGGTTAGGGATTGACCAAATGTGAAGGGTCAAGATAAAGGTAGTTTTCAAGCTCAAGCAAGTGGTTCTAATGTTGATTCTCCGAAGAAGAATCTTTTTTATGCACTTCGCTCTAGGGGCGAACAAGAGAGTTCTCCCGGTGTGGTGACCGGTATGTTACACGTCTTTTCTTTGATGTATATGCTTTACTTGATCCCGGTGCTACCTTGTCATTTGTTACACCTTTAGTAGCTAAAAAGTTTGAATTTTTGCCCGATATTCTAAATGAACCTTTCTCGGTGTCTACCCTAGTGGGTGATTCGGTTGTTGCAAAAAGAGTGTATAGAAATTGTCCTATAATGTTTCCCAATAGAGTTATTCATGTTGAACTAGTAAAACTTGATATGTATGACTTTGATGTCATTTTGGGTATGGATTAGTTGCATGCTTGCTTTGCTTCCATAGATTGTAGAATAAGGGTGGTGAAGTTTAACTTTCCAAATGATCCCTTTTTAGAGTGGAAGGGGGGAAATTCTATTCCTAGAGGTCGTATCATGTCTTGTCTTAAGGATTGTAAAATGATCTCGAAAGGGTGTCTATATCACATTGTAAGAGTCAAATATTTAGACTCCGAAAATCCTCCCATTAAGTTAGTCCCGTAGTAAGGGAATTTCCGAATGTCTTTCCTAATGATCTTCCCAAATAGGAAATCCACTTTAGGATTGACTTTCTACCAGATACCAATCCCATAAGGATGGATCTGGCCGAATTAAAAGAGTTGAAGGCTCAACTCAAAGATTTACTAGACAAAGGCTTCATTAGACCTAGTATTTCTATATGGGGTGCTCCGATTTTGTTTTTGAAGAGGAAGGATGGGTCCCTTCAGATGTGCATTGATTATCGCCAACTAAATAAAGTCACTATTAAGAACAAGTATGCTCTCTCTCGGATTGACGACCTATTTGATAAACTCCAAGGGGAAAGCTACTTTCTAAGATTATTTGAGATCGGGTATCACCAACTTAGGGTGAGAGGTGACGATATACCAAAAAAGGCATTTCAAACAAGATATGGTTACTATGAGTTCTTAGTAATGTCCTTTTGTCTCACTAATGCCCCAGCGGCATTTATAGATCTCATGAATAGGGTGTTTCAAAGATACCTAGATTCATTTGTCATTATCTTGTTGATGACATCTTGGTATATTCGAAAAATGAGGGTGAACACATGCACCATTTGAGGGTGGTGTTACAAGTGCTTAAGGAGAACCAATTATTTACCAAGTGTAGAAAATGTGAGTTTTGGTTGACGGTGAACACATGGACCATTTGAGGGTGGTGTTACAAGTCTTGGTCATATCATCTTTAGTGAGGGAGTTGAGGTTGATACAAGGAAAATTGAGGCGGTAAAAAATTGGCCTAGGCCATTGACTCCAACAAACATTAGGATTTTCTTGCGTCTAGTGGGCTATTATAGGAGGTTTTTAGATATTTTTGTGTCCTTTGCATTTCTCTTGACTACTTTTACCCAAAAGAGTGTGAAATTTGAGTGGTCGGAGGCATGTGAAATAAACTTCCAAATCTTTAAAGATAGGCTTACTTTGGCTTCGATGATAACTTTACCGAAGGGTACCAAGGGATTCGTTGTGTATTGTAATGCATCCCGAATGGGATTTGGGTGTGTGCTTATGCAACATGAAAAAAGTAGTAGCATATGCCTCTAGACAACTTATGGTGCATGAGAAGAACTATACAACTCATGATCTTGAGTTAACGGTCGTGGTATTTGCCTTAAAAATATGGAGGCATTACTTGTATGAGGTCCATGTTGATGTGTATACCGATCATAAAAGTCTTCAATATGTGTTTACTCAAAATAAGTTAAATCTCCGACAAAGAAGGTGGTTGGAATTGTTGAAAGATTACGACATGAGTGTTCTCTACCACCCCGACAAGGCCAATGTGGTTGCGGATGCTCTAAGTCGTATGACCATGGGTAGTGTGTCTCATGTAAAAGAAGCCAAGAAAGACCTAGTGAAAGATGTTAATAGGTTGGTTTTTTTGGGTGTTAGATTGGGAGATGCTCTGAATGGTGGTTTCATGGTACATCATAACTCCAAATATTCTTTGGTGGTTGAGTGAAGTCAAAAAAACACCTTGATCAACCCTTGAAGGAGTTGAAGGAGTTGGTTCTTGGTAAGATTAATGAGTCATTATCCTTAGGGGAAATGGTATCTTGAGATATCAAGAAAGGTTTTGTGTTCCCAATGTAGATTGCTTGAGGAACCCGATTCTTGAGGAATCTCATGGATCCCGTTACTCCATTCATGCGGGTTCGACAAAGATGTACCATGACCTTAGAGAGGTGTTTTGGTGGGAATGCTTGAAGAAGGACATAGTGGAATTTGTTGCTTAGTGTCCAAATTTTCAACAAGTGAAAGCCGAACATCAAAAGCCGTGTTTTTCACTACAAGAAATCTAAGTTCCTACTTGGAAGTGGGAACACATTAATATGGATTTTGTAGTAGGTTTGCCTCGGACACAAAAGCAATATGAATCCATATGTGTGGTTGTGGATAGGTTGACCAGATCCGCTAATTTTATTCCCGTCAAGTCTACTTACTTGGCCGAGGATTATGAAAAGACCTCCATAGATGAGATTATATATCGCCATGGTATTCCGTTATCCATAATATCGGATAGGGGTGCACAATTCACATCTAGGTTTTGGAGGTCATTCCAAAAAGGGTTGGGTACCACGGTGAAGTTAAGCACCGCTTTTCATTTTCAAACGCGGATGGTCAAGTGGAGCATACTATTCAAATCCTTGAGGATATGCTTAGAGCTTGTATAAACACTTGCCTTTGGTTGAGTTTCCTTACAACAATAGTTACCATTCATTTATATCTATTACTTCTTATGAAGGCTTGTATGGTAGGAGGTGTAGATCTCTTTTTTGATGGTTTGAAGTGGGTGAGTCTTTACTTTTGGGTCCCGAATTGATTTATAAGACTATGGAGAAGGTTCATATTATAAGAAATCGGTTGAAAACAGCCTATAGCCGGCAAAAGTCTTCTGTCGACCATAGGAGAAGAGAATCAGAGGTTGAAGAAGGTGATAAAGTGTATCTAAAGATTTCACCTATGAAAGGGATGGTGAGATTTGGCAAGAAAGGGAAATTGAGTCCTCGTTATATGGGTCCCTATGAAATTTTACAAATGATTGGTAAGGTTGCATATGAGTTGAGGTTACCTAGTGAATTGGGTTCAGTTCATCCGTTGTTCCAAGATTCCATGTTTAAGAAGTGTATCGGTGATCCCGAGTCCATTCTTCCTATTGAAGGTCTAGATGTTCAAGATAACCTCTCCTATGAAAAGATTCCTATTCAAATCCTTGATAGACAAGTAAAGAATTTAAGGAACAAAGAGGTTGCATCTATAAAAGTGTTATGGAAGAATCACCTAGTTTAGGGTGCAACATGGGAGACTGAGGCCAACATGAAGTCCCGTTACCCTCATCTATTTGATAACTAAGGTTAGTAATTCCTAATTAAAGTTAGAATAATGACTAAATTTTGTATATTGTGCCTTCATGAATTGTATTGAGAATGTTGTGGTGTGTTGAAGAAAGCCTTGGCATATTGAAAAAATCATGAAATGAATATTCTTATAAGTTGAAAATGTTGTTTTGAGTTTTATTGTGTAAAAGATCATGCGCTATGATGATTTTGATTGTGAATCATGTTTTGATATGTTGTTATTGGTTGGGCTTCTAGTCTTGAGTCTATTCTTTCCTTGTAGAGAATTTTAGTGTCATTCTGGGATGAATGTTCCTGGGGGTGTAATGTAATACTCTGGAAGTCTAAGACGTGATGTAGAGCCTAACATGAGATTCTAGGAGTAGTAAAACTGTTTATAAGTCATTTTTAATATATATGATCCATTTAGGATGTTTTAGAATCAAAACGTCAAGGAAAGTCCATGACGTCCGGAAACTAGTTCCAAGAGGTGATTGTGTGCCTTAGCCTATTTGACTAAGTTTTAGTAGACGAGAAATGATGAAACTTTGTGGAAATATGTCTAACATATATTGGAGTTAGTTTACAGTCCAAAATTCTGGGTACGACTCCCCAAGGACCAACCAAGGGCCCTTGAGGATGACCCTTTCAAAAGTGGATAAATGATGTCAAGAGATACTTTCTCCAACGAGTGCCATCGACAAGGCATGGTCCAATCGACGGGGCGTGAATGGCCACCGTCAATGGTCACTTAGCCAAATTTTAGAATGCCTATTTTGGAAAGTCTCTGACGAAAATGACAGACCAACACGACGGTTGGTTCCTTGGCCGTCGTTTGACAGACGGGCCGTCGATCGAAGTCTCGTAAGTGAGGTCACTGATTTTCTGCACGTTTTTTAGTTAGTCAAATTAATTAATTAGGTGGTTAGTTAATTATCTAGGGGTTAAGGGAGGTCTAACTAAGTTTGTTAATGACCTATATAATGACCCTAACCTGATTAAACTAACCTAAGCCCTCATAATTCCCAAAACCCAATTGTTTTTCCTTCTCTCTTCTTTCTCTCTCCCAAGTAGAAGAACACCATAGAAGACAAAGGTCAAGGGTTTTAGGGCTAATCAAGGTAAAATTTCTCCATTAAACTTCATCAATTAAAAAGTTATGGGATTCTTTTCACCTTTGGGATCTCTTTCCCCAAAGGGTTCCATAAAATTGATTTCAAAAATATGAAATTCAAGTGGGTTAACTTCCAAAACGAAAAGTATCTTGTGAGTTGATTATTTATGATTCCTTTTGGTTATGATGGGTATAGAAACATGTATTATGACTTATTAGATTACTTCTTGATGGATTGGTCTAATTTGTAGAAGATGACTTTTTCGCCTTAACCCTAGGTTGTGATCTTGAATGGAATTGTATAGTATGGTACAATTGACTTAGTTAGTGTGTGAATTTCTATACTAGATTGTTAGTATGCTATATATATGTAGATACTGATAAATTGTAATCCAATTATTCTAGTTCTTGAGTAATTGACTTAGGTTTTAAAGTGGATCATTAACTTGACGTAAATCTTTACTTCTAGGCTATCAACTAGTGATGAATTGTTGTATAGTGATGCAATTGACATCATTATTATGTTGGTTACTCTTGTTTGGTGATATTACACCCATTGTTGGGTTGAATTCAGAATGGTTGATGGTTTGTGAAGAAGATTTGGGGTAAGTCTTATGATCTCAACTCTTTACTTCAATAATGGTTACTTGTGATTAAGTGATGATGTTGTATTGAAGTATACCTTATATTAAGATTGATAGGCTTGGTATGATGTTGAATTGAAATGTCTTGAATGGTTTGTGAGATGTTGGGTAAGATGTAAATGTTATGAGGATGGTGATAACTTAGCAATGTGCCTTATCATGAACTAAATGTGTAAATGTTCTAACCTCACGTGTACGAATTGTAATGAAAGGACAATACTCATGCAATTCTTATTGAGCTATGATGATGATTATATAAGGGATAGACCCTATGACTTAAAATAAGATATGATCATTAATAAAGGCTTAAAGACATTTCAAAAAGGGACTCAAGCTTAGAACTGAGTGAACTAGAGTAAGGAGTGTCCCTTCCCACATAGGAAAGGTGGAATCACGACCAAACTCATGAGATTGGAGACTAAAATGCATGTAGCATAAAGAGGGTCCCAACTACATCATCTAGTTCTTGAACTATGTTGCCCTCATAGGAATACTAGCTAGTGGATCCATAATAGAAGCTATGTTCATGTTTTAATACTACCTTGTCAAGTAGTCCACCTTATTTTGATGTAGGGTTCCATGACAATGGATTCCACATTAGCTCATGTGTTCTATGTCGGTTAAGGCAAGATGTTCCCAAAAAGGTAAAATGAAGTAATGAATGAACTCTAACTAGGATGACCTAAGGAAGTAACGACATATACATTGCACTAGTTAACCTTGAGGGAAGTCTTAGGAGGATGTTCTTATTTATATATGTTCTTACAAATGTAAATGATGTGTATATGATGATCTTACATGTTGATAATACTATATGATGATGGTTTCACTTATGAACATGTGTTTGGTCTCTATTGCTAATGTATGATGTTATGTACTCTTAATGATATGATATGTGAAGTTGGACATTGGTTATGGTTCTTGTTTGGTTTACTTGATTGAGTAGGTTATGGGGATTTTCTTAGTCATTGCACTACTAGACTTAATGAGGGTTTGTAGGTAATGGTCTTGCTTTGGTTATGTTATTATAAAATCTTATATATGCTTGTTGATGATATGACTTGAAGATAGAGTTGCATTGACTAGGTGCTCAAGCATGTTGAAATACATGTTGACTTGACTACTTAGTGTTGTTGGTCTTGTGATGTGCATGGTATTGACTTGATGAATATGCATGATTAACTTGTATTGGTTCTTGAATGTGCATAAGGCTTTTCAAAGTAAATGTCATACATTAATGAAATGTCCCTTATTAGCATGATTTGATGTTATGTGTGCATATGGTCTCATACTTAGTACTTAGTGATGTGTTAACCCCATTTTCTCCCCTTTCCCTAACATTTTAGGTTCCGATCGTTGAAGGGCTTGTGATGACATTGAAGGAAGACTTAGAATTCTCACTCTCCAAGTTGGGTAGGTCCTCAGTACTTCGAGGACAATGCCATTTTCTAGCTACGGTTATTGATTAGTCTTAAAGACAATATGTTCATTTCCTTTTATTTGAGTACAAAGATTATATAGCCTATATGTCGCTTTATTACACTGATGTATGGGCTATGCCCAATTTGTATACTAATGTTTAGATGGTTATGAGATGAGGCATCCGGTTTTAAGACTATATTATTTGTTATTTATATATATATATGTGCAACAAAAGTAGAAGACTATGTAATCTTATTATACGAACAGTCTATGTATACTCGATATGAATACATTATTTGTATGTGAGAGGTCTATGTAAACCTCAAGATAGATATAGAAAAGTTTTAATTTTTCCGCATTTTTAACCTATGAATGTAATGATGTAAGATAAGAATCTAGTCTTAGTCCTCCCCTAGGACGACAACACCGGTTACATCTAGGGGGTGCTCCAATGTGATAAACTTGGTATCAGAGCATAAGGTTGAATATCTTTAGAGTCGATGTCTCACTTAACCACGTCTATGTAGATTCTTACTCATAATTGTGAAGCGCTCCACACTTATGAATAGGAAACTATATGATGCTTAGGAAACTCTCACTTTCTTGGAAATCCAACATTGTGCCTCTAGAGTCTTGGCTCTATGTGCCTTTATCATCTAATAATTTCATTGTGATTATTGGCAATGAATACTCAAAGAATAGTCGCTCAAACAATTGATGAAGGGATTGTCAATCTGGGAGCTCCTCCCGTGGGCAATCAAGTCCCTCCTCTTGAAGAAGTTGCTAATGATGACCAAGCTCCGGTCAGTCCTCCATCCTTGGATGGGGAAATAAGGGCACCCTTTCTCCAAATGGACCTAGACATTACTACACAAGCACAAGTTTTCACTACTCAAGCACAAGCCATGACGGCCCAAGCAAACCGGGAGGTTGTACCCCGAGGAAACCAACATGTTGGCACTATGGCCTCCCATTTGAGGGATTTCACTAGAATGAATCTCCATACTTTCTATTGTCTAAATTTGAGGAAGACCCCCAATAGTTCATTGATGAGACCCACAAGATTCTCTATTCGATGGGGTTGACTACTAGTGAGAAAGCCGAGTTAGCCACTTACCAACTCAAATATGTTGCCCAAACTTGGTACGTCCAATAGAGAGACAATAGGCCCTTTAAGGGGTGGACCGGTTACTTAGGAGATCTTCAAGAAGACTTTTCTTGATAGATTCTTTCCTAGGGATTAGAAGGAAGCTAAAGTGGAAGAATTCATCAACCTTCGTCAAGGAGGTATGAGTGTACTTGACTACTCTTTGAAATTTACTAAATTGTCTAAGTATGCTCCTTCCATGGTTTCCGACCCTAGAGATTAAATGAGCCTCTTTGTGACGGGAGTGTCGGATGACTTAAAATAGGAATGTCATTCGGATATGCTACATGATAATATGAACATGTCTCATCTCATGGTACATGCTCAACAAGTGGAAGAGGCAAGGGTTAAGAGAAAGAGTAGGGATGCCAAAAGGGCAAGGACTTTTGATAGTGGTTCTTCGAAGGGTAGGATTTATATCAAAGACAAGCCTAGGTTCAAGAAGAGGTTCTATAATCAAGTTCGTTCCAAGTTCCTTAAGGATCGTAATGATAGGGTGACCTTAAGTCTCAAAAGGGAAGGGGTCCTAGTTCACCAACCAAGAAGCCAAATTGTGGAAAGTGTGGCAAGAAGCATTACGGTGATTTCCTTGTTGGAACGGACAATTGTTTTGGTTGTGGCAAGAGTGGCAACAAGGTTACGGATTGCCCTAATGTGAAGGGTCAAGATAAAGGTAGTGTTCAATCTCAAGCAAGTGGTTCTAATGTTGATGCTCCGAAGAAGAATCTCTTTTATGCACTTCGCTCTAGGGGTGAACAAGAGAGTTCTCCCGGTGTGGTGACCGGTATGTTACAAGTCTTTTCTATTGATGTATATGATTACTTGATCTCGGTGATACCTTTTCATTTGTTACACCTTTAGTAGCTTAAAAGTTTGACATTTTGCCCGATATTCTAAATGAACCTTTCTCGGTGTCTACCCCAGTGGGTGATTCGGTTGTTGCAAAAAGAGTGTATAGAAATTGTCCTATAATGTTGCCCAATAGAGCTATTCATGTTGAACTAGTAGAACTTGATATGTATGATTCTGATGTCATTTTGGGTATGGATTTGTTGCATGCTTGCTTTGATTCCCTAGATTATAGAACAAGGGTGGTGAAGTTTAACTTTCCAAATGAGCCCTTTTTAGAGTGGAAGGGGGAAAATTCTATTCCTAGAGGTCGTATCATCTCTTTTCTTATGGCTTGTAAAATGATCTCAAAAGGGTGTCTATATCACATTGTAAGAGTCAAAGATTTAGACTTCGAAAATCCTCCCTTTGAGTTAGTCCCCGTTGTAAGGGAATTTCCGGAGGTCTTTCCAAATGATCTTCCCGAAATCCCTCTCGAACGGGAAATTGACTTAGTATTGACTTTCTACCAGATACCAAACCTATTTTAATTCCTCCTTATCGGATGTCTCTGGCCGAATTGAAAGAGTTGAAGGCTCAACTCAAAGATTTACTAGACAAAGGCTTCATTAGACCTAGTATTTGTATATGGGGTGCTCCGGTTTTATTTGTGAAGAGGAATTATGGGTCCCTTCGGATGTGCATTGATTATCACCAATTAAATAAAGTCACTATTAAGAACAAGTATACTCTCCATCGGATTGACGACTTGTTTGATCAACTCCAAGAGGCAAGCTACATTTCTAACAATGACTTGAGATCGGGGTTTCACCAACTTAGGGTGAGAGGTGAGGATATACCAAAAAATGACATTTCAAACAATATATGGTTACTATTAGTTCTTAGTAATGTCCTTTGGTCTCACTAATGCCCCGGAATCATTTATGGATCTCATGAATAGGGTGTTTCGAAGATACCTAAATTCATTTGTCATTATCTTTATTGATGACATCTTGGTATATTCGAAAAATGAGGGTGAAGATACCTAGATATGGTTACAAGTGCTTATGGAGAACCAATTATTTGCCAAGTATAGAAAATGTGAGTTTTGGTTGAGTTTGGTGGCATTTCTTGGTCATATCATCTCTAGTGAGGGAGTTGAGGTCTATCCAAGGAAAACCGAGAGGTGAAAAATTAGCTTAGGCCATTGACTCCAACAGACATTAGGAGTTTCTTGGGTCAAGCGGGCTATTATATGAGGTTTGTGGATGGTTTTGAGTCCATTGCATCTCCCTTGACTACTTTGACCAAAAAGAGTGTGAAATGTGAGTGGTCGGAGGCATGTGAAAGAAGCTTCCAAATCTTGAAAGATAGGCTTACTTCCGCTTTGCTGTTAACTTTACCAGAGGGTACCAAGGGCTTCATTGTGTATTGTAATTCATCCCGAGTGGGATTTGGGTGTGTGCTTATGCAACATGGGAAAGTAGTAGCCTATGCCTCTAGACAACTTACGGCGCATGAGAAGAACTATCCAACTCATGATCTTGAGTTAGCGGTCGTGGTATTTGCCTTAAAAATATCGAGGCATTACTTGTACGGGGTACATGTTGATGTGTATAACGACCATAAAATTCTTCAATATGTGTTTACTCAAAAGGAGTTAAATCTCCTACAAATGAGGTGGTTGGAATTGTTGAAAGATTATGACATGAGTGTTCTCTACCACCCCAGCAAGGCCAATGTGGTTGGGGATGCTCTAAGTCGTATGACCATGGGAAGTGTGTCTCATGTAGAAGAAGCCAAGAAAGACCTAGTGAAAGATGTTCATAGGTTGGCTCGTTTGGGTTTTAGATTGGAAGATGCTCAGAATGGTGGTTTCATGGTCCATCATAACTCCGAATCATCTTTGGTGGTTGAGGTGAAGTCAAAATAACAACTTGATTGATGAATTTGAAGGAGTCAGTTCTTGGTAAGCTTAATGAGTCATTCTCCTTAGGGGAGGATGGTGTCTTGAGGTATCAAAGAAGGTTGTGTGTTACCAATATAGATGGCTTGAGGAACCAGATTCTTGAGGAAGTCATGAATCCTGTTACTCCATTCATGCGGGTTCAACAAAGATGTACCATGACCTTAGAGAGGTGTTTTGGTGGTAAGGCTTGAAGAAAGACATAGCGGAATTTGTTGCTAAGTGTCCAAATTGTCAACAAGTGAAAGCCGAACATCAAAAGTCGTGTGGTTTACTACAAGAAATCCAAGTTCCTACTTGGAAGTTGGAAGGCATTAATATGGATTTTGTGGTAGGTTTGCCTCAGAAACAAAATCAATATGACTCCATATAGGTGGTTGTGGATAGGTTGACCAGATCCGCTTATTTTATTCCCGTCAAGTCTATTTACTCGGCAGGGGATTATGCAAGGATCTTCATAGATGAGATTGTGTGTCGCCATGGTATTTCGTTATCCATCATATCGGATAGGGCTGCACAATTCACATCTAGGTTTTGGAGGTCATCAAAAAAGGGTTGGGTACCAAGTTGAAGTTAAGCACCGATTTTCATTCTCAAACTCTGATGGCTAAGTGGAGCGTACTATTCAAACCCTTGAGGATATGATTACAGCTTGTATAATTAATTTTAAGGGATATTGGGATAAGCACTTGCCTTTCGTTGAGTTCCTTACAACAATAGTTACCACTCATCTATATATATGGCTCCTTATGAAGCCTTGTATGGTAGGAGGGGTAGATCTACTATTGGATGGTTTGAAGTGGGTGAGTCTTCACTTTTGGGTCCCGAATTAATTTATAAGACTTTGGAGAAGGTTCATATTATAAGAATCGCTTAAAAATAGCCTATAGCCGGCAAGAGTCTTATGTCGACCATAGGAGAAGAGAATTAGAGTTTGAAGAAGGTGATAAAGTGTATCTAAAGATTTCGCCTATGAAAGGGGTGGTGAGATTTGGAAAGAAAGGGACATTGAGTCCTCGTTATAAGGGTCCCTATGAAATTTTGCAAATGATTGGTAAGGCTGCATATGAGTTGAGATTACCTAGTGAATTGGCTTCAGTTCATCCTGTGTTCCATGTTTCTATGCTTAAGAAGTGTATCGGTGATCCCGAATCCGCTCTTCATAGTAAAGGTCTAGGTGTTCAAGAGAACCTCTCCAATGAAAAGGTTTCGGTTCAAATACTTGATAGGCAAGTAAAGAGGTTAAGGAACATAGAGGTTGCATCCCTAAAGGTGTTATGGAAGAATCACCTAGTTGAGGGTGCAACATGGGAGGGCGAGGCCAACATGAAGTCCCATAACTCTCATCTATCTGATAACTAAGGTTAGTCATTCCTAATTATAGTTAAAATAATGACTAAATTTGGTATATTGTGCCTTCATGAATTTTATTGAGTATGTTGTGATGTGTTAAAACATGAAATAAATGTTGAACTCTTATGAGTTGAAAATGATGTTTTGAGTTGCATTGTGTAAAAGGTCATGCCCTATGATGATTTTGATTGTGAATTATGTTTTGATATATTGTTGTTAGTTGGGATGCTAGTCTCGACTCTATTCCTTCCTAGTACAGAATTTTAGTGTCATTCTGGGACGAATGTTCCTAAGGGGGGGATAATGTAATACTCCGAAAGTATAAAACGTGATCTACAGCCTAAATGAGATTCTAGGAGTAGTAACACTGTTTATAAGTAATTTTTAATGTAGATGAGTCATTTAGGAAGTTTTAGAATCAAAACGTTAAGGAATGTCCATGACGTCCGGAAATTAGTTCAAAGAGGTGTGAGTGTTTCTTATCCTTTTGACTAAGTTTTAGTAGTCAGAAAATAATGAAATTTGGTGGGAAGGTTTCTAACACGTATTAGAGTTAGTTTATAGTCGAAACATCCGGGTACAACTCCTCAAGGACCAACCAAGGGCCCTTGAGTAGACCCTACCAAAAGTGGCTAAAAGTTGTCAAAAGACAGTGTCACCAACGAGTGCCATAGATGAGCCGTGGTCCAATCGATGGGGCGTCGATGGACACTTAGCCAATTTTGAGAATGGCCTTCTTTGGACAGTCTCTGACCAAAACGACGGACCAATAGGACGGTTGGTCCCTTGGTCGTCGTTTGACAGACGAGCCGTCGGTCGAGGTCTCGTTTGTGAGGTCACTGATTTTCTTCACGTTTTTAAGTGAGACAAATTATTTAATTTGGTGTATAGTTAATTATTTAGGGGTTAAGGGAGGTCTGACTAAGTTGGTTAATCACCTATATAAAGACCCTAACCTAATTAAACTAACATAAGCCCTCATGATACCCAAAACCCAATTGTTCTTCCTTCTCTCTTCTTTATCTCTCCCAAGTAGAAGAAACCATAAAAGACCAAGGTCAAGGGTTATAGGGCTGCTCAAGGTCAAGTTTATCCAACCAACTTCATCAATTAACAAGGTATGTGATTCCTTTCACCCTTGGGATCTCTTTCCTCAAAGGGTTTCATCACATTGATTTCAAAAATATGAAACTCAAGTGGGTTTACTTCCAAAAAGAAATTGATCTTGTGAATTGCTTTGTTATGATTCCTTTTTGTTATTATGGGTAGAGCAACATGTATTATGACTCAATTAGATTACTTTTTGATGGATTGGTCTAGTTTGTAGAAGATGACATTTTCCACTTATGTCATGCCCCGAGCTACCCCCAAGACACGACACGGAACCTAGGACCACAAGTGATCTCAAGCTAACCCTGCTGGCATGATCATGAGCATACTAAAGAATATAAACTGTTGCGGAAGCTCAATCATACTTAAAATGAAAAGATAGGGAATACCCATATTCTATAATTGAGATATTTGAAAACAGTTAGTTTAATACAAAGGAAATATTAACTCAATACTAAGCTGAAATTAACTATGTCTAATATAAGACTTTAAACTGGACTAGTAATACTGGGATAAGTCCACTCTAAATCTAGCAAAACTGAAACTAAAAGACTAAATACTGAAAAAAAACTCATAACTATTGTCCTCGGAGAATGAGGACTCACCACTGAATTTGCTGAACTAAAGATCAGAAATTGATCTAAGAGTGATCTGGATGCTGAGATCCTAAACCTACATCACTAGAAGATATAGCGCACGTATGCGCCAGTACTTGAAAGGTACTGAGTATGTAGGATAGAATAAAGCTGAAATAAAACATAACTGAACAAGCAAAAAAGCAAGTGTAATAATCTGAACATGATATATTGAAATCTGAACTAACTGGATGCAATGACCAATTTATAACATGCTGAAACTGAATACTGAATATACTGATAAATGGTAAATGCAGTCTGACTGAACTGTGGGAGCTACTAATAACCGACAATAAAACCACATGAGCTAAATGTGGAGTCCGATGTATACGCCCCATCGAGAGGACCCAATATACCCTGCCAGAGGTATAAAGGCATGCTTGCGTGATCACTAAACTGATTGCCCACAGAAGGGACTTACAACCTACTTGGCTAGTAGTTCTGGGACTAATTAGATACGCTGAATCCTAGTCCAACTCGGTATTATCCTACTCCCATTGATTTATGTAGTTAACTGATTATGTCTGAATTTTCTGTAAATACTGGATAGCTTAAAACTGAACATGCAAACTGGGAATGCAACATTTAATCTGATAATGATGCATTAAAAACTGAGGCATGTATAACTGAATAACTGAAATATCTGACCTAGCATATGTAATTCAAGAACTAAAGAACTACAAAGCTAGGGTTCTGAAATTCATGCAATAATCTGAGTAATAACATGGAAATCTAATTGGAAACATATAACTAATTAATTCATGAAGTTCTATCAAATTCTAGAAACCCTAGGTTTAATCATAATAAGAGAATCAAGGATCTGACTGAAAACTAGGCACCCAATGGGTGAAAGGAACTCACTAGTGAAATAACACATACCTGGTGATGAACTTCACGGAAAAATACTAGGGTTTCGGGGCTGGAACTGCTGGAACTGTGTTGCGTTCTTGACTAGGGTCCTTGACCTTTTTTCTCGTTTCTTGCTTCTAAATTTCTAACTTTTGATTTTTGATTTGACTTAGGTAAGTTTTAGTTATATTTCTAGGCTAAATTGATTAAAATATGATGATTTAGGGTCAAAACGACATATCTTAGAGTTTAAACGAAGTGGGAAAAGACCAAAAGACCCCTAAATTAACTAATGTCGAAGTGACCGACGGACCTAGTCCACGGACTGTGGTCCTAACTACGGTCCGTAGGTTTTGGCCGTCAATTGTGGACCAAGATCGACGCACCTGGTCCACAAACCGTTGTCCTATCAATGGTCTGTCCTGTTCCTTCGTCGTTTGGTTCAGAGAATGGTTTTATGGACCATGATCGACGGACCTGGTCCACGGACCGTGGTACCACCTACGGTCTGTCCTGTTCCTTCGTCGTTTGGTTAATAGAATGGGTTTATGGACCATGACCGATGGACCTGGTCCACGGACTGTGGTCCTACCTACGGTCCGTAGGTCCTGGCCGTTGTTTGGGATCTTTATGTTTTCTGTGGACCAAGATCGACGGACCTGGTCCACGGACCGTGGTCCTACCTACGGTCCATAGGTCCTGGCCGTCGTCTGTGAACCAAGATCGACGGATCTGGTCCACGGACCATGGTCCTCACTACGGTCCGTGGGTGGCCTCCGTAGATGGCACCTGCACTTCTGGAAAATCTGAATTTTGGTCTATCTAGGGTACGGGTTGTTACACCTTAACCCTAGGTTATGATCTTGAATTGAATTGTATAGTATTGGTACAATTGACTTGGTTAGTGTCTAAATTGCTATCCTAGATTGTTATTATGCTATTTATGAGTAGATTGTGATATATTGTAATCTAATTATTCTATTTCTTGAGTAGTTGACCTAGGTTTTAAAGTAGATCATGAACTTGACCTAAGTCTTTAATTCTAGGTTATGAACTAGTAATGAATTGCTGTATAGTGATGCAATTGACTTCATTATTATGTTGGTTACTCTTGTTTGGTGATATTACACCCATTGTTGGATTGAATTGAGAATGGTTGATGGTTTATGAAGAAGATTTGGGGTAAGTCTTATGATCTCAACTCTTTCCTTCAATACTGGTTACTTGTGATTAATTGATGAGGTTGTATTGAAGTATACCTTATATTAATATTGATAGGATTGGTATGATGTTGAACTGAAATGTCTTGACTATGGTTTGTGAGATGTTGGCTAAGATGTAAATGTTATAAGGATGGTGATCACTTACCAATGTGCCTTATCATGATATGAATGTGTAAATGTGCTAACCGCACATGTATGAATTGTAATGAAAGGATTATACTCATGCAATTCTTATTGAGCTGTGATGATGATTATATAAGGTATATAACCTATGACTTAAAATAAGTTATGATCATTAATAAGGATTAAAGACATTTCAAAAATGGATTCTAGCTTAGCACCGAGTAAACTAGAGTGAGCAGTGTCCCTTCCCACATAGGGAAGGTAGGATCACTAACGTACTCATGAGATTGGAGACTATAATGCATGTAGAATAAAGAGGGTCCCAACTACATAGCCTAGTTCTTGAACTATGTTTCCCCCATAGGAATACTAGCTAGTGGATCAACATAGAAGCTATGTTCATATGTTAATACTACCTTGGCAAGTAGTCCGCCTTCTTTCGGTGTAAGGTTCCATGACACCGAATTCCATATTAGCTCATGTGGTCTATGTCGGTTAAGGCAAGATGTTCCAAAAAAGGTAAAATTAATTAATTAATGAACTCTAACTAGGATGACCTAAGGGGTTTAGCTTAGTCTAGGTAGGGGTATGGGACACTACCTATATAATTAACTAGTTAACCTTGAGTGAAGTCTTAGGAGGATGTTCTTATGTATGTATATGCTTATAAATGTAAATGATTTTTATATGATGATCTTACATGATGATGATACTATATGATGATGGTTTCACTTATGAACATGTGTTTGATTTCTATTGCTAAAGTATGATGTTATGTACACTTAATGATATGATATGTGAAGTTGGACATTGGTTATGGTTCTTGTTGGGTTTACTTGATTGAGTAAGGTTATGGGGCTTTGCTTAGTCATTCCATAAGTATACTTAATGAGGGTCTATAGGTAATGGTCTTGCTTTGGTTATGTTATTATAAGCTCTTATATATTCTTGTTGATGAAATAACTTGATGATAGAGTTGCATTGACTAGGTGCTCAACTATGTTATATGCATGTTGACTTGACTATACTTGGTGTTGTTGGTCTTGTGATGTGCATGGTATTGACTTGATGAATATGCATGATTGACTTGTATTGGTTCTTGAATGTGCCTAAGGCTTTTCAAAATAAATGGTATACTTTAATTAAATGTCCTTTTTTAGCATGAGTTGTTGTTGTGTGTGCATATGGTCTCATACTTAGTACATGTGGTGTGCTAATTCCCCAACATTTAAGGTTCCGGTCGTTGAAGGCCTTGTGACGACATTGAATGAAGACTTGGAATTCTCACTCTCCAAGTTTGGTAGGTTCTAACTACTTTGAGGACAATGCCATTTTCTAGCTTCGGTTATTGATTAGTCTTAAAGACAAAATGTTCATTTCCTTTCATTTGAGTACTAAAGATTGTATAGCCTATATGTGACTTTATTATATTGATATATGGGCTATGCCCAATTGTTATACTCTTGTTTGGATGGTTGTGAGATGAGGCATCTGGTTTTAAGAATATATATATATATATATATATATATATGTGCGTGTGTGCGCGCGCGCGCACAATAAAAGTAGAAGACTATGTAATCTTCTTATACAAAAGTCAATTTATACTCGATATGAATATATTATGTGTATGCCAGAGGTCTATGTAAACATCAAGATAGATTTAGAAAAGTTTTAAATTTTCCGCATTTTTAAACTATGAATGTAATGATATAAGTAAGAGGATACTCTTACTCCTCTCTGAGGACGACGACGCCGGTTACGTCTAGGGGGTGCTCCCCGGATGTGACACCAAGGGTTTACGTAGAGATCAACAATAGTTCTCAAGTGTTAGCCACGTCTAGGATGTAGGCTCTAGCGTGACAAAACTTGTATTGGAGCATAAAATCCATATGGATTTGGGTGTTTATGAATTTGTGCCAGTAGCATCTTATTTGGTTTTGAGGTTCTTACTTCTATAAATGAGAGACTACACACATTTAAGAAAAGTTTTTCTCCTTTGATACTCTAAATTGTGCAATAGAATTATATTAAGAGGAACTTATTCAAATTGTGTTTCTCAAATCCATTTGAGTACCCCTGATACTCAATGTAGTCTAATACCAAAGCCCAGATCCATGCCCTTATTGATAAGTTACTCTCAAAAAAAGGTTTCAAAAAGTCATGAGATGGTAGAGGGGCTTCAGAAAAGCCGGTGAGTGAGCTTAAATGTTTAGATTTGAAAGAATGCACTCTTATTCATATGAATCATCCGTTCGAGCTAAAAGCGATATGTACTCTCAAACTCTCTTCTCTAAAACCTTGTTTCAGGTGAGACTTTTTAGATTAGAGTATATTTTGGGTAGTATTATTCAACCAAAAGAGAATATGAGTTGGAATGTTATAAGCTACTAGTAGTAGAAGTGCCCATAGTTAGAAGAATGCATGCACGGGTATGGTACTCTAAGAAGGGAGATAGTGATGAGCAAAATTATGTTGTTGCAGTCATGCACTCAGTAATTTATAGTATGGATGAGTTAGAATGTACTTTACACACAAGGGACTTTATGACAACGTAACATTGTGTTAGTGAAGGACAAGTATATTTGTTTAATAAAAAGTAGAGTATTCATGAGGTGATAGATCTAAGCTAGACTTATGATTTTTAAGGGTGAGCTCGTGATATTCAAAGGGTTATAGAAGTAATTATACAATGATGTATAGTGTATGCAATGATGTATAGTGAATGGGTAAATAGTAATTACTTGTAAGTATGTATACTGAGATATAATGATTGACCACTTTTCATGAGGTTTTAGGAGTAAGTGTTTCTTAATTTTATCTAGTAGTTATCAATTAGTATAGTATGAGAGCAATTATATTTGTATTCGTATTTAGTACTAGACACTAAGCTTGAATTTGAGATGAGTGTTGTGATTTTAAAAAATGGCAAAATGAGGGTGATAATGTAATTTTAAGATCTAATCTGGTAGATTTGACATATAGTAGGTGAGAAATTAAGATGTTAGTTGCAAGGAATGTGAGTGGTACAAGAGTGGGATTCTGACTTTTAGATTAGAGAAATAAATTGTGGCTAAGCCATTAGAATAAAAGAGCATTAAAAGGTGTACCCGAGATTTTATTTAGTCAGAAGAGGTTCCAATTAAGTTTATGATTTTCATGTGTGCCTAGATGTCAGTATGGAATAGGCTTATGTAAGCATTATTTTTTCCTTAAGAGTTAGACTAAGTGATTTTATAAGCCAATGCAAATAACAGTTATAGAAAGTCTTTTATAGAAGCCAAAAAAAGTTACAATAAGCAAACAATACTAAGAAGGAATCTTAGTATGTGCCCATAGAGAGCCTATTAGACATGAGATTATCATTTCCCAACTATTAGGGTAACACATATTTAGACTAGTTTAGAGATGATGTAATAGATCTAGAGCTTTAAGTGTCCGCTTCAGACCAAAGAGGGAGAAGATAAAGTGAGGGACCAAGTCAAGTGTTGGGAATTAGACAGTGATGTGTTTAGAAAGAGTTAAAGTGATATATCAATCCATTCATACTCTAGCGTATTCCTAAAAGTTTAGTCATTACAACATCATGTTAATGTCTTTAATATTAGAATTGTTTCCATGACCTATTCTCATACATTTTAGACAAATTAACATTTATTCTAAATTCACAGATGAGGGGCAAATACTTTAGTCCATGATCTCAATATTACTCTATAAAGTTAGGAATATCAGCCTCATATGAACCTATTCATATAAGAACTCGCATCTCATAGTATGCTCAGTATTTCAAATTCATGATTTACTCTCACTAGTTAACAGAATAGTGTTATGTCAATCATATTCTTATATCAGATGTCTTGAATGAGTCGTAGCTGTGATTTTTCGCCGTAACTCATTGTCATAATTTTCAGTTTTTTATAGTGATTTTGTCGATAGTAGTTGAGTAACGATAAATGGAGAGGATGATGTTTCATAGGGTCGTGTCCTTATTCCATCTAAAACTATAATGTGGAGGAGGAATAGGGTGGAGTTTTACTATGATTAATAGTTAAATGAGAGCAATTAGCGGTTCTTTGTACTACTGTGTTAAATTTCAGTTGGTAATGATGATCAGAGAATGAGAAATTCATAGAAGGATTGGTAAGTATAAATTCATGGAGTGGTTATAGTACTAGGGTTGAATGTGGTGTTGTTAACATGTGGATATGTGTATGATGCATTAGGTGTTTCTTGATTTGGGCTCGAGGTTGGTTGAATGTTGTTATGAGGAGAAGTTTATATTTAACCTGAATCATGTGATTCAGAGAAGTATACCATATGATGTTTATCACCTTGTGAATTAGAGATTAGGCTTGAATACAGTAAGAGCAAGTGATTTGACTTAATGTTTGTAAGAGTGGTCATATACTCTAGTGGGAACTAGCAGTTGCAGCTAATAAAGTGTAGTAATCAGAAAAGAAAGCATAGTTGAAATGTATTGTTAAGCTTAAAAGCAACCAGTCATATCACTCAAAGCATAGAATTCCTAATCTTAATTTGTGCCCAGATATCATTGTTTTATGTCAAATATCTTCAGATAGAGCGTGAGTATGTTCATAGTCATGTCATTCTCCACTTATGTGCTATAGAGAGCTCTAAACTCTTCGTATGAATCACTTGTTTCTATGTTAGTAGACAATTTCAGAAGCCAAAAAGTTAGTAAAAGTAACTCCTTTACCTTCCATGCTCAGTTTGATAATCAACCAAGGACAAATTATCCCAAGGGGGAGATATAGTAACACCCCAAAAATTTCTATGTTAAGACACGAACTAATACTTTATTTACATGTAAGGTCGTAGTGTAATTCTTAGATTTTTTATGTGTGTAAAGGTCATTTGTTTAGTGTGTTAATGGATTTGGAGATGAATTCATGTCACAAGAATCTTCTAGCACAAAGTTGAGTTGAAAGTTTCCACACCGACTAAATTTTGACATAATATTCTACTTAAGTCAAATGCAAACAATCATATCTACCGGTACATAATGAATTAGATTTTCCATCACCTACCAAATTTAAGGTATTTTATTCCACTTTCTCACTCCACTGAGTTTCTTTCATTTTGACTTTCGAGTAAAAGGTTATGGTCATTTTACTAGAGACTGCCACAGAAAAAAAGATGACGGCAACAATGATGGGTCGTCAGACCTATGACGAGTTGTCAGCAGGGCCATCAAACATGCAGAGTGTCAGGCCTTACATGTATTTTTGGTTGTTATAGGTAACAGGTAGTCATAATGGTGACAGGCCATCAAGACCACCGCTAGACGCACATGGGGTTTTGCATTTTCTTCTAATTAAGGGTATTTTAGACTTTTTCCATCAATTCTAAGCCTAAATCCCAACCCTGGGGTTTTAGTAGTGTTAAATATCCTTTTAAGGTTCTTTGACACTTCAAATTATTAGAGCAAGGTTCCAAGAGGAGAAAAGATAGGGTTTCAAGTGTTCTTAGTAAAAGAGTACTATCCTTAGAATTAAGTAGTTTAAGATGAGTAGTATTATTAAATTCCTAAATTATGTTCCTTATTGTTGAATTGATGTATATCATGTATCGAGATTCTTGAGTTGATTGGTCATGTCTATTTTCTAACATGTACCTTATTACTGATCTATTTATTGTGAAATCACATTAACCAATCATTGTCTTAAATTGATTTCTAAGAAAAGTAAACAAGAGTTTTGAGTAGTCTTAAGATATATTTTAAGAGAAAGTATGACGGAACGACGTATTTCCCAAAGATATCATTTTTAAAGTTAGAAAAGAGAAACTTTAATTTTAAATAAGTTTATGAGTTCAGAGGTATTTTAGAACAGTTACCTCTTTTAAGAGGATGGTTTGAGAAATTATCTCAAACTAGAGAAAGAGTATATTTTCTACATTTAAGTATGACTATATCTATTACTAGAAGTAGTAATGAGCGTCGATGTGGAGATGAGTTCAGACAACTCAAAATCATCATAAACCAGGTCTTTCCAACATGCGTAATAACGCTAAACTACACTTCAACTAATTCTAAGTGTTGGTCGTCACAATCAAGTATAGACCCAACAAAGAGTTGGGGTCGATCCCACGTGGAGTGATAAGGAAGATAATACAATTATGAAGTAATAAGTGTGTTCTAGTTGTTTATAGAAGTAAAAATTATCAAAACTAGTTAAAGTAAATTTCATGTGTTGACTACTAGTGTCAAATGGGGGGGGGGGGTTCAGAATGAGTCATTAACAACTACGAAAATAGGGTAGTAATCAAGTAGAGAGGGATCATTGGGGATGTGATCGATTAAATGTTAATTTTGCTATCTGGGTGATTAATATCTACTTAAGGACGTTGAGTCTTAGTGAGTAGGCTAAGGTTTAGATGCACTATCCATCTCCCGATCAACTATCACAAATCGAGTAACTTCTCTCAAACTTCGACAATCATAACACTATGAATAACCCAATACAATATTTAATCTACTCTCTCAAGCTAAATTGGTAGGATTGAATTCACATTCACTTTCTGAAGTTGAACAAACAATAATCCAATCATTACAATCATCAATCAATAGTTTCAATTCTAAAACCTCTCTATCAAGAAAGCATAGAATGCTAAACTAGAATTGAACTTGGTACTAAACCTTATGACATAAAACACGACTATCAATCAAACGCTCTTAAAATCAACATTGAAATAAATAAATAAATACTAACACCCATGAGTTAATTAGAACATTTAATGACGTAATCACACCCCCAAGAATGGGGTTTTAGCCACACATCATAAAAAGCAATAAAATATTACCAAATATGTTCTCCATCACATGGGTCACAATTATCAAGTCTTCACAATGCTTGGTATTAGTTCTAACTCATAATTCGACTCAAAACTACTAAAAATAGTGTTTAGAGTTTTCAAGATCATAAAACCAGCGTAAGGATATGCAGGAACTCCTTTTCTTCTTTCAAAAATTCTATTTATACGTTCCCTAATTTTTGGCTTCGGCACCATTCGATGGAGTAAGTCAGGTGTCGCTGAATAAGTCGGCGACGCGTCGAATGTGTCTTTCCATCACCTTTTTGCCTTTGTTTTTCTATGGGATTTCTATAAGTTGAATGTATTTCCAATAGTGTCATGATTCGACTACTACAATGGTATCGATTCCCACTTGGTTAGAGTTATGGAGTCTGTTACTTTGCTATCGACTTGATTTACAAAGAAAGACATATCGTTTTGGATGAGAGGCCAAACAGATTTAGTAGCATATTTTAGTTACTTAAAAGGCATAAACATATAGGTTATTTGAGTACAATCTTGTTGGGTATGATATATTATAGTGGTGGATCTAACGAACTTTCACGAGGTGGTACTAGTATTATATGAAAATTGATATGTCGATAGTAAGAGTGAATACTAACTACATAATGACTTATTAATTGTATCACGTGCTCATATAATTTGATTTGATGTTGCATTCACGTTTTAAAAACCAACTTGTTGGTTACTACAGATGCTTGGGTTAAGCATCATTTATAAGAAAGATTTTAGTGGTGGATCTTAGGTAAGGTATTATTGTATTTAGGTTGTGAAATGTATCCTGAGGATTTTAAATGAGTGGTGATTACAATGTTAGCTCCATGAAAGTGGATCAATATTAGGATGACAAACGTATGAGTAAAGGAACTCCCAACGAGTATACTTGTATGAAGGTAATTGAGAATTTTAATAAGAAATTGCATCTAAAATTGAGTTAGTTCTTTGGATTTTATTGGTATAACTAGGTTTCATGTGTTATATTAATGAAAAGCTTGACTTCATGGTGATGACAAGAGCTAACTGATCTTGATGGTAATAAGAGTATGTGATGGATTGTGAATGGTATGAAACTATATAATAAGGATTGTTGGTTGAACGAGTTTTGTATGGTAATAACAACTTGCGATCATCTAATGTTGTGGTTTTACAGTATTTGATGAGTAATGTGGTTGGATGAAAAGTTGTAGGATGTGTTCAACCACCGCTCGAATAGAACTGAAAGGAACTAAAGTCACAAATGAAAAAAAAATGGTGAGATGTAGTTAGCCTTGGGTATGAGACAAGAACAAGGATATTTCTTCAGATTATAAGGGACAAAGATGTGTTTTTTATATAATGGAAAATTTATTTTAGAGACAGGTGGTTTCATCCGTTTTGCTCTGGTCATGGTAATAGTGTCATGGGTTAAATAAATTTGTTAAAACTTGTTATACCTCGGAAATCCAAGAACCTAAGATAGAGTCTAACCTAGTGTCTAATGCTTTAAAAGAGTGTTTGCAGGCCTAAATAAAGGTAATCAACTTAATCTAGAAGTATTAGAGCCTAAACGTCAAGGGATGACCATGACATCCAGTAAATTAGTGAAACGTCCTTAGGTCTTGTGAAGGTTTGGGAGTGTCGTATGATGCTTAATACTAGTAAAAATACTTTAAATAGGTAAAATATTGTTTATAGGGTCAAAACGTCCAAGTCCCCCCCCCCCAAGGACCACCCTTGAGGCCCTTAAGGAGGACCCAACTATTGGCCAACAAGCTTCCCAAGGGAGTAGGAAGTTGCACTAGCATGATACAAGTCCGCGTCGCGGAAATGGTTCACCAAGGACCAAAAAGTTTGGTCCATATAGTGGACACGTCATGGACTCTACTTCCTCAAAAATTAATTTCGGAAATCTTGCGGGAACAGCTCTGCGACGCCGACTTGTTCCCTTATGAAAAATCTGAAATTTGAAGTCAAGTTTGACTTCACAAAAAGGTCTAATTAAGTGAGGGGTCTTTGGGGTATTTTAGTGGAGGGGTATAAATTGATTTTAAGTCAGTTTTATACCATATTTACCCACCCAAATTGAAATCCAAATAACTCTAACTTCTCTCTATAATTCTCTCTCTACCCAACCTCCATTGAAGACCATTGGAGCTTGAAGAAGAAGACCAATCTTCCAAGTTTTTTACTCAAATTTGTGGCAAAAGTCTTCATCAAGGTATAGATTCTTTCACTCTTGGGATTCATTACCTCAAGAGGTTCATTCAAATATGATTTTAAAATCACCCAAATTCAAGTGTTTTTTCTACAAATGTGTTTCCTTCTAAAACTGAAATTGTGGGTCAATTATGATGAACTATGATTACTTAGGGTTAGTTAAGTGTATAATGGTGGGTAATTGATGTTGTTTGATTGATATTTCATTAGATCTATATTCTTCCCCCAAATTCCCTAAATATTGGATCTTGCTTATGAATTCATTGGAAGTGTTGAATGTATCCATTGTTAGACTTGTGTTAATTATGTTGTTACATTCATGGACTGCCAATTGTTATGTATTTTTGGGTTTTGATCTACTTATTGAAGAATACATGGATCTCTCTCTTCCCCTATCCCTAACCCCTAACCTTTGGATTATGTAAATTAGTGGCTAGAGATAATGAAATTAAGGGTGTTCTTGTATAATTTGTTATTGTATAATGAGGATAATGGGTTGATGGGTATTTATCATGGATTTGGAATTGAGTATTGAATGTATTTAATGGAGGTCATTGGTAATACCATTAAGGTCAGGAACTAGTTATTGTTATTATGTTATTGTTGGCTTATCCTTGGTAAAGGTTATCAATTGGAGTATGAATGATGAAGTTATAAAGGTATAATCATGCTATGAATGTGATGGATTGTGAGATGATGATAGGTGTGTTACTATGTGGAATTGGAGGTAATTCTCATATACATCTTATGACTATGTTATGAAGTAATGATCTCATATGATGTTGATTTTGATGAGAGGACATTCTCATCATATAACCTATGAGCTATGTACATGTTATATAAAGAGTTAATCCCCTAATCTTATCTTAGGAACAAATGTTTAAGAAAGACTTAAAGGTTATTGAAAAAGGGAAGGTAGCTTAGCACCGAGTGAACTTGACAATGAGAGGTGTTCCTTCACAAAGGAAGGGAGGTTCACCTGATGTTCTCTTGAGGTGAAAACTACAATACGAGTTAGCATAAAGAGGATTTCTAGTAACAACCTCCTAGTTTCTTAATAATGTCCCCCCATAGGAAACCTAGCTAGTGGATACACCTAGACGCTATTATCATGTATATTTCCTACCTTGGCAAGTAGGATGCCCTCTTTTCGGTGTGAGGGGTTGACACCGGATTCCACGTTTATCTCACATGGTCTATTGTCAGTTATGGCAAAGTTTCCTGAAAGTTAAAATGAATGAAATAAAGAAAAGGATGAACACTACCTAGGGGTCTTACATAGTGTAGGTAAAGGTATAAGAATTTACCCATACGTTGCACAAGTGGACCCAGAGAGGAGTTCTAGGGTGGGTTCTTTATGTATGAAATCATATATATGATGTTGGTTTCACTTGATATACATGATATTGGTCTACATTGTTATGTATGATGTTCATTACACTTATTATGATGTTATATGAGGTAAAGGCAATGTTTATGATCTCTTTTCTAGTTTACTTGGTTGGTTATGGGGCTTCACATATACATTGCACTAGTGGACTTGGATTTGTGTTACGAGTGAGGTCTTGTGATGTATTAATGAAATGGACTCTGAAACATGAATTGTTGATTAGGGTTTTGTTATGATGTCACTCTTGAACATGAATATGAATATGCCTTATTGTTGCTTTGGTATGGACTTGTATATTCTCTTGGAATGTGCATCAAAAGGCTTTCAAAGTAAACTTGGCATGTTTATACTAAAATGTCCCTTGTGCATGCCTTCAAATGGTTTACTTTCATATATTCATACTTAGTACATGTTTTTTTAGACTAACCCATATTATCTTCTATTTTTACAATTATGTAGGTTCGGGCCATTGAAGGGTTTCAAGGGTAATTTTCAAGAAGCTTGGATAGATTCCCAAGTTGGTGAGTCTTCAAGTCCGAGGACGAAGCCTATCATTCTAGTTCATGCTATTTGATTACTCAAAAGACATTGTTCATTTTTCTATCTTTTAAAGACTATGTTGTATTCTCTTATGAGATATATTGTAATGTTGTGAGGGCTTTGTCCCAAATCTTGTACTCTTATGTTAGATGGCTTGTGTGAGATAATTGTAGACTATTTTCGATATATGAGAAGTCTATGTGAAATTCAAATTTAAAGCTTTAATTTTTCCATATATTTATTTGCATATAAAATGTGATGATGTATGATAAGGGCTTGTCTAAGACCTCTTCGAGGACGAAGACGCCTGTTATGTGTAGGGGGTGCTCCCCGGTCATGACAAAATTATTGGATAACAGCTGAGAAAGGAGTGTACACACTCTTAGCTCCAGTTTGATGATAAGTTTTTTGTGGTTTTGAGTTTGGTAATGAGTACGGTTGAAGTTTTAGCAAAAGATATGATAAGGTCTATGGAGAGGGGATCACTAATAAGCTAAGATACGTGAATTCATAAAAAAAAATTAAGGTATGAGCTAATGTTGATAGATAACGGGATTGTGTTACATTGTTGGTATAAAATATTTAAGTTTTTCATGGTGAGTTTAGGTTTGTGGTAGTGTGTTTTGTCAAGGTATGAAATAATAAGAAAGAAATGATCGATCACATTGAGTATGAAGCATTTGGAACGACTTAAAAATAATTTTAGTAGTAAATGGGTTTAATTCTGATTGTTATATCTAGGTGGTTTCATGTAATGTTTTTGTTTAGATTAGAAGGTAAAAGTATCATGGGTTATTGGTCAAAGAATAAGATTGGTAAGCAAGTCAGCCAAAGGAAAAAGAGTCTGGTATATTGGAGAGTTCAAGGTATTTAAAATTTGTGTCATTGGAAGAATTTAAGAGATGTGAAGGAATAATGTCTTTCATATAGAATCTTTGTTCAAACTTGAAGGATGTATGAATTTGCATATATAAGTTCTAATATGACTATGGTTGTGAATTGTTTCGCTATAGACTTACTAGGGATTTATCAACAAGTTTATGAAGATTGGGTTTTGATTTGGGCGAAAAATAGTGAGATGTGTAATATTATGTGTTGTTATGTGAGACTAAATTATTCATATTACGGTAGGTGACTTTGGATACAAAGTATTATGGACCTATAAATATATATGGTTATTGAGAATTTTTAGGAGAATGCAACTACTATTTTTGTGCGACAACATAGACTGTTATGATGTGTTACATAGGCATCTGATGGTGAGTAGAGGTTATGAGCTTATAGTATACAAACTTTTTAAAGTGACCAAGGATTTCTTTGAGTTCTGACATGAGGTACATGATGGTATAAATGATAGTTAAAGAATGGTATTTGAAAGTTCGTGGGAAGTTGACATTGACTGTTATTCAATTATTTTACCTCGATGGGAAAATATTTTAGATTTGAAATTAGTGCTATCAGTCTTAGGTGTAACACATATCTCTTATATAATTCTCAAATAGAAAGAGAGAGATCCATATTTTTAAATTTTTAGAGACTACAGTGTGTTTGCTAAGGATATTTTGATACTGGTGATAGTTTGAGAGTAAGGTAAATGTTTGGTGTAGTTAATGATGTTTGTTTGTATTAAGAGTGCTAGCTTTAATAGAGTACTGTGAGAAGTATGTGGGGTTTGAATAATCGAGTATATGTAATATTGTAATGGGGATCAGATGGTTGATTGTGGGTGGATACAAATTGAGAGATAGAGTCAGATCAATGAAAATTTTATTTATATGGGCACTAGGGAATGAGTATCTTGTGTTATTCGACCTTGTTCCCGTATATTCTTATGTGATCACCGTCTTCATTTTGGACATTATTTGGAGTATGATTCACCACCTACATCCACACATATTTTCATATCTAGGGGTTAATCCCAAGTGGTGGATCAGATGTATTGATCCTCTTATGTCCTCTTGATAGGTTAGGATTCTAAGGGAGACTTGGTCATTTCTATTATGATGGATTTGGTGTTGTTTGGAATATTTAAAGTATATCTGTAGTTCTACACACAACCTTACTTATGGGGACTTATATAAGAGCTACTATGAAAAGTTACAATTATTTAAGAGTGTTGTTAGAGATTCTGCATTTTGAAGTGTATCGCTTGTTGGATGTTTACTTGATCTTGTTGTTCTTTAGTTTAGATAAGTTTGATTCTCTATTGATTATCACTCCATGTTTGAAGATCTTATGTTTATAACTTAAGCTCGAGAAAAAATTGTGTTGTGTAAAGGAAATCTTGATAAAATCTGTGATGATTTGTGTATTATGAGTGTGTGGTGGTTGGTTCAAGTCCACTTCTGATTGTAGCTAGTATTGATTCAAAATGTTTCTTAGTTATGTGAAAAAAGATTCATCATAATGGTGGTGTTATGGTCCAATGGTTTCAAGGTTCATGAGTTAGTTTGTGGCTTTATAATCACATTTCAGTTATGGATCTTTCAAAGTTTGATTCGAAAGTTCAATTCTTAGTAGTCGATATTGATGGAATGGTCTTACATGGGAGCTTACATAGAGAGATGAATATTGTCTGATAGGTCATAACTTAGGATTTTGCTAACATCTGTTATTCCTCCTTCTCATTCTTTATGTTTAAGGACGAACATGATTTTTAGTGGTGGAAAATATAATGACTCAAAAGGTTATTTTTAGGATTTTTGAATATTCTTTTAACTATAGTTAATTAATTGAGCGCTTCCTGTTTTATTTACAGAAAGAAAAAATATTTTTATAAGATTTGACTTTGTTTAGAGTCGCCACTTAATTTTTCAAGAAAAATCAAAAAACTATTCTTCCAATTGACTAAAGCAGGAAATCAATTTGAAAGAATCTTAAAAGGGGTTCGGGATTCATATTTATATTTTAGGAGAGTTTTTACAACCACCTAAAATATTCGCTAACTCACGATTATCTGATAACTAACTTGCTTGGCTATAAAAACTTTAACTTGATTAAATCTATTTGGAATTCTTTAAAAGATAATTTATTTTTTTTGCCTATTTTCTAAGTGTAATTCTTTGACTTAAAAATTATGTTTTTAAATCTATTAAGGATCGATAGTTTAAATATCTAAGACATGAGGAGTTTTGCAGGGATTTGAGTTTTTCAAACCTAAAACTAACGGCAAATAATCAACAAATACATATGCGGCAAAATAAAGATGGAGAGAGAGAGGGTTGGATCCAAATCCGATTTCTGTTCGCCTGTACCGGTTTTTGGACCCATTTTATTTTTGGGCTTTAGGCCCATTTGAGTTGTGACTGTCCTAAAATTCTAACAATAATAATAAGTAAAATAACAAGAAAAAAGACAAGGGCTTAGGCCCAAAACAACAAAATACAGAAATTTAGAAAAAAAATAAAAGAGGTCGTTTGGCCCCAACTTCTTCAACCCTCCAACATGCTTCAAATTCATCGAACTCTGGAACATGTACGCCCCTTTCATAGCTGATTGACTCGAATTAAAGAAGGATATTGGGCCTTTATGACCTCAATCAACGGAATGCAAGGGAAAGAGTCTCCAAAGACTCTAGAGAAGCCGTTTTATCCATAGAAAAGAATAAACAAAGATAGAAATTAGAAGTGAGACGCACCTCAAATCTATATAATACAACTAAGACATACAAAATGAAATCACGCGAAGTATGCAAGTTAATGATTAGTTCACTGCCCGTATTAATGCGAGATGACAAGGAAATGGATATAATATTCAAAGGACTTTCACTTAGAGTTAATCTAATCCCCCACGTGATAGTACAAAATACCAAAATAATGATTATAGGTTAGCAAAATGACTAACAGTGGCCGAATGAAGAATGAACTAGTGCATTATTATCTAGACAAAAACAAGTGATAAAGAAGGCAACTAACGATCAAAACTGGAGCGAACTATTGGAATTGGTGTCATTAAAATTCAAAAATTCTATATGGAAACTAAAAAAAGGGAATGACAAACCCATACATTAACAGAACGGACTTCAGCATTTGACCATGGATAAACAGTAGACATAAAAAAAAACTTATACTCCCTCCGTTTCAAAAAGGATGGCCTAGTTTGACTTGGAACGGAGTTTAAGAAAAGAAAGAAGACTTTTTAATTTTGTGGTTCAAAATTAAAGTTATGTCAAATGTACCAAAATGCCCTTTAATCTTGTGGTCTTAAACATGTCACGTGGAAAGTTAATGTTAAAGTATTGCCAAAAAAGAAAAGAGACATTCTTTTTTAAACAAACTAAAAAAGAAATAGGGACATTATTTATTAAACGGAGGGAGTATCACTTAAACTCTTACTCAAAAGAGAGGAATAACACCTACCTCATGCAAATCTCGAACAAGTATGACTAACCTGAAAATTTAGTCACTAAATATTAAAATTCAAAGTACCCAAATCATTGTAGGGAGGCAAAAATACATCAGACCAAACCTATAAAATTTGATCCATTTTTTTTTCAAGTGCTATGGACAACATGCAGGGATTTAAGAGAAAAGAAAGTGTAGGCATCTATGATTAAAACTCAGGCCAATAGGGAACGAAAGCTCTAACGCTAAGCTTAAAGAGATCAAAGAGAATCATACTAAATTTTCGGAGCATTCGAAAGAAACAAAGCACTAAAAAAAAAAACCTGCCGAAGCAATATTCATAAAGCCAAATCCAACAGACCCATTAATTCGCTTGACAACTTTAGAGATGCTCGAAGGTGAAGATAAATCTCAAACATATTATGACTATGATCTTCTGAAACAAGTTTCAAGCAGCAGAAGTCATACAAAAAAATGAAGAAGAAAAAAACCCAGTTACACCTTAAAGCAATACAGGAACAAAACACCTTAGTATTTTAAAAAAATATTATTTATTTATTTATTTATTTATTTTTAACTCAAAAAAAAATATGAAATTTAACTAGTTTGTCACATACAAGCTATATTGTGAACGAACAGAACGTGAAGAGGAGTAATGGTTGAAACAATAAGTTACAGATTCAAGGCAGTAAGTATAAATCACTAAATGAAATTTGAAATATTGATATCTTGGCTCATCCTCTAGACTTGTGGTGAAGGAATAAAGATAACGACATCTAACACTAACCCAACATTAGATTCATAACGACCAAAAGAAAAACCAAACGAGAGGAACAACCTGACAACCAAGCTAAAAGAGAAACTGGAAGTAGAAGGAAAACAATACATAGAACAGAATGACATAGCCAACACAACCGGATATTCCGACAACTCGAACTAACTAATTCTATTTGTTCATAATGTGAAAAAATCATGGAATATAATGCCAATGGAAGTCAAAATCACACATAGAAGAGGATTTTCAAGCTTCACGACTAAACCATTGCTTTCACAGTAGATTCTAACAGTGAGAAAATGAACTTGGCACCAAGGAGAAGCATTAGACCTTCAACAAAAATAGAAGCAAACAACAACCATGGTTTTCACACAAACTTCATCACTGAATTGCAGCTAGAAGTAAGTAAAAAAACAATCAAAGACTAGCATATAAGCAGCTCACATATGGAGAGTCAAACAACAACACGTTAAGAGCAAAATATATTTGAAGTGACTTGAGCATTACCTTTGTAGGTGGAGCGAAGCAGAGACAACAAGCAAGGAGACGACTTTTTCCCTGTTTCTATTACTTTTCTTAAGATACTTTGTGTATTTTTTACTCAAGGTTCTTACCAAAACCTCTTTGTTCAAACAAAACCAAAAAAAAAAGAATCCCCCCTCCCCAAACAGCAAAGAAAAGGATTATATATAGAGGGGATTAGGATTCGAAAAAAAGGGGGAAAACGTATGGAAAAATGAATTCAAGGGCCCCTCTTTTTTTCAAAATTTGAAAAAACTTTACCCTTCAAGGGAATCAACCCTTTTCTAACTTATTCTGGAAGAGGAAGGGGGGGACGGACGGCCTGATTGAGTCAATTGTCCTTGACGGCCTGCTTCGCTGCTATCACTGCGAACGGATGGGGATGAAGAAATAGACAAGGAAATTGCAGCGTATTGCTTTCGTCTACTTCCGTCTATCTCCGTTTGGAATCATTGTTGCCGCTTAGGATCGTTGTGTCGCGTTAGAGTGCTGCTGGTATAGCGTTGGAAAGGAGAAAATGAGCTTATACTGCCTTTCAACTCTTTAATTAAGAAAATAGGACAAGTGTGGCCTTTTAATTTTTTTTTATTTTTTTATTTTTAATATTAATAAAAGGTTTAAACTAAGTAATATTTTCGTAATTGTGTGGATAACCACTGAAGTTGTTTCGACAACTTCTAAAGTTGCTTGGACAACTGTTGAAGTTGTTCCGACAACTATGATAGTTATCGGACGATTAAAGAAGTTGTCCGGACAACTATGACAGTTGTTGGACTAATCTTTTTTGTTGTAACTTTTATCTAATTTTTAAAACTTGAAGGACTTTTACCTAATTGACAAGCTACTTTGTCCCTTTTAATAGACCTTCCCGTTGGAAAGCTACTAGGTTCTTCCTTTGTTGAATTTGGAGTTGGGCCGGGTTTGGGTCATTTTTTATGTGGTATGCTTCTGTATGGTTGAATGTCTTTGTGGTCAGGGGAAAAAAAGGAATTGTATAAGGGTGGGTTGGCGTAAGAGAAATGGGCTGGGTTATGCTCTGGTGGGTTTTCTTTTGTTGGGCTGGGATGCTGAAGGCAAAAAACGGGCTGGCTAGGAATAACATAACATGGGCCTCAAATTGGAGATATAGTCAAATTCTAATTGGGGCATTGTCTATTTGGATTGAAACTCTAGCCAATTTAAATTTAAATCTTAGCCAATTTTAAATTAATCGGTGAAATTGGCTAGAATTAAATGAGATGAATTAGTATAATCAACTAATGAGCTTCTTAATTTTAACTTAATGAACTAATCAACTTAGTTATAAGATAATTTGTCAAAAATGTAAATTATCACATAACTAAACTAATTACCAAAATATTTAATCAAAATAAAATCTTTTTATATGATTTTTGAAAAATTATAAAATATATTAATTATATACATAATTAAGTAAATCATATATTATCTAAAAATTATAAAAAGTAATATGATTAACTTAGAATAATTCGAAAATCATTTTATTATATATATATTTTTTAAACTTTATAAAATATGATTATTTCAAATCGTTTAAAATTGAGAAGCTCGTTAATTAATTTATATCAGGGAGGGTCAAAATTGGGTGTCAACAGTTCTTATTTAATATAATTAATTTGTTAGTTGATGATTAATGGGCCAAGAACATGGTCTACTTAATACCCCATATTTTGGTCCATATATTAAATTTAATAGAAAGAGTTTAAGAAATAAGAAAATAATATCACAATTCTTACACCACAATCGACGGACACAAAAGCACAGCATCATCATTCTTAACTTCGAAGTGAAGGGTTCCGATTTGTGCTTGAGGATAATGTTTGAGTTATATATTCAAATTGCATAATATATTGATCATTCAAATTTAAAAATTTGTCTAGTTGTTAATCCAATTAGATTCATCCATGTGACAAGATGTTTTCTTCCTTAAATATTATTATATTATGGTTGTATGTATTAATTGTTGTGCTCAAGAGCATATCAAAGAAGAAGAAAATTGAGAGTGAAATGATGGCAAAATTTTTAAAGTTATTTGTCAATACTAATCAGAAAGATCTTATAGAGGTTGTTCATCTTGCTTCCTATATCATAATATATAATTTTAACCCACTTCCTTAAAGAAATTGTAATGAAATTTAACACCATAACAACATATTTGTATTCTAGGGATCGAATTGATTGGACAATTATGGTGTTAGTTGGTGAAGGTAAGGTTTGGATATTTAATTTTAATGGGTAGTAATTAGTTAGGTTTGACTTTATATATTTCCTTGTAATAACTATATGATTCATGTTTTGATATATTGAGATATATAATTAAATAGTGGGTGTATTGTAGTATATTAAATCATTACATTTATGTTATTTGGAGATATTTGAGACTAAATCCTAGGCTCGAAATTTGGAAAAAGTATTTGAAAGAGTTGGCATTTAATGGGTATCAAGATTAGGATAACTTGGTTATAGATTTGATGTGAGTTTTTGGGTCTAGGCTAGACCTGTAGTGATATGAGTGTTGTTAGTTTTGAAATCTTATTGTGATTATTTATTTAAATAGATTGTATTGATTTTGAAGTCAACCAAAAGAAGAGGGCTCAAGTTCTGGAGTCATTGTTCGACTATTTGAGGAAAGTGGATTTCTAAGACCTTGTTAAGTGTACAAAATTTATGTATTTCTGTCACGACCATGGAGCACCCCCTAGACGTAACCGGCGTCGTCGTGCTCGGAGAGAACTTGGACAAGCCCTTAACATTCGTCATCACATATCATAGATAAAAAATGTAGAAAATTTAAAACTTTTACATAGTGAGGTATACATAGACCTCTCACATATCATATATGGAGTATACATAGACTCCTCGCTTAGTGAAGCTTACATAGGCTCCTCGTTAAGACAACATAACCAATACATAAGATATAGTCTAATAACATCGTCTCACATTAAACCATCTAAAAAGGAGTACAATATTGGACTTAGCCATTACAATTAACTATGTCATTATAGGTGTACATCACAAGTCTCAAAAGATAAAGGAATGAAATAGTGTCTTAGACAATACAACTTCATAGCTAGAATAGAAAATGGTAACATCCTCGAACATTAAGGACCTACCAACACTTGGAGAAAGATGTCCAAGTCTTCTTACAATTAGCCTCAATTACTTCAACGGCCTGAACCTACATTGTTTGGGAAAAGGGAAAGAGTACGGGTTAGTACAACCACTTGTACTAAGTATAATAACCTATGCAAGTAAACCACTTGTACTAAGTATAATAACCTATGCAAGTAAAACCATTGAAAGCATGCTTAAAAGGACATTTGTTTAAATCCACGCTAAGTCACTTTGGAAAACATTTATGCACAATTAAGAACATATACAAGCCAATAGACATAACGTCACTTAAGACAAGTCCACATTTAACACAAGACCAATATTATCATAAAGTCAAGTCAACATGGATATTATCAACATAAATTCATATCAACATGAATAACATCATATTAAGATCATATAGACATGAATAACTCCAACATAACATTATAATAACAATTCATGTACAAGAGCTATAACATCATCACATATACAAGACCCTTACTCACAACCCCTTACCAAGCCTACAAATGCAATGCTTATTTGAAGCCCCATAACCCCACATAATCAAGTAAACCAAGTGAGACATCATAAGCAATGTCAACATTTCATTTATCTTCATATCATGCATGTTCTTCATCATATATATCAATTTAGACCAATAGTATGTACATTAATGAAACTAACATCATATAGGATCATAAACATGTAAAGTCATCATATAGATTTCATTCATATCATAAGTACATCGGAACAACCTCCTAGGACATCCCTCAAGGTCAACTTGTATCATGTATAATTAGAGTCCCATACCCCTACCTACACTAAGTAGAACCTCTTAAGTCACCCTAGTTAGTGTCCATTTATATTACTTCATTTATTTTACTTTCGGGAACAATTACCTTAACCGACATAGACCATGTGAGCTAGACATGGAATCTGATGTCATGAAAGCCTACACCGAAAGAAGGTTGTCTACTTGCCAAGGTAGTACCAAAACATGAACATAGCATTCTAGGTGTATCCACTAGCTAGTATTCCTATGGGGAAAACATAGTTCAAGAACTAGGAGATATACTAGAGACCCTTTTTATGCACATTGCATTATAATCTCCATCTCATGATTACAATAGTAAACCTACCTTCGCACATTGGAAAGGGACACATCTCACATCTTGTTCGCTCGGTGCAAAGATAAAGTCCCTTTTTGATGTCTTTAAGCCTTTGTTAATCATAATATCTTAGTATAAAACATAGGAGACTAACCCCTTTTATATTCATAATCATTATCTCATTAGGTAATGCATGAGAATGTCCTTTCATTACAACCCTTCATTTGTGAGATCAACACATCATAATCATATCATAGCAAGGCACACATGTGATTCACATTTAACCTTGTACCTTCATACTCTGAACATGATTTCACAATTCACATAGTCAAGACCTTTCATCACATTCTTCATACCATCACCTTCCTAATCTAATCACATATAATACTTCAATTGAATACCAATAATAAGTATAAATCATCATCATTGAAGTAAGGATACAAGATCATAAAGTCTTACAAATTCACCTTCATAAGCCTCTTTCAAGATCTTACCACCAATCAAACCATATTCATCCATCAATATACTTAATAACATCATATAATAGTAATAGATAAAAGAACTAAGTCAATTATATCATTACTAATCAAATCAACCTCAATTCATAACCTAGGGTTAGGGGAAAAGGGTTCAATCAAGGTTTCTTTCATAGAATTAAGTAAAGGACTAAGAACTACAATACATAACCAATAATCAATCATAATATATATAATAATCAAAGGAACTAACAAAAATTCAATTTGAAAGATCAATTTCGGAATTAGAAGGAAATCCATGATTTTGTCAACTTTAGAAATCAACATTGAAGAGCTTCTTTGGGAAAGAGAACCCAAGAGTGAATAGCTTCCATACCTTGCTAATTCTTAGAGATTCGTAGAATAAAACTTAAAAATTGATGACCTAGTGAAGCTTGAGCTTGGTCTTCAATGGTGTCTTTGGGAAAGAGAGAGAAAGTAGAGAAAAGTTGGATAAAATTGGGTTTGGAGATTGTGGGGTGTTAGGTTAGTTTAATGAAGTTTAGGTCTTATATAGTGCCTCCACTAACTTAATTAACCACCCCTTAACTCCTAATTAATTAACTAACCAACTAAATAATTAAGTCTCTAACTAAAAACTTAGGCAGCAAAAACAGACCCCAAACCACGAGACTACGTCGACGCCCCTCCATCGACGGGCCCGTGCTGTTGCTCATCGTTTTGGTCAGAGATGGGTGTTTGACCACTGTTTTTCCAATTGAATAAGTGTCAACCTACGAGTCCATCGACGGAAATTCATTCAATCGACGGTTCGTCGTTTGGCTTTGTTCACACTGTCAATTGACAGCTTTTGGGTCAAATTGGAAGGGTCCTCCTCAAGGACCCTTAGGTGGTCCTTGGGGAGTTGTACCTAGACGTTTCGATCCTAAACACACTTTTATATATGTTTAACACTTTTCTACCAAATTTCATTAATCTTTTACTCTTAAAACCCCATGAAACATGCCAAGACACACTAACCTCAATTTCACCAGTCTCCGGACGTCATGGACATTTCTTGACGTTTTGACTCTAACACTTTCTAAATAAGTTAAATTTATTATTTTAGGCCTATAAACAGTGTTTCAAGTCATATTTCATCATGTGAGGCTCTAGACCAAGTCATGGACTTTCGGAGTGTTATAATTTTCTTGTAATATGTGTTTAGGGGTAATGAGACTTGGTGATAGGCTAACTTGTCAACATTGATTAATTCTAGTGATGAAAAAGGGGTAATAAAAGGAAATGTGACTAATTGACTTGATTTATTATGTGTGATTGTGTTCTTTATTGAACCCGTATACTAGTGATAGCTAAGGTGATGAAATATCATATTGATATTTGAGTGAGATGCATCATCCATCTTCTTGAAATCATATTTTTCACATGCATTGAGTAGAAGTTGGGTACATGATACACTCAAATTATACCTCCCTAAAGAAGCGTAGCGATCGTTATCAAGTAAAGAACCCAACTAGTAGGTTGGGGTCGATCCCACGAGGAAAATGTTTTGAAACAAATTCCTTTAATAGTGTATTTACAAGTTGAACAAAAACAAATGTTTATTTTATCAAGATGAGAGAGTAACTACGGTATGTGTGTTCCCCACAAGTTCATAACGAAGTTTTCCTAGCAATAGCAATCCTTTCCTAGTGTATTACATGCAAAGTTATAAGTTAGGTATCTCTAAATCCTTGGTCTGGCATCTAGAGAATTTCACCCCACACCTTTGTCCAGGTACATGTGTATACCTTACTAACCCTTACCATCACCTATTATTAGACATCATAATTGATGTATGACTTAGTATTTGCACCGATCGACAGTAGCATATTAGATAGCATCACACTAAATCTATGTTGATAATTCTTTTCTTATTAACAACCTCCTTGGTCCGGAAAGTAGCAACAAAGGCGAGTTCTAACGCATGCACTCATTAAAATGACTTCTAAGCGAAAGAATTATCAACGCATGCAACAACATTATTCAAGAATTGCTAAATAACTAGGTTTATTTGTTAGTTACCCATGGTTCCCACAACCCTAGTTGTGGATTTAGTTACCCAAGTTATCAAGATCACAATTCATAATTTTAGATGAAGAAATCATGAACTTACTTTCACAAGAAGAATAAACCCAGAAATCCAACTTGAAATCACAAGAAAAATCCTTCAAACCCAATCTGGAAATCGCTTAATTACTAAAGTTTGCAACCAACAATATCCAATACACATAATAGAACAAGAGTAATTGTAACTAACCCCCAAAACGAGGTTTTAATACCATATATATAGAAAACATAGTCCTAAGTAAAAGGAATTCAAATAAGGAAAGTTTTTTCAAGTACGCAGCATCAATCGATGAACCAACTGATGGATTGTCGATCGACGGTCCGTAGACTTCTTCTGTCAGTCTAACATTAAAATTATTTCTACTCTCCGGATGAAACCCTCTTTGAATCAAACGACGGACCAATAGTACGATTCATCGATCCATCTACGGGCCGTCAATGCTCCTCCGTAGCTCCATACTTAGAATTTTCCAAAATGAGGTACGGGAACATTCTCTGAACCAAACGATGGTTCACTAGTATGGTACGTCAATCAATCGACGGACCGTGTTTGTCTCTCGTGGTTCCACACTTAGTCAGACTTCCCTAATTTTCTTCAAAGTCCTGAGCTGCTCATAGACAATCACACCTACGGTGCGTCGATTGAACGACGGACCGTAGATTGCCTCCGTAGGTCTTTTCTGCACCAGTTTCAGTTGTTTTCTTCTCTTGCCACCTGAACATCCTTCCTGAAAAACAAGACACAAAACTTGTTAAAACACTACAAAAAGTCATTAGAGAAACATAACTCTTAAGTGAAGTGCCTTAAAAATGTCGTGAAATCACGACACATCAACAACCTAAACTTAAATTCGTTGTTTGTTCTCAAGCGACGCTATGACCCTAAATGATACTTGTACAAATTTATACATTTTAATCTGTAGTAATCACATGACTATCAATTCTAACTCTTTCTTGATTGAGTGTTGCAGGATAATGCTCTCAGGCTCGACAAGCTAACTCATGCGGATCATATGACACAAATTAAGCATGCAACAAACATTTCTATTGTGTTTCCTCTCTTCAACGTACCAACTTTCTCATAACGCAACTAGTGACCACACTTCAAAAGAAATCCTCATTTTTCACACGGTGATTTTGCATTTTGGGTAAAAGGATATTTGTTTCAACAATCTCACTCAAGAACAAGTTCAAATACAATTAGTACTCTAAGCAATAGGCTTGCCCTTATTTTCATTGTTTAGGTTCACCACACTAGACTCTAGGATCACGGTAGGACTTTATTGGCTTGTAATGTAGGCTCAGGGTCAGGTGTGGTACATTTGGGTACATTTTCAGTGACTTTCTGCCCTCCTTGGCATTACTGCTAAGCTTTCTACCTCTTTTCATTGCTTTTGACCCCTAGTTCTCTCCTCTTCTCTTATGTCACGACCCGCAAGTACACCCTAGAAGTTAGAGCACTCTTGGGTTGCCACACGGCGTATTCGACCTCTCGGAGGTCTCATACAAGCCCATGGACATCATTCATTGCATAACATGTATGAAAAGTAGTACGGAATTAAAATTTTTTACACAATCGAATAGTACTTAAAAATATCTTTCATAGAAAATCATAAGGAAAGGCTAAGTCTCAAAGTCTATATATTAGACACACGAATTTCTTGGGACACGGACCATACATCAAAATATAGAAATTTCTAAGTATATTACAATGTCTTTAACAAAGAAAACTAAACATAGTGATGTCCTCAAATATCCAAAATTCACTTCAATTACTCCACTCAAATGCCACCTGCACCTTTAGAGATAGACAAAATATATGGGAATTAGTACATTAGAATGCACTTAGTATGGGTAATGCATAAAATCATGCTAAAAGGACATTGTATAAACCATGCTCTTTTTTATGAAAACTTTATAACATAAGTATAAGAAACACATTTAACACCAACTTCACATATAAATCACATTCCAAGTAACCCACATAATAGCTTTAACAACACTTCAAATCATATAGCATATAATCCTCCTACCAAAGGTTATCCTAAGACTTACTTAAGTAAATCAAGAAGAGACCGCTCATACACCCTATTCAAGCTTATCTAAATAATCCTGAAGAATACCTAAGATAAGATTATTTCCATATCATCAATTAACTTCCCTACCTAGAGTTACTCTTAAGACTCACCTAAGTAAGATATGAAGAGACCATCCATATACCCTCTTCAAACGTTACCTAAGCAATCCTTAAAGCTACTCTACATAAGTACTTATTCATTAACATACTTTTAATTTAAGTCACTATGTTCATTAAACCATTTAAGAGACATTAAACAATTAAGGACTTTCACATCATGGTCTTGGAGAAGACCTAGGAAACCTAGATACTAACATCTTCAAAGCCTACTCGTGCAATGTCTAGATAACGTCCCATTCCACTACCTAAACTTCATAGTATTCATCCAAAACTAGCATGTATCCAATATGATGAAAATAGGCATTAACCGACATAGATCATACTAGCTAGGCATGGAATCCGGGGTCAACTTTACTCCGATGGAGGGTGTTCTACTTGCCAATGGTAGAACTAGGACACATCCCATGTAGGCACATGGTTAAGGAATATAAAGGGCTTCTTTGTACTCAAGTCTCATCTCAACTAGAGCCACTCCATAATACACACTTGGTGCTAGCCTTTGTTCTCATAGAGTAATTCAATAAAGAAGCATATGAAGAGGTACCATATCTTAGTCTTAACCAAATCATAATACACCTTACCAAATAGGGTCCACTAGGACTGTCTTACAGTGGTTAAGAGGATAGCTCAATTACTTTCCTAAGGATGATTTCATGACGTTCTAGCCAACCAACCCTAAGTCCACCATTCACGAAAGAAGGATACCATTACGGCTTTCAACTTCAAGGATATCATACCCTTCCATCTAAGTTGGAAGGTTCCACGTAATTGACCCTCTTGACAATGTTCAAGGTCATATTCAATTACACATATGCATTCATGACTAAGGTGCTTTAGCCTACTAAATCAAGCGTTCATATTCACATTCCACATGTATCAAGTAAAGGGACATAGGTCTACCAAAACAAGACACACATATCTTCTCATTATCACATGTACAATACAATTCAAGAAGCTCATAGGGACAACTAGGTCTACTACAAGTCACCCTATTCACTCATATAGAAACATTAACATAATCCATCATAAGACTCATATAACCAATTAGGAAGCATCACACTTCAACATAAAGTATACACACCTAAAGACATCACAATAGCCTACTATAGACACATATCATCAACTAGAAGAAACTCATGATTGGACTTCAAATATATACATATGTCATATAGACCTCACAATGATCACATATACAAGTCATAACATGATAATACTATAATTCATAAAGTAATGTCGATGAGGCCACATTGTTCACAAGTATATCACATAAGCACCGCCACCATAAGTGGACCATACCAAGAATCACTATTGAAACACCTATACTACACAATATAGAGAAGGTTAGGTCAGGATACCACCATTCCAACCTCAACATCTCCAATCCATAGCCAATTCAACCAATCCAATACAGAAAGGCTCTTACAAATAGGCATAATCCAAATTCAAACCAATACTTGAAAAATAAAATGAACCAATACAATACAATAAGAATTTCATCAATTTAGGACATCCTACATATAATTCTAACATGCTTCTTACATAATTCAATAACCCGAAAAAAACTACACAAGAATTCAATACAATAGAGACATAATAAAATCACCCATAATATATCCAACATAAAGATTTCATGATTTGCATGGATTCATAGAGTTTGAACTTAGAATAATCAACTTAACATCAATTCAATCATAAATCATTGATTCAAAATGTTTTATGCAAGAAGCCATGATTTGAATTCAATTTAGAAGTTCATGTTTTGAGAAAGTCTTGGAAAACCACTTTAAAGCTTGGATACTTGAAGAAAGAGGATTAAAGGATGAAAACCATACCTTAAATGATTATAAACCACGAAATTTGAGAATATTTGATGGAGAAATCAAGCTCCAAGCTCCAATATCCCTTCAAGCTTCAATGGAGTTCTAGAGAGTTCTTTGGGGTCTTGGGTTTTAATTTTGAGATAATGAACTCTCTTCGAGATTCAAGATTTATAAACCCTCTTAAAATACCAAAAATACCCTTAATTAACCGCCCAAACTATTTTTATAATGCTAGCTGAAATTCCCAAAACACCCATGAGTTGGCCGAGACACTTGCAAAAACTCTGCAGGTGCCAATTGACGGTTCCAGTCGACGCCTCATAGGTCTATCGATGGGCCGTGCTGGCAATCCATCGATTGGATCACAGGCTCTCAACTTTGGATCTTGGGCTCCAAAAACTAAGTCCAAACCTATGCCCCAAACGACAGGGCGTCTATGGACCTACGGTCCGTTGATTGCCCCTTGTTGGTTGGGCTGGTTTTTGACAGTTTTGTTCTCAAGTTGAGTCCTCCTTAAGAACCCTTTGGTTGGTCCTTGGGGAGTGTTGCCTGGAAGTTTCCAACCCAAATATACTGTTATACCAGTTAGGAACCCCTCACAACAATTTTAACCAAAACGAACACTAAAAACTAGCCAAAACACACTACGATACACAAGCACGTTTCAAGGCAAATCTTTCGAACGTCTTGGATATTCTTGGACGTTTGACCTCCAAACACCACCAAACTTTATAAACTGCCTCTAAACACAATTATAAACCATTTTAGGACTTCATAACATCATGACACAAGTGTTAGGATCTAGCTTCACCTAAGTTGTTTTAGAGGTGTTACATTCTCCCCCACTTGGACAACATTCATCCTCGAATGACACTTGCTACCCTTTAGGCCTTTTCAAGAGATAACAAACTCAAGGCTAGAATCACATAACTATACCACACAATACACAATACAGGTATATAGGACGAACACCAATTTCCCAACATTAAGAGACTCAAAACCCAACAAGTAAGTAGAAACTATTTCTACAACTCATCATGCAATAAGACTCACATTCTTCATTTTATATAGGACGAACTCATTCTCCACATATTATCATGCTCATATTCAAATCTATGCACATTATAACTATTTTTCATGAAAGAACAATTTAGTCAATTTTCCAGAATCTTTATAGTGAACTACCCAAAACCTTACAGTGAAATATGCTCAAACTTTCAATAATGCAAATCTTAAGAAGTTTATGATAGAAGCATGACAATATGAGAAACAAAACCATATAAACTCATTTTACAAATAAACATAACTTCATAAAATACACAATGCAAGGAATTAATGAAATTCAATTTCAACTAGACCCCTAAACACAATGCAACATGCAACATGCTACTATGACATTCTATCTCTCAAGCTTGAATATAATAGAAGAGAAGAAACAGAAATTCACAACTCCACTACTCAGCATACTCCCCCACTTAGAAGGAACCCATCACATCACAAGAGAGAAAGCTATAACTTACCGGCATTATCACCTGAATTTGCTCCCTTATCTTGAAGAACATAGAAGCGATTCTTTCTTGGAACATCACCTTCTGGAACACTTGGAGGAACTTGCTTGGCCTATCTTCCTCTAGCCGCAATAGTAGGACAATCCCTCATCTTATGACCATTCTTACCACAACAGAGAAACCACCGGTACCGGCTAGACATTTCCCATAGTGCTTCTTCCCACAAGTAGGCTTAACACTTTGAGAAGCACTACCTCTCTCAATCTTAACCTTAGGAGCACTAGGTCCTTCTTGCATTGGAGCCCTCTTCATAAACCTAGGTTTGTATTTCTCATTGGACCCACTCCTCATCAAATTCCTTGAGATCCTACTAAGTTTGGACTCTTCAATAGATTGAGCATACACCATAAGCCTAGACAAGTTCATGTCAGTATTGAGCATGGTCGTAGGACACTCCTCTTTCACAAGGTCGGAAACACCTGTCACAAACCTACTCATCTCATCCCTAGGGTTAGACACCAAGGATGGAGCATACCTAGACAACAAGGTAAACCTCAAAGAATACACTTCCAAACTCATGTTCCCTTGTCTAAGGTTAATGAACTCTACAACCTTAACCTCCCTCCTCTCACGGGGAAAGTACTTTCCTAATAAAGCCTTCTTAAACTCCTCCCACTCTATGGGATCCGACTCAACCAGCCTATTATCTTTCCATTGAGTGTACCACACTTGAGCAACCTTCCTCAATTGGTACGAAGCTAACTCCGCCTTCTCCCTAGAAGTTACCCCATGGCACCCAACACTTTGTACACACCATCAAGAAACTATTGGGGATCCTCAAAATCTTTATACTCTAGCAGAATACTAGTCTCATATGGAAAACTTATAACCAATATCAAAGGACATAATAGGGACAAGACCCTTTACAATAAAGAGAAATAATACGAGTCTATTACAAAGTATTAACAAAAGAAACAAGAACATAGGATATATGTCCTCGACATAGGAGGTCATACCAAAAAGTCATGAGAGAAACTCTAGTCCCAAGCTTCAGTATACAAACCACCTAACTTGACAACACCTACAATTGTATTAAAACATAGGAAAAGAATGGGGTTTGCACAATTATGTACTAAGTATGATGACCATGCAAAAACATGCAAAAAGGACAATTTTTTTGGATATATGCTTTTCATGCTTATTTTGTTAAAACTTTATAAAACAAGTATAAGATGCACATTACAAGTCACCATCAACATATAAGATAATATCCACATTATAAACATGCTCAACTATCACCAATACACAATACATATACACATTCGCCGAAGAGACCATTTCATCATCTTGGACCCTCTACCTAAAGTTACCCTAAGACCCCGTCTAAGTAAGATATGGAGGGGCAGGTCATACTACCTCTTCATGCCACAGCTAGGTGTTCCTTGAGGCTACCATAGATAAGAACCCTTCTAGTCCAACATAACATGCTAGTAATGTTATTCTATAAATATAAGCTACTAGTTCAACATCTCATTTATGAGAGACATTTTAGGACACATTCATGCATTTAGAGGACTTTCAAATAATAGTCATTATTAAGACTTAGGGAACTCACTTTAGCACCTTTAAAGCCTACTCGTGCCATGTGTAGATAACATCTCATACTACTACCTACACATTGTAGGGCCTATCAAGTAACTAGAGTTCACATCCCACATAATGGGAATAAGCGTTAACAGTCATAGACCACAATAGCTAGGCATGGAATCCAGTTTCACAAAACCCCACACCACGGAAGGTGTTCTACTTGCCAAGGGTAGAACTAATACACAAACCATGTTGGCACATGTTTTAGGGGATACCTAAAGATGTTCATTGGACTCTAGCCTTTTCTTCGGGAAGAGACACCATCTTAACTATATACACTCGATGCTAGCCTTAGTTCCAATAGAGTAGTTCATTCACATGTATATACTAGAGAGGGAACCATCATTGGGTCTACCGACCTATAGTACTTCTACCAAGAAGGGCACCATGTTTAGGTCCAACCGATCAAGGCTAGTTAAGGATAGCTCACTAACTTTCTTAGAGAAGGTTTTCTACCAGTCTGGCCTACCATCTCAAGATCTATAATTTCACCCAAGAAGGAGGTGTTTAACCTTAGGTCTAGCGCTTCAAGGTTTTACAGTCACTTAGGGGTCTAGATTCATCATAAAGGGGACCCAGATTAGGTCTACTGATTCAAAATATAGCCTAGAGGCCTCATTAGTCATTCATAGAAAGGTACCAATACCAGGTCTACAAATTCTAGACATTCATCATTCAATAAAAAGATGCCTAAGCCTACCAAGTCAAGAGATCATATTCCCAAATTTCATTCATCAATGAGAGGCGTCTAATTCTTACAATTCCAAGAGATCATATTCAAGAAGATTTCATGTATCACGAAGAGGCACCTAAGTCTACCAAGTCAAGATACAACATCACATTATAGGAACCTTTCACCTTCTAACATCAAACTATATGAGCAGTAAGAGAAAAATATACTTCAATCACAATACCATAACACTTTATGCAAGATCTCTTTGAGATCACATGAAAACATTAATATTATACATTCACATATACCTTAACATGATAGTACTCCAATTCACCATATAGTGACTTCAAGGCCATGATCACAACACATGTACAATAAGTAAACAATTCCACCATAAGTGGATCACACCATACAACATCAATTTCAATATAATAAGAGAATTAGGTCAACTTACCCTTCACCCAAGGCATGATCACCATTACTCAAGTCTCCAACAATTCACATAATTAGATATAGATAACAATAGATATCAATTATACAATACAATCTAAGACCAATTCTAACAATATACAATCATAATCATAAAACCAACTTTATAAGTCAACTTTATGAATTTAGTGAAATCATGGGTTCATAGAATTTTTCATCTTAAAATCACTAATTAACAATCAATATAATAATAGTTTATCAATTGAAATTTGATTGCAGATATATTCACCAAATTGTTGCCTTAAAATCAGTTTCATGTCTGAAGGTCCAAGCTTGGAGTACTGGTACAGCATCCCGCCACCAGCTCGTGGGGGAGTGATAAACCATATGAAAAAAACTAGAATGTATACCGTAGATATGTATAGAATGTATAGGACTATAGGATCACCTCTACATAATTGATGTTCTTTAGGAATACAACTACAGGATTGGTAGGATATACTAGGAATCTACTAATACTTGTGTATAAATAGATAATCTGGTTACATATAACAATAATATGAAAACTTGCAACTCTTAATTTTGTTCTAACAATTATTTTCTTCAGCTATCTTTGCTTCGATATTCACATATGACCATAATGAGAATGTTCTCCAAGCCTTTTGTGAGAATCGGTGTCCATCCACAAACATGGTCTCTACTTTCATCGGACAGTTAGATATATATATATATTTATGGAACTTGAGAACCATTTGAGGCCTTCCTGTTCATGGGTCCTTTTATGATGAAGTTATACCCTCGACTAAGGAGTTGACTCATGAAATTGACCAAGGCAAGTCTTTTTATCCTGGAAGTTGCTCTTAATTGTTTTGGCATTTTATGGACTTATAAAAGGTGTCATTGATGAAGTTCTCCTTTGTGATTGGACAAAGTTTTGGTTTCGAGGGCCAAGAAAATTTGAGTCTTCCCCAAAGACATCTAGAACCAGAAAAAACCAAGAATGAATCATGATCATTCAGGGAACATTGACAAGTTTTTTTTACCACGAAATAAAGAGGAAAATGACCCTTTTTCGAGCTAGGCACGGAAGAATCACTGAAAGATGAGACTTATTTGGCGGCTTTCCTTGTGTGTTGGCTCTGCAAATTTTTGTTTCCCAATAAGAAGGCTGATTGTGTTCGTGCTAGCGTCTTCAAAGTTGCAAAATTGATGACTAATGGAGAGAAAGTTCCTTTGGTGGTTCCAGTCCTTGCGAACATCTTATACGGCCTCAAGGAGATCTCCACCTCCGCAAACTTAGGGGCCTGCAGTATACTACTTCACTTTTTTTGTCTCTATTTATTGATCTATTTTGACCTATACTCGATGCTAGATTTCACGCTACTAGGAAGAAGGTATCGTGTATTTCCCTAGCTATCTAATAAAAGGTAATACTCCTATACCTTAACTCTTAAGCTTGATTTAGCTGATATGATTTACAATAGTAGGATCATAGCTTAGTGAACCATAAGTCCAGAAATGGTTAACATTAATTGATTTGTTAATATATAGACTTTCGTTTTGGGAATCTAAGACTTGGATATGCAAGAAAATGCAACTGTTGGAGTTTTTAGTGATAAAAAATGCATGATAGACTTTGTTTCTCTTTTTGAGATCTCTTGTTATCCATGATAATATTCATTGATCTCTTAATCAGATTTTTTTGTTTTTATTCTTTGGACAGTTGTTATTGTTAAAGTTGATATTACTCCACAGAGTTGTCTTACCGGTATGTTACTTTGCAAAAGCAAAGTCAATTAGTACATTATCAGATGACGTGGTTTAGTTAATATCTTGAGGCCAATAGGAGATCTAATGGAATGCCAATCTTATTGAAAGATTAAGAATTATTTTCTTAATCTGTTGGATTATGAGTAGTTATAAGCAAATCTACATTGAAATAAGATGAAGAGATTGACCAGTGAGTTTAGTAGCTTAATACTTGTTCGTAATGTTGTTTGATCCTAGTCTTGAACGGAAATAGGGATTTTTACTGCAGTGAGTGCTTGGTTTATTAGCAAATTTTTACTTGTGTGGTAAAGTGCATATAGAATTGAGGCACTGAAAGTTGATTTTTATTTGATTTGATGGATTGAAAACAAGTAAACCATTAGGTGTTATTCTGGGTGGCAAAAGATCTACAACAAATAAACAAATCTAGATTCTGCTAATGTAAGAGGTGAGGTGAGGTTCTGTTAATACGAACTCCGACATGATGTATGACTGTAATGTTTTTGAGGTTAGATGTCATTGTGTTGATAAAATTCTCAAATATTAGCATTCTGGTAATTGTTATGTGAATGTCCACCAGGCGCCATACACAAAGGGGTCTTTTGGTTGGTAACTATTTATCCAAAGATAAACTATCCTAGGATAACTTATTCCACCATGTATATGTGGAGTCCAGTCCATTTTTTTGTCAACTTTTGTAATTCAATTGCTAAAAGTAATTGTTAAAAGGAATAGTGATAAGCGTTGAAAATAAAAGATTTGGTGGTTGGCAAATTAGTAACATTTCCAACCTTTTTTTGACTTTACTACATTTAGCTATGTCATTAGTGACATAGGCATGATTTTCTCCTTCTATAAGTAGAACATTCTTTCTCATTTGTAGAACACACCGAGTTAGAGAGAAAAAAAACATTTTGAGAGCAAAGTGAGGTATTCCATAGACTATACAAGAAAAAATAGTCTATGAAAAAAAAATAGAGTGTGAACGATATTTTAGTAAGGGGGAAACCAAATGAGTGTTGTTCCTTTTGAGTGTGTAGTAGTTACTTTGAGTATTGTATTTGTGACTACACAGTGTAAAATTTCTTACTATAGTGACATCAGTTGCTCCTCTTGGCCCGTGGTTTTTCCCTTATTTAGAAGGGTTTCCACGTAAAAATTTTGTGTCATTATTTGCCCATTTTATTTCATTACTTTTACTATATATATTTTTGTGCTTGTCCGCGTTTTTCCAACAAAATGGTATCAGAGCCAAGGCTTTATCTGAGTATCCTATGTGGTTGCGACACACACTGAACTTCCACATTATAAATGTTTTACTTTGATTTGCAATAACTATTTTTTTTGGGGGGTGGGGGGTGGGTGGGACCGATGGAAGCCAACACAAGTAGGATGGTTACTTTGTATGGTGTTAATTGTGTCATTTGGAAGGGGAAATGGAAGATCTACTTTCTGTCAAGAATTTTTACAAACTAGTATTTACCACTGTAAATCCTAATAATAAAACTGATTAAGAGTGGAATCTGTTGCACAGATAGGTTTGTGGATTCATTAGGCAATGGGTTGACGATAATGTGTTGAACCACATTTCTGGGGAGACACATGCTCAAAACCTATGGGAGTATTTTGAAAGTTTGTATGCTTGGAAGACTGGTAACAAAAAAATGTTCTTAATAAAGCTGATGTTGAGTTAAAAGTATCATGATGGTTCTCCGATGACAGACCATCTGAATAATTTTTAGGGGATCATGAACCAGGTATCTGCTATGGGCATCAAACTTGATAAAGAAATTCAAGGCTTGCTTATACTTGGTTCCGGACGAGACTCTTGGGAAACATTTAGATCCTTATTGTCAAATTCTGCTCTGGATGGTGTGGTCTCTATAGATCCTGCCAAGAGTAGTGTCTTGAACGAAGAGTAGAAGAAAAAATCAAGGTTCTTCTTCGTCGGATGTCCTGATAACTGGACCCATGGGAGAAACAAAACTCGTGGGTTCTCAGTATAGAGAACAAAATAAGAGCAAATCCACAGACAGAATTAAGGATATTGAGTGCTATCATTGTGGCATAAAAGGGCACACAAAGAAGTTCTGCAAAAAGTTAAATAGGGAGAAAAAAACAAAGAGGAAACTAAAGAAGATGGCAATAAAATTTGCCTAGCCACACCGTTACTACCGAAGATCTTGTTACTGTTCTTGATGCGAATATGAAAAATATTTCTTGTGATGAGTCAAGATGGGTTTTGAACATTGGTGATGCCTCTCTTGTGACATCAAGGAAGGAATTTTTCTCATCCTATACACCTGGTGATTTTGGAACCTTGAGTATGGGTAATGCGACTGTTTCTAGGGTGGTTGGTACTGGTACAATTTCTTTGAAAACTAGTGTTGGAACTAAACTATTTTTTAACAATGTGAAACATGCTCCTGATGTTCTTATTCACCTAATTTTTGTTGGTGTTTTGGATAATGAAGGATATGTAAATACCAACGGTGATGGAAAATGGAAGCTGATTAAGGGTTCCTTAGTTTTGGCTTGTGGTAACAAATATCGTGGTCTATATTGGACTACAACATCTGCTTTTATTAATATGGTAAATGCGGTTGAGAGCGATAGCTCTTCAACGTTATGGCACAAGAGGCTAAGCCAAATCAGCGAAAAAGGACTTGACGTTCAAGCCAAGAACAAATTATTGTCGAATTTCAAAAATTCTAAATTAGAAAATTGTGAGAACTGCTTGGCTGGTAAACAACATAGAGTTTCCTTTAAGTCCTGCCCTCCTTCGAGAAACAAAAAGTTGCTTGAGTTGGTGCACTATTATTTATGTGGTCCAATGAAGACAAAGAGATTGGATGGTGCACTGTACTTTGTTACTTTTATTGATGACTGCTTGAGAAAACTTTGGGTCTATGTCTTCAAAAGTAAATAGCAAGTGTTAGGTGTCATTAAGCAGTTTCAGGCTTCAGTTGAAAGAGAACTGGAAATAAACTGAAATGTATTCGTACTCATAATGGTGCTGAAGATTGTGGACCATTTGACGAATGCTGCAAGATCAAGGTATTAGACACCAAAAGACTCCTCCTCAGACTCCTCATCTTAAGGGTTTGGCTGAATGAATGAACAGGAACTTGATGGAAAGATTTAGATGTTTGCTTTCTGAAGAAAAGTTGTCGAACTCCTTTTGGGTTGAGGTTTTATTGAGCGTTGCACTTGTTATTAATTTATCTCATGTTGTTTCTTTGCAAAGTGATGCACCAAATAGTGTTTGGTATGGAAAGAATGTTTCCTATGACCATTTGAGAATATTTGGCTACAAAGTTTTTGTACATGTGCCGAAAGATGAGAGGTCAAAGTTTGATGTCAAGACAAGGCAATGCATCTTCATTGGATATGGCCTTGATGAATTTTCTTACAGTCTATATGATCCAATTGAAAAGAAATTTTTGAATAGTCGTGATATTATTTTCATGGAGAATTAAACAATTGAAGATATTGATAAAGCGGACAAGCTAGAATCTTCAAATTTTGATGGTATAGTTCATCACGATGAAGTTTCACACACAAGTGTACATGATGTTGTTGGGCTTGATAATCATGGTGATGCCCAGAATGATGTATCGAATTAACATGTTGATGTTGGTAATAACAATGATATTGTTATTGATGATCATCATGCTCATGAAGTTGTTGAAAAATCAAATATTCTGCTTATGAGGTCCACAAGACAACAGTTTCCTTCCTCTCGTTATTCACCAAATGAGTATGTGTTACTCACTAAAGGGGGAGAACCTGAATGTTATAAAGAGTCCATGCAAGATGAGCACAAGTATCAATGGATTGAAGCCATGCAAGATGAGATGAAGTCTTTGCAGGAGAACCACACATATCAGTTTGTAAAATTGCCCTAAGGCATGAGACCTTTGAAGAACAAGTGGGTGTTCAAAGTTAAAGTTGCAGAGAACAACTTGAAGCCCATGTACAAAGCTAGATTGGTTGTTAAGGGACTTTGTCAAAGAAAAGATATTGACTTTGACAAAATATTTTCTCTTGTTGTGAAAATTTCCTCGATTCGTACAATTCTAGGTTTAGCTGCTAGTATTTAATTTAGAGATTGAGCAGATGGATGTGAAGACGGTTTTCCTTCATGGCGACCTAGAAGAAGAGATTTATATGGAACAACCTGAGGGCTTCAAAGTAGAAGGTAAATAAATTTTTGTGTGCAAACTCAAAAAGAGCCTCTATGGCCTAAAATAAGCTCCTAGACAATGGTACGAGAAGTTTGAATATGTTTTGGGGGAGAAAGGCTATAATAAGACTTCATCAGATCATTGTGTATTTGTACAAAAAATTTCTGACAGTGATTTTATCATCCTTCTGTTGTATGTGGATGATATGTTAATTGTGGGCAACAATACTTCCAAGATTGACGAGCTGAAGAAAGAGTTGTGTAAGTATTTTTCTATGAAAGACTTGGGTCATGCCAAATAAATTTTGGGAATGAGAATTACTCATCTTAGATGATGAAAGGAAAATTTATTTGTCACAGAAGAAGTACATTGAACGTGTACTAGCGCTTCAATATGAAGAATGTTAAGCATGTTACTACACCTCTTGCTGGTCATATGAAGTTGAGCAAGAAGATTTGTCCTATAACTAAGGAGGAAAATGAGAGCATGGCAAAAGTTCCATATTCCTCCATCGTAGGAAGTCTAATGTATACAAAGATATGCACTAGACCTGATATTGCTCACACAATTGGTATTGTCAATAGATTTCTCGACAATTCGGGAAAAGAGCATTGGGAAGTTGTGAAGTGGATACTTAGGTATCTTAGAGGAAGGTCAGATGAAGGCTTGTGTTTTGGAGTATCAAATCCAACCTTGAAAGGCTATACAAATGCTTATATGACAGATGACCTTGATAATATAAAATCCACTACTGGACATTTGTTTACTTTTACAGGGGGCTATATCACGAACGTCAGAGTTGCAGAAGTGTGTTGCACTATCTACAACTGAAGTTGCGTATATTACGGCTACTCAAGATGGAAAGGAGATGATATGGCTAAAACTAATTATTTAAGAGCTTAGTTTGAACTCGATAGAGTATATTGTCTATTATGACAGTCAGAGTGCAATAGACTTGAGTAAGAACTCCATATACCATGCAAGAACAAAACACATCAACGTCAGATATCATTGGATTCGTGAGGAAGTAGAGAGTGAATCATTTTACATCAAAAAGATCCACACAAGTGAAAACCTTGCAGATATGCTGACCAAGACTATACTGAAAGACAAGTTCGAGTTATGCAAATAACTTGTAGCTATGAGCTCTCTCTAAAGAAGATGAACATACCTCCTTCCAATGAATGGTACTGGAGGTGGAGATTTGTGGAGTCCATCCCATTTTTTTTTGGTCAACTTTTGTTATTCAATTGCTATAAGTAATTGTTAAAAAGGAATAGTGATAGGAGTTGAAAGTAAAAGATTTGGTGGTTGGCAAATTGGTAGGATTTGCAACCTTTTTTTGTACTTTGCCACATTACCTATGTCATTAGTGACATAGGCATGATTTTATCCTTCTATAAATAGAGCATTCTTGGTCATTTGTAGAACACACCAAGTTAGAGAGAAAAAATCATTTTGAGTGCAAAGTGAGGTATTCTATAGACTACAAGAAAAAATAGTTTGTGAAGAAAAATAGAGTGTGAGCGATATTTAGTTAGGTGAAAACCAAAAGAGTGTTGTTCCTTTTGAGTGTGTAGTAGTCACTATGCTATAAATGGTGGGATAAGTTATCCCAAATATGTCAAACAAACAAGACATCTAAATTTTATCCAGGACTACTTTTTATCTCAAGACTATTTATGCTTATCCCTCACACCAAACGATCCCTAAGTTCTTTTACTTTTTTAGAAGTCTCTACATTCCATCCATAAAAAGAATTAGAAGACGGAACATCTATAACATATGTTGTCGAAGATTTTGATGCTAATCAGGACTTTGTGGTGGAGTGGGATGCACCAAAGTTGGACATATACTGCTCATGCCATTCATTTGAGTACAAAGGTTACCTTTGTAGACATGCTATTGTGGTTCTTCAAATGTTTGGTATCTTCAGATTTATTTTAAGAATATGTTGCAATGATGAACAAATGTTACCACGGTCATACATTCCATCAGCAAAGGACTGGATAACATGCAAGATAAGGTCTATCATTATAAGGATTTGTGTCAACTAGCAATAATATTTGGCGAAGAAGGATCCTTGACTCAAGAGATCTACAACATTACTGTTGGTACCAATAAAGAACCTCTATAAGTTAAAAAAAATGTCAAGGAAACACTCTTGGCGCTAATCTTAAATCAGGTAGTAGTGCAACTCCTGCTATACAAGTTGATGATGTATGACAAGAAAACACTCTATATTGACATACATCATCATCATCATCAACTTCGATAGCAAGGGTTGCACTACTGTCTGATTTAAGATTAGCTGCAAGACTATTTCCTTAAACATTCTTTTAATGCTTCTTTAATGGCACCAACAACAATGGTGTAGCCCTTCTGAGACAATGATCCCTCTTAATCCAATATTATTGCTCGTTGACACAAATCAGTATAACGACAGCGTGCCCGTTATTCAACCTTTCGCTAATGGAATGCCTGATCGTGGCAGTATTGGTCCAACATTACAATATATAGTTAGAAGGAATATTAAAAACACTAGACATTTGAATAACCACAATAGCATGTCTGCAAAGATAACCTTTGTACTCAAATTAATGACATGAGCAGTATATGTCTGAATTTTGTGCATCCCGCTCCACCACGAAGTTCTGATTTGCATCAAAATCTTTGACAACATATATTATAGATGTTCCATCTTTTCATTTGTTTTTATATGACATTCATAAGTATATAAAACCATAGGCTGTAAATCTATTACTACCATTGCACAATCTATAAGTGTAGCTGATGGACGATGGGTACAAGTAACAATTTTACTTCACATTTCCTACTTATGCCTCTAGGAAATGTGGACATTGTATTGGGAGTGCAGTGGTTGAGAACCATAGGCAGAATCTTGTTTGATTTAAAAAAACAAATCTTTTGAATTTGTGTACCAGGGGAAGAAACATGTCCTAAGAGATGTTGGCACTCAGCTTCAGCTACTAAAGGTACTGAGATTGCAAGAATCTTTGTCTAGACTAATACAACTATTTGTTGTATCTTTCGAAATTCCTACTTCACGTCCACTACATAATAGAGCTATTTGTTCACATAACTCCTTTCGAGGATGCATTTAATCTTGTTAGTAAGAGAATCTACAAATATCCTGGAATTAGTACAAATGTTGGATCAAAGTGTGATACAATATAGTACTATTCCTTATGCATCACATGTGGCTTTAGTGGAAAAGAGGATAGGACTTGAAGAATTTGTGTTTATTATAGAGACCTTAATGAAATGATCATTAAAGATAAATTTTCAATTCCTATAATAGTGGATTCTCTTAGATGAATTGGGGTGGGTGGGTGGGGCTAATCAAGTGTTATCCAAACTTGACTTGAGAGCAACATACAATAGATTGAGAAAAGATAAAGGTGATTCTCATAAGACTTCATTTAAAATTCATGAAGGCAACTACGAATTTTCAGTCACGCCTTTTGAATTGAACAATGCTCCATCATCCTTCCAAGTTTTTACGAGTGTTGTGTTCAAACCTTTTTTAAGAAAGTCAGTTTTGATATTTTGATGAAATACTGATTTACAATAGTGATATGGTTTCTCATCTTGCTCATAATGAATAAGGAAGATGTGTTTGCTTTAATTAAACCGTTTTAATTGTGTGTTAAAGTGTCAAAATATGCATTTGGTGTAGCTAAGATAGTGTATTTGGGACATTTTATTAGTGTTGGAAGGTGTTTCAACTGATCCAAAGAAAATCTTGGTCGTAAAAGAATGGCCTATGCCTATCAGTATCAAATAACTCAAGAGGGTTTCTAGGATTGGCATAGGGTTTTGGCTCCATTTGTAGACCATTGTCTGACTTGTTAACCACATGACTTACTACTGCAACATTCAACACCTTGAAGCAAGCCCAGGTATCAACTCATGTTCTAGCAATGCCAGACTACTCCTAACCTTTCTTGATTCAAAATGATGCCAATGGAAAGGGTATTGGAGCATTACTAATGCAAAAATGCTATTTTATTGTATATATAAATAGGTTCTTGACTCCAAAAAACCATGTTATGTTTGTGTATGAGAGAGAATTATTAAAGATTATTTGGTTGTGACCAAGTGGTCTCATTATTTGCGAGGAGACATTTTGTAGTCAAGAATGAGCAGAAGGCATTGAAACATTTGTGAGAATAGAACATCCATACAGATTTCTAGATTGTTGGAATCTCAAAGTTAATGGCTTTTAACTTCTTTGTTAAGTACAAAACGTTACTGAAAACAAGGTTGTTGAGGCCTTATCTATGAAACCCGATGTTGATTTATTGGTTATTTCTTTACTTACTCCTAATAATGCTTTGTTCCAACAGATTAAGAAAAAAATGGGTGTCTGATCCTAATTTAAATGAGATAATTGCCAAGATAATTGCCAAGTTGCAGGTGAAACCTTTCAAGTCTTTTACTTGGTGTAGTGAGAAGTTGAGATGGGAAGGCAAACTTGTATTGGGAAATGAACTTGCCTTGAGAAGAACTATTTTAGAGTTATGACTTATATACCTCAAAGAGGGAACTCAGTAATAAATGCAACTATCAAGATAATAAATTACAATTTCACTGGAAGGGCCTTATTCAAGACACTAGGGACTTCATCAACAGATGTGATCAAAAGCATAAGTATGATGCTAGGGCTTCACCTAGTTTATAAAAATCATTACATGTGATGACCCTGAGGGTGTTTGGACAAATATATTCCTTGAATTTTTATTGAAGGACTTACTAAGTCTAATGGAAAGGAAGTTGTTCTGGTGGTAGTAGATAGACTTGGCAAGTTTTGTCACTTCATCAGCCTATAACATCCTTACCCTGCTCAGTTTATTGCGCAAAGCTTCCTTCACAATCTATTTAAGTTGCATGGCATGCCAGTAATTATGACCAATAATAGAGATCCTTTTTTCATGAGTTCATTTTGGTAGATATTATTTACTCTACAAGGGGTCAAACCTCAAAGATCTAATGGTTACCATCTCCAAATTGATGGTCAAACAAAGGTGTTTAATAGAACACTGGAGACTTACTTGCGGTTTTTTTGTTCATATTGTGTTTAGGAGTGGTCTGCGTATAAGAATACTTATCACACTACAATTAATGATACTCCTTATGAGGTGCTCTATGGTCAAAAGCCACCCTTACACCTTCCTTATTTCGTTGGTGAGTCCTATGTTGACATGGTGGAAAGTCTTTGGCTACCAGAGAGGATATCACACAACTAATCAAGTTTCATATAGAGAGGGCATAACAATGAATGAGGTATCAAGAAAAAAACATAGATCATACAAGGATTTCACTATTGGAGAACATGCATATAACCTTACAAACACCTTTAATAAACTTGAAATCACGTATTTTTGGCCTTACCCTATTGATGCTAATATTGGTACTATGGTCTATAGGCTCTTAATGCTGGCAAATGTGCTAATTCACCATAGGTTCCATGTCTGTCTACTAAGAGGTGCCATGAGTTACCATCGGTCATTACACATCCTCTAATGTTTCACTTATCCAGACCTTATTGTCCTTCTCCTGAAACTGTGTTGGAAGAAAGGTTAGTGAAGAGGGGAAACAAGGTTGTTAGACAGGTCTTAGTCAAAATATGGACATGTATCCCTGAAGATTAAGCTACATGGTAGTTCCTCAATGAGTTGTAACATAAGACTCCTTCTTTTAACCCTAAAGGTCAAGGGTGTTCTTCATCGGGGGTATTGTTGCAAGTAAATGGAAAATTCATTAGCTAAATAATTGATTAGTTGAGGTGGCAAAAGAAGTTAAGAAATGAAGAGCTCGATAAATCTGTTAATTTGTTAGGACTAGTTGTTATAGTGAAGTTGGTTGCAACAATAGTCAATTGCTCATTTTAGTCATTGCATATATACAAGTTGTATGAGGACTAAGAATTTGTGCTTAATAAAATAACTCTTCTCTCTCTTGAATACAATTCTCTCAGCAATTATTATGATATTTATTTTTCTGGCATAGCATATTCATCTTGCTTGAGATTCTATTTCTTGGATTAGTCAATTTCATAGTTTGAGAATCATAGATTAAGATGGATAGACACTGCATAAAGACACAAAAAGATGTGGATAATTAGTCTGGATGCTCTGCCAAACCCTCAAACACCCTTTCGGATCGAACAACGCCATCACAAAGCTCGGGCTAAGACTTCAAAACTCCTCTAAATCCATTTTGGGCTCCAACCCTCGCCCTACTGAACTGAACTTTCCTGAAAGCACCAGATTCATCTGAGTTGACCAGTACCACACCAAAATCATAGAATAGAACAACAACAGAACCATGGCAGATGCAACCCAACTCCCAAATCAAAAAAATAACATTATGTTCCATACCTAACACCTTCTAATCATCAAGAGAATTTTTTCGGTCATTAGTCATCCTGAACATCACCTGTACCACTCGAATCCCCTCTTATAAACCGACATAACTCAACCCTCGGAAGGATAAAATGCTCCACAAGAATATCGAGGAACAATAACCATCAAAACAAGGAACTAAGTTCGAGGCAAAGCACATAAAGTCCACCTTTGGCTCTCAAAGACCAAAAAATCGAGTTGAAGGCAACCTTCTAAAGCTAACCACACTTATGTTCGATAATTGACATATTTTTGAGCTTATTGTTTTTAAAGGTTTTTACTTATTTCAGTTTAGTGCTTCTTATTTTCTAACTAGACTTAGTCAACTTTGGTTGCTCAACTTTTTGAAGTTAGTGGCCCCATTTATGGCTTTTAGTAGCCAATTTTATGGTAGTTAGTGGCACATGTTCGTATTTAGTTTTAACATCCACTTTGTAAGTGGCTATTAGAGAGGAAATGATGATGTTTTTTCCTTGAATAAATTCAGACCTTGTGCAAATTAATACATAGTTGAAATTTCATAAGTTCACTCTATTTTTATTCTTCAACAATTTCTTGAATATTTTTGTTCTAACAGTGGTATCAGAGCATCTAGTTGATCTTACAGGACCAAAAAGTTTTAACCTACAACACAAATGACATCCAATAACCTATTTTCAAATCCACCATTCACTTTCACAGGTGAAAATTACCAAATTTGGTATGTGAAAATGCAAGCTTTTCTGGAAGCCTATGAACTTTGGGAAATTGTGACGGAAGTTAAACCACTTGCTTCTCTACCAGCAAATCCTACCTTAGCTCAGATCAAATCCAACAGCGAAAAGAAGGCAAAGAAATCTAAAGTCAAGTCCCTTATGCAGAATGTTGTGTCAGACTCTGTGTCTAATAGAATCATGGCTAGCAAAACTGCAAAAGAGGCTTGGGATAGATTGAAAGAAGAATATCAAGGCAGCAATAGAACACATCAAATGCAAGTGTTGAACTTGAAAAGAGAGTTTGAGTCCTTTAATATGCAGGAGGATGAAACTGTCAATAAGTATGTTGATCGAATCTCCTTAACTGATAATAGTATTAGACTTCTTAGTCAGGAGTTTATAGAAAAATGAATAATGGATATGTGAAGCAGAAGTTCCCTCCGTTCAAACATTGTAAACTAGATACACATCTAGAGAAGTACTGTTGGTGGAGAGTCGATGCTATATCTGACAACTTTAAACAGATGGGACACATATCCAAGGACTTAAAATCAAGAGCAAAGGGCTCTGGTGCTTTGCAAGCACAAGTAGCAGAAGCTGCAAATTCACATGAGAAGAAAATCTTTGCAGTTTCATACTTTTAAATCAATGAATCCTCTGATTCATGGATTCATGACAGTGGTAGCACACCTAACTTGTGCAATGATGCTGAGTTGTTCAAATTCCTTGATGATACTTACAAATCTAAAGTAAAAGTGGGAAACAACGAGGGAGTAGAAGTCAAAGGCAGAGGTACAATGTCTATCTCAATAATATTAGGTATCAAAACTATTCCCGATGTTTTGTACACACCTGATATGGGTCAAAATTTGTTGAGTGTTGGACAAATGCTTGAAAATAATTATTCTCTGCATTTTAAGAATCATGAATGTGTTGTTTCTGACCCTTCTAGAGTGTAGTTATTTTATGTCAAGATGAACAACATAATGTTTTCAGTTGATTGGGAGAAAATAACTGAGCAGTCTTACACTATTACTTCACAAATATGTACAATTCTATGGCATAAAAGGTTGGTCACTTCAATGTGAGAAGCATCGTAGAGATGAAAAAGAAGGAGCTAGTGAAAAATATGCAAGAATTTCTTTCAAATGCTCATGTTTTTGAAACCTACCAACAAAGAAAGCAAAATAAATTGTCATTTCAAGAAAATCAAGTATGGAGAGCAAACCAGAAACATCAGCTCATTCATACGAATTTTTGCAGCCCAATGAAAACAGATTCACTTAGTGGTAACAAATACTTTCTCCTCTTTACTGATGACTAGATCAGAATGTGTGGGGTTTATTTCAGAAGACTGAAGACTGAAGTCTTTGATGTTTTAAAACAATTTAAAGCTTTAGTAGAAAATCAATGTAATCTTAGTACTAAGGCTTTAAGGTCTAACAATGGAGGAAAATATACTTCTTCTCGATTTGTGGAGTTTTATAATAACACATGTATTGAACGCCAATTGATATTATCATACACTCCACAACAAAATGGCGTGTCTGAATAGAAGAACAGGACAGTAATGGAGATGGTCAGATGACTTTTGCTCAAAATAAAGGCGGAGACAGTCAATACCTTCGTATATTTGGTGAAGATATTGCCTACTAAGGCCTTATAGGACTTGACTCCATATAAATCTTGGTGTGGGAAAAAACAATCAGTACACCATCTCAGAATCTTTGGGTGTATATGTTATTATCAAGGTTTAGAAACAAAGAGGAGTAATTTAGACAACAAGGCTCATAAAGGCATATTTATGGGCTATAGTTCATCCGAAGGTACAAGATTTTCCGTTTGAAATCAGAAAAACTAATTCTTAGACGAGAAGAGAAGTTTGATGAAGAAGAGAAGTTTGATGAAGCAGTTGGTTGGGATTGGAAAAATCAGAAGACCTCTTATTTTGATTTATTTTAAAAAGATAAACCTCAACTTTCAATAGATGAACTAGTGGATGATGTACCAGTGAGGGGAACTCGACCTTTAAAAAATGTCTATCAGCGGTGTAACATGGTTACCTCAGAACCAAAAATCTATGCTGAAGCACAAGACTCTCATGCATGGAGGAGAGCTATGCAAGATGAACTAGACATGATCGAGAAGAACGAAACCTGGCAGCTTATTGAAAAAACTAGAAATCACAAGGTGATTGGTGTAAAATGGATTTTCAGACAAAACTCAATCCTGATGGAACAATTTGCAAACATAAGGCTAGATTGGTGGTGAAGGGATACACACAACAATATAGTGTGGATTACTAGGAAACATTTGCTCCTCTAGCAAGGTATGACACAATCAAGCTTATTCTTGCATTTGCATCTCATAGTTCCTGGAATTTTCATCAACTTGATGTCAAATCGTCTTTATTGAATGTTTTGCTTGCTGAAGAGATCTATGTAGAGAAACCTGATGGTTTCTCAACTCCGTGATAAGAGGATCAAGTTTATCTCTTAACAAAGGCCTTGTATGGCCTAAAAAATCCCCAAGGCATGGTATGTGAGGATGGACAATCATCTCATCCAACTTGGCTTTAGTAGAAGTCAAAGTGAAGCTACTTTGTACGTGAAAGTCACTGTAGGTGAGTCCTTCATTGTCTCAAATTATGTGGATGACATGTTTGTGGCTGGAAACAAAATTGAACTAATCCAAGGGTTCAAGGAAGAAATGGAGAGAATATTTGAAATGACTAATCTTGGTGTCATGAAGTACTTTCTTGGCATGAAAGTGTTGTAGTCAAGTGATGAAATTTTCATATGCCAGCAGAAATACATTTCAGATATTCTAAACAGGTTCAAAATGCAAGACTGCAAACTCGTGAGTACTCCAATAACTAATGGTGTGAAGCTTGGCAAGGATGAGGATTCCGAAAAAAGTGGATAATAGTATATATATATAAGCTTAATTGGCAGTCTTCTATATCGAACTACAAACAAACCTGACATTCTATTAGTTTTTGGTTTGCTCTCTAGGTTCATGCATTCGCCTAGAGACACACACTTCACAGCGGCTAAAAGAGTGTTAAGGTATATTAAAGGAACCAACAAATTTGGAATTTTTTCCCAACATCTGCCGAAGTAAGTGTGAACCTGATTGGGTACTCTGATAGTCATTGGGGTGGCGGAGTTGATGATTCTAGAAGCACCTATGGATATATTTTCTTTTTGGGGATAAGTTATTTTAGTTGGAGCTCTAGAAAACAAGAAACTACAGCTCAATCAACAGCAGAAGCTAAGTACATAGTTATTGCATCTGCTTTGAATCAAGTTATCTGGCTAAGGAAGATGATAAAGAACTTAGGACATGAACAAACAAAATATACCAAGATCATGTGTGACAACAATTCAGCAGTTTAATTCTAAAAAAATCCAGTGTTTCATGATCGAACTAAGTATATCAAGATTAATTTTCATTTTATTAGACAAGTCCAACAATCTAATGAAGTGTTGCTTGTTCATTGTTCATCTAAGAACCAGCTAGGTGACGGTTTGAAGATCTAAGGCAAAGAATTGGTGCTTGCCACAAAATTCCAAGAAAGAGTGTTAGTCAATTGACATTTTTTCCAACTTATTATTTCTACAGTTTTTACTTATTTCATTTAGTGCTTCCTATTTTCTAGCTAAACTCAGTCAACTTTAGTTGCTCAACTTTCTAAAGTTAGTGGCCCCATTTATGGCTGTTAGTAGCCCCTTTTATGGTAGTTAATGGAACATGTTCTTACTTAGATTTAGCATCCACTTTGTAAGTGGCTACTAGATAGGAAATGGTTATGTTTTTTTCTTGTACCTTCTCCATATTAATGCATAGCTGGAATTTCATACGTTCACTCTATTTTTATTCTTCAAATTAGATTCTTGAGTATTATTGTTCTAAAAACTAATTCAAAGGACCCCCATCCAGCGAACAACAAGTTTGCACTGAGCCCAACTCTAAGGACCTACTTCAAGAAAAGGAGCTTTTGAAAAATCGACACCACGAGTCCATAAGCTACTCTTCTACCTCAGATTAAAACCAACCACCTAGTATGCGGCAAACCAAGTCAACATGTGGTGTATTAACATAGTCAATTGGTCGATAGTGTGCCTAGGGTACCAACTTCTAATAATGAACTCTGCAAGCCACTAAGCATGACAAAGCAAACCACACATCCTGAACTATAACCAACTCATATATTCCATGAGTTTCCTTGACCCCATCTTTAATATGAACCTTCTTAGCAAATTTCCATTTTCCAACAGAGCTAAGAACTGAAACCACCCGTGAACACTACCATTCCTACTCTAAAAATACACTAGCCTCGAGAGATATTAACAGAACAATAAAGAATCAGCCTAACACCTAATCCAGACGCAACAAGGGATAACACCTCCAACTTCCACCTAGCCATAACCAAACCCCAATACCACAAGAAGCAGAAGAATCCAAATGGAGCAGAATGAGAAAAAATACAACTCCATAATCAAGAAAAGACTAAGGCAACGGGAGAAAGCAACAAAAATAGACTTCCACACAAAAGAACACCAATTACCCAATACACAAATCTAAAAACTAGCAATCTCCCAAATAATACTAAAAAGGGAGGACACACAACTGCGACAACTAGGCTCTACAACACACAAAACACAATTTTGGAAAAGATGGTCTACACACTTATTAAACAAGTATCAGCATCACAACAAAAACACACCACAAGGGTGGAAACAAGGGAAACCAACATTCCCAACACCCACACTAAGCCCAAGGCTCCTACCGAATCAAGAAAAGATGGAATAACAAAACACAAGCTAAAGACACGGAAAATACAATTCAAAATTACATAAAATGTACACTAGAAACTATTTAAGAAGCTCAATCAAGAAAATAGATGGAAGGCACCTCAAAGCCAATCACGAGTGCTCCAAATCCACCATACACAATCTATCCATTTTTGAAACTCCACCGAACACATCCACTCTATTAAATTATCAATCACAACGTCATTATGGATGTTTAGACAGTAAAATCGCAACAACTCAAAACAAATCCAAAATTTAGTCAAAATGGTAATTTGGACACACACAGGAAATCCAAAAATCGTCTATGTCAAAAGGTTCTAAATTTCTTACCGAGCTTGTACCCCGAATCGGGGAACAATTCCATGCCTAGAACAGCTTGAAAACCACATGCAAATAAACACCAATTTGAAGAAAACAAAAGAGAGATGGCAGATCTTTCGAGCGGAATATACCTAAAACAGAGAGCCTCCAACACTTCCCTAACATTCTAACGTATAGCAACAATCAACACGGACCCCCAAAAATTTGAATTTCCTCAATCAGAGCTCCTAAGCTCAAGAAACCATATTTTGAAGTTGGGAGCTGAAATTTTGCAATTTAAATAGTAGAGGTTCTAGTTGCTAATAGTCATTTCTGGTTGCTAAAGGCCTAAAATCCGATTTCTGAAAGTCTACACCAGCTATCAACATATCGCAAAAAAAATTGGGTACAAACTTTATGAGAAATTAAAAAAGACAATTACAAATTACAAACATTTTTCCAGTAATCCCACAACTTACTCTATATGGAAGATGATGAAAAGAGGTAATTGATTCAATTAAGCCCTAAAATTTCGTGAGTTGGGGAGGGAATTTAGCCATGTGAAAAAAGAGGGGAAAGGTCAAGAGAATTTCGCCGACTAATTGTGAAATAGTTTTAGACTAATTTTCTAATTACTCCAATTGTGTTGATAAAACATAAAAAGATGGTGTCTAATATTGTCTTTTATACAAATTTTCACTATATTTGTCTTTTTATTCCTTTTTTTTTGTCATTTGAAAATTGTGAAAGATAATATAACTTAATAATACAACATACTTGAACTTAATTAATATAATATATAGCATACTATACAAGACAAAAGGCAATGGAAAAACTAAATATCTAAATAAAGAAAATATAAAATGTAGAACAAACTCACAAGAAATCATTAATAATTCACTTGATGTTCTAATTGTTAAACACTCCCCCATGCAAATTTATCTTGCACTTTTTAATTTTTCAGAGTCAAACAATTTGAGTTTAACCGAGAATTTGCGAATAAAATTTAGTTTTTTTGAAATGAAATTTATATATTTTTAAACTACGTAAAAAGAATTATAAATAACAATAATTGACAATTCAAAATATATATGAAAACTTCACTGTCAAACATAGACTTGTTTGAATCTCGAAATTCGAAAGGTGACACATAAATTGAGACGGAGGGGGTGTCTTTAATTAGATAAATCTGTAAAAATAATAATTTGAAATTTCTAATTTTATTTATTTAAATTCAAAACTTCTAATACTATGTAATTAGAAGATATTCATGTGCATTTATTTTGTAAAAAATAATTACATTTCCTTTCAAATGTGCATAACTAAATTTGTAGGTCAGACACGTTATTACTAAGATCTCATCTTTATGAAAATTTTAAAATTTTAAATCATTCATATTTTAATCATCAAGGATGCATTTGATATGAAAGAAAACATTTTCTAAAAAATATTTTTCTAATTCTATCATGCTTGTTTGGCATAAATATTTTTAAAAATATTTTCCAAATTAACTCATTTTCTTCAATTTTAAGGAAAAATGACTTACCTCCAAAAATAAGAAAAATGTCACGCCCTGAGGCTACACCTTGTATGTGGTCGACACTCGAGAACCATCCCTGGTCCCCAAGCGAACCCTTGACATGGTTCACTAATCTGCGGAAGAGTTACTCAACAAAACAAGAATTTCAATTTCAAGATTTAATTCATAAGGTCTCAACAACAACTTAACTTAAAGTATGTCAAGAAATATTGAAAATAACATAAGAAAGGAACTCAAAGTCTCAAAACATCACAAGGAAAATAGTGAAAGACTCCTCAACTACTATTGACTATGAAACTTCTAAATACTACGATAGATGTTAGGACAAGATCCACGGCATCTTAACAAAGCTGAAACACAAATGTGGAACCCCCCATAAGTAAGGAGTCTCAAAAAAGCTATCTGGAGTGCAAATGGTATCAAAGGAGAGCCAGTTTATGACCCTGAATCCTTTGATGTAAATGTATGAGTATGAAAGGGGAAAACGGAATGCAATATTTAACTGAACTGACTAGGACAAAAGAAATACTTACCTCAACTCAAATCAATATGAAACCAACATTAAGAGATACAATATTTAAAGCTTTTAAAACAACAGATATCATTTCAAATGTATAAAAATACAATAACAAACTCCTTACTCTTATTTGGTAGATTTTCTAACCGAGAAACATCACTATGAGCGAGGTGATGATACAGTGTCTAACCCACGCTACCAGAACGGTCCTATACTTCGTCGGGGTAGAGAATAACTCAAAAAACTAAGTGGATCTACTAAGTTATGCTTAAAATCAATAAGGAATCATTGAAAAAGTATATTTCTTTCCCCATGTTGACATACATGGTTTATGATAATTTTGATTTGTCTGAACTCATCCACATATCGGTGCTAAATACTAATCCCAATAATATATAACTCATGATTATATGTGTTAAACGTAACCCTTTTTCAATTTGAGGTAATTAGTCAAAAGATCCTCTTAAAAATCATAATACTCTGAAAATATCTTTAAACTCATAAATCATTTAGAAATCGTTATCTTTGAAAATGTAAAAGTGTTACATTTGGAAATACTTAGTTCACTTATAGTCATTTAGAAACATTAAATTCTACTCTTTTTATTCTCATACTCATTTACTCAAGATTTAGTTCAATACTGTAGTTAATGGCAAAAAGAATTCCCAAATTTGCCAAAAGGACTTCTTGGACTTTTCTCTTAACTTTACTTTAATTTGAAATGTAAAGTAAGACATGTGATTACGATATGTAGGATCTTTCGTTAATTAATGAAGACTTTAAGAATTCATATTAAGAAGACATCATAGACACAATTTGAAATAAGACATACAAAATGCAGTACAGAAAAGGAAAAGGACATGGCAACCCTGGCGCACTGAGTGGCGCGGGGCGCCAACCCCAAAAAGTACTGGACAATGCTTAGGGTGCACTGCTGGTGCACCGCACCAGGCCCCAAACTACTATATAGTAGTTTCGAATCCTAACTCCTCTAGAATAGATTCGTTTCCATCAAATTACTTTTGATTCACAAACGCAACACAAAATTATCAAAATCGCAACAAAAATTCATCAAGAAACACCACTCATTCACAATACCTTCACCTCAAGAACTCAAAAACTTCTATTGTTAAAGAATGGGGCAGAACTCAAGAACTATTCAAAAATCATTACACAAACAATTTCATGGAAAAATTGATGGAAGGATTACATGCTTGACATTAGGAAGAACAAGTCCATCACTATGATAATCTTACGTACCTTTAAAGAACATTTGATTTTGGCGAAATTCCTCAACCCTTGAATGCACGCTTCAAAACCCTCTTTTCCTCTTCTTGAAACCCTTCTCCTAAACTCTAAGCGTTTAGGAACGTGGAGAAGTTGTCTAAATCATATTAGACCCTTAGTAGGGGTGAGAAAAACTTTTTAGGCCCAATGGGGTAAGGAAAAGACCAAAATACTCTTTCCTTAAACTGATGGAAAACCCTTAACTAGAAAGGCTTCCACCAATTGGCCATAACATTTTACTTCGAGCTCAAAATTAAACAAACATTGTGGCATTGAAAAGAGGAGTCAAAGACCTTCTATTTGATACCTCATGGGCCACCTAACTTCTTATATGATAAAAGATATGGTCATTTAAATTTGACCCAAAATTAAAAATTGATCGTAGTCCGAGGTGTTACAATATCTCCCCCTTGGGAACATTCATCGTCTAACGAGATCATACTAAGAATAATATGGGGGTAGAATCTAACAACACCTACTCAAGCCCACAACATGCAATTAACAAAGTTCAACATATGAAGTTAAAGAGTACTTTAAAAAGAGTTAGTACTTTGGTTGGGAATTTCCCTGGAAGGAAAGAGATGTGGGTATCCTATATTCCTATCTCGGCCTCCCAAGTAGATTCATTAAAAAATTAATTTCTCTATAAGATCTTGGCTGATGCAACCTTCATGGTCCTAAACTTGTGATCCTTATGATCAGAATCTAAAGGGAACTTCCTCATATGATAGGATGTCCTTGATACTAATACTTTCAATAGGTACTATGAATGAAGGATCTCCAAAACACTTCTTTAGCATGAGTACATGGAACAGTGGATGAACTGCTGCTAATTCTGAAGGTATCTCCAACTCATAAGCTACATTTCTAACCCTCTTGGATATCCTTTAATGACTAATGTACCGGGGAGTGAGCTTCTATTTTTTAATCGATCACATCACATGCAAATAAGAAATGATAAAAAAAAAAGAAAAACAAAGAGCTAAGGCAAAAAAATTTTAAATTTCAACATCCTAAAAAACTGATGAAAAAATAGGAAGACTTAGGTACCTTTCGATGACTACATAAGTTTTACCATGCTCGACACAGCCATCAGTTTCATATTCATGAAATGACATACGTATATAAGGACAGAAAATAGCTCACGAGTTATCGGTATATCTTCGACTATGTCCATGAATTTTGTAAGGGAAATAGTTCTAGTACATGGTCCAGACAAACATGAATGTTGCAATGTCTGGACCTAACTGATTCCAAACATCTTGCATCGTCGTCCTAATTTCTTCACCTGGATATAAATTAGAACTATAAATGTGATTGTTCAGTAAAATCGCCTCATATGAACAAAAGTACTTCGTCATGACCAAGGTTAATTTTTCAAAGAAACTGTTGAATATATGTCAATGCGTTTAATTATTTCAAAGAAAATGTTGAATAGATGTCAATATTATTTCAACTTTAATTTGTTAGAAGACAAATGCAAAATAATTTGACTCATTTTTCAAAGAAATCATTATCATTATGTAATACGGTTAGTAAATCTCCATCGTTGTCATTATTTAAGTACATAAGATGTTTTTCAAATGTGGTGTAATTACCAATGGGAGTTGGTTGAGGATGAAACTTTCAAAACCTTTTTTTTCAACTACTCTGCACAAAGGCATTTTGGCAGTACTTCCTTCTTTGGATTTATTTAATGGAAATGAGTGAATCTATAGGGTAGAGGAATAAAAGTTGGAGGACCTATGATGAAAGTAGGGCTAATTGTAGTTGCATAGAGTATATGATTGGAAAAAAATGCAAAGATTTAGACAAAAAAATAATTGACCTAAGCATTAGATCTTTCACACCGTGAAGATTGACTTATATTTTAGACTTAAGAAGAAATATAAGACTTTGAAGTAAAAATGTGAAAGATAATAATCAATAAAATGGGATAACCTATAACCAAGAACTAAAGAATTTCTTACCATTACAAATCTCATAAAATTAAGAGAACAAAAAATTTAAGCAAAATAATAAGAATGAGTCAAAAGAATAAGCAATTGTTACCTTGCACATAATTGAAACCTCCGCTTAGTATGAGCATTGTTTACCCGAGCTTACTACGACTGCCACAGCTAAGAGTAATTCGTTTATGAAATAAAAATCAAATATATTTATTTCTCATGAAATAAGAGTAAATTAAATGAAGGAAACTCTACGCACATGACCTGTATGTAAATTTAAAGAACCAACTGAATTATATAAGAACCAAAAACAAAGAAAATCATAAAAATAAAAGGAAAAAAAAATCAAACGACCGAGAAATTGGGATCCAGTCTAAGGCTATGTGATAACATATAAAGAAATCAAACGCTGCTAAGAAGAGTTGGCACAAAAGAGAACACCCATTGAAGTCTTATTACCAACAATCTTGTAAACTGAACATATTTGAAGTCTTATTACCAACAATCTTGTACACTGAACAAACAAAAGTGCGTGGAGAAAATTAATTCACCACTAAATTACAACCAAATAGAGAATCTTTGAGAGGAAACCAAAAGGAGGGGAAAAAGACACAAAATATGAGCCCGGTTTTTATTAGCGAGAGAGGAAAGAGAAATTTGAGAAGCTTTGTTGCGGTGGCTTGGATGAACGACATGTTGCAGTTTGGTTTAGAGTGAAAGTCTGAAATATCCTCAAACAAACATAAATCGTCTTTTAAGCACACATGTTGAAATAACTTAAAAAGTTTCGCTGTCATTTCACTCCCATCTTCTTTCATATGATCTTGAACTCAACAATTAATACATACAACCATAATATAATACTATTTAAGGAAAAAAACATCTTGTCACATGGATGAATCTAATTGGATTTACAACTAGACAATTTTTTTAATTTGAATGATCAATATATTATGCAATTTGAATGTATAACTCAAACATTTACCTCAAGCACAAATAGGAACCCTTCACTTCGAAGTTAGAATGACGATGTCGTGCGTTTGTGCCCATTAGTTGTCGTATAAAAATTGTGATATTATTTTATTACTTCTTAAACTCTTTCTACTTAAATTTAACATATGGATCAAAATATAGGGTATCAAATTGATCATGGACTTGACCCATCAATCATCAACTAATAAATTAATTATTTAATAACTAACTGTCAATTAATTAATTGTACTTAAAAGAATATTCAAAAATCCCAAAAAATAACCTTCCATGTCATTACCTGAAAACTCCTCTAATATAAAAATCATGTAAGTGAGATAAAACATGAGAAGTTGTAACACTTTTTTAAACGATTTCATTAAATTTTAAACTTTTATCCTTTAAAACTGATTAACCATCCTAAATTTAAATTGGTAAACACTTAATATAAGCAATCTGTAAAATTGATATAAAAACGAAATAGTAGTAAATAATTAATTTAAATATTTAACATATTTTTTAAAAAAAGTGGGAAGTTATTTTCTAAAAAAAAACACATGTGGTAATACTTTTTCTTTTGACTTTAATTTAAGTTTAACTCATCAGATTCACGATTAATTACTTCTATTTAAAAAAAAAAGTATTCTTTTTCTTTAGATTTTTAAATTTAAAATATGTTTAGTTTTAATTTAAGATGGTAAATTAATTTTGTAAATATAGTATAAATTATGTTTAAAAATACTCTATTGTGCATAGGTATTCTTATCTTTAAAAAAAGACTAGTATACGTATCCACGTCTTGCGCGGAGATTATTAGAAAATAGTTAATTGTTTGAATACACACTATTTTGATTTTATAAAATATAATTGTCATCTTATTTTCAATGTAATGTACTTAAGAACATAAATTTTATATAACCAAAGGAACAAATCATCTAAATGCATGTGCAAGATCATCAAATAATATATTTGATATAAATAACTATTATAATTATATTCTTAAACAAACATTTCAAAAATATATCAGGATTAAAATTTTAAAATAATGAATTAATTAAGAGGATATGTGAGTACACTTTCTTAAATTAAAATATGAAGAAAAAAAATTCATTACTTTTTATTTTAATAGAGAGATTTTATGTAAACGAAATAATTTATTTAATTTTAAATTTTTATTAAAATATTAATTTAATAATAAATTTTTATATTAATAGTCAGTTAAAAAGTGGAGTAAAAAAATACATTACAACTCTTTATTCAGTCAAATTAATCAAGTTTCTACTCTTCTGCTTCCTCTAATTGTTACTCTAATTGTTATCTGAGTAAAGATAAACATTTTTTTAGAAAAATTGACTAACTCCTCATCTATAGGAAAAAAATGACATTTAAAAGTACCTAAATATTAAATATTAAATATATAATTTTAAATTTAATTTTAAAAAATTAAAACTGTTGAATTGAATTGTCACGACCCAAAAATGGACGTGATGGAACTCGTCTTATCCCACCAAGACAAGTCAGCCTAAAAATAATTATTACAATAAAACGCGGAAGATTTATTATCAACTTAAATTATACCCAAAAACCTGATTGTCACGTGTACAAGCCTCTAAAGTATTATAATGAAAAATATAAGTCTCATATGATATTGTTTCTAGAGTAGAACAAGATTATAAACAGGAGTAAGAAGGTCCGCTGAAATGACAAGCAGCTACTTCACAAACCTCCATAAGAAGCCTCAAACAAGGAGAAGGGAAAATATCACAAAGGTCCAGGCTAATAAACTACGAAAAAATTGTGGAAGCAAGGGGTTAGTATCAAACCACATGGTACTCAGCAAGTAAACCTCTAAACACAAGATAAGGGGACAAAATACGGGTACTCCTTACACCCCAACCGAACCTCCATAACTACAACCTTAATAAAATCAATCCAACCTAACATTTCACCATTTACAAGCACATATCTCAACAACAAGCTCAATATTCATCAATTACAACCTCCACAAAATGCACTATTAATATCAGCAGCACATAAGATTAAGTTCATCAAACAGAGGTAACCAATATCATGTATTTTTCAACCACCAATGACAAATATAATCATCAAGAATGAAGGATGTCATGGGATGCAATGCAATATGACACCATGAAAATGATATGCTTCAAATACCAAGTACTCTCTCAACCGTATATACATGATACTCCTCGGAAATACATCAAGAGTTCATGACCTATGGGGGACTCGCGAGGTCCATATACCGACACAGACGATCTCCACGTGTCTGTGTGGACGATCTCAACGCACTATCATAAATCAAACATATTTCTCACGGACGATCTCCACGTGCCCAAATTATAATCATAACTTTTTCATCGCAAGGACGATCTCCACGTGCCCAAATAATCATAACTCGATCTCAACATGGACGATCTCCACGTATTAGACCTTTACTCATACCCAGTCTCATGTCAATACATGTGCACAATATGATATCAAATAAAGGGGATGATGCAATATCTCAGTAAATCAAATGTTGCTACGACATATAATCACCTCAGTTATCACAATTATACGGTTCAGTAAAGAACATAATCACACATATCAAGTCAATAATACATTAGCTAATGCCTATATGCTTTGACATTCTCGTATTACAATCCACATTCTATAGTAATAAACTTCGCCTTTATACCACCGGTACTCCTACCATTCTCAACCCATCACACACAAACAATTAATCACATTGCCCTTTTATAATCCATTTTTAACCATTAGTTAGGATAAATAAATGTGGACAAGTTAATCCATCACATAGTCTTATTACTCCCAACACATACCACAAGGAAATACACGAATTTCATACACTTAACAAGAGTTTAGAAATCCACTTGCCTCAATTGGTCGAACAATTATTTCGGGACTTGAGTCTTTCCTTTTCTTTGAACTTCAACCTCAAATAAATCTATTCAAATAAATGACCACGATAAGATTTCAAAACTAAGAATACACATGTTATTATGTGTCTAGCCTTTATCCAAAAACTCACTCCAATGTATAATAAAGTTTTTAAATCTTGATTCCAATCAATAGGCCAAATCTCATATTTTCTAAATTTTAAGTCTATGGTTAAATCATATTTTATTCAAACACTAGAACCTAAATTTAATTAATTATCTCAATATATAAATATTTGAATCAGAAAATGATAACAAAATTATAATATTCAAATGGAAGCCACTGCTCTGCCACCATAAATCACGTCGCAAGAGGAAAAGAAGAAAAACTCAAGACGACATATCACTGTAGACATTTATAATCCATAACCCTTCATATATAATTTATTAAAGGTCTTGTCATCATTACATAATCATTAACTTTCAATTTCCTTGTCAACAATTATATTAAAATTACCTACTACTACTGTGTACTCTAGGTTTTTAGGAAATCACTTTTCATTGTTTCCTAACTAATTAATATAATAATGTATATTGTACATCCTATACCAACTATTATATATGCAGAATCAAAAGGTTTTTACCTGAAGCGTGAAGTGGATCCTCTCCACGCCAGCCGCCGCTATATGCAGGTAGGTTTCTTCCTTCTCTTTATTTTCTTTACTAAATTAATGATGTATTAGAAGTAATAAACCCTTAACTTATTTTAATAAATATATGTTAAATATTATAGGGTGTTAAATAAATCATGACATTGACCCATTAACCACCAATTAAATAAATAATTCTTTAATATATACCCATCAATTAATTAATCAAGTTATCAAACAGTTCCAAATTTTCAAATAAATTCCATCAACTTATTAGAAATCACTCCGAGCAACTACCGAAAGAGATAAAATGATAATTTTATGAAAATATTCCAAAAAAATGACCTTCCGGGTCATTACATTAGCCACCACTAAAAATCAAGTTCGTCCTCGAACATATAAAAGAAGAAAGAAGAATAACCAACACGCTCAAAATCCTGAGTTATGATTTTTCAAAGTCTTATTCATCTCTCAGAGCGATAACCTCATCTTTAGGACCATTCCATCAAGATCAACTACCAAGATTTGAACTTTAGGATTAAAGTTTGACAGATTTACAAATGAGAAGTGATTATCAAGCCACAAACTAACCCATGAACTCAACCTAAAGTGAAACCCATTAGACCATAACACTACCATCATGACGAGTCTTTTCTTACATAACCAAGATAACACTATGAATCGATACCGACTACAACCATAAGTGAACTTTAACCAACCACCACATTCAGAATGCACAACCATCACATATCTTAATTATCAAAAATTCGTCTTCACAACACAATCTTTCCACGAACTTAAGTTATAAAAATATGATCTTTAGACATCGGATACTCATCAGGGAGAATTAAACTTATCTAACCCAAAGAAGTTTAATATCAAGTAAACACCGAACAAGTGATACACTTCAAAATTTAGATCCTCTAACAACACTTTTTGACAATTGTAACTCTTCATAGCTCTTATATAAGTTCTCATAAGCAAGGTTGTGTGTAGAATCACTAGTATACTTCAACTATTCCAAACAATATCAAATCTTAGCTAACTGAAATGCAAAACTCTAAATAAGGATGCCACCCTACCAAGAGAACAATAATAGGATCGGTACATCCGATCCATCGCTAGGGCTTTACCCATAGATGTAGAATTAAATGTGGACATATACATCAAATTATACTCAAAATCATGTCCGACACGAAATAGGCGTGTCACATAAGAATGTTCCCAAAAAAACCGAATACACAATATATTCTCTCCATTGGGCCCATATCAATCATTTCATTTATATCACTCCCTCTCTTTGATTTTTAGTCACCCACAATCAACCAACCTAATCCTCATTACAATATAACAAATACTTGATTCATCAAACCCAACATACTTATCACAATACTCCATCGAAGCCAACACTCTCAATACTAACAAACATCATAACCATATAAGCCATTTACCTACTCTAAAATTGTCACTAGTATCCAAAGTTTCTTAGCAAACACACTGTAGCCTTTAAAATTTTTGAACTATGACTCTCTTTCTTTTCATTTAACCATTTCATGATAAATACAGGTCACACCCAAAACTGATAATACTAGTTTCAAATCTAAAAGAACTTTCCCATCGAGGTAAAATAATTGAATCACGCCCAATGTCAACTATTTGCAATCATTCACATATGAAGTTTCAACCACCATTCAAACCATCATATACCTCGTGCTAAATCTTAGAGAAACTCTCAATCACTCCAATAATTTTGCATACTATAAACTCATAACCTCTGCTCACCATCAAATGTCTATGTAACACATCATAACAGTCTACATCGTCCCATCAACAAAATAGTTTCAATCCCATCAAAATACTCAGTAACCATGTAGAACTGTAGGTCCACACCGTTTAACATCCATAAGTTACCTATCATATTTTGAGCAATCTAGCTCGACATAATCACATAGAATTTTCCACACATCATTTCTTCCTCCCAAACAAACGCCCAAACTTCATAAAATCGATGATAAACTCTAAGAAAATTTGTACCAAACTAGGTCACATCTCATAGTCAAACACAAAGGTAAAACTTCATACAACCTTCAACTCTGTACCAAGGATCTATACGAGAGATCTTATTCCTTTAAATGTCTTAAATTCTTTTCATGACACAAATTTTAAATACCTTGAACTCTTCAATATACCATATTTTTTTTATTTTCGCTGTCTTTCATCATTTGACCAAATACTTTAAACAAAAACATTAAGAGGAATACTTTCTTAGGCCCTTTAACAATCAAAAGTACATACTTTATGACTCAAATCATGTACAAGTCCTTCAAAATGGCCAACTCCCGATGTAATCGATCATTTCTTAATTTACCAACTCATATCCTAACAATAAATACTACCACGAACATAGACTCGCAATGAAAAACTTTAATTCTGATTCCAACTTTATAACTCAATCCCTTTATCTATCAGCATTAGATCATACATTGAAGATATTTATGAATTCATATATCTTAGATTATTATCGATCGCCTCTTAATCGAGCTTATCATATCCTCCTCTAAAAATCCAATCACACTTATTATCAAATTCAAAACCACAAAAGAACTTATCATCACAACTCAAGTTGAACGTATTTACACTATTTTTTGACCAATTTGATGAACCCGAGAAACTATTATCATAACTAGAGTAAAACGGGTGAAACCACACATCTCTGAATCCAACTCTCAATCCCTTTTAAGATACATCTTTAACAATTGCAATAAGAGAAAATATTCTCTCTCTCACCTCTTTCTCAAAACTAAGCTACATGCCACTATTTTTTTTTCATTTTGACTTTAGCGCTTTCCAATTCTAATCAGGCGACATCCCAACTCCCCATAAAACTTATCATAAAACTACATTACTTACCAATGAGTACCAACAATAACCTTAGATACTCAAAAGTCATCATTACCATACAAAATTATTTGACCCAACAAACCTTATCATATGGTTGCATTCCCACCATAATTAATCATAAACCTTATTACCATCATGCTTAGTTAGCATTTTTCATCACCACGAAGTAAACCTTTTTTTCAATATAACACCTTAAATTCAATTATACCAACCAAAACTAAAGGACTAACTCAATCTTATATGCATTTTCTTACTAAAATCTTCAATTATATTCACACAAGTAGACTCTTGAAGACTTTCTTTACCAATAAATTTGGCATTCTGGTATCTATCCATTTCCTTGGAGTTTACGGTGAACTCAACACTCATTTTAAATCCACTAAATAGATTTCACAACCTGAAGATATCAATATCATACCAAAGATCCACCACTAAAAATTTCCTTATAAATAATGCTTAACACATCCACCCATACTAACAAGCTTGTTGGTTTCTCAAATATAAATTCAACCCAAAATCTTATCATATGAGCATGTATACAATAGATAACTCCTTAAGTAGTTAGTATTTTCATTTAACAATCAACATATCCATTTTCATATACCACTAGTACCACATCGCAAAAGTTTGTTACATCCACTACTAGAACACATCATACCTACCGAGAAGATCATATCCAACAGGTCACACATTTCTACCCATCAAATAGATGTTAAATATTGCCAAATTCGTTTCATATCTAGCCCAAGCTATATGTATTTTGTCATAGGTCAGGTCGATAACAAAAGTAACACACTCCATAATTCTAATCAAGTACCTATCAGTACTATTGTATTAGTCGTATCATGACCTTCTTTAATATACATAATGAATAAAATCGTTGTAGTTCTGATCTCAATTGGTGCATTATTATTCTCATCATTTTCTAAGCAACCCATATATGTTATGACATCTATACCAACTTGACTTTCCAAGTTATATTGTTCATTATCTAGCCACCCCATCAATCATTCCACATCCAATAATTGTTAAACCATTCCATGTATCGTATATAACACACAAGTACCATTTACTTTGATAGGGTAACTAAGCTTACACAACCCCTTTAAATTTTTAAACATTCAAAATTTAACCACACATATTTTTCATAAGTATATCACCTCACCTTAGTACCAAGTCTAACATCTCAATCATACACGACACCAACTACTCACATGAGGAACTATACACGAATCATCACATAATACATAGACAGAGTGGAATGAACTGATACAACTCAGAACATACGAAGAATGCACGATAGAGATTCAGAAAGTGAAGATTTTTCCTAAAATTCATTATAGCCTCTCGAAGATAAGTACAGACGTCTACGTACCGATCCTCGAGACTCTACTTAGACTCGGTTTGTATATACGTGAGACCTATGAACCTGGGGCTCTGATACCATGTTGTCACGACCCAAAAATGGACGTGATGGAACTCGTCTTATCCCACCAAGACAAGTCAGACTAAAACACAACTATTACAATAAAATGCAAAAGATTTACTATCAACTTAAATTATACCCCAAACCTGGTTATCACGTGTACAAGCCTCTAAAGTATTAAAATTGCATTAAAATAAAATACAAGTCTCATATGATATTGTTTCTAGAGTAGAACAAGA